>CM062227.1:35722179-38122179 GCA_031216235.1 Syzygium jambos | reverse complement strand
ACAAAAAAAAGGTCATAAATCTATTGTATTGATACCAATTAAGTCCTAAATCTTTTAATTAGACCAATATAGTCCTCAATCTTTTTACATTTTGCCAATTGAGTCCATCCAATTAATTAAGGCTAGAAATTACTCACGTGAATACCGGTTATCTTATGTGGCACAGTTGACACCGACTGGGCATTTTAAAAAAAAAAAATTTTAAATAATTTTCTTTATTTTTTCAGAATTTTTTAAAAATTTTTTTGTTAAGTTTACCTTTTCTTCTCTTTTCCTTTTCTTTTTTTTTTTCCACTGTGGGCAGCGACCCACATCAGCAATTTCCGGCCTAAATTGGCCGGATGGACTTGATGGACAAAACATGAAAAAATTTAGGACTAAATTGATCCAATAGAAATGTTTATGATTGAATTGATACTAATACAATAGGTTTAAGACTTTTTTCTGTACTTTTCCCCCAAACTTGCAATCACCATTGGTGGGATGGCACTCGCCTTCGCTTCTCGTATGTAGGTCGTATTGTCCAAATCCCACACCATTGGACTAGGAATTGTTCCTCTTGTCTCAGCTGGTTGTCTCGTGATTATGTCCTGATTGTTGTTATGATTGACACTAGGGGTGAGCATGGTTCTAGGATAGAACCTGGAACTTGAGAACCTGACTAGTGTGGGAACCTTCCAAGGTATGCAGGGTAGGTTCTAGGTTCTAAAAATTAGGGAACCTGTTTCGACGGGCAGGTTCACTGAAACCTCCAACCTTAAATAAGTTTTTTTTATTGTTTTTTTTCTTAGTCTATGTCTTCACATGATCTTGCAGTGTTTCATGACGTTAGATGATGAATGTATAATATGGAACCATTAGTCAGAGCTTTCATTTTATAACTTGTTAATATTTCATATTTTTTGTGTGTTTAAATATAAGTTGTGATCAGTGGATCATAGTAGCAAGTGATAGTCACTATGTCCTGCGACAAAATATAATTCACCGAAAACCGTTCTTCGATTTTTAATTACAGGAGATCGGGTTTTATGACTAATTCCGTAGAGGAGATATCCAGGCGTGAACAAAGAGTTTGATTATCTTGATCAATAACACAAGTTTCGTACAATAACGAAATTTGACTTATATTTATAAACGACTTAGACAAATCCGTCTAGTTATTGACTGGCGACGTCCAAATTTCATCGATGCAACATTCCAAAGCTACTGGCTTAGAAAGTAAACAACTACAATTATGGAAACAAAAGGTGCGGTACTGAAAATAAATATAATTGAAAAACAACATTTTGGTATGTATTCGCAGGAGGGGGGCTTTTTCTGGCTGTCGGGTACTATTTATAATGTGAACTTCATAACCTCTTTCCGACATCGTGTTTAACAACCACCGTTGATCTCATCTTTACCATTCGTCTAATGACATCTGTCCACCAACTGCCATCGATATTATCTTTTTGTTTTGACACCTGTCCTTTCCGAGGCAATAACCTTCATCGAGCTTTTTTTGTCTTGACACTTGTCCTCTCCGTGGCAAAACCGTCGTCGAGTTCTTTTCGTCTTGACACCTGTCTTTCCTAAGGCAATAACTGTTGTCAAACTTTTCTCATCTTGACACCTGTCCTCCCCGAGGTAATAACCGTCATCGAGTTCTTCTCATCTTGACATCGGTTCTTCTTTCTTTTCTTGTCGACAGCTTCGGTGACTTGGGTTCCATATGCTAATTTTTGTCGGCAACTTTTGGTATGGGAATTCAAATGATGCTTGCTTCCTCTGCAATTCCATCTTTCCAATTTCAAATCCTTAAATTTCCTGCCGAGATATTCTAGTGTTTGCCAGATGTTTGCTTACATGAGCAATCTTTTATGGACTACGTCATTCCTTGATGTCCTTTATAAGTTTATTTCCATTTATTTTTGTTGTCGATAACCTAATTAATTATAGGTGTCAATACATTAAAAGTGACGATTCACTATAATTGTTCAATTAATAATACATGTAAAACCTAGGTAGATCCTAAAACTGACCCTGGAACCTATGACATCATAGGTTCAAGGTTCCAAGTTATGTAAGGTAGGTTTTAGGTTCCAAAAAATGAGGAACCTATTCCCATGGATAGGTTTCATATTCCAGGTGAAACATATATGGAATCTGGAACCACTTACCCCTAATTGACACTACTTCTGCCTTAGAAACATATGCCACATTGACAGTGCAAAATATGTCCCGAGAGCTGCTTTCTAAGTATTGGATAGTATGGTACATCTTTCTACTAAGATAGCCTTTTGGCATAGCAGATGCACCACCTCAGCAGAATTTGATTTGGAATTGGAATGCGAGATGGAGGCAAAAGAACACTATAAGTGCTATAACTTACGTACATGGCTCACTTTGGTGCCATAAGTTTTTTTTGATCACTTTAGTACTAAAATTTTTGAAAAACGATCACTTAAATGCTAAAATTTTTGAAAAATGATGACTTAAGTGCCAACTTCGGTGCCGTACACAATTTTTCACCGAAAATCCGACGTGGCATTTTTTTATTAATTTATGAAGCTGACGTGGCTTGCCAGAGATTGGCACTTAGGTGATTGTTTTTTAAAAAATTTAGCACTTAAGTGATCGTTTTTAAAAAATTTTAGCATTGAAGTGATCCAAAAAAACTTTTGGCACTTAAGTGATCGTTTTTCCTCCGATTTGGCACTTAAGTGAGCCGGCGAAAACTTTTAGTACTAAAATGAGCGCCGTACACAAATTATGACATTTATAGTGTCCTTTTGCCCAAGATGGATGAACGAGTTTTTTCTTAGTTGATGCAACTTTGCGATCATCTTTACATCACGTTTGATTATTGGGAAAAAGAGCAGCCTTTGTTTCCTCGACGACCTTAATATCTTTCGTGTGAAGGTGAATGTCCTAAAAGTCTCGGTATTGAAAATTACCGACCTTAATGAGGAGGGAAAATTACAAAGAAAAACCTAAACCTATTGCAATTGTGTCAATTCAGTCATAATTTTTTTTGCCAATTGAGTTTTAAACCTTTTACATTTATGCCAATTCAATCAATTCGGCCAATTTTGGCTGGAAATCGCTATGCCGGCTGTTCTACGCGATGTGACCGGCTCTAACATAGACAATTTTTAATATTTTTTGAATTTTTATTTTATTTTTTTCCTTTTCTTTCTTTCTTTTTTTTTTTCTTTCCTCTAGTAGGTTGCCAGACCTACCTTGCTGGCCTTTAGCAAAGCTCGCCCCTACCGGCCACTGGCGAGGCTCAAAGGGAGAAATCGAGGTGGAACTGGAGAGTATAGGACCGAAGGGCTTGTGCTTGAAGCTCGTTGTCGTCCTCGGAATCAGGAGCCAGCTATTTTGACCGGAACCACATCAAACGTAGAGGAGAACGCAAACGAGACCGTGAAATCGCGCATGATTCGTTCCTCGAGAAATATGGAATGGAATCACGGTTGGACTTGGACTCTGCGTGGCTATGGTCTTCTCTGCTTTTGCTATGAGTGCAGGTTGCAGGTGCCACAAGTAGAACCGAGTCACGCAAATTCACAGAGAGATTGCTTGCGGTTCCCTGATTCAGAGGATGACACGAGCATTGAGCACAAGCCACTCGTCCGACACTCTCCAGTTCCACCTCGATTTCTCCCTTCGATCCTCACCCAGCCATGGCAAGGGCTTGACCTCGCCAAATCCGTCGACCTTCGTGACGCTAGAAAAAGTATGGAGAAGTAGGAGGCAACACAAGTGCGAACTTGAATTGAGAGGTCACTCGTCACTCGTAGGTAATTAACCAAAGAGATAAGAGCAATACTTGCCACAAGTAGGAATCTACCTAAGGGATAAGAGTAAAACAAGAAATCCTTCTTATTCTCAAGCCAAAAGCTCAATTAATTTTGAATCAAATAAGTCTGTTATTCATCATAACACGCTTCTATAGAACATGAAACAACCCTCCAAGCTTGAGTAATTAGTAAGACTCTTTGAAAAGACAAAAGACTCGTAAGAAAGACAAACAACATTTACTAGAAAACAACCATAAATAAATAAGGACTCTAGAAATTTGAACAACATTAACTAGACCTTGAAAGTATATAAGAACTAAATATAACCGATTAAAGGTCTCTATGATTTTACGATTTCCAAAGTGGATAAATTAATGGCCTTCGTGTTTTGAAGGGACTGAACAGCCTTCGGTTTGTTGTGATCAATAAGTCGACTTGGAATCGACAATATCGATAAAAGTCGACTTGGAACTGATAATATTGACAAGAGTCGACTTGGTATTGACAACTCGTCAACAACTCAACGTCTCCAAAGAATGCGCCGGTATCACTTCGCCTCGCCAGCGGCCGGCGAGGCTTGCCCTTGCCAATGGCTGGTGGGGTGAGCTTCCTCGCCTCTGGCCAGTCGCTAGGGTCCGATGTTTGGCTAGAGGAAAAAGCAAAAAAGAAAAAGAAAATATGAAAAATTCGCAAAAAATGAAAAATAATATAAAAAATTCTTCACGTCAGCGTCGGTTGAGTCACATAGGACAGTCGATGTCTAAGTCATCAATTTTTGATCAAAATTGACTGGATGGACAAAATTATCACAAGTACAAAAGATTTAAGACTCAATTGGAAAAAAAAAGTTTAAGATTAAATTAACATAATTATAATAAATTTAAGATTTTTAAGTAATTTATCCTGACGAGGAAGAGAGAATCTTTATTAATAATCAAAATCACTCAGACAAGAGAAAATATTCACCAGAGACAACTTGCTCATTTCACCTCAATAGGCCGGGTACCTAGCCTTTGTAGTGACTTTAACCAAGTTTTTTTTTTCTCACTCCTTACGTGTACTTTCTTTTTTAATCAATACCTTTTGACTTCTTGGTTAAAAAGATACTATTTAGGGCAGGTAATGGTGCACACAACTTGAGATAAAATACGACACATAAGGAGAATACCTGAATACGACAAGACATAATATATTGAATTTGTAGGATGACATGAATAAGTCCAATTTCATCTTAGTGCTAACAAAAATTGACAAAGTCATAGGGATGAGAGCATGAGAGCATCCAACTTAAGATGTGAACTGAAAATAGAGAGAGCATGAGGGCAAATATACATACAGTTGTCCATTGTCAACCGTTGAATTTTCTTCTTGTTTGACAATCCGGAAAAGCATTCCAAGGTAAAGTAGGGATGTAAACCTCATCTGTTGCATGCTCTCATTAATTTTCTAAAGGATTTCGTTAAAAAGTGCGACACTGAGAAACTGCCAAAACCTATTAAAAGCAAGTTTTCAATTTTTCATAATTTTTTTACTGTCATGAATAATCAAATTCTGAAAAAAAAATTCCTATTTTATATGCTCAATGAGTGCCCAAAGCACATGCATGACTAAAGGTGACATTTTTAACTTAGAGTGCGTTCGTTTCACGGAAGATGAATGATTTGAAAAATATTTTTCGAAAAATGATTACTCATGTCGTTTAGAAAAATTAGTCAATGGAAAATGTTTTAAAAAATTTTCCATTCATATATTTTTGTAAGCGATACAAGCGATTATTATTTGAAAAATATTTTTCAAATCAATTATTTTTCGCGAAACGAACGCATCCTCAGAGGGATCTAATTTTTTGTGCCTCATTGACGAACTTTCTCTGTCTCTCTCCTTTAATTGTTTCCTATCCGTAAAAGTCCACCGGGAGTCAATATGTGAATGCATTGGAAATTTGTGGGATGTGCTATGATGCACCTAAGGGACCGGCGGACCCGTTATGCGACTAGACAAACCTGCGGGCTTGAAGTCAACGATGTCGGATTAAGCTCAAATTTGGTCGGCTGAAGCGAAACAGCGTGTTGATCAATATTCACAGCCTTTGGCTGTGATTAACGATGGATTTTCGCGATTCGAGATCGTTTAGATGGATTTTTCTATTTTTTTTAGTATTTTTTTGGGGATAATTTAATAAAGGGCAGTTTTGTAATTTTACGTTTTGATGATTACGTTTCCTAATAGGGTTAGGTTTGGGGATATATAAGCTTGTTTTAGGGTTTCCTTTGAGTAGTTTTGGATGTTTTGAAAACTTATCGATTGTTAATCGATTGAGAGAACAGTTTGTTCCTCATTATTATTTCGATTCTTCTGTTTAGCCTAATTTCTATCGCGCTTCGGCATCAATTGGTATTAGAGCACAGGTTGCTTGAATCAATGGCTGAACAGAATCGCGGTCGTGGACGACGGGCTCGTGGTGGCCGGGGGCGTGGAGGCGTTCCTGAAGCAGACGATCAACCGCGTCTAAGAGATCTGCGAGACGTAGAAATTGAAGAATAGAGAAGACGAATCCAGGATTTGGAGCGACAACTTGCGGAGGCGAGGTTGGGCGTTCAATCCGAAGAAAGAGAGGAATCTGAGGATTCATCCGAGGATGAAAAAGAAGACGTAAACCCTTTTGGGATTCTGAACCAGGGGCGGAATCGAGGAGTACGACCTGGAAATCAGCATTCTTCTCAAAATTTCGGAATGAAGATTGAGATTCCCGAGTTTAATGGTAAGGCTCATCCTGATGAGTTTATTGATTGGTTGCATACGGTAGAACGGATTTTTGATCTTAAAGATCTAACTGAGGGGCAAAAAGTGAAGTTAGTGGCCATTAGGCTGCGAAAACATGCTTCGATTTGGTGGGAACACGTGAAAAAGCAACGCGCTAGAGAGGGGAAGCAGAAGGTGGATCACTGGGAGAAGATGAAAAAGTTATTGCAAAATTTTTTTTTGCCTACCCATTATAGGCAAGAGGCGTTTATTGAGTATCATAACGTCAAGCAAGGTGATAAAACAGTTGAAGAATTTACTGAAGAATTTGATCGCTTGCGGATGCGTTGTGATGTGGGGGAGGAAGACGAGCAGACGATTGCACGATATCTGGCAGGGCTGCGATATAAGATCTCTGATGTTGTCCAATTACAGCAGTATTGGACATATGAGGATGTGTGCAAACTAGCCCTAAAGGTGGAGGGGCAGTTTAAAAGAAAGAGCAGTAATTCCAAGTGGTCAAGCAGCAGTTCTAAGTGGTCAGATAAAGAATCTCAAGGAAAAGCGGGAACATCAGTTGTAAATTCGACATCGATCACAGTTAAGGATGTAAGTTCTAAACCTGCATCTAACGAGGGGCAGAGTAATGCTGGAACTAGCAAGGGAGGAGCTGCAAGCAAGCGATGTTTCAAGTGTCAGGGATTCGGGCATTTTGCTGCTGATTGTCCGAACCGACAAATTGTGACGCTTGTTGATAATCCAGTCTTTGATGAAGATCCAGTTTATGATGAATCTGAAGGCGAAGAAGAGGATGCGGATGTGGAACAGGAAGGGATTATCTATGCTGATTTTGGTGAGTCTCTAGTCGTTAGAAGAATATTAAATGTTGCTGTAGCGGATGATGAATCATGGCTTAGACATAATATTTTTCATACTAAGTGCACTAGTAGAGGAAAAGTATGCAGCATGATAATAGATGGTGGTAGTTGTACGAATGTGGTGTCTACGACTATGGTGGAAAAGTTGGGGTTGAAAACAGAAGATCATCCTCAACCATACAAGCTGTTGTGGTTTAGAAAAGGGAACGAGGTGAAGGTGCGCAAAAGGTGTCTTGTGCAATTTTCGATTGAAAAAAATTATATCGATGAGGTGTGGTGTGATGTAGTCCCAATGGATGCTTGCCATATTTTATTAGGGAGGCCGTGGCAGTTTGATAGAAAGACACAGCATGATGGTTTCAGAAATACTTATAACTTCAAGAAGGATGGTCGAATCATTACCCTAGGTCCTTCAGATTTGAGAAAGGAAGTGAAGAATAATCTGTTGTCCAAGCCAGAATTTCTAGAAGAGACAGTGAACGCGCTTGAGCTTTTTGCCATTGTGGTGATGGAGCGGAATTCTAATAGTCCCGAAATTCCTAATCAAGTTTTGCCCTTGCTTGAGGAGTTTGCTGATGTCGTACCGGAAGAGTTACCACCTGGATTGCCGGGTGAGCATAATGTTTCTAGAATTTTTAGTGCATCAGATTTGTCACCTTACTACACTGAAGAGGAAGAAGACCCTGAAGAGATTGATGACAATGAAGATGAAGCAGATTCGAGGACAAATCTTTCTCTAGCAGGGGAGGATGATGCACCTAAGGGACCGGCGGACCTGTTATGCGACTAGACAAACCTGCGGGCTTGAAGTCAACGATGTCGGATTAAGCTCAAATTTGGTCGGCTGAAGCGAAACAGCGTGCTGATCAATATTCACAGCCTTTGGCTGTGATTAACGATGGATTTTCGCGATTCGAGATCGTTTAGATGGATTTTTCTATTTTTTTAGTATTTTTTGGGGATAATTTAATAAAGGGCAGTTTTGTAATTTTACGTTTTGATGATTACGTTTCCTAATAGGGTTAGGTTTGGGGATATATAAGCTTATTTTAGGGTTTTCTTTGAGTAGTTTTGGATGTTTTGAAAACTTATCGATTGCTAATCGATTGAGAGAACAGTTTGTTCCTCATTATTATTTCGATTCTTCTGTTTAGCCTAATTTCTATCGCGCTTCGGCATCATGCTATGGGAATAAGAAAATCAGCTAGTGTGGAGAATGATGCGGGGAGCCTGGTTGATCCTCTACCGAGAGTGTTTCCTGGGCCAGAAAATGTCAGCATCGAGCGCCTTTTGGGTGGTTTCATTTGTCTATATGAAAGATCAAGTCAATGTCCTCTTCTCCGGAGGAAATAAGATTTGGGAGAGGCAAGGAAGAGGGAAGACAATGATTCTTGTTGTTAAATTATGTTTTGAGTTTGAGCTCGTATACGAGATTCGATACACACGTAGATCATTTATTGCTCATTGACAATCAAGAAGGATAGCATGGACGTCCTCTACACATCCATATATTTGTCAAAGATGTGTACGTCTTTCAAGTCCATCAATTTCCCACTTCTTTAAATGCATGCACATGTGCCTGAATGCCCCATAATGGACGTTGAAGATGAAGGCAAAAGTAAAAGTTGTGGGCTTATTTTGTCTTTGTTTTTTTTTTTTTGGTCAAGTATTTTGTCTTTGTTCATTGACTTCCTTTGGTCTCTTTTCTCTGTTAGCTCATTCAGCCGAGACGGACAAAAGGAAAGAACGATGAAGCTTCCATGTGCGCGTTAATTGAAGGAGCTGAACGTCAATGGATAAGATCTATGAAGACCGCAACCCACCCCTTCTTATGATTATCTTCAAAGATTATGGGCCTTTCCTCTCTCTTGAAATTGCTCCCCGCTTCTATAAAAACAAGAGACGGAAGAAGAGAGAAAGACTCCAGAGAGCTCCAGAGATGAAACGAAGGAGAGAGCTTTCCAAAGAAGGAGAGATTTGTGTCTAGAGTGAGATCATCGAGTTGAGTTATTAAATACTGTGGGTATTGGGCATTTACTAGGGCTGAAAAACACTCGAGTGTGTGGGTAATTGTAATCCTATAATTTTTCGATTTATTAGTAGATTATTTGTCGGTTCTCTCCGTGAATGTAAGTTTCGACATTCGGATCGAATTACGTAAATTTCGCGTCTTTTTTTAAATTTTTTTTTATCGTTCTTTGTTTTATTTCTCTATCAAATTTCTATGCCTCCCGACTTAATTACAAAGTTATGATCCGTTTTCGCCGCGTCGCCGATTAAACAACTTGTTGTGTGTGTGAGAGAGAGGGAGAGGGAGATGGGGGTGTGTTATGGTACTCCTGACTTCCCTACTCCTAGCTATACTGGTTCTCTCAAATCAGGTACTCTTAAAGTTTTTCCGAAAGTGATCTTAATCTCTACATCTATGTGGTCTCTGTGAAATGAATCTTTGTGCTTCAGATTGGAGTCTTTAATCTTCTTCTTGTCATCGTCTGAAGCAATTTTCTCTGTTCTTTGTTTTTCTTTTTTGAAACTACAGGATTGAAGTTGACAATCAGCACTTCATCGTCTTCTGCAGCCAGCAACGGCCATGACTTGCTGGCTGCCCGCGACAGAAAGGCATTCGGAGATGGAAAGATTGTGGCAGACCCCAGCTTGACCGTCTTCAGTTTCGCAGAGTTGAAAGAGGCAACCAAAAATTTTCGTCGCAATGCACTGATTGGAGAGGGAGGATTTGGTTGTGTCTTTAAAGGGATGCTTCATGGTAAGCAACAGTCTGGAAGGACGGAGACTATAATAGCCGTGAAAATGTTAAACCAGTCTGGTAATCAAGGGCCCACAGAGTGGCGGGTAAGTATTAAGTCGTCTTCATTTTCCTTTCTCGTTAAATAAATACTTGGCTTTGTCCATTACAAAAACGAAGCAACCCAGATGCATGATGGTACTGATGGGAGCTTGCCGTGCCCAACTCAACTGTGTCAATAGACACCCTCGTTGGGAAAATAGAAGGAGCAGAAATACCAGACGACCTGAATTTATATGGCTATATAAACGCAAATCCAAATGTACTCGAAGTTGATAATCCCAGGATTTTCTGTAAGTGGTGGCCTTGCCTTGCAATTTTGTTTCTCAAAGGGCCCTTGTAGGATTGCATCTGATTTTGGTTATAGAGAGATCAGATATTTCTGAGAGTTAATTGATTGCCTCATCGGCTTTGTTAGGGTGCAAAATGAAGGCAGTGGGCAGCAGACAACAGTATTGCTGGTGCCTGACTGATTAGTGTTAATTGTTTGGTGATATTACCTAAACGTATGTTCACAATCCTCGTGAAGTTTTCAGTTATCTAACCCCACTTTAGTCTACACAATGTACATTATTTAAATTTAAATGTAGTAAAAGAAGAATCTAAGAAGCAATTTTGCTTCAATCATTCCAATAGAAAGGAAAAATTGAAGATTCAGTTACAGTTGAAAATACGCTTTTGGGTTTGTTCTTGAGATTATTTGGTCACCAAGGTCCTCAGCAGATTAGTTTATAAGGCTATATTTAGTTAACGGTGATGAACTTTCTTTTTGCATTTCTTTTATTTTGTAATTGACTAAGTAAACCTATGCCATGAGAGTGTGTGGCCATTGGCTTGTATGATGCCAAGGGAGAACCTACTAAGTGTGATTTGATTGCAAGGAATGAAGAAATTGCATAACAATAAGTTCAGAGTCTTCCATCCATGTAATCATCAACCTTTTCGATGTGATCATAGCCCCTAGGAGACTTCGTCTCACTCAACGGCCTTGATGGACGGAGTCATTCAACCTTCTTGGACTGATGCAATGTGGTTCTTTTCATAGTGAACTTGTTTTCCTCATCCTTCGAGCGAATTCTGCTTCTATATTCAAGAATTGAAACAAATTGCAAAGCCAATCAAATCATATAGGGTGGATACACCACTGCAAGATAAAGTCACCAGTTTGATCGCAAATTTTAAATGGTTTCAGTTACAAATTTCAATGATTCGGCATAGCTACTACTGGTTTCATGCGGGCTAGATATTTTCTACAGAGCTAGTATGATTTGAAGTACATTTTACCATTATCGATATGTATTTTATATTACAGGCGCACAATGACCCGAGTCTTCAGTCAAACTATTAGTTACACTGAACATTTCAATGGGAATTTGTCTCAGTTCCCATTCCGTACCTTTTGTTTTGATATCATCTATTCCAATGTGATTGTTTCAATTCTTTGACCAATTGAAGCCCAAGGAGAAAAACATCTACCTGGTCTAGGGGGCTTCCATTTCTTTCGTATCTTTTACTACTGACAATGTGTGAGACTCTCTTTTGCTTATTTTCGTGCAGAGGGAGATAGATTTTCTCGGAAGGCTTTCTCACCCTAACCTTGCCAAGCTCCTGGGATTTTGTCAAGAGGATACAACTTTAGCTCTTGTTTATGAGTTCATGCCAAAGGGCAGTTTGGGAAACCAGCTATTCGGAAGTAAGTGGTCTGATCACTCTATGAATTTTGGAAAAGTTTCCTTGAGGATGCCAATTGTTTAGCATATCTTCTTGATCATTTGATAGTCATAGTTGATGCATGTGCCTATTTCAAAATTCAAGCTAGTTTGAACATGTACTTGCTTTAAAGCATTACTTACATTTTACACTGTCCATTAATCTGGTACAGAGGGCTCCACTGCTCATCTTCCATGGAATATACGCCTCAAGATTGCCGTCGGGGCTGCCAGAGGCCTGGCTTTCTTGCACAGTTCCTGCAAAATGATACACAGGGATTTCAAGAGTTCAAATATTTTGCTAGATGGGGTTAATTATTTATCCTCCTCATAATGATTCTGGTCCTGTATCATAAAATTTATATGAGCTCTGTCATCGATCTAGTCAAATTCTTGGGAGAAGGACAATGATGACGATGACATGCCTAGTATCTCACTTTGAGGACTTGGAACTGTGTCCTCTAACCAGGAGAAAAGAGTCATGATAGCAAGTGAAGATCCTACGTTTCCCTCTGCTTAATTGATGGAAGGGTTATAGTTGATTGCAAATCTATCCTTCTTAGATTTGACGTTAAGTTCAGAACACGAGACAAGACCAATAACTAGTCCCAAGTTGCTTTTAGATATCTCCATTTTGTATTTTGCTAGATTCACAAAAGTTTGCAATTGATATTTAGGCTGGAACCCGAGTCTAATCCACTGTCCGGTTCTTTTCCAGTCCTACACGGCCAAACTCTCGGACTTTGGATTGGTGAGGTCTGATCCTCCAGGGGATAAGTCACATATTTCAACACAGTTCGTGGGTACCATTGGCTATGCTGCCCCTGAATACCTACAAACTGGTAATTTTTTTTTATATTGTAAAGTGCTTTTTGGTGACTCATTGCTGAATAACATTCAGTCTTGAATTTTAACAATAATATCAGGAAGCTATTTTCTGACATTTCGCTGCAACATCACACAAAACTCTTGGATTTTACAGGGCATCTAACTGTAAAGAGTGAGGTTTACTGTTTCGGCGTCGTGCTGCTTGAGATACTAACAGGCTTGAGGGCATTGGATATGAGCCGTCCAGTAGGCAATTTAGGGGAGTGGGCCACACCACACTTATCCAGGAAAGAAAAACTGAGGACTGTAATGGACTCCAGATTGGAGGGCGAATATCATATACATTCTGCATTCCAAATAGCTCAGCTTGCCTTAAAATGCCTCGGAAAGGAACCTAGGTCTCGGCCTTACATGACTGAAGTCGTGGAAGAACTGGAATCAATAGAAGCTGCCAGTGCTGAGAGAATATGACGGAAAGCTTGAATTTATTTATTATGTAGTTCGTACTTCATGTGATGTGATCAGAGTCTGTCGCTTCCCAGGATTAATCTCGGGCTTTGAATGTTCTTTTCCATTGTACCCAGTAGTTACTAGGTGCTGTGTTTTCTTGTAAGTTTTTTGGAATTACTCATAGGTGTCAATCATTACGTGCATCGACTTGTAAATTGAGATTGTTGTGATTGCACTTTCTTCAAGAGGGAGAGGGGAACGGTTTTTCGATGGCTAATCCTCAATCATGTCAACAATCAAAGGTTTACCAAAAGAAGTCCATAGCTCTTCAAGATTCCGAGCTCTTTTGTTTCTTTTGGTTAGATTACGACTCGAGTTTGAATCGTTTGGAAAATTTGACTCTCGCTTGGAAAAGTTTTCGTATCTGGCCGTGAAGATCAGTATCTTGGAGATAATATTCACGATTTATTATTGCCCACAAAAGATTATCTCTCGGTCGTACAGTGGACGTCTTTGTCCTGTAGTTGGGCGGTTGCGGTCAACAGAAGGAGTTAATCCTTTGACTCCTTTAAGCTGCAGAGAAAAGCTTGTGGGCCGAGGGGTAATAAAAGAAGGGTTAATACCACGAAAAATCCTGAACTGATACACTTGTGATAAATTTACCCCAAATTATTTTTTTGACTATAAAAAACCCCAAACTGATATATATGTGACAATTTTACTTCGAACTATTTTTTTGACCATCAAAAACCCCAAACTGGTACACCTATGACAATTTTACCCCGAACTATTTTTTTGACCACCAAAAACCCCAAACTGGTACACCTGTGACAATTTTACCCCGAACTAATTTTTTAATATTATTTTTTAAAAATTTTTCGAATTTTTTTAGTTTTTCTTTTCTTTTCTTTTTCCTTTCCTTTTCTTTTTTTTTCCTTCATCTTCATTGGACCAACAGTGGATTGTTATATTGTAATTGATACCACAATAACGTGACACGTAACATAAATGCTACATTTTGACCCAAAAAAAAACATAAACGCTAAATGAGAGACTTTCTTTTATATGCATGAATTTTCATGCCAACCACTTTTTTCTACATTTAAATGTCTCGCGAAAAAGGCATTATATTGTTGTCGTGTCTTTCTTATTTTTGGTTGCAAGTGGATAGGCAAACTGATGGGGTCCAACGCAAGCTTGTTACCTAAGCTTGGAGTACAGCTGATCAACAATTTCTATACGTCTTGCTTGCCAATTTAATTTAAAAGATTAATTTACAAAAATAATATATTTTATATATAAGATGAGAGATATTATATGTGCATGGCGATTCATAAATCAATATGATCACTTGAAATATATAATAAATAAAACGCAAGAAGAATTTTTTGTATTATTTCTAATTGATATAGTAAGAAATTATAAAGAAAAAAAATTATAGATACAAACTTACGAATTTAATTTCAATTTAATATGCCTTACCAAATTCACACTTCCTGAATTTTTTTTTGTTTGAGGTTAAAGATGAAGGGGAAAAAAAAGAAAAGGAAAGGAAAAAGAAAAGATAAGAAAAACTAAAATAAATTCGAAAAATAAAAAATAATATTAAAAAATTATTTCGGGGTAAAATTGTCACAGATGTACCAGTTTGGGGTTTTTTGTGGTCAAAAAAATAATTTAGGGTAAAATTGTCACAGATGTACCAGTTTGGGATTTTTTATGGTCAAAAAAATAGTTTAGGGTAAATCTGTCACAAGTATACTAGTTTAGGGTTTTTCGTGGTATTAACCCATAAAAGAAAAGAAAATAAAGGGGCTAGGTCTTGGCACCCGTACAAAAGGAAAGAAGATATCGTTTCTGTGGTTGAAGCCGCCGCACAATCCGAAAGCCGCACGAAGTCGCACGGTGCTGAAGACGAGCCGCGCGAAGAAGAAAAGAAGAGAAAGTCGCGAGGCGCGTTCTTGTTACGAGCCGTGGCTCGAACACGGCGGTAACATGTGCAGTGAATTTATTTTCATCTAATTAAGTTATTTATTCATAAATACTTTGAATTTAAGCTTAAATCTAGATGTAAAAAATACTCGAGCGTGTGAGCGAATTGTAATTTTGATTATTTGATTATAATTAATTATTTATTACTGACTCTCTCCATAGATGTAGGTACCGATATTCGGATCAAATCACGTAAATCTCTGGTGTCCTTTATCGTTTCTTGTTTATTTTTCTGATATTTTTCGCATTGACTTAATTTGTAAGATCCTGTCGTTTCCGTGTTATATTCCAATAATTGGTATCGGAGCTTGATGGTTGAATTTTCTAGATTGTGATTTGAGGCTTTTGCTTGTTTGATTATTATCTGGAAATTCTACTATTGCAATTATGTCTGGAACGAAAGTTGAGATTGAAAATTTTAATGGAAGGAATAACTTTGGGTTATGGAGCGTGAAGATGCGTGCGCTATTGACAATCCAAAGTTTTGCCAAGGCATTAGATGGTGAAGATGGGTTGCCCATTGCAATGAAAGCGGCTGATAAAGCAAAGCTAATGGAGAATGCAAAGATTATAATCCTGCTAAATTTATCGGATGAAGTGTTAATAGAGGTGACTGAGGAGAAGGATACTGTAGCATTATGGGAAAAATAACAGGCACTCTATGTAACGAAGGGTTACATGTTGAAAAGAATGTTTCAATTTCGATATATTAAAGGTACGTCGATCAGATCCCATCTAAATGAATTTAATAAACTCATGATGAATTTGAAGAACGTCGATAATATACTTGATGATGAGGAACATGGCATGATGTTATTGGCTTTTTTACTGAAATCATGGGAGCACTTTATTGATTCACTATTACATGGGCGTACTACAATCACCTCGGAAGAGGTAAAGTCAGCATTGTTTTCTAAAGAGTGGCAGAGAAAGTTGCGAAATGACAATCTAGCGCAAGATGTAGCGCGGGGATTAGTGATTCTAGGTAGAGAACAACATCGAGAGTCTAGTAGTAGCAGAGGTGAAAGCAGGTCACACAATAGAAAGTCTAAAGGACGCGTGAAGTGCTTTGAATGTCACAAGGAGGGGTATATTAGGAGATATTGTCCGAAGCGGAGAAATAAATGTGACAAGTAGAATGCCACAAGTAAACGTTGCTGAGGAGAGTACTAGTGATGCAGAGACCGTTTTGTGTGACTACTGGTTCGTTAGGAGACGAATGGGTGCTAGATTTGAGGTATTCTTATCATATGACGTCTCATAGGAACTGCTTTACTACTTACTAGATGCAGATGGTGGTAGAGTTCTGATGAAGAATAATGCAACCTGCAATGTTGTGGGGATAGAGATAGTTCAGATTTGGATGCACGATGGGGTGGTACGCACACTGACAGATGTGAGGCATGTACTAGAACTCAAGAAGAACCTTATTTCTCTAGGGACACTCGATGATATCGGGTGTAAGTACATCGCTGAAGGTGGAGTGCTGAAGATTTCTTGAGGTTCCATGATAATGGCGAAAGGGAAGAAAGTGAGTTCTCTCTATCATGTACTAGGAGAGACCGTGACTGGAGTTGCTGTAGTTTCATTAAGTGAGTCATATTTTGACTTGACTTAGTTATGGCATATGCGTTTGGGGCACATGAGTAAGGCAGGTATGACGATGCTGAGTGATAGAGGGTTGTTGAAGGGTTAGAAGACAGGGAAGCTTGACTTATGTGAGTACTACATCTTAGGGAAGCAACACCGAATTAAGTTTACAATAGTTATTCATTCGACCAAGCGACCGATTGAGTATATTCATTCAGACATCTGGGGTCCGTCTCCGGTTCTTTCGAAAGAAGGTGCTCGATATATGCTAACATTTATCGACGACTACTCTAGAAAGGTATGGGTTTACTTTCTAAAGCACAAATCTGATGTGTTTGATCGGTTCAAGAAGTTTAAGGCATTGATTGAGAAATAGTTAGATAAACAGATCAAGTGCTTAAGAACCGATAATGGCATGGAGTTTTGTGGTAAAGATTTTAACGAGTTCTGCGAAAAAGAAGGGATTGTGAGAGACTGCACAATGCTCGGGAAACCATAGCAAAATGGCGTTGTAGAATGGAAGAATAGAACTTTACTGAAGCGAGCTCGGAGCATGCTTTCACATGCAGGTTTAGGCAATGAATTTTGGGTTGAAGCAATGAACATGGCATGTTACCTAATAAATCAATCTCTATCATCTGCTATTGAGTGGAAGACTCCCGAGCAAGTATGGTCGGGGAAACCTGTTGATTACTCCAGATTATGAGTATTTAGATGTCCTACGTATGTTCATGCGAGTGATGGTAAGCTTGAGCCGAGGGCGAAGAAGTGCATATTTATGGGTTATGCACATTGGGTGAAAGGCTATTGGCTGTGGTGCACTGATCCCAGATCACTCGGTTTTCTAATCAACAGAGACGTGATCTTCAATGAGACTGCAATGCTTCAAAAGAGGGGTCTCGAGACACAATTAGCAAAGCAGATAGATCGTGGTGTCAGTAGTGAGGTGGAGATTCAGGTGGAGACTCTAGAGACCTCGGAGGTAATAAAAGTTGAGACTGTAAATGAGGCCATAGTTCCTAAAGTCAGTGATAATGAACAACTAGCATAGCCGCATCACACTATAGGCACAGGTAGATAGAGAAGGCAAATTAAACTACCGGTACGTTATGGTTATACAGATATTGCTTGACTATAGGTGACGAGGTGGAGACAGATGAGCCTCCGTCTTACTTTGAGGTGATGGCTAGTTCTAAGTCATCGTAACGGCTAGGGGTTATGAGTGAAGAGATAGAATCACTCTATTGAAATCATACATGGGAGCTGGTCAAAGTACCTAAGAGCCAAAAGATTGTCTCTAGCAAGTGGGTCTTTAAACGGAAGGAGAGCATTCTTGGTGTCGAGGCAGCAAGGTATAAGACGAGATTTATGGCGAAGGGGTATATACAGCGGGAGGGCATTAACTATAACGAGGTGTTCTCTCCCGTGGTAAAACATACTTTTATTCGTATTTTACTTGCCTTAATTGTTGCACAGGATCTCGAGCTGGAGCAGTTAGATGTGAAAATAGCGTTTATTCACGGTGAGTTGGAGGAGCATACTTACATGAGGCAACTAGAGGGATTTGCTATTCCGGGTAAGGAAGATCATGTTTACTTATTGAATAAATCTTTATATGGGCTGAAACAGTCTCCTGGATAATGGTACAAGCGTTTCGATTCTTTTATGGCTAGTCATAACTATTCTAAAAGTTATATGGATAGCTGTGTTTACTTTAGGAGATTGGAGGATGGGTCTTTCATATATCCGTTATTATATGTTTGATGATACGTTGATAGCAGCTAAGAACATGTTTGATATTGATGTGTTGAAGAGGCAATTGAGTGTTGAATTTGAGATGAAAGATTTTAAGTGCTGCAAAGAAAATATTGGATATGGAGATTTTGCGTGACAGAACTGTAGGAATTTTACGTTTTTCTCAGAAGAAATATATTGAGAAGATTATTGCACGATTTAATATGCAGTCAGCGAAATCTGTAAATACACCTTTAGTGATGCATTTTAAACTTTCAGATAAGTTATTACCACAAACTGAGGAAAATGAGCATATGTTCCGTGTTCCTTATTCTAGTGCAGTAGTATTATATATGCTATGGTATACACTAGGCCTGATATTTCACAAGTAGTGAGTGTAGTTAGCTGTTACATGAAGCGATCTGGTAAAGCTCATTAGCAAGCTATGAAGCGGATCATCAGATACTTGAAGGGAACAACAGATGTTGGAATTATGTATTGAAGGGACAGTAATGGCAGTGAGACTACTAGTTATGTGGATTCGGATCACGCAGGTGACTTGGATGAACACATGTCTTTAGCAGGGTACGTATTTACGCTAGCAGGTGGTGCAGTTAATTGGAAGGCATCCTTACAGGATTACATTGCCTTGTCTTTGACTGGGGTAGAGTACATGGCACTGACCTTTATAGCAAAGGAGGAGATATGGTTAAAAGGTTTGCTTTCAGAATTTGGATTAGATCAGAAAAATGATGATATATAATGTGATAACTAAGGTACGATATATCTAGTGTATAATCCTGTTTATTACGAGCGAACGAAGCTATCAATATCAAGTACCACTTCATTCGAAATATCTTAGCGAAAGGTGTGGTTGTTGTTAAAAAAGATTGCGATAGCAAAGAACCTAGCGGACATGATGACTAAGCTTGATCCTTTGGCGAAGCTTAAGCTTTGCTTAAGCACAATTGACGTTCATAGAGAGTGAACGTCCGTCGGGACGTTGGGAGAGCTAGCATGGATGATAAGTACTATAACTTGACTAAAAATATCGAGTTAAGGTGTAGAATTGTTAGATTATGACTTGAGTTTAAATCGTTGAGGGAACTTGACTCTCGCTCGGATAAGTTTTCGTATTTGGCCGTGAGGATCAGTATCTTGGAGATAATATTCAAGATTTATTATTGCCCACAAAAGATTATCTCTCGGACGTACAGTGGACGTCCACGTCCTGTAGTTGGGCGGTCAACAAAAGGAGTTAGGGTGCGTTTGGTTCAGCATTTGGAATGCTACTTTGGAAATGCAAATGCCTTTAGGTGAAAGCCCTTTATGGGAAATGCAAATGGCGTTTGGTAAAAACTCATTTGCAAAGCTACTTTGACCCAAGTGGTGTTTGGTTAATTTTTTTCACAAATGGGCTTTGGGGGTTTTTTTTAAAAAAAAGGCAAAAATACCCTTTGCCGGATCCGGCGAAGGGCTACGGCTCCGGCGAAGGGCTACGGCCGCCGGCGAGCCAGATCTGGCGCCGGCGGCCATCGCCCGTCGCCGAGCGACCCCCGGTGAGGGACGCCGACCTCGGACGCCGACCTCAGGCGGCCGTCGGCCTGGGTCGCGCGACCCAGGCCGACGGCCGCCTGAGGTCGCGCGACCTCAGGCGACGGCCGCCTGGGTCGCGCGACCCAGGCCGACGGTCGCGCGACCCAGGCGGCCGTCGGCCTGGGTCGCGCGACCCAGGCGGCCGTCGCCTGAGGTCGGGGGACCCAGGCGGCCACGCCTAGGCGGTCGCCCGACTTCGGGCGGCCGTCGCCTGGGTCGAGCGACCTCGCCGGACCTTCGCCGGCCCTTCGCCCTCGCCGGAGTCCCTTTGGTGAAGAAGATGAATAGTAACGAGAGGGCAAAGCCGGAATATTGAAATTTGAGTGAGGGTAGTTTGGGAAGTATAAAAATGATTTTGGCATTTGGTTCAATGCTGAAAGCCCAAAGCTAGTCTGGCCAGCATTGGGCTTTCAGCATTGAAAATGCTAGTTTTGAGCATTTTCAATGCTCAATGCTAAGCGTTTGGTTCAGCATTTTTGGGAAGGGGCTTTCGGCCCCGAAAGCCCCTTCCCAATGCTGAACCAAACGCAGCCTTAATCCTGTGACTCCTTGAAGCTGCAGAGAAAAGCTTGTGGGCCCAAGAGTAATAAAAGAAAAGAAAATAAAGGGCTAGGTCTGGACGCCCATACAAAAGAAAAGAAGATATCGTTTCTGTGGTTGAAGCCGCCGCACAATCCGAAAGCCGCACGAAGTCGCACGGTGCTGAAGAGGAGCCGCGCGAAGAAGAAAAGAAGAGAAAGTCGCGAGGCGCGCTCTTGTTATGAGCCGTGGCTCGAACACACGGTGATATGTACAGTAAATTTATTTTCATCTAATTAAGTTATTTATTCATAAATATTTTAAATTTAAACTTAAATCTAGATGTAAAAAATACTCGAGCGTATGAGCGAATTGTAACTCTAATTTTTCGATTATAGTGAATTATTTATTGTTGAATTTTCTCATAGATGTAGGTACCGATATTCAGATCGAATAACGTAAATCTCTGGTGTCATTTATCGTTACTCATTTATTTTTTTGATATTTTTTGCATTAATTTAATTTGCAAGATCCTGTCGTTTCTGCGTTATATTCCAACACTTTTTATGCTCAGGCTTTGAACATCAGCAGAAGCTCATTCTTGTTGCTGTCATGAATTTGTTCATACGGTACTTGGCCCGCCACCAATCTCCAGGAAGTATTATGCGGTTTGGTCCATTCTCATAGTCATTTTTGAGCTCTGAGACATGGTTGGGTTACTGATTGAGTTATTTAAAGCAAAGAGCTGCTCAATTTTCCATTCAAAATGAGCAAGACATGTAATTTGGTGCTATTTTGTTGCAGCAAAGACATGTCCAATTGTTCCGTTATCCTTTATTGGTTTCCCGGAGCATAGATAACGGTAAAATTGGAGGTACGACAAGCACAATAATCTAGGCTCGATCTAGATACAGTTTGTTGAACATGAAAACAACAATACAGTCTCACAAACAGAAATCATGGTATACAAAGATCTGCAGGGATTCGGGAGCCGAAATCTCGATACAAGACTAATGTTAACTTAATCAATTTCAGACTATCGTAATGTATATGATCACGTAGCTATGCTAAGGGACTATTGCTTAAATATGAAGTATGAACAAGTTTTTAGTTCTATAAAAGATTGCACTTTGTTTTTTCCAAAATCAAAGTATCCTTGAGTCCTGCAAGATTACATGCTAGTATTAGATAAAGTTGAATTGAAATTCTCTCAAAATGTTATCTATCCTATTTCTATCTCAAGAAGGAGCAAATGTAGGACTGGACATAAAAAAGGTGCATCTTGGGTCTGGAACCGGTCCCATGTAAGACCATAATTTAACTTTATGAGTCATAAAATTCATATGAAACTATATAGTAATGAATCGGTAAACAGTTCATGTAAAATATGGGTCCAAAAAAAAATCAACAAGTCAACAAGTCAAAAGAAGAATAGTGATGTTCGGCTCTTTTAAGAAGCCAAGGGCACGAAACAGAGACAGAAAAACAGAGAGGAAAAGAAGAGAAAGGAGAGGAAGAGAAGAAGAAAAAGAAGAAAGGGAGAATTTTGCGCCGCGCGGACCTCGTCTAGCCGATTCAACTTCGTATCGCAACGCTCGGTAAGTCCTCGCGCCCCTTGTTCGTTTGATCGGAGAAGTTTTCCGATTTAGGGTTTAAATTCGGAATTTTGGGAAATGTGAGCGGCGAAGTCTGATTTTTGAGTCGTTGAGCTGTGTATTTTTATAGAATTGGTAGTTTACGGTGTTGTGGAGCCATGGGATTTTACGGAACCTGATTTGGACTTACGGTTTGCCGGATATGAATTTTTGAAGTTGAGCGCGCGCAGTGAACAGCGCGCGAACAGTGGTTTTTAGGCCAATTTTCGTCGGTTTTCGGCTCGAGTTTGGGACTGCCAAGTTGGGGTTCTTGTAGTGCTCGGAATAAGCTTTCTTTGGACTATAAGTTCGCTTAGAACGGAGTTTGGTGGAAAAAGTTATGGCGCAATCAAGTTCCGCGCTCAAGTTCCGCGTCGTGGACGAATTTGGATAATTGCTTTGGACGAGTGTTTTGGGAGCGTCTTTTAGTCGTTATATTAACGTTTAAGCCTAGTTGAGCCGAGTCCTAGTTGAAGCATCATTTTACTCGGTTTTGATATCGTTTTTCGACTTATTGTTAGGTGTTTGAGTGCGTCGGCTCGAGAAACCGCTATAGGTTAGTTTTCAGCTTTTCAAGGTGAGTGGTACTATTTCTTCTTTGAATTTGTAAACTCATGTTTAGAAAATGATATGTATTAGATATGTTACTATATAAGAAATGGCATTTTGATTGCATAAAACTGGATCGAGCATTTACTGCCATCTTGTGTATTTAAAATGAAAGATTATCTTTTGATTTCAGTTTTAATTTACTGAATGCAAATAGGTTTGTGAAACCTTGTGAGAAAGACTCATGAGGAGTTCTTGCATTCGAATGTGGCTTATGAAGAGTTTTATATCGGTTTATGAAATGATTTCTAGAATGGGTTTTGTAGATTGGTGGATGATATTGTTGTGGATTTTGGTGCTCAGTGTCTCTGTGAACCCAAATGAGGGGTTGTGGGTATGCGCATACTAGTCTAGGATATCCTTGTGGGCCGAGCCACCGGCTTATAGTAGGTGGAGACCTTGCCAAGGGGGGAATCTTGGTCGCCTTTCACGGGGCGTTATCCGTGATTATACTTAGATTTCTGAGCATGAGATTGGCCAATGGAATAGACCATTGGCGTATGCTTTCGACGAGATTGGCCAATGGATTTGACCATTGGTTTCTTCTTTGATATTATTAATTTGAATGAGCTTTCTTATTGTGAAAATGTGACGTTTAAAGTAGCATATAACTTATTTTGAACATGGAGTTTGTGATATATTGGAGTTGGGTTAATTGAGCTTTCGTTTGGTCTTTAATCGTGTGCATAGTAGGTGCTCGATCTACTTAGAAGAAATGTATTAGTCACTGAGCCGTGGTAGCTAATTCCTCTCATTTTACTTGTTTTTCAGGTTCTTCACCGAGGTGCTAGTAGGCATGAGAGTCCCGGTGTTGGGGAGGGCATTTTGATAGTGGGATCTTTTTTGTACGAGTTCCACATGGATGTGGAGTTTAAGTTTTAGCTTGTTGCTGGTTATGCTTTTGGCCTTTTGATGGATTGTAGTTAACTCTGATATTGTAACCAAATAAACTCTATATCATGTATATATATGTGGATACATATATTTTGATATCATGTGAGTTTTGGTTATGTTTAGGCTGCGTCCTTTTGTGAAAGGATGGCCGTGTCATGCCCTTATTCTTGTTGAGTTTGGGATGTGACAGTTCATATGCCAATTCAGAAAAGCCAGAAATCGGTGACTTTTGCCGCTAGCAGAGAGATCTTTAGCCGAGATAGCTTTCTGTGGGATGAAATTCCCCATAAGGGAAGGAATGGAAGGCAAACCGTACAATGACCTTTTTCAGTTAGCAACTAAGGCGATCGGGCATGAAAATCTACTGAAGGAAAGAGATAGAAAGCCCGGCAAACATGATGTGACCTTTGTGGAGAAGTCTGAACTTAGTGCTGACTTAGACCCAGGGGAGTCTGTTGAAGTGGCTATCGCTAAAATGGTGATTGACGACCGTATATCTGTTGGGCATTGAGAGCGGCAGACTAAAGAAAGGATGAAGGATAAAGGTAAAACTTTAATGAACAGTGCATCTTAAATATCAATATTCAGCCTGAAGGTGCTGAAAACTGTCTTAATTGTTCTCGAGAGCCTCATAATATTGCACTTGCGAAGGTTGCTTGGACATGATTGTTGAGAGGGGGCCTGGAATGATAAGTGAAGGAGATGAGACTGGGTGGATTCGTCTTCACTATGCTGCTTGCTTTGGGTGGAGTTGAAGCAGTCAGCTGTTCCGGCGACGTGATAACTCCGCAGCATACCTCGATGACCAATATGCAGAATCCCCTCTACATATTTCAGCATTTCAAGGCCACGTGAATATCGTTGAGGAGCTGATTAGATTTGGTCCTGACGCTAGAGACGCAATAAAAAACCAAAGGGCAAACAACTCCTTATACAGCTGTTCTAGGTGGAAAAGTAAATGTGGTCAATTACATATTCAGAAAAGGCCTAACCTAGAGGGTCTTATATACGAACAAGACAAGGATGGCAGCACGGCTTTGCCTTTGGCTTCTCTGGACAGACGATACATCATATTCGTAGTCGCACGAGACAAAAGGGCAGACGGTTTGGCCACAAATAAAGACCATTTGGCTGCCCTTGACATTTTTCATGGTCATAAGGAGGTATGCTCAGTACCTGAACACTATATATTAGCGATTTGTTCCCTTTCAGAGACTTGGTGTGTTTGTAGTCATGAACAGAATAGTCAGTAGTAAGACGTTTTCATCCCAAACTGATACATATGTGATACATGTATCACAAATCATTTCTCTTGTTTAATAATCTGGAAAAGCAGCTTAAGGTAAGTAGGTACGTGAACCCCATCTCTTGCATGCTCTTGTTGATTTCTTGAATGATTTTGTTAAAATGTTTGACACTTGTTAAGACACCGTCGAAAACTATTTAAAGTAAGTATGCGATTTTTCACAAATTATTTTTCTTCTGTCATGTATAATCGAATATTGAAAAACATTTCCTATGAATTATGCTTAATAAGCACCCCGAAGCACTCGTCTGGCTAAAGGCGAGACTTTTAATTTAGAGGGAACTAATTCTCTGCGCCTCATTGAATTATTTTCTTTTTTTCTCTCTCTCCTTCTATCGTTTCCCCATCAGCTCGGATACAGACAAGAAAGTCAACCAATGTGACAGTGATTCATAAAAAAAAAAAAACTTGTGTCTCTCCTCTCTCTCACGCGCTCTGCTCTCCATCTCTCTGCAACCCCACGCTCAACTCCCCCTCTCTCTCTAGCACCTTTGCTCATGTTCTGACAAGCTTTCTTCAATTCATCTCTCCTTCGACGTCAAGTCCTTCAAGCTTGACTCCGCCGTCTCCGCTCGCACCCTATCCATGCCTCACCTCCCCGACCGCCGCGCCTTCCCCCTCTTCCTCCGCGGCCGCAACCAGCGACCCCGACGACGGCGAAGAAGCGCTCCCGAATCTCGTGGTCCATCCAGAAGCTGCTGCGTTCGGTCTTCAAGCCGAAGACGAGTTCTACCCCGGCCGTCCGCGTCGCCGGTCTGTACTCGCCCGTCGTCGGCGAGGACGACGGGTTTTACGTTGGGTACGACAAGTCCGGCGCGTTGACCACGATTCCGGAGTCCCCGGAGGTTGAATATCTTGGGAAGCTGTCGCCGGAGATGGATCGGAGGCGATGGCGACTAGAAAGAGCAGAGCTAGTCGTGCATCGGGCATGAGCAAAGGTGTTAGAGAGAGAGAGGGGGGTTGAGCGTGGGGTTGCAGAGAGATGGAGAGCAGAGCGCGTGAGAGAGAGGCGAGAGACAAGTTTTTTCCCCTACATGTGGGCCCCGATTGCCACGTGTCAATTTGTGAGTGATTTTTTGCAAATCCTAAGTGGAGTGCTAAGCTCACCCAATTTTGTCTCGAAAGGAGAGACTCTTTGGTCGGGCAGAAAAAGGTCAAGAATTTGGACTGTTCAGCATAAGTCAATCAACTGTTGTTACTGTTGCCTGATCCGGGAGCTTTTGGGTGGTTTGATTGTCATCTTCTATCGAGGAAACAAATTTTGGGAGAGGCAAGGAAGAGGGAAGACGGGAGTTTCTGTTAGAGAGAGAGAGAGAGAGAGGGAGAGAGAGAGAGAGATGGGGGTGTGTTACGGTACTCATGACTTCCCTACTCCTAGCTTTACTGGTTCTCTCAAATCGGGTACTATTAAAAGTTGTTGCGAGAGTGCTCTTCGTCTGTACATCTATCTCGTCCCTATAAAATGAATCTGTGTGCTTCAGTTTTGAGTCTTTGATCTTCTTCTTGTGACCGTCTAAAGCAATTTTCTCTGTTTTCTTTTTTGGAAACTGCAGGGATGAAGTTGACAATCAGTAGTTCATCATCTTCTGCAGCCAGCAATAGCCACGACTTGGTGGGTGCCCGCGACAGTCGGGCCTTCGGAGATGGAGAGATTTTGGCAGCACCCAACTCGACCGTCTTCAGTTTCGCAGAGTTGAAAGAGGCAACCAAAAATTTTCGAGCCGATGCGCAGGTTGGAGAGGGAGGATTTGGTTATGTCTATAAAGGAGTGCTTCATGGAAAGCAACAGTCTGAGAGGACAAAGACTATAATAGCTGTGAAAAGATTAAACCAGAGTTCCGCACAAGGGTATAGAGAGTGGCTGGTAAGAACTATGTCGTCTTCATTTTCCTTTCTTGGAGAATAAATACTTTGCTTTGTCAATTACTGAAACGAAGCAAACCAAATGCACGATGGTACGTACTGATGGGAGCTTGTCATGCCAAACTCATTTGTATCAATAAACACCCTCGTTGTGAAAATAGGAGGGGCAGAAATACTAGACAACCTGAATCTATATGGCTATGTAAACGCAAATCCAAATGTACTTGAAGTTGATTGTCCCAGGATTTTCTATAAGTGGTGGCCTCGCCATGCAATTTTGTTTCTAAAAGGGCCCTTGGGGAATCGCCTGTGATTTTGGCTATAATCAGATATTTCCGGGAGTTCATTGATTGCCTCCTCGGCTTTGTTGGGGTGCAAAATGATGGCCGTAGGCAGCAGACAACAGTATTGCTGGTGCCTGACTGAGTAGTGTTTATTGTTTGGTGATATTACCTACACGTATGTTCAAGATTCTCGTGAAGTTTTCAGTCATCTAACTAACCCCTCTTTAGTGTACACAATGTGCATATTTTAAATTTAAATGAAGTACAAGAAGAATATGAGAAGCGATTTTGCTTCAAACATTTCAATAGAAAGGAAAAATCGAAGATTTAGTTACAGTTGAAATACGCTTTTAGGTTTGTTCTTGAGATTATTCAGTCGCTAAGGTCCTCAGCAGATTAGATTGGAAGGCCCCGTTTAGTTAACAGTGATAGAACTTTCTTTTCACAAACCATGCCATGAGAGTGTGTGGCCAATGGCTTTTATGATCTAACTATCAGAAGAGCCTATTAAGTGTGACTCGATTGCAAGGAATGAAGAATTGCACATCTAAGTTCAGTCTTCCATCTATGTGATGATCAGCCTTTTCGATGTGATCATAGCCCTTAGGAGACTTGGTCTCACTCATTGGCCTTGATGGACGAAGTCATTCAACCTTCTTTGACTAATGAAATGTGGTTCTTCTCATAGTGAACTTGTTGTCTTTAGTTTTCGAGTGAATTCTGCTTCTATATTGAAGAAGTAATACAAATTGCAAGGCCAATCAAATGATATAGGGTGGATACACACTGCAAGATGAAGTTACTGGTATGATCGCAAATTATAATTGGTTTCCGTTTTATATTTCAATGATTCTGCATAGCTAGTACTGGTTTCATGGGAGCTAAATATTTTCTACAGAGCTAGTATGATCTGAAGTACATTTTACCAATATTGATATACATTTTATATTACGGGATGCACAATGACCATGAGTCTTCAGTCTAACTACTACTAAAACTGAACATTTCATTGGGAATTAGGTCTCAATTCCCAATTTGTACCTTTTATTTTGCTATCAACTATTTTATTGTGACTGTTTCATTCCTGTTGACCAATTGAAGCCCATGGAGAAAAACATCTATCTGGTCTAGTGTGGGGGTTTTTCATTTCTGTCATATCTTTTAATGCTGACCATGTGTGAGACTCTCTTTTGCTCATTTTCTATTTGTCGTGCAGAGGGAGATAGAGTTTCTTGGGAGGCTATCTCACCCTAACCTTGCCAAGCTCCTGGGATATTGTCGAGAGGGTGAAGATTTAGTCCTTGTTTATGAGTTCATGCCAAAGGGCAGCTTGAACAACCACCTATTCAGAAGTAAGTGGCCCAATCACTCTGTGATTTTCTGAAAAGTCTCCTCAAGGATGCCAATGGTTTGGCATTTTTTCTTGATCGGTTGATAGTCATAGTTGATGCATGTGCTTATTTCAAAATTCAAGCTACTCTGAACACGTGCTTGCATTTAAGCATGACTTACATTTGACACTGTCCATTACTCTGGTACAGAGGGCTCCACTGCTCATCTTCCATGGGATGTGCGCCTCAAGATTGCGATCGGGGCTGCCAGCGGCCTGGCTTTCTTGCACAGTTCCTGTAACATGATACACAGGGATTTCAAAACTTCAAATATTTTGCTAGATGGGGTTGATATATTATCCTCCTTATAATGATTATTGTCCTGTATCATAAAACCCATATGAATTCTATGATTAATCTAGTCAAATTATTGAAAGAAGGATAATGATGACAATGACGTGCCTATCACCTCACTTTGAAGACTTGGAGTTGTGTCCTCTAACCAGGAGAAAAGAGTCATAATACGAAGTGGCGATCCTATGCTTCCCTCTGCTTAATTGATGAAAGGGCTATAGTTGATTGCAAATCTTCTTACAGTTGATATTAAACAAGACGGGACCATGAACCAATCCCCAGTTGCTTTTATATATATATATCTCCATATGGTTTTTTGCTAGATTCATGAAAGTTTGCAATCTATATTTAGGCTGGAAACTGAGTTTAATCCACCGTCGGGTTCTTCTGCAGTCTTACACGGCCAGACTCACGGACTTTGGATTGATGAGGTCTGGTCCTCCAGAGGGCGAGTCACATGTTTCAACACGGGTTATGGGTACCTATGGCTATGCTGCCCCTGAATACGTAATGACTGGTAATCCAATATAACGTTTTCCAGTGAAAAGTGCTTTTTGTTGACTTAGTGCTGAAGGACGTTCAGTCTTGAATTTCCACAATAATAGGAAGTGTATCAGGAAGCTATTTTTTACTCTTCGCTGCGACATTACATAAAACTCTTCGATTTTACCGGGCATCTCTATCTGAAGAGTGACGTTTACAGTTTCGGCGTTGTGTTGCTTGAGATACTAACAGGCTTAAGTGCATTTGATCCGAACCGTCCGAAAAAACAACATAATTTAGTGACGTGGACCAGACCACTCTTATCTAGTAAAAGAAAACTGAAGACTATAGTGGACTCTGGATTGGAGGACAACTATTGTATAGATTCTGCATTCCAAATAGCACAGCTAGCTTTAAAATGCCTCCAAAAGACTCCTAAGGGGCAGCCTTCCATGATTGAAGTTGTGGAAGAACTGGAATCAGTAGAAGCTGCCAGTGCTAATAGAATACCACGGGATGCTTGAATTCACTTATTATTTTGTTCGTACTTCATGTGATGTGAATCAAAGTTTGTTGCTCCACATTTTTCCATTTTTCCCAGGATTAATCTTGGGCTCTGAATGTGCATCTCCATTGTACCCAGCAGTTACTAGTTGTTGTGTTCTCTTGTAAGATCTTTGGAATATTCATGACGTGTATATCAGTACGTCCACCGGCTGGTAAATTGAGATGTTGTTATTGTGCTTTCTTTAAGAGAGGAATGGTTTTTCTATGTCTAATCCTCGATTCTGTCAACAATCTGAGGTTTAAAAAACACGTTCGTAGCTCTTCAAGAGTCCGGCCTCTTTCGTTTTTTTCATGCTCAGGCTTTGAACATCAGGAGAAGCTTCTTTTTATTACTGTCGTGAATTTGTTCATATGGTACTCGGTCCAAATTCAATCTCCAGCAAGTGTTATGCGGTTTGGTCCGATTCTCGCAGTGATTTTTGAGTTCTGAGGCATGGTTGGGTTATTGATGGAAGCAAATAGCTGCTCAGCTGTCCATTCGTTCAGAATGAACAAGATATGTCATTTGGTGCTATTCATGGTTCAGCTAAGGCTGCGCATAACAATGATTCTGTGCCTGGGAACATATTCTGCTCAGAAATGATTCTTTTTGATTCTGTGTCCGGAATTGATTCTGAGCATTTTAAGGCGTTTGTTAACGGCCCAAAATTCCATCCTTGGAATTGAAAAAGAACAGAAATGTGTTTGGTAACGCACAAAATTTCTTTTTATTAGTAATATTTTTAAATATTTTAATATTTCTTTCTTTTTTTCTTTTCCTCCTTCTTAGCCATGGCTTGCTCGCCGGCCATGACGGGTAAAATATTTTTTTATTAATAATATTTTTATTAAAAGTATTTTTTCTTTTTTTTGGCCATGGCCTGATCGCCGGCCATGACCGGTGAAATATTTTTTTTATTAATAATATTTTTATTAAAATATTTTTATTTTTTTGGCCATGGCCTGGTTGCCGGCCATGGCCGGTAAAATATTTTTTTTATTAATAATATTTTTTGTTAAAAATATACATTTTTATTTTTTTGGGCCATGGCCTGGTCGTCGGCCATGGCCGGTAAAATATTTTTTTATTAATAATATTTTTTATTAAAAATATATATTTTTATTTTTTTGGCCATGGCCTGGTCGCCGGCCATGGCTGGTAAAATATTTTTTTATTAAAATATATTTATTAAAAATATATATTTTTCCTTTTTTTTGGCCATGGCCTGTAAAATATTTTTTTATTAATAATATTTTTATTAAAAATATACATTATTATTTTTTTGGCTATGGCCTGGTCGTTGGCCATGGCCAGTAAAATATTTTTTTTATTAATAATATTTTTATTAAAATATTTTTATTCAAAATATATATTTTTTCTTTTTTTGCCATGGCCTGGTCACCGGCCATGGTAGGTAAAATATTTTTTTATTAAAATATATTTATTAAAAATATATATTTTTCTTTTTTTTTGCCATGGCCTGGTCGTCGGCCATGGCCGGTAAAATATTTTTTATTTTAATAATATTTTTTATTAAAATATTTTATTCTCATCAGATCCGGCGAGGGCGGTCCTTGGGCCGGACATTAGAAGCTACATTAAAAACCAAGAAAAAAAAGAAGAAAAAAAAATTGATTCTCAAAATTGTTCCCAGAATCAAGAAGCTACTTGTTTTTATTCTTGAAAACTGATTCTGGGAACAATTTTTGACAAAATTGTGCCCATAATAAAAAAAATTAAACAAACGTATTTTTGTTTCCAAACTGATTCTGGGAACAAAAGAGCAGAATCAAACACTGTTTGGCAAGTTGTCATGCGCAGCCTAAGACATGTCGAGTTGTTTTGTTATCTTTTCTCCTTTTCCCTGAAAAAAGATAACAGTAAATTGAAGGCAGGATCAAGTTTACAAATCAAGCGCAATAATCTAGGCTCAATCTGTATACAATTTATTGAACATGGAAATAACAATATAGGCCAAAGACACATTATGGTATACGAAAAGCTGCAGCGATTTGGAAATTTGAAATCTCGACGGCACGAAACTAATATTAACTTTAAATCAGTTTCTGACTATTGTGATGTATAAGATTGGGTGCCCATGATAAGGGAGTGTTACTTAATATAAAGTATGAACAAATATTTTAGTTCTTTAAATTAAATTACTCTCTGATTTTTTTCAAAAGCAAATTACCCTTAAAATCGTGCAAGATTACATGTCAGTGATTTTTTTCAAAAGCAAATTACCCTTAAAATCGTGCAAGATTACATGTCAGTATTAGATAGAGTCGGATCGAAATTCTATCAATTTTGTCTGTCATGTTTCCATCTCAAGAATGAGCAAATTTAGGACTTGAATTGAAAGGGCGCTTCTTGGGTCTGCGACGGGTCTAGTATAAGATGATAACTTAACTTTATGGATTGTAATTTATTTTGAATCGTCATAACTCATTTTCATTTATAACTAATGAACTTACTTTTAAGTTGGCAATCATCCTTCCAGTATTGCAATTTATCTCAAAGGCTCGCATGATTCAAATATTGTAAACAACTTAAATTTATGGTAAGTTTTGTTTCGCTATTCTCAATAACTTAGCTCAATGATCATAACATTTTTCTTTACTGTTCGTAGATTTAAGAGCCCTATTATTGAGTAATTATCTCCATGAATCGGAATTTTCCTTATTAACAGTAAAATTGACAATTTTATAGTGATTTTTTTTCTTAAATGTTTGTCATTTACTATTTTTTCTAGGGATAATTCCACGAAAAATCCAAAATTGATACATCTATGATAAATTTACCCTAAACTGATTTTCTAACCACCAAAAATCCCAAACTAATACACCAGTGACAAATTTACCATTTGTTAGTTTCCGCTGAATTTCACCGTCAAATTACTGAACTGAATGACACGTGGCAGTTGATTAGTATACCGGTTTAGAGTTTTACCCTCCGTTTATTATAAGTCTATCATTTTGTAGTATTAATCCAATTTAATGGAACTAATCAAGGCTAAATTTGTCACAAATGTACCGGTTTGTGGTTTTTGATGTTTAAAGAAATTAGTTTGGATAAATTAGTCATAGATGTACCTGTTCGGGGTTCTTTATGATATTAACCCTTTTTTCTGTGGCCATCTGACGTTAAATTTTTTTCCTCCCTTACCATCGAATTTTCCGACATCAATATGTTTTACTGAAGTTCGGACAGTTAAAATTCCGTTTCCTCTCGCTCGTTTCCCTCGCTTTCTTGCCTCCTTCCCCACACGGACTCGAAGTCAGCGACTTGAACCAGCGGAATCCGAGCAAAGAAGATGATCCTCTCCTTCCTCTTAATCTGTCATCGCACCAAAAGAATATCAAATTGAAAATAAAGAGAGAGAAGGAGCGAAGAAATGAGACACCCATGAATCGAAATTGTTTGTAAGATTTGACAAAAACGATTCGAATGATAATGGCTCATGAACCATGATCAGCATCAGAGGAAAACGAGCCCTTTTCCTCCTTTCACACTGACCAATCTTCTTCTTGTGCTGTTGAAGCTCGAAAGACTCTGTTTTGAGGAGGACTAGGACATTTTTCTAAAAAATAAAATTTAATATTTTTTAAAAAAGATTTCCGAATTTTTAAAACTTTTTATTAAGTTTTCCTTTTCTTCTCTTTTCCTTCTTTTTTTTTTCCACTGTGGCTAGCGAGCTATGTCAGTAATTTCCAGCCTAAATTGACCGGATGGACTCAATTGACAAAATATGAAAAATTTTAGGACTAAATTAGTCCAATAAAATTGTTTATAACTGAATTGGTACCAATATAATAGATTTAATACTTTTTTTTGTGCTTTTCCCCCAAACTTACAATCGCCATTGGTGGGATGGCACTCGCCTTCGCTTTTCATATGTATGCCGTATCGTCCAAATCTTAAACCATCGGACTAGGAATCGTTCCTCATGTGTGACACCTTGGATTAAACTCACTCAAGGTATTATCCATTGTGGCCCGTCCCATACCGAGCCTCACGGTTTTGTCCATTAGTGTACAGGTAGACACTTTCTCAGGAAGTCACCCATCCTAGTAGTGCTCTGGCTTGGGCTAGCTTAACTTTTGAGTTCCAAAGTAAAGCTTGCCGTTACATTAAAAGGCGCCTCTATGAGTTAATTCCAGTTTTCACATATATACATATATATATATATATATCTTAAGATCGCTCTCCTTCTGTTCGATGCACAGTTCGGTTCATTCCTACCCCCTTTGCCATCCTAGAAGCCTACTAGGAGCCACTCCTTGTTCAGGTCTTCTGGCCCTGGTGACCACTCCCTGCCCTCGTCGAACCGGGTCATTACAGACCCACCAGCTTCCGCATGGTTCATGCCCGAACCATACACCTACTAGAGGTGGTCTCGCTCTGATACCATAATATATCACACCCCGAAACCTACCAGGATGGGGATGACACGGCTGTCCTTCCACCTGAAGGACGCAGCCTCAAACCACCCAAATGTGGTACCAGAGCTTGGGTTGTAATCCGTTTGGGTGTAGATTTTATGGGACATTGTGGGGTTGTGTGTTAGTTTATAGTGTGTTAGTATTTTATTAAGTACTAGGGTGTATGTCTTTTTTGGGATCTAAGTGATTGTTGGTTCTAATTCAACAACAATGGCAAGCGAGTTATTACCTTTGATATTGGAAATGTATCTTAAGGTTCTCGAGGTGCGGTTTTGACAAGGAGATAAAGATGATGTAAGTCTTGACTTGTAGGAAAGGAGCAAGACAAGGTGCTTAGGTGCTCAAGGTGATGGAGGTTATGAAGATTTTGTTGCTGACACCGAGGATGGTCAATTAGAGCATATTCAGCTGGACATACTTTTTTTGTGTGTACAAGGGCGAATTTTTTTTGTGAAATGAAAGACCAGTTGAAGAAGAAAGGCCTTCTTCTATAGTAATAAGTGAATTGGTTCAATTGCGACAATAACATACTGTTTCTGGTTTAAGGGGGAAGGATTCCGTTCCAGACTAGAAACTTTTATTTGCGTTTAGGCTAATATGCAATCTAATTTTGCATCTGTTGATGTTGACAATGAGTCCAGAAATGTCAAGACTCCCAAAACTTCAATGGATGTTAAACAAGAAAACCACGAACCGTTACAATCCACTGGCCAAGCAAATGATAGGGACTGTCCATGGGATCGAGTAATAAACAAAAAAAACAATGCAGGTGCTGGAAGTGTGAATTGGCAAGATACATCTAATAAAGGTGGAAACTGGGGACAAATGTGGCTGGCGAGACGGGAGAAGGGCAACAGCAAACTGTTGCACAATTTAACGAAGTTTAGGGATGATAATATTGCTGTTATGGAAGGCAATTGGCCCACAAATTCAGCCAATGACTGGGCCCGTGGAGCTCCAACAATTATGAGGGAACAATACCTACAGCAGATTCTGGGCATATGGGATGGGGTGTTGTAAATATAACGCGGAAATGACAGGATCTTGCAAATTAAGTCAATGCGAAAATACCAGAGGAATAAACGGGAATGATAAAGGACACCAGAGATTTACGTGGTTCGGTCCGAATATCGGTACCTACATCCACGGGGAGAGCCAGCAACAAATAATCCACTATAATCGGAGAATCGGAGTTACAAATCGCTCAAACGCTCGAGTGTTTCCCACACCTAGATTTAAGCCCAAACCCAAAATGTTTACGAATAAACAACTTAATTGGACAAATAAACTCACTGCACAAATCACCGCGCGTTGAAGCCCCAAGCGAAACGCTCTCGTACGATCGAAAGCAAGAACGACTGTACGTTCTTTTCTTTTGTTCTCGTGCGGCGATTCTTCTCTGAAAGCTTCATGGGCATTCTCGGCTTGTGCGGTTCTGTGCGTGTGCGGCTTCAAACCCTTGCAGAAGATACCATGCCTTTTATATATGTGCCCCTTCTTTCTCTTTTATTTTATTATTTTATTCCAAGAGTCAACAAAGAATAACTTTGACCAGGGCCCACCAGTTTTCCTTCTCTGTCGAAGATGTCCTTCACTTTACGTGCCATCTGAAGGATTTCTTTTATAGGCAATTTTGAATATATTTTCTCCAAAAGAAAATATATATATCTTCATGATAAATATGAAATTTATCCAAGTGAGTCACATTCCGTAAACGATTCAAACTCGAGACATAAATTCAACATGGGGGCCCTCACAAAGCAGTGGGAATGTGACCGGAAGCGTCTACTGGTCCTCCTAGAGCACAGCGTGCTGGTCCTCTCAAAATGTATATAGATTCCATCCTCCTGGTGATGATAACAATAGGGAGCTCAGGGAACGTTTGAGCAGGAGGGTTTCCAATCTCCTTCACAGTGGTTTCTGTGAAAGTTTGGATCAGCTGATACAGTCATCAGTGGAAAGGCAAGGTCGTACTCTCATTGAAAGGGATTTGCAAAGAATATCCAGTGTGGTCCCGAATTCTTTTACCATGATTGGAGTAGTTGTTGGTGTTGTAGGTTTTAGCGACTTGTGGCTTCAATGTGTTCATGGATTGATTGTTAAGAATGGGCAAGAGCATAGTTTGATTGTGGGCACCGCATTGTTAGATGCTTATGCAAGATGCAGAATTATTGGTGGCTCTTACAACTTGTTTCAGGGACTAAAGAACACAGGTTTGATGTCTTTCAATGCGGTTGCTATTGGGTTTGTGTATAACGATCCTTTCAAAGAGGCCCTGGTACTCTTTAACCAACTTAGGATGGTTACCATAGTACCTGGTTTAGTGACAATGGTGTCCGTAGTTCGGGCATGTGCTGCTTTAGGTTCACTAAACTAGAATCTGTTCATAGCTCGATTACCAAGAATGTACACATTTTGGACGTTCACAAGAGGCTTTGTGCCTCTGGGTAAGAGCACGAGCACAAGAGGAAGAAAGCTTTCGCCTTTATTCAATGTCACTGGTTGCTGTTCTAATCGCTTTTGTGGAGCTCGCTACACTGGATCTTTGTGAGCAGTTCACTGTCATGCATTTGGATTTGGTCTTTTGCTATGTAGAGCAGTCCAGTATAGTCTCACATAAGCATACTCAAAATATCGGCTCATAGAACCAGCCCTCCTTATGTCCGAGGAGATGGTTGTCTTCGGGATATAGTCTTTTGGAATGTAATGTTGAAAGGTTATGGAGTTAATGGTGCCAGAGAAATTGCATCCTGCAGGGCTAGTGGAAGATGGACTAATGATTTTCAATCAAATAGTTGAAGATAGCAATATTAGGCCTCACAAGGAGCATTTGCAGTGCTTAGTTGACTTGCTAGCTCGTGCGGGATGCTTGTCAGTTGCACATGGCTTTGCCAACAATGTTTTGGAGTAGGCAAGTCTCAACCCTACATGTTTTGGACATACAGTGAAGGAGTTGCAAAACAAGAACATGCAACTCACGTACAATCAAGTGAGGCACATTTGGCAGGTCCAGAAAACTCCGTACGCTTTTTGCAAGAAGAAATTCAAATGAGGAAGAAGGAATTTGAGGAAGAAGTGGAGAAAGACGTAAATGCACAAGTTGAGATATTCATCTTGCAAAAGTTTGTTGAAGATCTAAAAGCAAAGAATTTATCCATCTAATTAAAATGTGAGAAACACGTTGAAGCCTCCTAATTATCCAATAAGTTGATCAATGAACTGGAGAGTGAAAATCTCGAGTAGCCACTAGAAAGGGTAATGCTGGCAAATGAAATTGGAAGACAGAAAATGGCATTTTATCAAGTGTTCAGGCCTTTTCAAATTGATGCGGAAGTAGGTCGTGAATGTAAGATTGCAAAACAACAAATGCTTTCCCAACTTGACAAATTGCCTTTAGGGCATATCTTGGACAGAATAGGGCAATTAAAGAAATCGCTCACAAGGAGCAGGGATGAAGAGCAAAAGTTGCTAGTTAAACACCATGTTGATAGCCTTTCTTGGAGGACTCGAATTAAAGTGTAACAAGCTCGGGCCAAGTAAAGACTCCCTCGAGCATGAGCTCAGAATCAAGACCGAGCAATATATGATGCTGGAAAAAGATAAGCATGAGCTTCTAGAGATGAAAACCTCTTAAGGTCCGATCTAGGCAAGGGGGAGCGACAATAGGAGGCGCTAGGGACTTATATGAAAGTGATGCACAAGAAATTGGTTGATGTGCAGATGACTCAATAGCGTTTACGGGAAGATAACTCCAACAGACTAATTGAAAACCAAGCTTTGATAGAGAAGATCATAGATTCGAAATAATAGAAACGTGTTCTTGAAGAGAGACTCTGAGATAATCAAGAACTGAATTCTCTTGGTAACCTCTCTCTAGTTTTCTTGAGCTTTGGAAGGAGAAAGTTGAAGAACTAAAAGCTCTTACTGCTGATCTTTGTGGCCCCCAAGTGATTAACAACAATCTAAGGGAAGATTGATATGCTGAGGAAGAACCTAGAGACAGAAAGGTTATAATGAGCTCCCTAAACTACAATTTTGTGAAGGCTTGATGGAAAGTGTTGCTAAAGCTCTAAATTCCGATGGCAATAATCATGTGGGCAATAATACAGAATCTAGCACTCTGGTTTTTGAATACACGATGGTCTCCTCTCGGCGGGATGGTTTGAAAGCCCCCAAAAGCTGGGCGCAATCACAATTTGAAGGATATAGCTGATTATAAGGAGAAAGAGAGAAGTTTGGCTGAATTGATGTATGATTCTATGGATTTTCCAAACGAAGAAACCGATCTTGACAGTAAAGCGTCTATATGTTGGTCATTTGGGGTATGGTCTAGATGGAAATTCTATTAGTTGATAATCGATGATGACAATGATACCCATTCACCAGATAGGAAGAGGAATGACCTATATGGAGTGTCAGAGAACTAATTCTTTCTCTGAGACATGTTAGAAAGACTTCCCTCTCATGAAAAGGAAATCTAATATGAAGATTTGCATGTATTGCACGTCACGAGTCTTGAAGGTTTTGCAAATATGGTTAGATTGGTTTCTGTTTTCTGATGCTTATGTGAATGAACTATGAGCCAGTTTTTTTTTGGCGATCGAATAATTCTGAGGGTGATGATAAACCTGAAATAGTAAAGAAAGCAAAACTCATTTTGGTCAAAGGGGCAGCGGAAGAGTGGTGGACCTTTGGGATGTGCTAGTAAGCTTAAAGAAGCGGATGAGTTTATTGAGAACATGTATGAAGATCCAATGGGAAAATTGTATAGAAGGCTACTTGGAACTCTAAGGAGGAGGGAAGACGCAAGTACCCTCACTTGTTTAAAAGTTGAGGTAATTTCGAGGACGAAATTTCTTTTAAGGAGGGATGGATGTAATATTCGGGTATTCAAAAAAAGGGTCAAAAAGTCAAAAGCAGCTACAGTGGCTCGGCTAAGTTGAAAGGATATCGAGAGCTCCTTGCCGAGAATAGAAACAGAGAAGGGAAGAGGAAAAAGAGGAAAGGAGAAGAAGAGGAAAGGGAAAAAAGGTTTTGCGCCAGACGAACCTCACCTAGCCGATTCGACTTCGTATTTCAACGCCCAGTAAGCATTCGCGCCCTTCGTTCGTCCGATCGGAGAAGTTTTTAGATTTAAGGTTTAAATTTGAAATTTTGGAAAATTCAAGCTGCGAAGTCTGATTTTTGAATCCTTGAGCTATGTATATATATAGATTGATAGTTTAGGATATCGTGAAGCCATGGGATTTTACGGATTTCGATTTGGATTTACAGTTCGCCCGAAATGAATTTTCGAAATTTTCCACAAAAGGTAAACAGTACACGTCCGACAAGGTTCGGGCCATATTTTGTAAGTTTTCGACTCGATGTTGGGGTGGCTAAGCTAGGGCTTTTGTAACACTCTGAACGGATTTTCTTTTGACTATAAGTTTGCTAGGATCAGAGTTCAATGGAAAGAGTTTTGACGCGATCAAGTTGCGCGCTCAAGTTCCGCGTTGTGGACGGTTTGGATACTCGCTTTGGATGAGCAATTTGTGGGCGCCTTTAAGTTGTCTTGTTAGCATTTAAGTATCGTTTAGCCATTTCGTAGTTATCGTAGTATTTTACTTTGTTTTGATGTCGATTCTCGTTTAATTATTAGGATTATGAGATCGTCGGTTCGAGTAAGCGTCGTCGTTTGATTTTTGGGGATTTCAAGTGAGTGGTACTATCTCTTCTTTGATTTTGTAAAACCCATATCTCGAAGAAATTATGATTCGATATAGATATATATATATATATATATATATATATTGAACTTAAAAGAGTATTTTATTGCATAATTGAGATCGAGCATTTATTACTTTTTAGTATTTGAGAATGATTTGAGAATTGTTTTTGGAAATGTATTATGAAAGATATATATGTATGTTGCATTACGAACTAGTTTATGAAATTACTTCGAAAATGATTCAAGAACAGTCGAAATGTATTTCTGGAGATTGAGCTGTGTTGCGAGAAAGTTATTTGCTTGGTTTGTGAAATCTATTATGGATTAGATTTTTGATATTGGAGGATAGTTATTTGATGCTCAATATGACTGTGAACCCATTGAGGGGTTTGAGGGTATGTATACCGGGTTTAGGACATCCTTCTGGGTCGAACCACCGGCTTTGTAGGTGGAGACCTTACCAAGGAGGGAATCTTGGTAGCCTTGTCACAAGGTTTTGTGTCGTGACCATGATTTGATACTGAGCAATAGATTAGTCAATGACCATCTACGTGTGATGTGATATGAGATTCATTAATGGAATAGACCATTGATGTGTGATTTGAGATTAGTCAATGGAATGGACCATTGACATGGTTTTTAATAGAGATTGATCAATGGACTTGACCATTGATGTTTATGATGATTTAAATGAGTATTTCTGAATTATATAAAACTTGTTGAAATGAAACAACTCTGATGTGACTCAATAAGTATTTTATATCTTGAGTTTGACTTTTGGAATTCTGGTATGGCTTTATGTATACATGCATAGTGGTTGCTCGATCTGTTTAGAAAAAAATACGCACTTCTTATTGTCGCGACCTAAAAAAATCGTGTTTTCCGATCTTAGGCTAATGGATTACTAGATCAATTAAATTAAGGGTTAATACCACGAAAAACCCTAAACTGGTACACTTGTGATACATTTACCCCAAACTATTTTTTTGACCATAAAAAACCCCAAACTGGTACACCCGTGACAATTTTACCCTGAACATACCACAAAAAACCCCAAACTGGTACACCCGTGACAATTTTACCCTGAACATATCACAAAAAACCCCAAACTGGTACACATGTGACAATTTTACCCCGAACTAATTTTTAATATTGTTTTTATATTTTTTTGAATTTTTTCTTTTTTCTTTTCTTTTCTTTTCTTTTTCATTTTCAAACTTTGGCCGGTCGCCGATCCAGTGACCGGCCAGAGGCTGAAGCCGGCAAGGGCCGTCCTCGCCTACCCAGGGCAAGGGCGACCCTCGCCCGACTCAGGCGAGGGCGGCCCTCGCCTGCGTCGGGCGAGGGCCGCCCTCACCCGACGCGAGCGAGGGTCGCCCTCGCTGGCTCACCCTCGCCCAACGCGGGCGAGGGTCGCCCTCGCCGGCTCACCCTCACTCGAGCCGGTGAGGGTCGCCCTTGCCGATGCCGGCGAGGGCGGCCCTCGCCGGCTTCCGCCTCTAGCCGGTCGCCGGACCGGCGATCGGCCAAAGTTTGAAAATGAAAAAAAGAAAAGAAAAGAAAAGAAAAGAATAAAAATAAATAAAAATTCGAAAAAAATAAAAATAAAAATATTAAAATTTTAATTCAGGGTAAAATTGTCACATGTGTACCAGTTTGGGGTTTTTTGTGGTAAGTTCAAGGTAAAATTGTCACAGGTGTACCAGTTTGGGGTTTTTGGTGGTCAAAAAAATAGTTCAGGGTAAAATTGTCACGGGTGTACCAGTTTGGGATTTTTTATGGTCAAAAAAATAGTTTGGGGTAAATGTGTCACAAGTGTACCAGTTTAGGGTTTTTCGTGGTATTAACCCTTAAATTAACTAACCTAGTTCGAGTTCTCCCAAACTCTACCAAATCGCAACTTTGGTCCAATTGTGTGCATGAAAATATTTTCAATGGGAGTCGCCACTAATCATTTAAGGTAGGTTGATTAGAAACCTAAATAAAATAGCGGGAGTACTATTTTATTTCTGCGAACCAGAAATTATGAATTCGGGGACTTGGTTACGCTAGATTCCCTAACGCCCTTTCGGTACCAATTTCAGGAAAAATACTTAATTTGACAATTCTGATAAATCTTGACTTAGAGTTCAAAGGTGCAGAAGTTTTCTCTTTTTATTTTTTATTTTTTTTATTTTTTGCTTATTTAAATGAAAGCTAACCTATATGTAATGACCTGTAAAAATTGACATGCGATTAATGCAACCTAACATGCAAATTATATGTCATGCGACGACGTGACCTATTTCTAATGACGGGCATATTATTTTTTGTATTTTTTTGATGAAATTCGAAATTAAAACAAAACTAATTATCTAAGCATGCAATTTTAAACTAAAGAAATTAACCTATTCTAGAGTAATCTTTTGGTATTTTTTTAATCTAAATTCGAAATTAAAATCAAGTAAAAAAAATATAACCGCTAAATCTTTCGAATTAAGTTTCGATCTGAAGCCTGACAGATCGATCCTAAAATTCGAAATACCCGCTATGGAAATAACTCTATCTAAAGCCTGATAGATAGATTTATTTCCACGTGTGCGGTTGCGGATTAGGAAATTTTCCTAATCGATCACATCTTGAAAAGATTTTGATATCTCAAATATCTTGGATATATTCAAAGGATTTTGAAAATTCTAAATTCTATCCAAGTTTGACAAGTAATACACATCCAAGATTCCAAAGAATATTCAATTAAATCGAAGTTTTGAAATTCAGCGAGGCAATAAAATCCTAGTTAGATGATGCTCTGATCACTCAAATATGCAAAGTTAGGTAACAAGAAGCACAAAATAAGCAATAAAATATCTAAATTGATTCGGATGAGATATTTACCTAAATGCGCAAATAACTTTCCAAATTCGAATCGCCAGCGGATCGGATTTGTGGATCAGGACTAGCGGCCGACGAATCGACGCTTGCGATGGCGACAGTCACAGTGGTAACTCATGATGACCGGTGCGACTAACCGTGGTGGTGACAGCGTTAGGTCGAAGGCCGTCAACCTGCAAAATCAAACTTCCACATCACCCGTAGGAGTAGCGACGGTGAAAGCGGGTGACACGGCCTTTAGAGTCAGAAACAGTAGATCGGGTGCTCGGCTGGTTGTGTCTTGGCTGAACAGTCCCGGCTACGGGTAGTTGACAGATGGTAGCAGCAATGACACGGAGAGCTCTTCGTCGTTGCGAGTAGTTTGCAGCAAGGCTAGGTGAAACAACAGCGAGGCTTCGCGCGCGTAATAAACTGGAACACCAGACAAACCCCGGGAGAGCGTCAGTATCGCCAGTTATTCGCAGGAGTGGATCTCGAGGCACAGCTCAGGCACAAGAGGTGGCCAAACACCAAAGCAGGAAAGGATGCCGTCCTCTTCGTTGGACCTGCTGCTGCACGTGAAGGTGGAGGGCTCGTCAGGATCAGCTTGGGTGATGAAGGAGCGGTAAACGCTGACCAAGGATCGGACGTCTGGAATTGTTGACGTGAAGAAGGACCAAGGGGATCCCCTTTGTCCGATGTATGTTAGCCGTATTTATCTCTCTCTTTTGCTTTCTCTCTGTCTTCGTGTATCTCTCTTCTTTCACTTTTCTTTGTGTTTCTTTGAGTGGCCGTATGTCCAGATCCAAAAAGCCAAAAAGAAGTCTCCCTCTGTTAACCGAGTCCTCTCTTCTCTTCTCTCTCAAGTGTCTTTTTCTATTCTTTCAAACGTGTCCCTCTCAAGCCCCCTCACGATTTTCTTTTCTCTCCATGGTCTCCTCTATTGTATGTCAGATCCCCCTCTCTTGTCTCTACGTGAGAATCCCCCCTTTATGAACCAAGCTCTCCCGTCACCTTAAAGCTTCCTCTGATCGTCCAATATATTCCCCAGAATATATGCCCCATGTTGATCGTATCTTCCGTGGCCTCGCAAGATTTTTTTCAAAAGTGACGGGGAATATCTTGTGTATATTTTCCTCTTACACAAAAGATTCCAATAAAAACCCAATCGGCTGATATCTTTCCTCTTTGATATATCGTGACACCCGAGATTTTTTAATTTCCAAAAGATATATTGCCGATTACTTTCCATGGATTAAAGATATGTGCAAATATGATATTACCCCCTTATATCTTCAGAGAATATGGCCAAATATAATAAATCTCCCTTCCTTCTTGATCTTCTATTTAGCCGAAAATATGCAGGAGATTTTTTCATGGGCAAAACATATCAATTTCGGTTATGGGCTTGATTCAATTAAGCTCAAAACCATTCGCTCGAATCCATCCGCCGTCGGTCCGATAAATGTGCAAATTATATGGGCCTTATTAACTATTAATGGAATGCTCCTAATATCTATATGCAATTTAACTAAATATTTAATAATTTTTTTTAAGGATCGGGATCGATTCCTAATTTTCATGCAATTAACCACTAAATGATGCGTCGAAATTTAGGTGTCAACACTTATTAAGCTGTGGTTGCTCATTTCTCTCTTTCTTCAATCTTTTCAGGTTCTTTGATTAGTAGCCAATAGAGCGAGAGCGATGTCGTGGGGATTTTTAAGTGGTTTGAGGTTACGTCTTTAGGGTGGAAGAACAGTCATGTCATCCCCATTCTGGTAGGTTTCGGGGTGTGACATCATGTCATGGCTAGATCTCTCGTGATTATTACCTGATTGTTGCTATGATTGACCCTGCTTCTGCTTTGGAAACATCTGCCACATCGACAGTGCAAAATATGTCCTGAGAGCTGCTTTCTAAGTATTGGATAATCTAGCACATCTTTCTACTAAGATAGCCTTTTGGCAGAGAAGATGAACGCCTCAGCAGAATTTGAGTTGGAATTGGAATCCAAGATGGATGAACGGGTTTTTGCTCAGTCGATGCAACTTTGCGATCATCTGTACATCATGTTTGATTATTGGGAAAAAAGCAGCGTTTGTTTCCTTCACGACCTTAATATATCTTTTGTGTGAAGGTGAATGTCCTAAAGTCTCGGTATCGAAAGTTACCGGCCCCGATGAGGAAGAGAGAACCTTTGTTAATCATCAAAATCACGCAGATGACAGAAAATATTCACGAGAGAGAACTTGCTCATTTCACCTCAATAGGCTGTGTACCCAGCCACTGCAGCAGTTCTCATTTGTAGTGAAAAATTATTGACCAAGTTTACTTTTTCTCCCTCCTTATGTGTACTTCTTTCTTAATCCAAACTTTTTGACTTCTTGCTTAAAAGATACTATTTTGGGTGGGTAATGGCGGACACAACTTGAGATAAAATACGACACATAAGGAGAATACCCAAATACGACAAGACATAATATATTGAATTTGTCGGATGACTTGAATAAGTCCAATTTCATTTTAGTGCTAACAAAAATTGACAAAATCATAGAAATGAAAGCATGAGGGCATCCAACTTAAGATGTGAACTGAAAATAGAGAGAGCATGAGAGCTAACATACATACAGTTTGTCTATTGTCAACCGTTCAATTTTCTTCTTGTTTGACACTCTGGAAAAGCAGTCCAAGGTAAAGTAGGGATGTAAACCTCATCTGTTGCATGCTCTCATTAATTTTCTAAAGGATTTCGTTAGAAAGTGCGACACTGAGAAACTGTCAAAACCTATTAAAAGTGAGTTTGCAATTTTTCATGACTTTTTTTTCTGTCATGTATGATCAAATTATGAAAAAAAAATTTCTATTAAATATGCTCAATGATTCCCCAAAGCACGTTCATGGCTAAAGGTGAGATTTTCAACTTAGAGGGATCTAATTTTTTGCGCCTCATTGACGAACTTTCTTTGTCTCTCTCCTTTTATTGTATCCTATCCGTAAAAGTCCACCGGAAGTCAATATATGAATGCATTGGAAATTTCTGGGATGTGCTATGGGAATAAGAAAATCAACTAGTGTGGAAAATGATGTGGGGAGCCAGGTTGATTCTCTACCGAGAGTGTTTGGTGGGCCAGAAAATATCAGCATCGTGCGGCTTCTGTGTGGTTTCATTTGTCTATATGTAAGATCAAGTCAATGTCCTCTTCTCCGGAGGAAATAAGATTTGGGAGAGGCAAGGAAGAGGGAAGACAATAGTTCTTGTTGAGAGAGAGATGGGGGTGTGTTATGGTACTCCTGACTTCCCTACTCCTAGCTATACTGGTTCTCTCAAATCAGGTACTCTTAAAGTTTTCCCGAAGGTGATCTTAATCTTTACATCTATGTAGTCTCTGTAAAATGAATCTTTGTGCATCAGATTGGAGTCTTTAATCTTCTTCTTGTTATCGTCTGAAGCAATTTTCTCTGTTCTTTGTTTTTCTTTTTTGAAACTACAGGAATGAAGTTGACAATCAGTACTTCATCATCTTCTGCAGCCAGCAACAGCCATGACTTGCCGGCTGCCCGCGACAGAAAGGCCTTCGGAGATGGAAAGATTGTGGCAGACTCCAGCTTGACCGTCTTCAGTTTCACAGAGTTGAAAGAGGCAACCAAAAATTTTCATCGCAATGCACTGATTGGAAAGGGAGGATTTGGTTGTGTCTTTAAAGGGAAGCTTCATGGGAAGCAACAGTCTGGAAGGACGGAGACTATAATAGCTGTGAAAATGTTAAACCAGTCTGGTAATCAAGGGCCCACAGAGTGGCGGGTAAGAACTAAGTCGTCTTCATTTTCCTTTCTTGGAAAATAAATAGTTTGCTTTGTCCATTACAAAAACGAAGCAACCCAAATGCATGATGGTACTGATGGGAGCTTGCCATGCCCAACTCAACTGTGTCAATAGACACCCTCGTTGGGAAAATAGAAGGAGCAGAAATACCAGACGACCTGAATTTATATGGCTATATAAACGCAAATCCAAATGTACTCGAAGTTGATAATCCCAGGATTTTCTGTAAGTGGTGGCCTTGCCTTGCAATTTTGTTTCTGAAAGGGCCCTTGTAGGATTGCATCTGATTTTGATTATAGAGAGATCAGATATTTCTGAGAGTTCATTGATTGCCTCATCGGCTTTGTTAGGGTGCAAAATGAAGGTAGTGGGCAGCAGACAACAGTATTGCTGGTGCCTGACTGATTAGTGTTAATTGTTTGGTGATATTACCTAAACGTATGTTCACGATCCTTGTGAAGTTTTCAGTTATCTAACCACCCCACTTTAGTCTACACAATGTACATTATTTAAATTTAAATGAAGTAAAAGAAGAATCTAAGAAGCAATTTTGCTTCAATCATTCCAATAGAAAGGAAAAATTGAAGATTTAGTTACAGTTGAAATTACGCTTTTGGGTTTGTTCTTGAGATTATTTGGTCACCAAGGTCCTCAGCAGATTAGTTTATAAGGCTATATTTAGTTAACGGTGATGAACTTTCTTTTTGCATTTCTTTTATTTTGTAATTGACTAAGTAAACCTATGCCATGAGAGTGTGTGGCCATTGGCTTGTATGATGCTAACTATGGAAGAACCTACTAAGTGTGATTTGATTGCAAGGAATGAAGAAATTGCGTAACAATAAGTTCAGAGTCTTCCATCCATGTAATCATCAACCTTTTCGACGTGATCATAGCCCCGAGGAGACTTCGTCTCACTCATCGGCCTTGATGGACGGAGTCATTCAACCTTCTTGGACTAATGCAATGTGGTTCTTTTCATAGTGAACTTGTTTTCTTCATCCTTTGAGCGAATTCTGCTTCTATATTCAAGAACTGAAACAAATTGCAAAGCCAATCAAATGATATAGGGTGGATACACCACTGCAAGATAAAGTCACCAGTTACAAATTTCAATGATTCGGCATAGCTACTACTGGTTTCATGCGGGCTAGATATTTTCTACAGAGCTAGTATGATTTGAAGTACATTTTACCATTATCGATATGTATTTTATATTAAAGGCGCACAATGACCCGAGTCTTCAGTCAAACTATTAGTTAAACTGAACATTTCAATGGGAATTTGTCTCAGTTCCCATTCTGTACCTTTTGTTTTGATATCATCTATTCCATTGTGATTGTTTCAATTCTTTGACCAATTGAAGCCTAAGGAGAAAAACATCTACCTGGTCTAGTGGGCTTCCATTTCTTTCTTATCTTTTACTACTGACAATGTGTGAGACTCTCTTTTGCTTATTTTCGTGCAGAGGGAGATAGATTTTCTTGGAAGGCTATCTCACCCTAACCTTGCCAAGCTCCTGGGATTTTGTCAAGAGGATACATCTTTAGCTCTTGTTTATGAGTTCATGCCAATGGGCAGTTTGGGAAGCCAGCTATTCGGAAGTAAGTGGTCTAATCACTCTGAATTTCGGAAAAGTTTCCTTAAGGATGCCAATTGTTTAGCATATCTTCTTGATCAGTTGATAGTCATAGTTGATGCATGTGCCTATTTCAAAATTCAAGCTAGTTTGAACATGTACTTGCTTTAAAGCATTACTTACATATTACACTGTCCATTAATCTGGTACAGAGGGCTCCACTGCTCATCTTCCATGGAATATACGCCTCAAGATTGCCGTCGGGGCTGCCAGAGGCCTGGCTTTCTTGCACAGTTCCTGCAAAATGATACACAGGGATTTCAAGAGTTCAAATATTTTGCTAGATGGGGTTAATTATTTATCCTCCTCATAATGATTCTGGTCCTGTATCATAAAATTTATATGAGCTCTATCATCGATCTAGTCAAATTCTTGGGAGAAGGACAATGATGACGATGACATGCCTAGTATCTCACTTTGAGGACTTGGAACTGTGTCCTCTAACCAGGAGAAAAGAGTCATGATAGCAATTGAAGATCCTACGTTTCCCTCTGCTTAATTGATGGAAGGGTTATAGTTGATTGCAAATCTATCCTTCTTAGATTTGATGTTAAGTTCAGAACACGAGACAAGACCAATAACCAGTCCCAAGTTGCTTTTAGATATCTCCATATTGTATTTTGCTAGATTCACAAAAGTTTGCAATTGATATTTAGGCTGGAACCCGAGTCTAATCCACTGTCCGGTTCTTTTCCAGTCCTACACGGCCAAACTCTCGGACTTTGGATTGGTGAGGTCTGATCCTCCAGGGGATAAGTCACATTTTTCAACACAGTTCGTGGGTACCATTGGCTATGCTGCCCCTGAATACATACAAAATGGTAATTTTTTTTTATTGTAAAGTGCTTTTTGGTGACTCATTGCTGAATAACATTCAGTCTTGAATTTTGACAATAATATCAGGAAGCTATTTTCTGACATTTTGCTGCAACATCACACAAAACTCTTGGATTTTACAGGGCATCTAACTGTAAAGAGTGAGGTTTACAGTTTCGGTGTCGTGCTGCTTGAGATACTAACAGGCTTGAGGGCATTGGATATGAGCCGTCCAGTAGACAATTTAAGGGAGTGGACCACACCACACTTATCCAGGAAAGAAAAACTGAGGACTGTAATGGACTCCAGATTGGAGGGTGAATATCATATACATTCTGCATTCCAAATAGCTCAGCTTGCCTTAAAATGCCTCGAAAAGGAACATAGGTCTCGGCCTTACATGACTGAAGTCGTGGAAGAACTGGAATCAATAGAAGCTGCCAGTGCTGAGAGAATATGACGGAAAGCTTGAATTTATTTGTTATGTAGTTCGTACTTCATGTGATGTGATCAGAGTCTGTCGCTTCCCAGGATTAATCTCGGGCTTTGAATGTTCTTTTCCATTGTACCCAGTAGTTACTAGGTGCTGTGTTTTCTTGTAAGTTCTTTGGAATTACTCATAGGTGTCAATCATTACGTGCATCGACTTGTAAATTGAGATTGTTGTGATTGCACTTTCTTCAAGAGGGAGAGGGGAACGGTTTTTCGATGGCTAATCCTCAATCATGTCAACAATCAAAGGTTTACCAAAAGAAGTCCATAGCTCTTCAAGATTCCGAGCTCTTTTGTTTCTTTTAGTTAGATTACGACTCGAGTTTGAATGGTTTGGAAAATTTGACTCTCGCTCGGAAAAGTTTTCGTATTTGGCCGTGAAGATCAGTATCTTGGAGATAATATTCAAGATTTATTATTGCCCACAAAAGATTATCTCTCGGTCGTACAGTGGACGTCTTTGTCCCGTAGTTGGGCGGTTGCGGTCAACAAAAGGAGTTAATCCTTTGACTCCTTGAAGCCGAAGAGAAAAGCTTGTGGGCCCAGGGGTAATAAAAGAAAAGAAAATAAAGGGGCTAGGTCTTGTTGCGAAAGCCGCACGAAGTCGCACGGTGCTGAAGACGAGCCGCGCGAAGAAGAAAAGAAGAGAAAGTCGCGAGGCGCGTTCTTGTTGCGAGCCGTGGCTCGAACACGCGGTCATCCGTGCAGTGAATTTATTTTCATCTAATTAAGTTATTTATTCATAAATATTTTGAATTTAAGCTTAAATCTAGATGTAAGAAATGCTCGAGCGTATGAACGAATTGTAACTCTGATTATTCGATTATAGTGAATTATTTATTGCTGGCTTTTCTCATAGATGTAAGTACCGATATTCGGATCGAATCACGTAAATCTCTGGTATCCTTTATCGTTACTCATTTATTTTTTTTGACATTTTTCGCATTAATTTAATTTGCAAGATCATGTCGTTTCCGCGTTATATTCCAACACTTTTTATGCTCAGGCTTTGAACATCAGCAGAAGCTCATTCTTGTTGCTGTCATGAATTTGTTCATACGGTACTTGGCCCGCCACCAATCTCCAGGAAGTATTATGCGGTTTGGTCCATTCTCATAGTCATTTTTGAGCTCTGAGACATGGTTGGGTTACTGATTGAGTTATTTAAAGCAAAGAGCTGCTCAATTTTCCATTCAAACTGAGCAAGACATGTAATTTGGTGCTATTTTGTTGCAGCAAAGACATGTCCAATTGTTTCGTTATCCTTTATTGGTTTCCCGGAGCATAGATAACGGTAAAATTGGAGGCACGACAAGCACAATAATCTAGGCTCGATCTGGATACAGTTTGTTGAACATGAAAACAACAATACAGTCTCACAAACAGAAATCATGGTATACAAAGATCTGCAGGGATTCGGGAGCCGAAATCTCGAGACAAGACTAATGTTAACTTAATCAATTTCAGACTATCGTAATGTATATGATCACGTAGCTATGCTAAGGGACTATTGCTTAAATATGAAGTATGAACAAGTTTTTAGTTCTATAAAAGATTGCACATTGTTTTTTCCAAAATCAAAGTATCCTCGAGTCCTGCAAGATTACATGCTAGTATTAGATAAAGTTGAATTGAAATTCTCTCAAAATGTTATCTATCCTATTTCTATCTCAAGAAGGAGCAAATGTAGGACTGGACATAAAAAAGGTGCATCTTGGGTCTGGAACCGGTCCCATGTAAGACCATAATTTAACTTTATGAGTCATACAATTCATATGAAACTATATAGTAATGAATCGGTAAACAGTTCATATGCCGATTTAGAAAAGCCAGAAATCGGTGTCTTTTGCCGCTAGCAGAGAGATCTTTAGCTGAGATAGCTTTCTGTGGGATGAAATTCCCCATAAGGGAAAGAATGGAAGGCAAACCGTACAATGACCTTTTTTAGTTAGCAACTAAGGCGATCGGGCATGAAAATCTACCGAAGGAAAGAGATAGAAAGCCCGGTAAACATGATGTGACCTTTGTGGAGAAGTCTGAACTTAGTGCTGACTTAGACCCAGGGGAGTCTGTTGAAGTGGCTATCGCTAAAATGGTGATCGACGACCGTATATCTGTTGGGCATTGAGAGCGGCAAAGACTAAAGAAAGGATGAAGGATAAAGGTAAAACTTCAATGAACAGTGCATCTTAAATATCAATATTCAGCCTGAAGGTGCTGAAAACTGTCTTAATTGTTCTCGAGACCCTCATAATATTGCACTTGCGAAGGTTGCTTGGACATGATTGTTGAGAGGAGGCCTGGAATGATAAGAGAAGGAGATGAGACTGGGTGGATTCGTCTTCACTATGCTGCTTGCTTTGGGTGGAGTTGAAGCAGTCAGCTGTTCCGGCTACGTGATAACTCCGCAGCATACCTCGATGACCAATATGCAGAATCCCCTCTACATATTTCAGCATTTCAAGGCCACGTGAATATCGTTGACGAGCTGATTAGATTTGGTCCTGACGCTAGAGACGCAATAAAAAACCAAAGGGCAAACAACTCCTGATACAGCTGTTCTAGGTGGAAAAGTAAATGTGGTCAATTACATATTCAGAAATGCCTAACCTAGAGGGTCTTATATACGAACAAGACAAGGATGGCAACACGGCTTTGCCTTTGGCTTCTCTGGACAGACAATGCATCATATTCGTAGTCGCACGAGACAAAAGGGCAGACGGTTTGGCCACAAATAAAGACCATTTGGCTGCCCTTGACATTTTTCATGGGCATAAGGAGGTATGCTCGGTACCTGAACACTATGTATTAGCGATTTGTTCCCTTTCAGGGACTTGGTGTGTTTGTAGTCATGAACAAAATAGTCAGTAGTAAGACGTTTTCGTCCTAAACTGGTACATACGTGACACATGTGTCACAAATCATTTCTCTTGTTTAATAATCTGGAAAAGCAGCATAAGGTAAGTAGGTATGTGAACCCCATCTCTTGCATGCTCTCGTTGATTTCTTGAATGATTTTGTTAAAATGTTTGACACTTGTTAAGACACCGTCGAAAATTATTTAAAGTAAGTATGCGATTTTTCACAAATTATTTTTCTTCTGTCATGTATAATCGAATATTGAAAAACATTTCCTATGAATTATGCTTAATAAGCACCCGAAAGCACTCGTCTGGCTAAAGGCGAGACTTTTAATTTAGAGGGAACTAATTCTCTGCGCCTCATTGAATTATTTTCTTTTTTTCTCTCTCTCCTTCTATCGTTTCCCCATCAGCTCGGATACAGACAAGAAAGTCAACCAATGTGACAGTGATTCATAAAAAAAAAAAAACTTGTGTCTCTCCTCTCTCTCACGCGCTCTGCTCTCCATCTCTCTGCAACCCCACGCTCAACTCCCCTTCTCTCTCTAGCACCTTTGCTCATGTTCTGACAAGCTTTCTTCAATTCATCTCTCCTTCGACGTCAAGTCCTTCAGGCTTGACTCCGCCGTCTCCGCTCGCACCCTATCCATGCCTCACGTCCCCGACCGCCGCGCCTTCCCCCTCTTCCTCCGCGGCCGCAACCAGCGACCTCGACGACGGCGAAGAAGCACTCCCGAATCTCGTGGTCCATCCAGAAGCTGCTGCGTTCGGTCTTCAAGCCGAAGACGAGTTCTACCCCGGCCGTCGGCGTCGCCGGTCTGTACTCGCCCGTCGTCGGCGAGGACGACGGGTTTTACGTTGGGTACGACAAGTCCGGCGCATTGACCACGATTCCGGAGTCCCCGGAGGTTGAATATCTTGGGAAGCTGTCGCCGGAGATGGATCGGAGGCGATGGCGACTAGAAAGAGCAGAGCTAGTCGTGCATCGGGCATGAGCAAAGGTGTTAGAGAGAGAGAGAGGGGGGTTGAGCGTGGGTTGCAGAGAGATGGAGAGCAGAGCGCGTGAGAGAGAGGCGAGAGGCAAGTTTTTTCCCCTACATGTGGGCTCCGATTGCCACGTGTCAATTTGTGAGTGATTTTTTGCAAATCCTAAGTGGAGTGCTAAACTCACCCAATTTTGTCTCCAAAGGAGAGACTCTTTGGTCCGGCAGAAAAAGGTCAAGAATTTGGACTGTTCAGCATAAGTCAATCAACTGTTGTTACTGTTGCCTGATCCGGGAGCTTTTGGGTGGTTTGATTGTCATCTTCTCCTGAGGAAACAAATTTTGGGAGAGGCAAGGAAGAGGGAAGACGGGAGTTTCTGTTAGAGAGAGAGAGAGAGAGAGGGAGAGAGAGAGAGAGATGGGGGTGTGTTATGGTACTCCTGACTTCCCTACTCCTAGCTTTACTGGTTCTCTCAAATCAGGTACTATTAAAAGTTTTTGCGAGAGTGCTCTTCATCTGTACATCTATCTTGTCCCTATAAAATGAATCTGTGTGCTTCAGTTTGGAGTCTTTGATCTTCTTCTTGTGACCATCTAAAGCAATTTTCTCTGTTTTCTTTTTTTGAAACTGCAGGGATGAAGTTGACAATCAGTAGTTCATCATCTTCTGCAGCCAGCAATAGCCACGACTTGGTGGGTGCCCGCGACAATCAGGCCTTCGGAGATGGAGAGATTTTGGCAGCACCCAACTTGACCGTCTTCAGTTTCGCAGAGTTGAAAGAGGCAACCAAAAATTTTCCAGCCGATGCGGTGGTTGGAGAGGGAGGATTTGGTCGTGTCTATAAAGGGGTGCTTCATGGGAAGCAACAGTCTGGAAGGACAAAGACTATAATAGCTGTGAAAAGGTTAAACCAGGAGAGCCTTCAAGGGTATAGAGAGTGGCTGGTATGAAACTTAGTGGTCTTCATTTTCCTTTCTTGGAAAATAAATACTTTGCTTTGTCAATTACTAAATCGAAGCAACCCAAATGCTTCTCAAGTAAATTGGCCTAGTCACTAAAGTAGCTAAAGCAGTGATAAATCCCGTAATTAAAATAGGTCGTTTAGAAAATCCATCTGTTCCCAATCTCCAGTGAGCTTGTCATGCCAAACTCAAACGCATCAATAAACACTTTTTTGTGAAAAAGCAGCAGCAGAAGTGCTAGACAACCTGAATTACGATGGATATGTAAACGCAAATCCAAATGTACTGCAAGTTAATTCTCCTAGGCTTTTGCATAAGTGGTGGCCCTGGCCTTGTAACCTGAATTAATTGTTTGGTGATATTTCCAACATGTATGTTCATGATCCTCATGAAGTTATCATTTACCTAACCAACCCAACATTAGTGTACACAATGTGAATCTTTTCAATTTAAATTAAGTAAAAGAAGAATCTAAGAAGCAATTTTGCTTCAATCATTCTGATAGAAAGGAAAAATCAAAGATTCAGTTACAGTTGAAAATACGCTTTTAGTTTGTTCTTCAGATTGTTCAGTCACTAAGGTCCTCAGCAGATCAGATTATAAGGCTCCATTTAGTTTAGATCGATGACCTTTCTTTTTGCATTTTCTTTTTAAAATTTTGTAATGGACTACATAAACATGATCGCGTTTGTGGCTTGTATGAAGCTAACTATTAGAAGAGCCTACTAAGTGTAATTCAATTACAAGGACTGAAGAAATTGCGCAAATCTAAGTTCACAGTCTTCCATCTATGTGATGATCAACCTTTTGGATGTGATCATAGCCCCTAGGAGACTTGGTCTCACTCGTTGGCCTCAGTGGACGGAGTCATTCAACCTTCTTTGACTAATGAAATGTGGTTCTTTTCATAGTGATCTTGTCTTCCTTCAAGCGAATTCTGCTTCTATATTCAAGAACTGGAACAAACTGCAAGGCCAATCAAAGATAGAGGGTGGATACACCCCTGCGAGATAAAGTTACCAGTATGATCGCAAATAACAATTGGTTTCAGTTTCAAATTTCAATGATTCTGCATAGCTAATAATGGACGGGCAAGATATGTTCTACAGAGCTAGTATGATCTGAGCTAGTATGATCTGAGATACATTCTACCGATATCCATTTTATATTCCAAGACGCACAATGACCATGAGTCTTCTGTCAAACTCCTAGTTAAACTAAACATTTTAATGGGAATTAGGTCTCAGTTCCCATTTTGCACCTTTTGTTTCTCTATCAACTATTCTCTTGTGATTGTTTCATTCCTGTTTGACCAATTGAAGCCTAAGGGGAAAAACATCCTACATGGTCTAGTGTGGGGGATTCCATTTCTTTCTTATCTTTTGATACTGACCATGTGCGAGACTCTCTTTTGCTTATTTTCTATTTGTGCAGACGGAGATAGAGTTTCTTGGGAAGCTATCTCACCCTAACCTTGCCAAGCTTCTGGGATATTGTCGACAGGATGAAAATTTAGCTCTTGTTTACAAGTTCATGCCAAAGGGCAGCTTGAACAACCACCTATTCAGAAGTAAGTGGCCTAATTGCTCTGTGAATTTCTGAAATGTCTCCTCAAGGATGCCAATTGTTTAGCATATCTTCTCGATCGGTTGATAGTCATAGTTGATGCATGTGCTTATTTCAAAATTCAAGCTACTCTGAACATGTACTCGCATTTAAGCATGACTCACATTTGACACTGTCCATTACTCTGGTACAGAGGGTTCCACTGCTCATCTTCGATGGGATGTGCGCGTCAAGATTGCGATCGGGGCTGCCAGAGGCCTGGCTTTCTTGCACACTTCCTGTAACATGATACTCAGGGATTTCAAAACTTCAAATATTTTGCTAGATGGGGTTGATATTTTATCCTCCTTATAATGATTATTGTCCTGTATCATAACACCCATATGAATTCTATGATTAATCTAGTCAAATTCTTGAAAGAAGGATAATGATGACAATGACGTCCCTAACACCTCACTTTGAAGACTTGGAGTCGTGTCCTCTAACCAAGAGAAAAGAGTCATAATAGGAAGTGGAGATCCTATGCTTCCCTCTGCTTGATTGATGAAAGGGCTATAGTTGATTGCAAATCTTTTTACAGTTGATATTAAACAAGACGACACCATGAGCCAGTCCCCAGTTGCTTTTATACATCTCCATATGGTTTTTTGCTAGATTCATGAAAGTTTGCAGTCTATATTTAGGCTGGAAACTGAGTCTAATCCACCGTCGGGTTCTTCTGCAGTCTTACACGGCCAGACTCACAGACTTTGGATTGATGAGGTCTGGTCCTCCAGAGGGCGAGTCACATGTTTCAACACTGGTTATGTACCTATGGCTATGCTGCCCCTGAATACGTAATGACTGGTAATCCAATTTAACGTTTTCCAGTGAAAAGTGCTTTTTGTTGACTTAGTGCTGAAGGACGTTCAGTCTTGAATTTCCACAATAATAGGAAGTGTATCAGGAAGCTATTTTTTACTCTTCGCTGCGACATTACATAAAATTCTTCGATTTTGCAGGGCATCTCTATCTGAAGAGTGATGTTTACAGTTTCGGCGTTGTGTCGCTTGAGATACTAACAGGCTTAAGTGCATTTGATCGGAACCGTCCAATAAAACAACAAGATTTAGTGACGTGGGCCAGACCACTCTCATCTAGTAAAAGAAAACTGAAGACTATAATGGACTCTAGATTGGAGGACAACTATTGTATAGATTCTGCATTCCAAATAGCACAGCTAGCTTTAAAATGTCTCCAAAAGACTCCTAAGGGGCGGCCTTCCATGATTGAAGTCGTGGAAGAACTGGAATCAGTAGAAGCTGCCAGTGCTAATAGAATACCACGGGATGCTTGACTTCACTTAGTATGTTGGTCGTACTTCATGTGATGTAAATCAAAGTCTGTTGCTCTGCATTTTCCCATTTTTCCCGGGATTAATCTTGGGCTCTGAATGTGCATCTCCATTGTACCCAACAGTTACTAGTTGTGTTCTCTTGTAAGATCTTTGGAATATTCATGACGTGTATATCAGTCCGTCCACCGGCTGGTAAATTGAGATGTTATTGTGCTTTCTTTAAGAGAGGAGCGGTTTTTCTATGTCTAATCCTCGATTCTGTCAACAATTTGAGGTTTAAAAAACAAGTTCGTAGCTCTTCAAGAGTCCGGCCTCTTTCGTCTTTTTCATGCTTAGGCTTTGAACATCAGGAGAAGCTCCTTTTTATTGCTGTCGTGAATTTGTTCATATAGTACTCGGTCCGAATTCAATCTCCAGTAAGTGTTATGCGGTTTGGTCCGATTCTCGAGTGATTTTTGACCTCTGAGGCATGGTTGGGTTACTGATGGAAGCAAATTGCTGCTCAGTTGTCCATTCGTTCAGAATGAACAAGATATGTCATTTGGTGCTATTCATGGTTCAGCTAAGACATGTCGAGTTGTTTTGTTATCTATTCTTCTTTTCCCTGAAAAGAGATAACAGTAAATTGAAGGCAGGATCAAGTTTACAAATCAAGCATTATAATCTAGGCTCAATCTGTATACAGTTTATTGAACATGGAAGTAACAATATAGGCCGAAGACGCAAATTATGGTATACGAAAAGCTGCCGCGATTTGGAAATTTGAAATCTCGACCGCACAAAACTAATGTTAACCTAAATCAGTTTTTGACTATTGTGATGTATAAGATCGGGTGCCCATGGTAAGGGAGTGTTACTTAATATAAAGTATGAACAAATATTTTTGTTTTTTAAATTAAATTACCCTCTGATTTTTCCAAAAGCAAATTACCCTTAAATCGTGCAAAATTACATGTCAGTATTACATAGAGTCGGATCGGAATTCTGCCAATTTTTTTCTGTCCTGTGTCCATCTCAAGAAGGAGCAAATTTAGTACTAGATTCGAAAGGGCCCTTTTTGGGTCCGGGACGGGTCAAGTATGAGATGATAACTTAACTTTATGGATCGTAATTTATTTTGAGTCGTCATAATTCATTTTCATTTTCATTTATAACTAATGAACTTACTTTTAAGTTGGCAATCATCCTTCGAGTATTGCAATTTATGTCAAAGTCTCGCATGGTTCAAATATTGTAAACAACTTAAATTTATGGTAAGTTTTTTTTTTGGTTAAAAATTTATGGTAAGTTTTGTTTCCCTATTCTCAATAACTTAGCTCAATGATCATAACATTATTCTTTACAGTTCGTAGATTTAAGAGCCCTATTATTGAGTAATTATCTCCATGAATCGGAATTTTTCTTATTAACAGTAAAATTTACAAGTTTATAGTGATTTTTTTCTCAAATGTTTGTCAATTACTATTTTTTCTAGGGATAATTCATGAAAAACCCCAAACTGATTTTCTAACCACCAAAAACTCCAAACTGGTACACCCGTGATAAATTTACTATTTATTATTTTCCGTTGAATTTTACCGTCAAATTGCTAAGCTGGATAATTTGTGATAGTCGACTGATGTACTAATTTGGGATTTTACCCTCCATTTGTCACAAGTCTACTATTTTGTGGTATTAATCAAATTTAACAAAAACTAACGGAGGCAAATTTGTCACAAATGTACCAGTTTATGGTTTTTGATGTTTAAAAAATTAGTTTGGATAAATTTGTGATAGATGTACCTGTTCGGGATTTTTCACGATATTAATCCTTTTTTTCTACGGCCATCCGACGTTAAATTTTTTTCCTCCCTTACCATCGAATTTTCCGACATCGATATATTTTACTGAAGTTCGGACAGTTAAAATTCCGTTTCCTCTCGCCCGTTTCCCTCGCTTTCTTGCCTCCTTCCCCACGCGGACTCGAAGTCAGCGACTTGAACCAGCGGAATCCGAGCAACACAAGTCAAAGAAGATGATCCTCTCCTTCCTCTTAATTTGTCATCGCACCAAAAGAATATAAAATTGAAAATAAAGAGAGAGAAAGAGCGAAGAAATGAGGCGCCCATGGATCGAAATTGCTTGTAAGATTTGACAAAAACGATTCGAATGATACTGGCTCATGAACCATGATCAGCACCAGAGGAAAAAGAGCCCTTTTTCCTCCTTTCACACTTACCCATCTTCTTCTTGTGCTGTTGAAGCTCGAAAGACTCTGTTTTGAGGAGGAGGGAAGATAAATCATCCGATGGGAATTTGCTGGGGAGTTCCTGACTACCCAACTCCTAGCGTCACTGGTCATCTTAGGCCTGGTAATTCCCTTGTTTGCTCTGCAATTCTTTTCTTGCTTGCTTTCTTGTTTTGTTTTCATTTGGTGTCTTTTTCACCATGGCTCGTGCGTTTATAGGATGTGATCTGCAGCTGGTCCTTTCCTGAGAATGCAGGTTTTTTTGTCCCCTTATGATAATTCTGGACTTCTAATTGTGATTCCATGGGTTAAAGCTTTGATATTTTAGTTGTTATTGTTGGATTTGAGTTAGCATGTAGGAACTTTTGCTACAGAATTTTGATTTTACTTCCTCCTGTGGTTGGACTTTGTTACCCTTCACATTTGGATCGGGCATTTCATTGGATGAATAGAATTGAGTTTTGATGCTTTAGCTAGAATTCTGAGGTAAAAGAAAATTAGAAAGGAATTGAGGCGAGAAATGAGAATAATCTGATTGAAAGAGCGGATCTGAACAAGGAAAAGATGAAGGCATTTGCTATGACAATGAAACATATTGGTCATGGCATACTTATGGAAAATGTTTGATATACAAGATGGACTCACTCCCAACATTTTGAGCGGCTGAAATGAAGGGCAGCTTAACATGGTGTCAGAGTTTCAGTGCAAGAGATTGAATCCTAGCTGTACATCTTCTAGATATTCTGCATGTTTTTATAGTTTTCGTGCTCCTGCTTTCCGATTTATCCTGAAATTCATGCAAGCCTCAACTTACAGAGAAAGCAAATTATCAAAGAGTATGCTAATATACATGTCCAATAACAACTTCAGATTCTAACTAAACTAACTAACTCATTTCGCATCAGCTGACATCTCTATAACTCAATTAGTTCCCGCTTGTCTCTAGCATCTGTCTCCAGCTCATGGTAATTTCTTCACCGTTTTCTCTTCACTTGTGTAATCACAGGAGGATCTGTTCTGACTATAAGCAGTTCATCGTCTTCTGAGGATGCCCTTAGCAGGACCTTGGGAGGGACATTGAATGAGTCTATTCCAAATGGTTTTGTTGCTCCCACTTCAGATATTAGGGTCTTTAGTTTTGCAGAGCTGAGAGTTGCGTCGAGAAACTTCAGACCTGATGCATTTCTCGGTGAGGGTGGTTTTGGTAGAGTCTTCAAAGGCCACCTTGATGAGAAGAGAATGAATCCAATTGCCATCAAAAGGTTGAACCAAGAGGGCATGCAAGGATTCAACGAATGGGAGGTAATCTTAGTTCCTCTCTGGAAATCTCGGGTTGCATGTGCTTTACAGAATTAAATGTTATCACTTTGCATTTGTAGCAAGAAGCTCTATTATGATGGTGGGAGAAGTATACTGTCCAGATATGTGGTTTGTTGTAAAACAATGAGAACGGGATGATAGATGTTAGTGGCCTTTTTTGGGGAGAGATTGTTCTGGTTTTGTCCGGCTATTTTCATTTGAAGCTCACTATCTTAGTTTGCTTTCTTCCTTCCAAGAATATACGTCATTGCCCAACTGAACACATATCTCTGAGGTTTTATCAATGATGTGGACGAGATTATTCTGTTTAGGATTGCATTATTTAGGATAAGACAGTGCATGCTCCTCTTATCCTTTATTTAGGCTCCGTGGCTTGTCCTGTGACCAGGAGAATTTGTAGGCAAAAGGTTGGAGAAAAGTGGCCTTGCTTTTCCATTTTATGGGACAAGTCCACATAAAAAACATTAAAAAAATCTTGTGAGATTCCGTTTTCAAGGACTTCTGGGGTTATTGCAAGTATTTTCTAGACATGCAATGGTAAAAATTTGCTTATCCTGTGCCTGGTGCCATTAATTTTCAAGGTTTATTTTTTCTCTATTCCAGTCAATACAGCAGGCACAGTGCTGGGTGAAATACATGGCCCATATAAGTTTCCAAAAGCATGTACAATTGGACCTTCAAATAGTCAAAACATTTTGAGAAGAGCTGTTTTCAAAGATTTGCTGAACAGGTTAGCGGGATGAAAAGCCATGAGAGACAAACGGTTGAGGCATATCCGTTTTGGAAAGCACATCTGAGCGGCTGTGAGGGTTGTGTGGATGGGAAGGAAAGCTACTGTAAATCCTATGACCATTTGATCAATAAATACCTTAAATGAGCAACTGTGCACTTGATCTAAATCTTGAGATTCCACAATCCTGTCCTACTATTAATATGCCTATGGTGTGCAGTGCATATTGCATGTATGTTTATTTTCCAGCTGCCAAACAGTGTGGAAGTGGAGGAAACAAGTAGGTGGAGGAGAGAAGCTAGCCAGCTTTGGTTCTATATCTCAGATCCTTGAGAGCTGGAGTAGAAATGTCTTCTGAATCATCTTCATTGTTTATAAGTAATATAGTAAAGTCCCATGATGGCTTGTAAGCTTCAAAATGTAGGGACTCTTCTTGCATTCCGGAGGACTTTATGCCCTGCATCAGAAATATTATGACTTATATCCTAGCCTTATAAGATAAACTCAGAGGATTAAACTACGATGTACCTGAAACATTAAATCCCAATATGATTTCTATGATGTTAGTGCTGTTTACTCTGTAATTTCTCAACATAGTGCTAGGAACTAAAATCAGCCTTAGTGAGGATTATCTATTTGTGGAAAAATATGCTGACCGGCCCTGAAAGTGAGGTAAAAAAATTGTTTGAGTCCAAACTTATGCTACAGTACGAGAAACTGGACATAACTTTTCTTCTCCATTATCCTTGAAAGAATAAATAAGATCCTGCCATTTACTTTTTGTGAGTCACCTAATAAATGACAGTACATGTTATTTAGCATACAAGTCTTTCAAAAGGTAAAAGATGAAGAGGGAAGGACTGAGCCTCCACATAAATTAGCCAGCATTTATATTTTCAAAATTGATCATCACTCGAGATGCTATTGTCTTTCTTGGAAGGTGGACATCTACTGTGCACAACACAAGATGAGTGCATTCTTTTCTATCATGTTGCATATCGGAGCTCATCTGATTCTATGTTTTAGACTCTACATGGTCACCCTTACAGCCATCAATTTTATCCTCTATAGTCATTGCCAATGTCAAAATCATGTGAGGGATGTTTACTTGCTTTATAAATAGGTCAAGCACTTAAGATTTGCTTGCTCCTTTGTTTGTTTTCATGAATATGAGGTTGTATGCTTAAAGCAAGGCATTTGAAATTCAACCCTGCGGATCACATGTCAGGATTTACTATTGAACAGGTGTGATGATGCATCATTGGATATTCATCCCGGTTTTTATCTCAGATTATTTGCTCCCATCTAAATTTCTTAGGGTGCATCCATGCCAGATGGCTCTTAGGGTGCCCTTGTGGGTTTCTTCTATTTCTTATCACATAAATACATCGTCCTGTCTCCTCTCTCTTTCTCCAGGTTATGCTTGTTTACTCGTTATACTTAAATAAAATGAGAAATTATGAGGTCTTGCCCTATTTTGATCTGGGAGTGATAACTTTTTGCAGTCAGAGGTGAAGTTCCTGGGCAGCTTATCTCATCCAAACATTGTCAGACCACTGGGATATTGTTTGGAGGATAATGAACTACTTCTTGTCTATGAGTTCATGCCAAAGGGTAACCTAAAGAACCACCTCTTTCGAAGTAAGGTTCTTTCTTGGGTGATATATAGATCCTTGCTTTGAATTTATGGCAAATACGATCTTTTCTTGGTTCAATGTACTATATGAATCAAGTGTCTTTCCTGTTGCAGGGGGCCGGACTATGGATCCACTTCCATGGGCCACGCGGCTTAAAATTGCAATAGGAGCAGCCAGAGGTCTTGCGTTCTTGCACCAGTTAGAGAGGCAAATAATCTGCAGAGATTTCAAGTCCTCAAACATATTGCTGGACTCAGTAAGTACATGTTCGTTATTAGATTAAATTAAGCAATAACACATTGTTGTTACATTTAAATTTTGGTTCCAAGTCTTCTCCTGTGCTGAAATAATGCACATATGTTTGCAACATCCCTCTTTCCATAATCCTCTCTTGCCATTCTGGAAGCAGCAAGAATTTGAAACCTCACGGTTTCAGGCTTTCATTCTGTCAAGTTTTTCACATAAAACACGGGAGCTATCGTTGCAACGCATCTTCAAAATTAATGCTTAACCTGGTTCGCCAGATCTTACTTCCTCGTAAGTTTTCCTTCTTTTATGGTCCGGGGGCTTTGTTGTTATGGCTGTTTAAAAATGTATATTCCCAAGCTACTCTGTGCGGAGTTAGTTTATAATACCAATCATTGGCCCGAGCTAAGCTTTTAAATCTGCATAGTCCAAGTTCATAAATACATAGATCACACTAGCAGCAGAAATGAGACCTTATCCACTTTGACCTTTTGTTTGGCATGTGTTTCGACAGTCCTATAATGCCAAAATATCAGATTTTGGGTTGGCAAGAAATGGTCCAGATGAAGGCAAATCACATGTGTCAACACAGGTTATTGGAACTTTGGGCTATGCAGCACCCGAGTACATAGCCACAGGTAATATGATGGACTTTCTGAATTGCTTGGGGTGATCAATGCCAAGAGCATTGCAACTCATGTTAGGGTATCACATTATTCTGGTTGAACAGGTCATTTGTATGTGAAGAGCGATGTCTATAGCTTTGGGGTTGTACTGGTTGAGCTTTTGACGGGGATGCGAGCATACGATGCAGATCGTCCGACTCATCGGCGGATTTTGGTGGATTGGGTCAAGCCTCATCTTTCTAAAAGGAAATTGACAAGAATCATGGACTCTCGGTTGGACGGACGATATCGTCTTAAGGATGCTCGTGACGTAGCCGCACTCGCACTCCAATGTCTTGAAATTTTGCCCAAGTACCGGCCATCGATGAATGAAGTTGTGAAAACACTAGAAAAAATTAGTTTGCAGCCGATGGAAAAAACTGGTGCCTAGACAATTGATCCCAACTCAGCAAAGTTTCACAGGCATGGTCACATTCTTTATTCATCACCTCCTCTCACTGCAGCTTCATTGTCTTTCCTCTATGTAAATGCTGTTTGTCCAGGCAACTAATTTTCTCCTTCTATTTCAGGATTTAGATTTTGTAAAGCAGCATAGGTTATCCATGTCACTGTCGTAGTGACTCAGCAAGCCTGGCCAGTTATGTTTAGTCGTGCTAGGAGTCGTCTCTGATACTATTTGTATTATTCTTTGGGGGTGGGGGAGGTCTGGCAGTCATTGTAGTGTGTCCAAGGTCACCAGGTCGAACGTTTCGGATATTTCCGGACCATCCAGATGAGGCATTGGATTGATTCTTGGGGCAAACGTATTCCTTTTCTGGATATGTACTGGCCATGTGGCATTTCTTTGACATGCGCACTATCAATAATTGCTTTCTGTTAGTGTAATACTAAGAACAGGATACAGAGACTTGTAACCTTACATAGTTCAGTTGAGCAAATAAAGTTAGTTTTGCTGCAGAAGGGAAGGTAGTTTGATCCTGTGTGCGTGTCATGTCTGGCTGGGCCAAAATGCTTTTGTGTATGGGCTATAGCTAGGCCGATTGATTCGCTTCATTGTCCCATGTCGGGCTGGTAGTCCGTCCATACTTCAATTTTAAGTTGTGGGTTTGTTGGTGTCTCGTTGAGAGAGACAGAGAGAAGGTCTGAGCCGCCGTGATTGCGCCTAAACCCGCCCCCGCCTTCAAGTGTAAGAGTCATGGCGAGCGGTTCGAGCCTACTCAATGATCAAGTTAACATATGACAAACTGGTTCGGTTCGAATATTTTTGGCACCCGTGTTCACACACACAACACTTTTCATGATGGTGGCAGAGTGAAGAAGAGTAAAAAGAGAGAAGTAAAAATTAAAAAAGAAATTCGCTCTCGCTCTCTTCTCTCTCTTACACACTTAAGACACACATGCGGTGTTTTCAATTAGTCAATGAAAAATATTTTCATTATTGACAACAATTTATGTCTAAATATTTTCGTAGACGATGAAAATATTTATTGTCCATTCATTTTTTTAAGGGTTAATACCACGAAAAACCCTGAACTGGTACACTTGTGACAGATTTACCCCAAACTATTTTTTTGACCATAAAAAACCCTACACTGGTATATCTGTGACAATTTTACCCCGAACTATTTTTTTGACCACCAAAAACCTCAAACTGGTACACCTATGACAATTTTACCCCGAACTATTTTTTTGACCACCAAAAACCCCAAACTGGTATACCTGTGACAATTTTACCCCGAACTAATTTTTTAATATTATTTTTTTTATTTTTCGAATTTTTTTAGTTTTTCTTTTCTTTTCTTTTTCCTTTCCTTTTCTTTTTTTTTTCCTTCATCTTCATTGGACCAACAATGGATTGTTATATTGTAATTGATACCACAATAACGTGACACATAACATAAATGCTACATTTTGACCCAAAAAAAACATAAACGCTAAATGAAAGACTTTCTTTTATATGCATGAATTTTTATGCCAACCACTTTTTTCTACATTTAAATGTCTCGCGAAAAAGGCATTATATTGTTGTTGTGTCTTTCTTATTTTTGGGTGCAAGTGGATAGGCAAACTGATGGGGTCCAACGCAAGCTTGTTACCTAAGCTTGGAGTACAGCTGATCAACAATTTCTATACGTCTTGCTTGCCAATTTAATTTAAAAGATTAATTTACAAAAATAATATATTTTATATATAAGATGAGAGATATTATATGCGCATGACGATTCATAAATCAATATGATCACTTCAAATATATAATAAATAAAACGCAATAAGAATTTTTTGTACTATTTCTCATTGATATATTAAGAAATTATAAAGAAAAAAATTATAGATACAAACTTACGAATTTAATTTCAATTTAATATGCCTTACCAAATTCACACTTCCTGAATTTTTTTTTGTTTGAGGTTAAAGATGAAGGAAAAAAAAAAGAAAAGGAAAGGAAAAAGATAAGATAAGAAAAACTAAAAAAAATTCGAAAAAATAAAAAATAATATTAAAAAATTAGTTCGGGGTAAAATTGTCACAGATGTACCAGTTTGGGGTTTTTGGTGGTCAAAAAAATAGTTCGGGGTAAAATTGTCACAGATGTACCAGTTTGGGGTTTTTGGTGGTCAAAAAAATAGTTTGGGGTAAAATTGTCACAGATGTACCAGTTTGGGGTTTTTTATGGTCAAAAAAATAGTTTGGGGTAAATCTGTCACAAGTGTACCAGTTTAGGGTTTTTCGTGGTATTAACCCTTTTTTTAAACAATACAAAGGATTATTTTTGGGGAAATATTTTTCAAATAATTCATTTTTCGCAAAACAAACGGAGCTTAAATCCCGCATGTGCATGGTAGACAAAAATAGGCCTTCCTCTTTCAACTGGCCCAACTCAGAGGAGGCTCCATCATAAACGACCCTACCTCACTTGAATATATTTTATGTCCGATATGAGATGGTATAGTCAACCAATCAAAAGGAAGATGTGTATAAACACAACATCAAATAAGGTGAAATTTCGACCAAAAAAAAAATAAGGTGAGATTTATATCACGCGGATAACGTATAGTAAGTTATCAAGGTCTCTGTTGTAGCTATTCAGCAGCAGCCCCGATAAGTTATGTTTAGTCATCCTAGAAATCAGCGTAAGCTTATTCACATTCTTCTTGGAGGAAAGGTTCAGTTAGTATAGAGAGTTCCCACGGTCCTCTTAGTGAATGGTTTGCATGTCACTGAGCCATCCAACGAGGCACTTTTGAATTCTTGGAGAAACATTGCAGTCCTTTTCTTGATATGTCTCTGGCACGGCGTTTATTCGACACACTTTGTCAATAATTGCTCTGTACATAGATCTTGTAACTTTGTAGAGGCAACAATTTTTCATGTATAAGGATTGGATGGGAAATTGTCGTAGCACTTTTGTGTCTGTTGTGTGTTCAGCATCTCTCGCTTCATCAAGTGTCATGTCTTTGAGTGAATTTGATTGTCTGGGCCGCAAAGAACTTGTCTGTGAACTACCCGTCAATGCCCAAAGTTTAAAATGTGGACCATGTCGATTTTACCCGCAAATTTTTGGGTCACTCGAACTTGATTCCCTGCAGAAGCTTTCTGGCCCATTCTTGCACTTACTTGATTTCCCCCCCCCCCTGTTGTGTGTTCAGCATCTCTCGCTTCATCAAGTGTCATGTCTTTGAGTGAATTTGATTGTCTGGGCCGCAAAGAACTTGTCTGTGAACTACCCGTCAATGCCCAAAGTTTAAAATGTGGACCATGTCGATTTTACCCGCAAATTTTTGGGTCACTCGAACTTGATTCCCTGCAGAAGCTTTCTGGCCCATTCTTGCACTTACTTGATTTCCCCCCCCCCTCAAGCACTGACCAATGCTGTCTGCGCGCTCGCCCGAATATTGGTCTGGCAAAACGGGGCAAAATGCTCGCAGTTGTTATTGATGAGGTCGTACCCGCGGAAACCGTCGCCCTTGTGAAGATTGCGAGCCTTGTTCACGACTTCCTGGGGTGATTTGGTATTGGGTAAGGCCGTGCAAGTCCCCCATCTCATCAGCCAATACTACAGTAGTGGCCGCCACTATGCATATGAGTGGAGGGAATGGAGTTTCTTGCCTTCTTGCCGGAAGCAATCAAGACACGTCTTGTCGACTTCCGTTCTTGTGAAGTGAATCCCGTAGCCATCTCCCACGTAGATTCCTGTTATAATCAATAATGAGTGTGTGCACTATATAGAAAAGGAATCGAGTTTCCAAAGGGAATGAGAAGCGAATAGATGTGGATATACAAATCATAAACTTTTCATGGTTTTGTAACTAGTCTCTTATGGAAATCCACGTGCAATCGAAATGAAAAAAATTCTCACAATATGAACGGCCCTTGAAAAGAGGAGAAGACAACGGCCAGATGACGCTGAAATGATCCATCAAGCACGTACAACTACTGTTCTTTGGCAAAAGACGAAAGATAAGAAAGGATAATCTAGTCGAGTCACTTCACATAACCATAAGAAGAACTTATAATGATAATGAAAAAGGAAGAAGAGGAGGATGAATCACTCACCATGATGGGTGTATAAGCCATATAGCCGATACGTATAGACGTGATCTCTAGGTTTAAGATCTTGCTGTCTTACCACATTCCATGTCAGTAGCATCAATACTGCGGATACCTTGTCGATCATTTGGGCCACCATTTTCCCTCTCGAGATCGACATCGAGAGCTCCAGTGAGAGATGATGATGGAAGATCTACTCGAAGGGTTATATATAGAGAGAGAGAGGGAGAAGAGAAATGATGGGAGATATACTCTTACTGGAAGGGTGTGTATATGCAGTGCTTCATGTTGAAGGCTTATAGTAGAAGGTCCTACTCCAAGGATTACACACGTCCAATCTGCATATACTGTGCTTTATGTTGAAGGCTTATGGTAGAAGGTTCTACTTCGATAAAATCTAGACGCTAAGAGGGCTTTCGTTAGAAGGGAAAAATGAGGGCTTGACCCTTCAATTACACTATTCTATTTGATCATCTATAGTATTCCATTTTCTTCTTTTCATTTCATATTATTTCTAAAATTATATAGTGTTATGTATCTGACAATTTCCTCAACGATGCTAGATGCACATCGTGTAATAAAACTCGATCTTGGCATAACTTTAGCAAGCCTGAATTTATAAGCCGTGGTTGCGTCAAAAAAAATATTTTTATGTACTTAAGTTAACTTTCTTATGGTGCGTTCACGTGGATGCGGTAATCCTCATCACAACACAATAATGTGCAGTCAATTACACAATGAAATTGGGTCCATTGAAAAAATCATGTTAGCTATCTTGATCAAATGGGAAATTAGTAATGTTCCAGTTCAACCCATCTATCATTTGTCAAAGAAAAAATTGATCCATCCGAATTGATTGACGCAATGTTATAAGGTTTTCTTTCGAATACATCTCACATGATACATGAATTGTTCATTCATATCATGCTCAAATCTATGTTGACGTGGCCTCCTTCAAGTTAGGTGTCTAATTGACCTACTAATAATTGATTAATGGCGACTCCTAAATAAATTAATTTGCATGTTTAAATGATTTGATTAAAATCCGAAAGTTGCGGTTGATATAGGCTTGGGAGAACCTGTACTTAGTCTGTGGACTTAGCTTTCTCATTAGTAGTTCACCTTTGGGAAGGTTACGAGTAAACCTATCAAATGGGTGAGTCGGGTTGGGTTTTGTTCGAGTCATAAATGATCTGACCTAAATTGACCTATTTAACCTGTTTATGACCCATTTAGTGCAATGCAAATTTTTCGACCCATACCCAACTCATATTGCTTAAACACTTACATATTTAACCAAATATAGAAAAATGCTTCTCATGATTTTTTAAAAAATTGTATTACTAAAATACTTTCATGCTAGTTGACAATTTTCATAATTTTTTTTGGTTTTTTATATTTTATTTTTATTTCTTTATTTTTCTTTATTTTTCTTCTAAATCTGGCGAGGGCTGTAGTTAGGTGTGTGCAAAGAAACTAGGAACCGCCCAGAATCAGACTGGACGAGCCTGGAATCGGCGATTCTTACGGAGACCGGTCCGATTCCCGATTCCAATTTACTGGAACTGGTGAGTACCTATCCGATTCTTGGTTCGCCCACCCATCCACCTACCTGGATCGGATCGGTATGTGTATATATATATAAGTGAAAGTGAGCCTTTTCCCTTTTATTTTCTCTTTCATGCCTCCTGTACACAACATTCTACATTCACTCTGTTTCTCTCACTCTTTGCGACTGATCCCCCTCCCTTCGTGATTTTCTCTCATTTCCCTCATTTTCCCTTATTTTCTCGCTGTTTCCCCCTCATTTTCCCTCTCTTTCTTGCATGGCAATCCTTGGATGGAATGAACTGAGGCATCTTAGTAAATGTCAATCTCATTTGTCATCTTCCCCTACAATTTTCCTGCCTATAGTCGGCAAATGTTTCTCTCTCACGCTGTAGCTTCTCTTAGGTTTCTTCGGATTTCGTGCCCGCGGTATTGAGGAGCAGCGATCAGCATTTCCTTCGAGTTGCGTTTGGAGTGCACGGTTTTGATCTCGACGGAGTTTCCCGCACAGGTGTTGGTAATGTGGGGAGTTTGATTGGTTGAAGCGTTTTGAGTTCAAGGGGTTTTGAGAGAAGGACGAGTGGAGATGGCAAAGCAGACTGTTGCTTCTTGCTATGTATTCTATTAATTGATTAATGCAATTTTATAGGGATTAGGGACCAGTTTCATGTAACTAACGAGCGATAGCAACGATCGACGGTGGCAGATACCGATAGCTGGAGACAACAATGACCGGGACGACCGGCAGTGGCAGCAACCAGAGACAGCAGTAGGCAATTGGCGGCGGCGGCAACCAACAAACAGCGGTTCAAGTTAATAAATTATATTTGTCCACAAAAAAGTTAAATAAGTTATGGGGTCTATATAGGTTTGTTAAATAGATTGAATATGGGTTTGTTGCAAACCCATATAGACCCATATAAACTTAAACTTTAATATTTCAAATCCATTTCGATCCACTTTAAAATTTTAAGTGACTCATATTCAATCCGGACCCACTGCAGCAGAGTTAATACATGTGTTTGTGATCCATATTGTCGCCTCTAGTTACGAGACTGTCTTACCCCTTTCCATGTCAGTAGCATCGATACCGTGAACACCTTGTTGATCATCATGAGCCACCATTTTCTCCCTCTTGGGGCCCTTCTTCACTCTCTTGGACTCGTGCGCTCAGGCTGGTCTTGGATAAGCTTTGACGAGAGAGAGAGAGAGAGAGAGAGAGAGAGAGAGAGAGAGAGAGAGAGATGATGGGAGATATACTCGAAAGGCGTCTATATTCAAAACTTAATGTTGAAGGGTCATAGTAGAAGGTTCTACTCCAAGGATTACACATGTCTAATATGCGTGTTGCTGTGCTTAATGTTGACAGGTTACATAGAACCTTCTATGACCGGACGACTTTCTATAACCAGACAACATCAAGTCGAGTGACCATCTCACTGCTATTCCAATTTTTCCTTTTGTAATTTGATGAAATCTAGACGTGTTAGCTTTTAGAAGGGAAAACAAGAGGGATTAACCCTTCAATTATACTCTCATCCTCACAACGACTCCATTGTTTAGTTTCTGTTTGATCATCTATATTATTCCATTTTCTTTCTAAAATTATATATCGTTGTGCATTTGACTATTTTCACAATGATGCTACACACACGCTGTGTAATAGAACTCGATATTGTTCTTGGCATAATTTTAGCAAGCTTGATTACATTACAAAATATATTATTATGTACTTAAGTTAACTTTTTTTTTATAACGCGTTCATGTGGACGTGGTAATTCCCATCACAACACAAGAATGTATAATTGCACCGTGAAATGGGGTCCACTGGACAAATCATGTTAGCTATCTTCATAAAATGGGAAATTAGTAATGTTTTTTTTTTGGTAAGGTAGAAATTAGTAATGTTTCATCAATCATTTGTCCAAAAAAATTCAACCCATCTATCCCGGATCAATCAATGTACTGTTGCAAGATTTTCTTTTAAATACATCTCACATGATACGTGAATTGTGAATTCATATCACATGATACGTGAATTGTGCATTCATATCATGCTCAAATCTCTACTAATGTAGCCTCGCTCAAGTTTGTTGACATATATGATACTTTTTCATACCTCATGAGAAGGCATTGGAATTTATCTTGAAATGTGGGTTATTATTCCGTCTAATGACTATGCTATGTTTATCTCGAGTGAAATTGCATCCTTGACATCAAGAAACGCTCTTTAAGGGTAAAAAAGAGACAAATCGGGCAACGCATCTCCTACTCATTTAATAGATTTGAAAACTCATCTTGAGTGGTCGGTCTCACCGAGTACTAGAGACCTAAAATCATTGAAATTGTATAGCTCCTTTTTGTCTTTATTAAGAAGTCCGTTCGATGCGCACGAACATTTGAGTCAACGCACAAGAACTTTGCCGTCGTGTCTAAAGTACGGGCTCATATAACTTACGTTGCCGTCTCTCGATTGATGGGAACATCATGAATAGAACGAACCGTCAGTGTCTTTGTCAGCGACGTTGTCCAAAGGTGGTGGAACTTTTGACTCTATTAAGGAAACCCGTGTTGGTTCGACGATTGACGCCGTAATTAACTTTCCCATCTTTCACACATGGAAATTTTCTTCTTAACAAACGCTCTCCAGTCAAAGAAACGTGTAAATACCCTCGTCCAATTTATATTATTTAGAAATTGATGGATATTCATCTTTTACCTTGTGAAGATTACTCAGACCTCTCAATGTATACCACGTGTACTGACTTAATTAGCACTATTTATTTGGCCCATCCGGAAATTAATTTAATAGTGAGGGCATTTCCATACTTTCAGTTTAAGAATCGATAGTTGTGGCTTGACTCATGCGCCTTAAATAACTCAAATTTAAGTGGGAGGGTCGCCATGATGGGTTGTTGTGCTAGTTCCGCTACACACGAGACCGGCTAATTATTACCGTGCTCTTGAATTATAAAGAGAGGAAAAAGAATTAGCCTTGTTTGAATATTCGGTAATGTCTCTCCCTGTTGGTTCCCCTGGGTTAGTTCCATCAATTTTTCACGAATCTACAAAAACCATCTTATCCTTTTTCACCACGACACATTACCCTTAGCCCAATAGAAGGTGGCATCCACGCATCTAAGTACCTAGCACGGCACATTTGAAACTCGTGGCTAAAAGCCTATATCATAACTTTGTAAGAATACTTACATGAAATTCAAGTGCAAGTTGTGCAACAAGAAAACCAACTTTGTTTCTCGTTGAACTCTTCCCACATTTGACAAAATGACGAGCATAGTTCTAATCATATATAATTCTCTCCTGGTGTTTCATTGTTGGTTCGAATTTGATTGAGCGTACTTTAATTCATGTAATTTTTTTTTTCAAATGACTATCTAATCCTAATAAGTGTGTGCACATTTTTATTCTCCATTTGAGAATGGTTGAGCGATATATTGTCTGACTTATGGTCGTGCCCTTTACATTATCATAAAGAAATATATCTTGCCGACTAAAGATCAATTGCAATATAAATTGCCAACCATTCTTTGGCTTTCTTGATTTTTCCCTTGCAAGCACTGACCAGTGTTGTCTGTGCGCTTGCCCGAACGCCGGTCTGGCAAAACGAGGTGAAATGCTCGCAGTTATTATTTATGAGATCGTACTCGCCAAAACCGTCGTCCTTGTGAAGCTCGCGAGCCTTGTTCACGACTTCTTGGGGGGATTTGGTAACAGGCAAGGTTGTGCAAGTCCCCCATCTCGTCAGCCAATACTCTAGTGGTGGCCGCCCATATGCATATGAGTGGAGGGGATGGAGTTTCTCGCCTTCTCGCCGGAAGCAATCGAGACTCGTTTTGTCGACTCCCATTCTTGTGAAGTGAATCACATAGCCCTCTCCAACATAGATTCCTGTTATAATCAATAATGAGTATGCAATATAGAAAAAGAATCGGTTTTCCAAATAATACCCATATCAAATTGTAAATAGGGAATGAGAAGCGAATAGATATGGATATCCAAACCATGAACTGTTCATGGTTTTGTGACTTGCCTCTTATGGAAATCCACGTGCAATCCAAATGAACAAAACCTCACAATATGAACAGCCCTTGGAACGAAAAGAAGAAGACAACGGCAAGATAATGCTGAAATGATCTATCAAGAGCGCACAACTACTGTTCTTTGGTCAAAAACGAAAGATAAGAAAGTATAATTTAGTCGAGCCACTTCACATAACCACGTTAAGAAAAGATAATAAGGATAATGGAAAAGGAAGAAGACGATGGTGAGTCACTAACCATGATGGGTGTACAAGCCATAGAGCCGATAAGTATAGATGTGATCCCCAGGTTTGAGATCTTCCTGTCTCACCACATTCCATGTCATTAGCATCGATATCGTGAACACCTTGTCAATCATCTGAGCCACCGTTTCCTCTGTCTTGGGGCCCTTCTTCACTCTCTTGGACTCGTGCGCTCAAGCTGGTCTTGGATAAGCTTTGACGAGAGAGAGAGAGGAGAAATGATGGAAGATCTCCTCGAAGGGTTATATATATAGAAAGAGAGAAGAGAAATGATGGGAGATATACTCGAAGGGTATGTGCAAACAGTGCTTAACGTCGAATGGTTGTAGAAGGTTCTGCACCAAGGATTACACATGTCTAATCTGCATGTTACTGTGCTTAACGTTGACAGGTTATAGAACCTTCTATAACCACACGACTTTCTATAACCAGACAACATCAAGGCCGAGATTTTACCCCAAAAAGACATCGAGTCCAGTTTTTAGAAGGAAAAAAGAGGGATTAACCCTTTAATTATACTCTCTCATCCTCTCAACTACTCCATTAATTTAATTTCTGTTTAATCATCTATAACATTCCATCTTCATCTTTTAATTTCATGTTATTTCTAAAATTATATATTGTTATATATATTTGACCATTTTCACAATGATTCTACATGCGCATCGTGTAATAGAACTCCATCTTGGCATGATTTAAGCAAGCTTGATGATCACGTTAAAATATATAGTTTTATGTACTTTTTTTTTTGTCGGATAGTTTTATGTACTTAAGTTAACTTTTTTTACGATGCCCTCGTGTGGATGTTGTAATTCCCATCACAAAACGAAGAATGTATAATTGCACCATGAAATCGGGTCCATTGGACAAATCGGGTTAGCTATCTTGATAAAATGGGAAAGTGTCAGAAAAAAAAATTCAACCCATCTACCCCGAATCGATTAAGGTATTGTCATAAGATTTTCTTTCGAATACAACTCACATTATACGTGAATTGTGCATTCATATCATACTCAAATCTACGCTAATGTAGTCTCATTCAAGTTTGTTGACGTACATGATACCTTTCATACTTCATGTTCTGGCAGTGCAATTGATCTTGAAATGCGGGTTATTGTTTTGTGTAGTAACTCGACTCGGCAATTATGAGATTGATGCTACTTTAATCGCAAGTGAAATTGCATCCTTGATTTCAAGAAACACTCTTTAAAGGTAAAAAGATAAGGGATAAATTGATCTCGATGGTTTGTTCTCGCTGAATACTAGAGGCCTAGACGACAAAGAACATGAGTAGGAACATCGAAATCGTGTAGCTCCTTTTCATCTTTATTAAGAAGTAAGATCGATCCAAAAACATAAATATACTCCCTTCGTGTCAAAAGCATGGGCTTGTAAGTTGTAACTTATGTTGGATGTAACTTTACCAATGGGACGGATCAAATAGAAAGGAAAGTTTATTACCGCGTCAGAGAAACATGTGAATACCCTTGTCCAATTTATATTATTCAGAAATTGATGTATTTTCATCTTTAATCTTGTAAGGATCACTTGGGTTTATCAATATATTTGACGTGTATTAAATTAAATGACCCACCCTAGAATTAATTTAGTAGCAAGTGCGTTTTCATACTTTCGATTAAGGAATCGATGATTGTAGCCCAATTCATGCGCTTAGGGAGACTCGAATTTAAGTAGGGGCCATGATGGTAACGTTGCTTTTCCCCTAGCTAGTCCCGTCAATTTTCTACAATCTAGAAAACCATTTATGCTTTTTCACTACGAGACACAGTAACCTTAGCCAAATAGAAATTAAGGTCGTGTCCACACATGTGAGTTCCTAGTGCAAGACATTTGCAACTTGCCAAGAAAACCAACCTCGTTTCTCGTTGAAATCTTCCCAAGTTTGACAAATTGACAAGCAGAGTTCAAATCATAATTCTCTCCCGATCCGCTGGACGAAAATCATCGGTCGGTCCATTTCATATAGTGTCATCCCGTGGTGATAGTTACAAATGCTCATGCAAGGACAAACCATCTAAGACGTCAATGTCTTTTTGAAACGTTACGTACGTCTCAAATTTGATGGAGCGTACTTAATTTTTTGGGACGAAGATGGAGCGTACTTTAATTCGTGCAATTCTTCTTCTTTTTTCAAAGGACTTTCGAATCCTAGTTAGTGTGTGCGCATTTAATTCTCCGTTTGGGAATGATCGAACGATGTCTTGTCTAACTTACGGATATTATCAGAAAGAATTATGTCTTTCTGACTAAAGATCAATCGAAATACAGTTTACCTACCTATTTAGGGGGAAATAGTTAAAAAATTCCTAAATATATTTAATTTTTGCTAATTGAGTCTTAAATTATTTTCGCATTTTGCCAATTGAGTCCATTAATTCTGGCCAGAAATTGCCAATGTGAATGCCTACCGTCTTGCGTTGCACGATTGATGCTAACTTGAATAATTTTTAATAATTTTTTTTTTTGCTTTTTTCTCAAGTGAAATTGTATAGAGCCCTTTTTAAAATCCTGCAGCTCGTTCTCGTCTTTGTTCCCGTCGGGTCAAAACTTACGGGGCTCGTAACTTACGTACGATGTGATATAATTGATGGGAAATGATGATTAGAACGACCAGCTTTGGTGTCTTTGTCGGCGACGTTGTTCGGGGTGGTGGGAACTCGGACTCTATTGAGGGAACCCAAGTGGTTTGACGTTTGACGCCCGTGATAAACTTTCCCATCCTTAATACTTGAATTTTTTTTTTCTAATCAAAATTCTCTAGTCAAAGAAACGTGTGAATGCCCTTGTCTAATTTATATTTTTTAGAAAATAATGGATATTTATCTTTTTTTTATCTTATAAAGATCACTCGGACCTCTCAATGTAGTCAACGTACACTAAATTAGTTAGTGCTCTCTTTGACTCACATTGAAATTAATCTATTAGTGAAGGCATTTCCATATTTTTGACTAAGGAATTCGATGTTCGTAGTTTGATTTGTGCATCTTAAGTGATTTAGATTTAAGTGGGAGGGTCATGTTGATAAGATTGTTGTGCTAGTCCCCCTATGCGAAATCGGCTAATTCTTGTTAGAACAATAGGATTTTTCAATCACATGAACATGAGATTAAATTGATAAATATAGCATACCCGTATCAAAGAAAACCATTATTGATCCAATGAGAGAGAAGATGTCTTCCTATGGATATGAATCTTCACCACCAAAGAGAGACCTTATATAGAGGGATGATGGGACGAATCCTGGCACTGTCAAATCTCAACCGTCCATCAATATTTAAGATATGTCTAATTGGATATCACAAATATATGGCCCATAATATATTTAATTAAATTGGACTCATGTCAAACGTTAAATAATAGACTTAATAAGCCACATAAATGGGTTGAATCTTGTCAAGTCTAACAATTCTAACTGTGCCCATTGAATGATAATAAAGGGAAAAGAAATGGTCAGCCTAACTTTGAATATTTGGTAAATGTCTTCCCATATTTGTTTTCCCTAGCTAATCGGATCAATTTCCACCAATCTACAAAACCTTTTGTGCTTTTCCACTATTTCACAGTAACCTTAGCCAAATGGAAGGTCGCATCTAGGCATGAGCATGGTTCCTAGTTCCAGGAACCCTAAAGCTTGAGAATCTAACCCGTGAGAACCTGTAAGTTTCATGGATTGCAGGTTGGTTTCAGATTCCAAAAATCGGAGAACCTTTTTTGACGAGTAGGTTCCAGGTTCTAAGTAGGTAGAACCTAGAACCTGATATCTTAAACAAGTTTTTTGTGTTTTTTTCTTGATCTATATCGTTGCGTTATCTTACAGTGTTCTGTAGTATTAGATGATGAGTGTATAATTTGGAACTACTAATTTAAGATTTCATTTTATGGCTTATTAATGTTTCACATTCTTCATGTGTCTAAATATAAGTTGTAATTAGTAGATCATAATAGCAAGTGATGGTCATTAAAGGTGATGATTCACTGTAATTATTTAATTAATAATACACGTGGAACCTGTATAGGCCTTGAAATTGATCATGGAATTTGTGACAAGGTAGGTTCCAGGTTTCAAAAAATGAAAAACCTGTTCCCATGGATAGGTTCTAGGTCCTAAGTGAAACCTGTCTGGAATTTGGAACTGCTCTCCCCTAGTTGTATCTACACATGTAACAAGACATTTGCAACTTGCGGCTAAAGGCTGTACCATGACTTTCTCCGAATATCATATGATTCAAATGCAAGTTGTGTGCAACAGTTCAACTCTATTTAGTGGAAACAGGAAGAAGGGTAAGGAAAAAAAGAAAGTTCAAGGAGAACGAAGGCGAGGAAATTTTTGTTAATACTTGTTGGCAATTGGCACCAAGAAGACCAACTTCGTCTCTCGTGGAACTCTTCCCACATTTGACAAAATTGACAAGCAGAGTTCAAATCATGATGTCCTCCTGGTCCACCGGTATGAAATATATCAGTCGGTCCATTTCATATATTATTGTCCCCCTTTTATGGAATAATTGCAAATGCTCATGCAAGGACAAGCCATCTATATATATACCTCGAAGGGACCCACCCTCTTTGTGTTGGACGCGTTTCCTTGTTGAATTAAGCTGCCAATTTCTTTTTGAAATGTTACGTACGTCTCGAATTTGATGGAGCATCCTTTAGTTCGTGCAATGTAATTTGCTTTTCAAAAAGACTATCTAATCCTAGTTTGTGTGTGTGAATCTTAATCCTCCAATTGAGAACTGTCGAACGATATCTTGTCCGACTTACAATCGTGCCCCTATATTATCAGAAGAAATATATCTTGCCAACTACAGATCAATTGCAGTATAGTTTGCCAACTTATTTAGTATATGGGCTTTACTTACTAAATACTAATTTGTCGTTTTTTGGCATACTGGCTTTTTGACACCTGAATTTCGCCGGCTAGTGAAACATATATTTTCATAGAACATCGTTTCAAGGATCGAATTCGTCATCAGTGGCGCGAATCGATCGTTGGTGAAAAAATAGTCAATTTTTATATAGTCCCGCACTCATAGCATCCCTTCCGCATGTAGACATTGAGAGCATTATACCCCGACAGGATTTAGGTTGTATCTCATTAGATTACGCATCCACAGGTTAAAGGCTGACTTTTTGGTCAAATTAAGAAATTTGAACATTAATCGAAAACTCTGTCGTTACGTCATCGTGCACTCAATTTCTTTCAATAGGTTTCTTCTTCATATTTAATCTAAGGTATATTCAAGTTGAGACGCCTTGGGCCGCACAATGAAACTTGTGATAGATGGTGACTCCGAAGAGCCTCAACCACACCAGTTCACGTTTGGACCCAATCTTACTCCCGATAATTTTGACCCGAGTTACAATCGAGTGAAGGCCCAAATGAACTCAGAAAATTGCAAGCTAGATATGACAACGAGCACCTTCGGGTCTTTTGTCCAAGGGAAAATGACATAAATAATCTATGAACTTTGATCAATTGTGGAATGTGATCTTAAACTTTTAATTTATTTAATGTGGTTCCTAAACTGTAGATAAATGTGTAATGTGATCCATGAAATTTCAATTTATTCAATATAATTTCTCGATTTTTTGTACATATTCAATTTAGTTCCTGAACTTTATGAAAATGTTCAAATTTGTCCCTGAACTTGAATTAATAGAAGGACAACATTGAATATTTTCATATTAAGTTGAACAAGTATCAAAAGTCCATGGACCATATTGAACAAATTAAAACTTCAAGGATCACATTGCATGTTAAGCTAAAGTTCAAGGACTACATTGAACAAATTAAAAATTTAAGGATCACATTGTATATTGAGTCAAAGTTCAGGAACCATTTGTGTCATATCCTTTTGTTCAAAATGATATATGGTTCATGCGCTAGTTCCCACAAAACCAACTTGTTTCTTGTTGAAATTTCCCACGGTTGACAGATGACAAACAGAGTTTGGACAATATATGTCGTCGTTACATTGACCACTATGCACTAAGAGTTCAAATAATAATACTCTCCTGATCCTCCGGGACACGTGTACGACATTTATCAGTCGGTCCATCTTATATAGTATCATCCACGTTTATGGAATACTACAAATGCTCATGAAAGGACAACCATCTACGTTTAAGCGTGCGTTTTCTTTTCAAGCCATCAATTTCTTTCTGAAATGTTACGCACGTCTCGAAATTTGGTCCGTGAGCGAAACGCATAATACATGGATATAATCGGGTACTATATATAAAGAATCATCAGGTCCATTGTCCGGCATAATGAATTTTTTTACGTACGTTTCGTCCAATGATGAATGCGTAGAAAAATCTTACACCGACAACGGACTTAATAGACATCCTAGCTAGTTAGTGGGCTCGTGATTTTTTCCTTCATTTGGAAATGGTGGAACAATATCTAGCCGACTTACGGTCGCGCCACCGTATTATAAAAAAGAAATATATCCTCGCGACTACAGATTAATTGCAATTCAATTTGCCAATGTACTTAGCATTCCTTCATTACATGTTAAATACTAACTTGTGTATATTTGACATACCGGCGCCGTAGATCATCTCTGTACATAATTCTAACATGTTACACGCATGTATATACCTTTAATATTCTGGAACATCGTAGTTCATTCATGTTTCTCCGGTGCATCAAATTTTCCATACCTTGAGGATTCAAGATTACTTCACCAATCATTCTAGCCCGTCCCGGTTTCGAATCTTTGGAAATGAAAAGAATATGGCTCTTGCAATTTTCATGATGCATGCGTACTATTGTCCAGCCTTGATGACTAATTTTACAAGATTGATTTTGACGGATTTAGGTCGGGCTTTGCCGAAAATCCTCAGGCCCAAAGTCATCAATCGAGGCTGGATGGGCCCAAGGTCTGTTCAGAAAAGACTGCAAATGAAATCATAAAAATTGCTCCTTCTTCTAATCGTGGATACGATCCAATACGTTGAATAAACACTCATTATTAACACTTAGATGCTTGATGAGTTGAAGCACACGTATTATGAATAGAGAAACTATGGTAAATTACAATGAGTTTTTACTTTTGTACAAGTAAAGAACTTACTTATCGAATGCACTGGCCATGCGACCTGCATGAAGTAAATAACAACTGCATGTGTCTTGTATTTCTGAAAAAGTGAAAATCTAGTTTGGTCCCTAAACTAGCATTTTTTGTCCTAATCAAAACCTCAAACTTTTAATTTTCTCAATCAAGTTCTTGGATTCCCAAGACTCTTTCTAATTAATCGAGTCTCTCAAACTCCTAATCCGGTTAATTGAAGCGGATGTATCTGTTGGAGCGGGCAAGATCTAGCGTGAAAAGAAGTTTTGCTACTGAGAACTATTAACTAATGTATGGGACTAAAAACACTGAAGATAAGAGTCCATAATCAAATTTGGAGTAACGAGCACTCGTTGGGTCCAACAGACGCGTCAATCTCAATCAACTCTTGTTGGGGAAGGTCCGGTGGTCATTTTAATGAGTCTGGGGACCTCAGGTTGAGTGTTTCGGATGCTTCCGGACCAATACAGAAGAGGCATTGGGTTCATTCTTGGGGAAAACGTATTCCTTTTCTTGGTATGTAAAGCCATGACATTTTTCAGACACGCGCACCGTCGATAATTGCTTTATGCCAGTGTGATGCCATGAACAGGAGACGTAGATTTGTAAACCTACGCAATTCAGATGAGCAAATGAGGTAAGTTTTAAGCAAATAAACCTACGTAGGTTCAATTAGATTTGTAAACTGTTCGTGAACAGTTTAGAGAAAAGAACACTGTGCATGATGGTGACAGTGAGAGGAAGAGAGAAGACATGAAAGTACAAAGTCCTCTCCATTTTCACTCTTGTTCCAGTTTTCCAGTTCTTTCGCACCGGCATTTTCTTCTTCGTTTCGGGCCACCATCACTCCCTTTCCTTTAGCTAAAGCTTTTCCAGATTTGCCAACTACCGAGCCAAGCCCTCTCCCTCTCTTATCTCTTCTCGATTTTGATCCCGCTGATGGGGCCATTTTCCAGATTTATCTAAGCCGAAGCAGCTCTCTCCATTGCTCTCCTTCATCTTCTTTCTCGGCTTGGATTCTATCCGTGGGGGGCTCATCGTCTTCTTGGATTCTCGGTTGAGAGAGAGAGAGAGAGAGATTGCAGCAGAGGAGAAGGTGCAGAGAGACAGTAACGGGGGACAGAAAGTGACGGAGGGTGGAGGCTACAGAGAGTAAAGGTCAAGAGTGGGCCGGCCCCTTTGAACTTGTGGCGATCAATGAAAGGAGTGGTGGGTGGCTGACGTAGTGGGACAGGAGTGCAATATCAATCATCAGTCTATAAGAAGAGACGCATGCACATGCACGCTTCGAAAAAGCCAACACCACAACAAGCGCTTTCCATCTCCCGCTTCCCTTGCCCCGTTCACCCCCAAGCCCACACCATGCCAGAAACTGCGTCGCACGTCGCCGACGACCATGACGACAGGCCCCACGTGGCGGTCCTAGCGAACTCGGGGCTTGGCCACGTCATCCCCCTCCTCGAGTTCGCGAAACGCCTTGTCGTCGGCCACGGCTTCCGCGTCACCTTCCTTGTGGTCACCACCGTCGACCCGACCCCAGCTCAAGACCAGCTACTAAATGCGCCAGGCCTCCCGCATGACCTGCACGTGCTCGGCCTCCCGGCCGTCGACACTGCCTCCATCATCCCGGAAGACTGCCGTGTCCTCACCCGCATATGCTTCGTCGTCGAAGCAAGCCTCAAGAGCCTCGAAGCCACGCTCATCGAGCTGAGCCCGAGGGCGCTAGTTGTAGACTTGTTCTGCACTCAAGCTCAGCATCCCGACCTACTCGTTCTTCACGTCGTCGGCCACGATGCTCGCGTTCTCGTTGTACCTGCCGACGCTCGACCGTGAGGTGACGGGCGAACTGGTGGACCTGCCAGGGCCGGTACGGGTCCCTGGTTGCCCGTCGATCCAACCGGACGACCTGCTGGACCAGGTGAAGGACCGAAAAAACGAGGAGTACCGGTGGTACCTGTACCACGTCAGCCGGTTGCCGACGGCAGCCGGGATCTTCCTGAACACGTGGGAGGGCCTCGAGCCAGGTGCGCTCCGGGCGCTGAGGGAGGACTCCTTCTATAGGCAGGTGCCAGTCCCACCGGTCCACGCGATCGGGCCGCTCATGCACGGCGATGGCGACACGGAGGGGCTGTGCTCGACGGATGCCGAGTGCCTCGCGTGGCTGGACGGACAACCGGAAGAGTCGGTCGTGCTGGTGTCGCTGGGAAGCGGCGGGACGCTGACGAGGGAGCAGCAGGTGGAGATGGCCTGGGGTCTGGAGCTGAGCCAGCAGAGGTTCTTGTGGGTCGTTCGGAAGCCCACGGATGCCTCTGCCTCGGGTAAGACCAAGAAACTCCTCAGTGAGAGTGTGTCGTGTATGTTCTTATTTGGCCAACGAGACAATATCTGAATTTCCAGACAAAATAAGAATTATCATCTTGATTTCGAATTAAGCAATAATTCGAATAATTTGAGGTAATTTCAAATGTTAATGTAACAGCCGAGGGTAAAAACCACCTCAAATTTTCTTTCCTATTATAAGGTGGGTTTTTGAGCAAATGATTATGAGTGGCCTATCGCTCATTTTGTATAAGATTTTGCTAGAATATCAGTTTTTGGACCATTGGAAAATAACAACATATTATGAATCACAAATTCTTGAAGAAGTGAACCCTATAACAATTTATAATTATTTATTATTTATTTATTTATTGTGGTTCAGAACATACTGTAAATCTCACAGTAGACTAATTATCACTTAATCATTCATCTTTTGTATGTGATTCCAATTAGAATATGAGTATACCTTAAGGTTGCTCTAAATGAAGGATGTCATTTGCTCACATAATTTACTTCATCCAAACCAAGAGGTTGCTAATATTTTATCAGCCTAATTTTAGATTAGATTTTTTTATCTTAATTTCTCTTTTTTTTTTCTGCATTTACAGTTGCGTGCTTGGCAACTGGGAATATTCCTTGACTTTGTTATCACTTGCTCTACCGAAATGCTACATAAAGTGGCAAATCTCGACAGAAAATAATGATGTGACAAACCGAAAACAGAAAGGGGTTCTGTTAATTACCCGACAGACTGGTAAAGACTGAAAAAGGGCGTGCATTCAGTGTACGAAAAGTCGGGGTTTCGTAGGGCTTTCTCGAGGTGAATAAGGGGGGCACACCAACCATTTTTTGCATCAAATAAAGTGCAAGTTGACATCTAGCTGGTATTCCACACACGATGATATTTTTCCTAGGTGACCGTTGAATCAAACCGGTATGGTGCATATAATCTATATTGATAGTACTTTTAACTGATCCATTAAGTTGATGATCCTTTAATCTCAATTTGTGCATCTATTGACTGTTCTTTTAATCGCATCATGAAACATGTCCATGTTGATTTCACAATGAAAGAACCCTGGAATATTTGTGCATACTATGTATTATCCAATCAACTGAAAGATTAGCAATTTGTCTCAGCTGCGTTTTTCAACGTGGGGAGCGACGAGGAAGACGATCTGACCAAGTATCTACCACAAGGTTTCCAGGAGAAGACTCGAGAGGTAGGCATGGTGGTGTCCTCTTGGGCTGCCCAGGTGGCCATACTGAGCCACCCCTCGATCGGAGCATTCCTATCGCACTGCGGTTGGAACTCATCCGTTGAGAGCTTGGCCAAAGGCGTGCCGATGATAGCCTGGCCGCTCTACGCGGAGCAGAGGACGAACGCAACGATGCTGGTGGAAGATGTCGGCGTTGCCATTAGGCCATCGATCGAGGGGGGAAGGAAGGTGGTGGGAAGGAAGGAGATCGAGAGGGTGGTGAGGGCCGTGATGAGGGGAGAAGAAGGGAAGAGAATGAGACATAGGGCTCGAGAGATTAGAGATAGCTCGGTCGAGAGCATGACCCGTGGCGGGTCGTCTCAAGCATCGCTTGCCGTTGTATGTGAAGATTGGAAGATGAAGGCCAGAGGATGAGAGGAAGAGCTTTGTGCGGATCGTGCTTCGTAGATTGCGTTTGTGTTCTTCTACGAGGATATACAGCAAGAATGGAGCTCATAGCTTTGGATGTCATATCCTTTTTGGACGTGAGACAATAAGATTTCATGTTCGAGAGTCGTAATAATGATATTTTATTCTTAATTGAAAAGGACAAAAGCCCGTCTCTACGCCTATTGCTTCGCAATTATTTTGCATCCTTTATTTTCCTAAAATCCTCGCTTTAAATAAAAAGAAAGATAAATTATGTTGTCTTGAGAAATATCCCAATTATATTAAGCCCCAGATTGATCACAAAGTCTTAACACCTCAAACATTATATTTACTCACCCACTGGGCAAGGGAATTGGGTGGGATACAGTGGGGATGTTTAGTGTTAGATGTATGGTTTGACACTCATTCTCTGCAGAGAGAGAGAGAGAGAGAGAGAGAGAGAGAGAGAGAGAGAGAGAGAGAGGACATACAAAAATAAAATAAAATAAAACATTATAGTCACTCATTATCAACCATATACAGCCGCTGCCGGCCATCGCTCTGCAACAATGAATTAAGGTGTGCTTGGGACCGCATTATCAAGTTCTTTGGGCCTCTAAAAGGCCTAAAAGGGGCTATGCCCAGAAGAATATCAAAACTGATGCATGTATTCAGTTCCCTAATAAGGCCTCTCCCAATCCTTACTCAATCTGGATTCACTTTTATCATCCAGCTTTAATATTTGTTCAAGGCATAAGGCTTCGGATCTCAATTTCTGATACACAAGGTCCTTATAGAGGCGAGCGCAGAGCATACCACTGAGATGAGGTGCTATCTTACCATTCTAAAGTCTTTAACATTAGATAGGTATTTAAAGGGAAGGAAATAGAGGTATATATTAGCCTTGCATTATATTCAAGCACGCTGGTTTATTTCTAGGAGGCTCTCTTGCCTCTGAAGCGTTACAAACCATGCCTTAAGAGCAAAAAGGAAAAGAAAAAACAAACTTACATCAATAATGTAACATATGGCCAACAAACAACACATGGCCAACAAGCACCAATAGTACAACATGTTGCCCAGAAGCAGCAATAGTACAACATATGGCAGACAAACGCTAATAGTCCTTGTCATTTCTGTCTGATGATGGAGTGAAGCAATCAGTCTAATGCATCTTTTCCGTGCGTCTGATAATACCTTCCCATTCCATTTCTTTCCTTCGTTCTTCAAAGCTCTTCTGATTGGCAAGGGTGGAGGAGGATGAGCATGAAGCCTAGGGATTACACATCCTGTCCGTAGGATACTACGTCCAACCTGCAAGTTACCTATTCAGGATAGGTTTGTTCCCCACCAGAGACGGTAATTTGGAGAATCCTATTTAGAGTTCTAGATTGCCGAAAAGTAAACTCACAGATGTGAATCTACACGGTCAAACTTTTTAGTATGGTCTACATAGTCAGACTTTGCAGTATGATATATTCTTTCCCTTCACAATTCTATCCTTCCTTTCAGGAAAAAAAAAATTGGATTCGATTTTATTCTTTGTCTGCTTACCAGCAATGGTTAGTAGATAAAATGAAAGGAAAAAAATTCATCCCAGTCAAACAATATGATCATTGAGAAGTTCTGGTATCATTTTATTGACGATCTTAAGATAAATCTTGAGTCAAGTTCTAGAAATATTAAAATGTATCACGATGAGGTTTCTCTGTTGTTAATTAACAACAAAATAACCAAAATGGAAAATTTATTTTCTTTACAAATGAAAATATGAAAATTTAACAATGAATTATGACGAGTAGAGTGTGTTTAAGACCTCACCTTATTTGCCGAATCGATTGGTTTCGGATGATTCTCCTACTGCAAAAGAGTTTATCAAGGATTTATTAAAAGAAGAGGAACAGTATGTTATTTCTTTTTCCAAAGGTACCTATACGCTGGAGGCCATCCGTGTTTATGTGTTGGGATTAGTCTTCAGCAGTGTAAAAGAATCATCGGTTGTTAAGCTCTTTACTTTGATATACCAACTGGATACTGCTGTACGAGTTCAATCCCAACTTGAAAGGTCGTGTAATAAAGTAGTTTCTAAAGAGAAGGACAAAGAGGAGGTTGATTCTGAATCAACAGAGGGTGAGAAAAGGAAAAAGAAGTCAATGGAGAAGCTTTTGCATTGGGACCGGCTTGGTCAGATTTTTGCTGGAGAGAGAGTTGATAACTTTGTCAACGGAGGTGAATTTTAATTCGATCCTTGATAAGAAAAGTCATTTCCCGTTACCATGTTATGCTACGTGCAATTTTGACTTCAATCTCCTGCCCATGAAACTCAATCTGTACAGCGGTATAGGTGCACTGTACAGCAGCAAAAACTCACCAGTGCCCTTTGAGGTCAACAGCGCACTTTTGCATTTCATTAAGGAACGACGTTCCTCTTTAGAGGAAGCTGGTCTTCTTATGCCGTGACATTAACATGACAACAGCCTGTTTGAAAACTGCTTGTAGGCTATACTACTTGCTAGTTGCTACCAGAATTTCAATAGTGTGTGCAGAGCGCTAGGTATGAGGGTTTCGTAATTAAACTAGCATCAGCATTAGAGGGTTATATTTTTTTATCTTCCAGCCTTCATGGATTTCCGCAGTAGAATGTACCGCGCTGGAGTCTTGCATTATCATGAGCGAGACTTATCAAAAAGTCTTGTTCAGTTCAATAGTAAACAGTATGAAAAAAACAAGTGAACCACGTATGCTACGTGATCATTTAGCCAGTGCTGTATCCTTTTAAGTATAATTTCTCTACGAACAATGACTCTTCTGGTTGGTATAAAAGCGTGAAGTCCAACTTCAGTAATAAACCCAAAAGTTTTATTCAGTTTGCCGTGAATGCTAGTGATCAATTTCAGTTTATGTCCAAGGTACTGACTATCCAATCTTGGGATTTAGTTGAATTGTGTAAACAACCAGCAAGTCAGGGTGCGTCTGCCTTCGCGTCTTCTTATCAAATTATCTATTGCTTAACATAGATACGGCTAAGTTAACGAATCTTATTCCCACTGATGATGGATTTATACTAGATATGTATCTATCTTTGCAAAAAGAACTTCTTTTCCTAGAAGATAAATTTGTAAATTCAATTATGGAAGTAAAAAAAGAATTTATGACAAGAAAGCTTGTCAAAAGCATTTTCATGCCATTGATATATGGCAAGACACTTATTGGCATCAATAATGATATAAAGCTCGCCTTCGGTTCATATCTCGATGGAAAGGATTGTATAAAACTAAGTCAAAATTGCAATGACTTTTATTGCAAGAAATTTATGGATATTGTGAATTTAACAAAGTTAATTAACAAAATTGCTTGGTTTTATTCAGCAATTAATAAACCTGTCATTTAAACACCGATTACTATTTTACTATACAGGATTATATGTGTAGTGTATCTGAAAATATTTAGACTTATAATCGATTAACCAAGAAGAGACATCGTGTTACTCTCAGAATTCCTACCACAAAAAGGAATAAGCGCAAAATGCAAGTGTCTACTTTTGCTAACTTTATTAATCAAAAGGATGCTTTTACAGCAATGAAGGTCTTGAATGAATTACTGAATAATGGAGCACCCGTGTACACGGTACATGATAATTTTGTAACCACTTTTCCTTTTGCTAAAGATGTATACAAAATATATACTGATAAATTTATCAAACAGGTTCTCCAATTCAATTTATCAACAAATTCTTTTATACGAATATGATCTATCCTATAAATTATCTTGATTTCTCGTAAGAGAAACTGCAAAATTCTAAACGAAATTTCTTCAATTGAATAAGTTATTGAGTCTCTTAGGGGTAAGATAGATGAACCTATTCATTGGGTTAAGAATCCAATTCCACTTGAGCATCTAAAATATTTCCTAGTTTTGAATATACCGGTGGAAATGATCCCTAACGAAAGGGAGAAACTGGAAAGTAAGATCGAAGATATAGGTTAGTATTACGATATATATGTAACGAATGTGTGCGGAAGTAATGAAAAAGATGTGCAAAAAGTAGGAATAGGTCATTCAGAGAAGTGGAATTGATTTAAAAAACTAGGGTTAATATTATGAAAAACCCCAAATTGGTATATCTTTGACAAATTTACATCAAACTAATTTTTTGACCACCAAAAGCCCCAAATTGGTGCATTTGTGATAAATTTATCCTCCATTAAATTGAATTAATACAAAAAAATCACAAACTAGTACACATGAGACAAATGGAGGAAAAAATCTCAAACTAATACATTTGTTAACTGCCATGTGTTATTTAACTAAGTAATTTGACAGTAAAATTTTATGGAAACTAACGGAGGTAAATTTGTCACAGGTGTACCAGTTTGTGGTTTTTCGTGGTAATAAGCCAAAAAACTAATACGAAAATGGGATAGTTTCAACTGTAACTAAAGTCTTCACTACCAAGAGTATTTTAGTAAGGTAGGAAAGATGCGAGGTCGAAGCCAACTAAGAGCTAACACTCTTTTAAGCCTAAGGTCCTTTCATTGCCACATTTCTTCTTTCTTCTTTTATTCATCATCATTAGGGTAAAGAAGTCTTCTTATTAGTCGATGTTATATCGAGAAGTACATGAATTTGCTTAGAACAGTATTAAATAAGAACAAAGGACTGAAAAATCCTTCTTCGATGAGGATCTCTCGCCCTTCGGATGTAATTGACTCACTAATTTCAACTTCTGCGCATTCTTATTCTCTTCTTCCGCTTCTCTTCATTCAATGAAATTCACTAATTTCAGGAGGGTTTAGCTGCTCGAAGAGTAGAGCCAATTCCCGCCGAAAGGGGTAAAGATAGAATAGCTCTTTCTCTATGTTCCCGAAGAGCCATCCTGCTAAGTCCTGGTCTCAATTCCATTTCTATGCTTGTGTGAGACTTTCTTCCTTTCTTCCCAAAAAGAATGACTCTTCGTCGGATTTAAGAACCCTAGTTCTTTCTTTGCTTGACAGAGGGTCGACCAAGCCATTCAAATGCATGGCTTCTTCCTAAACCTCAGAGGCTTTTTTCTCTCTGCAAAAGAATAGCCTTTCTTTAAAACTGGCAATCACTCTCTTTCAAGTAGGGTTAACAAGAAAGTCAAATGAATCTTCTCTCCTAAACCGAACTTTGGTATCTTTTTTTCTTCTTAATCACCCGAAGGCGAGCTAATCTGTCTTGGTACAGCTCCTACTCTTGATCGATTGGCTACGGGGTGTTCAATCAAAGAATAGAATCCGGATACTCATCTCCTTCACTCTTCCTCTGCTCCATTCCTTTCTTTATCACCTCTAGTACCCTAGGCTTCCGACTTATAGGCGAGAAAAGGTTGGCACTTTCCTTATATGTTGGCGAGAAACATAATTATATAGGGTATCAACCCCTTGGAGGCTCTCGATTCCTTGATATCAATAGGAGACGGCATCCTCAGCATGTCTTTTGTTTTTGCGGAATAGGCTCTTTCGGTAGTAAGGCCCTCACAAAAAACTATCAACAAGGAAATCCACCGGAGCAGCCCATATGTGAAAAGAAAGATAGGGCTCGATCCCCCGGGGAGAACCCAATCTCTGAAAGGATGGGCTGACAAATATACATCCAACACAAGATAAAAAAAGAAAACTTTTAGAGTGTAGTAAAGGAATGCTCCTCCTTGTGTCGTGGTTTTCATGGCTTTCTCTTTTCTTTCTCTTCAAGTTCCTTCATCTTATTTTTATAAACAGTTACATCTTGACCATCATAATCTTTCACTATTTTAAGTACAGTACCTATCCACATTTTCTTTTCAGCATCATACAATTTGTCTCTTTTGGGATTCTCAAGGATTGCCACTCGGTATAAGTTTTTCTGTTTGCTAATACCAATTTTTTCCAATTAATACGAAAAAAAATTAATGTTAATTAATATATTTCATAAGGATAAGAACAACAAGAATGTCATAACTTTCGTACGGCTCTCACTTGAATGTCATAATCTTTTTTTTGCTCACTTAAGTATCTCAAATTTGAAAAATCGATCATATAAGTGTCATTGGTGATTTATCTTGCTGGAAAATCTGACATGGATGCCGATTGTCCTACATGGCACCACCAATGCCTACGTGGACAATATTTGTAATTTATCTCGCTCATTTAAGTGCTACAAATTTGGAAAAATCAATCACTTAAGGGCCATCGACAATTTACCTTGCCAAACAAACCGCAGCCGACCTCGCCCAAATCTAGCGAGGGCCTTCACAGCTCTGCCGACCGCTTCGCTTGCTGGATCTGGGTGAGGACTTGTGTGCCCTCGTCTAGAAAGATTTGGTGAGGGTCTCACGGCCCTTGTCCAGAGCCAGCGAGGGTTGGTCGGCCCTCACCTGTGGCTGGTGAGGGTTGCCAGCCCTTGCCTAAGGCTAGTGAGGTTTGGCCAAAGACCCTTGCCGACCCTAACTCCAAAAGGAAAATGAGAGAAAAGGAAAAAAAAATAGAGAAAAAATCATAAAAATTTTAGAAAATTATTAAATATTATTTAAAAATATTCACGTTAGCATCATGTGGCCGACCGGCGTCTACGTTAGCGATTTTCAGCCAAAATTGGCCAGATGAATCCAATTAGCAAGAAAGAAAATGTTTAGAACTCAATTGGTAAAAGCAAAATAAATTTAGGGCTTTTTGGATAATTTACCTGATTGTATAAGGTATTCAATTGTATATACATTACATGAGATATGAACTGTAGATCGTATTATTTCTAATTTACGCTAATAGTTCGGTCAAATTTGTTTGTACGTTTGATGATCATTATTCGTCAGGGGTTTTTAAAAGGTTATTTTCTATTTTCACGTCCACCTATATAGTTGTACTGCAGGTGAAGTGCTTGTTGACCCGCGAGTCATTTTCGAACCCTACTAAAAAAGCTCACCTCGTTCTCATTAATATATTAATTTTATGTTGCACCAAATATCATAATTAATGATGCGGCAAGAGAATGGGAGATCCCATCAGCACCAGCTCTTGCCTGTCGGTGTATTTTACCGGGGGGACAGTTGGCGCCGTTAAAATATTAAAATACATATTTATCTAATTTCTTAAATTTTCAGAATTATTGATAATCATCCCATAAACTTTTATATTATATTAAAATTGGAGGTTATAAGTTTAAATATTTGCTTGACTTATATATATTTTTTTTTACGCTTTATCTTCGGCTAGAGTCCAGCTTACGCGTGAGGGTGAGTGTTAAAATATGTAAATATTAAATCAAGATTTCATGTAATAGTTTAAATTTTTAAAATAGCTGGCTGTGATTCCATAATATATAATAGGGCTGCTGTTTACTCATAAAGAACTCCAAATGCCAACATATAACTAATCGTATTTTCGGACATTGAATATAATGAACATTGTTAGACACTTGCCAAAAACTTGTAACTATATCTCCACATTGTAGGGCACATTTTTCTTTTCAAAAATATTTCTTGTACACGTGTGCATGTCTCTAAGCCGCCCATTCCAGTCGCAATTGAATATGCAATGAAACAGATATATACAAAACAAACAGACAATACAAGATTGGAGGAAGGTTCGATCACTTGAATTCACTTTCTCTGCAGCAACCTCATGCTCCATTCTTTGGCTTCCTTAATTTTCTGCTCGCAATCACTGACAAATGTTGTCTGCTCACTTGCACGGATATTGATCAGGCAAAATGTGACAAAATGTTCATAGTTGTTGTTGATGAGACAGTAGTTGCCAAAAGCATTATTGGCGTGAAGCTTGGAAGCCTTATCGACGACTTGATGGCGCAATTTAGTATCAAGTAACGTAGTGCAAGTTCCTCACCTTGCGAGCTTAAACCCTAGTACTGGCCACCCGTATTCATAATAGTGAAGGGATCGGAGTTTCTTGCCGTCCCGCCGGACGTGATCGAGACAAGTTTTGACGACCCCACGGTTGATGGTCTCCTAGCATTTGCATTTTGGACAGGGAGGCAAATTTTCTTGCTTGTGGCTAGTTTTGAATAGTGATGGGAATATTGTTTTTTGGCTTTGTGTTCAGGTGAAGTGAATCACGTAGTCATCACCAACGTAAATTCCTATCATATATACGCGTGTGGAACACGGTAAGGAATCGAATTTTAATGAAATGAACCATGATGAACTTTTGGTTAGAAACAATTTTGGCATGAACTTTGAAAAATGCTAGAAATACTCACAAACTTCTATTTTTCACTGGACGTGTAGGCCGATTTTGACTAAAAAGGAACTTTTACTCTTTTCTTTGGCACGTTAAATAGAAATAAAACTGTTGTAATTCCAGCTCAGCTATAGAATTCTGACTCCGGCTTTCAACTCAAGGAAAGATACAAAAAAATCAGCGCACTAAAAGCGAGGACAGAATAAAGAAAGGATTAATATCACCAAAAATTTTAAACTTATACATATGTGATAAATTTATCTAAAATTAATTTTTAACCATTAAAAACTCCAAACTGGTACATTCGTGATAAATTTACCTTTCGTTAAATTGGATTAATATCACGAAAATCACAAACTGATACACCTGTAACGAACGGAAGGGTAAAACCCCAAATTGATATGCCCGTTAATTGTCATATGTCATCTAACTCAGTAATTTGACGGTAAAATTTAACTAAAATTAACTCGTAAAGAAAAGGAAAGATTGTGAGAACTTATTCATGCCTTTTCTCTGGTAGACAGGAATAGATATGAAAATGAAATAAAATGGCATGAGAAAGAGAGCGAAACCATTGGGATGGATCAAACTCCACACTAATGGAGCCTCCAAAGCCAGAGGTAGACCGGGTGGAGTTAAATGGGAATTGATTTTATCATTTATTTTGGGGTAGGGGAAAACGTTTAAGTTTGGTTTGGGAGAAATAGCATGAGAAAGTGAAGTCCACAAACCACAACAGCAGGTAGTAACCAGTGCACTTATGGCAAGAATTTAGATTGCTTAAGCAGATTAATGGGCAGTCGACCCAAATGTCCACTTGCCTTGGTGTTGTTCTATGGGTGTGTTTGGTTTGGCTTTTGTGAAAGCCTTTACATAAATGTAAAGGAGTTTAGGTTAAATGGATTTCATAAAATGCAAATATTATTTGGGTAACCACTATTTGCCACAACCTTGTAAAGGTTTTAAGTTTTAAAAAAAGAAAAGAATGAAAGCAGAAGTACAAATCAACAAAAGATAGCAGCTGAGGTAAGCTCGGGCAAAGCTTGAAATAGAGGTGACACCTGTCACGTAGGTCGCGCAACCTTGGGGCAACCCAGATTTGGCCCTTCAACAATTGGCACCACCCAAGCAAGGGCCACTGAGGGGGCGCAAACCCAAGCCATGGGCCGCCGAGGATGCGTGACCCTGGGCAAGGCGATGCCAAGGTCATGCGACCTCAGCGACTGCTACTGAAGGGCAAGATCTGGGTTGCTCTGTGATCGTGCAACCCCAAGCAACCGCCATTGAGATCGCACGATCCTAGGCAAGCCTCGGCCATGACGACTGGCGAACTCGACCTCAGTGACTAGTCAACTGACGAACATAGAGAGTTTATAAGAAAGAAGATGAACAAAGTTTTTAGAGGGTCAGAGTGAAATGCCCAATTATTAGTTAGGGCAAGACCGGAAGAAAAAAATGGTTATAAAACCCCACAATAACATTCTAAAAATGCTAAAAGCCCAATATTGCTTTGGACTTGACCTACCATGAGCTTTCAGCTTTGTCGATACTGACCATCACTCAATGCTCTATAAAAATATATTCAGTAAACGCCCTAACAAAGGCACCCTATATCCTCTTTAACAGGAAAGGGACGCTTGCTAGGAGTACACGTCTCTGTAGTCATTTCTTCTCTCGAGGTTTCAACATGACGGACCATCTGCCAGAAACATTTTACTTTCTGCTGAGGCTCGTAGGTGTAGTTGGAAATGGAGTTGATCAGTGAAAATTGATTGGCTAAAGAGCAAAAAGATTGGCCAGAAAAAGAAGAAGGTTAAAAAAGGACTCGTGCAAAATAAGGAAGATGACGAGGACTCACCATGATGGCTGTATAAGCCATAGAACCCATATCTATAAATCTATAAATGTGATCTCCAAGTTTCAGATCTTGAGGTCCCACCATTTTCCACATCAACTGCATCAATAGCGTCAGTACCTCTTTGATGCTCTCCAGCGCCATTTTCTCTTGTGGCCCTTTTTACACCCTCTTGGGACTCGTGCTTAGGCTGATTTACCTGGAAAAGACCCTCCAACTGAAGAGAAGAACAAGAAAACTCGGGATGAGGAAGCTAATATGATTACCTGCGCTTCCAAAAGGTCGACGCCTGCGATGATGAAAACGGAGGAGAAAGATGGCGTCGTCCGAAGAAGAGCGAGGAAAGGAAAAGGAAGAAGTGAGTGAGAAGAAGCCGGTTGGACAGCGGTCGATGGCCACGATGATATTGGAATGAGGAGGGTTGGTCAATGCGTGTGTGGTCTCTGATGTTGAAATCTTTCCCCTCTTTTTGGCACAACATTTTTTTTTGGTTTTAAATGGAGAACGAAATGGAAGTCGCCAAAACAACAAAACCATTTTCAACTTATATATAACTCGTCCAGCTGTAAAAATTTGTTCCTTGCAAAAATCTTAAAAAAAGGAGGAATGAAAATTGTTAAAAACTACCACCGCCCTCAGCGGCTGCGTTGGCTTGCGCTCTGGTCCCCCCACGAAGAGACCAGAGTTCAAACCCCAGCGTAGGCGTTAGGGATTCTTAAGTGTGGCGCCGTGGTGGTGGGTCCTACGCTAGCGTCGCCCCAGGTTTATCTCTCCGGCTATCGACCGTGCGGGGGGTTCCTGGGTTACCAAAAAAAAAAAATTGTTAAAAACAAGGAAACAAGCTGGGGGCATCAGGATCACGTGGTAAACTTAGATCGCAAGTTAGAGAAAGGCAACACATGCAATTCTAGATCATGCAAAACCTCGTAATAAAGAGATAAGATGGCCCGAAATATAAGCATTGGTGATTTGACCCGTTGAAGTGGACACATGACTTAATTGGGTTCAGCATAAAACGTTGAGGCATGAGACAAAAGGCAAAGAGCGATACTGTCTATGATTTGGAAAAACAGAACGCGATCCGGGTGAGATCTCAAACGTATTGAACACGTATTCTTCGGACAGCATAGGACAGACAAAACATACAGCCCGATTAATCTCCATAAATAAAAATGGACCGTCTTATTTTATTTATTGTGTTCGTAATGTTCTTGTATTTGCATAATATATAGGCGGCAGATACCAACATAATCGGACATAAGTTTCATCGATGGATCAAAAAATAGAAAGAAATTTTCTGCTGGTCAAACGCACTTAGAGCAATATATTTTTTTTTTTTTGGTAAGGTAAGTAGTACACTTAGAGCAATATTTATAACTACAAAAAGTCTAAAGCTGATATGTTCGATCTAGGAAATATATAACTATAAAATTCTAAATCAAAATAGTCTAAAACTGATAAATTCTAAATCAAAATAAACAATTTGTTTGGGATTCCTAAAAATATTAAAGAGAAGAAAATAAAAATATACTCTTCTTTTTAATAATACGAAGATGTGGATTTGGCAATTCCCAACACAACGCAAGAATATATAGTAAATTTCACTGTAAAATTGCGTCCATTGGAAAAATTATGTTGTTATCTTGATAAGATGGAATATTAATAGTGCTTGTCGTGACCATTCTGGAGGTGAACTACCAGGGGAAGGTTAACTTACTAAATGAGAACGAAGGTTTTTCTCACGAGGCAATTGTTCAAGTTTGGTGCGGATACTCTTAAGCGCATCCGATCGCAACTTGGTACTCAATCCATCATGTAATTAATCTTACATTTTGGAGTCGCCACTAATTGATTATGGATCGATTAAACACCCAAGTAAAATAAGGGAGCGTATTTTACTTCCATGAACTAGAGATTCAAGAGATTCGGGGACTCGATACCTTTTCTTTATTTAAAAAAAAAAAATTTTTGAATCAAAAAATTATGTCCAGATAATATTAAGGGTTTGACCTTAGAGTCTAAAGGTCCAAACGCCTTAAAATATCTTGGTTAATGGAAAGAAAATATATAACTAGATAAGCTAAGGTTTTATTGACTAAATGACATGTAGTTAAAATCATGTATTGACAATTCACAAATTTAAACTAATCTTATCCTCACCTTGGTTTGAGCTAACCGCAAGAAATTAATAGTGAATCGCGGAAAGCAACCAAAGATATGCAACAACAATGAACAACAGCGAATGACAACAAACAATGACAGACAACAGAAGCGAATAGCAGCAAATAGCAGCAACAGTGGCGCAACAGCAATTGTGAACGATGAACAGCAATGATGAACAGAAAACAATGATGAGAAGTAACAATACAGCAAACGGTAGCGAATAGCGACAATGAGTAGTAGCAACAATAATGGCGAACAGTGGCAGAGAGGATGCAGCAACAGTGAACAGTAGCAAACAACAACAAACAGCAATGACACAGCAGCGAACAACAACGAACAACAGTAGACAACAGTGAGCAGCAGCGACGAGCAACAGCGAGCAGCAGTGAATGAGTAAGAGCGAGCAGCAACGACGAGCAACAGTGAACAGCAGCGACGAGCAACAGCGAGCAGCATTGACGCAGAAGCAAACGGCAGCAACGCTTCAGCAATGCAGCAGCGACGCAGCAGCAACCAGCAGCGACATGGGATTGAGAATAGCAAGAGCGACGCAACTAGCCGTTAGAACAAAGGATTTTGTTGCAAATTATCGAGAAGAAAGATGTGGTAGAACCATAGCTACAGAAAATTACTCTCTTATTTCTCTCATATTTTTAAACTCTCTATTTCAAGCTCCACTCCTTGTTCTGTAATGGCTCAACCAGCCCCCTTTTTATAGCAAAAGACTTCCATTTATCATTGGAAAGTCTAAACCTGTGATCCTATGATCGTGGGGATTGCCAAATTTTAGATTTGATTTGTCGCTGTAAATTAGTGCTTCAAATCTTGCCTCTCCTCGAAATCTTCAAGTTGCCTTTTCCGCTTCCACTCATATTGCCTTGAACGTGTCCACATTCAATTGCCATTGTTTACGATTTCACGACCAGCATTATCCCCTTAATTCCCTCTTCTCTCAATCTTTCAATTCGGCTTTTCTTGAGTGTTAATTCTTTCCATATTGCTGGACAAATCCCATTGATTCCTATCACGATTTCAATTCTCCAGACTGTGTCTTGCCAAAAAGAATTTCATCAAATCTGGAGGTGCTCACGAAAGAATGGGGATTTGGTTCTTTCTTATCACTTCAAGCTCCCAATCTTTCCATGACCGATTCTTTGACTGAGCTGTCCAATTCACGGAAAATATCCCACCAATTCCTCCATTTAGCTGATTGAAATTTGCTGGATTGATTGGTCCCCTTGTCTCAATTGAAATTCAACCTAGTCAGCCCATAGTTTTTTTTTTTGTAACCGAGAAGCCGCCATCATTCCCCAAGAACGAGCCCGCACAGGTAATCAGTGGCGCCTATATCTCGGGGGAGACTAGCCCAGCAACCTACCGCCAGGGCCCTCCACTTAGATTACGGAACCAAGCGGCGATTTGAACTCAGAAACTCAAAGGAGGGAAGGAAAGCGCCCACTAACTCGACCATACGTAGATGGGTCAGTCAGCCCATAGTTTCCTCTTTGTTCCGTGCAAAAATCTTGCAATGGTCAAGCTTCTTGATCCCTTCATGTTGACTGAATCTGCACAAGCTTTTCTTTCTCTTTTCTTAGCTCCCGATCATAATTGTTTCTTTTTTTCTCTCATTCACCATTCACAGCCAACCATAATCACCACATGCAATCTTATTTAGGCAATAGGGAAATATTAGGCCGATTACAATGCAATTCCCGACCAAGCCAATGTCATTCATGATCGAACCCACTTGAGTGCTATGAAGGTGTTACTAATGCCTATAATGAAAATGTGAACTAATGTTAAGGGGGTTGCTAAAATTTAGGTGTTAACAGTGCTCAAATTCAAACCATCAACATCCATCCTGAATTGATCAATGTAGTGCAATAAGATGATAATTACCAATAAAAATTATAAACCTTTTGAAAATTTACCAATATAGTGGCCATTTTTGCCCAAAAATTACAAACGTGAATGTTGACCGTCTTATGATTTTCTTTCCTGTTTTCTTTTCTTCTCTTTTCCTTCTTATTTTGCCCTTCATAGTGGCCGGCAAAGGCTTCCTGGCCCTCGCCTAGTGGGCGACGAGCCATTCCGGAGCTCACTGGCCACAAATAAAAAGAGAAAGAAAAGAAGGAAAAGAGAAGAAAAAAAGAAAAGGAGAAAATGGAAAATTGAAAAATTGAAAAAAAATATCTACTTCAGTGTTGGCTGTGCCATGTAAGATAGCTAGTGTTCATATCAGCGATTTTCAGTGAAAATTAGCTTAATGAATTATATTAACAAAACGTCAAAATGTTTAGGACTGAATAACATATATGCAAAAGTTTACGATTTTTTGTAGGGAAAAAGCCACCAAAAACCCCAAACTTTACCCCCTATGACACATTTACCCCGAATTTTTTTTTGTGACAACAAAAACCCCAAACTTTCTTATTTGTGACACATTTACCCCAATGTATATTGTCCATGGGCATTTTCATATGATATTAAGGGGACATCGAGCTTTATGCTATATTGCATGGTTCCAATACCCAGCTGGCCAGATTTATGTTCTTCAGCTTCTTGCTTGCTTTTGGGAAAGCGAAATTCGTAGTCACCGCAAAGTAGAAAGTGGAGCTACAGCTAAGAATGGATATGAATTTTCTTCCAACGGAGATGCTAAAAAAAGGAAGAAGGCTATACTCTGCACAGTTTTGCCCGCAAAAAGCAATAAAGAACAGCTTACACAGCAAACAAAGAAGCAATTTCAGTGCACAAATTTTCCTCGTGAGAAAAGACTTTACCCAAGACCCATCTCATCAGTCAGAATTACGTGTTGTCTGTTCAGACCGGTAGAGCCATAGAAAGTTAAAGTGCTGCGTACGAACAGAGTAGAAGAACAGGGGCTGAACTGGAAAAAGATGAGAAAAAGGGCCCGGGGGGCCTTTTTAGTCTTTCTACCCGAAGGACCGGTGTCGGGTCGGGTCGACCCGACTATTCCAAATAAAAAAGAGAGAATTCTCGAAATCCCTAGGGCTCGCTTCGTCTCTTGGCGTCTGCATCGCGTGGGGTCTGATGGCACAGAACCAACCAGAAGGAGGAGCAGAGATGGCGACGATCGATCGAGCGAACGACCCGATGATGGCGGAGGCCAAGCGGTTCATGGAGGACTACTACAGGACGTTCGACGCGAACCGGGCGGACTTGGCGAAAGTGTACCGGTTCGAGTCGCAGGTGAACTTCAGCGGCCGGATGATCGAGGGCAAGGAGGCCATCGTCGCCAAGCTCACCTCCCCCTCCCTTCAGCAGTGCCAGCACCAAATCGGCCACATCGACTGCTTTCCCTTGCCCGAAACCGGCGGCGTGATGGTCGTGGTCACCGGCTACATGTGGCTTGACGGCAAGCCGGACGCCCTCCTTTTCGGCCAGGTTGAAGCATCCATCGATATGTTTTTTGTTTAATTTCTTTTTTCGAGTGTCGAAGGATGGTTTGTTTGGACGCCACCACCTTGGGTGATCCCTTCGTCCATTGTTGAAAGCAAGAGCAATCTGTTTATAAGATTCCATGGCGAACCGAATCGTAGGGTTTCAGAAAGAAAGTGTGAATTCTTTGCAATTTTTCTCTATCAATCGTTTACTCATTCGTATTTTGCATACTGAGAGTCGTGTGTATCTGATTCTTGCCCTCAGTCGTTCCATTTGATCCCATCACCACCGGCAGAAGGAGAAGGAGGCAGCTTTTACGTAGCCCAACAAATGTGGTCGGCCTATGATTTCAACAATCATCGGGCCGTCTTGCCTTGATCGCGAAGAATGTCCGAGACTGAAAGAAGGAGGCGGCCGGGGGAGTTGAGTTTCAGTCTCTGATGTTTTTCTTTTCAATGTTCTGGATCTACTGCAGTACTGTCTGGTAAATAAGATTAGAACCGTGAATGTCTTGGTGGATCTTTATATCTAAAGTGGATGTTTATGTTCGGATTGAGTCTGCCTTTGTCAGATTGCTCTTTCTTGTTCACCGTTTTATATCTTAAATATGATAGGCTCGCTGTTTTACTTAGACCATTACATTGTTGTTGCTGATCTTGTGGTGTGAGCGTTCATGGTATCATCATCAACTGATTTTAGCCCATCTAGCTAGGTCGTTCCTAAAATCGCAGGCCAGTACCGCGGCCTTACATTTATCCTCTCTCTCTATCCGGATTCACTTGGGATTGCGCTCTGCTTTGCTGTTTTTAAATCCTGGAGATCTGGATTTGATTCGCTTGAATTTGCCTCTATCCATCGTGCCGGAGAAGAACGATTAGGGTCATATTCTATCCTTTCTGCAGTCCCCATGGACGAAGTGCTTCGTTTCAGATCAATTATTCGCTGCAATCGGCGAAAAATCGCGATACGCCCTAAAGAATTCCTACCAGCAGACTTCCCCTGAACTCAAAGTGAATCGTCAAAGTGCGCTCCTTTCTCTTTGCATGACGAGAGTCGCTCCGCCGACTGGAACAATTAGAGGTGCTCCTGTGTCAATTACTTCCATTCCTCTCATTAGACCATCTGCAGCGCAAATAGCTACGGCTCTAACTCCCTATCCCTTACCATTTGGGGGTTAAGAAAATGTTAGAGCACCTTTCCCTATGTGATAAGGGTGTGTTCGGAGGTGTAAAGAAGGGATTTCAGAGTTAGCGTATCCAGTTCATCCTTTGGAGCCACGTCGCATCCCGGATTTAATGAAATAGGATGAATTGAGACGGTATTTTGTAAATACGTAAGTATGTTGAATTTATTAACTATTTCTTTATGTTTCGTTCGCATAGAAGGGACAAAAGAAACGTCTTGTTCTTACTTCAACAATTTACGATCCCTAGTGGATCTCTATATTAAGCCTCTATTGTTTATATTTTTTTTACGGTACAACTTGTAAATGAGATGGAAAGCTCCATGCTGGTCAGTTGGACAAATTCGGGAGTAGAAGGTGGTTCAAAGCAAGTTAGTGCGAGTCTTCTAATTACGCTCTTTCCCGTTTTTCAACGTCGATTTCTCCTTTCTTCTCTATGCGGAGAACTTTCTTCTCTTGTGAAATTTCTACCGATGGTCATGCTCGCGATCCTCCTTTTCTTCCAAAAAAAGGGAAGGAGAAAGAGAGAGTCTCCTTCATGACTCTAGATAGCCTTCAACTTCGTTTAAGCATAGTGAAATCAATCCTTCTTGTCCCTTAGTTCAACGCAAGAGAACGGATAAAACACGAAATTTGAAATCTCATATCGACATCGGAATCAACAATCAAGGAATTCAATCGGTCCCATTTGGGAATCTCCGGATCTACACTTATTTTAAACTCCCCCAAAGCATTTCGTCACTTACTACGCCCTTCCTAGTCTCTGGGTGCCTAGGTATCCACCGTAAGCCTTTCCTCATTTGATCGAACAAAGGCTTGATCACCATCTCCTGAAAGGTCACCGAAAAGATATCAAACTTTTGTTATCGAAAAGCATCACTTATTCACATTTTATTTTGTGGTCAGAGGCAAATTGAAAGCTAAGCAGTGGTAATTCAAAAGATTCCCCGAGGGAAAAATAGAGATGTCTGCTACTTTAAATCTAATCCAACGCGCATATTAAGCGCAGCTATGAAGTCAAATCAATGAAGTATAGCCCAACCTCCTGCCATGACATTTGCACATTTAGTGCTACGACTGTACTATTAAAAGGATTAGCTGCTAAAGGTATCTATCTAGCGGTAGATCCTTTAGATTCATCGTCAACTATGCTCCAACCTTGAATCGTTGGTGAGGAACATTATGAAACTGCACCAAGAGTTCCATAACGAATGGTCCATTTGTTGATGGGCGAATTACGGGGATTGAAGCCGCAAGTGGTGAAAAAGAATTTTGTTTATTCCAAAGCAAAGATATCCACGAAACGGTTCGTACTATTCAGATATTCACGATCAAGAAGTACTGTATTCTCTTTCGGCAATAATATTTCAGTTCATTCATATTTCTCTGGTGAACCAGATTTTCTATCCCTTGAGGATTCAAGATTGCTTCACTAAAATTCATCCTAATCCGTCCCGCTTTCATTATGCTTCACTTTGGAAACTAGAAAGAAACAATGCTTTCATGCATGGCCCTTGCAATTTTCACGATGCATGCGTATATTGTCCAACCTTGATGACTGACTTTACAAGATTAATTTGATGGATTTAGCTCAGGCTTGCCGAAATCTCGTAGGCCCAAAGTCATCAAACGAGGCTGGATGGGCCCAATGTCTGTTAAGAAAAACTTCAACTGAAATCATAAAAAATTGCTCTTTCTTCTGATCGTGGATACAATACAACACGTTGAATATACACTCATGCATAACACTCAGATGCTTGATAAGTTGAAGCGTACATATTAAGTATCGAGATCTGAAGTGAATAACAATGACATGTGTCTTGTGTTTCTTGAAAGGTAAACCTCTACTTTGGTCCCTAAACTAGCATTTTTTTTAATCAAATCCTTAAATTTTTAATTTGTCCAAAATGAAGTTCTTGAACTCCCAAGACTTTTTCTTATTAATCAAGTCTCTCAGACTCCTAATCTGGTTAATTGAAACTGATGTATCGATTGGAGAGGGCCAGTTCTAACGTGAAAAGAAATTTTGCTAGCGTGAAATATCGGCTAATGCATGGGACTAAAAACTCTAAAGATGATGTCAATAATCATATTTGGAGTAATGAGATTTCTCTACATGAACACTGCACACGAGCTGTCCACATTAAACCTCTGGTTGGGTCCAACAAACATGTCAATTTCAATTAACTTTTGTTGGGGAAGTTCTGATGGTCATTATAACGAATCCAAGGTCCTTACGCCGAGTGTTTCGAATGTTTCTGGACCATCTAGATAAGGCATTGGGTTAATTATCGGGGAAAACGGATTCCTTTTCTCGACATGAATCGCCATGGCATTTCTTTGACGCGTGCACTATCAATAATTGCTTAATGTGATACTAAGAGCATGATACATAGACTTAGTGAACTTACATGGTTCAGTTGAGCAAATAAAGTTAGTCTTGCCGCGGAAGCGAAGGTAGTTCAATCCTACGGGCGTGCGTGACATGTCTACTGGTCTACTACATTGGCTAGCCAAAAAGCAATTTGATTGGACAATTTCCCCTCAATTATCGTGCATACGAGAGAGAGAGAGAGAGAGAGAGAGAGAGAGAGAGAGAGAGAGAGAGAGAGAGAGAGAGAGAGAGAGAGAGAGAGAGAGAGAGTAGTGTTTGTTGCCCAATCTCCAATTTTTCGACAATCATCAATAAAAAGGTAAATCATGCTCCTTGGTCTTAAATTGTTTAAATTTTTGTGCGTTGCAAAGTTTTGTAAAAGAAATACGAAAATTTAAATTATGTCCGATGATTGTAAAACTTTTAAGTTTTTGTATGTTGCGAAATTTCACGTATAAATTATGAAAAAAATATAAAGAACAACGGTTCGAGGATTTGTCTCTAAGTGAATCATGGAATCTGACGGGAATGGAAAGGACAAGTCTAACAATTTTACTTCTCGAAAATCTTAACGGGAATGGGAAGAGGATGGCAACATGTGTTGTCTGAAAAGTGAGAGAGAGAGAGAATAGATGACCGTATTAAAAATTTAGAAGGGTTGTGTGCTGCTGGTTTTGGAAATGTCGCATAATGATCATCATCATAAAAAGACAAAAAGATAGAAAGAAAATCCCAGGAAAAGATTAAAAAAATGAATAAAGCGTAATCTCAAATCCATCTAATCTTCTCAGCTAGTCAAGAGATGTGAGGGGAATCTCAAATCCATCTTTCTTCTCAGCTAGTGAAGGGATGTGGGCCTCTCAGCAACTTCCTCATGCCCAAGGGCGGAGCTTCACTATTTCTCTTTTACTTTTTAAACCAGAAAAGAGTGTAGAATTTCTCTTCCCCACTTTCTACATTGATAATTAAAGCCAAGAACTCTTGTCAACTTGGTTCATCTTCTTTCATCTTTCTCCCTTTTTTTTTATTTATCATTCACTTTTTAAAGTATTTGGATTCTTGAGGTGTCCGCATTTAAATATATATGGGCACAACGGCACGTACACAACTGGTGTGGTTATTGTGATATAAAAGAAATACCTTTAGATTATTAGCAAGCGTGTCCGAATAGGATTCTAACTTTGCTTATGAATTTTTGAGTCAAAATATAGGAATTGCTCCAAACTTTGAAATATTTTTATGATTTCACATTACTTGAAATCGCCTTTTAAGTCCTAATACTTATGCAATTTTAATAAATATTTGAGGAGTCCCAGTATGTAAAATAACTCTTAAGAGAGGCCTACCAAAAGCAGAAACCAGAAATTAAAAAAAGTCTCAAACCGAGTACTTTTATTAAAAAGTAATATGTATTCATACCAAAATGAAGAAGAAGAAGTAATATTTATACTTTGAAAGTCTCTCGTCATTAACATTCCCCCCGCGTCTGCATCCTAGACAGAAAGAGTCCAACTGTCGTGACAAAAGCTGATTTCAAAATAATATCTGTGTCACGCGCGTGGGGCCCGTCCCATCACTAACCATCGAAGAGAAAAACAGAAACCAAGGATCTTTTCTTTGTCTCTTTGTGATTAAAAAATAGAAAAAAAAATAGGGCCAATCAACGAACTTGAGTTTATTTTAATTGTAATTAGAAAAAAAAACACCTATTTTGGCACACTCAGCGGTTCTTACTGTTTGCACAATCACTAAATGATAATTACATAGTCTACCCCCAAACTGAATTTAAGAAAGTGGCCACGTTGCGAAAATCATGTCGGCTATCAATTTAATTTGGATAACTAAGAATAATATAAGGTATTCGCTCACATACATATTATGATATATGTTAGATAGGCTGTTATTACATTTTACATATGTCAAATTTTCACGGCATGACATATTTTCTTAAGTGAATGGCCGCATCAATAAGTATTCTATCAAGATAACAAACATAGTAAAAGATAAAAGGAAACAAACAAAATTGCCAAAAAAAATTTGTATATCCACTCATTCAATAGAAATAAAATATGTCTCCATAACCTGCTCTTACTAGAAAGTTTATGGATAATAAAATATGTCTCCATAACCTGCTCTTACTAGAAAGTTTATGGATGAAAAAGATCGATTTCATGCATTCTCAAATGCTATACTTTCTTCTTTTCAAGTCTTTGCGAAAATATTCATTTCGATCCAAATGGTTTGAAAGGTTTTCTATTTGTGACAAGAATAATCTCGAACCCCTTTTGATACTTTTTTTTTTGTGTGGAATTGAATTCTCTCGCTTAAAGAAATGATGAGAACTTAAGCTGAATGCGACAACCGAAAATATACTCCGATACATGCATCAATATACTGTCATCGGCCATGTTTCTAGATGTTATATATAGAATCAGTCCACGCTAAGCTGTTCTTTCACAGCAGAAAATATTGCTTACACGTCCACAGATAAATAACTACGAAATGGACTCACGAAATTATATGACGAGTTCTCGTTGGACACTTGTTAACCCGCGAGTCATTTTCCAACCCCACTAAAAAAAATTTCATGGGGACCTTCCTGAACATTTCCTTTTTTCCCCAAATATTATTATTGAGAAGTGATATTAGAATGTGAGATTCTATCAGCACGTTTGACTTAAGATGACCCCCCTATGCTCATCAGGAACACCAAACGCCAACAAGTAGTTGCTTATAAATTTATAAATTTATCTCCACGTGAACATGTACATACACGGACAAGCTAAGTACGGCAAGTTCTTCTTTCCAATTTTTTTGTTCTTGTGGACGTGTGCATGTCTCTCGCTGGAATATGCCTTGAAACAGATATTGTAAAAAAAAACAGACAGAGAATGCAAGATTGGAGGAAGGCTGGATCCACTTGAATTCAGTTTCAATGCAGCAACTTCATGGTCCATTCTTTGGCTTTCATAATTTTATGCTCATAATCACTGATAAATGCTGTCTGTTCACTTGCAGGAGTGTCGGTTCGGCAAAATGTGGCGAAATGCTCACAGTTGTTGTTGATGAGGCTGTAGTTGCCAAAAGCATTGTTAGCGTGAAGCTTGTGAGCCGTTTCGATGACTTGATGGGGCAATTTCGTACCAGGTAACATGGTGCAAGTTCCTCGCCTTGCAAGCTTAAACCCTAGTAGTGGCCACCCGTAGTCATAGCAATGAAGGGATTGGAGTTTTTGGCCGTCCCGCCGGAAGCAATTGAGACAAGTTTTGACGACCCCACACTTGATGGTCACCTGGTATTCACATTTTGGGCAAGGAGGCAAAATTTCTTGCTTGTGGCTACTCTTGGATAGTGATGGGAATATGGGTTTTTTACTTTGTGTTCGAGTGAAGTGGATAACGTAGTCATCACCGACGTAAATTCCTGTCATATATACACGTGTGAAACTTGGTAAATAATCAAATTTTAATTCAAACTGAAAGAAGATGAGCTTTTGGTTGGGGATGATTTTGGCGCGAACTACGGTACATGCTGGAAATAATCACAAACTTCTATATTTGACTCAAAGTGTGGGCCGATTTTGACTGAAAAGAATTAGAATCTGTATAAGAATATGTTTGTTTCATAAAATAACTTTATTTAGAAGGAAATAGTTGCACCCGAAATTTATTTTCAACAAAAGTGATTTTTGTTCGGTTGTAAGATTAAGATGAGAGAGAGAGAGAGAGAGAGAGAGAGAGAGAGAGAGAGAGAGAGAGAGAGAGAGAGAGAGAGAGAGAGAGAGAGAGAGAGAGATGGTCACTGGTATTGCATTGGCAGCACCACAATGGTGTCTCTTTGGGGAAAATGATTTTCCCTTTCATGGGAAGGGAAGTCATTTTTAAAAATCTTAGCATGTCAATTAATTGTGGGCAATAGAAAACATTTTCTGTCCATCGATTTATTTTCTAGCATCCAAACAAGTGAAAAGTCCGAAAATATTTTTTTGGAAATGGTTTTATTCCAAATAAAGGCACCCTGTGTTTCTAATGTTTTGTTTGGCACGTTAAATAGAAAGGAAATCTGTTGGAAATCCCGCCCTGCTCTGGAATTCTTACTCCAGCTATCAATTCAAGGAAAGGCACAAAACTTCCACGCACTAAAAGCCAGGACAGAATCTAAATAAAGAAAAAAAAACATTTTACCGGCTAATCCATGATGGATGAATAAAGCATGATTGGATTATCGAGTTTGTTGAAATATATCACAATGCTTGATTATGGGTCAAAGTCGGAATTTGCCTGACTCTATTTATTGTGTGCGTTCATCCCGTTTGACAAATTCCACATGTCATTTTTAATTTGCCTTGCACATGTAATCTTTTGAGTTGAATTTTCTAAAGTAAGGCAAAACCTGAAGTTTAAGCTTGTAGATGAACGGAAACCACAAGTATATAAATAACATATAAACGTCATAGTCAAGCGATGTGGGATATTTCGATAAAGTTGTTGAGCTTCTTAGCGGCCATGCTGCTTTTAATCTCTTTGATTTGTTTAGATCTCTAGTACTTATCATGTCAAAGTTAAAAGACACTCCTTTTTAAAATATATCCATGGAAGTCATGGTGCGAAAGAAGACGTGCTACAATCAAAATAGTTAAGGGTGTATTTGGGAGACCTTTCGCCAAATGCATTTCCATAATTGCAAAAAGCTTAATACTAAGGGTTCTCATGAAATACAAATAATATTTGGTAAATAATATTTGTTTTAGAGTAGGGTTTTCTGTAAAGTTGTTTTTAAAATAATAAAGAAAAAGAGAATGGAGAGGGTCAAAGAAACCCAACTGGAAGCAGTCGGAGCTATTAGCCTTAGTTGAACAAAGCGTTGCCTTGCCCGAGGGTGGGCAGCCCAGGCGAGGTGACGCTTGGTCTGTCCGACCTCAATTGATTATTGTCGACCACTGGTGGCAGATCTAAGGCAACATCGGTCATTTGAGCTTTTTGCCGACGACACGTGATGCCGGTCAGATTTGAACCGGAAAGTGAGGGTGAGGATGAAATTGGAATTTAGATAATTTTTTTTTGGTAAGGTGGAATTTAGATAATTTAGTGTGGGTAAAGTTGGACAAAAAAACTCTCTTTAACCCTAAAAGTAGCTTTCCGAAATAGCCGAATCTCAATGCTAGTAGGTGAGACTTGTATTGAGTTAAGAAACTATAGAAATGCTAACTTCAGTTCAAAGAGAATATTTTTTGTTTGCTTTTGTTCTACTTCTCTTACTATAATGAATTAATTATAGTCTGGCTTACAAAATTAATTACAATCTTTCTCCAAAAGAAGGATACAGTTTGTCCATTTCATTCTCATTCTGTACCTTTTTTTGTGCTTTTAACTCTTCTCTGCCATTTCCCAGTTCTACTTATCTATAGCTCATCTGGCTACATCTTTGTTAGTCATTTTAGAATGCGTTTGGTAACATTTCTATTCTACGGAATAATTTCTTTATAGAAATAGTTTTTTTTATTTGTATTCTTTGCACGAGTTTTTGAGCAAAAGAAAGCGTTTGGTAATTGCACAAAATTTCTATTCTCAAAATAGAAAAAGAATAGAAAAACATTTGGTACAACTCTAAATTTTTTTTGTGACATAGAATTTTTTAATAATTTTTTGAGATTTTTCTAATTTTTGAATTTTTCCTTTTTTTTCTTTTTTTTCCTCCTTTCTTCTTCCTCCTCTAGCCAGTCACCGGCCATCATCTCTGGCTAGTCACTGGCCATCGCCGAGGCCCGTCGACCGGCTAGAGGAGGAAGAAGAAGGAAGGAAAAAAAAAAAGAAAAGAAAATGACCTTGTTTCAGAAATTGTTCCAGGAAACAAAAAAGTATATTTTTTTACTTCTTATATTTGTTCCAAATCTATTCCTTGACCACTTTTCTATTCCGAGGAATAAAAAAATTAATTGACATTACCAAATAAAATTCTGTTTTTTTGTTCTGGGAAATAAAAGAATAAAAAAATAGAAAAACATGATGATTATCAAACAGGCCCTCAATCTCTTTTTCTAAGTAAAATCATCACTCTCTCGTTTGGTGTGAATGGAAAAACACCCTTATTAATTTCATGATAGCGCTTCCAACCAGACCATTTCAAACCAATCAATGTTTATTAATGTTTTAAAGATTATGAGGATTGGATTTACCATGATGGCTGTATAAGCCATACAACCCATATCTATAAATGTGATCTCCAAGTTTCAGATCTTCAGGTCTCACCACTGTCCACACCAACTGCATCAATATCGTTAATACCCTGCTGATGATTTCCATCACCATTTTCGCTTTTGGCTCACTCTCCTGGGCTTGTGCTTGAGCTGATTAACCCCGAACTGAAGATGTATCGGGGTTGAGATCTCAGATAGTTATGGCAGTGAAGTGAAGAACAAGAAGACTTAGGATGAGGAAGCTAAAATGATTACCTGTGCTTCCAAAAGGTCGATGGCAAACGGAGGAGAAAGATGGCGGCGTTGTCGAAAGAGAGAGGAGAGGAAAAAGGAAGAAGTGCGTGAGGATGAACTGGGAGAAAGTGGGCGATGGCGATGAGGATGATGGTATGACGGGTTCTTAAAGTGTCTCAGAGAGAGAGAGAGAGAGAGAGAGAGAGAGAGAGAGAGAGAGAGAGAGAGAGAGAGAGAGAGAGAGAGAGAGAAGTCTTTCAAGTGAATCTTGCTACTCTTTTTGGTCTGTCCCACTGATCTTCAATCGTGCGGAGAAAGACTATGAGAAGCTTCAGGTGGTCGTCCTGGGTCCTGGGGATCCTCAATCGTGGAGAGAGAGAGAGAGAGAGAATGAGAAGCTTTAGGTGGTTGGTTCAAGTTTTCGATGAACTCATTTTCTAAAAAAATTAAATATCACGAAAAACCCCAAATTAATATATCTACAATAAATTTTTTCCAAAATAATTTTTAGATCATCAAAAATCTCAAACTGGTGCATATATGATATATTTATCACAAACTAATTTTTTTATTACCAAAAACCCCAAACTACACTCGTGACATATTTACACTCCGTTAGCTTTTGTCAACTTTTACCGTGAAATTGTTGAGCTAGATGATACGTGACAATAACTCAATTGACATGATAAGTACACATGGAAATTCATATCATTTTATGGTAAATTTGTTACATGTGAAACAGTTTTGGGTTTTTTGCGATTCAAAAAGTTTGGAGTAAATTTATCACAGATATACCGGTTTAAGATTTTTGGTGACCCAAAAATTAATTTTGGGTAAATTTATCACATGTGTGTCAGTTTAGAGTTTTTTGTGGTATTAATTCTTTCGAAAATGAGAAATGACGGGCATCTCCTCCACTGAACAGAGAATACCACCCTATCAATCCAAAAGAAGAAGAAAGAAATAATTAATTGGTACAATCTTTTGTGACAAGGTCCATTTAAAGTATACATATATTTATATATTTAGAGAGTATATGATTTGAGATAATCTTGTTAGAATCATAGAAAATTGAAGCCGTGGTTCATTAAAAAGTTCATGTGCAGTGTATGCTTTGATCCTCCATCTATAAAGCATATTATTAAATAGGTCAGTGAGACACGTCTAAGAAATGTGCTGCCTGTTTGGTCTTGGGTTTGAAGTCTGCATGGTAATTAATAGCATGATCTATCATGTGCATATAAGTAAAAGCTTAATTAAAAGCCGAATAGATTTCATTAATTTATAGCGTGTGTCGTCTATTACCGGACCACTACAAGGACAAATGTGTTTGATTGGATACAAAGACTACTGTTTATTCATACATTTGAATTTTTAATTAGATCAGAAAAAATCTCACAGGATAATTATTCAAAAAGTTCTAAATTTATGGTACGGTGGCCAATTCAATTTTAAACTTTTCGATTTGGTCAATTTAGTTTTAAACTATTTGACGATGATCTATTGTATTTCTTTAGTTCAATCTTGGGCGGAAATCGCTGACGTGGACGTCGGCTATCCTATGTAGCAGGGTCGATGCTGACTAGACAATTATTACAATTTTTTAAATCTTCTAATTTTGTTTCTTCTTTTTTTTCCTTTCCTTTCCTTTCCTTTTCCTTTTCCTTTTCCTTTTTTTTTTGTTTATTTCCCTCCATCGGCCATTGCCGAGACTGGAGGAGGTCGCCGGTTATAGGCGAGGGTGTTGCGGCGCTCGCTGGATTTGGGTGAGGGCGCGACGCCCTCGCCTCGCCCTCGCCTTACCCTCCCATTGGCTTACGTCGCCTCGCCTCGCCCTTGTGTTGCTCGCCTTGCTAGATTTAGGTGAGGTCCAGTGAGGGCCTTGCGGCCGTCACTTGTGCCTGGCCATTGTCGAGGCCTTGGCGACTGACGGAGGGAAATAGGAAAAAAAGAATTTTTAAAAAAATGGAAAAAAAATTGTTTCTTGCTAAAATTGATCGGAAGAACTACATTAGCAAATTGTCAAAATTTTAGGATTAAATTAGCCAAATTAAAATATTTAGGATTGAGTTGATCGCTATATAATAGGTTTAGGACTTTTTCGAACAATTTATACAAAATTTCATTGAATATTTTCTTAGATAGGGAAAACTTTTTAGAGTTCAATAAAAAGAGATAAGAAAGATAAGAAATAATGCAAAAGAGAGATTTCTGTAATTTATGTATATTCTTATGTGTTAGAGTATACAAGTCTATTTATAGATTTTATTAAATGATTATCTAAGGTAATGAGATAAACCTAATATCAATTATAATCAATCGATATAAGGACAATCAAAGGGATATACATATTTCTAAGAGATATTTATGATCGAGGTGTTTTGCCCGAATTTGACTCCGCAACGAAATACTTTTCACCAAAAGTCATTCTTCAATTTATATTAAAACACTCGTCCTGTGGTTTTTGGCGTACTCGTCTAACTTGGATTGATTTTGGATAATCCTTCCTTTGCCTTTTCTAAATTGCTAGAAGGCATTGGAAGAGATTTTCAATCCAGCTTGACATTGTGCTCTTATGCAGACAAATTTGGAATATTCGAGTCAACGTCGGTCTATGGAGCATACCACCCCTTTCAGGTCATTTGTTACATTACTTTTACCCTTATGGAAAGTCCCGCCCACCCTCTTGCGCGCAAAACCTTATTTTAATGAGCGGTTGGCCGCGTTGGGCGGATCAGGAAAGGCGTCGAGAAGCGGAGAAAGAAGAGGGGGTGGGGGGTCCCAACAGCCTTTAAAGAACGCCGCCCACGCCAAGAAGTTCATTTTTAATTCGAAATTATCAAGCCACCATTATGATCTAATGAACATACATGAGATTATTATTAATGTCTTTGTTCTAGAATAGAACAAGTTCGTTGCGAGCCGAGCGAACTCGGGTACTCGATCGAGCCAAGGCACTATTCACCCCTAAAGGCCATAAAATTGCCCACCAAAATGACTTTAGTGCATCAAATCAGCTATAATACATGACGTTAGAAAGTTCAACAAAAAAAACTTAAACTGATAGGTATATGAAGAACATATGTATATAAAGAGTATATAAAACCCATAATCCAGTGATGTGGAATAGTTCAATACATGGAAAGGAAAAAGATTTAATTGGTAACATTAGTGAAAATATACGATTCATCATACCAATTATTATTTTTGTAACCATATATTTATGTATGTATGATAATGATATCTACCTGTTTTGGTTAAGGATTGTTTTCTTCTTTTCTTTGCCTACCTCCCAAAATATGTTGTATTTGAAATTAAATATCTGAAATTCTTCTGTTATGTAAGTCTCAATTTTTGATAATAAATTATGTAGAACATATATATGTAGCATATAGATCGGGTGGATGTACAAGCAAAATAAAGGGAATAGAACCTGACATTGACACTTGTTAGAATGTTCGATGAGAAAGTTTAAGATGATAAGTGGAGGGATATTACATGTATATATGGTCAAGCAACGAGGGATATTTTAACATCCATTGATGACCAAAGATAAGTTAATTGGAAAAAAAAATAGTTTAGGGGGTGGGATTTGTCATTGATGAGATAAATTTGGGGGAAAAGAAAAGGTCTCCGCCTTTGAATAAGATAGGTCCCAAATGAACTCGTACTAACAAACATTATTAATTTCACCAAATCGCACAAAGAATGTAAATTGAAAAGAATGAGCCGTGTGATTTGTGTGGACCAAAGAAAGAAAAAGGCAAAAGACAAAAAGACAAGCCACTTTTGGCGATTTTGGAGATTACATTGGGCATACCGTGACAATTTATTTTATTTTATTTTTCGTGGATTTTCTTTAATTAAATGAGTCATCATTATCCATTGGCCCACAAAGTCATCAACGAAATATTACGGTTTTCTTTGGCCAAACGAAGTAGGTTGGCTTCTCAAGAAAAAGTGAACCCGGACTTGTGATAGATGAGGGGGAGATGAGCCATGACCTAGAGTTAAGACTCAATAGATAATTAGAATCATGGAAATGATTGATTTGCATCTTCATGTGATAGGGTTTCTCCAATGAGATTTTTTGTATATATAGTTGAAATGAATTATTATCATGAAAAGAGGATATTATTAGACATGAAAAGAGATGATTTTGGATATGAAAAGAACTAATTGTCGATATGAAAAGAAGTCATGGTTCATCATGAAAAGTGGTGATGGTGGGGATAAGGTACATATTCTTAAGAGATGTGTTGATTGGTTGTTTGTAAATATGATCAAATCATACATTGTTCAACATACCAGTTCACAAACAACAACCTTCTCTTCTTAATAACTCTCTCTTCTTCACAAAATTCTCTCTTATTTTCTTTTTTCACACACAAATTTAACAACAAGAAATTAAGTAATTATTGAACTTGTTTTTATGTGGCTTTAGTGTATATCCTGGAGGTATATTCGTTTTAAACCTAACAAAAACAATAGTGGGGGGTAAATAATACATTAATAATAGTTATTGTCATTACGCATCAAAGAACCATATACTCATGTTCTATCTTCATCAGCAATCAAATTTCCTAACATTTACTATCCTCGTTTTCTAGTCTTGTGGGGCCGGGAGATTTTTGGTCTATTCTAGATTTAAGGGTAAATTCATAAGAGAACATTCTTTAATTATAATGTCCTCCGACTAAGTTTATGATAAGAATAGACAAATTGCTTCTCACTCGATCGCTTGAAAACATTAACATAGTGATAGAACTAGACATATATACAATTGTACCTTATTCTACTTGATTTTTACATTTTATTTGTTGTTTGATACTTTGTGGTCTTCATTAACCGGAAAGCATCAATTCAACTAATTTTCTTTTTCCGGAACACTTATATGGTCTTTCAAATAGGGTTCTATTTATACTGGAAGATCTCTCGTTGATGATAATGGACTAGAAATGAAAGTGCACTAGTTTGTTTATGGCCTATCCCTTGAAAAAAAAAAGTCAGAAGTTGCGGCACGTGAGCATCCATGAACGTTTCCACCAAAATAAGTTCAGAGATTGCCGCCGCAAGGAGCGAATCCTCACAAAAATAGAAAGACGAGAGCAAAACCTACTATTTTTGAGAGATCATAGACCAAAATTAAGAAAGCTCAACGTAATATAATGGGGATTGAAGACATAATCCTCACAAAGATAAACGTCTAGGAAGTAGGACCCCACCATAAAACACCATACCCTAATGATAGTGGTGCTTCATTAGAGAGACTTTTAAATTTTTGAGCTCTCACAAAGGAATATGATCATCTCAGCCTTGTGCATCCATTTCGATTCGAACTTACATGATGATATGTTCCACAAGTGCTCTCACTACTTTTCCACCCAAAGTTTGCTTTTTGATGGATTTTTGCAATTTTTCAACACCGTGAGAGGGGGTTTTTCCTCTTTGATTATGTAGTGAATTATGGACCTTCTTTGTTGCACACTAGCATGGAGAGGAATAGAGACACTCCGGGGGAAAATTTATGTGTTGGGCTGCATGTGAGAGAGGGACACACGGGCAAAGTTTTCTTTATTGGAGTAAGCAAAATCTAGGTAATATCCAAAGAGTAAAAGCAAGACTAAAGAGTGCACGAGGCCTTGACGGAATAGACAGAACTAGTAGGAAATGAAAATGACGTGCCAATTCAAGATCTGTCATGTTTTCCTCCGTTCCTTCGTCAGCCAGTCTGATTGGTGGATGACAAATATTGATGTCACTCAAATACATATTTTGTGAAGTTTGCATATGGGTAATGTTCATCTTGTGAACTTTCGAGCAGAGACATGATTGGACATAGAGATAGAGGAAAATATAGCCAGATCTGATTGCTTCAATATTATATCGGGAAAACAAAGTAGCTAGTGTTGGAGTGTTTTTACTGAAGATTAGAGCACGTGTTCTAAAGATATAAGTTAGGAAATTCCCGTTGCCTAATATATATCTTATGGGATTCGTTTAGTGGGTAAGGGACGCGTGCAGATGAGTTTGGTTCCTGACAAGTCATCGAGTGTAGAACGATGCACATGTGGGCCACCTATGCGAGTATTTTAAGCAAGTAGGTTTTCTACCCACTCGCTGTTTCATGGTCATAGTAATTATCATTAACAGATGATTCATACGTTGAATTATGAAGTGAAGTCCAGTTCCATCTGGGGAAGGTAGGAATGGTTTTTTTTGGTGAAAATGAAAACTCAATTAATTTCACTCCTCCGTAGATTTACATGTAAGTGTATGTTTAGTTTTTCTTTTTGATGAAAACACTTTCGAAAATCGTTTCATCTTTTGATTTTTCTTTGGTTGGGATTTGAGATACTGTTTATGATTGGTTGACTTCTTAAACCAAACCCTCTTGGTTTGGAACATCAGGTATGGTTAAAGGCATATTAGCTCATTCTCGTTGGCTTGGTCTGGCTTTTTAGTGAGAAGTTCAAAGTTATCGGGATGATCAAACAAGTGTCTTTGAATGCATTTTCCAATGATATATGGCTTGAGCGCCAACTCCAGGCATAACTTTCCAAGTTTGCCTTTGTCCGAACATGTGTCGGCTAATGCCCCTGGACAAAAACCGGTGATGTATGGGCTATGAAAGTGAACTTCCCAATATCCGTTCGGTGCGAAATTTTAACACAAGCTAGATTGATATGTTAGCTCATTGCCCACAAAAGTTCAACCCAATTGGACGACCGACGAGTCCGTACTCACCGTTTCCGCGCGACTGCACAATCAGCTCATGTCTAGTCCGAAATGCTCACTTCTCCTTCCTCATCCGGTTGCCACCATCATACCCATTTGTTTCCACATACTTTGCACATCATTAAACCCTACGCCAGCCACAATCTAATCCCAATGGAACTAGGAAAATTGAACAAGAAATGAGCTAGAGTTGAGAGGAAATTGGAGGGAAAACCAGTGGATTTGCAGCTGCCCATTTCTCGGTGACGCCAGCTGGGGTTGGACTGCAGAATTAAGCTAAAAATGGGTATTTCTTGGAGCAAACAAATGGAGGTGGACGTGGCTGTCAGTGGCCGAAAGTCAAGGGGCTTCAATATGATGTTAGTTGGGAGAAGAACACCAGAAATACCAAAAGTTATGTACAGAGTTTATTTTGGTGCCAAAAGTTTCATTTGGATCATTTAAGTACCAAAATTTTTTAAAAAAGATCACTTAAGTGCCAACTCCAGTCAGTTTGGCCGGAAATTCGACGTGACAATTTTTTATTAATTTCTAAAGCTGATATGGCTCGCCGGAGATACAGTCAGCACGTACAGTCAGTATTTTTTATTTTAAATAATTTTTTTCTTTTTTCCTTTTTTTTTCTTTTCTTTCTTTTTTCCTTCTTTTCTTTTTTTCTTTTCTTTCTTCTCCCTTTGGTCACCGCCGGTGACCGAAGGCCAGCCACCTGGCCTCTCCCGGACGAGGTCGCCGCTGCCCGCCACAGGCAAGGCCTGGCCGACCCTAGCCTGGGCAACGGCGGGCAAGCCCCGGCAAGGGCTCCCCTCGCCAGATCCGTACACTTTCGAAAAATTATTTTTCTTCCGATTTGGCACTTAAGTGATCCAAATGGAACTTTTGGGACCAAAGTGAGCTCCGTACACAACTTTTGGCTCTTCTGCTGTTCTTCCCCTGATGTTAGCTAACAGTATCACCTAAAGGGGCGAAAATAGGTGCTTTCAATAAACTTGACAAATTATTGCAGAATTATAACAATCAAGTTGATATAAGTATGGCCGGGTAAGCAGAATGTTGGTGTAAGCACAAAGTGGCTATATCAAGAGATGCAGTGCGGTGCTTCTATCGCGCAGTAAGTAGATATGATCAGAGAGATAGAAAACAATACATAAAAGCTTATAGTAGTTTGGCTAGATGTAAGCCTACATCCACTCTTCCACTTGAATTCTTCTTGAAGTTATAGTAGAGTATACCGCTTATACTCAATCACTTCTCCTCGAAGCTGGTGCTGCTAATACTCAAGTTAATAGATGTCACTATCTCATACCTAAACACAAATTATAATACTATTAACACTTCTCAAAGATTACAATATGAATGCTCTTAGAAGACAATGTAAAGAATATAAGGCTTTCTAAAAAATTTGGAGTTTTGAACTCTTGATGTCATACACTCTTCGGCGCCTTGGTTTTTTCTTTTTTTATACTTCGCAGCATCCAAACTTCCCGTTGGAAATTTTTTAAGAGGATCAATCTCCAATTTAGCCGTTGGACAAATGTTGAGAAGATTAGGGTAGCCATTGAAGTCGATTAATCAAAATTCCAAAGGATTTGGTCACCCATACAACAAATCTTGGTTTTTAGAAATGGAGTGAATTCGTTATGGAAAGTATCTTGCATTTGGGATCATTGTCAATCAATTAAAAATATCACACATGATTGAGTATTTTGCGTAGGTAATATTTAAGATTGATAGTCAATCAAATTCTTGTCAAAATATGAATCCATACCAAATCACAAATTGTCAAGGAATCTCAAAACAATAATATTAAAGATCATGATGAGTTGTTGTCATAGGTAGTATAAATGTTCCGCTTATATAAGCAATTCTGGTCATATCCAGTTTTTCAGACTTGTGCCAAACTTCTGCTTATATTCAGGTGTTGCAGTGTTTTGCTAATATTCAGTTTACACAAGCTTCTTGAATATAATCAGCTCTTCTACTCAAGACACTTCAAATATGATAGTGATGTAAATCCTGTAGACTGGTATTTCCAAGTTTATAAGAACTCCCCATTCTTTAGACTTGTTCAGGTAGGTTTATTCAGTCCTTTAGAATCTTTCCACTAATCATATCAAATGTCTTTTTAGTGTGAATATTACCTGAAAAACAAATAAGTCGTACATTTATCAAGATCGATATAAGTCGTGTATAGTTTGGTCAACTTCATACATATTAGAAGGTTTTCTCAACACCATATATAGTTTTAGCAAAGAGAAAAGATCAGACTGGCTGTAAATTTACAAAAAAGGCAGGAGTTTCTGTGCTGAAAAGAACAGAGCTGCGGTAGAGAAAAAAAGGTGAAAATGCAGGGGGAATCGAGTGAGATATCAGGTGAAAGGGAGGACTGGGTTTTTGGCGGTGGCTTTGATAGAGAGAGGAAGGGTTCCGTTTTTAGGGGCTCTTCCACATCTTTTTGTGTAAGGAGTTTAGTCGTTTGTGTTGGGGGGAGGGCAGCTAACGAATAGAAATTTTAAGCAATTGTTCTGGTCTTTCTGGGAGAGGTGGGTAATCAAGGGTGGAGGAACACAAAAAACAAAAAGAAGAAAAAACAAGGAAGAAACTGAGCTTGAATCTTGTGTTTTGAGCGTGAGTTGAGGGACCGTGAACCGCTAGTTGTCCGAGCTTGTTCATCCACTTTCTCCCGTCATTCAAGGTAGGGTGTACATGCATTTATCATGCTAATTTTTCATTTTGAAACTATTTTGCCGGTTTTATCTTGTCGAAAATCTTTCATTGAACGCTGTGTTTTGGATTTTATTAGAGGAGACCAGGGTCTTGAATCAAGCTCGAACAGAGAATGTCAAATGCGTCTATTAAACCCAACTTGTGCCTTACAACTTAACTCGATAATACACCCAACTCAACAATACTAACAATAGGTTGACAACTTGCAAATACCAAGACCAAGCTATGTCAGAATCCAATCAACAACACAACTAGTACACAACGTTGCAATTTCAGATACGCCAGAATCTAATCAATAACGTGACTTGAGAGAATATGACTGGAATCTAATCAACAGATATATTCCAAGCACAACGCCGTAATCTAATCGACAACGTTGAACTGGTGGCACAATATTGAAATTTAATCAACAATGCTAGACCTGATAAAGACTCACGCCGAAATTGAATCTACGACGTGAAATCTAAAAGCTATAACTACTACTACTCCTATTGTGCTGAAAATAAAGATAGATAAGAGGTTTGTTGTCTTGTTCGGAGAATGTTTTTTACGTCGGAAATCCTTGAGTATTTATAGAGCAGCTTGATAATTGTCGATCGGCTACTTTTCCTTAAAAGTTGTTTTCCACTTCCTTACATTTCGCATTTTAACCGCTTTTTGACTTGTCGATGTTGCTTACGCTCTTTGGGCATCACGTAATAGCTGATTTTCTTCCACGTGTCTCCTTATTTCCTGCTGTTTCCCACGTTTCACTATTTAGCTTCCTTGATTTTCATGTCCACGGTTATGTTTTTACCTTTCGACATGTGGAAATGAATTTCTTTACCATATAATACCACGCGCTTAATTCATCGACATCACATGGAAAGCTCGTGATCTTGGACTTGTCGACGTCACGTGCAAGGCTCGTGATCTTGGACTTGTCGACGTCATATGCAAGGCTTGTGATTTTGGAGTTGTCGACCTGTCGATACTTCTATGATGTGTTCTATCGATAACTGCTCCAAATCTTTCCGATGCTTCTGGGTCTGACTCACGGCCTTTCTCTAGATTCATGCTATGTGGGCAGTGTTTTACGTTTTTTGTGACTTGCAATCGGCCCGCTCCCACTAGGGATAATTTTGGGTGTCAACAGAACCGTTGGCCAGTATTCCGATGCTCAGAACCGAAGTCTAAATCTAAATGAACTCACTTGCCTCACCTTTCCAGGCATCGCAAGCTTGTCACTTCAAGTCTATCGGTTTGCCTAGCTCTGAGGCGTTCGAGTTTGTGCGATGTAGCATCCAAGATATGGTTTAATCCTTGTGGACATGGTTTTCTACTTTGCTGCCTAAGAAAAAAAAGTACTAGTTCATTGTGCCCCTCTAAGCTGTGGACAACTTAGTCTCACCTAACTTGTCAAACGTTCATGCCCACTCGTTAGAGCATGCTTGCGTAATTTTGGTAACTTCCTTGGTTGAAGTTTGACCTTATCATGTTCCTGACATCTTAAGTTTTGATTTGATAGGTCATAAGTTAAATCTGAGGATCGTTTACTAGGTCGAACTCATTTCGAAATCTAGTAACAGAATTTGGAAAATTGAAGTTGATTTTGGAAAAACTCGGAGTGTGGCCAACCTCCGTGCTTTCTTTGATTTTTCTAATTTTTTGTGTTCAGAATTTGGGAAAATTTTCTTCATGAAAGTTACAGCTAAGATTTCTAGCTTTCCAGTGGTGTAAAATTATTCAAAATCGGACTTCATTTGGTTCGTCCAAAGCTCGCTCTAAAAGGACGATCATACACCATTAAGGACATTTTAGCAAAGTTCAGGGGGTCTTACGTGCAATAAGTCGGAAAGGTCTGACAGGCCTACCAAACGGTTTGCATTTGAGTCCTTAGGAAAATTTGGCAATTTTGTCTAAGATTGAGGGCTTATTTGAAAAATCTTAAAACACAAAAGTTGCAGAGAACACACATGGCTAGTTGTTTGTCAAATTTGGAGCGTTTTTGACTTTGTTTACTATTTTTTCCGTATATTTAAAAAATCGGGTTCTGACCGGATCAATTTCAGAGCAATCGGGTTAAATTGGAAATTCCGGGTCTTTTGGGCCAGATTTGGGAAAATGGTCTTAATGAACTTTAAACTACAACCAATTTTGACGTCATTTAGTCGGTTAATTGCGTTAAAACATAATTTGGCAGAATTGTGATAAAAACTAAGTGATCCTTTTGGTTCACTATCAAACTAAGAAGTGGTCCTTTTGGTTACTAATCTAGTGTTGTTAGGCTAGTCTAGTTAGTGAATTAGGTTTTAATCTAGCTTACATTCTAATCTATAAAATCAAGTTAGACTTTGAATCACCTTTTAATAAATGGTTATAATAACTTAAGTTAGTTTCACCATCATAATAAGTAGAATTAGGTTCACCCTATATAGGATCAAAATTTAATCTCAAGCTTACGGGGCTTCATGTCCCAATGCTAAATAACAAGGCATCCTCTTTTCTTTGCCCGACTTGGCATCAGGTTCTCAATTGGGTGATGTATTACCCGACTTGTTTCGGGTTTTCATTTTCCCGTACCTTCAAATTAGACGCTTTCAATACTTGGTTGTTTACTTAAAAGTCATTTCAATAGTTTGCTTGTTAATTTCTTTTATAGAATGATTAGGGCTAGTTTAAGCTCATAATAAACCCCTCAAAAAATGTGCACAATCACTTAGCAGCTTGAAGACCATTAGGATTAATAATTGATAACAAAGAATGTCTGACTACTTAGATAACAACCTTCCAAGTTAGTAGTACTGAAAAGGTGCTAATAGATATTAGCGTAATCAAGTCCCCATGTTTAGAATATCTGATTGCTTAAAAAACGAGATGAATCTCCCGCGTCTCATTTGGTTTCTAGCCGGCTCCAAATGGCTAGTGGTGACTCCTAGAAATACTTAGGTTATAAAGAACTTTAAAATGAAATCCAAATGTCACATGAGATATGGGCTTGGGAGAGCCCGTGCTCTTAATTGATGGACCATTTGGATCATCATTCGATGGGTCATTTGAACCATCTTTTTGTTAACTATTTGGACTGTCTTTCGAGCAATACCTTTAAACCCGTTTCCATTATTCCTTGGGAGGTTCGCGACAGGTGTTGCACTGTTTGAGCTTTTGATAAGAATGTGGGCATATGATGCACATCGTCCGACTGATTAGCAGATTTGATGGAGTGGGTCAAGCCTCTTCTTTCGAAAAGGAAATTGAATAGAATCATGGACTTGCGATTGGAAGTGCAATATCCTCTGAAGGATGCTCTCGACACAGCCGCACTCGCGTTCCCATGTCTCCAGTTTTCATCCTAACACTGACTGTAGATGAACGAAGTGGTGGAAACACTGTAAATAATCAGTTGCAGTCTATAGAGAAAACATTGGTGCCTAGACATGTGATCCCACAGGGCTAACTTTCTTCGGCACGGTCGCTCATTCTTTTTTCATCATCTCCACTCGCTGCAGATTCATCATCTTTGTGTAAATGCTGTTTGTCCAGGCGACTACTTTTCTCCTTCCATTTCACGATTTAGATTTTGTAATGCAGTATAGGTAAGGCAGTCATTGTAGTGAGTCCAAGGTCCTCAGGTTGAGTGTTTCGAATAATTCCCGACCATCCAAACAAGAGACATTGCATTAATTCTGGGGGAAAACGCAATTTTGTTCTCGATATGAATTCGCCATGGCATTTCTTTGACACAAGCACAGTGTGATACTATGACAGGATACATAGACTTGCAAACTTACATAATTCAGTTAAGCAAATAAAGTTAGTTTTGCTGCAGAACGGAACGTAGTTGATCCTGTGTGCGGGTGTGATGTCTATGAGTCTATTAGATTGGCTGGGCCAAAAAGCACTTGTGTTTGGGCTACCTAGGCCATGTCGGGCTGGTTGTCCGTCCATACAGTTTAGTGAAAACACTGCATGATGGTGGCAGAGTGAAGAAGAGAGAAAAAAGAAGAAGAAAAACTCTCTTCTCTCTCTCATCTCATGTGCACAAAAACACACGGCCAAAACGTTGGATATCGACGAACGAATCTCTAATCTATCGATGACCGTCAGATAATAAAAGAAGTAAATTATGCCTGTCGTTTTCTTAATCTCTTAAAGTTTTTGAAGTTGCGAAATTTTGTATACGGATTACGAAAAAGTGAATCATGCCCATCGATTATAAAGTCATTAAGTTTTTGTATGTTACGAGATTTTGTATAAGAATTGTGAAAAAAAATGCAATGAATTATGGCTCAAGGTCTGTCCCTTGATGGACTGTAAAACTATCGAGAGAAAGAGAGCCATGTAGTTTGTACAAGGAATATGTGCAACGTGAGAGAGAGAGCCATGAATGAATGGCCGATTTTTTTTTATTTGATCTGTCTTATTTTTAACTTTCCTCACTTTTTGACTTTTATTCTGTCTCTTGTAGAACACGGGAATCGAACCCCACAACTAGCGTTCTCATCCCCCAATCCATTTACCAATAGTGCCCCGCATGCCTATTGGCAATGAATTATCGAATTCAAAGGGTTGTGTTGTTGGTCTTGGAAATTTCACATGATGATGATCATCATCATAAAAAAAGTAAAAAGGGAGGAAAAAAATCCCCAAAAAGGTCAAAAATAATGGATAAATATCTAACTGACACAGATGTGAGTAGCTCGGGATCTTACTCTGGCCAAAAGGGGGTGCCCCCTTTTTATCTTTACATCATTAAAAAAAGGAAAAGGGTGTAGAATTTCTGATCTCCACTTCCTCTGGAGCGGCAGAGTCAACAATACTGAGTCCCGGAAATTCCAGTCATAATGGATATCTTACTCCCATCCTTTTCCTGTTGTTTATGATTTCTTATTTGAAAGTATCCAGAATCTTGAGGTATCTGCGTTCAAATATTCCTGGGCACAACGACACGCATGCAACCGCTGTGATTATCGCCAGACAAGAAAAGCGACCAGATATTCAAGTTATTAGTAGATTTGTTTGGGCAGGATTCTTTGCTCATGATTTAGTTTTGTCGGAATTTAGAAAGTAATCCAAACTTTGAGATACTTTTAGGGATTTTGCATTTACTTGAAATCACCTTCAGTGCTACTACTCATGCAACTTTATTACGTGTTTGAGGTATTTAGTAGAAATCAGAAATTAAAGAGTTTTCAAACCGAGAAGTATTTATAATATGTCAAAAATTGAGTCTCTCATCGTTAACATCCCCCACGTCTGCGTGGTATAGAGAAACGGTCCAACTGTACGCGTGAATAATCATGACTGAACTGGTAGATTGTGAAAGGCAGTCAAAAGCCAATAAGATTAATATTTGTCCCCGCGCGCGGGGCCCGTCCCGCGGAAAAACAGAGGCCAAGAAAATCTTTTCTTTGTCTCTTTCACGTGGAGAAAACTTACAATAATAGGGCCAATCAATAAAACTTGAGTTGCGCAATTAGGCATGCCACCCTGCTTATAAAGGAATCGTGAGGATGGGAAAGTTAGTATCACAGGTGTGGGGTTTGACTTCCGCGTTCCGCAAGAGATAGAGCAAAAATTAGAGAGTGAGGAAAGTTAGAGATAGGACAAACAAAAACAAAATCTTTCATTGGCTGCATGATATATGTTCTTAATCAATGGCATCCTATATATTGAGAAGTATCCTTTCAATATAGGAAAAGGGGGAAAAACAAACAACATCAATATAAAATGTAGCCAAAGAAATAAAATATTTCTCCATGACCTGCTCTTCCTAAACAGTTTATGGACAAAAAAGATCGATTATGGATTCTCAAAGTTTATAACTCTTTTCGGTTGTTTGCAAAAATATCATTTCAATGCAAATGGTTTTCAAGCGAAGATAACAACATTTGAAATTATTACATATACCGCTATGACTTTTAAAGAAAATATAATAACTATTGATAGAACGTCGGGTGGGTTTTCACCCAACCAAGTCTGCATCGGCAAAGCCAAATAAATGAAGAGAACTATGAGACAAAATGCGAAGTCCAAGGTGTAAAGTACCATGAACATATCGCAGAATACGTTTTACCATATGATAGTGAGTAATAGTTGGGGCATGCATATGTTGGCAAACTATTTTGATTGCAAGGGAAAAATTTGGACTAGTGAGGGTAAGGTATTGAAGAGCGCCTACAATGCTTCAAAAATGGGATTGATTAGCGTTAGACTATCTCTATGTTTGAGTGGTGATTGGTTAGTAGCCATTGGAGTAGAAATTGGCTTACATTGGGCCATTAATGCTTGACTCAAAGGATCCAAGGCATATTTTTGTTGTGAGAGTCCATCAGTGGACCAATTGACTTCAATGCCCAAGATATAATGAAGGGCGCCAAGGTCTTTCATGGGAAACCTTGACCTAGTGCGTGCACAAGATGGTTTAGTAATTTCGAGGAATCACCAGTGAGAACTATATCATCCACATAAAGCAATAATAATATGACCATGATGACGATAAATAAATAGTGATCGATCAGCAGTGCTACAAAAGAGTCTCTATGTTTCTCCACGTTATTGATAGTATCAGTCCACACTAAGCTGTTCTTTCACAGCAGAAATATACTGCTAAAAATCCAAAACAATGAAATACAAAGCTGACGCGAAATTATACAACGAATCTCGTTGGACGCTTGTTAACACGCGAGTCATTTACAAACCCTACTAAACAACCTCACCTCCTTGTCATTGATAGATCAATTTCATGTGAACCTTCCTGAACATTTCCTGTTTCCCCCAAATATCATAATTGATAAGTGATATTAAAATGTGAGATTCCATCAACATATTTGACTTAGGATGACCGTAGTCCTATGCTCACACGGTACACCAAACGCTAACGAGTAGTTGCATGTAAAAACAGACAGAGAATACAAAGATTGGATTCAGTTTTTCTGCACCAACTTCATGGTCCGTTCTTTAGCTTCCTTAATTTTGCGAACACAATCATTAACAAATTCTATCTGTTCACTTGCACAAATGTCAGTCTGGCAAAATGTTGCGAAATGCTCGCAGTTGTTGTTGATGAGGCTATAGTTGCCAAAAGCATTGTTAGCGTGAAGCTTATGAGCTGTTTCAATGACTTGATGGGGCAATTTGGTATTAATTAGGTAATGTGGTGCAAGTTCCTTGCCTTGTGAGCTTAAGCCTCAATAGTGGCCATCCGTATTCATAACAGTGAAGGGATTGGAGTTTTTCACCATCCCGCCGGAAGCAATCTAGATAAGTTTTGACGACCGCACCCTTGATGGTCTCCTAGTATCCACAATCTGGGCAGGGAGGCAAAATTTCTTGCTTGTGGCTAGTTTTGGACAGCAATGGGAATATGGTGTTCTTGGTGTGCGTTCAGGTGAAGTGAATCACGTTGCCATCACTGACGTAAGTTCCTATCATATATATGCGTGTGGAACACGGTGAAGAATCAAATTTTAATTCAAATGAACGAAGATGAACTTTCGGTTACGGAAGATTCTGGAGCGAGCTTTGGAACATGTTAGAAATAATCACAATAAGGATTAGATATCTAAATGAATTTCTAATCTTTTGTTTGGCACGTTAATTATAAATGAAATCTGTTGTGGTTCCAGCTCAGCTTCTAGAATTATCACTCCAGCTTTCCACTCAAGTAAAGACACAAAATTTCCACGCACCAAAAGCGTGGACAGAATCTAAAGAGGAAAAAATTCCCCCAGGTAATCCCGGACGGACATTTAGAGTAAGTTTGGACTTTGGGGTTATTAAGCTTCTTGGCAGCCATGGTGCATGTACGTGTAAGTTGTGTCATAAAAGTCCTAAATTGGAGGATTGATATTGTGTGTAAAAGTTAATATATCATAGTCGGTCCATATATTATTGACTTTAGCTTTTCAGTAAAGGTCGGTCTAATCGATTACGTTGACGGGCTCAGATTTGGGTTCTCTTTTGGCAATCTCCTCAAGCGAAGTTATTGGACTTCGACTTGCACACCAACAAATGGTATCAGCCGATAATTATTTAGTGGCCCACTCCCAATATGTATCTTGTTTGGTGAATATCTCAAGGAAAGAATTTCATGGCCAACATAGTTTCCGGTTAGCCTTCATGGTTTGGTATGGTGAAAGAGACTTGGGGTGACGATGGGCGTTATGGTGTTGCAACGCTATTCCGATGGCAGCCTTCATGGTTCAATCCGAAGAAAGAGACCAATGATGAAGAAGATCATTATTTTTGCAAGGTAATAAAGTGGAGATTCAAGTTGAGACATGTTGATACCAAAAGATACTTGAATTAAAAGGATTTGGACGCAACATTGAGCTTACATGTGAGGAAGAGTTTATTGAGATGAACATGAGTTATGTTAAAAAAGTTTCACATTGAAGAATGGGAGGAGAAGAACACTATAAGTGCCAAAACTTATGTACGACACTCATTTTAGTGTCAAAAATTTTCGCCGGTTCATTAAGTGCTAAATCGGAGAAAAAACGATCATTTTACTACCTCTGGCGAAAAATTCCGGCAAAAAATATGACTTGGTTGTTTTTAATTAAATGTTAATGCTTAGGTGGCTTTTTAATTAAAAAAAAGTTGACATGGACAATGAGTTGGCCTGAAATAACGTCGTTTTAAAGCAATTTTATCTCTTTCTCTCTCTTTCTCTTTGCTCTCTCTTTCTCTCTCATTCAAGTCATGTTTGACAATTTTGAAGCAGGTTTTGTGGTTTGAAGGGTAACCCTTGTTCTTGAGTATCTTAGGTTGGAAAGATGTTATGGTTTGAAACAAAACATGAAGCGTTGGTGATTGGTGCCGACGAAGAAGGATTGAGTGAGTGCAAGAACCTTCAAACACTTCGATCAGAAAAATAGGGGAGAAGAGAGGCATGGCCGGTAAGTGGAAGCAACGAACGGTGTCAATCGATGGCGGTTCTATCCAGCTCTCTTATCTACCTTTGAAGTGGATCATATTTCCCTTATAAAATCTGTTCTCCTTTGCTTGAATTCCGTAATCAAACTGAAACCCACAAATCCATGGATCCAGACCAGAGGAACTACCCACTCCTTGCCTTCATTCTGCCAAATCGACCCCAACTCTCACCCTTACCTCCCACCCGATGACGCCCACAACCTGTTCGACCAAATGCGTCACTTGACCAACCCAAATGTTGCGGCTTCCCTTGCTTGATCCGTCCCCGCCAACATCCTCCAAATGCAGACTCTCCTCCATGCCCTTGAGTGCAATGAGAGGACCTCAGCTAATTGGTGGCTCTTGAGAATTAGGGTTTTTATTTGGGGAATTTGGAAAAAAAAAAGCTTGATCGTCTAATTTAGGGTTTATATTTGGAGCAAAACAATAAAACAACGTCGTTTAGAGGTTTTATATTGACTAGGCACACCGGCGAGTCACGTAGGACTAGGAAATTAATAAAATGTAGCCACGTCAGATTTCCAATGACCCATATTGGAGTTGGCACTTAAGTGATCGTTTTTTTAAAAAGTGGCACTTAAGTAATCCGAAAAAAAAATTTGGCACTAAAGTGAGCGCCGTATACAACTTTTGGCACTTCTAGTGTTCTTTTCCCAAGAATAGGTGTGGCGTGAAGTAGTTCATAAATGCTAGTTGGCCCATAATTCATTATCTTAAACTTTTGAGTGAATGTGGTCCAACTGGATATGCCAGGCCTTGAATTTGACCTTCTCCTTGGCAATCTTCCCGGGTGAAGTTATCGGTCTCGTACTTAAAATCTTTGAAAAACACTTTATTTTTTATATCTATCCATGTAAGTAGTGGTCCGAAAGAAGACATGCTTCAATCAAAATCAATTAAGTGAGCATTATCTCTATGTTTGCTCTTATCCTGCGTCCTTACTATAAATAAGTAATATAGTCCGCGGGACAAATTCAGTAACGATCTTTCCTCCAAAGAATGATAAAGTTTCCCCATTTCAGTCTCATTACGTAAACTTGTTTTGCTTTTGACTCTTCTTTCTACCATTTGCCTATTCTAGTAAACTATAGTTCCTTCGGCTACATCTTCTATGGCCATTGTAGTCTCTTAAGTACAATCATGACAGTCTCATTCAAAAAGGTGTTTATTAATTTCACGGAGAGAGTGCTTCCGATCAAGCCCTTTCAAACAAGATGTTTATTAAAGTTTTATGGCTGAGCATTACGCTCTTTCACGGTTGATTGGTTGGGGTTTGCAAGCCAAATTCCGGGCAAATGTTCTCTCTCTCCTCCAAGAATCTAGGGTTTCGATATTGTTATTAGAACCTTTCATGCCTTTTTCTCCGGCGAGATGGCATACCTGACTGAATCCAGATTTGAATTGCCTTGAAATAAAAGAAAAGGACATGAGAGGACAGTGCAACCGGGAGATGGATTAATCTCATCACCGATTGGGCCTCGAAAGGTGACCTCAGTTTAGCTACGGCTCATCCTTGGATTTGCTACGAGTACTCATCTTTGTAGTCTTTCTATTCTCTGATGGCATCGATATCGGCAGACCGTCCTCTGGGAATATTTTACTTTCTGCTGAGGCTTCTAGGTGTTGCTGGAAATGGAGTTGATCAGTGTGTTTCTTGTTTTTTTGGGTGGGGGAGAGTAATTGGATTGGCTAAAGAGCGAGTAAACGGACTGGTCAGAAAGAGCTGAAGGCAAAAAAAAGGAGAAGCGCAAAATCAAGGAGATGATGAGGACTCACCATGATGGCTGTATAAGCCAGATAACCTGTATCTATAAATGTGATCTCCAAGTTTCAGATCTTCAGGTCTCACCACTTTCCACATCAACTGCATCAATAGCGTCTGTACCTTGTTGATGATCTCCATCACCATCTTCTCTTATGGACCCTTTTCACTCTCTTGGACTTGGGGTTGAGCTGATTTACCTGCAAAAAACCCCAAAACTAAAGATAAACATATGGGGATTGAGAGCTCAGATAATCATTGCAGTTAAGAGAAGAACAAGAAAAATGTGGATGAGGAGGCAGAAATGACTACCTGCGCTGCCGAAAAGTCGATGGCAGCAGTGATGAAAACAGAGGAGAAAGATGAAGAGAGAGGAAACTCTTGCGACTCTTTTTGCTACTCCCTTTTGGTGCAACTTAGTTCTTTTTGTTATCAAGTGTGTGTAGAGAGAAAGAATGGAGGTTTGGGGGATTTATTCTGGGAGTTACATAGACAGGAGTTTTGTAATGTGGAGTGAGCATTTTCTATATAGCTTTGATTGGTCAACAGACATCTTTTGTTTGCATTCTGATGATCAAGACATACACTGCACATGAACTTCTTAAGCGACTAATCTCAAATCAAATGCTCTCTAAATATATGTATCCTCTAGATGGATCTTGGCACATAAATTTGTACTAATCAATTTATTCTCTTTTTTTATTTTGATTTCTTTGATTGGTGGGGCGATATTCTCTATTCAATTAATAGATCACAAAATTCACTCAACACAATGTCGTGCGTGGAGAGGAAAGGAAAGTGGAGGAGGAGCTGCTTGTTATTCTTCTTTCCACATTTCTCCAACTTGCAATGCTTAGAGTTTTGGTCAGACTTGATTCAGTGTGTTGAGGGCCCCAAGAAAATGACACATCTTGGCACTTGATTGATAGCCAAATATGTGTCACCCTCTAATCAGTGGACATGATGACCGAAAGGCCATTCATGCTCTATTTTGTGAAAAATAGATGATTTAAAAAGTATTTTCATAAAAATAATTACTTATATCACTTGAAATAATTAATTAATGAAGAATATTTTTATTATTGATAATAATTTATGTCTAAATATTTTCTTAGACGATGAAAATATTTTTTTTCATTCATATTTGCAAGTGAAGAAAATGATTATTTTTTGGAAAATGTTTTCCAAATCATCCATTTTTCACTAAACAAACAGAGCCTCAATCTATAGTGTATTGTCTATTATTGTACCACTACAAGGACAATGTATTTGACTAGATACAAAGACAACTGCACATAGACACATATGAATTGTCGATTAGATCAGACAACACTAGACGTGATTCATGTCTATGAGTTGGGATACAAAAAAACTATACTGTTTACAAATGGAAAAACAAAATGTGATTTGTGTATGTCTCTAATCTCTAAACACATTTTCTTGGGATAGCACTAGATAGACAAACCTTCGGCATGATTGATCTCCACAGATGCAAATAAACCATCTCATTTATTTAGTTTGTTGGTCACGTTTCTGTATTTGCAGACTATATTCGGTACATACTAACATAATAGGACATAAGAGTCATTGATTGATAAAGCAAGAAATTGTCTGCTGATCTAACTCAGATCTGACCAGCACCTTTTCTTAGATCGCAAAATATACAACTTGGGATACCAACGTTGGCAGCTGAGAGAGTTTAGGGCACTGAGCTTTCAAAAGGTGATAAAATAAAACAAAGTGAATTAGAGTATCAGTTAGTAGTTCCATAAATTATAAGTTTATTAACTTCTGCATAAAATAAAGCAGTAGTACATGAGCAGTTAAAGCAACATTTATCCTACAAACACCTAAATATAATATATTCAAACTAGGAAATAAATAGTTGTAAATGATAATCCTACCCTAAAGTAATGAATTCTAAATCAAAACGAACAAATATGTTTGAAATCCTAGAATTATTAAAGACAAGATGATATAACAAAAATCTCCTCTATAACTGTGATATTCTCCTTCACTTGGAAAAACTCAATTCTGTCGAGTTATTTGCACCTCAGCTATAGTAAAAATACTCAACCTAAAAATTCTGAAGTGCTTAAAAATTATCTTACTTTGCCGTGCTATCAATTTTGAATCTTTGTGACGATCCACGTACATATCCCCTCTTAGAATATTTCAAAATTAAATATTATATTTATTTCCTCCAAAGTGATGTGATATCACAAAATAAATTTAACAACTTCCAGTGTTCTTGGTAAGACGCTTCCTTTCATGCAAAACGATAGTGCTACACAGGAAAAAAAATGATGATATGGCAAATGCATGCGCAAAGCGATAAGAACGGGTCTTGACGATAAAATCAGCCACGTTCCTAGGGACCTACCTAACAGGCTAACACCAGTGCGTTTTTCTTTCAAAGTACAATAAAGAAGTGATACGAGAATGACAGAATCCACCGGCATCAGCTATTGCCTGCTTCGGGCAAATTTGACTAGGAGGACCGTTGGCCTCGGAACATGGAGATCGAAAGTGGGAGATTGAGCTGGTACTCTTACCTCCCGAAAATGCCCCGACTGACCTTGTTTGGGTTGAGCTCCCGTATAACTACTGTAGTGAAAAGAAGAACAAGAAAGCTTCAGGACGAAGAAGCTAACACGTTCAAGTGCTTGACGGACTAGTGGCAGTGCCAAAAGGTCAGATGGCGGACGATGAACGGAGTAGAAGGATGATTTTGGCGTCTTCGGAAGAGAGGACGTGAAAGAGAAAGTCTCTGAGAGTCTACCGAGGAGGAGAGTCTGAGTCAGAGGCTCTTATAATGGGGGACAGAAGAGAGAGAGAGGGACGCAGGCACCAGAAAACCACGGTGGCGGGTCTATGATATTTTGGGGCTCGCGTCAAGTCCAAGATGGCAATGACTCGTCTTTTTTTGTTGTCACTGAGAAAATGGACGTTATTCAGCCAATGCAGAACGTGTTAGATGGTCCAAACTATAACTAAAGGGTAGATTTTGTGGGATAATTGGCAGATCCCACAAAATCTCACGTGACATCAAAGCAGAAAGTCCTGAGTTTAAATTCCAGATCCCTATATATCTCCTCAGTTAAATATTTTCACGCTTAGTACTAGATAATTGTCGCGACCTACCCGAACCAATCGGGTTTGGCCAATAGTTTACTGACGTGGACAACTTAAATAATATTTTAATAAATTTTGAATTCGGCGACCGGCCAGAGGAAGAGGAAGAAAAAAAAAGAAGAAAAAAAGTGGAAAAAAAAGAAAAAAAAAACAGAAAAATTCAAAATTTATTAAAATATTATTTAAGTTGTCCATGTCAGCGCCGGTGACCGGCCGCCGGCCGGCAGACATCCACGTCAGCAAATTCCGATCAAAATTGGCCGAAAGGACTAAATTGGCACAAAAACAAAAGGTTTATGACTGAATTGGCACCAATTTAAAAGGTTTAGGACTGAATTGGCACCAAAAAAAGGTTTAGGACTAAATTGGCACTAATGCAAAAGGTTTAGGACTGAATTGACACCAAAAAAAGGTTTAGGACTAAATTGGCACTAATGCAAAAGGTTTAGGACTTTTTTGGCACTTTTCCCCAGTTAATGGATATACCAGTTTAGGATTTTACCCCTATGTTTATTACGGATTTACCAATTTATGATTTTTCGTAGTATTAATCTAATTTAACGAATGGTAAAATTGTCACAAGTGTAGGAGTTTGGGGTTTGGGAAAAATTTGTCACATATGTAACATTTTTAGATATTTTATGATCAAAAAATTAATTTAGGATAAATTTATTATAGATATACCAATCTAGAGTTTTCGTAATGTTAACCCTAGAAATTATAACTTCAACAAACATACTGATGAGACCGAACATCATTGAATATGGGTGGTCAGGATCTGATTTCGAAAGGTTCTCAGCATTAACATTCCCATCCCCCCGTGCGACATTCCTATATAAAACTCCTGTTTTTTTTTCGCGTAAAGGCCAATGTATCCCATCACTATCACTACTCAGCGTTAACACCTATAATTAATTAGGTTATTGACAATCGAAATAAATAAAAATAATAATAAAATACGTCAAAGAATGACATAGCCCATACGAGATGGCTCACGTAAGCAAAACAGCTGGCAAGCGCTGGGAGATACTGGCGGGAAATTTGAAATTGAAAAAACTCGAGTCATAGAAAGAGCGAGAGCCAAATTGTCGACGAAAATTGTCATCGAGGCTGTCGACAAGGGAATGACATATGTCAAGTTAGGAAGAGTTCAGCGACGGTTATTATCCCGAAAAGGACAGGTGTCAAGTCTGGAAGAGCTCGCTTACGGTTATCACCCCGGAAATGACATGTGTCATGCCAAGAAGAGCTCGACGACGGTTATCACCCTGGAAAAGGACAAATGTCAAGCTAGGAAGAGCTCGATGATGGTTATCACCCCGAAAAAGGACAAGTGTCAAGACAATACAAGCTCGATGACGATTACTGTTTCGAGGAGGATAGGTGTCGAGACGATATAAGCTCGATGACGATTACTACTTCGAGAAGTACAGGTGTCAGACAGTATAAACTCTAACCAATTATCACCTTGGGACAAAAAGATAAGACCGATGGCAGTTTATGGACAGAAGTCATTAGATGGACGGTGAAGATGAGATCAACGGCTGTCAGTGAACACGGTATTAAAGGCGGTTACCAAACCCACATTATAAATAGCACTTGACTGCCAAAGGAAAACCCCCCTCCTCCCAAATACAAACCAAAATGTTGTCTTCCAATTATATTTACTTTCTAGTACTGCACCTTTAATTTCCATGGCCATAGTTGTTTACTTTTTAAGCCAGTAGCCTCATAATGTTGTATTAATGAACTTCGAACACTAATAGTCACTAGACGGACTCGTCTAAATTGTCCGTAAATATAAGTCGAATTTCGTTACTATACAAAATTTGACTTATTGATCAAGACAATTGAACTCTTTGTTCACGCTTGGATAACTCGTGTCTGGAATTAGACCCAGAACCCAGCCTCCTCTAATTAAAAAATCGAAGAGCGACTTTCAATGAATTATATTTCGTCGCGGGAACATTTCCGGCGAAACAAAAATATATGTGTGCCCATTTGTAGAGATGTCCACCACTTCCACACGCTTTCTTTTGCACAGCAATATATATGTAGTTCACTATGCGGTCAAATTGGATAATTACGGAAAATACCACCACCCAAAAGAAATCCGCCTGTAGATTAAAACGAAAGACACATTCTTTCAGGATACTGTTTCCTAAAAGATTCAATTTAATGAATTAATCTTTATCCTCCAACTAGGTTGGGTTCCGTAAATGACTGAAACTTGAGATATAATTTAATAATTTTAACTCGATGAGCTTCACTTTGAAATGAAAAAAATGCATGTCATGCAGCAATTTCCTCAATGCAGGTGCATATTGTACGACCTTGATGACTAATTTTTGCAAGATTAGTTTGATGGATTTGGATCGGGCTTCCCCAAAGTTGTTAGGTGTAAGTCATCAAATGAGACTGGTTTGCCCAAACTGATGACTTCATCATGTTATTGTAGACATGCAAATCAAGTTCAAGGGTTCAGTTCTATCAGAGATAATTTGACGTCAGAAAAACCTTAAATGGAATCATGAAAATTGTTCTTTCTACCGATGGTAGACACAACGCAAATTATGGTAAATTATGATGAGGTCTTTCGTTTTGTATAAGTAATAAAGAACTTCTTTATCTAATGGACCAATCCTACTACGAGCCTAGATTGAACCACAGCGACATCTGAATTAGATTCTTGGAGAAACAATGTACTCCTTTTTTTCAGTACGTATCCAGCATGTCATTTCTTTCATGCCCTTTGTCAATAATTGCTTTAAGGGGATAGATAGATTTTGTAACTTCGTAGAGCAAAGAAAGTCAGTTGTTGCATAAGTGAAGGTATGTATATAGGTTAGATGGGAATTGTTCTAGCACTTTTGTATCTGTCGTGTGTACTGCATTTCTCACTTCATCATGAGTGAGTCAGAGCCATGTCCATGGGTCCATTAGATTATCTGGGCCGCAAATAACTTGTGTGTGAACTAGCTTGGCCATTGCATTTGCTTGTCGCCCCACGTTGGACTGACCTGTCCAAGCCAAAAATTCAAAATGTGGCCCATGTTGATTATGTGCGTATGTCTCTGGATATGTGTTTGAGAGAGAGTAAGCTGAAACGCCATGATTTGGTCAAATCAGCCCAGTTCTCTTAGCCTTATAATTTTGTCAAGCGGCTCGATCCTGCCCAACGATCAAGTTTGCTCTCAATGCCAAATTCACGACCCAAAATCCCCAATAGTTTTGCGGCTGATTCCTTAATCACACGATCAGGCAAGCAGATTACATGGCCGGATAAAAAAAGAAAAACATAGCTTTTTATCACGAAACTCTTTTCAACCCATCATAAATCTTTCCGTCCAAGTTGTTACTTGGCTGCTCTTGTAAGCTAACTAAACAAGCGACGGTCGAAACTGGCCATAAAAATGAAATGATGTCTCATTTATTTTAGAATGATGTTTGCTTATTTAGGCGTTCCAAACATGGACATAAAGAACTACGACTGACGTCCTGATGGGACTAGACATCATTAGACATGGGTGGTCGGGATCTGATTTTGGAAGTTTCTCTTCATTACCAATTAACATCCCCCACGTGTGCTGGACAATTTTTGGATCCGAATCTAATAAAAACCCCTCCAGAAAAAGACATACCAACGCAACTCTGACGAGGCAAAGCAAAGCCTCAGAAAGCTGTCCAATCATAGATTTTCTTTTGTTATCACGTGGGCCTCTGTATCACTTCACTACAATTACTCAGAATGACCGAATCCAACATCATGCGGCAAAAGGAAGGATCAGTCATCATTTCATATTTGATGGTCCTGCATCGAAATAAATGTACTGAAAGGAGTAAATAACAATGATGGCCACAAAAGAAGAACAAACTAAATGACCATATTGTCAAAGAGATCATTGTGAAGGAAAAAAGATTTTGGGCACTTGTGGAACAAAGCTTTTCTGATAGTCTAGTGTGATTTTACTGTTGTCGTGCTTTTCCAAAATGGACCAATGCGATTGTTTATCGAGTACCATAAGGATGTATCTAGAATATGCACCAAAGTGAGAGATTTAGGTAGACAGGAAAGGCAAAATTGGTGGAATTTTTTGTTCACCTTAGCTCAATTCATCCGTAGAAACTTCATGGCCCATTCTTTGCCTTCCCTCATCTTCCACTCACAAGTACTCACCAATGCTGTCTGAGCACTTGCCTGAACACTGGTCTGGCAAAACAAAGAGAAATGCTCACAATTGTTATTGATAAGGTCATACTCGCCGAAACTGTCGCCCTCGTGAAGCTCACGAGCCTTGTTCACAACATCCTGGGTCGATTTGATTTTGGGTAAGGTTGTGCAAGTCCCCCATCTCGTCAGCCAATACTCTAGCAGTGGCCGCCCATATGCATACGAGTGGAGGGAATGGACTTTCTCGCCTTCTCTCCGGAAGCAATCGAGACACATCTTGTTGACTCCTGTTCTTGTGAAGTGGATCACGTAACCCTCTCCAACGTAGATTCCTGTTGTAATCAGTAATGAGTAAGCGCAATATAAAAAAAGAATCGTTTGTCCAAATCATACTAGCCATAACAAATAGTTACCGTAGGACCAATTACTTCGTAGGAAATGATAAGCAAATAGATGTGGATCAATGGGCGAAGGAGGATTGTCACAAGTTAATCATATGTTAGAAGTTTGGATGGATTAAGCTGCGGATTGAGCAATAGTAGATTAGGCACAATGCAATATGAAAATTGTTGAGTACGTGATGTTAAATCTTTATGTCGGAGACTCTAAGATTAATAGAGAATAAAGATCGAGACAAGTTTTGACAACATTGGCATATTCACATTCTAGGCAGGGAGGCAAAATTTCTTGCTTGTGGCTAGTCCTAAACAATGACGGGAATATGGTTTTTTTGCTATGTGTTTGGGTGAAGTGAATCACGTAAACAATGCTGATATAAGTTCTTGTCATGTGCAAGTGCAAATCAGTAAAGAATCAAACTCAATTCGAAAGGAAGAAAAAAAATTGTAGGGACAATTTCGGCGCAAGCTTCGGAACGTGCTAAAAATAACCACAAAATCTATGTTTTTACCGAAATCAAGGCTTGGCGTAGGCCAGTTTTGGGTCAGAAAATAGAAGTTTTGCTGATTTATTACGTCTCCCACAACGTTTTCGTTCTAAACTCTGTTGAATTATCGTGATTAGTCACCCTCACCCATATGTCTTCGTTATTCTCCACAGAACATACTAATATCCTTAAGTCAAGAAACAAAGTAGATTAGTTTGAACGTTGGATGCAAAACTGCACATATTATTGCCCCACTAACTTATCTTCTATCTTCAAAAGCCTTTCAACTTCGCATCCACGAAATTCTTCAGAAAGTACTTACAGAATTAGCTGCTAATATTATACGAATATGAGCCCTCTATCATATAGTTATCATAATGACAACTCAAGCAGAAAAAGAAAGGGGGGGGGGGTGCGAAATTGTGAAGTGGGAATGAAAAGTGGGGAGAGATACAGAGAGTGATTGGGGTCGAAGAATAAAGAGATGAAGAAAAAGAGGGTGTGTGTGTGAGAGAGAGAGAGAGAGTGTGCGCGCGAGGGAGAGAGAGGTGGGAGACTGTACTTGGATTTTTCTTCATCTGACTTTCACTTTATAGGTAGGCAAATGTTTGACAGTGACATTGACAGTGACAAGTGGCATGGAGCATTCTAATCTCTCTAGGTACTTGAAAACCTCATGCGCAATTTAATTAAATAAGTCGAGTGGGAATATACTCATTTTCTAATAACATAATTATAAATTTTTTTATGATGTCCAAAAGAAGACATGATACAATAAAAATCAATTAAATGAGCGTTATCTTTTGCCACTGGATGAACTGCTCGAATGAAATTTTAGTAAGCTGTAGTTTTAGCGAGAAGAAAGATATATAATAAGCAAATGAGTATTATCAAAATTTTAATTAGATAAAGAGGAAGCCTTAGCCACTTATTACCACCTTCTTGCTCTTCTTGTTTTCTCTATTCAATAACCATCGCAAGTTTGTGGACACAACTTATTTTCATGCCTCTTAGTTTCCAAGTTGGTATTCGTTATTCATCCAGACTATGAATAATTGATTACAATGTGGCCAAAAAATGAACTATAATTTTTCTCCATAAGAATTATACAAATTCCTCCATTTTATTGTCATCCCGTCAAAAGAAAAAATTCTATACCTCGTTATTAACCAGTATCACGATCCACTATATCTCCAAAGTCATAGCCATCACCCATCACATTATGTCACAATCAAAATAGGCTCTTGCTCTCATATTTTGTGAATTGGGAAACGCCATAATCAGTTTCGTTAGAGAGTGCTTCCGATCAGACAATTTTTTTTTTGACGGAAGCACGATTAAGAAAAGTTGATTGTGCTGTCGCTTGATATAAGAGGGAGTTATAAAGCAAAAATTTGTGAAGGATTAAGCTTAACACTAATGGAGCATTAAAGACGAACCCGAGGCTCGGCACAGAACTCTTGAACATTTAAAAGGGGAGATTGAGTTTGACATTCATTTTTGGGCTAAGGGAACTGTGTAATCAAGTATGGCTTGGGCGCAATAGCCTGTTGAGTAAGCGGACTCACAAGCCGGATTTGAAAGGCAAATTTGGACTACTGATATGATCAATCAACCCCATAAAGGAAATTTAAAATCCCAAAGAAGTTTTCAAAAAATAAAGGAAAGAAAATATACTAACGCAACAGCAAGTAAGGAAGACTCACCATGATGGTTGTATAAGCCATATAACCCATATCTATAGATATGATCTCCGAGTTTCAGATCTTCAGGCCTCACCACCTTCCACATCAACTGCATGATTATTGTCAGTACCTTCTTGATGATCGCCATCATCATTTCCTTCTTTCTTCTGGCCCTCAGTTCACACCTAGTGCTTGAGCTAATCCCTCTTACCCACCGGAAACACCCCCTACTGGTCCATAACAAGGTTCAGGTTTCGTATAATTACTGTAGTGAATAGAAGAACAAGAAAACTTCAGGATGAAGAAGCTGAAATGAATAATTACCTGAGATTGTAATATCGGAAGATATTCGTTTGCTTGTGCCTCTATGTGAAGGAGGAGGACTAGAGGCGCAGCCAAAAGGTCGATGAATCAGGACGGAGTAGAAGGGATGATGTTGGTGTCTTCGGAAGAGAGGAAATGAATGACAAGAAAGTCACTGAATATCTACTGGGGAGAGTCTGAGTGATGGGTTCTTCAAATGGGAAGGGGAGGGAGAGGAGACATGCAGGCACTAGATCACTAAGTGGCGGCCAAGCTTTTTGGGGACCCAATCAAGTCTCAAAGGTCCCTGAAGGCATTTCTACGGCATTCCCTTTGTCTTTTCTATTGTAATTGACAAAGTGGATGTTTCTCCACCAGTTCAGACCATATTAGATGTTCTAACTGCAACTTATGGGTACAAGGCATGCATAGCTTCTTCAAAATAAGGAAATTGTGGCAATAAGTAACGGGTGACATTGCTGTATCCGCAACATCTACAGGCGAGACTGCAGAAAATTCCCACATTGGAACAGTCAAAATCATCAAATTATTTTTTTTTTTTGGTAAAGGTAAGTGTATATATACTTTTTCAAACACCAAATACAAACTAAAGCCCAAACCAACACCTGACCCTATTAGGACAAGTTTGTCCAGAGAAGGTCAAGAAAGGTTCGGCGGAACTATATATCAAGCGAAAGCCAAGGCTAAACAAAAACAAGGACAACCAACATACAAAGAAAAGACAATGCTGGGAGTAGCGCTAGCAAAAGATAGCCACCGGAAGGTCCCACTTTCTCTGAAGAAGCCGGTTCCTATAAGTGTCCTCAATTCTCCCCATAGAGGCGACTTTGTCCTTAACAACTTTGAAAAGGTGCTTCCGCATACCAGGTATAGAGACACTCTTATTCCTGAATATGGCATTGTTCCTCTCGGTCCATATGATGTGACATAAGGCCCCAAAAGAAAATCTAGATATGCGGTGAGCAAAGGAGGACCCTCCGCTGACTTGCATTACCCACAAAAGATGATCATGCCAGGGACGATTGCGCCAAGGAAGATTGCATTTCGTCGCCCAGAAAGAGGCTAGTCTACTGGTAGAGTTGCACTCAAAGTAGAGATGGTTGATAGAATCTGGAATAGACCCGCAAAATGCGCACAAGCCATCTTCAATCCTGTGATACTGAAGTAGGAACATCTGTGTAGGTAATCGGTTCAGAGAGATTAGCCATAAAAGAAATGCATGCCGTGGAACTATTTGTCGATCCCAAATGAAGGAGTGCCACGGTGTTAAATGCCATTTTCTTCGTATGTGATTCCAAGCCCGGCTAACAGAAAAATGTTTAGAAGGATAAGGTGCCCATACAAGTTGGTCCATCGAATTGTTAAAACTCGGGGGACTATCCATCCAGCTCATGAAAGTGGCTAGTGTAGTAGAAGGTTGCCAAGATCCTTCATAGAAGGAACGCACTGTGGCCTCTCGAGGAATGCGCGACTGGTAAATCTCACCATTGGTAAAGAGAAGGTAAAGCGGGCCCCTAATGTGCCAAGAGTCAAACCAGAATGAAGTAGACCGTCCATTGCCAATGTTCCAACAGAACATAGTATGGGCAGAAGCGCGCATATCGAGGATTTGCTTCCATGTCCAGGAACAGAAAGTAGGTTTGGCCACAACCCAAAAGTTCGACTTCTTTAAGAAGGTAGAATGTATCCATTTACACCACAACGACTCTTTATCTGTAAAGAGAATCCAAATGTGCTTTAGAAGCATGGCATTATTGTATTCAACAAGTCTCCGGATGCCCAGACCGCCTTCCTCTTTAGGTAGACATACGGCATTCCACGCTACTTTAGCTCCGCCTACTCCAAGGTCAGGACCTTTCCACAGGAATTGCCGTAGAATAGCCTCAATACTATGCAAAACTGTTTTGGGTAGAGAAAATATAGTGGCCCAGTAAACTTGAATGGACTGCAATACCGACTTTATAAGCTGTAAGCGTCCAGCAAATGAAAGAAACCGATGGGACCAAGAACGGGCCCGAGCAGTGATAGAGTCAATCAAATCTTTACAGTCCATCTTACGTAGTCTAGTAGAGATAATGGGAACACCTAGATACCGAAAGGGCAGAGTACCCCGCTGGAATCCAAGGCATTGGATTATCTGGTCTTGAAGTGCCTGGGATCCTCCAGATATGAAAATATTGCTTTTAGTCTTATTTGGTTTTAGACCAGACCAACCTGAGAACAAGAGGAGAGACTCCTTTACTATTTCAACTGACCTCATATGGCCCTCTGAGAAGAGCAACACATCGTCCGCAAAGAAGAGGTGTGAAAGCCGGGTCTTCTTGCATCGCCAGAACCAATGAAAATCGGGCGTATTAGTTTTAGCTTTAAGAATGCCCGAAAGGATCTCCATGACTAGAATGAAGAGATAAGGCGAAAGAGGGTCTCCTTGGCGAATGCCCCGAGAGCTCCCAAAGTGGCCATGTAATTCCCCATTGATAGAGACCGAAAATTTTGCAGTCGAAACACAAGCCATCACCAGCTTTATAAGGGAAGAAGGAAAGTTGAAGGCTATTAGAACCTTTTCTAAGAAGTTCCAGTCCACAGTGTCGTATGCTTTCTGAAAGTCCACTTTAATTGCACACTTAGGAAGGTAAGGCCGGTGGTGAAAACCTGCAAATAGCTCTTGGGCTATCAAAATATTGTCACTTATCCTTCGTCCTTTAACAAACGCTGTTTGGCTAGGACTAATAAGTGAAGGAAGGACACGCGCAAACCGTCTCGCCAATATCTTGGAGATACACTTGTATAAGGTATTGCAACAAGCAATGGACCGGAAATCCGACATAGCCGAGGCATTTGGGGATTTCGGCACTAGCGTCAGAATAGTGTTGTTTATCTCTTTGAGCATATACCCCGATTCAAAGAAGTTCTTTACCGCCTCAATAATGGAAGGTCCAATGATTTCCCAGCTAGATTTAAAGAACTCAACATTGTAGCCATCCGGTCCAGGTGCTTTGCCCTTGGCTAGTGAGAATAGAGTGGATCGAATTTCCTCTTCTGAGACCGGGAGTGATAAAATGTTGCTCTGATTCTCATCAATGGTTCGCCCAAGGAAAGCTTTCAACTCCCTAACAGAAGGCGTAGTAGGAGCAGGAACACCGTTAAGCAGCTCCCGGAAGTGGTTTACAATATGAGCCCTTACCTCCTGAGGATCAGTGATTATAGACCCATCTTCTTTTGAAACCGAAAGAATACGATTAATAATATGCCTTTTGGATACAAAATGGTGAAAATAGCGCGTGTTGAGATCACCTTCCTTGAGCCAACGAACGCGGGACTTCTGCTTGTAAAAGGATTCCTCCTGCATTCTCACGGTGGAAAAGGATCGGGTGAGCTCAATTTCTCTAGCCTGGAGGCTTTGATCAAAGGGATTCAACTGGATGGCATCCTGAACAGCAAAAAGCTCTGCTCTAAGCTGGTCGGTTCTAACAGAAATGTCCGAAAAAACATTCCTATTCAGTTGTTTCAACTTTTGTTTAAGCATTCTCAGTTTACAACAAATGGTATACATAGGTGTACCAAGAATCTGAGTATCCCAAGCTTGCTTTACAAGTTCCAAGAAATCAGGGTGAGATGTCCAGAAGCTAAAAAACTTGAACGGTTTCTTGGAATTAATTGGTGATAGAAGTTTAACCACCATAGGAGAATGATCGGATATGCCAGGAGAGAGAAAGCTGGCTTCCGAGAAAGAGAACTGTTGCATCCATATGTCGTTAACAAGAACACGGTCAATCTTGCGTAGCTTCCGAGTTTCACCAGATGAGTGAGTCCAGGTAAATCTACATCCCACATAACGAAGGTCCTCCAACCCTGCCTGGTTTAGACACTCCCCTAATTCATCAAAGGACGGGATCCAGGGAGTAGTGCTGCCGACTCTGTCAGTTGGGTCTTTGATTGCATTGAAGTCCCCCGCAACAACCCAAGGCAAGTTGCATGAGGAAAGAGATACAAGGTCAGCCCAAAGAGGACGCCGTTTCACAAAATCATCAAATTATCACCTGGATACAAAGTACTTCTATAGCATTTATCATCTGCAGCTTGATATATTTGAAACTGCTAAAGAAGCTTGGGACCTCCTTGCTCCACGCTAAATCTTTAGTGACCATGCTCCCCAGTGCAATCTTCACGGCACGATGCAGGAAACCAGGCAATAAGTATGTCAATAGCTTTCTCGGTCAAACACATACTATTTCGAATCGACCGGCAGTCTCTGAGACAATATGGTAAAGCAACAATGGTTGCACTTCCAGATCACTTGCCTCGATTGGTGCGATGTGCTACACCTTTCTTCAAATGCTCGTTTGACTCTCTTCATCTTTGGTGGAAAATTTTACCTACATAAGTGTTTGGCATCAAATGATTCTCCTTGCTACTCTACTCTATTCGATTTAAGGGCTAACCGATATATATCAGAAATTGAAGGACAAGCTTCGTATGTCGTCACCGCAATTACCCTATGAATAGTGGGAGTGTAACAACTACTAAAAGGGATGTTTTATCCAATTAAGATAAGGCATCAAAGGACATGCAGTAAACAAGGAATATTGACCAGTAACATCCAAGGAGCTCCATAACCAAAAATTAAACTCAAAAGTGTGGTTGAAATGTACATGATCATTTTTAGGAATCACCGAAACTATCTGAACTTTTATTAATTACTATATTTTTTCTTATCTCTTCGTCATGGCTCTAGACTATATCAATTAATGAATTTGTTTCTTGTTTTTTCTTTATGGCCCTTTTCGTGTAACTACAGCCGTCATGCCATGACACCATCGTCGTTGCCAGCCATAATGGTACTTCGAATGTGCAAAGCAGCGAAACTACAATTGTTGTCATTCTTAGAGACCATAATAGTGTGATGGTGTTCGAATCCCGGGCGCTGCAGGGTGACTTAACCGGTGGCACGTGTGTGGTGGCTAGCACGTGTCGCTCCCAGGTTTTACTCCCCGGCTGTCGGCCGTGCGGGGGTTCCCTGGGTTATCAAAAAAAAAAATAATAATGGTGTGATGGCTTTGCGAACCTGTTATAGAGGACATGAGAAGATCCATGCACAAGAAAGAAATGTTTTAGGTTAATCTGCATTAACAAGAGAGCTAATGGCATCAAATAAAAAGGTGCATTCTCTTCGGTTGTAATTCACTTTTGAATCAATATCATTTGAGTTGAATCATATTTCTCCAGTTCGCCATATTTTCTATTCCTTGAGGACTCCAGGTCACTTTGCGAGATTAATTTTAAGCCGTCTCAATTCGCTTGGAAATGGAAAAATGCTTGTCATGCATGGCTCTTGCACTTTTTATATTGCAATTGGACGTGTGTAAAGTCCAACCTTGATGACTGGTTTTATAAGATTAGTTCGATGGATTTAGATCGGGCTTCCTAAAGTTCTTAGGCCCAAGTGATCAGTCGAGGCTAGCTTGCCCAAACTGATCACATCATCATGCCACTGTAGACATGCAAGTCAAGGTTGGGCTTTTTAAGAGAATTTCACATCCGAAATACCTCAAATGGAATGGTAAAAGTAGAACAAAAAAATTTTATATACTCGTTCATAATAGTTAGATGCTTAATAAGTTGACATGTGCATATTATGGGTCTAGAAATTATGATATATTACAATGAGGTTTTTCTTATTGTATTAGTAAAAAACAAATTTATCTAATGGGTTAGCCTTGTTACAACTCTGAATTGAATCACAGCAACATCTGTCTTGTTGATGCGCAGTGTTTTGGCCCTTGCCGGGCTTGCTGGAACCTTCGAAGGAATAAACCTAACTACTTACCACAAAGTAAAGGCAGTCTCGTAGATTTGGCCTAATGAAGATCCTCCGATACTTAAATCAATGGATGGGAGAAAGAATCCTTCTTGAGAAATGTACCAAGGGAAGATCCGACTTACCTTTTGGGCAAAGGACAATTTTTTTTTTTTATACTCTTGTTGGGTTTCTTTTGAGGGGTAAAGTGCTCTTGGTGAGAGGACTAAGCCAACCCACATACGCTAAGCAAATGGTCTACACCCTCTCTGCTGGCCTTCGAGGTCGGGGTTTGTGTGTCTAGACCCCACGATCAGGTCACGTGGGCGAGCCTTTTGGAGGCTGCTATCTCTCTTGGAGTCGACCCTGGTGAACTGAGGCGCTGTCCGGCCAATTTAACGGAGCTTGAGCTCGTACTTGGAAGTGACAAATTTTGGCTACAACATGTCATATGTTTATGAAAGGCAAAAGGCTAGTTTAGTCCCTAAACTAGCGCATTTTATTCCTCTAACCGAGTTCTTGAATTTTTTATTTGTCTAATCAAGTTTTTGAACATGCATGAATTTTCTGAGAAGCTATTTTGCTTCAATAATTGAGATAAAAGGAAAAATCGAAGATCTAATTACAGTTGAAAATATGCTTTTAGATTTGATCTTGAGATTATTTAGTCACTAAGGTCCTTGGCAAATTAGATCTTATGACTCCATTTAGTTGACAGAGAATGAACTTTCTTTTTGCATTTTTTTTCTTTTGCAATGGACTAAGAAAACCCGTGCCATGAGAGTGTCTGTGGCCAATGGCTTGTATGACCCTAACTATTAGACGAGCCTACAAAATGGGATTCGATTGCAAGGAATGAAGAAACTGCGCAACTGTAATTTCACAGTCTCCCATCTGTAATGATCCACCTTTTCGATGTGATCATAGCCCCTAGGAGACTCGGTCTCACTCATCAGCCTTGACTGACGGAATCATTCAACCTTTTCGACTAATGAAATGTGGTCCTATTCATAGTGTACTCGTTTCCTTCATCCTTCGAGCGAATTCTGCTTCCATGTTCAAGAACCGAAACAAATTGCAAGGCCAATCAAACGATGTAGGGTGGATACACCACCGCAAGATAAAGTTTCCAGTATGATCGCAAATTATAATTGGTTTCAGTTTCAAATTTCAATGATTCTGCAAAGTTACTACTTGTTTCATACGAGCTAGACTTTTTCTAAATAGTTAATATGATCTGAAGTGCATATAACCAATGCTGATATGCATTTTATAACACAAGACACACAAAGACCGTGAGTCTTCAGTCAAACTACTAGTTAAACTGAACATTTCATTGGGAATTAGGTCTCAGTTCCCATTCTGTACCTCTAGATCCAATGTCAACTATTCTATTGTCATTGTTTCATTCCTGTTGACCAATTGAAGCCTAAGGATTAAAACATTTTCTTCCTGGTCTACTGTGGGGGCTTCCATTTCTTTCATGTCTTTTCATACTGACCATCTGTGAGACTACGTTTTGCTTATTTTCGAATTGTCGTGCGGGCGGAGATAGAGATTCTTGGAAGGTTCTCTCACCCTAACCTTACCAAGCTCCTGGGATTTTGTCAAGAGGATGAAAATTTAGCTCGTGTATGAGTTCATGCCAAAGGGCAGCTTGAATAACCACTTATTCAGAAGTAAGTCGCCTGATTGCTCTTTAATTTCTCACAAGTCTCCTTAAGAATGCCAATTGTTTAGCATATCTTCTTGATTAGTTGATAAAATATTTGACGCCTGTGCTTAATTCAAGGTGGTTTGAAAATGTCCTTCATTTAAGCATTACTTACATTTTCCGCTGTCCATTACTCTGGTACAGAGGGCTCCACTGCTCATCCTTCATGGGAAGTACGCCTCATGATTGTGGTTGGGGCTGCCAGAGGCCTGGCTTTCTTTCACAGTTTTGAGAGGAAACTAATAAACAGGGATTTCAAAACTTCAAATATTTGGCTAGCTAGGGTTAATGTTCTATCCTCCTCGTAATGAGTAGAGTCGTTTATCATAGAACATATATCTAGTCAAATTCTAGGGAGAAGGATAATGATGACAATGACATTCCTAGTATCTCACTTTAACGTCTTGGAATTGTGTCCTCTAACCAGGAGAAAAGAGTCAAAATAGCTAGCGGAGATCCTATATTGCCTTCAGCTTAATTGATGAAAAGGGTATAGTTGATTGCAAATCTTTTCTTCTTAGATTTGATATTGAGCTCAGAACACGAGACGAGAACTTGAACCTGTCCCCAGCTGCTTTTAGATTTCTCCATATTGCTATTTGCTAGACTCTTGAAAGTTTGCTTTGATAATTAGGCTGGAAACCTAGTGTAATCCACTGTTGGGTTCTTCTGCAGTCTTACATGGCCAAACTTGCAGACTTTGGATTGGTGAAGTCTGGTCCTCCAGAGGGCATGTCACATGTTTCAACACAGGTTATAGGTACCCCTGGCTATGCTGCCCCTGAATACCTAGCAAGTGGTAATCCAATATAACTTTTTCCATTTAAAAGTGCTTTTTTGTGACTTAGTGCTGAAGGATGTTCGGCCTTGAATTTTGACAATAATAGGAAGTGCATTAGGCGGCTATTTTTTTACGCTTTGCTGCAACATTACATAAAACTCTTGGATTTTACAGGGCGTCTCTATGTAATGAGTGGTGTTTACAGTTTTGGTGTCGTGTTGCTTGAGATACTAAAGGCTTAAGTGCAATTGATCCGAGCCGTCCGCCATTATAACGTGATTTAGTGGAGTGGGCCAGACCACTGTTATGCAGTAAAGAAAACCTGAAGACTATAATGGACTCTAGATTGGAGGACAATTATCCTATAGATTCTGCATTCCAAGTAGCGCTGCTAACTTTATAATGCCTCCAAGAGACTCCTCGCAAGCGGCCTTCCATTTCTGAAGTCGTTGAAGAACTGGAATCAGTTGAAGCTGCCAGTGCTAAAAAAAATGACATGGGATGCTTGAATTCACTCATTATGTTGTCCGTACTTCATGTCTTGTGATCAAAGTCTGCGTTCCCATTTGTCCTAGGATTAATCTTGGGCTGCGCATGCTTCATCTCAATTCTACCCAACAGTTACCAGGTATCGTGTTTTTCTTTTAAGTTCTTTGAAATATTCAGGATAAGTATATGAGTACATGCATCGGCTTGTGAATTGAGATGTTGTACTTTCTTTGAGAGGGGAATAGTTTTTCTATGGCTAATCCTCAATTCTGTCAGCAATCTAAGGTTTACAAAAGGAAGTTCGTAGCTCTTCAAAAGTCCGAGCTCTTTTGTATTTATTTTTCATGCTTAGGCTTTGAACATTAGCATAAGCTCATTTTTATTGCAGGAAAAATTACCAAAAAAAGTAATAAACTTCACTTGTACTAATTCAGTCATAAATTTTTTAATTTTGCCAAATTTAGTCTTAAATCTTTTGACGTTTTGCCAATTTAGTCTATTCGGTCAATTTTGATTTGAAATCGCTGACATTGACAACATGCATCTTACATGGCACACTGGCACTAACATGGATGATTTTTTTCAATTTTTTTCAATATTTGAATTTTTTTGTTTAGCTTTTCTTGTCTTTTTAATTTCTTTTTCTTTTCTTCTCTTTGCCTTCTTTTCTTTTGTTTCTTTTCACTAGGCGAGGGATAAAGTCCATAATCATGGGTAATAAGATTTCTCTAAATGAACATTGCACTCGTAGCTTTCCACATTAAAACTCTTGTTGGATGCGATAGATACATCAATCTCAATTAACTCTAGTTGGGGAAGGTTTGGTGATCATTGTAATGAGTCCAAGGTCCTTATGTTGAGTGTATCGGATGTTTTGGTGTTGAGAAAACCTCCTAACAAGTTTTAAAGTTAACAAAACCATCCATGTGTTTCTTTAAATTCTAATGAATGCCTTGAAGCTTTCGTGATTCAGGAACTAATCTTTAAAGAGACTTTGTTCAAACTCAACTCTAAATCTGTCTGGATATCGTGTTTATGGACTACTGCTTCACGGATGTCATCAAGGTCATTGTATGGACATCATCAAGCAACATATGGATATCGAAAGATTTATGTATGGATATCATCAAACATATTCATACTCTAAGCTGAGCATCATTAAGTTATAGAACCTGCTTTAAGGCGAAATACATTCAAATTTTATACTGAAGATGAACTTCCGACTTTGGAACTATATATGAGCCTATTCAGATGTAAATCCAAGACTCATAACACAAAAATTTATAACTACAAAAGACATCCTGATTTCGACGCCAAATATCATTAAATATAGATTGTCATGATCTGCTTGCGAAAGTTCCTCATAATTGCCAATCAAAATCCCCCATGTGTGCTGGAAAATTTTGGACCCGATATAATAACTTCTCCCGACAAAGGCATCCATGGAACTGTCACAAGTGACTGGAAAGCCTCAGACAGACCGAATCTAAACTTGTTAAATGCGCTAAAAGGATCGCCAACATATCATGTTTTAATATTGGAACCGCGTGGTTGCGGCTTCCTGCCATCAAAATCAATGTACCAAATAAAGTAAACAACAATAATGGTCAAAAGGAAAGACAAACTAAATGATAATATTGACAAGGGATGGAGATCACTTGTGGAGTATACTTTTTTTTTTAGTAGTCCAGTCCAAAACGGACCAATGTGATTATTTCTGGAATACGACTAAAGTGAAGTGATGTGAATGTAATGACTTTTTAGTCTCTTGAACTTAATTTGTCATCAGAAACTTCATTGCGCATTTTTTGACTTCCTTGATCTTCCACTCGCAAGCACTGATCCATGCTGTCTGTTCACTTGCCCGAACGCCAGTCCGACAAAACCAAGCGAAATGCTCACAGTTGTTATTGATGAGGTCATACTTGCCGAAGCCGTTGCTCTTGAGAAGCTCACAAGCCTTGCTCATGACTTCCTGGGGTGATTTGGTATCGGGTAAGTTCGTGCAATTCCCCTGTCTTGTCAACCAATGCTCCAGTAGTGGCCGCTCATGTGCATACAAGTGGAGGGAATGGAGCTTCTTGCCTTCTCGCCGGAAGAAATCAAGGGAAGTCTTCTCGACTCCTGTTCTTGTGAAGTGAATGACAATGCCCTCTCCAACATAGATTCCTATCAAAATTGATGGTGAGAACGTGCAATGAAGAAAAGAAACGATTGTCCAAATCACCCATAACAAAATATTTACCGTAAAATCAACTTTTTCATAGGGAATGAGAAGCGAATAGATGTTGGTCGATGAGCCGGAGTGGATTGTCACAAAGTAAATCGCAATTTATTAGTCTCCGTGTTGGAGCATCAAAGACTAATAGAGAATAAACTTCGATCATGACAAATCACAATTTCCAGTATTTTACGTGATTTATTTGAGGTACGTATTAATTTCAACTATCTAGGAAAGGTGAATAAGAATTTTCAGACATAACGAGAAAAGATGTTGAGGAAAAAGAAAGAAATAGCAGTGTCACAAGTGTGAAAAAGAGGAGTGGTATGAGAGTTATGGAAAATTCCCGCTAAAGTTGACATAAAAAGGTATATATGAAAAATTCAAAATAGTCACTCAAATTGGGCAAAGGAAAACGAACGTCTTATCACATCTTCGTACTCTCCCGGACTAACTATCTGAATTTCACCTTAGTCCCCAGTAAAATAAATTAAGGAGCTTAAAAACATCAAGTCGATGACATTTATCCAATGGCCCAGGCCAGCTTTAACCTATCTGTGTGAGAAAGTAATTAAATATGGGCTATCATATGAATACAATCTCACTGAGGCTGTCTCTCGCAAATATAAAACTTTATTCTATTTTCAAGTGATATGATCGCTATGATCTACTTTCCATAATAACAAGACCATATTTAAGTCCATGAGATTGTGTTTCCGATCAGACAAAACAAAGTTGATTGTTAAACAAAAGGGCGTATGCTAGTCAAATAGAGGGGTCTCCCGGGGGCCTAGTCCACGGCTGTAGCCTTAAGCGTCTAAGGGCTGTCATTCTTTTATTGGGCGAACTAAAGAGTTAAATAGCGCCCTTTAGTGGCGTGCAGGGAGTAGTCGTCTTGTTGCTGGTAGGTGCGACTATGTGAGTTGACAACAATAGACTGCGGTGTGTGTGAGTCCTTAACGGCCTTTAGTGATCCGAAGGAGCAATTGGGGTTACTTCAGACTGGCTTCCTCCCATATACCCCCGTTGACTGTGCTTGCTTATGCTTACTTTGAGTACGCTTGATTTTCTTTTTTGTTAAGCAAATAAAGAAATAAGTTGATGTCAGTGGTTTAAGGTAAGATAAGGGCTTAAGGGGTTGTCTGTGGTATAAGATAAGATAAGGTTTATCTTTGGGATTGAAGGGTTTTCTGTGTTTTAAGATAAGATAAGAGGCTTGGTTTTGGGATTGAAGGGGTTTCCATACTGGCGTTTGTCGTCGGGTTTGATCCTACTTGCTTGTTGTAGGGTTTCTCTCTCTAATCACAAGAGAATAGGGTTTACAAGATTTTGGCCACTTCCCAGAAGGTCGTGAACTGTTCATGGTTTTGCGACTCGCATCTTATGGAAATCCATGTGTGATCATAATCAGATATATGAACAGTCCTTGAAATCAAAAGAAGAAGACAACTGTTGAAGGAGAACTAACATTAACGTTACTTGTCTTCTACTGTGCAAATTTTGACAAGTTTTAACACGGAGCAGGAAGCTGGAAAGGCAAGATTCCGTGATTCCTGAGATGATATATCAAGCAGATACAATTACTGTTCTTTGGCCAAAAACGAAAGATAAGAAAGGATAACTTAGTCGAGCCACATGTGCAGATATCCATGTTTCCAAAAAATACTAATGACAATCGAAAAGGAAGAAGAGGATGAATCACTTACCATGATGAGTGTATAAGCCATATCGTCGATAAGTATAGATGTGATCTCCAGGTTTAAGATCTTCTTGTCTTACCACATTCCGCGTTACTAGCATCAATATTGTGAATAAGTTGATGATGATCTGAGCGACCATTTTCTCTCTCTTCGAGCCCTTCTTCACTCTCTTGGACTTGCGTGCTTGAGCTCGTCTTAGATTAGCTTTGAAGCACCTAAAAGAATGAAACGGAACTGAGAGAGCAAATTGAAGGGCTAGATTGGTATGGCGGGTCTGAAAATCCCAGCTCCAGTTGTAGTTGAATAAGAACGAGAAAGAAATGAGAAAGAAAAGCGATTGCCCTTCGAAAGCTAATCACCCGCGCTACTCAATAAGGTGTGCGTGCCAGAAGCCGAGCCCTCGGATGTCTCAAAAGGTTGATGGAGGCAGCGATGATGGCAATGGAGGAGGAGGAGGATTATGGAGCGATGGGAAGAGAGGAAAATAGGGGAGCACGTGATAAACTTTGAGCCACGGTCCATACAGAGGATACACAAGTTGATGTGATGTGTTGATCGTGTTTACATTGTACAATGTAGATAATGTAACAAGTTTTTTTCTAAGTGGCTATTTATGAGGAACTATTTCTCAAGAAAGTAGATTAAATGATTGTATGCACAATTCATTGGTAAGTTGCCCGAGACCACGAAAGATGAAATTGAAATGGGTGAGCCGTCGGATTTTACTGTGGAAATCTTCCCCCGGCCTTATTATGGAAAGATAGTTAATAAATGGCACGAGTTCTCTCTCTTAATAATACATCACATAGAAATCAGTACTCATCGCATCTGCTGCACATGTTCAGTTCATGCTACATCTATGCTGTTCAGTGGATCTTGATTTAATAAGTACTTATATTGTATCTGCACATGTTCAATTCGTGCTACATCTATGTTCAATTACTGTATCTTGGTCACTTTCAGTTTGAACCCGACTCGATTTGGCTGTAAGTTTTAAGCCTTGGATGGACGCGCTTGTAAATGTGGACGCGCATGATCCCGTCCATTTCTCTTAATCTCCATGAAAACGTGTCCAACTCCACCGATCAAAGACCGAATGAAGGAAATCTTGGTCCAAAGATATTACATTTCATCCTGTCGTTCTCGTAGGACCGGCTGGCCTCGTCTCTCTATATAACATGGGATGATATGAATAATTGAATATGCATGTGTACTTGTGCATCTAAATTTACATATGCGGAGAGGACAAGATGCATGCATACATGAATGCCGTATTTTTTTTCTTCTCTTTGAAAAAACACACATTTTTCAATTGGTTGTGCTTCATTGGAACCATGTAAACCTCAATTTGACACTATACCAACACAATTCAGCTCCAGAGACCCCCTTGACGCGAGTTTAATGGATATTTTTACGGTGGATTCCTCTTTTCCAATCGTGATATTACAACTTACTATATAATTACTAATCCACCTATTTTTCGGTAACGTGCCATTTTTGTTGTATACTTCTCTCTACAATCGCGTCATCTGGAACTTGATGCCATCAAAACATTCAATCCACTTCCACAAATGGCATGGTGCTGGAACCTTATCGACCCAAATTTTTCGTGGTAAACTTCGTGGCTAAAACATTTTTTTTTTGTAGTCGAATTTAAAGCTTTCCTTGAAGGTGACTTGAAAAAGTCAAGCTAAAGGTGGGAAACTGTGACTCTTCATGGATGGCGGGCGCGGCTTCCTGAGCGATGGTGTTCATTCATCACCTTCAGGAAAAGTCAAGTCTTCAAAAACACGGTGATGATGTTTATCAAAGGATTCCCGAATGAGATTTTACATTTCATTATACATTTTTTCTTCACTCGTGGGAACGTTCTCAAATGCATGTATAGACCGTCCGAGTTCGGGAACAACAAGGGTTTGACTCTGATAGAGCTACAGATTTATATAAACCACACCTTATGTTACTCGATTTTTCTATATTCGATCTGTGTTTCGATAGTTTTTAGCCTTTTTTCGACCAGAAAGCATCAATTTGACTGATCTTCTGAACTAGCAAAAATGAATCAACACCCACAATCATGGGTGCATCCTTAAAAATGATAATGGTACAAGCCGCTTTTAATCAAGACAAAAACGCTGCGTGTATAGTAGGGAATATAGAGTGGGAGGGAGGATATGTCACTCATAAGCACATGGGAAAACTATCCAAAAAATCATCAACCTATTGCACTTTTGTCAATACAGTTTTAAACTTTTCAATTTTACCAATTGAGTCCTAAACCTTTCAAATTTTCCAATTGAATCCATCCGACCAATTACAACCCAAAATCGCTCACGTGGACATCGGCCATCCTACATGGTACAACCAGCACTAGTGTGGACAATTTTTAATAATTATTGACACAAAAATTTTGGCAACCTAGTTAGTCATTTATTGCATAGAAAATTAAGGATCGACCACAGCCCCTAAACAAAAATCATCAGTTAAATTACATCTGCGTTAGTAGTTCAAATGGTTGGACCGCTGGCGGTGGATGGTTGTGAGTTTAATATTGGACTAAGCCTGCGGTAGCCGAAATTGTGTGTGCCAAAATTGATTTGATCAAAATTCGAAACAATAAGCTTTATATTATCAATATTTTTGTGTCAAAGAAACAATTGGTATAGATTCCCAATATATTCATACATGCTTAACTATTTGAGGGAACAAATATAAAGACAGAGCATCGTGTACGCGGCCACCGATTTGCATATGGAGAAACCCATCCACACTTGGAAGGAAAATTATGCATTGACCTTGAGGGGGACATATTCCCAAATGCATAATTCTGAGCTTTTTTTAGACAAAAAAAAAATTTAGCTCAGAATTGTCACTCAAGATAAATTTGAACAAGGGCCTAATTCCAAAAAAAAAGTACCAAATTTATCTTAAGCAACAATTCTGAGATGAGCTTTTTTTGTCTCATAAAAAATCATCAATTGTCATTTAATTCCCAAATCTTACCCGAATAATTTGAAAATTTTACATCGGGGGCCAAATTTGGGACTCAAGTAAAGTTGGTGTTTTTTATTGAGAAAAAAATTTCGGGCTAGAATCATCACTCAAGATAGAGTTTGTGTTTTTTTTTTGAATCAGCCGCCCATCCAAGTCATTGGAAGGGGACATGTAGAGGGAGGCACACGCAAGGATAATCTTTCCATGTATTGACAGCAGCAGCACCTTCAAGAAATTGGAGAGATTGAGGGGCATTCTTCTTCGATTCTGGGCATTTCCCACATACATTCACATTCCCAGAAATATAGAACCTCAGTGTGCAATTCGAAGGGGGGTTTCACAAGAGAGAAGAAAGAGGAAAAAGCTGAGAAAGACAGAGGAGGTGGCAGAAATTTTCTTCTGGTTCGTTCACGCCTTCACACCTTCACCACCACCATCGTCATCATCCGCGAACCACCTCGATATCCATCATCCACGAAGAGGCGGCTGCCACTTCTACGCCCTCAAGAAGCGACGCGCAGCAGGACGGGAATGAGCGGGGGGCAACAGGGACACGTTGGCGACACAAGGTCCACGACACAAAGGAGGCCATCCAGAGAAGTTAAATCCCTTCGCGGTTGCCCATCGTGACTATCGTTGTGACTCAGCAAGCGTGGCCAGTAATGTTTAGTTTGCGCTATTCTTAGGGGGCAGGTCCGGTAGTCAATTGTAGTAAGTCCGAGGTCCTTATTGTTGCAGATGTTTCCGGACCATTAGGACGAGCCATTGGGCCGATATTATCTGGGAAAAACGTGTACCTTTATCTATATTCGTGTTGGCCATGGAGATTTTACTATCCATAATTGCTTTGTACTAGTGTGATACTATGGACAAGGGAACATGGACTGACTTACGTGATTCAAGTGAGCAAAAAAAGTTGGTTTTGCTGCAGAAGGGAAGGTAGTTGATCCTGCGTGCGTGTTGTGTCCATGAGTCTGCCAGATTGGATGGGCCGAAAGTGATTTGTGTATGGGCTAGCTAGGCCCAATGATTTGCTTCTTGGCCCATGCTGCTCTGGTGGCCGGTCCATGCCTCAATTTTAGGTTGTGGGTTTCATTGACGTCTCATTGAAAAGGTCTGAGCCGACCATGATTGGGCCCCCAAGTGTGAGAGTCGTGGTTAGCGGTTCGAGCGTAGGAAAAACTTAAGGAAATAAAGAGAATCAAAGACGTGAGGCATCATTATTGGGGATGCTGTTCACACGCGCTTACAGTGAAGAACACTGCAGTGATGGTGGCGGAGTGGAGAAGAGAGACAAAAAGTAAAAAATAAACGAAACCCTAGATCGGGGAGACGAATGAACAAGAGGAACATGACCGACGACGCCGTTAAGTGACGAGCGATGAGACCGTCGTAAAGAGGCCAATGCCTAAACGGTGTGAGCCAGAGTCAGCGATCTCGCGAGCCATTTTGAAGGCTTTGATATCATTAAATGTACGTCAAGCACTATGCTCGCCGCTCGATCTAGTCGGAGAGAATTGAGTGCTCCCATTGTTGACTTTTTCCAAGAATACGGCCCGATGACATTTGACTGGTGATGTTTAGGTTGTTTGAGGTTTATGCTATTGTTTCCTGGTATAGTTTTTTTTATCTTTTTTGGTTAGGTTACTGTAGAACAACCCAGAGGAAAAGAGAGTACATGTTAGAATAATTAAATATTAAACAACATATTTATCTAACAGTTTAAGCTTTTTTATAGTTTAATGTTGTTATCATTCCATTAATTCAAGTTCAGGGACAATATCGAATATTTTCATATAATTCGGCAACTAAATTGAATGTGTATCAAAAGTTGAAAGACTATATTGAACAAATTAAAAATTTAGGAATGTCATTACATATTAAAGTAAAAGTTCAGGAACTGTATTAAATAAAGGGAAAAAGCCACCAAAAACCCCAAACTTTACCCATTGTGACACATTTACCCCGAACTTTTTTTGTGACGCCAAAAACCCCAAACTTTCGTATTTGTGACACATTTACCCCAATGTACATTATCTATGGGCATTTTCGTCTTTTCCGCTTTTTCTTTTTTTTTTACTTTTTTTTCAGATCCGGCGAGGGGGCCTCGCCGACGTCCGGCGGCCCTCGCCGGCGGCCGCCCGACGCCGGCGTCGGGCGAGGCTCGCCCTCGCTCGCCGGCGTCGGGCGAGCTCGCCCTCGCCGGATCTGGCGAGGGCGAGCCTCGCCGGCGTCGGGCGGCCGCCGGCGAGGGCCGCCGAACGCCGGCGAGGCCCCCTCGCCGGATCTGAAAAAAAGTAAAAAAAAAAGAAAAAGCGGAAAAGACGAAAATGCCCATAGATAATGTACATTGGGGTAAATGTGTTACAAATACGAAAGTTTGGGGTTTTTGACGTCACAAAAAAGTTCGGAGTAAATGTGTCACAATGGGTAAAGTTTAGAGTTTTTTTGTAGCTTTTTCCCTTAAATAAATCAAGAGTTCATGGACCACTTCGCATATTTTATCAATATTTGTTGACGTTGCGTCGTTTTCACTGTATCAAAATCGAAAGTCTATCGTCGTTAGCATCCCCACGTGTGCATGGGAGACAGAAAGAGACATTGCTCTTTCAACTGCGCACGTGAACAATAATGATTGATTGATAGATTGTGAAAAGAAGTCAAAAGCTATATAAAAGGAGAATGTTTGTCCACGGATGATCAGACAAAGAACGTGCGCGTGGGGAGAAAATATTGCGTACCCCTAGTGATTTCACCGTGGAAAAATACCCACTCTGAGGTGATGACACGTGTCCGAGAGGGCCCACATGTCAGGAAGAGTCTCCCGCTCCCACGCCACTGAGCCGAGCTGAGCCGAGCTGAAGGTGGGCGAAAATTTTTGAAAAACAGCCCTCTCTCTCCACACTCCCTCTCTCTCCCTTTCGCGCTCCCCATCTGCTCTGCACACACTCTCTCTCTCTTTCGCGCTTCCCATCTGCTCTCTACTCTGCGCTCCGTCTCCCTCACCCGCTTAGGCACCCCATCCACGAACGAGGTCCGCTACCTCCGACAAGCGGGGTCCGTCTCCTCGCGCCGACGCCGACGCCGCCTCCGGCGAGTGACGGCCTAGCCTCCGCCTCCGCCCTAGCCTCTGACACCTCCGACGAGGGAGGTTCGCCGTTGCCGACGAGCGACGTCCGTCGCCTCCCACGAGCGAGGTCCACTATCTCCGACAAGCGAGGTCTGTCTCCTCGCGCTGACGCCGACGCCGCCTCCCACGAGCGACGCCCTAGCCTCCGCCTCCGCCCTAGCCCCCGACGCCTATGCCGAAGACGCCTCCGACGAAGCCCGACGCCGACGGCATGCTTGTGTGAAGTGGGTTCTCTGCTTGCGGCATGCTTATTGGGTTTTTGAATTGAGGAGTGTCGGTTGATAATTGGAAAATGGGCATGCTCTCTCCTTCTCGTGTAGGGGAAGACCCAATCCGGACCGTGTGCTGGGACGTCATTCCGGGCCTCCCACGAGATCCACCGCTGCCCTCAATATGCATTGACTTGAATAGGGACGGTTCTTTAAGCAGCAAGTCGATTGTTTTGCAAATTGACAACAAATCTCAACAAGTTTCTGCAAGTAAGGTCCTTACTGGGAAGCGCTATTCAATTACCCTAGCATAGACGCTTGTTAGTAATGGCATTAATGCATAAAACTGTAGTTTCTTGTATATGTGACTGCATGTCATATTTGAATTTTCTCACGTTCATTGTGTTTGGGACATCATAGGTGATCTTCGCCACTCCCTACAAGATAGACTAAGCAAGGGTGCATCAGGAAGAGGCCGAGATGAAATATACTTGAAACTCCGCACTAGCACAGGTAATTTCTGGCTTGAAGTTGTTTCTGTGTGATGGTTAAATTGACCTCATGTTTCTTAATCGATGAAGAAAATCATAAGTAGATTGGCACATATTTTCCTACTTTTGGATGAGTTTATTCTGTTTTAAAACACTTGTTGAATTTTAATAGCTAGGTTTTGCACATCCTATGCCCCCACTCATTGATTTGTAATCACATGGAATGTGTATCTGGGAGTTGACATGTGCATCAACTTCAGATACCACCAAGGTGGCTGACTTGCCAAGTTTAAACTCAATGGTTCAGCTTCACGGTGAAATGTCGGCATTAAGGTCAATTTTATTTTCTTCGATATATGGTTTTAGGTACAGGGGCCGATCTGAAAACCTATCTTTTTCTTTTTAATATCTGGTAGTTTTATTGGAGGCTTATCTCAAAATTGTAAGAATAAACAATCAAATCTTGTGACTTTACCAAAAAAAAAACAATCAAATCTTGTGACTGGCCTGGCAATTATCACTAGATTGGATTTCTCATGATGCCATGATGATTTGTATCCCTAATTGTTCTTTCCCTTCTTTTCTTGTTATTTTCAGCTCCACCGTTAAAGCTCATTGATTTACCTGGATTGGATCAAAGAGTCATGGATGATTCAGTGGTGAGGAATGAAAACTTTTCTCCAACATGGCTTAATTTAAAAATTGCTTGTGTGCTGCTCAATGCTTTTAACCATTGTTGCATCATGTGCTTCTCAGTTGATTGTGTAGGTGCATATGTCTTTTTTGAAGGAAAGCTTACTCTTTGGCTGTTTGTCTTGACTCCTAGCTTTCTAATTCCACTTTTCTTTCTTTTCCAGATCAGCGAGTATGTTCAGCCGAAATACATACATTTTGTTCTACTAGTTGCTGAAAGCCAATAACTTACTTTTTCAATCTTTTTTGGGTAGACTTTGAATTTCTGTTACAAGGAAATTTTTGTGCACCCAGAAAGAAGGATAACCATATCGAATGTTTATGTCTTGTAGGAAATTTGTCACTTTTTTTTGCCTAGGGTAGACTCTTGACTTTATTTCTGAAACTTCGTACATCTTATTACAATTTAGTGGTGAATATGGGCATTGTCTCACATACTTCCCTTGGTGCCAGCTCAATGTATGTGCTTGACATAATTTCTGATTAGTTTAGAAGACAAAATATTAGATAATAAAATGTTCTCTTTGTTTGCAATTATGGCTCACAAGTTCCTTTGTCTTTGCCTCCATTTGTCTTTACAACTTTATGTCTAAAGTTGTGTGTTTTGATAGGAACTATGATTATCCACATAACCATTGTTTGATTCGCAATCCATTCAGCATCAATTTGATCATTTATGAAATTGTAACATTACCAACATGTCGCAGGCTTCAAGGTAAGTCTCAGATTGTCCAGGACGAGTTGGTGAGGCTTGGAGAGCAGATGGTCAATAGTCCTGAAGGAACAAGAGCCTTAGCTTTGGAGCTGTGCCGTGAATTTGAGGACAAGTTTCTCCAGCACATTACGAGTGGTGAAGTAAGCAACTGAATTTTGGTAATTATAGAGGATATTTATGCTGTCTATCTTAGCACCCGGAAACATAAGCATTATATAAACTTTCCAACATATGGGTTTGAAGAACTAAAATGAGGTGGAAATGTTGTGGAGGGAAGAAGGAGTGAAATAAAATGGGTGTTCAAATGCCACTTTTGCTTGTGATAGATGAATATGATATGGAAATTCAAAAGAATGACGAATGTCTAATATGTTTGGTAAAAATAGTAGGAAAGCGAGAAAGGCAAGGCTATACTAGGAAATAACAATACCTATACAAGTGGAGGAATTGGCATTCTTTCTTTTTGCTCTCGTGAACTTCTACCAGCCACTAGTATAAGAATGAGAGTTGAAATTGCTACTTTATTTCGCCCCCATTGCGATGCATGAGCTCTGGAGCAATATCCTACATTGCTTACCTATTGTGTGTTTGCCTTAGGACTCTGAAGAAGAATGGTTTTTCCGGGTTCTGCTCTTGTTGGGTTCCTTTGCCTGAGGTAGAGTTGAAGTGTATTGCTTGGTGGGTGTTTGTTTACCCGCAATTTGAGGTTGAGCTTGGATTTACAAATTACAAAATAGGTGGATTTGAGGTTGAGCTCTGATTTGCCTAGGCGTTGACTCCCACCTAGCCGACACTAACACCGCCTCCGATGAGCAAGGTTCGCTGCTGCCCACGATTTGCCTAGACGTTGCTGTAGTGAAATTTGTGTCTCGATTATGAATTTTCCGTGTTGCTTGGTTGGATCAGGGAAAGACCATGTCGTTGCCTCTTCTTTGTCATGCAAGGATGAGGTTGACTTTCAATATTATAGTTCCTTTGTTTGGTTAGTGTAGCATTCTTTGATACTTCTCACTTTATGATCGTTCTTTCCAACCTGCAAATCACCTGTTCTAGGCGTGGGAGTTCCAACTTCTTTGACAAAATCATTATGGTACTTGTCTCAAAACATTGTTTCTTTGTTAATTGTGTTTTCTGAGCATTTGAAATGATTTGAAAGTGTCATTTTAATGCCTCTCTCTGAGGTGCATATTATCCCATCAAATAAAAGAAGTATTTTTGTTAGTGTGTGAAAGATCGTGAGTAGTATAGAGTAGATGTCTCGACATTCCTGTCAATAAGTCGGCATGGACTGAGCCGCCGATAACTAGTACTTATTTATACTTTCTTGGTGCTGAATGGATCGATATTTGCCTCTTAGCTTGCTGCTCACCTTGTGTTTGAACAATGCCTAAGCCAAATCTGTTGAGTGTTTGAGGTTTTGACATTGCTAGATCGAATGGACCGAATGAATAGGGTATTGCTAGCGTAACTCGATACGTCACAATGAATGACATGTTGTACTTTATCTGATTGCTTCCAAATGAATGGTGTGCTGCGGCTAGAATTTGTTGTTGTGGGGGGGGGGGGGGCAGCCAGATGTTCATTAAAATTCCCCAGAGAAAATCAAGTTGAATATCTCACCGGATAATCATCTTTTGTGAATGTGTAGTAGAGATGACGACAGTATAATAGAGATGATGTGGAGAGGACCTTGAACGAGTGGACTAATTCTGTACCTGCATTGGTATAGCATAGGGTCCTGCTTCATTCATGGTTGAACATAATTTGTGAGAGTGCTTTTACTGCTTTATATTGGTGTGTGATGACGTCCGCATCAACTAGACTATATCTAATTGTAAATCGCATTGAATCAAAATTTTTGAAGTTTAAGCAGTTCATGGTAGTTTTGTCTGGATAATTCTGTGGTCTCCTAATGAAAATGCATCCTCACTTGAGTTCGTATACTTGAAAAATTCCTTCTTGTACTTGGTCATCCATCAGAACACTTGGGTAAGAATAGTCCTCCCTACTTTTTTGGAATATGACTTCCACTTTTTAAATTAGGAAGTTGTTTTCCTTAGTTTTGAACTTGGCAGTATCGCATGAATTGTCACTCGCTGTTCAGTGTTTGAGCTCCTTAGAATGAATGAATGATACAATATCACATTTCAGCCCCTTGCATTAAATCGATGTCACCTGCGAATCAATGTCACACTTTCTGCTCATTTTATCATGATGGCAATTTTTTCGGATACTGTCCTCTCTAACTTTACATATATGGCAGTGGCTTACTCATGTACATAAATTTTCCATGGATGACAACCTCGATTTGAAAGAAAAAAAAAGCCCAGCTGTGTTGCATATATGTATCGTGCGTGCATAGTTTCTACATTATAGTTTTGGATGTCTTTTCTAATAATGAACTCCATATTCTACTTTTCTGAGCATATACATGAGTATGGACATCCGTAACAATTGACATACATCTATTTCTCGTCAAGTAGGGTCATTACTGAACGTAAACCTACTGGAATTATCTTTCAAGCTTGCTGGTTGGGACTGTTTTGGTGTCATTTTAATCCCAATTTGGTATCAATTTGGGTGCAAATTTATCGGATGGCTGAATCAGAGGTAATTATTTGCTCATACTATGCGAAATATATTTTTCTTAAACCACCATGTTGATAACTTTTTGTTTTTTTAGTTGCAGCAGGAAACTTCCCATCTTGCACACGTAATGCATGATATGGAAAAAGATTATGAGTTTGCGGTGGGAATGGTTTTTCCAAATGAACTTGAAGCATACGACAAATATGTGGCCTATGCAATCAGCAAAGGATTTGGGGTGAGAAAGGGTAATATGTTCAAAAATGGTAAAGGAGAATTAACCCGACGAACTTTTGTGTGCCATTGTGAGGGGCATTCTGTTAGCTCATCTGATCAAGAAAAGAAATTTGAGAGGTTTGAAGTTAGATGTGGCTGTCCTGCTCGTATCAAATTTAAGGTTAACAATGGTGTCTATGAAGTCATGAAGCATATTTCTGAGCATAATCATGCATTAATTCCGGATGATCAAAAGCATTTGATTAGATGTGGAAGAATCATGTCTGATACTTCTAAGAGTGTCTTAGTTGACATGAGGAAAGCCGGCATTGGAGGGACTACAGCATATAAATTTCTAGCAAATGAAGCTGGAGGAAGCAAAAACTTGGGTTTTAACCTGCGTGATTGTCAAAATTATTTGCAAACGAAAAGATCCGATGGTATAAGTGGGGGAGATGGTCAAAGTGTTCTAAATCATTTTCATCTCATGCAAATGAAAAATCCATTGTTTTCATATGCTGTACAGTTAGATCAAGATGGTAGATTGAGAAATTTATTTTGGAGAGATAGCATGTCAAGATTTGATTATGATTGCTTTGGCGATGTGCTGGTGTTTGATACTACGTATCGTACCAACAAATATAACATGATATGTGCACCATTTATTGGGATTAATCACCATTGGAAGAATGTTTTGTTTGGTTGTGCATTTTTGTTGGACGAGACTGCAGAATCATTTATATGGTTATTTGAGGCTTTTTTGAAGTCTATGGGAAATAAGGCTCCGAAAACCATATTCACTGATCAGGACCAAGCCATGGCAAAAGCCATTAGAACGGTGTTTCCGAATACACAACATCGTTTATGTACTTGGCACATCGGGAAAAATGCCAACCAAAACATTCCACATCTTTACCATAAGCCGGGTTTTAAGGATACATATTTCTTAGCGCTTATGTATAGATGTACATCGGAGGAAGAATTTGAATTTACTTGGAGGGAAATGGAAAAGGAGTGGGATACTGCAGATAACCCTTGGCTTCGGAGATTATACGACATTAGACACAAATGGAGTTCAGCTTTTGGTCGTGACATTTTTACATGTGGTATAAGATCCAGTCAAAGGAGTGAGAGCACCAATAATGTCTTCCAACGTATGTCAACGAAGACATTGACTCTTGTAGAGTTTGTCCACCACTATGAAGAACAAGTGAATCACATGAGAGAAATTGAAACTCAAAATGATTTTAGTAGTCGAGGGAATCCCAAATTGGCAATTTTGGGTAATGACATCTTGACGCATGCTTCAAAAGTGTATACCCGTACCATTTTTAAACGGTTTAATGATGAATTCATGCAAAGTGTCTCTCAACGTATTTCAAGTGAAGCATTTGATGGATCAGTTTATTTTTTTACTGTCACGTTAAAGGGGAAGTTAAATGGGAGTGGAAATATTGTCAAATTTGACCCTGCAGACTCTTCAGTTTCTTGTGATTGCAAATTATTTGAATTAAAAGGCTGGTTGTGTTGTCATGCGTTGAAAGTGTTGAGTGAGAAATCATCGGTTATGGGTATTCCATCTCCCTATATTTTGAAAAGATGGACTAAGGGTGCCAAACAAGGGATTGTGAATGATGAATCTCATGAAATGGCACCGGGTTCATCTAAATTTAATCGATTTTCCACGTTAATGCATCAATCCTTTCAAATGATGAGTTTGGGAGCTGAAGATGATGATTCCATGAGAATAGTGACGGAGGACATGGAAAAAACGACAGCTAAACTTTTATCACATAAATCGAGTATGGCTGTGACTGATGATGCTGGGGATGATGATGATAATGAGGCTTCTGTGTGCAATATTTCGGCATTGGACCCCCATCGAAGGAAAGCAAAGGGAATAAGTTATGGGAGGCTTAAAAGCTCTAGTGAGAAAAAGAAGAAAAAATCTAAGGAAGGAGCACCTCCAACGAGTATAGAAAGTCGACGTGAGTGGCATATTATTCTACTTAATATGATTAGTTAAATTTATTGCTTATGTCTCATGATGCTGATAACATATTTATTACTTTGTAATGTAGAGTTGGTTGTTCAAGCAACACAAGATGGAGCTCATTTCCCAGATTATTTGCATAATTCAAATCAGCTTCAAAGTGCCTTTTATCCTAGCAATATTGGTGGTCCTACAGTAAATCTCAATTTTCCTCATCAGGTATATTGCTCGTAGTCTGTCAATTGTATTTACATTTTACTAATTTGGTCATTTTTTTGTGGATGTAGCAGCGACCATATATCATGCCGCCGGGGATTATGAGTGGATTTTGTCAATTCCCCAGTCAGGTATTTAATAGCTGAACTTATCAGATGCATGAATGAGAATAATCTTGCAAAACAAATTAGTAGTGACAAATTTATTACATGCAGATGCATTCACAATACACCATGTTGCCAGGGATTATGAATGGAATTTCCCCATTCACTAGTCAGGTGCTTATTATGAAATCATTTTAGATCTTAGTGTTATTTCACCTTATTATTACCATTGTAAAATTTATTGTTAATGGTTTCTTCTCCATAGATGTTGGAGTATCATAATAGATCTCATGGAACCATGTTGAGTCAGGTACAACTTGCTTTTTTTTATTCAACACTTATTTGAGACATTTATCTTGGCATTTGTTTAGTAAAATGTAAATAAATTGGTTATTCCTTTGTGCAGGGGTCATCAAACTCTTTAGAGCAGCCTAGGGTGAATGAGTTGAACAACTCTGAAGGAACATAAATCAATTGGCTGAAGTAACTCATAATTTTGTCTCTTTCTAAGAGGAGGAGGAACTCTCCCTCTCTTTTATGTATAGGGTTGAATTTATAGCTCGTTGTGTATGAGCTTGACTTCGATTCCCGCCACATCTCGTCAAGAAGAGGAAAAAGAGCTTGACCTTGAAATTTGAAGTAGTTGCCTTCGGGTTGGTAATAGGGGTCATCTACATTATTAATGTTACGGGAGTTGTTATTGTGATATTTTCCTTTCTGTGAACGAACATCACTTCGTTGTAGACATTCGGATGATTTGTCCTTGCTGTTAACTCTGAATGTTTGAAACATTTCCATGTCTGATTGAAGAGAGACTTTTCTTTGGACATGGAATGTCCATCTCCATTATCGTTGGACAGTATGAAGCTGTGGATCTACTTTTGTTAATTTATATGTAATTGCAGGACACTATTCTGTAGCTAGAGTTCCAAGGTGTGAGAAAGCAACTAAAAGTACAAGTTTGTAAATCTTAAAGTCTTCAGCAATTTTGGTATTTTGACTTTTTCAGACTTGCCATGTATGTACACCAAGGCTAGTTGCATCAAGGCTTGCTGCAGATACCCATATGCTTACAGGTTAGGTAACAGATTGAAAGTTTCATTCCAGATCGTGATGCCTTTTTTCCTTTCGCATATTTTCATTCACGACTTTTTCAAATTCATGGGGGCAGAGCCAGTAAGACTTTTGTGTTGATGTTGAACTTTTGTTCTGCTTGCTTATGTTGATTGCAAATATCCGTTGTTTCCATCTGCTAGAGTTCAAGTGCAGTCATCTGCTTACAATTCTCATTAGAATTGGGTGATCCGACAGGCTTGCTAAACATCTACCTGCAATATTATGAGGCCCCTTACCATCTGTAGTATTCTGCTATTATGAGATTAAACCAGTCTTAGTTCGGTAGGAATGTAATATACTTAAGTCTGTGGTTTATAAGAACTATAAAAAAGTAAAATGGCTCATTCGAGCGCTTTCATGCAGCCAGCTAAGTTCAATTATAGGTATCATAGTTTGAAAGTTATTATCTTGTGAAATGCCTTTATGCTGTTTCATTAGGTGTTCTTATAAACTCATTTATCATGTATCTTATGAATTTTCTTTGTGACTATCCTTTTGGTGACTGCATTTCTATGCATGCCAGTGATTCTTATAATCCAGTTCCTGGAGTGATGGAAGGTGTTCCATCTTCGAGAAATTACGAAGGCGGATTTGCAACTAAGCTGATGGTAATAGCTTAAACTTGCTTTCTAGGAAAAGCAACTGAGTTTATTTTATTTTTCCTTCTATATTCTTCGACGAAAATTCTTGGTCTTTGCCTCCCTTTTGCTTAATGGACAAAATTTTCACTTGGCAATTCCTCCAAGATCTCTACATTGGTTGGGGGAAGAACGCGGACGAATCAGATTGTGAGGAACATATCAAGAGACACTTGGATTTCTCAACGAACTTATGCCTTTGGTTTTAACTTTTGTGTCTTGTTCATTAGATAGATTGTTAATGCATTTGTGCAGCTTGGAATATGTGAGGGAGATTATGTTCAGAGCCTGGCATAAAAGTACAAGTTCAGCAAGTAGTGCAGATATACCGTACAAAAACATTCTACTATTACTTCACCATTTGGCTAAAATTGTTTCACTCCAGATTTTTTGTTTGGGCTGTGGTTGTTATTCTCTTGATATAGCATTTACTATAAAACTCCGTAAAAACTTTCAGTGCATGACTAGATTCCCTATGTACTTTCTCCTGGCAGCAATTTGTCATTCTCTTTGTTCTCTGCATTTTAGATTCCTTGGTTGGAGGTCTAACTTGAAATCTCTTATTCTCTACATGATGCTTCCTTAAAACTAGCAACTTTAGTGCTATCTTGTACACTACTCATCTCTGTATTGTACGGTCATCAATATTTCTAGAATCTCCTTTTCCATGAACATCAAAGATATAGGTCAAGCAGAATTGTTTTTCAGGTCCTTCGAATAATTTGGTTTCATTTATGAGAATAAAACTGGGTTACTAGGTGTTGGCAGTATTTTGGTTAATGTAGTTTTAACTTTTAACACGTGACTGGATACTGGGCTTAAAACTTGTGGCTGAATTGATTGATTTATTGAATATATTCCTCAATGTTGTATAAGTTGATATCATGTGAACAACAGGTCTGGACTTGGTTAAATTTCTTTCTGCTGATAGGAGTTTGCCGTATTGTCTATCTTATGCAGAGTAGCTGAAAAGGATTGGGGAACCGATTTTAGAAAGCTGTCTGCTGGTTGAGCTCTTGTCGGTCTTACTTTATGGCTTGACAACATGCAGGCACTCTCTCTCTCTCTCTCTCTCTCTCTCTCTCTCTCTCTCTCTCTCTCTCTCTCTCTCTCTCTCTCTCTCTCTCTGTTTTATTGCTTTTTGCTATACAGCTCACAATCTACAACATTGAAAAGTGTATGCCAATGCAAATATGAATCTGTGTCATTCTTTGCTTCTTCCAGATAACTATTATTTATACTAAATATGTATATACCTGCTTTGATGCATAGAGATTGTAAAATCAGAAGATTGCCGACACCTGCTTGAAATATAGTTAATGATGGTTAATGATACTTGAAACTCATCGCATATAGCTTCGCATAGTTAAAGATACGCGAAACTTGTCACATAGAGTTTTGCATACCTATCTGTACGTGCATTGTTGCTGACATTTCTTGGTTTCATGTTTAAGTATCAGAAACTGATCTGACACAAGACTTGCACTCTACAGAAAACTGTCTGTAAAAACACATAAAACAAAAGTCATAGAAGAACTAAACTCTCTCTCTTTTGTAGCTTGAGAGTTTCTGTTATCTTTGACCCCTCTAAAGGCTGTGGAAGACTCGCTATATCTGTTGTTGCAGTGAAGTTGCTGTCTAATAATATGTGGGATAGTGTTATATACTAGTTTCAATTGCCAATTTTTCAATTCCCCAACTACTGAATGTTCGTGACATGAGCTTCTCTGTTAGTTTTTGCAACTTTTAAAAATAATTGCCTATGTATTTATCGATGGTTTATTTGACAGTTGTCTCTGCGGTTCTCTTCTAGTTGCAAGACATCGTATGAATGGGTGGTCAATGAGTACTACCGCTTTCGTGACAAACTCAGAACCCTATATCAGGTAGTGCCTCTGTTAAATGAAATCTCCATATGCTTCTATTATGTTTGCAAGTCCCAGAACCAGGAAGAAAAGTGGTTGCAGCTGGTTTAAAGGACTTGAATTTTCACATGATGTGGTTCGAAGCAGGTCTAGGGAGAAAGATTTCAATTGGAAAGACTCTTCAGAACTAAGAAACTCAGCATCCCATCGCAACAACTCCAGAGTTTTCCTTGCACTTAATCGTGGAGGTTATATGTCGGCTCAGGAAAAGATCAATGTGTTCTCATTGGAGCCTGAAGTGATCCGGCAGGAACTGAAGAATGAGTCGGAAAAGTTGTTCTTTTCAGTAGACTCAAGACGGAATTTGGTGGCTCTGAAGTCACCCATGGCTGAATATATTGATGTCTTCTCTAATCTTTCAGAAAATTCAATTCAACAGGTTTTCATAAACATATGTTTCTTTAATTTCTTACAGCTAGTCGTTGGCATAATTTAGGCTGTCCGTTTCTCTGATTTTTTAATGATGGACATGGAATTGCACTTTATTTGGTTCATCATCCTGTTTAAATTTCTCTTTACGTGAAGTTTGTTGCAGAAAGTCGCTTAATAAATGTAGGCCTCTGAATGTCGGTAAACTCATGATATGATAGTATGTAGCGTATATCCTCATGATTGATGATGATGGCTGACTTTCAAAAAGAAAAACAGACGGTGTTGACTTCTTGATTGTTAGACCAAGTTGGAAATTAAGAGTAGAGAGGCACATCATTTTGTAATTTACCGTGTCAATTATATCTTTGCCTGATAGAACCTTCACCCTGGTGTCTGAGTATTAAGAGCTTGGCCAACTGACACTTTCTCTATTAACATTAGAAATAAGTTATAAAAAAAAGAAATCTCCTAAATCATGCACGCATCATTTTGAACACTAAATAACAAAGAGTATTCTCGTGAGTCTGGAAGTAGATGAAATGATTTATTGTTGATGCTCAATAGAATGAAAACCTTAGCCGGTCTTGAGAATAGAGTGATTTCGTTCAGGCCACTAGACAGTGCTAACATCAGAATGAGCTGGTAAAGTAGCTTTAGCAGTAAAAATCTGGAAATCAGAGAATTGGAAATATTATGACGGTTTTCTTGGCAATTGCACTGCTGACCTTATTTCTTAGTTTCATTTTGTAGAATTTGTTCTCCACATAGATGCTTCAAAAGCCAAAAGTCAGTGTAGATATAATCATTGCTAAGAACACTGATTTTCTCGGCATGCTTTAATTTACTTCTTCTCCTTCGGCAACATAAGTTCTGGATGCTTGAAACCTTTCAATTTCATATTTGCGGGCACTGCTTTGACGTTAATTTTCTTTAGCATTAAGAGAGTAGCTAGTTCCTCGTGTCAATTTCACTTTCCACTTTCAAGTCAGTCTGCTCTCAGGTTCAATGTGATGTCTGCTGAAAATTCTGCTTCATGATTTTTTGTCCTTCTTTTTCTGTGTTCATTGTGATATACTGACCAACTCTTCAAATGAATGGTGCAAGTTCTGTTTACACGAATGGAATGGTCTTTTTGTGAGCTCCTTTTGATGCTGAACTGTAGTCAACTGTTTTCAGCCAAGTTTGCCCAATTATCTTGCATTGGGTTGAACCTCTTCTTCACATTTTTCTTCTTCATCATCTCTTTAAAATGTTTTCTTGCATTTTTGTCCACGAGTCATTTAACCATTGCCTTTTGAAGATTTTACTGTCAAAAATTCATCGGCTTTGATTGCTTATCATTGGGTGGTATTGCCGGATGTTGTACTATGAGAGTTTGCTAATGTTAAGAAATCGAGCAGGACATATCAACTGAATATACAGAAGAGGAGGACTCCATGTCTGTTTGTTGCCCCAGCATTGAAGCAGTCTCTTTCAAGAGCTTGGAAGATGTTGATCAGCCTAGTCCAGATTCAGTTCTTGAACATGAAGAGGTTCCATTTAGCAGCAGCACTGATCTCTTTGGTCAGTAAACTTAGCTGCATTTTCTTTGTTATATAAATTCTTTTCACATTTTAACTTCTAAAATTTTGTGATAGGTGTTGGGCTGCAATCTCGTCTTTTTAATTTGGAGCCTTCAGAAGCATGCTCAGATGGACCTGGGTCAAGCAATGGACATAACATGGAATGGCCTTCACACATATCTAAGGAAAGAGAAGATTTAACAAGGTCGTTTGCTGTTCAGGAAAGTAGAGATGTCTTATATCTTGTTGATATTTTGACCGAGGCAGGTTTTCACGGTACAAATCTTTCGAGTGGCCTCCATAAATGGCACTCTTTAGAATGCCGGATAAACCCCTCGGTTTTCCTGGCCCTAGAAAAGAGATATGGTGAGCAGAAGTCTTGGAAAAGGTCGGAAAGGAGGCTCCTATTTGACCAAATAAACATTTTCTTGATGAAATTTCTTCATTCATTCTTAGGTATTCCAGCATGTGGAAGTCCTGTATTGACAAGGATTAGGAACAGTCTTACTAGGGACACCATTGAGGAAGTGCTCTGTTAATTTCTGGTCAGACAGGATATAGAAATGAGAAAGGAGTCGATTGAGAAGCTGCTGGAAAATGATTTTAAGTCTTTAGATTTAGGAGATTGTTCAGATTCTATTGTCATAGAGATAGAGAGGCTAGTAATTGATGAGCTTGTGGCGGAGGTTATCAGTATGTAAATGGTGCTTGTGAGGCTTTGTTTTGATTCTTGGCTTGTTTTTTTTTTTTGTATTATTTTATTTTTATAGAGGGGAATCGATACTTACAAAAAGCAAGTGTCGTAGTACAGAGATGGAGAGGCTAGTAATTGATGGGCTTGTGGTGGAGGTTATCAGCATCTAAATGGTGCTTGTGAGTCTTTGTTTTGATTCTTGGCTTGTATCTTTGAATAGTCCATCAATTAAAAAAATCAGGGGGCAGTAGCGGTTTTTATGTTGAAACAGTTTTGATCATTTGAGAGATCTTTGAGGAGAAGATTGTATAGATTCAATGTTTGCTGCAGGATGTCGATCCTGCAAAGGGCAGTAGCGGTTATTTCCTGTTTGCTGCAGGATGTCGGTCCCCGTTGAGGATGCTCGGGGACCGGCACCCTATAGCATCGTAAACAATGGCGAAACGAAACTCCAGAAAGTTATTGAAAAGCATTCAACTTCGATTTCTTGAAATGCGACTCACCAAATTCGGTTTGTCGTTTTTATGGGGGTAGGGGAAACACAAGTTTAATTTGGTCGATACTCCATCACCACCAGTCAGACCTGCAATTCTCAAGTTGAACTGACCCCGTGGTTCATGCAACTTCCAATCCCACGAGACTGGGCATTGTCTTGTCTTTTGTTGGAAAACATAAAGGAATGTTATAAATTAAGGGGTAGAAATGTATTGAGAATAAAGGAGGCGTTAATACCTGTTCGGGAATTCTTCTGTGAACGAATAATTTTGTCAAAAGTCCGATTTTTGAGTCGTTCAGCTACGCATTTTTTGTAGAATTGATAGTTTAGAGTGTCGTGGAACTATGGGATATTACGGATCTTGATTTGGACTTACCGTTTGCCCGAAATGAATTTTTAAAGTTTTCCGCGTGAAGTGAACAATATACGACCGGCAGCCTTCAGGCCATATTTCGCCACGAAATTCAATTTTTAAGTCGTTGAGTTGTGCATTTTTATAGATTATAATTTATCAGGGAACCAAAAAAATTTGAGATATGTCCCAGATTAAAAGCAACAACACTACTTCAGAAAAGTCAGCATTAAAAAAATAGTATCCTAAAGAATTTGCTCTTGACAATCGAAAACAGTCCCACCTTAATTACCGTGTTTGGCCCAGTCACATCCTCAACACGAAAGGCATACCCCACTTTTTCACCTAAGTCAGTTTCCATGGGCATTACTACAACTTTATTAAAGGAAGAGAGAGAGAGAGAGAGAGAGAGAGAGAGAGAGAGAGAGAGAGAGAGAGAGAGAGAGAGAGAGAGAGAGAGAGAGAGAGAGAGAGAGAGGGGGGGGGGGGACACCGTCATTCAAACTTGCAAAACACATTACATCGGCTTATGATTTCTCAACACCAACAATATCTCCAAGCCAATTCTAAATGCTGTGGATAAATGACTACAAGCCTTTGAAGATAAAAAAAAAAGTGCAAGAGAAAGAGAAGCCACAATAAACCCTACTTGTGCCACAGAAAAGTGACCAAATAGTACCTACTCCAGCATCGAGCACTTGAAGAGTTGAACACTCCAGTCAAAACACTTGCAGCAATTCCCAAAGACTGACCAAGAGCAAGTGCCTCAGATACACCAAGCATGCTCACAGCCAGTGCTAAGTTGTTGCAGATTTTTGCTGCCTAAAGATTAAAGGACATTGAAAGTATTACAAGCAGGTAAAGGCTGGCGAGAGTAATTGTGAACAATTACTACATTTGGTCAAATTCTGTACTTCTATTGTCTCTTCAATATATGTTGTCATATGAAGGATGTGTACTAAAACATTGAGGAACTCTGGAAACTGATATCAGTTTAGTCAATGGGACAAAATTGTCAAAATCTTCTGGTATTGAATACTAGAAAAATGTAGTGCATGTCGTTGAGAGCTCAAGAAGATGCTTTGCTGATGTCTTGTTCAATTTGATTTCAGTTATCTTTCATACACTAAGCATTTATCAACCTTTCAGTTTCAGATATGGCTATGAATTAATTCAGAAGACAAGATGGATATTCTATTCTAATGCAAGGTAGAACTTGGTAAATGCAAACCAAGTAAAACTAGCCACTAACCATATTAAGTGAAAGCAAGACTAAAGCAGCAACCAAGCGAAATTCTACCTTCAGAGTATGATTAGTAATATGTATTGATACCAAGGGGAACCCCCATCTCAATCTTATTTATTGATGACAACAAGCTTTAGGTGTATAAGCATCAGTATTCAGCCCATAAGTGGCAACCTCCTCTTATGCGGCAAATCAGACAACCAATTCTAGCTTTAGCAGTGGTATAAAGAAAGCAAGGAACTTTCAAAATTGTTCGCAATGTTTCTCTCCTTTTGCAGTCACTGAATACTTATTAAGGCTTGTACCATCCATGAGCAGTACATGAATTAACACTTTCCGATTGACGCACACAGATTGTGTCATTGCACCTCCAGAAACAGGTGCATCCAGCATCATAGGAACTCCACCTCCATCTATTTATTTACAACATATAAAGCTTGTACAGCATATACATATAACACAAGAAACAAAGATGAGAAACAAATCCAAAGAGGGCAACTACCAATTCTTTTGGGACCAAAAGATGATGTTCAAAAGGCAGTAATAGAATGTGTATGACTTATATACATCTTCAGTTTCTTAATACAAGGTATGTAGTTGCCTTTGCCCTGCATCAAACAATCTGAGTATTCCAAGTCTGAGATGCCATATCTACTTATTACAGCAATTACAAAAGGCGTCTAAGTGCACAAGGCTTCCCGCACTGCAGGAATCTGTGGAGGGGTTTGATATATGCATTTTAATCCTCCAAAGATAATCCTGATGGAACATTACATGCTCAAGTCTTATTTTGACAAAAAAGAAAACCTTAAATCTCTCATCCATTTGTCTCATACACTATGGGGATGGTGAGAATGGTGGCGTTCCATCCAAAGTATTTAGTCCTAGTAAAAGCACCGATAACTACCACATACATTTCATTAAATATCACTGAAAGAGTCCATGTTCTTGCAAATGGACATGGAGATGCGGCGTAAGTATGCCTCCATAGCAATAATCATATATCCTGGTAAATCATATTTTTAGGACGTTACAATGACGATGACGGTCAAGCAGTTTTCAGGAAATAAGGACTGCACACTATTTGGGAAATAATCTTGATGGAACAATGGGCTATTAAGCATGACACTTACACGCAATAATTTTATTTAAAGGATAACTCTTCTGAGTTTACTTCCCGTTACCTCTCTTCCCTTTTAAAGTACAGTTAGACACAAGTGCTGAAATCTTTCTCGATGTTTGGGGATCAATAGTAGAAGAATCTATCAATAACCACGGTCTTAGGAGATTTCCACCATGAAGCAATCCATTCGGTCCAGTGTATACATCAAATACCTACATTAATCGTATATATAGATTATTCAATTTTATCCTTATATGTCTTTCACCTGGCAAATTTTACGAGAAAGGCTCCACAAACACAGTGATAAACAACTTACACGCCGAGCAAATTGATTTAAATACATTTCTGCATCGTACGGCATGCTCCTAGCATACACTTATGATTGATGCATGAAATAAAAAAGTTAATGCCTAACATGAGTCCAAAGTAATTGAAGTGCTCCTCAAATAGGAAAACAGGACCTCTTCATCAATACCCAAGCCTGTATGTTAATGCCAATGATCTCCCACCGAAAATAAGATCACTTATTGCCGGAAAGAATGGACCTCTGAGCATTAAGATATATTATTTCCCAAGGTTGAAACATTTACCCTCTTTCTAGTCAGTTCAATTCACAACTCCTGGTTCATATCAGAACTACAACCAATACAATATTCTCTATTTAAAATCTATACGACAATCGTAAAGATTAACTGCAGTTGTAATATAATTGTGATGACAGAAAGGCTACTGCAAGAAAAGGACAAACATAAAAGTCAAAATTTAGAACTTACATGGGAAGATGACGGCAACATTGTCATTATTACATCACTTTCTTCTGCAACTTCAAAGGGTGTTTTCTTGGTGGGGACTCCAATGCCAGCAAAGATCTTCATGGCATCACCATTTCTGAAAGGAATAATTTTTTTTCACTTACACAAATGGGCACTAAATACTCCACAATAATTGGATTGCAAGAATGTTCCATTATACATGAATACAAAATTGAAAAAGGTGATGCTACTGGGAAAGTCAAAGGATAGTCTAGACACTACTTATAAAGATAGGCTTCCATCTAGTGAGAACTCTCTGAACGTCTCCTAAGGGATGTGAATAAACCAAGATTCTGATCCTAATCTGCTCATAACACATTCATCTCCTTGTTGGTCTAGCTAATCAGTTAATGTCAAAGTATTGGAAGCTCAAAATAGCAACATAATGAGATCATTTAGGAGTATTATCATTTCGAGGAAATGCATTTACAGATTATTAGATTCACAGAATCCCAAACATTACACATCATGCACGGCGACGTTGTATCCAGCTTTAACAAGATTCTTCGCCATTCTGGGTCCCATATTTCCCAAGCCTATGAAGCCAACATTCTATAAATGTAAAAGCAAATTCAGCAGAGACAAACAAGAGCTAAAAGCTATAAACCATACCTGTCATATGAAATTAACCATGGAAAACCCCATCTATGATTTAGCTGGACATGGTAAATTAAAAGGGCAATATTTGAGATATCGTTGAAGCTAAAAATTGAGCAAACCATGACGATGATGGATTAAGGTTCTTGACTCAAAACAAAAACAAAAGTCCTTGAAATCTATGGCTCGACAGAGCATACTTAAAAACCAAAAAGATGCTGTGGCAGCACATATGAACAAGATCCAACTCTCCCACAGGAGAAGCAAACAAGCGGGGCACCCAGTCTTTTTGCCAACTCAGACTTCTTGCAAGCACAAAGGGTAGTAATACATACATATATAGGGGATGAAAGACAGGACGCAATAGGCACTAGCACACAGTTAAACTCGGAACATGCGCATCGTAGTAGTTTAAGGTTAGTTTGTTACCACGCAAGCTCTTTTCCCAGTGAAAAATTAATAAAACAAATTAAAGTTCCAACAGGATCGCATATACATTGTATTGGTGTGCAAATATAATTCTACGCTGGCTTTACAACTGCCTTAAATCCTACAATATCATTTCTAGAGTAGTGTAAAACTTTGGGACTTGAGGTACATTTGTCAAGCCCACCTATCTAACCGACAAACTGGCAGTTAACGGTTTCTTAAACCTATGTAATAAGCAAATGCAATTACTCCACTCATGAAAGAGATTTTAACAAAACATCCGATAGCAAGATAAATAGAAGACAGGCACATACTGGAAGATCTAAAAATGCAAAAATGAATGTATAAAGATTGTTAAAGCAAAAAGGTATCATGAGATCGATATACACAAGGATGACAGTGCGACAAAGTCTTTAGCCCTTCGAGTGAAGTCAGCACATCAGCAGTTCGAGTTATATTAACCAATTGCGAGACTGCCCTAGGTTTGAATCTCAAGTGGAGAACAATATGCACACGCATCTAGCAGATCAAATTTCTTAGAAGCAACATCCAAAAAGATAAAATCACAGCAAACTCAACTATCCTGCTGAAACAAAGGCCGGAAAAGAAAAACTAACCTGAAACTGGTGTATCGGCAAAGCATCATAAAACTCATGCGCAATGATGATTGTTGGCACTGGAACAAAAAGAAACAGATGTAACGCATCGAAGAAAGAGATGCTCAGTTTATGTTTATCTAGAAAGAGTTAAGATCATCCCATCTAAAAGATTCCGAACTCCATAAGAATAATATGTCTTGAAAACAAAGTAAAAGATATTATCTAGTGTAGAGTGACCTTGAGCATTAACACCAGACACATAAATAACAGCATCACTTCACTACAATTGGCATTGACATCACATACAATCATTTTTATCTTATTGAACACCAAAAGAATGCAGTCACCGCTGTAACTAGTGCAGTTATAAGGGGAAGTCAATTTCCATCATGACACTTTATTGCTTCAATACCTATACAAATGTTCAAACCTCATCAGATTTAATTATGTCAATAGCATGAGAAACAGAAAACAGTAACTACTCACCATTCACAAAAAACAAATCGAACACTAACAATGCACGATAGATGGCTCTTTAGCATGAAAAGGTGTACTGCCCAATAATTGGAAATATACTGTTGGTATATGTATGTACTATCAAAATTCAGTTCTGCTGATGTATGTCTTTGTGCTTCTAAAGAAGGGGAGAATCTGAGCCTAGGTATTGTATGCTTAACAAATGCAGCATTTATATAGTTTCTTTTCCTTCCCACAAAAGCATAATGAAGCAAAGATAAGTCCTTACATCCTAATGGAACCTGCTCCAATGCAGCATGCCACGTTACTGGGGTCCCCACCAAAGTGCTAATAGTTCTGTGTCCAACATCTTGCGATATATTTTCCTCCTCGATACACTTCAAGTTGCTATGCTGGAGTTTCCTCAACGTGGGACTGCACTCCACCATGTGTACGTGCAGTACCTCTGTGAACTGTTTGAACTTTGATGTACCCTACAACCAAAGCTACACTACTTAATCAGTTGACTGTCATATAATACGGACAACGGACGATGCAGCAAATATGAAGGAAAACTTCCCTATCAGAACTAATGAAACAAAACATAAATTTCCTGCAACTTCTCTCAGGTAAAACAATCGTTCGCGATAGAGCATCGCTGTAGACATACACGAAGAAGGTCGGCCATGAGAGTTCCTCGTCCTGGACCCAACTCAACAAGGTTGACACTACTTGGTCGTCCCATTTGCTCCCACATGCACATGGTCCAAACGCCAATCATCTAAAGTTACACGATATATATTAGCAGAGCAAAAGTAGTCGACAATATACTAGAAAAACCCACCGGAGATAGATTACTAAAGAACCCAGTAAGTTTAATTTTCAGCACCCACAAACTTCAATTTGACTCAGATATAGGTAATGATATGGGAGGATAGCTACCAATCTTACCTCACCGAACATCTGACTTACTTCAAGAGAGGTTATAAAGTCACCTTCCGCACCAAAAACATCACAGTTGATGTAGAATCCAGCTTTTGGGTTAGTCAGAACTTCCTCCATGTACTCAGCAACTGAAATTGGCCCACCCGAAACTGCGAAAGAAACCGATTGTTAACATCAAATTGCAAGTGTCAGCATTGCTCAATAAAGCACGTCAAATGATAGAGGATGCCTGTAAATGACTGTCGAAATCGATGGGTCTCATTGTTCAGACGGTAGGCAAGGACGGGAGGCTTCCATCAGTTCAAAATGAGTGTCGTACACATAGAAAGCTATTGCCTTTCTAATAGCACTGTTAGATTTAGAAGCAGATTAACAAACACTCTAAGTTTACATTTCATCAACTTAATCATGGAGTGCTACGTGAGTTCTTCCTTGAAAAGATAAATATGACTTATTTTTCAGCTTTATCATTTCCAACCAAAAGGCCTTCCACCGGTGAAAGCATTCCATACTACACGCTATCAGCTCTTACTGAAAAGGAACAACGTAACACCCGATCCCTGAAGCCCGCCCCATCTGCCGCACCTTACCTTGGCACTTACCGAAGGTCACATTCACAGGCACGATCGGGCACATTTTCACAAACATAACGCACTCGCCATAAAGCACACCAAGATATCAAGCGAAACCAAGAATCGGGAAAATGTTCCCGTACCTTGACGATGCCCTTAAGGTGCTTAACCAGCTCGGAGTCCGCAGTGGGTTCATGGGAATGCTCTACAAACAAACAGAAAACGAACTTTACGAGAACATACATCGTCACTCAATAACATCTCTCTCCCTTAGATCACACTCGCGACCTCAAGCAACGAGGCCTTCCAAGGCAGTAGTACCGGGAGGATTGTAGAGAGCCGAGCGGTCGACGGAGATTGCGGCACAAGGTTGGGAAGCGGAACCGTTCGTGGGGTCGTCGTCCTCCACGTGTTCAACAAAAGTACCGCCCGGGTCTTGAGCCGAGGTCGACGAACAGAAGAGCGAGGACCCGCGAGGCAACAGAGGGAGAGATGGAGAAGCAGCGCAGGCGCTGGAGAGAGCTCGCCGAGCTGCGGACGTCTGAAGCAGCAGCAGCAGCTTTCTCAGCATATTTGCTTCTCTCTCTCTCTCTATCAAGAAGATTTCTGGAGCGACACTGACGCCATTGCAGAAGGGGACGAAAGATGAGAAAATATTGGGTGCCGCGAAGTGACGGACGGCCGCGACTTCGCGGGGGACTTGTCGGGGCGGTCTTTCATCTAGTGGCCCTGCTTCTTACAGGCAAAGAAGGCGTCGCTCCTCGTCCCCTGAGACGGAGCTTCGTTTTTCCGATCAAGACAAGGAGGGCCCGCGACGGCAGCGGCGGAGGAGGAGGAGGACGGCTGGGATCCGGCGAGGGACTTGCCGGGGCAGTACTTCATCCAGTGGCCCTGTCTCTTGGAGGCGACGGGTCGCTCGTGGGCAGAGGTGGATCTCGTGGGAGGCGACCGACGTCGCTCGCCGGCAGCGGCGGACCTCGCTCGTCGGCGTCGGCGTCGGCATCGGCGCGGCGTGACGGAGCACAGAGCGAATTCCAGGTCTGGAATTCGATGGAGAGCGCGAAAGAGAGAGAGAGAGTGGAGAGAAAGAGCGGAGAGAGAGGGCTGTTTTTCAAAAAGCAGAGAGAGAGAGAGGGGGAGCGCGAAAGAGAGAGAGGGCTGAGAGAGATCAACTCAGCTCAGCTCAGCTCCGAGCCGTGGGAGTTATTTCACCGTGGAGCCGGCTGGAGCCTTCTGAACATGTGGGGCCCTCGGACACGTGTCGCCGCGCCAGACTTGGTATTTCTCCACGGTGGAATCACTAGGGGTACACAATATTTTCTCGCGCGTGGGGGCCATCCTGTCACTCTCGTGAACAGAAACAGAAAAGAAGGATCTTTTCTTTGTCTCATTGAGATACGACGATAATAATGATAATAATAATAATAATAACAATAATGAGGCCAATCAACGAACTTGAATTTATTATAATTGTAATTAAAAATAATATTTTGGCACTTTGTATTAAGCGATCTTATTATTTGTAGACTTATTAACAGAGTGGGTACATCTTGAAAATCGTGTCAACTATCAATTTGTTACATCTCGTATATTTGAATTTTTTACTTGCTGCATGACATGTTTTCTTAAGTGAATAATGTCCTTTGTATTAAGAAATATTCTTTCAAGATAACAGAAAATAAAATAAATAAATAAACAAACACAATCACTCAAAAATGTATATGCGCTCGTTTAATAGAAATAAAATACGTGTCTCCATGACCTGCTCTTACTAGGAAGTTTATGGACGAAAAGGATCGCTTATGCACTCTAAAATTATATACTTCTTTCTCAGGTTTTTGCAAAAATAATATTTCAATACGAATGGTTTTCAAGCGAAGAAAAAAAATAAAATTATTACATGTACTACTATTCAATGTAATTCAAAATCTCCTCCATATGCAAAGACCTGATTTCTTCAAGTGGCATGCACCCAGCTTGTAAATATTTGAACTCAACATTTGAAGTCCTAAAAAATGATTATACTTTGTTGTGCTATCAATTTTGAATTTTCATGACAACCCATGTACTTCTCCCCGTTGAAAATTCCTAAATCAAATCTTATATTCGGTTCCTCAAAGTTTAGTAAATACTCGTCCTGTGGCTTTTGGCGTACTCGTGTAACTTGGCTTGATTTTTTGAATAAAATCTTACGTTGCTTTTTTTTGTTTAATTTGGCAGACATTGGAAGAGACTTTTTATTTTGGTTCCAAAATAATGGCAAATTTGGCTAGTTTCTCACATAATCGCGAACTCATTTAGATTCCATTTATTTCGCAGAAAATAAATAATTTGCTAAACATTTTCCTACAAATAATCATTTGCATCGCTTCATAATTAGTCAATGAAAAATATTTTATTATCAATAAAAATGTATATCTAATTATTTTCATGGACAACAAAACGTTCATTCATTTTTTTAAGCAATACAGGCGATCATTTTTAATAAAATGTATTTCAAATCATTCATTTTTCACGAAATAATATGCTTGAAATAATTAGTCAATGAAAAATATTTAAATTACCGACAACAATTTATATTTGAATATTTTTGTAAACGATAAAAACTTTTTTCGTTTATTTATTTTTGTAGGCGATACAAAAGATCATTTTTAGGAAAAATATTTTCGAAATCATTTATTTTTCGCGAAATAAACGGGTCTCGGTCAAAAGTATTTTTCTTTTCGGAAAATGATCAAATAAGCTTCCTAAAGGAGTCAAATTCGCTTGACGTGGTGCTCTCATGCAGACATATATGGACTCGTGTGCGAGCCGCTCGTGCGAAGTTCTTTTCTAATTCCAAAAACTAAAGCCACCGCTCTTTAGGCACGAGCACCAACGAACAAATATAACAAAAATATTATGTTTCAACGATTATCTTCCGGAACACGTTGGAATTAGATGTCTGAAATTCAAATCTGTCAGGCTCGCCTCGATTTCGATGATAGATTATTTGGAGCTGATTGAAGAATATGTTGCTGATCAGAGATCAATTAAATTCGAAAAAAAAAATAGGGGGTGGAGATAAAATAGGGGAAAAGAAAGGTTTTCGGTTCGCCATTGTTTTATTCTTGACTTTTGGCCTTGAATTGATAAGTCCCAAGTAAATTCGTATTTACATTACATTATTCTGTTTCCGGACCAATAAAAAAAACACTATTCTGTCGAAATTCATGATAAGTGTGTGTATAGATAGATTGGTAGAATTTTTGGGTCACTTAAACTTAATTCGTTTGCAGAAACTTCATAGCCCATTCTTTGACTTCCTTGATCTTCTACTTGTTGATGTTTGTTTGTAAAACAAACAAATAAGACTTTTCCTTTGTCTCACATAGAAAAGAAAGGAAAGTTTTGGTCACTTTATAAGTTAAAGTGTTATTTACTTTTGTAAATGGAGAAAATGGGTGAGTGGGCTAGACCCCACAATACCCGCGTGCGGGTGTACGATTTTAACGAGCAATCAGTGTTTGTGCGCCGCGGACCAAAATAAGTCTTAATCAACAATTATTATTATTATTGACTCATGACTGTTCGAACATTAATGGTTGTGTTCGAATGGCGGTTTTCACACACGGAGGGGTATATGTTTGAATTGCAATTTTTCGGACATGAAATGGTGTGTCCGTGTTGACAGTTCAGACACCAAGAGGTGTGTTTAATTTTATTATAAATAGGACAATTCTGTTCGATTTTTTAACAACTTAGGCGCGAATGATAACCATTCTGCTTCAGAAATCAAATTCTTACCAGAAATTGATTTCCGAAATTCTTGCCAGAAATTGATTTTTGGAGGAGAAATTTATTTGATAAAACATGACTAATTCTGCTGCAGAAATTGATTTCTGAAATAGAAATCTATTTTGATTTGTTGATTTTTTTTCATCTAAAAAATTTTAAATTTCACTCAAAGTGAATGATCACAAGTATTCTAAGCCATTCTGTGAAATTTTAAAATTTTTTATTTTTTTGGGCACCTCAAAAAAATAAATTTCACTCAAAGTGGGTGCCCAAAGGTATTCCAAGCCATTTTGTGAAGTTTTAAAATTATTGATTTTTTGATTTTTTGGGGCATCTCAAAAAAAATAAATTTCACTCAAAGTGAATGCACAAAGGTATTCTAAGCCATTTTGTGAAGTTTTGAAATTTTTGATTTTTGATTTTTTTTGGGTACCTCAAAAAAATTAAATTTCACTCAAAATGGGTGCCCAAAGGTAATTTAAGCTATTTTGTGAAGTTTTGAAATTTTTGATTTTTTTATATTTTTTGAAAAAAATTCACCAAATTTCCTATTTTCCCGAAATCTGACTTTTTTATTTTCTGGAAATTTTTATGAATTTTTCTGGGATTTTTCAATTTTTATGCATTTTCTGAAAAAAAAAATTAGTGAGATCTCAAAATGTGTTGTAAAAGTCACGAAAAAGAGAGAAAATAGGGAGAATGCATTCTGGAAGAAAGAAGCTACAAAAAGTAGCTTCTCTTTTTCTTGTTCAAAACTCATTCTGGAATCAAAAATGCATTCTGGAATCAAAAATGTATTCAGGAATCAAGTATATTTAACAAACGCATTTTTATTCCAAAATGCAAAAATTGCTCCAGAATGCATTTCGAAAATTTTTTAACAAATGTATTTCTGTTCCGGAATGCATTCCGGAGCAGAATTTCTACTCCAGAATGGATTCCATGTGCGCCCTTAACTTCCTTCACTTTCATCTTCTTTAGAAAAAAAAAACGAGACGGCCATTTTCTTAATTATTTCGTAGAGAGTTTTAAGAGATTTACTAAAATTTCTACCAGTATTCTCACCATGACTTTGTTATATCCTAAAGGGAATTTGTCAATGACCTAGAGTAATTTTGTGGGGCAAATTGATCTTAAAAGAAAGTGATTATATGCCTCAAAGTCCGACTACATTCCTATTCCATTTTCGAACCAAATTTTCCGACACTAATTACAAGCACTAACAATTGCCATTTGTGCCCTGGCCCGAACACGGGTTCGGCAAAACGAGTCGAAATGCTCACGGTTATTATTGATGAGGTCATACTGTCATGAAGCTCGCGAGCGTTATTCACGACTTCCTGGGGCGATTTGGTATCGGGTAAGGTCGTGCAAGTCCCCCATCTCATCACCACAAACCCTAGTATGTGGCCACCCATATGCATACGAGTGGAGGGAATGGAGTTTCTCGCCTTCTCGCCAGAAGCAATCGAGACACGTCTTGTCGACCCTTGTTCTTGTGAAGTGAATCACATAACCCTCTCCAAGATAGATTCCTATCATAACCAATAATGAGTATGTCGGATCAATGAGCCGGAGAGGATTATCACAGGTGAATCATAATTTATAAGTTTGGATGGATTAAGCTGCAGATCGAGCCACGTTAAATTAGCTGCAATGCGACTTACAATTTGCCGAGTGTATCTTTGTGTTGGAGACTCAAAGGCTAATTGAGAAAAAACTCCGATCACAACAAATCACAAGTTTCAATAAGTTTTTTCGGGGTTTAATTGAGGTACGTTTTCTACACGTCGTCGTACTCTCCCGGATCTATTATCTGAGCTTCGTCTCAGTCCCCACTTAAGTCAAATGAGGTGCTTAAAACCATCTGTTGTGGGAATGTACCAACTCTAGTCGATGAGATTTCGAATGTTCCAGGCCGGCATTAATTTATACTTGTTGGACAAGATATTAAACATGGGCTATCGCGTGAATTCAATCTCATAGATGGCTGTAGTTCGCAGAAATTGTACTTTATTCTATTTTCAAGTGAAATGATCGCGATGATCTAATTCGTATAATAACAAGACCCTGTTTAAAAGTCCATGAGATAGTGCTGCCGATGAGCCAAAAGAAAGTTGATTGTTTGATTTTTCTTCTTGTATCGCGACCTCCCCGAAACGGCCCCGAGGCCTACAGGGTATAGTTAATGGATTACTAAGCTAAACCTAGCTCGAGCTCTCCCAAGCCCATACCAATTCGCGACTTAAATTAGAATTGCTAACGTGCAAATCAATTTCATTTGGGAGTCGCCACTAATCGGTTTTTTTGGTGGGTCGATTAGACACCCAAGTGAAGCGCGGGAGAAATACTTCACTTCTACGAACCAGAGATTCAATGGGTTCGGGGACTTAATTACACTAATTGACAAACTAGTGCCCTTTCGGTACCTGATCTTGTTCGATTTACCACCTAACATGCTCTCGCTAATCGGGAATCTCAAAATTCCATTCCTAACTAAGCTAAGGGGAACGATAATTAATATCTAAGCCTAGACACACCTAATTAAACGCATGCGAGGTTAAATTAAATGTGCAACCCGTGTGTGAACCGAGCGACGTGGGATTAAATATAGCACTAAACATGCGAAAAGGGTGAGAAAACTAATTTTAAAGTCTGAATAAAACTTCTAATTTTTTTAAAAAAAAAATTTTTGATTTTTTTTGATTTTTTTTAATTTTTTTTAAAAAAATTGAAGTATTTTTGAAATTTTTTTTCGGAATTTTTTTTTTGAATTTTTTTTCGAAATTTTTTTAAAAAAATAAAATTAAATAAAATAAAGTCAAATAAAATAAAATGAAATTCGGATTTTTTAAAAAAAATAAATAATAAAAATATTAACATAATACAATATTAAAATAAAAGAAAATGGATCCGGGTCGGATCTCCACGCCCGACCCGGATCGGGACTGACCCGGGCACGCCGGCCAGGGTCCACGGACGGACCGGGCTCGTTTGTTGAGCCCGGTCTAATTTTTCGAAATTACTATAACAAGGGGGCCCGGCCCGGAAATTTTTTTTAAAAAAAACGAGAGCCCAAGGCCCAACAAGGAAACAGATAAAAACGGCAAACTGGCCCACTCCGGCCCACGCGCGAAAATGGCCCAAAAACTTAAAAGACTAATTCTGAAATGAAAAGAACAAGCCCAAAACTTAATAAACCTAATGGGCCTAAAACCGAGCCCAACACCAATAAAAACCCTACCCGCCTAGACCTATTCGCCCGACCCGGTTTGCAGCCGCCGACCCGACGCGCGGAACCCTAGCGCCCGACCCGACCCGACTCGCCTGACCCGGCTTGCAGCCGCCGCTCCGGCTCGCTAGAAACCCTAGCGCCCCACGACCCGACTCGCCCGACCCGGCTCGCGAGAACCCTACCCGGCACGCCCGAGTGCCTGACCTGACTCGCGGCCGCCCTAGCCGCCGCGACCAGCGCATTCGGCCCGACTCACCGGTTGCCGACCGGACTCCCGATCGCCACCCTGAGTTGCCCAACCTGGTTCGCGACCGCCACCTGATGGCGAGCCGCCGCTCCTACTAGCTCCGGCCTCCGCGGCCGGCACTCCGCCTAGGTCCGCATCGCCACCCCGACGAGAGAGGGCGAGCGTTTTCCACCCGGGTCACCGCCGTGGTGACCGGCGATCGACCAAGGCCGTCCGAGCCCTAACGAAGGGCTGGACAGCCGCGAATCAGCCGAGTCCCGGCGAGGGACTGGCCGGCCGCCTCCTCCTGCGGTCACGCTCGTGGCAACCGGTGACCAACCGAGACCACCAACCGTTCCAACACAGAAAACTCGTCAGCACAAAGACAGATTCAACGGACTCAGTTCAGACACCACAACAAACAATTGGAGCGCGCGGCAAAAACGATGGATTTCTAGCACGATCGAGGCTCAAACTCGCCGGAAAATTGCACACAAAGAAGCATAGATAGGAAATGCCAAGCATGAGGCGTCACGAGTCGGAACTCGGGCGGGCCGGGCGGCTGCGCGAGCTCCAGCCGGTGAGCCGGAAAACAGAGGAACGACAAGAAACAACGGGGAAGGGGTGGCCGTTGCGGCGCTCCCTATCCGGCTCGGCGGCGGCGAACGAGGGCGAGTGAGATAGATCGGACTACGTCCGGTTGCCTCGCACTCCACCAAGCCGAAATCCTCGGGAGATCGACCGCGAATCGCACGAAACGAGACCCAACGAGAGCTCGGGGTCAGGACCTACCGCGAAAGGGGCCCGTCGGCCGCGGTTGAGGCGCGGCGGTCACCGACCGGGGACCGTTCCCCTTCGGTCTCGCTCTCCGGACTCTCTCGGCTCTCCCTCTCTCTGTTTCTCCCTCTCTCCGTCCAAAACCCCTCTCTCTTCTCTCTCTGATCTCCACTCTCTCCCTCTCCGATCTCTCTCTCTGTTTCCCCCCGATCTCCTCTCTCTTCCCTCCGATCTCCTCTCTCTCTATTTCTCTTCTCTCTTCTCCTCGGAACTCTCCGTCTCCCCCTTCTCTTTCTCAGCTTTTTCTTCTGGTTTTTGATCGCTGCTGTTTTTGCCTTCCCCAGGTCACCGCAGAGCTGAGAAAGAGAAGTGGGCCAGCGTTGACTCATTCAACGCTGGCTTTCTCTTTCCTTTTTTTTTTTAATAATTAATTTTTTTAATAATTTTTTTTATTAATAATTTTAATAATTTTTTTAAAAATTTAATTTTTGAAAATGAACATGGAAAATATATTCTAGTAGGCCCTATTAATGCAAATGCACCTAATAACTATATGCCATGCAGCTTTAATGAAAATATTTTTGGTTTAGGGGTCAAACCCTAATTTTTATGTGATAAAACCCTAAATGATTTGGGCAAAATTTAGGTGTCAACAGCTGCCCCTCTTTGAAGGGGAGTTCGAAGAAGTTCCATTCAAATATAATAGACACTTAAATTTTGTTCATGGAGGGCATGAGAAGATATATGAGAGATGATGATTTTTTTGATTTTTTTTTTTAAAAGAAATAAGCTCTGGGTTACAAAAGCTCGCCAGGTCGATAAGGTGCTCCGGGCTGCGAAAGCTCACCGGGCAATGAAAGAGGAAGACTCTGGGCTGCGAAAGCTCGCCAGGTCGATGAGGTGCTCCGGGCTGCGAAAGCTCGCCGGGCAAGGAAAGAGAAAGACTCTGGGCTGCGAAAGCTCGCCAGGTCGATGAGGTGCTCCGGGCTGCGAAAGCTCGCCGGGCAAGGAAAGAGGGACCCTGATGACATTTAGGGACTAAAACCCTGTAAACATCAGAAATTTCACTTAGGGAGTAAAACGCTATGAGCAGTTAAGATCCCGCCTAGGGACTAAAACCCTATGAACGGCAATAGGAACAATACCTTAGAGGAACGCCTAGGGAATAAAACCCTATGAACGTCTAAGATTCTGCCTAGGGGCTAAAACCCTATGAACGGCAATAGGAACAACAGCTTGAAGGAGCAACTAGGGACTAAAACCCTGAAAGTACGTCTAGGGACTAAAACCCTATGAACGTCTAAGATTCCGCCTAGGGGCTAAAACCCTATTGAACGACAAAGGGAATAAAACCCAGAAAGAACGCCTAGGGACTAAAACCCTATGAACGTCAAAGATTCCGCCTAGGGGCTGAAACCCTATTGAACGGCAAAGGGAATAAAACCCAGAAGGAACGTCTAGGGACTAAAACCCTATGAACGCCAAAGATTCCGCCTAGGGGCTAAAACCCTATTGAACGGCAAAGGGAATAAAACCCGGAATGAACGCCTAGGGACTAAAGCCCTATAAACGTCAAAGATTCTGTTTAGGGATTAAAACCCAGCAAGTACGCCTAGGGACTAAAACCCTATGAACGACGAAGGGACTAAAACTCAGTAAGTACGCCTAGGGACTAAAACCCTATGAACGACGAAGGGACTAAAACCCAGTAAGTACGCCTAGGGACTAAAACCCTATGAATGGCAAATTGCACTCAAGATTTTGAGATACCTAATGTTTTTCACTCAGGATTTTAAAGTGCTCAAGATTTCCACTTAGGATTTTAAATTGCACTCAAGATTTTCGGGGTTTTAAGGAGAGACCCGGAACCTTTTGAAATCGGGGTTTAAGGATAGACCCGGAACCTTTTGAAATCAGGGTTTAAGGATGACCCGCAACCTTTTGAAATCAGGATACCTTTTGAAATCGGGGTTTAAGGATAGACCCAGAACCTTTTGAAATCAGGGTTTAAGGATGACCCACAACCTTTTGAAATCAGGATACCTTTTGAAATCAGGGTTTAAGGATGACCCGCAACCTTTTGAAATCAGGATTTAAGGATAGAGTCGGAACCTTTTGAAATCGGGGTTTAAGGATGTCCCGCAACCTTTTGAAATCAGGGTTTAAGGATGACCCGCAACCTTTTGGGAGAGTGGTTTAAGGTTGGACCACAAACCTTTTGAAAGAGTGGTTTAAGGTTGGACCACAAACCTTTTGAAAGAGTGGTTTAGGGTTGGACCACAAACCTTTGAAGCGTGGTTTAAGGTTGGACCACAAACCTTTTTGAAAAGCGTGGTTTAAGGTTGGACCACAAACCTTTTTGAAAAGCGTGGTTTAAGGTTGGACCACAAACCTTTGAAATGTGGTTTAAGGTTGGACCACAAACCTTTTGAAAGAGTGGTTTAAGGTTGGACCACAAACCTTTGAAGCGTGGTTTAAGGTTGGACCACAAACCTTTTTGAAAAGCGTACCTAGGTGTACATACCTGTAGGTCAGATTGGATTGCTTAAAAGCCCTCTGTCAGCGATGCTTGAAAAGACTCATACACTTAGGGGTCCTTGTTCGAGGATTTGATAGATCGCCTATTGTGTCCCTGCTAGCAGGGTCTTGGAAATTCATGAATGCTTGGATGCATCTTGGCATTTCTGATATCAGCTTAGAGGTTGGTGTTTGTGGAAATGTCACCTATCTTACAGGATTAGTAATAACAGGTACGTGTTATAACAAGTGCTCTAGTAGCGAGTGCGTACCAGGCAAGATAACATCACAAGAGGCCATATCAAAATGGTATCATCAATGAAAAAGTACTGATTGCACGAGCAATTTAGAATAGACTCAATTGTCTGGAAAGCATTCAATATCCTTCAATATTGCAAAATTGCCTTAATACATGAAGGACGTCATTAATCATCAAATTCCCTTAGGAGAAAGTCTTTTATCAAAGTGATGTTAACTTCCGAAGAGAGCCTATTAAGCATACCAAACAAGAATTCCTTCGTCTGAAAGGACTTCTCACATACTCTCAAAAAGGCTGTTTGATCCCATCCATTGATGTGGGAAGTAAACATGATCTCTCTATATACCTCACGCTACTAGTGTCGAAGGTTTTGAGAATCATTCGCAATAAGTACACGTTGACCAATCCAAGAGGTCTTTTAAAGGACTGTAATGTGGGTTTAGTCATGGTTTCAACAGCGGATAAGCATCATCGGCTAAGGAATGAAATAATTTTCAATCAGCATCTCCATCAGGTTTACAGGTCAAGAAACCTTAAGATAAGATCAGACAACTTTGCCCCAACTTCTTCAAGCGATAACTTGTCTGGGAATCCAAATTTTTGCTTAGACCATCCTAATCCGAAGAGACTTTGGAGAAGGTTATAATATTGGTTTGGGTAAGGGCTCGAAAGGCTCAGAAATTTTCAAAAGGGGTTTAGGAGTTGGTGATTATCATAGCATCATTACCATATCATCCAATCTTTTGAAGGCACTCGACTTCTGAAATTCAACTCGTCTCGAAGGTCCATTGGCTAATCGTTTTAATGTAAGAGCTTTGCTCCTTTCTCTAATGACTTTTGCTTTTGCAATGATTTTTTTTTTCAAGCATTTTGCTTTTGACATTCCCCCTTTTTTTCATGAGAATTTTTTCTCTTGATGCAACCCTTTTTTTGCTTTGGGCATTGGCCTTGCTTTTACCAGGCACACTGCTTTTTCATGCCCCCTAGTTTTCATTTGGCTTTTGCTCTTTTCATTTTTTTTTGAGCTTTCAAAACTTTCGAGATGCTCTTCACACTGTCTCATGAGTAACAATTGTCTTGATAAATCACGTGCTTTACCCCAGTGTAGGGAGATAATCACCATTCGGTTTTAGAAATGAATATTTAGGCTCAACTTGGCTAAGCAAAAGGTATAAGTGTGTTTGGGTAGAGAAATGAATGTTCTTCTTCATTTTGGGATGTTTCAAGCTTTCATAAGGACTCACCTGAAGTTACCACAAAAAGATTAATACAAGTAAGGGCAAAGAAGTCTTTTTCATCTTTTCCTCCAAAGCATGTCAACCAAAACCTCCAAATTTACCCCGTTGTAGGGTGGTTCTTGACAGGGGTATTTTGCAAACTCCTCACATTCAATGGCTCAAATGGGGCTAACTATGATCACCTGTAGTGTATAGGATAGAAGAAGAAAATGCCTCCTTTCATTTCGATCCATGTACTACTTGCGAATGAATCTCTTGCTCTTAAACAACACTAATTTTCTCTTCCACTCAACTCTCAAAGTGTTTGTGGGATGTGTTTGGGAGTGGCTTGCCTTTCCTCATTCTAAGTATTTCTCACTTGGCATTATTAACACCTCCCTTTCATTTTGTTGAGATCATCACGAATTGATTAATCTCCACAGGGAATTTTGATTCAAAATGAATGATCCGTCAAGCACAAAGATAATTTTTTAATAAGGATGATATTCAAAATTTTTGTGAAGAGCTTGCTTTTTCAGTCTCCACTTTAGTGCTTGTTTTTTTTTCAAAACCATCAAAGACTTTTTCTTTGTGATGAAAATTATCCATTTGATTTCCATTTGAATTTTGGGAAAATGGTACTTACCTGCGTCATGGCGACTTGGTAAACCTATAAAGAATAAAAAGGAACATGTTAGTTAAAGACCCTTTAAAGATTGAAAAATTGGGAACGATACAATATTACCCCTCATCAGCATTTGTCCTTCAAGTCTTTGATGCTTCCTATCAAAGGAAAAAAGAATCGTGTCAAAAATTGTATTAAAATGGACAACTGGAAACGATACGATTTACCCTTCATTTGAATTTGCCTTCTTGGGTGTTTGGCAACTCCATTTATTTGAATTTGCTTCCTTGTATGTTTGGCAACTCCCCTCATCCTCCTTCTTCCACCTTGACTTTTCGGCATTATCAAAAAGAAGTATACACATAAAGGATGTATGCAATATATTCATAATACAAATCACCTAAAGTGACTCGAACTGCATGAAAATTGGCCCTGCGGCCCTTATTTCATTCGCGAGATAATTCACAAAATTCAATTCCCGTTATTTTCATATGAAGTTTGAAAAATTTGAATGAGGATCATTATTTCCAAGTCATCTTGAAAATCTTGTTCCCACCTTGGTCTTTCCGACGCCATCGAATTCACTAAGTCCTAGTGAACGTTAGAGACTAAAGGAGAAGGATACTCCCTGCTTCGACGTTTGAGGGCATTGCTTCATGGGTGCTTTCCCCCATACATTCCTCTATCTTTAGTGTTTAGAGGAGGAAAATGTCGAGCAAATCATTCATTTTACTTGTTTGACAAAAATGAATAGACAAGTCAGTTGTCGCACGAGAAATTCTTGTTGGAACGATTACAACCTTACCATCTCAAAGTATCTTTTTGCAAACCAACCTGAGAAATGATCAAGCAGAGTGATAAAATCTTATGCAAAACTTTTTTGAAACTCTTTTTTATTTATTTATTTTTTTTTCAAGACATTTTGAAAGTAAAGCATAAAAGCTTAACTCAGGGGTTCAATTTGGAAAATTCCAAGTACTTTCAAAGAACAATGCTACAAATTAGCATCTCACTACTCAGAGACGTGAGTCGCGTAATTTTCAAAAACATGGATTGGTTTCACATTAAAACCCAAAATGGAAAACGTAGTTCCCAATGATAATAGAAGGATGAATTTCGAGAAACTTTTGAATGGATGAGTGTAAACAAACAATTCATGTTCTAACTCTAAACTCTGCTTCCTTACATGACTAAGCAAGAGAATTCTAAGGAACGACTGTTACGCATAACCTGCAAAAGAAAGACCACGTTAGTATGTGAGTGAAAAGGTGGTCTTTCATTGATGCTGCCTCTTATGACGAAAGTGAGGCAACAATACATGCCCTCATGGTTCCTATTTGTGGGCATTTAGTATTTCACCAAGATTTCATCGTAAGTGGAGACATCATTAAAAGATCAAATCGCGGCTATCAATCGAGCGCCCTTTTTATTCCAAAAGTTTCATCGCAAAATGCGGCATATCAAATTTGAAAGACTAATTTGCGATTTCATTTTTGCAAAAATGAGGTGATTTCTATTTACAAAATTAATACACAAAAAGTGATTTGAATTTTGATTCTGAAATGTGAACAAGAAAGAATTTTAATGAAAATGTGATTTCAATTTTAAGCCCCAAGACACAATCTTGACTTGAAAGAATTTTTATACAAAGAATGTGATTTTAAGCCTATAACTGAAAGTTTTTAGACAAAATCATCTGTTTTGGTGGGGCCAAATCACAGGTGTTTGTGATTTATGCTTAAGGCTCACTGCCAAGAATGATTGTCTAAAATTTTCAATTATGAGCTCAAATCACCTAGGACACTTGATTGATTTCCGCGAATTTCAAAAATGAAAATTTCAATTCAAAGTGGGCTAATAACGAGAGGAATCATACTTACAGCGGGTGAAGATCGTTTTTTCTTTTTCTTTTTTTCTAAAAAAAAGACACAAAGACACGCATATGCACTCGTGAGGTTCGTTTTCTATCTAGACGGTTTAACAAGGTGAAGCTAAGAGGGTGATCTGACCGTCGCAGTCTCGCGTTGGTGTCAGGTCCTCTTAACTCCGGCTCAGTCGAAAGAGATACCCTATAGTCGCGCGGTCTCGCGGACAAGGATAAACACTTACGACACCAGGAAAGAACTTTCGGGGAAAAGAAAGGCAACCTCTACATCGCGGTCTCGCGTTTGAGGTTGTATCTTTCTTAACACCATCCTAAAGCGTCCTATCACGACCCGGGTCCGGCAGTATGGTTGTGTGTGCCATAGTGTAGTGCTAAAACATCTAACGCATGCACAACAATTTATAAGCAAACAACACTTCAAGCGCCTGAAAAAATAAACATTCATTCCCCAAATCCCAAACCTGCAAAATAAGGGGTCAGTGCCAAGAACATTCACGTTAGGGATGTATTCAAACAAGATAAACGGCCTAAGTCCACAGAAGTCCCCAGTGGAGTCGCCAAGCTATCGCGACCTCCCCGAAACGGCCCCGAGGCCTACAGGGTATAGTTAATGGATTACTAAGCTAAACCTAGCTCGAGCTCTCCCAAGCCCATACCAATTCGCGACTTAAATTAGAGTTGCTAACGTGCAAATCAATTTCATTTGGGAGTCGCCACTAATCGATTTTTTTGGTGGGTCGATTAGACACCCAAGTGAAGCGCGGGAGAAATACTTCACTTCTACGAACCAGAGATTCAATGGGTTCGGGGACTTAATTACACTAATTGACAAACTAGTGCCCTTTCGGTACCTGATCTTGTTCGATTTACCACCTAACATGCTCTCGCTAATTGGGAATCTCAAAATTCCATTCCTAACTAAGCTAAGGGGAACGATAATTAATATCTAAGCCTAGACACACCTAATTAAACGCATGCGAGGTTAAATTAAATGTGCAACCCGTGTGTGAACCGAGCGACGTGGGATTAAATATAGCACTAAACATGCGAAAAGGGTGAGAAAACTAATTTCAAAGTCTGAATAAAACTTCTAATTTTTTTAAAAAAAAAAATTTTGATTTTTTTTGATTTTTTTATTTTTTTTAAAAAAATTGAAGTATTTTTGAAATTTTTTTTCGGAATTTTTTTTTTGAATTTTTTTTCGAATTTTTTTTTTTAAAAATAAAATAAAATAAAATAAAGTCAAATAAAATAAAATGAAATTCGGATTTTTTTTAAAAAAAATAAATAATAAAAATATTAACATAATACAATATTAAAATAAAAGAAAATGGATCCGGGTCGGATCTCCACGCCCGACCCGGATCGGGACTGACCCGGGCACGCCGGACCGGGTCCACGGACGGACCGGGCTCGTTTGTTGAGCCCGGTCTAATTTTTCGAAATTACTATAACAAGGGGGCTCGGCCCGGAAATTTTTTTTAAAAAAAACGAGAGCCCAAGGCCCAACAAGGAAACAGATAAAAACGGCAAACTGGCCCACTCCGGCCCACGCGCGAAATGGCCCAAAAACTTAAAAGACTAATTCTGAAATGAAAAGAACAAGCCCAAAACTTAATAAACCTAATGGGCCTAAAACCGAGCCCAACACCAATAAAAACCCTACCCGCCTAGACCTATTCGCCCGACCCGGTTTGCAGCCGCCGACCCGACGCGCGGAACCCTAGCGCCCGACCCGACCCGACTCGCCTGACCCGGCTTGCAGCCGCCGCTCCGGCTCGCTAGAAACCCTAGCGCCCCACGACCCGACTCGCCCGACCCGGCTCGCGAGAACCCTACCCGGCACGCCCGAGTGCCTGACCTGACTCGCGGCCGCCCTAGCCGCCGCGACCAGCGCATTCGGCCCGACTCACCGGTTGCCGACCGAACTCCCGATCGCCACCCTGAGTTGCCCAACCTGGTTCGCGACCGCCACCTGATGGCGAGCCGCCGCTCCTACTAGCTCCGGCCTCCGCGGCCGGCACTCCGCCTAGGTCCGCATCGCCACCCCGACGAGAGAGGGCGAGCGTTTTCCACCCGGGTCACCGCCGTGGTGACCGGCGATCGACCAAGGCCGTCCGAGCCCTAACGAAGGGCTGGACAGCCGCGAATCAGCCGAGTCCCGGCGAGGGACTGGCCGGCCGCCTCCTCCTGCGGTCACGCTCGTGGCAACCGGTGACCAACCGAGACCACCAACCGTTCCAACACAGAAAACTCGTCAGCACAAAGACAGATTCAACGGACTCAGTTCAGACACCACAACAAACAATTGGAGCGCGCGGCAAAAACGATGGATTTCTAGCACGATCGAGGCTCAAACTCGCCGGAAAATTGCACACAAAGAAGCATAGATAGGAAATGCCAAGCATGAGGCGTCACGAGTCGGAACTCGGGCGGGCCGGGCGGCTGCGCGAGCTCCAGCCGGTGAGCCGGAAAACAGAGGAACGACAAGAAACAACGGGGAAGGGGTGGCCGTTGCGGCGCTCCCTATCCGGCTCGGCGGCGGCGAACGAGGGCGAGTGAGATAGATCGGACTACGTCCGGTCGCCTCGCACTCCACCGAGCCGAAATCCTCGGGAGATCGACCGCGAATCGCACGAAACGAGACCCAACGAGAGCTCGGGGTCAGGATCTACCGCGAAAGGGGCTCGTCGGCCGCGGTTGAGGCGCGGCGGTCACCGACCGGGGACCGTTCCCCTTCGGTCTCGCTCTCCGGACTCTCTCGGCTCTCTCTCTCTCTGTTTCTCCCTCTCTCCGTCCAAAACCCCTCTCTCTTCTCTCTCTGATCTCCACTCTCTCCCTCTCCGGTCTCTCTCTCTGTTTCCCCCCGATCTCCTCTCTCTTCCCTCCGATCTCCTCTCTCTCTATTTCTCTTCTCTCTTCTCCTCGGAACTCTCCGTCTCCCCCTTCTCTTTCTCAGCTTTTTCTTCTGGTTTTTGATCGCTGCTGTTTTTGCCTTCCCCAGGTCACCGCAGAGCTGAGAAAGAGAAGTGGGCCAGCGTTGACTCATTCAACGCTGGCTTTCTCTTTCCTTTTTTTTTTTAATAATTAATTTTTATAATAATTTTTTTATTAATAATTTTAATAATTTTTTTAAAAATTTAATTTTTGAAAATGAACATGGAAAATATATTCTAGTAGGCCCTATTAATGCAAATGCACCTAATAACTATATGCCATGCAGCTTTAATGAAAATATTTTTGGTTTAGGGGTCAAACCCTAATTTTTATGCGATAAAACCCTAAATGATTTGGGCAAAATTTAGGTGTCAACATCTTGGTTAAGCAAATAGAGAAATAAGTTGATGTCTGTGGCTTAAGATAAGATGTAGGCTTAACTTTGGCATTTAAGGGGTTTGTTTATTTATTTATTTATTTATTTATTTATTGTGGCGTTTCATTCTTTTTGGGTTGATCGGTTGCGGGTCAACTCAAAAAAAGGAGTTTCTCTCTAAGGTCACCAAGAAAATAGGGTTTACAAGATTACTATCGTTATTTTCTTTTGGGTGACTTCCAAGAAGGTCGTAAACTGTTCGATGTTTTGTGACTTGCCACTTATGGAAATCCATGTGTGATCAAAATCAGATATGTGAACAGCCCTTGAAACGAAAAGAAGGAAACAACAGTTGAAGGAGTACTGAATTCAGCGTTTATCGTCTCTTACTGTGCAAATGTTAACGAGGGTTCACACACGGGAGCAGGAAGCTGGAAGGGCAAGATTCAGTGATTGCAGAAATGATCTATCAACCAGATACACTACTGTTCTTCGGCCAAAAAACGAAAGATCAGAAAGGATAATTTAGTTGGGCCGCATATTCAGATATTCAAGTGACGGAAATTAATAATGATAATGGAAAAGGAAGAAGACGATGAATCACTAACCATGATGGGTGTATGAGCCATGTAGCCGATAAGTATAGATGTGATCTTCGGGTTTAAGATCTTCCTGTCTTACCACAACTGTGAATACATTGTCGATGATCTGAGCCACCATTCTCTCTCTTGAGGCCCTTCGTCAGCCTCCTGGACTGGTGTGCTTGAGCTGGCTTTAGATTAGCTTCGACGCTCCTAAAAGAGTGAAGCGGAATTGAGAGAGAAAAGTGAAGGGTTAGGCTGGTATGGGAGGTCTGAAATTCCCAGCTACACAGTTGGAGACTTTCTTTTCTTTTTTGAAGTTGAACAAGAACAAGAAGGAAAGAAAGTCCTTTGGAAGCTAATCACCTGCACGACTCCTGCTGTTGCGGGTATGCCAGAAGCGGAGCCCTCGCATGTCTCGAAAGGTCGATGGCGGCAGCGATGATGGCAAAGGAGGAAAAGAAGAATTGTGGAGACATGGGAAGAGAGGGAAAGGAAGGAGTTGGCCGGGAATGAACACGGATAAGAGCATGAGCGCGTGAGCAACGTCAAAGAAACATGTGAATACCCTTGATTAATTTATATTATTTGGCAATTAATGGATGGTTTTTCTTTTATATTATAAAGTTTACTTGGACCTCTCAATAGATTCAACGTGCATTAAATTAATTAGTGTCATTCATCTGGCCCACCATCAGATTGACTTTACGGTAAAAGCCTTTCCACACTTTCGATTCAGAAACCGATGGTTGTGATCTGATTGATGTGCCCTGGGGAACTCGGACTTAAGTGGGAGGCCCGGTGTTGGAACTGTTGCGCTATTTCCTTACGATCGCGCACTTAAATTATAAAAAAGAAAAAGAAAAAGGAAACAAATTAGCCTCAGTTTGAATATTTGGTAATGTCTACCCCATATTGGTTTCCCCTGGCTAGTCTCATCAAATTTTCGCCAATCTGGCCAAGTAGAAGGTCGCATCCACACATCAAAGTGCAAGTTGCACAACAAATCAGCTCTAATAAAGGAAACAGAAAGAGGGAAAGGAAAGGAAGATTAACGAAAACGAAACTGGTCTATGCAGCAGGTGGCTGGTCTGAACTCTTTCCAGAGTTGACCGATTGACCAGGAGGGCTCAATAAACAATACATGTCATCGTTACGTACACAATACTTGTTTAAGAGTTCAAGTCATAATTCTCACCTGGAGCTCCCGGAAATCCTCCACCTGTCGCTTCCTCCTTGTAGTAACAGACTATGAAAGACAGCCAAAATTACATATTCTCCCCAAACCCCTCTTCTCCCATTTGAGCGTTAGATTAATTCGACCACGCTCTTATCAACCATGCTTGTGAGCATTTCTCGTTTAATGCAGTGCGACCCTTTGTCAAAAGGAGAGGGGGAAGTAAAATAGAAATCTCGGGATGATATTATATATGTTATTATCACCAAAAATCTTAATTAGTGCTTATTGTAATATCAATGCACCAATTTTTTCTTTTTGCATTATCAAAAGCTCCAAACTTGTACTTGTGGGACATATGTACCTTTCGTCATGGTCGCGTCAACGAGCACCGCTACGTGGACAACGGAAGACAAATGGTGCTGACATGGTTGTCACATGACAAAAATATGCCGAGTCATTTTAAAATAAATAAAAGATTCCTCTTTTCTTTTCATTTTTTTGTCACAGAAAGGTTTCAGCTTACTCTGCATCAGCAGGAGAGATAGTGGCACCCTGTTAATAGATGCATTCTCTTCGGTTGTAATTCACTTGTGAATCCGTATCATTTCAATCCCTTCATATTTTAGCTGTATTTTCTATTCCTTGAGGTTTCAAGATACCCTGCGAGATCAACTTTGGCCAGTTTCGCTTCGCTCCGGAAATAGAAAAATGCTTGTCGTACGTGTGGGTTCTTGCCATTTCCATAGTGCGCAGGCAACTTGTCCAGCCCTGATGACTGGTTTCACAAGATTAGGCCGACGGATTTAGATCGGGCTTCCCCAAAGTTCTTAGGGCCCAAGTCATCAAACGAGGCTGGTTTACCAAAAAAACTGATCGCTTCATCATGTCACTGTAGACATGCAAATCAAGTTCAAGGGTTGGGCTTTGTGGGAGACGATTTCACTATCAGAAAAACCTAAAATGAAATCGTGAAAATTGCTTTTTCTATTGATGGAGAACACAACACAAATACTAATAAAGAACTTATTTATCTAATGGACCGGCCATACTGCAAGCTGGAATTATATCACGGGGACATCTGAATCTTATTCTTGGAGAAACATTGTAGTCCTTTACTCAATATGTATCCGGCATGGCATTTCTTAACACACTTTCTCAACAATTGCTTTGCACTACAGCACGATACTATCAACGGGATAGATAGAGATTGTAACTTGGTAGAGCAAAGAAAGGTAGTTATTGCAAAGGGAAGGTAGTCGAGCTGTGGAGGCAATAAGTTTCCGTGTATATGGATTTGATGGGAATTGTTGTCTCACTTTTGTGTCTGTTGTGTGTCCTGCGTTTCTCACTTGATCATGAGTTCGACAGTGCCATGTCTAGGAGTCCATTAGATTATCTGGGCCGTAAAGAACTTGTGTCTAAAGTTGCTTGGCTGATTTTGCATGTTTGTGTGTGAGGGTATGTAAGAGAGAGAGAGAAAGACACAGCCACCGTGATTTGCCCTGTTCTCCGAGCTTAAGGATTTTGTTGAGCAGGATCAAGTTTCCACTCTCGATTCCCGAGTCACCGCGAATTTTAGGGTCACTTGAACATAATTATCTGAGAAGCTTTAAGGCCCATGCTTTTACCTTCTTTATCTTCTGCTCACAAGCACAGATCCATGTCATCTGTCTACTTTCCCGAACGCCAGTCCGGCAAAACGTGGCGAAATGCTCACAATGGTTATTGAAGAGGTTGTATTCGCCAAAACCGCCGCCCTTGTGAAGCCCGCTAGCCTTGTTCGCGACTTCCCGGGGTGATTTCGTATCAAGTAAGGTCGTGCAAGTACCCCGTCTCATCAGCATAATGCCCGGTGATGACCGCCCATAAGCGTATGAGTGGAGGGGGTGGAGTTTCTTGCCTTCTCATCAGACACAGTCGAGACACGTCACATCAACTCCTGTTCTCGTGAAATGAATCACAATGCCCTCTCTGACGTAAATTCCCAGTACAATCACAAAGCTTGGTTAGGCTTATGATAATTACGAAACGAGGAGAGCAAAACCATGTGAATCGGATAATTTTCTGTCAATTGATGTCAACACCATGAATTGTCGGGAAAAAGAATCAGGGTCTGGCTTCTCATCGCATTTCGCGTTTAGGAGAGCTTTGGTTTTATGACTTTGACTCATAGTATTTTGATCAAGAGCAAAGAGTGTTTAGTAATCACCAATCTGTTCTTTCTTCTTTCTAACGCGATGGAAGGTCTCTCTTTCCTCGTAAACAGAAGAAACAGAGGAAACAGAGGACTACCTTATCATCGTTATTTCCTTTCTGGTCCCTTCAGGTTCTGTGACTCGTCTCTCATGGAATTCCATGTTTGATCAAAATCAGATTTATGAATAGCCATTGAAGTGAAAACAACGAAGACAACAGCAAAATCTGATGATCGCCGAGTTGATCTATCAAGCTAATACAACTATCGTTCTTCGGCGAAACGAAAGATGATAATTCAGTCGAGCTATTTCAGGCAACCATGTGACGCAGAAATAATAACGACAATGTGAAAGGGAAAAAGAGGATGAATCACTTGCCTTGGTGGGTGTACAAGCCATACCGCCGCCATGTATAAATGTGACTCCCGGGTTCATTCTCTTCGCGAGTCACCACAACTGGAAACACCTTGTTGATAATCCGAGTTGCCATTTTCTCCCGGAGCTGGGTAGGATTTTTCTTGATCGCAACTTAGGAGAGGATTTGGAGTACCTTGGTTGGTGACGAATCAGAGAGACAGAGAACTCTGTTTCACACACTCAGGAATGAGGGGCAGAGAAAAGAGAGGAGATGGATTGATGGGTTGACTCTGGTGGTGAGAGAAGCGAATATAAAAGGGTTAATATTACGAAAAATTACAAATTGATACATCTATAACAAATTTATCTAAAATTAATTTTTTCACCATCAAAAATCCTAAACTGACACTTGTAACAAATTTACTTTCCATTAAATTTTACCGTCAATTTGATGAGTTGGATGTCAAGCGGCAGTTAACGGATGTACCAATTTGAGATTTTACCTTCCGTTTATCACGAGTGTACTAGTTTGTAATTTTTCGTGATATTAATTTAATTTAACGGAACCTAACGAAATGTAAAATTATCACAAACGTACTAATTTAGGATTTTTAATGATCAAAAAGTTAATTCGAGATAAATTGATGTGTATTAAGTTAGAGTTTTTATGATCGAAAAATTAATTTAAGATAAATTTATGATAAATGTATTAATTTGAAATTTTGTATAGCATTAACTCGATTAAAGAGAAGTGTCCAAAAGGAGGCCGGACAGTTTTGACCCTAAAAACGACGTCGATGTACTTCTGAATCTTTTTCATTCCTGGACGGCAGTTGGTCCACGTCTTCCAATTGACTGTTCGATCATAAATGTTTTCCAACCCTCACAATTACTAACTGTTCGACAACACCCCAATTAATCCCTACGTGAAAACACTACAAAGAGTTATGAGGATACGAGGGTCGAGGTAATTGCACTCCACATCCACACGCGCACATTCATTCTCATGATCTCCGCTGCTCCATTTTTTGAGTTTCCATTTTAATTATCTATTTATTCCAACCTATTTCTTTCGCATCTGGATAAATGTACTAGAAGTCATAAAACTTATTATGAAAATATAATGGAGTTTTAAAATTTTTAAAAAGTGCAATCAAGTCTTAAAATTTATTGCAAAAGTATAATCGAGTCATAAAATTTTCAAAAAGTATAATCAAATTCTAAAATTTATCACGAAAGTGTAATCGAGTCCTAAAACTTTCAAAAAGTGCAATCAATAGAATGACTAAATTGGACCAATTTGGCAAGTTTTCAAGATTTGATTACATTTTTTGAAAGTTTTAAGAATCATTTGCACTTTCGTGATAAGGTGTAGAACTTAATTGGACTTTCGTGACAAGTTTTAGGATTTTCAATGCATTTATCCCTTTGTAATTCAATCAAATCTATACATTAGCACAAAAGAGGGATTAACCCTTCAATTATACCCTCATCCTCGTAATTGCTCCATTCTTTGATTCCTATCAATCATCTAAGTATTCCATTTTCTTCTTTTTCCATTAACATTATTCCTAAAATTGCATATCGTCATATATTTGACAATTTCCGGAACGACGCTACATGCACACGGTGTCGTGGAACTCAATCTTGGCTATAATTTTAGCACGTTTAAATTCATAAAAATCGCAGTCATGTTTAAAAGCATACTTTTATATACAACTTCCTCTCTTTTTATAATGCATAGATGTGGATTCGGTAATTCCCCCTCACAATTCCACCGTGAATTTGGGCGCCGGAAAAATCATGTTGGCCATCTTCTCTTCTTCTTCTTCTTCTATTTTTTGTCGGAATGTTGGCCATCTTGATGAGATGGGAAATTAACGAAAGCTCAAATTCAAAGGGAAAGCCACGTGCACCGTGCGAGCGAGATACGATAGGCCCCTATCCATACGCATTTACAAACGGTATTGAATAACCAAACCCCCTAAAGATTGCAAATTTGGGCCTGAGCATTGATTGCAATTACCATATTTAGGGGTAGACCTGTCAAATGGCTGGGTCGGGTTGGGTTTGGATCGGATCATAAATGGTCCAATCCAAATTGACCCATTATCCCTTTTATGACCCACTTATGAGTAATGCAATTTTCCTTACCCATACCCAATTCATACCCGATTAGACCCATATTGCTAAAACACTTTCATATTTAATTAAATATAGGAAAATTCATACCCAAGCTGAAATGAGAATGCGAAATGAGTGAGTGCAAGATTAAGTGCGGGCGAGAGAAATGCGTCGAGTTTAAATCAGTTATAAACTCATATATGACCCATTTGCAACCCATTTACGACCCATTTAACACCAATATGAGACTTCTACCCATTTATGACCCATTTATCAAATATAACTAACCCATTTATTAATATATGGGTTAAGAAATGGATTTATGATACATTTTGACAGATCTATCTAGGGGGTTCAACAAAAGGCTACACACGATTTTTTTTTTTTTTGGGGGGGGGGGGAAGGAACTGGTCGACAACCACTAGTATTGTAATTTACTTTCAAATTCTTTTTGCTAACCATCCTTCCATCCAACATATTCCAATTGCTACTTGATCTTGCTCCGCATGCTTTCCATTTCCCTTTGGAGGTGGCGTTCCACCCATAGATGGTTACTTTCACGGGTACAATAGAAGAGCAAGCTTTTTGCGATGTTGCTATTTGTACTATAAGTCTCTTGGGAAAATTATACAAAAAGTTCTAAATTTATTTCATTTTTGCCAATTCAATTATAAACCTTAATCCTAAATCTTTGGACCTTTTGCTAATTAAATTTATCTGATCAATTTTAACCGAAAATCGCTGACGTGGATACCGGCCGTCCTATGTGACCCAACTGACGGTAACGTTAACAACTTTTAATAATATTTTGATATTTTTTGAATTTTTTAACTATTTCTTTCTTCTTTTTTTCTTTCTTTCATTTTCCCTTTTTTTTTCCAAGCCCGGCAAGGGTTGGGCATCAGCCCTCGTCAGTCAAAGGTGAGGGTGAGAGTCAACCCCTGCCCACACCTCGGGAGAGCCGCGAAGTCCTCTCCCAATGGCCGGTGAGTAGGGTGGCCACAATCGAACCGAGATATGAACTGAACTGTGCTGATCCAAACTAAACTGAAAATTTCGCACATTTCGATTTGGTTCGATTCGGTTTTCAATGCGGACCCACCTCTGCTCCTCGTGGAACCGCCGCGGCTCCTCGCACAGCCACCATTGTTCCTCTCGGAGCCAGCAGGACTCCTCGAGGCCGTAGTCGGGGCTACCTGGAGATGCCGAGAGGACACGAGGGTGGTGGTGGGACTTGGGAAAGAGGCAGAGAGAAGAAGGTTTGGGCACTGGGAAGGTGAGGGAGGGTGGGCGGTGGTGGTGGACCTGATGGTGGGGTATGGAGTGGAGAGAGCGAGTTGCGTTCAGAGAGCTGAATGGAAAAGAAGAAGACGAGAGAGACATTTTGCCGAGAAGGACGAAAACGAAAAGAAACCGAAGGCAAACGACTTTCTCTTTCTTTTTCAAAAAGGAAAGTGAGTTTGACTAGTGTATAAAGACAAAAAGCAAAAAACCAAAAGATCTGAGAAAGAGAAATAGGAGGAGGCCATGGATGAGGAGGGGATTGTAGTGGGGGGAGAGTTGCTACGGTATCGAAAGACGAAACTATTTGGTTCGATTTAGATTATGAACCGAGTCAAATCGAATCAAAACTATCCAAGTCGGCAAAAAAGAACGGTTCGTTTTTCATTTTCCGAATTGAATGCTGAATTGAACTTAAATGCATAAAATTTTTGGTTCGATTTGATTTTTCGGTTCGGTTCTGACACCCCTAGTGAATGACATAAGAAAAAAGATTTCAGATTAATCTGCGTAAGTAAGATGGGGTTTTTCTTAAAATTTGCTTTTTCTACTAACGGTGGACACAACACAAATTATGGTAAATCAGGATGGGGTTTTTCTTCATGGATAAGTGAAAGAACTTTCTAATCTGCTGGACCGGCCCCACTACAAGCTTGAATTGAATCCCAGCGACATCTGAATTGGAATCTTGGAGAAACATTGAACTCTTTTGCTCGATATCTATCCGGCATGGCATTTCTTTGACGCACTTTGTCTATAAATGCTCTGTACTTAGACTTTATAACTTTATAGAGACAATAATATTTCATGCATATGGATTTGATGGGATTGTTGCAGCATTTTTGGGTCTGTTGTGTGTACTGCATTTGCCACTTCATCATGACGTAGTCTGCGCCATGTCTATCAGTCCAAGGGACCATCTGGGCCGTAAGGAAGTGGTGCTAAAGTAGCTAGGCTTAATTTGTATGTTTGTGTGTGGGGGCATATGAGAGAGAGAGAGAGAGAGAGAGAGAGAGAGAGAGTAAGCCAGAGCTGCCATGATTTGGCCGGAACCGGCCCTGTTCTCCGAGCTTAAGGATTTTGTTGAGCGGTTCAAGCCTGCTCAGCGTTCAAGCTTTTACTCTCGATGCCCAAGTCACCACGAATTTTAGGGTCACTTGAGCTTAATTCTCTGAGAAGCTTCAAGGCCCATGCTTTGGCTTTCTTGATCTTCCTCTCACAAGCACTGATCCATGCCGTCTGTGTACTTTCTCGAACGCCAGTCCGGCAAAACGTGGCGAAATGCTCACAATTGTTATTTAAGAGGTCATACTCGCCGAAACCGCCGCGCTCATGAAGCTCGCGAGCCGTGTTCACGACTTCCTGAGGCAATCTCGTATCAGGTAAGGTCGTGCAAGTGCCCCTTTTTGTGAACATAAACCTCAGTAGTGACCGCCCATATGCATATGAGCGGAGGGAACGGAGCTTCTCGCCTTCTCGCCGGAAGCAATCGAGACATGTCGTGTCGACTCCTGCTCTCGTGAAGTGAATCACGGTGCCCTCTCCAATGTAAATTCCTAGTATAATGGCAAAGCTTGATTAGGCTTATAATAATTACGAAACGATGAGAGCAAAACAACGTGAATCGTACAATTTTCTATCGTTTGATATCAATAGCATGAATTGTCAAGAAAAAGCATCGGTGCTTGGATTCTCATCACATTTTTCATTTCCAGGTGCGTTTAGGAGAGATTGGTTTTTATGAATTTGACTCGAATCATTTTGATCAAGAGCAAAAAGTGTCTAGTAATCGCCAATCTGTTCCTCTTCTTTCTAACGCCATGGCAGCTCTCTCTTTCCACAGAAACAGAGGGAAACAGAGGCTACCTTATTGTCATTATAAATGATAATAATCGAACCCCCTCGAAATGAAAAGAAGAAAACGGCAAGATATCATGCTGAAGTGATCCATCAAGCAGGTGCAGGCCATGCAGGCCGAAAATTATAACAAAACCGGAGCCTGGCGAGATTATAACAAAAACAGAGCCTGATCCCAAAACCATGTTGCGGAACACAAGAAGAAAGCATACTTTGGTCGAGCCACTTCCCATAACCATGTCACGGAAAAAATGACACCGCTCTGCTGCTAATGGAAAAGAAAGAAGAGGAGGAATCGCTGACCGTGGTGCGTGTACACCCCGTACCGCCGATACGTATAAACGTGATGCCCGGGCTCAAGCTCTTCCTGCGTTACCACGACTGGGAGCACCTTGCTGATGATCCGAGCCGCCATTTCCAGTCCTCCTCTACTCCCTAGGACTCACGTGCTTGAGCTGGGTTTGGATTTAAGCTTTGACGCGCCTAAAAGAGCGAAACCGAATAGGGGAGAGAGATAGATTTCGCACGCTTCCAGATTGAAATTGGGGGTTGTGACCCAGTCGGTCGAAAAAGCTAGCGGAGTTAAGGAACTTTGGGGAGCTCACCTAAGTGGAAATGATACGCCTCCCTCGCCCTTCACTTGCGACAGGGACATCTTTCGCGCAAATTGGCCGAGACGTTCACATGCGAATGACGAAGCTCTTCGCAAGCAGAGCCCCGGAATAAATAAATAGGTCCCGATCGATCAATCAGCCCACCACCAAGAATAACCATCCACATCACTAAAAACAACCAAATCTCTCGGGGAGGCATCTTTCCAAAGCTTCAGCTTCTAGCCCTCGACCCCATCATCCCCGTCTGATGTGAACAGATCCTTGGCAAGTCCAAACGTGGACACCTTCATCTTTTGCTTTATGTGAATTTTCGCCAGAACGAAATATATATCCATGTCAATCGAATTTCTCCCTAAAATTTAAGCGGAGTTTTATTTAAAGTGAATCCCAGGTCCATCACGCAGAGACATCGGTCGATTAATTGAAATAATATAAATCAATGAGAAACGTGAAAGCGAAAAATATGAATGCCGATTCTCTTTTCTTGACCTCCATTTGTCGAAATCTCCCCTTTATGCCACTGATTTGGTGTGGAAAAGGCAAGCAAGTTATCGGTTTAGAATTTTCTTGAGAGTAGTATGGTTGTGAGAGTTGGGGGTAATTTCTTTAAAATCATCCTCCAATTTCATATTTTTCAGTTTCCTGTTTTTAAGGAAATTCTCCCTAATCTTTTCCGTAACCATCTGATGTTTATCTTTTTGTAATGGTAAGAGTTGATGAATATCTCGCCATCTATTACAATGTATCATGAGGAGAATTGTTGGATATCTTGCGGATATATGCGAGTATTCAATTTTGTATTTTCGCAATATCGCGGAAATGCATCTCTAGAATTGAATCGATTTATATTCAGAATAAGAAGAGCTGCATAGTCCTTCCTTTTTCTTGTGAAAATTCCGTTGCCAACAGTGGATGTTTAATATATTCTGCGTTTATCAATGCTTAAAGTTAATTATTTTTCCAATCTTTTTAAGATTTAATATGGTTGTATTCTGATTATTCATTAACTTTTTTTACTTACGTTACTAAATTAATGTAATATAGAGGAATTCATGTCAAAATAGTGAAATGCATACTATAACTTTTTAATGAGAAAATTGATATTAAATTTGAAGAGCAAGAGATACTGTTTAGAAATTACAATAAAGTTTTTATAAGATCGTGTGGAATTTGAGGACATATAATAATTGCCTTGCCGTTTCACCGAGACAGATGACTCTAGTAGTTGTCTCATATCAGCCAAAGTACAAACACCTAAAATAAATATATATAAAAAAACTGTCAATTCTATGGAGCTACCTGATATGAAATGGCTCCATATTAAGCAAGTTTCACTCGTGATCTCTTAATTTTATTGAGATTTGTAATTAGAGCACTAAAGTTTAATTTAAATCACCTAATGTACTAAAGTTTCCTTCATTCTCGTTCTCTCTTCAGCCACCAAGGGGTCAATTTTGGTGCGAGGTCTGTAACTAATTTTAGTAGCCCTACTTATATTTTTAACCATTTATGTAATTGAGTGACAAGACAATCATAGGGTAATTTTTTTAAATTTTAATTTAAAATACTAGTCTCGTTTCTGGACTTAAACGAGTACCATTAAAAAATTGCCAAGTGGGATCACAAATCTGGATACCCTACTTGATTGGAAGACATGCACACTTACGATTATTTTGTCCAACATAATAAAAGCACAACTTTGGGTATCCTTTGTCCAATGAGAAGAGAACGCCGGATGTGACTGTGGTGGTGAATTTAATTTAATTTAATCACCCTCTAGGATTTGCTCTCTAATGAGTTGCTAATCACGGTGCGATTATTGAATCTCGCTTCGTGGCGCTACGGTTTCTCTACCACCTATACGCTAATCGCGTGATCCTCTCGCCGAAGGGCCCACCTTGCGAAAAAAGGACACCCCCCTCAATCTTGATTCGGTCGCTCAAAATGGCACGGAACCCGGCAATGTCGCGATCGGCATGTCTTCAATTCAGATTTGCCTTGGACGAAAAAAACAAAAGGCCACCACCCTGCAATAATCACAGATTCCCACACACAAAAAAAGTTTCGCAACCGCTGGAGAGCCTGTCCCCAGCCGTAAAGACCGTTTGAATCGCGGTCCCCATGTCCAATCTCACCTTCCTCCTCCACTACGCCAAACAAAAAAAATTCGCAAAAGCATCTTCTCCCGCTCTATTTTGGCGGCAAACGAGAGCCCGATCCGAAAGGGACCAATCGGAGCCGAGCTCGGCGGGACGCACGTTTGGTGGGTGCGGCGACCCAGGGAGAAGTCGAGCCGCTCGGGCTCTCATTTCTCGATCACGTGATTTTTGGAGGGTCCGTAGCAACCCACCACCGCAGCAGCAGCAGCAGCAACACCGGCAATCGAACGTGGCCATTGGAATTACAGCTGTGTTGCACGATGGTTGGTGTTAATTCCATTTTGATTAAATTGGATCAAAAGATGAGGATTAAATTACAGTATGTTGTTTCAGAAAAAGAACTCTAAGATAAAGGAAAATACTTTTCGAGAAATCATTTTTATAGAAAAATGTAATTTTCCCTTTTTGGATTAGGGAATTTATTTTCCCGACTTAAAGCGTGCATATTTTCAGCAAACCAAACACGTGAAAATTCAAAAATCTAATTCGCCGAAACTTCTTTTACCCAATCAAACACATCTTTGGTTTGCTTGTAAAGTTTTGGTGCGGAATGAAAATGGACTTATTGTCTAGAAAAAACAGGGCACAACTTTCATATCAAATCGAAAGAAAATCACTTTTTTCTGATTAATAATATAGTGTCGACAAGTATATTACTAGAGCTCAAGCCAACTAAAAACGAAAACATGTTTACTATTTCAGATAAAAAGGAAATGGCTAATCAATTATCAGATTAAATTAAAGTTGACCGTCAAAGGAAAATAAAGATGTGCACGCGTGTATAAGTAAGCTCATCTTAGAATTTCGCAGCCATGTTGAGACATGAAATTGAAGAAATGGTTGATGCAACTGAACTTGAATACCTTTGTAATATGACAGATCACCACAAAACATACACAGAATCAGTCAAACCATAAATAAACATGTAATTGACCTACAGGGTATTAACAACCGTTTCCGCACTTCTTCGTATACGTCAGGAGTCCATTGATGAGAATTGAGAAGGGGTTAGGGAAAACTTAGATCGGTAATATGCTGATGAATTTGTAGTGGGCAGTTCAGATCACGTATCGACAAATGATGTTGTATGAATAGATACGGAACAATACTTGGTAGACGACATTTATACAATTCTCTTCATACTCGAGTGCATCCCAGCTTTTCAATCCAATATTTGCTTGTTGCTGCCCATATCTCAGCAAAACGAGAATCAATAAGAAATGTAAAACATAAAGAACATCTATGCGACATGTTCACGCCGTCTCGGAGGCCCATCGGCCCTTCGGATTGTTGGGTCGGGCGGGTTGGGCCGGGCCCAAATAAGAATTTTTTGAGCCCGGGCAAGTTCACTCTCTCTGAGCACAGTCCATAATAGGGAAAAGTACCAAAAAAATCTTAAATCTATTGTATTGATACTAATTCAATCCTAAAAAATTATTTTTAAATGTTCATGTCAGCGCCGGCGGTGCCACGTAGGACCGTCGGCGTCAACGTCAGTAATTTCTGGCTTAAATTGGTCGGATGGACTGAATTAGTACCAATGTATAAAGGTTTAAAACTGAATTGGTACAAATGCAATAGGTTTAGGACTTTTTTGGTACTTTTCCAGTCCATCATGTCTTCATGACTCATAGCATATTCGAATCGCCGGCGAGCTTAGGCTAGATGTGAGTCTTGAACAAGCGCCGCCGAAATATATGTTTTCAAGTGGAGGGCGAAATCATAGGTAACAATGGGTGCCTGGTTTAAATATCTTCGGTCGTGGCCTGACTAGCGGAGCGAACCGTACATGCTAAATCATTGGACTCGTTATTTTTCACTCGGGCCAGTGCCTTGGAGCAAAGGGGCCCACCTAGGCCCCTCCTTTTTCCTAATGGGCCCAGCCCGACACAGGCCCAATCATGCCGTGCCTGGCCTGGCACGGCCTGTTGTCCATTGCCATTCACGATCAATGTTTCTGACCAATGGAGAATCTATTTTGATACATCCAAATACATCCCAGCCCTTCAATTAATACAGTGCACACACAATTAATTTAGTATAGCGTGAACATAACTCTATGGTTCAGATAGAATACATACATTGAGTGCATGGAATAATTTTTTGGTCTAGTGTGGATATTGCTTCGATTCCTCCACCTCACGAGTTGCTGTATGTTCATCCGTGACGAATGCACATAGAATTCGCAGAGTGTCATGCCACTGGCTCGGTTCAATCACATTTCCCAATTGCGTGATTGTCTTCCAAATTTTTAATAGGAGCACTCCCAAGTTGAGCATGTTGCAATGCGTTCGTACATGCAAGTAAGTAATTCTTATAACCCAGAAACAGGTCGTCATCTCATGTGAGATGTACGTGTGACGGGGAGGAAATGTTCCTTAAGGCATTCCGTGAAGTTTACATTTTGAGAACGGAAAAACAAACACTCTGGGTAACTCATTATGTGAGATGTATAAGCAAAATCAGTAAGATTAGTATCACTTATAGAGCGAAAAAGAGGTCACCCCTGGCAAATCTCTTCGATCAATGGGTCTAAGGCCGAATGTCGGACTTTCAGATCATGAGAATTAATATCAATAGTATAAGAAATCAAGACAATGCAGGGGTAACGAAAAATGGATGAGGAATTGTGCCGTTACGCTTTGTTGACACCTAAATTTCGACGCATCATTTATTCATTCATTGCATAAAAATTAGCGATCAATCTCGGTCCCTTTAAAAAAAAATTTAATTTGCATATAGATATTAGGAGCATTCCATAGTTAATTAGGCCCATATAATTTGCACATTTATCGGACCGACGGCGGATGGATTCGAGCAAATGGTTTTGAGCTAAATTGAATCAAGCCCATAATCGAAATCGATATATTTTGCCTATCTTTAATCCATGGAAAGTAATCGGCGATATATCTTTTGGAAATTTGAAAATCTCGAGTGTCACGATATATCAAAGAGGAAAGGTATCAGCTGATTATTATTTTCTTGGAATCTTTGGTGCAAGAGGAAAATATACACGAAGGACCCTACCACTTCTGAGAAGAAAAATCGTGCGAGGCCATAGATATTGAAGATACAGTCAGCATGGGGCATATATTCTGGGGAATATATTGGACGATTGGTGGAGGTCTCGGTAAAAAGAAATAAAAGGGAGAGGGGCCATTCACTCAAAGGAGGACACGAGAAATTCAAAGAAACACCTAAAAAAGTCAAAGAAGAGAGAACAAAAAGAAGAGAAAAAGCCAGAGAAAAGTCAGAGAGAGGGACACACGGTCATAGAGTGGAAAACGTGAAAAAGAGAGAAGAGAGAGTGAAAGACTCGGTCATCACAGGGGAGGTTTTCTGTTCTGGGCAGGAAGATCAATTCACGAAGGTCAAGGTGTATAGCAAAACGTCTCCACATTCTGCACTCACAGAGAAGTCAAAAGAAAAAGAAAAAAAAACTCACGATCAACATACACTCTCAGGCTGAGCAAGCTCTGTCTCTGGAGTACGGGTTCTCATATGCCCTCCACATCCTGGAGATCCACTTTGGCGGTTTACTGCTGCGTTCCATCATCCACTGCAGCTCCGATTCTAGGCCTTCATCTTACGTCCAATAACCGGGCACCACACCAAGACAGAATCCAACTCGTGGTGCAACTCAGTTCGAGCCACCGTCCAGGACGTGTTCTAGTGGCATCCATCAATTTGCGGCCACATCATCCGAAGGAAGTTCTCTATCCGAGCGAGCCAATCATATAGCCCAATGTTCCGCATATCTTCTCGGCCATCCAATCTTCCACCGTAATCTAGACACTTGTCAACGCGTCCTTGGTGTCCATTCGCTCGACCAATCAACAGCAAAACACCAGCAAGCCCGCGACCAGACGTGAGACGCCGTCGCTGCTCCCGATCCACCGCCGGTCACCATCTCGATCCGCAATCCCGATCCGCTGCAAATTCAAATTTGGAAAGAAATCTGCAAATTAGGTAATTATCTTATCCCGATTTGATTTGAATATTTTGTTACCTAATTTGTGCTTGTTGATATCTAATCTTGCTTATTTAGATAATAGGCAATATTTCAATTAGGATTTTTTTTTATTTGAAATCTTGGATATCTGATATTATCAAATTTGGATAGAATTTAGAATTTTCAAAATCCTTTGAATATATCCAAAACATTTGAGATATCAAAATTTTTTCAAGATGTGATCGATTAGGAAAATTTCCTAATCCATAACCGCGCACATGGAAATAAATCTATCTATCAGGCTTCAGATGGAGTTATTTCCATAACGGGTATTTCGAATTTTAGGATCGATCTGTCAGGCTTCAGATTGAAACTTAATTCGAAAGATTTAGCGGTTATATATATATTTTACTTGATTTTAATTTCGAATTTCGATAAAAAAAAATACCAAAAATATTACTCTAGAATAGGTTAATTTCTTTAGTTTAAAATTGCATGTTTAGATAATTGGCATTTTTAATTCCGAATTTCATTAGAAAAATACAAAAAAATAATATGTCCGTCATTAGAAATAGGTCACGTCATCGCAGGACATATAGTTTCATGTTAGGTTGCATTAATCACATGTCAATTTTTTGCACGTCATTACATATAGTTTAGCTTTCATTTAAATAAATGAAAATCAAAAAGAATTTCTGCACCTTTGAACTCTAAGTCAGGATTTATCAAAATTGTCAAATTGAGTATTTTTCTTGAAATCGGTACCGAAAGGGCGTTAGGGAATCTAGCGTAACCAAGTCCCCGAATCTATAATTTCTGGTTCGCAAAAATAAAATAGTACTCCCGCTATTTTATTTAGGTTTATAATCAACCTACCTTAAATGATTAGTGGCGACTCCCATTGAAAATATTTGCATGCTCACAATTGGACCTAAGTTGCGATTTGGTAGAGTTTGGGAGAACTCGAGCTAGGTTAGTTAATTTAATTAATCTAGTAATCCATTAGCCTAAGATCGTAAAACTCGATTTTTTTAGGTCGCGACAGCTTGGCGACTCCGTTGGGGACAACTTGAATATTTTTTCAAAATTTAAAGAGGACTTAGGCCAAAAAATTTTTTTTTATGGAAAAATCACTCGACTTGACAAAATTTGATTGAATTCTCATTCTTAGGTGTTAAATGGTTTTGCAGGATGGGAGTTATAAGGGGAGTAGTGATTGGCTAACCCTTTATTTTGCAGGCTTGGTGGAGTGGAATTGTGATTTAATTTTTGTATTATTGAAGTGGTGTTTGCATATAATTGTTGTGCATGATTTACAGTATTTGCACTACACCACACACAACCTGTGACCGGACCTGGGTCACACCCATAGTTCTAAGATGGTATTTAGATGGTTCTTTAACCTTGGCGGTAAGGCTTCGCTAAAAGTTATCCCATTTGGATCCCGAAAATTTTTTCAAAAAAATGGCTCAAGGGTCATCCTCATGCACGTGAGGCTACAATGCATGGAGGTTATCCTTGTCGACCGAACCAAACCGAAGTGATTGGACCCCGACTAGTCATGACTATGGTATGCGAGGCCGCGACTAGTCATGATGATTGTACGCGAGGCTGCGACGTGTCGTTCCGTTCATCATTTCACTTTGCAAAAGCCATTAGGATAGATAGATTAAGATTTAAACTCACGATTCATGTGCATGTCTTTGTGATCGACATTTTCTCCCCAAAGACGATAATTTCTTGAGCTTTATCTTTGGTTTTCTTCATCTTATTTTGAGTTGGTCCATGATTTAGGTTGAGTCTTTTATCACGTGGCCTCTAAAAAGAGGAAGACCGTCTGATTTCTAGTTTGGTTTAAGGAGTTTTTCTTTCTTTTTAGGATGGAATGTTAGCTTACATGCTATTGATATTTTTTTGGTAATAAATGTTGCCGAACGATTTTTATAAGAATTCTTTTGAGACATTTTCCATTTTGAGCAATTCAATGAGAAACATTAAGCTAAATTTTAGAATTAGTCCAGGTTTTTATTGAATAAAGCAATTTGGAATTTCGGGATTTACTGGATGAAACGGTCTTTCAAAAGAAATTTCATCTTGAGGGTCTAGAGGATGTCATGGACCGACTCGTTTTTTTTACTTGTCGTATTTATTCCAACGTTGCTTTTTGAAGGTAATTTGCCACGGATCCCCCTCATCCTCATAATACTCGATTGGCGACCAAAAGAAGGATGGCCAATCAAGCCGAGATTGTAGCCATGATTGATGAAAAGCTGAAAGAACACATGAATACAATCAATGAGCAGATCACAGCTGCCATGTCCAAAATGATGAGTGATCTCATGGCCAAGCAGCAGCAGATCAATGTTGCTTCCCAATCGGAGATTCCACTTCCAACCCGTCCAGGCCTCCGCCTTGACAAATCTCCTGCAGTAAACACTAATCCAACCCTTCAACTGGATGATGCTATTTTGATCGACACTAATGCTTCTTCGTCGGTCCTTGTTCCTCATTCACTCCCCAACGATGAGAATGCTAAGTTGTTGGCCAAACTCGACCAGAGGTTACGTGAAGTGGAGGGAACTCAAAATGTTCCGCCTGTTGATTTGTCCATTTTTACCCGGGTCCAAGTACCCGATAAATTCAAGATACCGGCCTTTGAAAAGTATGACGGCACCTCGAACCCAATTCAGCATATCGATATGTACCAGGGGCTCATGAATAGATATGTGTCTAACGGACCCCTAATGATTCAAACCTTCCAAGCAAGCTTGAAGGATGCTGCAATGAGGTGGTATACCAGCCACCAGATCAACCGGAAAGACTCGTGGGAAGAAGTGGCAAACCTTTTCGTCAAACACTTCAAGTTCAATCTCGATGTCACCGTTACAAGGGAAGACCTGGAGAGAGCTGAGCAGAAAAAAGGGAAGACTCTGAAGGAGTATGCCACTCGTTGGAGGAACATGGCAGGACAGATCATGCCCGAACCTTCAGAACGTGACTTAATGAAGTTGTTCGTGTCCACTCTACCGCAGCCGGTTCGTTCACGAATGTTAGTAACGGCCGCCCAATCTTTTGGCCAGCTGATAGCCATGGATGAGGAGATTGAGATCGGGCTCAAGAAAGGATGGTATAGTGAGTCAAGTTCATCAAGTAAAAGATTTACTAGTACGAAGGACAAAGAGCATGTCCCTGAAGTCAACATGACTTACGTACAGAAGACGCCAGCTCAGGCCCCGAAGCTACAATTTAGCACCCAGCAGACGACCTCTTATGGACGGCAAGGCCAGCAGGACCCACGCCAACAACGCAAACCCCGCCAGTTTACTCCACTTCCCGGGACGTTATCTCAGGTACTAGCGGTGCTAAGGAAGAAAAATTTGCTGAATTCAGAGCCACAAAGATCTAATACTGCCGGCTATGCAAAGTATGATCCGTCGAAGAAATGCGATTACCATAGAGGTGAGGTTGGGCATTCGACAGATGATTGCCAGGTGCTCAAACATAGAGTGCAGGATCTACTCGAGACTGGAGCGTTTACACTACAGCCAGCCGGTAAGCCCAATGTGCAGAATAATCCACTCCCTGATCATTCGAGTAGTGCAAATGTTGTCCTTGGCCCGGGAGTCAAGCAGGTTCGAGGCTTCAGGGTTCCTCTCGAAGATATGTTCGATGCTTTAGTCCGAGCTGGTTATGTTTCGACCGGTGAGGTGATGTCACTCGGCGACATAAGAAAGAAAGTGGATGAGTTGGTGAGAGAGGGGATGATTGGGACCGCAGATGAATTCGGGGTAGTAGCCACTATATCACAAGTCATCATTGATTGGAATGAAGAACTCGCAAGGATGACCGATGAACAAGTTAAGTTTGATCCTGACATGCCCCCTCTTGAGGATGCCTCTGACGATGACCTCAGGATCATTATACCCGATGCTTCAGAAGTACTGGTCCTAGCATCACCTCAGCCCTACGCTTATGAAAGTGACAAGATGGCTTCATGGTCGTACGACCTTGATCTAAAGCACAAGGTTCAGGACTTCTTAGATACCGGGGCATCAACATTTCGTGCTTCGTGGCTTTGCCAAGGCCGAGATGATCTTCTCATAGTTCCAAACATCCATACCACATCCCTGAGTCCTGCAAGAATGATACATGAAGAAAAGGAGGTGATCGACACCCTGGAGCAACCGAGCGGTAAGTTCGACTACTACGTGAAATATTCGGCTTCCCCGAGCTTTTATATTGACCCGCGTGATATCGTCCCCGATGGATGGGGAGGTATGGATGATCTAACACCTCCAGTGACAGAAGATCCTGATAATGCGATGGAGGGAATCACTGCTCTGTTCAATAACATGCTCATTGGAGCTATCGAGAAAGGACCGTTGGATGAAATGGGCACTAGCCCGCGAGAGTAACACATTTACTTTTTTCGCACACTCCTATGCGTGGGAATTTCTATTGCTTTCTAGGACTTGCCCCGTCTCGGGAGCTGCTTTTTAGGATTTTTCATTTCTATGACTTTATTATCCTAATTTCCATTCCAATAAATGTAATTCATTCGATGATAATCAATGAAATTACAAATTATTTTCATTTTTTGAGGGCATGTTGAGGTATATCAAACCAGCCCGGTGATGATATCCAACCAATAAAAGAAAATATAGTCCAAGGAGAATTCTGAGGCCTGGGCTTCTTCATGTTCCTCGTGTTAAAACCTTTTTGAAAAGAATTTCTAAAAAAAATTTCCAAAAATTTTAAAAAATCAAAAAAGAGAAAATTAAAAAAAATGCAATGTTTAGCCCTATTTGTTCTTCTGAACCCCCTACTTTATGTTTCAGGGGCAATCTTGTGATACGTGAGGGTATGGGAACGGTCCATTATAATGAATTATGTGCCACCGAGTATGATCTCGATGACACCAACGAACTCGAAGATTCCTCGGAAATGCTGCGTGGCCTAGAACGACATGAAAGGTCCAAAGTTCTTACTTCAGACTGAACCATCACTATTAACCTGAGTGATACGAAGGAACCTAAGGAAGTAAAGATAAGAGCAAATCTCCCTAAAAGTGAAACGAAACGCTTAATCCAATTGCCGCATGAGAATAGTTGGATCCTTCAACCGAAAGGTACGTCAAGGACACTTCCGGATAATTGAACTAATCCTAAGGAAAGTACTGCCAGTCTTTCCTATTCCTGGGGGCAAATTCTCCCCAAGCTACAATGGTCCATATGTGGTCAATAAGGTGCTTCCCGGAGGTGCCCTGGTTCTCGCAGAAATGGATAGTCGTGAGTACTCTACTCCTGTTAATTACGATGCTGTGAAGATGTATCACCCCTGATAAAATCTAACATTTTGCAGCAAAAGCTTTCAAGTGTTTAGTTTTATATTCTGAATTGCAAACATTTCACTGATGAATAAACGGTATCAATCAATTTCAAGTTAAGATGTTTGCTTCGGCTTTAAATTCTGCATGGTTATTTTATCGGTATGCATCATCGATTTCAAAAGGGAAATCTATTTGGACAATCTTATAATTCATGTAGAATGAATTGAATGTGTTGAATGAGGTACATCGGGATGATGAAAGGCAAGCCCTATCCTATACACAGTCCCTTGTACTAATCCCCAGTGAGTTGAGCGGAAAAATTTCATGTCTGCAAGGTAAAGGGTTATCTCGCAAAAGGTACGGCAACTGAAGTGACGAAAGGCAGTTCATTTCTCTATCCCAAACACTACAGGTTATCCATTGTTTCGCCACTTTGAGCCTAAATGTTTGGAGAAATCCTTTCAAATTATCCCTGTCAAGAACCACCCTACATCGAGGTAAACTGGAGGTATGTCAGCATTATAAGGTGAAAAATGAATAGAGATTGTCTTGCTCTCACTTGCATCAATCTTCGAGTATTGCTTTTTCAGATGAATTCACGCGAAGTTCAAGTGCCTTAGGATGACGAAGAGCATTTCTTTCTCTATCCTATACACATTTTATCATTTGCTAAGCCCAATTGAGCCTACAATTTTATTTCATATGAACCCAATTGGTGATCATCCCCCACACTGGGGCAAGGCAAGAGTCATCATTGTTCAAGCAGCATATTCGGAGCGCTGATAAAAGATGAAGACCCCTGAGAGTCCAAATGTCGAGTAATTTGATAAAAACAAACCAAAGTGTGATTGGCCGATATATGCATTGTAGACAGTGTGTGTCAAAAGTCAAAAAAAAAAAGGGAAGGGCAAGAAAAGCAGTGTGCCTGGTAAAAGCAAGGCCAATGCCCAAAAAAAAAAGGGAGATCTTTAGAGAAAAAATGTCAAGATATGACATGTCAAAGTCATGAATCCTAGTGAAGTAGAAGTTCTACAAGTCTCAAAGGAATCAAGTGACGAATTCTCGAAACCACTGGAGCATCTACCGAGAAGACAATCCCTACTGAAGAAGAAGACCGGTGATAATGCTAAGATGATCACCAACTTATTCGCCCCAATTATACACATTTTGAGCCTAATGATCCATTCATTTCTCAACCCATGAGCCTAGCCTACATTACGTCCCTTGCAAAGTCTCTTTAGATTAGGGCACTTGAACTAACGTAGAGTTTCAGATGTTTATAAGCTTAGCTCGAAGAAGTGCGAGCAAGTCCACTTCTATATCATTTTGCAGGGTTCTTGACTTGTAAACCCGGAGACAATTGCGGAGTATTTTCTTTCAATAACCTTGACTCAAAGAGTCCCCTTTTGCTAAGCCATTGACCAAGCCCACGTTACGATCCCAGCAAAGACCTCTCATATTGGTAAGGTCGTACCGCTTGCGAGAATACTCGGACCTTTGTCCACATGATGGTGAGACAGAGCGATTTTCATAAATTAGCCACTTTTTGATGAGAGTGAGTGAAAGCCCTTTCAGACCGGAGGTCCCTCATTTAACATTTTCAAGACACCCACTTATGAGTTCAGATTGTCTTGTCATGATTCTCCCCAGCGAAATTTTGTAATACCAACTCGATAAAATCGTCATGCATGAAAACCAGTCGAATTTATAATGCATGAATATATGCGTCCTTGATTACCCATGAATGCATATTACTTGTTGTCTATAATCGTGTCTAGCAAGAGACACGCCCTCAAGAGTCAAAGATATCACCAGGTAAGTATATCTCTATCCCTTGGATGTCTGTGACTATTCAGGTATCCTTAACCTATTCGAGCAATTGTCAGGTCCTATATTTGATTATCTCTAGATGTCTCTAGCGATATCCAGACATCTATTGATCAAGCCTTTTCAGGTACCTCTTATGATATCCAGGTACTTTGTTAAAAAACCCATGAGCATTCAGGATAGCCCCTGGTTCACCCAATCGTTAAGTGTCCCAGACGATATCTAGAAAATTCCCCCATGACACGCCTATGAGGAAGGCCACTGAAGTCCATCAACGTTCATCAAGCAACATCTTTGGAACAAAGCCTAAGTGATTGTCAGATGGTACAGAATCAGAATCATGCATCGATTTACTTTACCACTCTTATAAGGTAAGAAGAATTCAGGTACGTCTACTAATTATTTCTCTCTCCGGAATAGGAGAAATTATCTCTCTCATATGTTCACCAAGTGGAACAGGTGACATTTGGTGTTACTAAGTGGAGTACGCGGCACACCCCATTTCATGTTTGCCAAGTGGAGTACGCGGCAGCATAATATCTCATTTGGTGTTGCCAAGTGGAGTACGCGGCACATCCCATTTCATGTTTGCCAAGTGGAGTACGCGGCAGCATAATATCTCATTTAGTGTTGCCAAGTGGAGTACGCGGCACACCCCATTTCATGTTTGCCAAGTGGAGTACGTGGCAGCATAATTTCTCATTTGGTGTTGTCTAGTGGAATAGACAACACACCCCATTTAATGTTTGCCCAGTGGAGCAGGCAGCATAGTTTCTTATTCCGTGTTGTCCAGTGGACTAGACAACACACCCCATTAAATGTTTGCCCAGTGGAATAGGCAACATAATTTTTCATTCTGTGTTCACCCAGTGGAATAGGTGGCACAACCAACCTCATGCTCACCCAATAGAAGAGGTGACATGATCTTTTTCGTGATTGCCCAGTGGTATAGGTAACACATCCCATTCTTTCTTCATATCATGCGCTATTTCGCATCTGTAGAAAACTACAGGTAACAAATAGGCAATTATGTACCTCGAGAACCTTACTTCCAGTGGAATAGAAGTTTGGAGATCGAGGGGGTTCACAGCATTATAAAGCTTTCCATCACTTGATTGCTTTTTGTGCGATCCGTATGTAAGACTCTGTCACCGCTCCACACGAAGTGAGAAGCCTTAGCATACGTTCTTTATTGTTTGCATATCATGCATCATTGCATTAAAAAAAGAAAAAAAATCATTCATCATTTTGCATAGTTTAAATTTAGATCTCAGTCTTTGAGCGAAACCTCTACGAGCCTCCACTCAAAGAGGGGCAGCTGTTGACACCTAAATTTCGACGCATCATTTATTCATTCATTGCATAAAAATTAGCGATCAATCTCGGTCCCTTTAAAAAAAAATTTTAATTTGCATATAGATATTAGGAGCATTCCATAGTTAATTAGGCCCATATAATTTGCACATTTATCGGACCGACGGCAGATGGATTCGAGCAAATGGTTTTGAGCTAAATTGAATCAAGCCCATAATCGAAATCGATATATTTTGCCTATCTTTAATCCATGGAAAGTAATCGGCGATATATCTTTTGGAAATTTGAAAATCTCGAGTGTCACGATATATCAAAGAGGAAAGGTATCAACTGATTATTATTTTCTTGGAATCTTTGGTGCAAGAGGAAAATATACACGAAGGATATTCCCTACCACTTCTGAGAAGAAAAATCGTGCGAGGCCATAGATATTGAAGATACAGTCAGCATGGGGCATATATTCTGGGGAATATATTGGACGATTGGTGGAGGTCTCGGTAAAAAGAAATAAAAGGGAGAGGGGCCATTCACTCAAAGGAGGACACGAGAAATTCAAAGAAACACCAAAAAAAGTCAAAGAAGAGAGAACAAAAAGAAGAGAAAAAGCCAGAGAAAAGTCAGAGAGAGGGACACACGGTCATAGAGTGGAAAACGTGAAAAAGAGAGAAGAGAGAGTGAAAGACTCGGTCATCACAGGGGAGGTTTTCTGTTCTGGGCAGGAAGATCAATTCACGAAGGTCAAGGTGTATAGCAAAACGTCTCCACGTTCTGCACTCACAGAGAAGTCAAAAGAAAAAGAAAAAAAAACTCACGATCAACATACACTCTCAGGCTGAGCAAGCTCTGTCTCTGGAGTACGGGTTCTCATATGCCCTCCACATCCTGGAGATCCACTTTGGCGGTTTACTGCTGCGTTCCATCATCCACTGCAGCTCCGATTCTAGGCCTTCATCTTACGTCCAATAACCGGGCACCACACCAAGACAGAATCTAAGCTCGTGGTGCAACTCAGTTCGAGCCACCGTCCAGGACGTGTTCTAGTGGCATCCATCAATTTGCGGCCACATCATCCGAAGGAAGTTCTCTATCCGAGCGAGCCAATCATATAGCCCAATGTTCCGCATATCTTCTCGGCCATCCAATCTTCCACCGTAATCTAGACACTTGTCAACGCGTCCTTGGTGTCCATTCGCTCGACCAATCAACAGCAAAACACCAGCAAGCCCGTGACCAGACGTGAGACGCCGTCGCTGCTCCCGATCCACCGCCGGTCACCATCTCGATCCGCAATCCCGATCCGCTGCAAATTCAAATTTGGAAAGAAATCTGCAAATTAGGTAATTATCTTATCCCGATTTGATTTGAATATTTTGTTACCTAATTTGTGCTTGTTGATATCTAATCTTGCATATTTAGATAATAGACAATATTTCAATTAGGATTTTTTTTATTTGAAATCTTGGATATCTGATATTATCAAATTTGGATAGAATTTAGAATTTTCAAAATCCTTTGAATATATCCAAAATTTTTGAGATATCAAAATTGTTTCAAGATGTGATCGATTAGGAAAATTTCCTAATCCGCAACCGCGCACATGGAAATAAATCTATCTATCAGGCTTTAGATAGAGTTATTTCCATAACGGGTATTTCGAATTTTAGGATCGATCTGTCAGGCTTCGGATTGAAACTTAATTCGAAAGATTTAGCGGTTATATATATATTTTACTTGATTTTAATTTCGAATTTCGATAAAAAAAATACCAAAAATATTACTCTAGAATAGGTTAATTTCTTTAGTTTAAAATTGCATGTTTAGATAATTGGCATTTTTAATTCCGAATTTCATTAGAAAAATACAAAAAAGTAATATGTCCGTCATTAGAAATATGTCACGTCATCGCATGACATATAGTTTGCATGTTAGGTTGCATTAATCGCATGTCAATTTTTTGCACGTCATTACATATAGTTTAGCTTTCATTTAAATAAGTGAAAATCAAAAAGAATTTCTGCACCTTTGAACTCTAAGTCAGGATTTATCAAAATTGTCAAATTGAGTATTTTTCTTGAAATCGGTACCGAAAGGGCGTTAAGGAATCTAGCGTAACCAAGTCCCCGAATCTATAATTTCTGGTTCGTAGAAATAAAATAGTACTCTCGCTATTTTATTTAGGTTTCTAATCAACCTACCTTAAATGATTAGTGGCGACTCCCATTGAAAATATTTGCATGCTCACAATTGGACCTAAGTTGCGATTTGGTAGAGTTTGGGAGAACTTGAGCTAGGTTAGTTAATTTAATTAATCTAGTAATCCATTAGCCTAAGATCGTAAAACTCGATTTTTTTAGGTCGCGACACGCTTCAATCACTATAGCCAGCGGCTGTGCCATGATCAGGCTAGTTGTATGCGATAGCCTTCTATCCGACACCAATATGAATCTCTGGAGAAAGAATTTCAATTGAGCAGGCAAAATGAACCATTGAACAGGCTTGTCTGCCAAAGAAAACGATTAAACCGTCGTACAATAGTCTGCATCACTCGCACAAGCAAACAAAGTTCTCAAGCAGAACAGGAAAGCTGTAACCTTCAAGCAGAACTTTCCTTCTGCATATGAGTGGCGGCGTGTCAAAGAAAATAGCCACAGAACTATGGTCCAGCCTGAAATCAGAGTTTGGGCCACGGAGATACAGTTTCTTGGAAGGCTATCTCACCCTAACCTAGCCAAGCTTCCTTAATTTTCTGCTCGTAATCACTAACAAATGCTGTCTACTCACTTGCACGAACGCCAGTCCGGCAAAATGTGGCGAAATGCTCGCAGTTATTGTTGATGAGGCTGTAGTTGCCAAAGCCATTGTTAGTGTGAAGCTTGTGAGTTGTATCAACAACTCGATGGGGCAATCTGGTATAGAGTAACATGGTGCACGTTTCTCACCTTGTAAGCTTAAACCCTAGGAGTGGCCACCCATATTCATAACATTGAAGGGATAGGAGTTTTTCACCATCCTGCCTGAAGCAATCAAGACAAGTCTTGACAACCCCACGCTCGATGTTCTCCTAGTATTCACATTTTGGGTAGGGAGGCAAAATTTCTTGCTTGTGGCTAGATGGTAATATGGTTGTTTTGCTCTCCGTTCGGGTGAAGTAAATCACATAACCATCGCTGACATAAATTCCTATCATACATACGCTTGTGGAGCGTGGTAAAGATTCAAATTTCAATCCAAAGTAAACAAAGATGAACTTTTGGTTAGGGACGATGTTGGCACCAACATTAGGAACGTGCTAAAAATAAACACAAACTTCTGTAATTGACTCGATGGGCAGATCGATTTTGACCAAAAAGGATAGGAAATCTAAATAAATCTCTAATTTTCTGTTCTAATTCCAGCTCAGCTCAAGAATTCTCACGCCAGCTCTCAACTCAGCTCAAGGGAGGAAGAAAATATTAGGTGCATTCAACACTCCACGTGGGATATGCATTGAACCAACCACTGATGGACACGTGGCTATAATGAGCCCACTTTTCAGACATTTTCTCTCTCCTTCGTTACTCTCTCTCCTCTCACCATTTTCTTCCTTTTCTTTTTGCCTTTTGAGGCGCCAGGGACGACATTTCGTGGATTGAGCATCACCGGCCAACCATGGACGACCCGCTCACCAGCACGCCGACGCGGTGGCGACCGCCATCAAGGCGGCCTACGCTGAGCTTTAGTTGGCCTAGAGCCCGTACAACAGCGAGGAGATTCAGCAGGCGGACCAAGCCATCGTCGATGAACTGAAGCAGATTTCGGAGGGCGAGGTGGAGATGGAGGACCTACGAGATCACGGTGAAAAAGATGGAGGCCGAGGAGGAGTGCAAGGAGTCGAAGATCTCCGCATGGAGAAGGAAGCTCGACGAGCTCATCTCCGAGAACAGGTCATCGGAGAAGAATCTCTACGCGAGCGGTCGGCAATGAAGGAGCTCATCTCCGAGAACAGGTCATCGGCATGCCGGTGAGCGGGTCATCCATGGCTGGCCGGTGACGCTGCAATCTATGAAGCGTCGTCCATGCCTCGAAAGGCAAAAAGAAACGGAAGAAATGGTGAGAGGAGAGAGAAAAGGTCTGAAAAGTAGGCCCATTCTGGCCACGTGTGCATCAGTGGATGGTTCAATGTATATCCTATGTGGAGTGTTGAATGCACCTAATATTTTCTCGAGGGAGACACAGAAATTCCACGCACTGAAAACGAGGACAGGATCTATAAAAAAAAAAACAATCATTTTCCCCAGTTCAAGGCAAGTTAGACACTTCTTGGCGGCCTTGTTACTTTAATCTCTCTGACTGGCTTAGATCTCTCGTACTTAAACTTACTATGTCAAAGTCGAAAGACACTCCTTTTTCATGTATAACCCCAATAAATCACTGTCCGAAAGAAGACATGCTGCAATCGACATCAATTAAGTGAGATGTTTGCTCTTGGCCTGCATCCTTACTATAAATAATTGATTATAGTCTGACATACAAAATTTGTTACATTCTTTCTCCGTTCAATTTTTTTTTTTGCTTTTAACTCTCTTTATTTCTACCATTTCCCTGTTTTATTAAATTTAGCTCATCCAGCTACATCTATTTGTGGCCATTTTAGTTGTCTCTTTTCCGAGTACAATCATAAACTCTCGTTTGGTGTGAATGGAAAACCACTTAATTTCATGAGAGAGTGCTTTCGATCAGGGCCATCTCAAACAACTCGATTTTTATGAATGTTTCATGGCCGAGAAAGTAAAGAGAGAAATGAATTTTTTGTGTCTTTTATGGTTGATTGATTGGTGCTTGTAGAGCCAAAAACCATGTAGACTCTCTCTTTCTCTCTCTCAATCTCTCTCTCTCCAACGAGAATCTAGGGTTTCCGATTTGCTTAGAACCTTTACCTTTTCTCTGGCGAGATGGAATGTTTTACTGAACCCAGATATGAATAGCCTTGAAATAAAAGAAAAAGAAATGAGAGGAGAGTGAAACAGTGGGAATGGATTACACTCAATACTGATGGAGCCTCGAAAGTTGAGCCCGGGCTCGTCCGGGATTCTTCGAGACCAGGGATTGATTTTATCATTCATTTCGGGCCGAGGGGGAGTGTTTTAGTTTGGCTTGGAAGAGATGGTATGAGAAAGTGGACTCACAAGCCATCCATCATCGAGAGTGAGAAAACCGGAGAAATCAGATTTGAATTGTTATTAGAACTTTTCCTGCCTTTCCTCTGGTGAGAAAAAAACCAGATATGAATTGCCTTGAAATGAAAGAAAATTGCACGAGAAAAGAGAGACATCGTGGGAATGGATTGGTTGGGCGAAATTAATACGAAAGTGACCACCATGTAAATGCAAAGATAATATTCCAAATCAAAACCTAAACACCCCAACCACCTGTGTAGCACCGACACCGACACCAACACGTTACAGGATATAACACGATACACCGACACGTCATTTCTCCAAAAGTAGAGAATTCTGACATATTATGACACGTTGTATATTAAATGTATATTTTTATATAAACATGATAAATTATCATTTTTGCGATTATTTCAATCAAGTTAATTTGATTCAAATCTACAAATAAATAAATAATAAAAAAATCAAATTAATTTGATAAATTATTCATGACATATTTTATTATGTCATGTGATATAGTAAAGTTCCTTTGGCCATATATATATTGTTCTCTTGACCATTTTCCTTTTTTTCCTAGAAAAGATTACAAATATAAGCCTTAACCTTGTCAATCTAATGTAGTCGTTTCATTACCTTTCTTTCCCCCACCTCTCTCTCTCTCTCTCTCTCTCTCTCTCTCTCTCTTAGTCAAACGAAAACCTACCCATGACTTCCCCCGAAATCGCAAATTCCCTCCTCAATCTCAAACCCTAGAATTCCATATCTTCCCTCCCCCTGGCAAATTCTCTCCCCCGATCCCGACCAATTCCCAGATCCCCCACCTCCCTGTTCCCCATTTCTCTGAGAGAATTCGTCAAGGCTTCTTCATCTTTTCCCTCCTCCTCGTCGACGTCGATTACCGACACCATCAATGGCTCCCACCGCTTCCAGATCAACGGGTACTCGCTGCCGAAAGGGATCGGGATTGGCAAGTAAAAGGAGTCCGACACATTCACCATAGGGGAGCGTCTAGGACAATGCAGCGTATGTGTCCTTGTTCATGGCTTTGGCAAGCGAGGGATCTAACCTGAGGAAGCTTTTTACTGTGCGTGTCGGATTCCAGACTCGTATGTCGCCGGCATGTCTGGTGTGTTGACCGCGTGTCCGAGAGTGTCGGACGCGTGTTGGTGTCCGATACCGACATGGTGGCCTCTGGAACGTGTGGGTGGGTGCTACATAGCCAACCGCAACCCTAGGATCTCTCCTTGAGCTCGACACTGCAAGCACTTGGACACTCGACGGATCTCTCGTTGAGCATCCATAGAGAGAGAGAGAGCGAGAGAGAGAGAGAGAGAGAGAGAGAGAGAGAGAGAGAGAGAGAGAGAGAGAGAGAGAGAGAGAGAGAGAGAGAGCAATGATGAACTCTAGATTTGACATAATGATGATGGCGTGGACCACATGGTGGTAGCGCCTGTCTAGAGGCCAAAAAAGAAGGAAAAAAGGACTAGTGAAAGGATATACTTCAGCAAGGACTACCCTAGTGAATTAAGAAGGAATATGGCTAGAGAACTAAGAGTCCCAGAGATTGAAAAGAAAGGGAAGTACTTGGGTATTCCTTCTGATTGGGGAGCATCTAAAAAGCAAATATTTGCTTGGATCTGTTGACACCTAAATTTTGCCCAAATCATTCAGGGTTTTATCGCATAAAAATTAGGGTTTAATTTTTAACTCCTGAACCAAAAATATTTTCATTAAAACTGCATGGCATATAGTTCTTAGGTGCATTTGCATTAACAGGGCCTATTAGAACATATTTTCCATGTTCATTTTCAAAATTAAAATTAAAAATTAGTTAATTTAAAAAAAAAAAAAAACTAGCTAGCGTTGAAATGTTCAACGCTAGCCCACCTCCTCTCCTAGCCCTGCGCTGATCTGGGGAACGGCAGAAACAGAGGGGCAGAAGCGGCGAGAGGGGGAGTTCCGAGAGAAGAGGGAGTTCCGAGACGGAGAGGGGGAGTTCGTGAAGGAGAGGAAGGGCAGCGACAGAGAAGAGAGGGAGGAGAAACAGAGAGGAGAGGGAGCGACGGTGAGAGCTCGGAGGGTGAAACAGAGAGCGGGAGACCAAAGAGAGAGAGCAAGCGAGAGAGAGAGCCCGAAGGGCGAGATCGAAGGCGAGCGGTCTCCGGTTGGTGACCGTCGCGCGTCAGTCGCGATCAACGACCCCCCCTCTCACGGTAGGTCCTGGTTCCGAGCCCTCGCCGGATTCCGTTTTGGTTTGGCTCGAGATTTGGGGTCGGTCTCCCGAGGATCCCGGCTCGCAGGTGTGCGAGGCGCGCGGCTGTAGCCCGATCTACTGTGTGCGCCCTTCATACGCCACCACCGAGTCGGGTAGGGACCGTGTCTGCCTCCCCTACTTTCGGTTCTGTTTTCTTTCTTCTGGGGGTGTCGCTGGCCGGAGCTCGCGGCCATTCGGCTCGCGTGAGCTCCGACCCGTGACACCCCAGGGTTGGTCCTACTGCTGTGCGTGTTGTTGTATGTGAATCTCGGGCGTGTTTGAGCCTTGATCGAGTCCGGAATCTCTTACTTTTGCCGTGCACGCCAACTGCTCGGCGTTTTGCTCGAATCGTCTTGTTGCTTGTCTCTGTTCTGGGGCTTCCTTCGAGAGCGTCCGGCGGTCCCGGCGTATCGCCGAGGGCCGCGTCGGTCCAGGCGAGGCCGCGAAAGGGAGCAGCCAGCCAGTCCCTCGCCGGGATCTGGCTGGTTTTCGGCTGACCAACCTCACTTCGAGGCTCGGGCGGCCTCAGTCAACCACCGGTCGCCACGGTGGTGACCCGGGTGGTAGGACGCCCACCGCCCCTCGTCGGGGCGGTGGTGCGCACTAGGGCGGGGCGTCGGCCGCGGAGGCCGAAGTTCGGAGAAGCCGGTGCCGATGCCGGCTATCGTGCGGGGACTGTCGGCGTTTGGGTGAGTCGGGTCGGCAATCGGGTCGGAGAGTCGGGTCGTGACCGGGTAGGGTTTCGCCGAGTCGGGCCGCGAGTCGGGTTGCAAATCGGGTCGGCGAGTCGGGTCGCGGATCTGACCGGGTAGGGTTTTATTTAGTGTGTGGGCTTTAGTGTTTTATTAGGTCTTGGCCCTTCGTGGGTGGGCCAAAATCCGAAATTAGGCTAAGTTGTTGTTTGTCCTTTTTTATTCTAGTGGGCTTTGGGCTTTTCTTTTATTTTTAAAAATAGTTTTGGGGCTGGCCCTTTTCTTTTCTCTAATTGCCGGATTGGGTTCAATAAATGAACCCGTTCCAGCCGTGGACCCGGGCCGGCGCGCCCGGGTCAGTCCCGGTCCGGGTCGGATGTGGAGATCCGACCCGGATCCGTTTTCTTTTATTTTAATATTGTATTATTTTAATAAAAAAATTCTAATTTTTTTTAAAAAAAGGGCTTGAATTTTATTTTATTTATCTTATTTTATTTTACTTTATTTTATTAAAAATTCCCGAAAATTTTTCAAAAAAAAAATTTCAAAAAGTTTTAAAAAGTTTCAAAAAAAATTTCAAAAAAATCCCAAAAAAAAAAATTAAAAAAAAAATCGAAAAAATTCTCAAAAAAATTTTCCAGAAATTTTCAGAAATTCCGAAAAAAAAAAAAATTAAAAATTTTAAAAAAATTAAATTAAAAAAAAATTTTAAAAAATTTTAAAAAATAAAAAAAAAATTTAAAAAAAATCAAAAAATCAGAAGTTTTATTTGGATTTTGAGATTAGCTTTTTTCGCCCCTCTCGCATGTTTAGTGCTATATTTAGTCCCACGTCGCTTGGTTCACCCACTTTGAATTGCACATTTAAATTAACTTTGCACGTAGTTGATTATGCATATTTAGGTTTAGATATTAATTGTCGCTTCCCTTAGCCTAGTTAGGAACGGAATTTTGAGACCCCGATTGGTATGAACATGTTAGGTGGTGAATTGAACAAGATTAGGTACCGAAAGGGCGCTAATTAGTCGATTAGTGTAATTAAGTCCCCGTACCCATTGAATCTCTGGTTCGTAGAAGTGAAGCCTTTCTCCCGTGCTTTACTTAGGTATCTAATCGACCTACCAGAAACTGATTAGTGGCAACTCCTAGTTGAAATCGATTTGCATGTTAACAACTTAAACTTAAGTCGCGAATTGGTATGGGCTTGGGAGAGCTCGAGCTAGGTTTAACTTAGTAATCCATTAGCCAAACCCCTTAGGCCTTGGGGCCGTTTCGGGGAGGTCGCGACAGGATCCTGGCAAGGGTTAATATGAAGCTCGAAGGGTGGAAAGAGAACACAATGTCTAAAGCGGGAAAAGAAATTCTGATCAAAACTATTGTCCAAATATTACCACAATATGTCATGTCAATTTTCAAGATTCCACTTTCAGTATGTCGAGCTATTGAGAAAAAAATCACAACCTTCTGGTGGAAGAATCAACCAGCAACAAAAGGAGTGCACTGGAGGCAGGCCGAAGTACTCAAATAAAGAAAAGACAGGGGAGGCCTTGGGTTTAGGGATTTAATATCTTTTAACAAGGCCATGCTTGGCAAACAAGCTTGGCAATTTGCACAAAATCATACAACTCTGTGTAGTCAGGTTTTAAAGGGCATTTACTACCCAACTAAGAGCTTCTGGAAGGCAGCGAAGGAATCTAGACCATCTTGGGGATGGCAGAGCATACTTATGGGGTGCACATCAATTGAAGACTCGGTCATGTGGTTAATAGGAAATGGGCACAACATTAACATCAGGGAGGATAAGTGGCTCAAAAGGGGAATTATAGGGGGGACTGGCTAATGCAGGGGACCCAAAAAAGATTGATGAATTGATAGACCAAGGGGAAAGCACATGGAAGGAATCGCTTTTGCGACGACTATTCGATGAACAGGTAGTACGAGAGATCCTCACAGTACATATCAGACCATAAATGAATGAAGACAAATTGATCTGGACTGGCACAAAGGATGGCGACTACACTATTAAGAGCAGCTACAACACCCTTCGCAAAAATGTAAACACAGAAGCACATCCCGCCTCCTCCTTTCATCAAACTCCTACTAAACTCTGGAACAGGATATAGGAAATGAAAACTCCCCACAAAATCAGAAACTTTGTATGGAGCGTATGCCAAAACGCACTACCAATGAAGGAAAATTTGTATAGAAGGAAACTGGTACCTGATTCGAATTGCCCATTCTGCTGAGTACATGCAGAAACCACAGAACATCTACTTCTACTATGCAAGTGGACAAGGGAAGTCTGGGATGTTCCTGCACTCAACATCTAGATCTCTAAATACCAAACTTCTCGAATTGATGAATGGCTGATAAAATACATACCCAGCGGCAACAACTCCCCCGAATTTGAGTTAGTCTCTATTGTCCCCTGGGAAATCTGGAAAGTAAGGAATACCTCGTCTTTAGAAGGCTCCTCCCGGACCCACAGTTACTGGTTGAAAGAGGACGATAATTGCTCAAAAATTTCAACATATGGAACAATTTCGACAAACCAATTGAAGCTGTAAACTACGCAGAGGAGGATGTCTGGAGTCCCCCAGAGAGGGGCGAAACAAAGGTAAATATGGATGCAGCTCACCAACCTGGTTCCTTTGAAGGTTCAATAGCTTGTGTATGCCGCAACTCAGCTGGGATCTTGATCGACGGCTTTGCCAAGGACGTCTTCGTCTCCTTCGCCGAGCAAGCCGAGAGCCTAGCCATGGTGGAAACCATCAAATTCCTCACTCCTCATGTGGGTGAACACCTAATTCTGGAGTCAGACTGCCTAAATCTGGTCAAGAGCTTGAAGTCTCCACAAGGAATGCTGTGGGAACATTGTGCTCTCCTCAGTGAAGCATGTGAGCTACTGTCTTTGTTTTCTAACATCAAACTGCAATATTGTAATAGGTCCAGGAATAGTGTGACGAACTGGGTAGTTAAGACACACAGAAAGAAAAGCACTCACTGAACATTGGTTAAACCGTCCTCCATAGGCCCTTACAAATCTGCTCAATTTTGAGACCCCGAAAGTGGGTTCTGTCTTTACTAGATATCAATGAACAGTCTTTACTTCTGACCAAAAAAAAAAAGACGATGAGGACTCACCATGATGGCTGTATAAGCCATATAACCCATATCTATAAATGTGATCTCCAGGTTTCAGATCTTCAGGTCTCACCACTTTCCCCATCAAATGCATCAATATCTTCAGTAACTTGTTGATGATCTCCATCGCCATCTTATCTTGTGGCCCTTTTCCACTCTCTTGACCTAGTGCTTGAGCTGATTTACCTGTAAAAAATCCCGCCAAGGTAGAGAACTCACATAACTAGTGCAATGAAGAGAAACAAAAAGCTCAGGATGAGGAAGCTAAAATGATTACCTCTGCTACCAAAATGGCGATGGCTGGGATGATTAAAACGGAGGAGAAAGATGGCGGCCACATCGGAAGAGAGAGAAAAGGAAAAGGAAGAAGTGAGTGAAAATGAACTGGGGGGAGTGGGCAATGGCGATGGCGATGAGGATGATGGTCTGAGGGGTCTTCAAGCGTGTGGGTGTGCATGAGACAGAGAATCTTGCTGTTCTTTGGTCTATCTTGGGATCCTCAATCATGCAGAGAGAGATATTCAGACACTAAGGCTCCGTTCGTTTAGCGAAAAATATTCTCATTTTGAAAAATATTTTCCCGGAAGTCATTTTCCTGAAAAATGTTTTCCAAGAACACAATTTTCTGGTGTTCGGCTAAAATCTGAAAAAGTTTCGGAAAATATTTTCTGATGTTCGGCGACCGTCGATCTGGCGGCGTCCGGCGACTGGCAGCGGCGACCAGCGGCGGCGATCGACAACCGACGGCGATGGGCGGCGCTCGGCAGTGACCGACGGCCGGCGGTAGCCGATGACCGACGGTGACCGGCGACCGACGACAGGTGGCGACGATCGGTGACTGGCGACGGCCGGGGACCAGCTACTAACGACCGGCGATCGACGGCAGCCTACGACCGACGGTCAATGGCGGCGAAAGACGGCGGCCGGCGACCAACAGCCGACGACTGGTGCTGGTCGACGATCGATGGTGATCGGCGACCGACGACCGATGGCGGTGATCGGTGACGGCTACCAGCGGCCGTCGATTGGCAGCGGCGACCGTCGAATGCCGACGGCGGCGACCGGTGGCTGGCGGCGGCAACTACACAGCCAGCGGTGGCGACCGTCGGCCGACGGCGGTGACCGGCGATCAACTTCCTCTTCTACGGAAAACATTTTCTCTTCCATGGGCAATTTTGGCTTCACTTTGGGAGATTTTTCTCTTTGTAAAGTGGACATCATTTTCCCCTAAAGTGAAGGCAAAATTGCCCATGGGAAGGAAAATGTTTTTCCTGGGAAGTTATTTTCTACCTCCTGAACACTGAAAAATCCAGAAAATATTTTTTTGAAAAATGTTTTCCGCCAAACGAACGGAGCCTAAGAAGCTTTTAGGAAGAGAGAGATATTCGGAACCAAGCTTTTTGGAAGAGAGAGATATTCAGACACAAAAGTGCCTTTGGGTACCACAATTTTCAAAATTCTGAACAGAAGAATAACAAGCATCTCCTCCTCTTTCCTTCCCTCTCCTCCCACGACATAGTGTTGAGTGAATTTTGTTATCCATTGAAAAGAGAATACCACCCCATCGATAAAAAAAAAAAAAGGAACTAATTAATTGGTACAAATATTTGTAACAAGGTCCATCTAGAGGATTCATATATTTGGAGAGTATTTGATTTGAGATCAGTTGTGCTAAAATTAAAGAAAAGTGAAACCTTGGTACATTAAAAAGTTTATGTCGAGTGTACATCTTAATCCTCAATTTAAGCCCATATTGTCGTAAAACCTTGCAAGCTAACACCAAACGTTTTTATACTGTTTCAGTATGTCTGAAGTTATAATTTGATATGTGTATACACCGACATGTAAACACATGTAGTTTCATCCAACTCGTCCGAGAAATGCACTATGTATTTGTGGTTTGGTTTGAAAAGTCTACATTCATGGTAATTAATAGCATGATCTCCCATGTGCATAAAGGTTAAAGCTTAAACAAAAGCCACACATATTCACCCTCTGGGCAGCCGACCCGAGGCGCAAAAAAAGGGCCATTCACTATATAGTTTGTCGTCTATTGCCTACCTCTGCAAGAAGAATGTATTTGATTAGATACGAAGACGATCGTATATACATACATATGAATTGTCGATTTGATCAGGCAAGATTTTAGTGACGATTTTCTAGACATGGAAGACTTTTCAAAGTTTAATAAAGTAACCCCGCACGGGTCCCGCGAGCACATGGGGGGAAGTGAGGCTTGAAGAGCAAGGCAACATAAGCGAAGTCTGGATTAACGGGTCTGCGGAGCTGTCTCGCAAACACACAAGATCTCAATACCAAAAGACAATGACCGCATGGGATTCTGAGCCATCGTGACTTCGCCTTGCCCATTTAAGTGGACACAGTTGAGTAAGGGGCATGATAGCCAATGCACGATTTGAGTTCATACGATTTGACTAAAGAAAGAACACGAGCTTGCCGTTTTAAACTCGGGACATGATTTTACCGATCTGGGCATACACGCGAAAGAATACCGGTCACAAGCTTCCTAAAGGCCTAACGATTGCGTAATTTCAAATTCAAATGAAGAAATTATGTACATTTGAAGTTTTTGAACTAGAAATTTCGCACATTCAAGCATGTCACGTCAGCATTGCGACCAAGATAATGATCCTTTGTTCCTAGACTCTCAATGCTAGGGATATGCCACTCCGACCTCCAGATTTTTCTCATAATCCCGACATGAGTTTGAGTTGGTAATAAATCGTTGACGCATAGGGAGAAAAGAAAATGAAGAGGTACCGTGTATGTCTCGACTTTCTGAACACAGTTTCTTGGGATAACATAGGTTAGACAAACCTTCAACGTGATTAATTTCCATGAATACAAATAAGAAAAGGGTAATATTTATATTGCAAGATGGAGAACTGTTGAAAGAAGAATAACAAGCACCTCCTTCTCTTACCTTCACCTCCCCACGTTGTGGTCCATTAGTTGAATAGTTGAATACCCATCAATCGAAAATAAAAGGAATTAATTAATTGGTACCGATTTTTAGTGCCAAGGCCAATGTAGAGGATAGATATGTTTAGAAAGTATTTGCTTTAATTGCATTGACTCTACGATGAGGGTTTTGAATGCACGTTAGTCCACCTTGAAAGCACTGATGCGCAATGAAATTAGACTTACTCATTCACAAAAAAAGAAAAGAAAAGAGCAATTTTCATCTCAAATTGAAATAAAATCACTATTTCTGATTAATAATATAGAGTTTACAAAAGATATAACTAAAATTAAAGCGGACTAAAGAACGGCAACATTTTCACTTATCCAGAAAAGGAAACGGAACCAACTACAAAATTGCATTAAAGTTGACCGTCAAAAAGAATAAAGATGTGCCTGTGCATACAAGTAAGTTGATCAAAGAATTTCGCGGCCATGATGGAGAGACATGAAAGTGAAGAAATGAGATCCTAGAATGGTGGGTGCACCTCCATTTGAATACCTTTGTAATATGACAAAAAAGCAAAAGTGATGCCGAAGCGCGATAGAAATTAGGCTAAACAGAAGAATTGAAACGATAAGAGGAACAAACTGTTCTCTCAATTGATTAACTATCAAAATATCCAAAGTCTGCTTAAAGAAAACCCTAAAACAAGCTTATATATCCCCAAACCTAGCCTTACTAGGATTAGTAAACATCAAAACATAAAATTACGAAACTACCCTTTACTAAATTAACCCATAAAAAAATATTAAAAAAAAAAGAAAAACCCATCTAAACGATCCGAATCGCGAAAATCCATCGTTAATCATAGCCAAAGGCTATGAGTATTGATCAGCACGCCGTTTTACTTCAGCCGACCAAATTTGAGCTCAATCCAACATCGTTGACTTCAAGCCCGCCGGTTCTTCCAGTCGCATAACGGATCCGCCGGTCTCCTAGGTGCATCATCCTCCCCTGCTAGAGAAAGATTCGTCCTCGAATCTACTTCGTCTTCATTGTCATCAATCTCTTCAGGGTCTTCTTCCTCTTCAGTATAGTAAGGTAATAAATCTGCTACATTAAAAGTTCTAGAAACATTGTGCTCACCCGGCAATCCAGGTGGTAACTCTTCCGGTACGACATCGGCAAACTCCTCAAGCAAGGGCAAAACTTGGTTAGGAATTTCGGGACTGTCAGAATTCCACTCCATCACCACAATGGCAAAAAGCTCAGGCGCGTTCACTGCCTTTTCTAGAAATTCTGACTTGGACAACAGATTATTCTTCACTTCCTTTCTCAAATCTGAAGGACCTAGGGTAATGGTTCGACCATCCTTCTTGAAGGTATAAGTATTTCTGAAACCATCATGCTGTGTCTTTCTGTCAAACTGCCACGGTCTCCCTAATAAAATATGGCAAGCATCCATTGGGACTACATCACACCACACCTTATTGATGTAATTTTTTCCAATCGAAAATTGCACAAGACACCTTTTGATCACCTTCACCTCGTTCCCTTTTCTAAACCACGACAGCTTGTATGGTTGAGGATGATCTTCTATTTTCAACCCCAACTTTTCCACCATAGTCGTGGACACCACATTCTCGCAACTCCCACCATCTATTATCACGCTGCATATTTTTCCTCTACTAGTGCACTTAGTATGAAAAATATTATGTCTAAGCCATGATTCATCATTTGCTACAGCAACATTTAATATTCTTCTAACGACTAGAGACTCACCAGAATCAGCATAGATAATCCCTTCCTGTTCCACATCCACATCCTCTTCTTCGCCTTCAGATTCATCATAAACTGGATCTTCATCAAAGACTGGATTATCAACAAGCGTCACAATTTGTCGGTTCGGACAATCAGCAGCAAAATGCCCGAATCCCTGACACTTGAAACACCGCTTGGCTGCAGTTCCTCCCCTGCTAGTTCCAGCACTACTCTGCCTCTCGTTGGATGCAGATTTAGAATTCACATCTTTAACTATGGCCGGTGTCGAATTTACTGCAGATGTTCTCGCTTTTCCTAGGGATTCTTTATCTGACCACTTGGAACTGCTGCCTAACCACTTAGAATTACTGCTCTTTCTTTTAAACTGCCCCTCCACCTTTAGGGCTAGTCTGCACACATCCTCATATGTCCAATACTGCTGTAATTGGACAACATCAAAGATCTCATACCGCAGCTCTGCCAGATATCGTGCAATTGTCTGCTCGTCTTCCTCCGCCACATCACAACGCATCCGCAAACGATCAAATTCTTCAGTAAATCCTTCAACTGTTTTATCACCTTGCTTGACGTAATGATACTCAATAAACGCCTCTTGCCTATAATGGGTAGGTAAAAATTTTTTCTGTAATAACTTTTTCATCTTCTTCCAGCGATCCACCTTTGGCTTCCCCTCTCTAGCGCGTTGCTTTTTCACATGTTTCCACCAAATTGAAGCATGTTTTCGCAGCCTAATAGCCACTAACTTCACTTTTTGCCCCTTAGTTAGATCTTTAAGATCAAAAATCCGTTCTACCGTATGCAACCAATCAATAAACTCATCAGGATGAGCCTTACCATTAAACTCGAGAATCTCAATCTTCATTCCGAAATTTTGAGAAGAACGCTGATTTCCATGTCGTACTCCTCGATTCCGGCCCTGGTTCAGAACCCCAAAAGGGTTTACGTCTTCTTCTTCATCCTCGGATGAATCCTCAGATTCCTCTCCTTCTTCGGATTGAACGCCCAACCTCGCCTCCGCAAGTTGTCGCTCCAAATCCTGGATTCGTCTTCTCTGTTCTTCAATTTCTACGTCTCGCAGATCTCTTAGACGCGGTTGGTCGTCTGCTTCAGGAATGCCTCCATGCCCCCGGCCACCACGAGCCCGCCGTCCACGACCGCGATTCTGTTTAGCCATTGATTCAAGCAACTTGTGCTCTGATACCAATTGATGCCGAAGCGCGATAGAAATTAGGCTAAACAGAAGAATTGAAACGATAAGAGGAACAAACTGTTCTCTCAATTGATTAACTATCAAAATATCCAAAGTCTGCTTAAAGGAAACCCTAAAACAAGCTTATATATCCCCAAACCCAGCCTTACTAGGATTAGTAAACATCAAAACGTAAAATTACGAAACTACCCTTTACTAAATTAACCCATAAAAAATATTTAAAAAAAAGAAAAACCCATCTAAACGATCCGAATCGCGAAAATCCATCGTTAATCATAGCCAAAGGCTATGAGTATTGATCAGCACGCCGTTTTACTTCAGCCGACCAAATTTGAGCTCAATCCAACATCGTTGACTTCAAGCCCGCCGGTTCTTCCAGTCGCATAATGGGTCCGCCGGTCTCCTAGGTGCATCAAAAAGACTCACAGCCCATCAGTCTTATGAAACATCTAATTGAACAACCGAAAGGCATGGTAAATGAATGGCTACAGCTGAAACTTAAGAAAGACCCAACCGAAATCCTAATTGACTGTTAAGGGCTATAAATATTAATCTGCCTCTCATTCTCTTGTTAAAAAGAAAAACCTCATTGATTTCTTGTTAAATATTAATCTGCCTCTCATTCTAATTCCCTGCATTATGATTGTTAAATGGAGCCACAGCGAAAGTGAGTGGGCATTAAGTCAGTAATATTAGACCCAAATTGGGTGAGCTAACCATGTGCATGTTGAAATTAGGGTAATACCTTGTGGAGGACCGAACCAGTTTTCGTTGTTGGATGACTTGTGGTTAGGAGTGAAAAGCTTATCGGATTCCCCGTAATAGTTTTAGGACTAGCGCAAGAGTTATAATCAGTGGGGATAGAGCAGTGAATATAGAAGGGCTTCAAACCGGTACCACCTCCAATCAAACTCGGAAACCCCTTTCAGTGTCGCGATGGCCAAAAATGAAAAACAAGACAATATTGTCGAGAGACATCAGTGCGAAGGGAAAAGTTGTGTACTTGGGGAAGAAACTCTTTTTGATAGTCTAGTGCGATTTCACTGTTGTCTTGTTCTTCCGATCGTTTCAGACACCAAAAGAATGTATCTATTAAATGCACCAAAGTGAAGTGATGTGAATGTGAGAAATTCACTCAGAATTTGACGTTGCCTTCTTTTGGCAAGTCTAACTAGGAGTATCGAGCACCAACAGACAGAAGTCCATATATATATATATTATTACCTTATAATGACATAGTTTTGCCACTTACATACATTTTCTTATCTCAGTTCTTCCTCCGTGCACGTGTGCATGTCTCTCGCTGCCCATTCCAGTCCAAAATTAGATATACAAAGCTAAAGTTTCGTTCCTTGTACTGCTGGATCACAGACAATAACTCTCAAACAGATGAAAGTAACTGCTAGAAAAGAGACAGATAGGGAAGGGAAGATTGGTGGAATTTTTGAGTCACCCGAACTTAATTCGTCTGAAGAAACTTCATGACCCATTTTTCAACTTCCTTAATCTTCTGCCTACATGCACTGACCAATGTTGTCTGTCCGCTTATCCGTATGCCGGTCCGGCAGAATAGGGCGAAATGCTCACAGTTGTTGTCGATAACGTCGTACTCGCCAAATCCGTCGCTCTCGTGAAGCTCTCGAGCCTTGTTCACAACTTCCTGGGACGATCTGGCATTGGGTAAGGTTGTGCAAGTCCCCCATCTCATTAGCCAATACTCTAGTTGTGGCCGCCCATATGCATACAAGTGGAGGGAATAGAGCTTGTCGCCTTCTCGCCGGAAGCTATCAAGACTCGTCTTGTCGACTCCTGTTCTTGTGAGGTGAATTACGTATCCCTCTCCAATGTAGATTCCTGTTATAATCAATAATGAGAAGGTGCAACATAGACAAAAAATGGCCCAGTCCAAATCATTCCACCCATGGCAAATAGTTACTGTAGATTCAACTAGTAAATAGGGAATGAGAAGCGAATATATGTGGATAATAGATGTGGATCAATGAGGAGAGAGAATTGTGTCTAAAATTACTTGGGCAGTAGATATTGGAAGGAGAAGAAAAATTTTTAAAAAATTACTGGCCATTATCTTTGGAAATGGCGGAGATATTTGGTGGCTAAGTCAGTGAAGTTGGCTATAGATATGATTCTAGTGTTCAGTCCTTGCATGTATAGGCCAATTACAGCCATCTTATCTCTTGCTTCTTGTACTCTTGTAGAAACCAAGATAGTGTAATAAAATTTTGTTGTTCTTCATCCTCAACCATTCCCTCTCACATACATTTCGCTTTCAAAACATATCCTAGTCTAACAGTAACAAAGTATATATGAATAATTCTAAATGGTCACTAAATAAGAGGTCGGAAAATGAAAAGAAGGTCTTATCACGTCTTTGTACTCTCCCGGATTTACCATCTGAGTTTCAAGTAAGTCCCCACTTAAATAAAATGAAGTGCTTAAAACCATCTGCTGTGGGCATGTACCTACTCAAATGGTTGAGATTTTACCAATGGTCCAGCCAACATTAATTTATTTTTCTTAGAAAGTAATTAAATATGGTTTACCCTGGGGATACTATCTCATAGTCATAGATGGTCGCATTCCGCAGAAATTATGATATAATGTAGTTTCAAGTGAAATAATCATCATGATCTAATTTGTATTGTAACAAGACCATATTTAAGTCCAAGAGAGAGTGCTTCCCGTCAGACAAAAGAAAGTTGATTTAATTATGGTTAGGCAAATAAAGAAGTAAGTTTATGTATGTGCTTTAATATATAATATATGGTCCAACTACTCGATACAACGATCTAGTAGATTGTGTCTTATCTTTGTGGTTTAAGGGGTTTGTATACTTTTTTTTTTTTTGTGGCGTCAGTCTTTTTGGGTTGATCGACTGCGTATCAACCCAAAACAGCGGTATAGAGTGAGTCCCTCTGTGGGGCCGCCAAGAAAATAGGGTTTACAATCTTTGGGTCACTTCCAAGAAGGTCATGATCTGGTCGTGGTTTTGGGACTTCGTCTCTTATGGAAATCCCTTTTTGATCAAAATCAGATACATGAACAGCCCTTTCAAACCCAGAAAAAAAAAAAAAGAACAGCCCTTGATATGTAAACCAAAAAAGAAAAAAAAACGGTTGAAGTCATAAATTCTCTCTTCCGATAAAAAAAAAAAGAGTCATAAATTCTCTCTTACTGCGCAATACAAGTTCGATCAAAGCAGAAAGCTAGAAGGGCAAGATGCGACGATTGCTGAAATGATCTATCAAGCGGATATAACCAGTGTTCTTCGGCTAAAAACGAAGGATAAGAAAGGATAATCAAGTCGAGCCACATTCAGACCAAAAAAAGAAAAATGTTGAGCCCCATCTTCACTGTTAAAAATAATAATAATGATAATGGAAAAGGAAGAAGAGGATGAACCACTAACCATGATGGGTGTACAAGCCATATAGCCGATAGGTATAGATGTGATCCCCAGGTTTGAGATCTTCCTGTCTTACCAGGTTCCATGTGAGTAGCATTAATATTATGAATACCTTGACGATAATCTGAGCCAAAATTTTCTCTCTCTTGGGGGGCCTCCTGCACTCTCTTGGACTTGTGTGATTGAGCTGATCTTAGCTTAGCTTTGACGCACCTAAAAGATCGAAGCAGAATTGAGAAAGCAAAACGAAGGGTTAGATTGGTAGGTCTGAAATTCCCAGCTCAGGTGAAGAGTTTTTTTTTTTTTGAAGTTGAATAAGAAGAAGAAAAAGAAAAGAAAAGTGAAAGCCCTGACCACCTGTACTACTCCCGCTAAAGTGTGTGAGCCAGAAGCGAAGCTGAGTCCTCCGATGTCTCAAAAGGTTGATGGTGGCGGCGATGATGGTAATGAAGGAGGAGGAGGAAGATCATGGAGTGAGGGAAGAGAGGTAAATGAAGCAGTTGGGTGGGAGAGGTTTTAAAAGTAGCTAGGTATACAATTCCGGGTTGATACTGCGGATTCTTGAATGAAGGGTGTTTGGGTGAAGAGAGAGAGAGAGAGAGAGAGAGAGAGAGAGAGAGAGAGAGAACGCTGGTTTCAGACAGAGAAAAGCAAAGCGAAAGAGGGAGCAAAACAAGAGAGGGTGGCGGTGGGGGTGAGAGAGAGAGAGAGAGAGAGAGAGAGAGAGAGAGAGAGAGAGAACGCTGGTTTCAGACAGAGAAAAGCAAAGCGAAAGAGGGAGCAAACCAAGAGAGGGGGGGTGGTGGGGGTGGGTGGGTGCCACATTTGAACAATAACAGCATTAGGACACGGGTTCAATGAAAGGATCCATATCTGTCTACCAAAGCCAAAAAGTTAAAAGGATCCATAGGTGTATGCGCCAGGGATGATCCTGCGTTTTGTGCTTCTTTCACCTAATGATGGAGACATTTATAGGCGAATGATAGAAGGTGAAGACATTTATAGGCGAATGATAGACATATCATGCGCGTACATAGACTCATCGTTTGGACATTTTCAAAGGCACTTAACTAAACAAAGGAATTAACGTTTGATACTTTTTTTTATAAGTCTAGACTTCTTTATATCAACATGAAATGCATAAATCGTCTTCTAATGAGTCGCATATAATGTTGTGTTGAGAAACCCATTTGGAGATTAATAGTCCATGTTCAGATTTTTTAAAATATATCATCCAAAGTTAAAATGTCCACGCATAAATTTCATTGAATGATGGTATGGTGTAATTTTAGAGGGTCATATGATAAGGATATTATGTTGGCATTATTTGATATATAGGAGAATTTGAGGTAGGTGCAGCGTCCTGTGAAGTAACAAAACAGACTAAAGTGACACAAGCCCAAAAACGAAAAAAAAATATAGAGAAAGAAAATGAAACGAGAGGGGCAGGTGAGTTGCATCTGCATCATCTGAAAAAGTAACGAAGAATCGCATTGACAATTTTTGTGCGACGGTCCATCCAAAGGATACATGGTTAGTGAGTCTTTGGATTTTGATTGATTGTGTCTGAGCCATTAAAAAAAAGTGAAGCCCTTATACAAAATAAAGAAAGTGATATGATGCGTTGCTTGTGCTAACATGGCACATCTATAAATTGTTTGACCATGTCTATAAGTAGCTATAAACGATGAAAAAATATTAGCCTAGTTTGAATATCTAGTAATGTCTTACCATATTGGTTTTCCCGAGTTAGTCCCATGAATGTCCACCAATATATAAAACCTTTTATCCTTTTTCACTACGACACATTAGCCCTTTAGCCAAATGAGAAGGTCCGCTGCACACACACATCGCCAAGACAATGGCAACTTGCGTCTAAAAGTCTATACCATAACTTTCTATGGACATTTATATGATTGGTGAGCAAGTTGTGCTACAAATCAACTCTAGTGATTGGAAACAGAAAGAGGTAGAAAAAAAGACAATTAAGGAAAAAGGAAGCGTCGAAATCTAATAATACCATGGGGCACCAAGAAAAAACCAACTTGTTCTTTCTGTGAATTCTCGAGAGATTCGTACATGCTGCCCTAAAGCAAACCGACTCGTACAGAAGATGACAAATAGCATATCTGGACTGGAAAATTAATGATATATAACCAAAGCTACGAAACTTTTGGTTGATTTGATGGCAAGGGACAGATTTGGTTGGTTAAACTTTTTTAAGGCTATGCAAAAAAAAAAAAAAACTTTTTTAAGGCGCCCAAAAGTCTTGGGACCAGCATTTCTTTATCAAAACTGTCTTCTCCTTTGCGCGTCTTCTTTCGCAACTTTCCTAATTCTCTTCCACTGGCTACCTGTCATGTCAATAAACGTGTTACTATTCTTTTGTTTGCATTGCACACCCAATTCTTCCTACAGTTGACAAAACAATTAGGGTTTGGAATATACACGTCTTCGTTACATAGACCCATACTTCATTAAGAGATTGTCAATCTCATCAATCGGTCCATCTCATATTGTATCATCCACAATTATGAAATATTATAGATGTTCATGAAAGGATAGAACGCCAATTTTGGTGTCAGGCCCATTTATTTGTTTGATTTAAGCATGTGTTTTTTTTCAAGGGTATGTCTCGAATTCAATGGAGCGTACATTAGTCCATGAGCTACCCATAATACATGGGTATAGTCGGGTGCTCTATATTAATATGAGGATAATTATCATGACCACTGTCGGTGTAAAAAATACTTTACACTGATAATGGACCTTATAAAAATCCCAAAATGTAATCCAAAGCTTTTTCATAAAGACTATCTAATCCTAGTCAGTCTGTATGTATGTGCACATGCTTTTTTTTACTTCATTTGGAAATGATTGAACAATATTTTGCTGACTTACGGTCGTGCCCCTGTACTATCAAAAAAAATTTTAACTTGTCAACTAAAGATTAACTGTCATACAGTTTGCCAATTTATTTAGTACGCCAACTTTACATATTAAACACAAACTTGTTGTAGATTGATGTTACACTCATGTATGTACCCTTAATTTCCGCAAGAGTTAATGTGTAGGTCCTCCTATCCTAGAAAGATGTATTTTGATTTACAGTTTCTGGTTATATAATTCCTATTTTTTGTGGAATATTTAAATAACAAGCACCTTCTCCTCCTCTTTCCTTCCCTCTCCACGTGCAACGTTGTGTTGAGTGAATTTTGTGATCCATTAATTGAATACAGAATACTACCCCCATCCATAAAAAAAATGAAAAACTAAATAATTGGTACAAACTTTTGCAAGGTCCATCTAGGCTACATTTGGTAGTCAAGATAAAATTCATGATAGGATAAAAATTATCATATCTTGTATTTGGTGCCTACCCAAGATATGATAAAGTTAGATATATGAGAGATATAACTCGAATAAAATTATCTCATAGGGGAAATGGGATAAAGGTGGATAGGATTTCTAATATTCATAATATTAAAGTTATTTTTTTTTTGAATAACAAACTTGTTGAATTAATAAAATTTAAATAATATTGGAATATAAATAATATTTTAATTCTAATAGAAAAAATTCAAAATAACAAAAAATAATAACAATTTCCTTTTTATTTATTCCTATTTTTATTTATATATTCAAAATTATTTTTATCTTATGATATAAATTTCATACATAAAAATATATATTTATTATTTATATTTATTACATATTTTAGGTATATTAGTATAGTTTACTAAATATATTTTTAGTATTTATATTTACTATTAGAAAAAAGAAATAAAAAAAGAAATAATATAAAAAAAGAGAGGGAAAAATGATTAAAAAAATAAGAAAATAAAAATGAAGTAGGCAAGAGTGTCATAAGATATTCTTACTATCTCCGTTTGTGCAAGGTTTAGGTTTATTTGTGTTGTTCATAGTAAATAGTGGACATGATAAGATTGAAAATATCTGCCTTTATTTTCGTGATTCACCAAACAATGGATATGACATAGTAAATCCTTTGAATTTTATATCTTATCCTATCCAGTCATATCCTGACTAAAAATCTAGACGATTAAATGCAGCCCTACAAGTTACATAAGTTTAGAGAGTATCTAATTTGGAATTAATCCTGTTACTACCATTGAAAAGTCAAACCGTGGGATAGAAAAAGAGTTTATGTGCGGTATATTTTATTATCCTCCATTCAAACACATTTCATCGAATAGGTCAATGTGGTATCCTTACGTGCTAACACCACACGTTTCTGCATTGTTTCAGCATATGTCTAGAGGCATAACTTAATATTTACGCACGCATGTATGCATGTGGTGTCATGCAACGTACGCAAGTCTAGAATAATGAGTCGGCCGAGTTGCCTCGGAAACCCTCATTATGAAAAGATAATGACGGGCATGAAACTATATTAAGCGATTGTGCTATGACCCATTGAGAAGTAGTTGATTTCGGTGTAACTTGAGGCATAAAATGAAGAAACAAAAAAGCAATTTCTGAAGCTTCTTCCTCATCAACTTCATAAAATTCAGAACATTGTTCTCCGGAAATTCTTCCTCCAATTCCAAAGCCTCTGGCTTTTCTCAAGGAAATCGAAAGTTTCGACTTCTTGATCAATCTGTTTTTTGACTTCTATCGAATTGGAGGTCTTCCCCTCATAACCATCCGCTAGCCCCGTAGATTTAGCGGTACCTTCATACATGGCGGGAGCTTACATGCAACTTTTATTTCAAGTGAATCTAATTCATTAATCATCGTAACACGTTTTCATTTAGGACTAATAACTTACATTTATGAACTGCGGCATGACTATAGAGTCCGTAATGGCAACTTGAAAAATATCAACACTCAATAATTAAGTTATTATAAATGACAAGCTAGGTAATCATCCTTCGAATATTGCAACTTACCTCAAAGTTTCATAAGGCTGATTTTCCTAATATCCTTTATCTTTCCATGGCAATAATGTAGACAACCCTGCATTTATCGTATATTTTGTTTGCTTATTCTTAGTAACTTGGCTCGATGATTATAACATCTCCTTTACACTTTGTAAATTCCAAGGCCGTAGAGGTGAGTAGTTATTATTATGCGTCGTGATTTCCCTTAACCAATAATGATAATGAAGAGAGAGAAGAAATGAGACAACCACAAATCGAAATATCATGTAGGATTTGATAAAAACACGATTCCGGACGATGATAATTCACGAACCATGATCAGCTTCAAAGGGAAAAAGGCCCCATCATCCTGGCCCCTAGCTCGAAAGATTTCAAGTTGAGGATTGGGGGGAAGATGAATCTTCGGGGTGAGAATGGTCAAGAGCTGTGCTCGGAAGGAAAAGCGAAGCCCAAGGCCCAGAAGCCCAAGTCAACCCTTTCAGCCCATCGAATAGGCTCCTGTATTCCCTGCAGAGGTGAAGAACAGCAGAAGAGAAGGCACAGCGACCCCACCAAGTAAGAGAGAACCAAGAGAGCCCGGAAGAACTGAGGGGAAGAAGGGGAGGATTTCTTACCCGCGTGCTCTGAGCGTCTTGATGAGTCGAAGGAAATTTTCGTAGTTAAAGCGGTAAACTTGCATCTATTTGAATTCTGAGTTGTTGGGTTCGATCTAGGAGTTGTTTAGCTGAAAAATCATTTGGTAACAAAAGTTTAGGATGACGTGGAGTTGTGCGATTTTACGGTTGTCGATTTGGAGTTACGGTTTTGTCGGAGTGAATTTTTGAAGTTCCACGTGCTGCTGGAAACACTTACAACTTATTGTATTCGCCTGCGTCGCGCTTTTTTTGAGGGTCGGTCAAGTTTAGAATTTAGTAAGCTCGATTAGATCAGAATTCATTAGAGAGAAATATGACGCGACGAAATTCGAAGCACGAGCTGCCCGGTACAGCGGACATCAATGAATGTTCTGTTATGGGCGAGCTTTTCATCGGCGCGTAGGAGTCGTTTTGTCGCCGAATAGATGTAGTTTAGTTGAGTCTTAGCTGAGAAAGTTTTTTACTCGGTTTTTTTTATGTCCGTTTCTCGTTTAATTGATAGAATTTCGAGTTCGTTGGCTCGAGTTGTCTTTGTTTTTTGGTTTTGGTAATTTCCTTGTTTCTTCTGCTATTCATTCTTGCTTTCTTGTTTTGGTTTCTGCGTCTTTTTCACCATGAGTTGTGCGTTTTTAGGATGTAATTTCCAGCTGGTCTTGCCCTGAGAATGCAGGTGTTTGTTGTACCCTTATGATAATTCTGAACTTCAAATTGTGATTCCATGGGTTATGTTACCATATTTGGTTGTTTTTGTTGGATATGAGCTAGCAAGTAGGAAATTGTCACAGAATTTTGGTTTTAGTTCCTCCTGTGGTTGGACTTTGTTACCCTCCGCATTTGGTTTGGGCATTTCATTGGATCAATAGATTAAGTTTTGATGCTTTAGCTGGAATACTGAGGCAAAAGAAAATTAGAAAGATATTGAGACAAGAAATGAGAATAATATGATTGAGAGAGCGGATATGAACGAGGAGAAGAAGGCATTTGTCACGGGAATGTAACATATTGGTCATGGCGTACTTATGGAACATGTTTGATATACAAGATGGACTCAAACCCAACAGCTTGAGCGTTCGGGATAAAGAGCTATTTAGCACTGTGTCGGAGTTTCAATGCAAGAGCTGGAATCCTAACTATACATCTTATAGATTTTCAGCAGGTCATACCAGTTATTGCCCTCCTGCTTTCTGAATTATCCTGAAATTCACGCAAGCCCCAACTTACAGACAAAGCGGATTATGGAGGAATATGCTTCATACACATGTACACTAACAACTTCAGAGTCTAACTAAGCTAACTAACTCTTTTCCCACCCGCTGACATTTCTATAACTCAATTAGTTACTGCTCATGTCTACCTCCTGTCTTCAGCTCACTGCAAATTCTTCACCTTTTTCTCTTCGATTGTGTAGTCACAGGAGGACCAGCTGCGACTGTTAAGCCGTTCATCATCCTCTGAGGTTGGCCTGAGCTGGAGCTTGGGAGGGAGGTCAAATGAGTCCATTCCAAGTGGTAATGTTGCTCCACTTCAGAAGTCAGAGTCTTTAGTTTTGCATAGCTGAAAGTTGCAACAAGAAGCTTCAGATCTGATACATTTCTCAGCAAGGGTGGTTTTGGTAGTCTTCAAAGGCTGCCTTGATGAGAAGGGGTCTTCCCAGAGCAAAAGAATGACTCCAATTGCCATCCAATAATTGAGCCCAGAGAGCATGCAAGGATTCAAAAAGTGGAAGGTAATCTTAGTTCCTCTCAGGAAAAGCTTGGGTTGCATGTGCTTTGCAGTATTTAATGTTGATCACTATTGTGCTTTTAGCAAGAAGCTCTATTATGATGGTGGGGGAAGAATCGTGTCCAGATACTTAGTTTGTTGTAGAAAAGTGAGAATGAGATGATAGATGTTAGTGGCATTTTTTGTTGCTGGATTGTTCTGGTTTTGTGTGGCTAATTTCATATGAAGCTCACTATCTCAATTTGCTTTCTTCCTTTCGAGAATATATGTCGTTGCCCTACTGAACACATATTTCTGGGGGTTTGATCAATGATGAGGACCAGATTATTCTGTTAGGATTGAAATTATTTAGAAAAGACAGTGCTTGCTCCTTTTGTCCTTTATTGTAGAGTCTGTGACTTGTCCTATGACCACGAGCAATTCTATGCAAGAGCTTGGAGAAAAGTCAGCTTGCTTTTCCATTGTATGGTTTCAAGTCCACATAAAAACATTGAAAAATCTTGTGAGATTCTGTTTTCAAGGACTTCTGGGGTTAGTGTAAGTATTTTCCAGACATGCAATAGAAGAGTAAAAATTTGCCTATCCTACGCCTGGTGTCATTAATTTTCCGGTGTTTATTATGTCTCTATTCAAAATCAAAACAGCAGACAAAGTGCTGGGTGAAATACATGGCTCATATAAGATTCCGTACGCATGTACCATTGGAGATTTAAATAGTCAAAAATTTCGAGAAGAGTTGTTTTCACCAATTTGCTGAACAGGTTGTCAGGATGTAAAGTGATGAGACACAAATGGTTAAGGCACATCTGTTTTGGAAAGCATATTTGAGTGGCTGTCTCAGGGTGTGTGGATGAGAAGGCAAGCTGCTGTAAATTATAGGACCATTTGATCTATAGATACCTCAAGTGAACACCTGTGTTCTTGATCTAAATCTTAAGATTCCACAATCCTGTCCTACAGTTGTTATGTCTAAGTTGTGTAGTGCAAATTACATGTGTGTTTGTTTTCCAGCAGCCAAACAGCATGGTAGTGGAGGAAACAAGTAGGATGAGAGAAGCTTTGCCAGCTTAGCTTCTATCTCTAAGGTTCTTGAGAGGTGGAGTAGAAATGTCTTATGAATCTTCATTGTTTATAAATATTATGGTAAAAGTCTTGTAATAGCTTGTAAATTTTGAAATGTAGGGAGTCTTCTTGCATTTTACAGAAGGAATTTAGGTTCTGCATCAGAAACTATTGTGACTTATATGCTTGCCTTTTAAGCTAAACTCAGAGGATGTCACTACAATGTGCCTGAAACATTAAATCCCAATATGAGTTTTACGACATTATAGCCACTTCTGGAATTTCTCGACATTGTTCTGGGAACTTAAACCATCCTTAGTTAGGATATTTTATTTGTGGAAAAATATGCTGGCCGGCCCTGAAAGTGAGGTGACATAATTCTTTGAGTCCAAGCTTATGCTACTTTAGGAGACACTGGACATAACTATTCTTCTTCAAGTATCCTTGGAAGAATGAATCAGATTATGCCATCTTCTTTTTCATGAATCACCTGGTAAATGGAGGTCAACATGTTTTTTTTTTTTTTGGTAAGTAATGGAGGTCAACATGTTAATAGCATGCAAGTCTTTTAAAAGGGAAAAGATGAGGAGGGAAGGACTTAGCCTCCACATGAGTCTATTTAGCATATGAATTTTTCAAAATTGATCTTCACTCAAGATGCTATTGTCTTTCTTGGAAGGTGGACATCTATTTTGTACTACACAAGATGAGTGCATTCTATTCTCATGTTGCATATCAGAGCTTGTATGATTCTGTGTTTTAGACTCTACATGGTCACCCATACAGTCATCAATCTTATCCTCAATTGGCTTTGCCGATGTCAAAATCATGCGAGGGATGTTTACTTGCCTTATAAATAGATTGAGCACTTAAGATTGGCTTACTCCTTGGTTTACATGAATATGAGGTTTGGTACTTACAGTAAGGCATATGAAATTCAACTATGTGGTTCACATGTTAGGATTTACTATTGAACATGGTTGATGATGCATCATTGAATATTTCATCCCAGTTTTTATTTCAGATTATTTGTTACCATCTAAAATTTGTAGGGTGAGTCCATAGTAGATGGCTCTGAGGGTGCCATTCTGGGTTCTTTAATTTCTTATCACACAAATTGGTTGCTCTGTCTCCTCTCTTTTTCTGCAGAAGATGCCTGTTTGCTTTGTCTACTTAAAAAATGTGAAATTATGAGGTTTTACCCTATTTTGATTAGAGAGTGCTAACTTTTTGCAGTCAGTGGTGAACTTCCTGTGCAGCTTATCTCTTCCAGACATTGTCAGGCTAATGGGCTACCGTTTGGAGGATAAAGAACTACTTCTTGTCCATGAGTTCAAGCCAAAGGGTACCCTAAAGAACCATCTCTTTGGAAGTAAGCTTCTTTCTTGGGCAATATAGACATGCTTGTGTCACGGGCCGATAGTTTGGGAACGACCCGTGCGGCGACTTAGGCTCCCTTGGATCGTTGGAAAGCCTAGGCCAAGCCTTTTTGCCGATCACTCACTCGCTCGGACACCCGGATCGTAGAGAGAGAATCTAGAGAGAGAAGCTCTGGAAGAGAATGGAAGAGAAAGCAACTGCTTCTTGTTGTATTGGATGTTTCAAATGAGGAGGAGGACACCTCTTTATATAGTAGAGGGCCTCGGATTACAACCATTGATCGCTTTCTAGTCGAGTGGCCGAGATCGTATCGTTCTCGTCGACCACCTACCGACATTTATTCCGAGAGCTATCTATCAACTACCGGCATTTATGCCGAGAACTCTCTAGAACCCCGGCACAATTACCGTCTCGCCCGTCCTTGGGAAAATTCCGGAAGCTTTGTACGGGTCTTCATTGACGTGTCACGGTTCTTGGTGTTGAAAACCTCTTGACCGTGACATTCTCCCCCACTCATTCGAGCGACGTCCTCGGCGCTCTTGGCTTGGGGTTTGTTTGTTGGCTTTTTGGAGCGCCTTCGACTCTTCCGAGACTTCTTCGGCTTCTCAGTTTGTCGGGCATTTGGCTCCTTTGATTTTTCTTTCTCCATGTTGGTCGGCAAGCTTGTTACCTCCGGGAATAGAACATGGATCGGCATGTTGTGTTGAAGAGGAGGATCCACCTTCGGCTTTGGCTTGGTGCAAAGTTCGGGCACGGACTTCTCAACTCTTCGGATTGTGGAGAGGACTTTGGCTTCGGTCACCCCATTGATCATTGGAACCATGGATGGACACTCCGAGTTGGTGATGATGATCGTGTTGCTCCTCATGTCGATCATGGCTTCCGCGGCATCGAAGAATTCAAGGCCTAGAATGAGATCATAATCGTCGAGAGGGATTACCTCGAACGGGAGTTTGCCTTCCCAAGTACCGACTTGGAGTTTTACATTCTTGGCCACGCCTACGCCTGGTATCTCGTCGGAATTGGGGGTCTTGTAGCGATTCCGAGTTGGCTCCACGTGAAGTCCCAAGTGTTTGGCCGCTTCGTTTGACAAAAATAAGCTTGTAGCACCCGTATCGACCAAGGCAAGGAGGGGTACGCCATTTACCTTGACCTCAACGAATGAGAGGTGCGAATATGTCGGCTTCTCCCTTGGTGGAGCTTTGTCCTTCACGGAGTTGATCGAGTTGAAAACCTTCACGGTCCCAAGTCGCAACTCGCGTTTCTCCTTTTCTTGCTTCGGCTCTTCATCCTCTTCTACGGCAAGAATGGCATTGATCCTACTCTTCTTTGGGCACTTTTGTGTCCAATGAGGGCCGTTGCAAATGAAACACGGAGACGGTGGTGGAGTATCAAACCTGTTCTTGTAGTCTCCTTGAGGTGGTTTCCATTTGGGATCGCTTGACTTGGACGTTCCTTCTCCCCATGTCTTCCCACGTTCACCATGATCTCTTTGGCCACGGTTGGGACTTTTGCTCGAGTCTTTTCGACCACGAACGGCTTGGTCTTCTTCATTGTGGTGGCGATCCGATCTCCACCCGCTCCCTCTTGTTTTTGGGACTTCTTTGGTGAAGTCGGCGAGAGACTCGGCCGCGATTAGTGCTCGCGAAAGGCTTTTGACGTCCCTTCGTTTGAGCTCGAGTAGTGCCCACGGCTTCAATCCGTCCATGAACGCCCCGAGAGCCTCCTCCTCCCGAAGATTGGGAATTTGGAGCTTGAGCTCGGTGAATTCCTTCACGTACTCTCGGACTGTGCCACGTTGCTCAAGGCGATGGAGCTTGCTACGGGCTTCATGTTGAGCATACTCGGGGAAGAAATAATCCCGAAACTCCTCGACAAATCCATCCCAAGTAGTGATGGGGTCGGCGCCTTGTTTTGTCTCTTCACATCTATTTCGCCACCAAAGCATGGCATTATCAACTAGGAACATAGAAGCGGTTCGTACCTTGGCCAAATCTTCTTGGATTCCAATGGCGTCGAAGTACTGTCCCATGCTCCATAGGAAGTTGTCCACCTCTTTGGCGGACCGGTTGCCTTTGAACTCTTTCGGCTTCGGCACATCTAGCTTGTGTGCCGCTTGGATGGGCAACGCACCATTCGCGATGCTTGCTTTACATAGGATGAGCTCGGTCTTGAGCTCTTGCACCTCCATCTTCAAGGCTTCGACTTCGGTCTTGGAGGAGTTGCCTTCTTTGATCTCCACGACCTCAAGCTTTAGCGCCTCGATGGATGCTTCAAGGAAATCATCCCTATCGAACAAAGGGGCCGTCGTGCGATTGACGACGTTTGTGAATTCCTGGCGGAGAGTTTCTTCACCCTCGTCGATCCGACTTTTAATTTCGTCGAGTTCTTCGATGAACTCCAACATCGTTGTTCTCATTCTCGTGAGCTTCTCATCGATCGCGGCTATGGCGTTCGACGAAGCATCCCTTTTCTTGGATTTTCCACGAGTCTTTGGTTGGGCAGCCGGCTCATTGGGAACCGGTTCTTGAGGAGCCCTTTCATCCACAACAACCGAAGCGAGTTGTTCGTTGTTCGACATTCTCTCGACCAGTTGGTGTGCTCCTCGATCTCCTTGGATGGACTCTCTACTTGCTCTGATACCACTTGTCACGGGCCGATAGTTTGGGAACGACCCGTGCGGCGACTTAGGCTCCCTTGGATCGTTGGAAAGCCTAGGCCAAGCCTTTTTGCCGATCACTCACTCGCTCGGACACCCGGATCGTAGAGAGAGAATCTAGAGAGAGAAGCTCTGGAAGAGAATGGAAGAGAAAGCAACTGCTTCTTGTTGTATTGGATGTTTCAAATGAGGAGGAGGACACCTCTTTATATAGTAGAGGGCCTCGGATTACAACCATTGATCGCTTTCTAGTCGAGTGGCCGAGATCGTATCGTTCTCGTCGACCACCTACCGACATTTATTCCGAGAGCTATCTATCAACTACCGGCATTTATGCCGAGAACTCTCTAGAACCCTGGCACAATTACCGTCTCGCCCGTCCTTGGGAAAATTCCGGAAGCTTTGTACGGGTCTTCATTGACGTGTCACGGTTCTTGGTGTTGAAAACCTCTTGACCGTGACACTTGCCTCAAATTTATGGTAAATATGATCTTTTCTTGTTTCAATGTACTACACAAATCATGTTTCTTTCCTGCTGCAAAGGGCGTCGGCCATTAAACCACTTCCACGGGTCATACGGATTAAAATTGCAATGGGAGCAGCCAAAGGCCTCATGTTCTTGCACTAGTTAGACAGGCAAATAATCTGCAGAGATTTCAAGCCCTCAAACATATTGCTGGACTCAGTAAGTTTCAAGTTCATTGCTTAGATTAAATTAAGCACTACCACATTGCTGTTACCTTTAAAATTTGGTTCCAAATCTTCTCCTGTGCTGAAATAACTCATAAATTTGCAACATCTCTCTTTTTGCAATTCCCTCCTGCAGTCTGGCAGCAGCAAGAATTTGAAACCTTATGCGTTGAGGTTTTCATTCTGGCCAGGTTTTCACATATAACACGGGAGTTATCATTGCAAAGCATCTTCAAAACCTGATTCGCCACCCTAGTATGTTTTCCTTATTTTTTGGTTGGGGAACTTTGTTGTTATGCTCGTCTAAAATTGCATATTCCCAAGCTACTCTTTTCATAGGTAGTTTATAATACCAGTCATTAGCCCGAGCTGAGCTTATTAAATCTGCATTGTCCAAGTTTACTGGTGTATAGATCACGCTAGCAGTAGAAAAGAGACCTTATTCACTTTGACCTTTTGTTTGGCATGTGTTTCGACAGTCCTATAATGCCAAAATATCAGATTTTGGTTTGGCAAGAAAAGGTCCAGACGAAGACAGAACGCATGTGACGACACAGGTTATTGGAACTTATGGCTGTGCCAACACCCAAGTACATAGCCACAGGTAATATGATGGGCTTTCTGAATTGCTTGGGGGTGATCATAGCAGAGAACATTGCACTTTGGTTTAGTTTTGACCATGGCTGAAGCCATGTTTAGCAAATTCATGCTAGATTATCACATCATTCTGGTTGAACAGGTCATTTATATGTGAAGGGCGATGTCTATAGCTTCGAGATGGTACTGGTTGAGCTTTTGACTGGAATGCGATCGTATGATGGAAATTGTCCGACTGATTAGCAGATTTTGGTGGAGGGGGTCTAACCTAATCTTTCTAAACGGAAATTGACTAGAATCATGGGCTCTCAACTGGAAGGGCAATATTTTTCAAAGGATGCTCTTTATGTAGCCGCACTTGCATTCCAATGTCTCCGCTCCGCCCAAGCACCAGCCATTGATGAATGAAGTCGTGGAAACCCTGGAAAGAAGTAGTTGCAGCTAATAGGAAACACCGTCTCTTAGACGATTGATCCCAACTTGGCTGTCTTTCTTGGACACGATCAGTAATTCTTTATTCATCACCTCCGCTCATTGCAGATTCATCTTCTGTACTCTATGAACTAGCTTGGCCAATGGATATGCTTGTTAGCACAAGTTGGACCGACCCATCCATACCTTAAGGTTCAAAATATGGCCATGTTGATTCTCTCTGTGTTTGTCGGTGGGTGTGATAGAGAGGGAGAGCAAACCCGTGCCATCATGAGTTGGCCAAAAGCCAAAAGCCGAAAGCGGCCCTGTTCTCCGAGCTTAAGAAATTCGTCGAGCAGCTCTCGCCTGCCCAACAATCAAGTCTGCTCTCCGTGCTCGAGTCGCCACCTAACTCCGCCAACAGTTCGTGTGGGTGATGCCTTGACCACACGATAAGGTAAACCGGGTTTGGGCGGCCGGATAAAAAATGATAATTATTTTGGAACGATGTTCACGTATTTAGAGATTCCAAATACTCAAACGTTGAAATAAAATAAAAACAATATACAACAGCAAAATACATCCTGACGGGCCCGGACATCATTAAATATCGGCGGTCAAGATCTGATTTGGTGGAATGTTCCTCGTATCGTTAACAATTAAGATCCCCCCGTACGTGCGCGCCGGACATTTCTCTAACTGTCACGAGTGGACAGGAAAGTCTCAAAAAGCTGTCCCGATCACAGATATATCTTCTTTTGTCTGTGTGGGGTTCTCGTGTCCCATCGCCATCACTTACCCACGAAAGACCCAAATCGAACCTAATTGAAAATGCGGTAAAAGGGTCTCATCGTCATTTCACGCTGCCACGGCCTAAAGCAGTAATATGCTGCAAGAATAAAAATCATAAATGGAAAGGGAACATATGACAAAATTGTCAACAGAAAGAGAGATAGTTGGCTGTCTCATTATCCGTGGGTAACAAAGTGTGATATCACCGTTTATTAAATTGGACATAGAAGACTAAACGCCCTTTCCTTTTACTGCTCCTTGACAAACAGTAACTCTCTCAAAAAGACTATAATGATTTCTAGCGAGGAGACGGATGGGGGAAGGCAAGTTGGACGGGATCTTGGCTCACTTGAGCTTTAATTCCCTGCCGAATCTTGGTTGCCCAGTCCTTGACTCCCTTGGCCTTCAGCTCAAAAGCATTGATTAATGCTGTCTGTGCGCTTGCCCGATTGCCGGTCTTGCAAAAAGTGGCAAAGTGCTCACAGTTGTTGTTGAAGAGATTGTATTCACCGAAACTATCTCCCTCATGAAGCTCCCAAGCCTTGTTTACGACTTCCTCGGGCGATTTGGTATCGGGCAAGGTTGTGCGGGTCCCCGATCTAGTCAACCAATACTCCAGCAGCGGCCGCCCGTACGCATATGAACGGAGGGAATGGAGTTTCCCACCTTCTCGCCGGAAGCAATCGACACTCGTCTTGTCGACTCCTGCTCTTGTGAAGTGAATGACATGGCCCCCTCCAACGTAGATTCCTATTAGAGTCTATAGTGAGCATGTGAAATAAAGAAAAAGAATCGGTTGTCCAAATCACCCATAAAAAATAGTTACCACGTAATCAACTTATTAATAGGGAATGAGAAGTGAATAGATGTGGGTCGATGAGCAAGAGAGGATTGTGTTGGAGAATCAAAGATGGATGGAGAATATACTTCGATGACGACAAATCACAAAGTTTCAATGTTTTACGTGATTTAACTGAGGTACGTTTTTATACCGACTAACTGAAGGAGGAAAGATGTCCAGGAAGAAGGAAAAAAAAAAGGAGAAACCATGTAAATCGGATAATTTTCTATCATTTGATACCAATAGCTCGAATTGTCCGGGGGAAAAACCAGCTTCTCATCTCACCATTTTTTTATTTACTAGCGTCGAGAGAGAGAGAGAGAGAGGGGGGGGGGGGGACATGGACAAATGAAGAAGGAATGAGCTGGTCCAACAACAGAGGCTCTATAAATTAGTGTGGGGGTGAGCCCCACCGAGAACGTCATCAGCTTCTTGGCGTTCGAAGTCCTCGAGGATCCGGTGAGTCAGGGAGACGGTGAAGGTGAGGACGAGGCCGAGGACGGGGAGGCCGGATGGGCGGTTGTGGAAATGGAAGAACGAAGAAGGTAAAACAAATTAGTGTGGGTGAGCCCCACCGGGAACGGCATCAGCTTCTCGGCGATCAAGGTACTTGAGAGCTTGTCAAGGACCCGGTGAAGGCGAGGAGGAGGCCGACGACGGGGAGGCCGGATGGGAGGCTGTGGAAATGGAAGAAGGTAAACAAACTAGTGGGTGAGCCCCACCAAAAACGGCATCAGCTTCTAGGGGTTCCAAGTACTCAAGAGCTCGCCAAGGACCCGGTGAGTCAGAGAGACAGTGAAGGCGAGGCCTCAGTTCCCAGAGCAAGAACAGCTGAAATGCCTGCGATTCCACTAGCACCAAGTTCTGCTGCTACAACAACTTCAACCTCTTTTAGTCGCACCACTTTTGCAAGAGCTGCCGTGGCCACGGGACTGCCGGCAGTGACCTCCGCAACATCCCCGTAGAAAAGAAAAACGACGAGGCCTCAGCTCCTAGAGCAAGAGCAGCTAAAATGCCCTTGCCTCGATTCCACCAGCACCAAGTTCTGCTAATACAACAACTAGGACCTCTTTTAGTCACGCACTTTTGCAAGAGCTGCCGTGGCCACAGGACCGCCGGCAGTGCCCTCCACAACATCCCCGTCGGCGGCGACATCCCGAAGGCCACCAAACGGGGTTAAGATGATCTCATGGCTGGTTTGATGGTGCTCTGTCATGGCAGAATTGAAAGAAGGGGACGAAAGAGAGAAAAAACAAGAAAAAGAAGAAAAAAGCGACGAGGCCTCAATTCCCAGAGCAAGAAAAGCTAAAGTGCACTCGCTGCGATTCCACCAGCACCAAGTTCTACTACTATAACAACTACAACCTCTTTTAGTCGCACCACTTTTCCAAGAGCTGCCGTGGCCACAAGACCGCCGGCAGTGACCTCCGCAACATCCCCCGTCCGTGGCAGCATCAGTCCACCAAGCGGGGTTAAGTTGATCTCATGGCTGGGTTGATGGTGCTCTGTCATGGCAGAACTAAAAGAACGAGACGAAAGAGAAAAGAACAAGAAAAAGAAGAGAAAAACGACGAGGCCCCAGCTTCCAGAGCAAGAGCAGCTGAAATGCCCTCGCTGCGATTCCACCAGCACCAAGTTCTGCTACTACAACAACTACGACCTCTTTTAGTTGCACACTTGTGCAAGAGCTGCCATGGCCACGGACCGCCGGCAGTGCCCTCCACAACATCCCCGTCGGCGGCAGCATCCCGAAGGCCACCAAACGGGGTTAAGATGATCTCATGGCTGGGTTGATGGTGCTCTGCCATGGCAGAACTGGAAGAAGGAGACGAAAGGGAGAAAAAACAAGAAGAAAAACAAGAGAAAGAAACGAAGATAAAATAATTTTGATTTGGAGGGCAAGATTTGATAATCGCTGAGTTGAACTATCATGTCATGCACATAGAGCTACTGTCCTTTGGCAAAATGAAAGATAACAAATAATGATTCAGTCCAGCAGGTAACCATGTTGCGAGAAAACGATAACGATAATGGAAACGGAAAAAGAGGACGAATGGCTAACCGTGATGAGAGTACAGGCCAAACCGCCGATAAGTGTAAATATGATCCCCTGGATTAAGCTCTTCCGGTCTGACCACGGCCCCTGATAGTGGCGTCCGTAATGAGAATAACTTGTCGATAATCTCAGCCACCATTTTATCCCTTCACGGGTCCTTCCGTGGTCTGTGCGCTTTGGCGGAGAAGGAGATGGGAGGGTTTTTCTAGATTGTGAATTAGGAGAGGAAGTGAAGAAGGGAGGAGCACATGTCTGGATTGATACCGAGTGGGTTGGAACGAAAGGGTGCGTTGGGTCTGGTTTGATGGTGGATGGTGATGATGAGAGACAGAGAGAGATAATAGAGAGAAGGAACGGAGTTACCGTAGGGCGGTGAAGGACGGAGTGCTTACATAGCCGATAATAATAATAAAAAAAAGATGGAGGGGGGGCATTTTGAATCTTGGAGCCTTAGAGGAAGAAAATGGACATATTGCATGGCCTCCCTCTTGTCCGTCTATACTTAAACGGATTAAACAAAAACGAAAGGAGCAAAGTGGGTCGGACTAGGATCTGGGATACCTCGTGACACAACACGACCAATTGCATTCTCTGAATTCGACCGAAACCTTTCCCTTTTTTCCCTCCATATGCAATAATAGCGTCCGGGATGATCTCTTAATTTTGTGTTCGTTTTCTCGAGGTGTGGTGGAGACATTTGTTTGCAGACTTTCTGAACAGTGAACGTAAGGTGGCGCGTGAGCTCGGTTCGACGTCGAAGGTTCTCTAAACGGTCGACGTTGTCGTCCACGCCCGACGCTTGTTTGTTCACTCGGCCGCCGCTTCACAAAATGACAAGCCAAAAAGTAACAAATGAGAATTCGACTCGATTCATGTCCATTGGTTGGGCAAAAAAGCAACAAATGAGAGAGAGAGAGAGAGAGAGAGAGAGAGAGAGAGAGAGAGAGAGAGAGAGAGAGAGATGTGTGATTTTTGCACCATTTTGCACCACATTCTTGTCGTGTAAATCATCGACCGGGATAGCGATACCTGCGGGTCAACAAAAGAGGGTTACTACACTTTTTTTTTTTTTTGGGCGGGGGGTGGTTTGGCACTGATGCGGGGAATGGGATGGGGTGGGGCTGTGGTTTGACACTGATCGACAGCTACTTAGTATTAATATTAAAATGACGTGATGTTGCTTCAAGCTGCAATTTACGTTCAAATTCCTTTTTCCTATTACCTTTCCATCCAAAGTTTAAGTTGCTACTCAATCTTGCTCGGCATGCTTTTCATTTCGATCTGGAGGGTCGCTTTGGACGGATGGGCGGGGATATTTTCGCAAGCGTTTTTCATTTCGGTCTGGAGGCTCTTTTGCGAGGTTGCCGTTCGCGACAAATCCCGTGAAGACGTCAAATTATCTAGCATTTAAGGGGGCGAATGATAACTATTTTGTTCCTAAAATAGGTTTTTCTATTTATATTCCCTGCATGAGTTTCTGTACAGAGATATGTGTTTGATAACGGCACAAAATTTCTCCCTCTTATGCTCTTCTCCATTTATCGACGAGCAGCGTGCAGGTGGAAGGTGAGGGCGAGCGATGAGAAGAATTTTTATTTCTTATTTCTGTTTCATATACAAAAGAGTAGAAAATTTTTTACTTCTTATTTCTATTCCAAACTTATTTCTAGACTAAAAATTTGTTCCGGAATTAAAAAAAATGAAATTTGCATTGCTGAACGAATTTCCGTTCCAAACCTATTTTCGAAAATCAAAAATAAAAAGAAAAAAGTAGAGAAATGGAACCGTCATCATGTGCGCCCTGAGGTGCTGCAAACGAGGTATAAGTATGCGAAGCGATCGCGACTTTGACCATTGTAGCAGCAGCAGCAGCAGGCCACAGGGTTAAGAGAATTGGGGAGGGGATTGACGGATGCCACAGGCGAAGGATTTAGCATTGTACAATATAAAATGGGGGTGGGGCAACTGGGTTTGAACTTGGCAATTTTTTTTTTCTTTTTATATCTTTTGTGGGAGGTGGCTGCTTAGTTCCATGTTATGTTATGCTTTCCAAAACAGGACCACATCTCTTCCGTTTGTGGATTCTCTTCTGTCGTTCCATGTTATTTTCCTTGGTGGGCGGTGGGGGTGGGGGGGTCGCGGATAGCTCCTTGCAAATCGGTCTCTTTCACATGTATTCCAATCTCTCCTCGATCCTAGTTCAATTTGAGAGATTTCCGGACCTCGTATTAAAAATCACGGCAAACCTATTCGAAGCCCTGTTCTTTTTACTGCGCGCCTTCTCTTCCACATGAATTCCAGTTTTCTCCTTGGTCTAGTTCGATGTGTTCTTTCGTTTCGCTCTTCGCGGGTGGTCTTTTTTGCCACGAGGCCCGGAAATCTCTCGACGATGACGGATAGAAAAGGCGACGAAGGAAAGACGCCCTCAACGATTTGCGTGGTGATCCGGAGCTTTTGACGCTACGCATATATATATCCACTTCCGCACCTTTCTCCCTAGGAAAGATGGGAACCGCGAAAATTACTTTACTTCGGTCCCGTCAAATCAAAGTGCTCCCCAACTATTTTTAATTGTCAGTACGGATACAGTTGACGGACAGGACTTTCTTGAATATTATTAATAATCAATCTCAGAGAGAGAGAGAGAGAGAGACAGACAGAGCGAGAGACGGAGATTGGATATTTTCTTTTTCCTCCTTCTTGTCATTCTTCTTTTTTTTGTGGGTGGTCTTTTGGATTTTCTTTTTTTTTTTGCTAGAGTCTTTTGGATTTTCTTGCTCAGGAACGAGAGGGGCAATCTCGCGTTCGTTTGAAGATGGGACCCTTTGACTTTTGTGGCTTGATGGTTTCCGGGCTCTTCTTCCGCCGGAGGGCAAATAATTTCTAAACAATATCTCGTGCAAAGATTATTCGGTATTGCAAGTTGGAGAAACGGGGAAAGAAGAATAACAAGCACCTCCTCCTCCTTTGACTTTTGTGGCTTGATGGTTTCCGGGCTCTTCTTCCGTCAGAGGGCAAATAATTTCTAAACAATATGTCGTGCAAAGATTATCCGGTAATTCAAGTTGGTGAAACGGGGAAAGAAGAATAACAAGCACCTCCTCCTCCTTTGACTATTGTGGCTTGATGGTTTCCGGGCTCTTCTTCCGCCAGAGGGCAAATAATTTCTAAACAATATCTCGTGCAAAGATTATCCGGCATTGCAAGTTGGAGAACCGGGGAAAGAAGAATAACAAGCACCTCCTCCTCCTCTTCTCTTTCCTTTCCTTTCCTCTCAACGCCATGATATCTCGTCGAGTGAATTTGGTGTTACCAAGGTCCATCTAGAGGACACATACGGTGAGAGAGTACTCGATTTGAGATTGACCGTGTTAGAATTACGGCAGAAAAGTGAAACCGTGGTACAGAGAGAGAGGAAAAAAAAAAAAGAAGGTTTATGTGCCATGGGGTAACCTTAGAGATCGCGCATACATGTACGCGCGCATGTATTCATGTAGTGTCATACAACTGGAGTTAGAAAATTGTGCTGTACGTTTGGGATTTTGTTCGGAAAGTCTGCACTGATGGTAATTCATGGCATGATCTCTCACGTGCGCATTGGGAAAAAAGCTCGATCAAAAGCGCCTCTAGTCAGTCAACATGAAGGCACAAAAGGGCCATTCAATTTACAGTGTGCCGTCTATTGTGCTCCCGCTACAAGGACAACTGCATTTGATTAATGCGAAGACGACTGAAAACACATCTATCGAGTTGTTAATTAGATCGGACAAAGATTTTGCTGACTATTTTCTTAGATTGGGGAGACATTTTAGGGTTTAATAAAGCAACACAACACGTGTCTGGCAAGCACTTGTTGGAAAAGCAACATATGCAATTCTAGAATAATGAGTTGGCCGAGTTGCCGACGTGACCCATTTAAGACGATACCTGCTAAGAGGAGAGGCATAAAAAGATGAAGAAGAAGAAGATGAAGAAGAAAAAACCGATATTGTTTATGAATGAAAATTAATTTTTTTTGTGATAAAAGTCTCTTCCTTAGTAACTTTAAAAAATACAAAACGTTATTTTCAAAAGGAAAGTTTCAACTTGTTGATTGATTTGTTGGTTAACCATCTATGAGGCCCACAAACAATTTCAATCGGAACTTGAAGAAACATAAATTTCTCTAACGGTTGACCGATAGGTCTATTAGCTAGTTCGGAAGATTCTCTTTAAAAGTCTTAATCGATATACGAAATTTTTTAATAAAAAATTAATTTTTTAATCACTAAAAATTCTAAATCGGTACACCTGAGATAAATTTACTCGACATTAATATTTTAGCCATAAAAAATTTTAAATTGGTATATCTGTAATGAATATAGGTAGTTTGTTCACGTATAGCTTAAGGGAGATCAGAGGGACGAACTCAAATGATAAGTCCGAATGACAAATCTTAATTAGTGAAAAAATTTCCGTGCCGTTGCGTGTAGCATTGGTGAAGTCTCATAATTGTTTTTTCTTTTTTGTTCTGCAATCCCGGAGGGGAGCCTGCGTGCTACTATTTGACCATTAGCACACCGAGCAATCATGCAAGGTGCGCCCTGATTATGTCCATGTTCTTGGGAAAAACAAATGAGAAAGAAGGCGAATTGAATCCATGTGGTGGTCTGCTTTACAAGATTTTTGGGGGATGGGGATAAGGTAGTTCGCTTTTGTTCTTTCTTGAATGCGTTTTTTCAAAGTGGTCGCTCTCAAAAGTACCACACCAAACCCCATAAAGATTGCAATTTCATCGCCTAGCAACGACGAGGTGAGCTCACCCTCGCCAGGGCCAACCTTGTCCACGACAGCGAGGTAGTCACCCTCGCCAAATCGACCAGGGAAAGAAGGAAAAAAAAAATTCGAATCTTTTTGAAAAAAAATTTAAAAATTGCCATGTCAGCATCGGCCGGCCAAAATTGGCCAGATGGACTGAATTGACACAAATACAAAAGGTTTAGGACTGAATTGGCAAAAAAAAAAGGTTTATGACTGAATTGGCACAATTATAATAGGTTTATGACTGTTTTGGTAATTTTTCCGATGAACAAGAGACGACACATCTGCAACGCTTTTAATTTCTTATTGCGTCAATTTAGAATATCATCATATTATATATGACTCGGTATCCAACTCCAAAACTACACCGAGCTTGTGATAATAAAACATGGTACTAAGTTCGAATTTCACTTACAATGGGGACAAGGTCTTGCACCTCACGAGTGCTCCACATTCATAGAGATCCACTAGTAGTAAAACCACTTGGAACGCCAAGAATCATCCTATCCATCCAAAGTTTAGGCGCATGAAAAAAGAAATGAAAATCATTATCCGTTAATTAAAAGTTTAATCTCTCTTCGTCAAACAAGTCTTTTGATGGTGAACAATGCAGCGATACTTCAAAATGAGAAAAAAGTTAAATGCGTTAAAGTATTTTACGTATTTTGTTACATGATGGATAGTGTTGTAACCAATCAATCATCATTTTTGTGATATTAATCCGAACCGATTACATTTTAATATTTAATTAGTACAACAATACATGTTCTTGTTAGTTTTGGGGTTGCATCTGCAGTAGCTTCTGACCCATAAAATGGTGTGGAACGAGAGAGAGAGAGAGAACAAAATTTTTAAGGTCTCACGTTTGTCTACTGCCTCCTTCCTTGGGCGTGAGATTGAAGCTTTGAAGTTGAAGGTGGCAACCCACCTGCGACTTTTCCATGGATGGTGTGCCCGGCTGTTGAGTAATAGTGTTCAATAGATTATCAGGATCATCGAAATGAAACTTGCGACTTAAAATTGAACGATTTCCCGATTGAGATGTTATATTGTACACCTTACTGTTATGGGGCCGCCGCCAATAATGAACTAACATCCACCATTCCAGGAGCATCACTATAAAAATGACAACGACGTTATAAGCCGCGTAATCATGTCAAAAAGAGGTTGTGTGCAGTGCATGATAGGGAATCCAGATTGGGAGGATCTATATCACTTAAGCTACCGTTAACGACTTCTCCAACTAATCTATTTTCTGTCTGTCCTTGATTCTACAGTTGCGAGCACCGAAAATCGTTGTCGTTCACACACTTAAGCTTAATCATGTGAAAAAGAAAGGTCGTGTGTATGATTGAAAAGGATCGAATCTAGACCCCTTTATTTTTATTATATTAAAAATCGAACGCATATCGGTGATTTTAACAGCATAAAAAATGAAGAACAAAGAAGCGGTTGATCAGAAGGAGGAAGGATGTCGGTTTTCGAGACTTTCCTCAAACATAAGAGAAGTGTTCATTCGGGACAAATGTTACAAATGTTCTACTAAAAAAACTCAATCACCCATAAGCAAAACTAGGCGGTATGAGTACGTAGAATGAGCAGGTAGCTAAGAGTAGAGAGAGAGAGAGAGAGAGAGAGAGAGAGAGAGAGAGAGAGAGAGAGAGAGAGAGAGAGAGAGAGAGAGAGAGAGAGAGAGAGAGAGAGAGATGGATGGATTTGGATGTGGGACTTTTTTTAATCTCTCACCAAACATGAAAACGTGTTCAGACCCACCAATCAAAGATAGAATGGAGTGGTCCAAACATATTGCGCTTCGCTCTATCGCTATTTGTGTGATTGGTCTTATCTCTCCAGTATGTACATGTATGCATATATGACCACTTAAACTAAGATGAGATGATATGAACATGCATGCATATGTTGCGCATCTGTATATACACATATGGCGAGGATAAGATGCATGCGTACATATTGCACAGGGTTCCACTCTCAATCTTCACATTACGTACACCGGTTTGTGAAAGTGTAGAGTTGACTTGGTAATTAAAGAAACGACCTATATGTGAATTAGGTATATGACATACATATAATTTATAAAATTTTCCAATTACATATCTATCTTGATTGGTTTACTTGTCGTAAGAAAAATGGTATGGATAAAGAGAGTTTTATTTTTCTTTTGAGAGAGAGAGTAAATTGGACAAGCATGATAAATGTGGACAGAAACATGCAAAAGGAAATTTAATACATGAAAGCTAGATCTTTGACCCTTAGAAGACTCCGCAATAAAGAGAGTAGTACCCTTTCAATCATACTCTCGTGATCTCAACCACTCCATTTTTTTTTTAATTTCTATTTGATCACCTACATATTCCATATTCTTCTTTCCATTTCATATTATTTCTAAAATTATATGTTGTTATATATTTGATATTTTTCCCAAAACGCAAAGGGAGAGACACACACACATATAAATGCACACATGCGCACAAGTATAGATGTAGGGTCGTGTAACTCGTCTAAGAAATGTGCTGTGTTTGGTTTGAAAAGTCTGCACTCATGGTAATAAATAGCAAGATCTCTCATGTGCGTTTAGGTGAGAGCTTAATTTAAAGCCTATAATCAGTCAACATGAGGGCACAAAAGGGCCGTTCAATTTACGGTGTGCCGTCTATTGTGCTCCCGCTACAACGACAACTGCATTTGATTAATGCGAAGACGACTGAAAACGCATCTATCGAGTTGTTAATTAGATCGGACAAAGATTTTGCTGACTATTTTCTTAGATTGGGGAGACATTTTAGGGTTTAATAAAGCAACACAACACGTGTCTGGCAAGCACTTGTTGGAAAAGCAACATATGCAATTCTAGAATGATGAGTTGGCCGAGTTGCCGATGCGACCCATTTAAGAGGAGAGGCATTAAGAAAAGAAGAGGAAGAAAAAACCGATATTGTTTATGAATGGAAAAACAATTTTTTTGTGATAAAGTCTCTTCCTTAGCAACTTAAAAAAAATGCGAAAAGTTATTTTCAAAAGGAATTGGAAAGTTTCAACTTCTCGACCGAAATGTTGGTTAACCTCTATGAGGCCCACAAACACTTTCAGTAAGAACTCGAAGAAACATAAATTTCTCTCACGATTGATTGATAGGTATGTTAGCTGGTTCGGAAGATTCTCTTTGAAAGTTTTAACCGATATACAAAATTCTTTGAAAAAAAGTTGTTAGCTGGTTGTCCATTCAGTTTTTTACTTACGTGTGTATACTAATATGTTAATAGTGACATTCATGTCACAATATTGAAATATTTACGCCTCGTGCTTTAATATTTCTATGAGTAAAGTGATATTAAATCTAAAGAAGCATGAGATATTGTTTAGAAATTACAATAAAGATTCAATAAGATTGAGCGAAATGTGAGGACATATATATCATCACATGCATGTGGTTGCTCCGAGTGGAATATTTACTACCCAAACTAAAAAAAAAGGTTTAATATCATGAAAAACTCCAAACTGGTAAACATGTGACAGATTTACTGCAAATGAATTTTTCTACCACCAAAAACTCCAAACTGGTATATCATTGATAAATTTGCCCTAAATTAATTTTTTGATAATAAAAAAATCTAAATTAATATATTTGTGACAAATATACACAGTTTGTTCACATATAGCTTCAGTGAGATTAGATGGACGAACTCAAATGGTAAGTCCCAAGGACAAATCTTAATTAGTGAATAGTTGCGTGTACCATTGGTCAAATCTCATAAAAATTTTCCCTTAATTTCTTAATCCCAGAGGGAAGCTACGTGTAACTATTTGACCATTAGCACACCGAGGGGCAATGCGAGCTGGGGCCCCTGATTATGAGGATTTATGTCCTTGTCCTTGGGGAAAAAAATGAGAAAGAAGTGAATTTAATCCATGTGATGGTTTGCTCTATGAGATTTTGTTGGGAGGAGGGGGGGGCGGAGAAGGGTGGTGGTTTCAGACCTAAGCAAAACCGATTGCAATTATTCAATCACCATGCCAATGTGGGTCAACAAAGGGCGGTTTATACACATTTTTTTGGAACTGACCAAAGACTACTAGTATTAATGTGGTGCGATGCTGCTTTAAGCTGTAATTTACCTTCAAATTCTTTTCCCTAGTCTTTTTTTTTTTTTTTGATAACCTAGGGAACCCCCGCACGGCCGACAGCCGGAGAGTAAACTCTGGGGGCGATACGTGCTAGCCACCACACACGTGCCACCGGTTAAGTCACCCTGCGGCGCCCGGGATTCGAACATTCAACCTTTTGCGAGAGGAAGAGTACGCGCTCCAGCAGCGCCACCAAGGCGAGTGGTTTTCCCTAGTCATTCTTCCATCCAATATAATTCCAATTTCTCCTTGGTCTTCCTCCGCTCGCTTCCCTTTTTGCCCTGCAGGTACCTTTGGACCCATATATGGTTTTTTCCAGGTTGGTATCTGTACTGTGAATCTCTCATGAATTACGCGGGCAATGAGAGATTAGTTATAAAACTACACTAGTTTGATTATATCCCACGCGAAAAAGTCAAGTTGCGGCACGTGAACATGCATGAACAACTTCTTTCCATGTCTTGACCCCGTTCACATCTGGTGTCACGATTCTTGGGCACTCCAAAAGTGTCCCACCAACATCCAAGTTATAATTTGAGATATGAATTTTCACTTTTTGGTCTACTTTTGGTCCCTAAATTATCTTTTTTTTTCTTCCAATCGAGCCCTTGAACTTTCAATTTATCTAACAAATCCTTGAACTAGCATGAATTTTCTAATCAAGTCCTGTATTGGACTTCAAATCTAGTTTATTGAAGCCGATGTATCCCTTTGATAGACTCGTGAATTTCAATTGACCGTATCTAGAACCAAGGAAACTTGATTGTATTTTGTATTGTGAGATTGTTACGTTCTCTATGGCGATTTCGATATCTATGTTAGATTCATGAATATAGCCCTTAATTCATGACGATTGCTACCTCATATGTTGGGTAAGTCTAGGGCAAAATGAAATAGGGTATATCTCATGGACTATAAGTTGTATTTCATATTATTGGGACAGGTGACATGTCACTTTGCCGAGACATATGAGAATATTCAGTTCTAAAAAGATGGCACCCATGTAAGATGACAATCTCAACAAAAGTTCTATTTGAATTTCCTAGTGAGATATGATTAATTTCTTCAAAATAATAAAAATGCCACTTTCGATATGGAAAAGATACTTTTTTTTTGGTCGATATGGAAAAAGTACTTGATCGACCACACTTATACAATTCTCTTAATACTTGAATACATTACAGCTTTTCCTCCAATGAGTGCTCGTTTCCCATTTCTAAGCAAGAGGAGAATAGAAACACGTGAAAGAGCACTTTCACACGCTAATTTGTGACTCATTGTGTATCAAGGAGAAGTAAAAAAGACGAGTTAATGAAACAAACGGTTTCTAAACTTTGACTCAATGTACAATGAGATTTTCAATTGTTTAATTTATTCAATATGGTCCCTGAACTTTTGGTACATGTTTAATTTAGTCATTAAACTTTATAAAAATGTTCAATATTATCCTTCTATTAATTCAAGTACAGGGACAATATTGAATATTTTCATAAAGTGCAGGGACTAAATTGAATATTTACTGAAAGTCTAGGGACTGCATTAAACAAATTAGAAATTCAGGGACTACATCACATATCGAGATAAAGTTTAGAGACTACATTGAATAAATTGAAAGCTTAGAGACTACATTGTACATTAATCCAAAGTTCAGGGATCATTTGTATCATTTACCCAAAAAACAAAGATATCCTAGTTGACATTTTCACGCTGTCTCGAAGGCCTATTGGCCCTTTGAATTGTTGGGTCAGGCAGGGTTGGTCCGGGCCCAAGTAAGAGTTCTTAGAGCCTACATAAGTTCTCTCTCTCTCTCTCTCTCTCTCTCTCTCTCTCTCTCTCTCTCTCTCTCTCTCTCTCTCTCTATACAAGCACGGTCCATGTCTACGAGTATGTTTGTTTTTTGAAAAAAAAATTAATGATTTGGAAATATTTTTCTAAAAAATGATTATTTGTATCGCTTGCTAAAATAGATGAAAGCAAAGTATTTTTATCGTCTATGAAAAATGTTTAGACCTACATTGTTGTCGATAATGAAAAAAAATTCTATTGACTAATTATTTCAAGCGATAGAAATAATCATTTTTAGAAAAATATTTTCAACATCATTTCCATAAAACAGATGGAGACTACAGCCCTGATTAATTTTTTTTTGTCGAAGACCTGATTGATTTCACTAAGGCAACTTTATAGGATTTATTAAAGGGATAATGACACAAATAGTCCATGAACTTTGGCCTAATGTGTAATGTGGTCCCTGAAATTTTAATTTGTTTAATGTGGTCCCTAAACTTTGGCTCAACGTACAATGTGGTCCATGGATTCTTGGTACGTATTCAATTTAGTCCTTAAACTATATAAAAATGTTTAATGTCATCCCTAAACTTGAATTTCTAGAAGGAAAATATTGAATATTTTCATATAATTTAGGGACTAGATTGAACATGTACCAAAAGTCCAAGGACCATGTTAAACAAATTGAAAGTTCAGGGACCACAATGCATATTTGGTTACAGTTCAAGGACTACATTGAACAAATTAAAAATTGATGGATCATATTGCACATTAAGTTAAAATCTATGGACTATTTGTATCATTTTTCCTTTTTTAAACAAAGTCTTTTTTGGGCTGCAGGCGGGTCTTGAACACCCTTGGGCACGTGCCACCAGCCCCTATGTTTTCCAAAGGACCCCAGCCATGTCGGATGTAACGGGGTGGATGGTTCAAATATCTCCCCGGTCGTCGCCTGATTGGGTCAGTCATGTGGTCATCGACTCATCGTGGCCCAGTCGTTGCCTTTTCACGGTCATATATAAAAGCAGATATCTATGTTGGGCAGGGGGACTTCGGAATCGGATATATTCTCCTTGCTTTTTGGGCCTCTAATCCATAGAAAAAGTGAGACGGTTGACTATTCGCTTTAAGAGACTACTGCTTTTTGCAACATTTGGACGAGGGGTCAATGCCAGACAGTCAACATATGGTGATGACTCTCGGGACATCATGATCCCCAGGAGGTAGAATAAATTATTTCGTCCCCACCGGCGAGCGAATCATATATCCAAAATGAAAATCATTAGAAAGTCGAAATTCTTTAGAATTTGTGAGAGAAAAACGAAGGTGAAAATGAGAGGAAGAGACCTCTAATTCATAGAGCCCAGCTCGACACAGGTCCAATAATGTCATCCCTAGGCAAGCACGACCTGTTGGAAACATTGGTCTGGCCATTGCTATTCCAGACCAATGTTTCCAACTGACGAAGAATCTATTCCGATGCATCCATATATGTCCAAACCATTTAATCAATAAAGTCCACACATTTAATTTAGTATAGCACCAATATAAGTCAATGGTTTAGTAGCATCCAGCATATATACATTGAATGCTTTGAGTAATTTTCCAGTCTAGTGTGGACATTGTTGCGATGTCTCCTCACGATTTGCTGTACATTACAGGGTGTTTCTATGTAACGAGTGATGTTTACAGTTTCAGTGTTGTGTTGCCTGAGATACTAGCAGGCTTAAGTGCAATTGATCCGAACCACCCGGTATTGAAATGTCATTCAGTGGAGTGGGCCAGACCACTGTAACGCAGTAAAGAAAACCTGAAGACTATAATGGACTCTAGATTGGAGGATAATTATCCTATAGATTCTGCATTCCAAGTATCACTGCTAACTTTAAAATGCCTCCAAGAGACTCCTCACGACCTGCCTTCCATTACTGAAGCTGTGGAAGAACTAGAATCAGTTGAAGCTGCCGTTGCTAAAAAAATGACATGGGATGCCTGAATTCACTAGTATGTTGTCCGTACTTCATGTCATGTGATCAAAGTCTGTTGCTCCGCATTTTCCTTGGATTAATCTTGGGCTGTGGATGTTTCATCTCAATTCTACCGAGTAGTTACTAGGTGTCGTGTTTTTCTTGTAAGTTCTTTGGAGTATTCATGATAAGTATATGATATGAGCACATGCATCGGCTTGTGAATTGAGATGTTGCACTTTCTTTAACAGGGGAACAGTTTTTCTGTGGCTAATCCTCAATTCTGTCAGCAATCTAAGGTTTACAAAAGGAAGTTCATACCTCTTCAAAAGTCCAAGCTCTTTTGTTTTTATTTTTCATGCTTAGGCTTTGAACATCAGCAGAAGCTCCCCAAAAAATGGTCCTAAACCTATTGAAACTTATGCCAATTCAGTCTTAAAACTTTCAAATTGGGCAATTTAGTCCTAAATTTTTTGACGTTTTGTCAATTTAGTTCATTCGGTCAATTTTGACTGGAAATTGCTGATGTGGATATCGGGCATCCTACATAACACAATTGATGCTGACAAGGACAATTTTTTTCAATTTTTTCAATTTTTTATTTAGTTTCTCTTTTCTTTTATTTCTTTTCACCGTGGCCGGTGAGCTCCGGCGAGGCTCACCAGCCACTAAGCGAGGGATAAAGTCCATAATCATGAGTTATGAGATTTCTCTACATGAGCGGTGCACTCGAGCTTTCCACATTAAAACTCTTGTCGGATCCAATAGATACGTCAATCTCAATTAACTCTAATTGGGGAAGGTCGGGCGATCATTGTGATGAGTCCAAGGTCCTTACGTTGAGTGCTTTGAATTTTTTCGAACCGTCCAGAGGCGGCATCGGGTTAATTCTCAGGGAAAACGCATTCGTTTACTCGATATGAATCCGCCATGGCATTTCTTCGGTAGACGCATGCACTGTCAATAATTACTTCATGCTAGTGTGATACTACGAACACGATACAAAAAATAGGAAGACATATTTGGGTTAATTCTCAGGGAAAACATATTCGTTTTGATTATTATGATGTAAGAGAATATGATTTCGTAAAAAATGATGATAGCTTTAGTTATTAGCTGGTGTGTTTGGGCAAACCTCAAGCTTTACTTCTGATTTCTTTTGGGGGGTTAAAATTTAGAAATTACTCTGCAATCTGAAATATTTTTAGGAATTCCGCATCACTTGAAATCAACTTCAGTGCTAATACTTATGCAACTTCAATAAATACGAGAGGTATTCACTATTCAGTATGTAAAATAACTCTAATGAGCGGGCTACAAAAATTAGAAATCAGAAATTAAGAAGTCTCAAACCGAACTATTTGCTTGTTATATTAGAGTACTTTTTAGTTTTTACTGCTCTAGAAAAAGTGATATTTGTACTGATCCTAAAATATACCGGAATTGAAAATCTCATACCATTAAATCCCGCACGTGTGCGTAGGCATTCCTCTTTCAACTGTTCCAAGTCGGAGGAGGCTCCATCCCGGACAATCCTACCTCCCAAGAATATATTTCATGTCTAGTATGAGATAATATAATTGACCAATCAAAAGTAAGATGCATTTGAACATAACATCACATAAGATGAAGTTCATAGCATGCGAGTAACGCAATAGAAGTAATCAACATCACTGCTGTAGCTACTTAGCGGGCCCGTCAAGTTATATTTAGTCATGCTAGGAATCAGCCTAAGCTTATTTGCATTACTCTTGTAGGAAAGTTTCAGTTAAAATAGAGAGTCCCCACGGTCCTCTTGGTGAATGGTTTGGAAGTGGCCTCACCATCCAAAAAAGGTAAAGTTGAACTCTAGGATAAACATTGCAATGTTTTTTCTTGATATGTATTTGGGATGGAATATCTTTGACACACACTAACAATAATCTCAGTAACATTGATACGCTCCAGGAGCCATCATGTCGGTATCCGACACGCATTCAACATGCTTAGACACGCTTTGACGCGCGGTCAACACATGTCGGATATCCTACACGTGTTTAACGCAGTGGACATGTGAGTCCATTCGTCATCGAGAGAGAGAGAGAGAGAGAGAGAAAGAGAGATTAGCATGGTGATGAAGAAGAAGGTATAGAGGAAGTTCAAGATGAGAGGCTACACTCTCAAGGTGGACACCCTCCATGCCGTCAACTCCTTTGCCTCCTGCTTCTCTAGCATCGAGGATGATGCCTTGCATGCCGTCATCTCCTTTGCAACCTCTCGCTTCTCCGGCGCTAAGGACGACACCTTGCATGCCATCATCTCCTTCACCTCCTGCTTCTCCAGCGCCGAGGACGATGCCCTCGACCTCCTCCTCGATTAGCTCAAGCGTTTTTATGCTTTGTTTTTTTTTTTTTTGTGTAGAAAAAGAAGTAAATTCGAATTAGGGTTAGGTGAGAGGAGGGAGGTAGAAATAGGGATGGCCTGTCTGTGAAGTGATGGGTCGTTAATGGCTCTTAATTTTCACCCCTTTTCTTCCTCTTTTCTCTTTTTCCAAAATTTCCAGTCTTATTTATTAGCTTGACTTTTCTTTTATTAACAAATAATGAATTAATATTTTTAATGTAAATTCATTCTAGAATTTTTATTATCATTTATTTATTTATGAATTTGAATCAAATTTAAAAATGATCATTTATCATGCATATATAAAAATATATATTTAACAAATTTGTCGAAATTTTTTATTTTTTGAGAAATAACATGTCAGCATATCGTGTCGTGTCGCGTGTCGCATGTCACATGTCGGTGTCGATGTTACTTAGCAAATAATTGCTTTGCATACACCGCTATACTATTAACAGGTACATAGATTTTTTAACAAGGTAGAGCAAAGAAAGTTAGTCATTGCAGAAGGGAAGGTAGTTGTGCTGTAAGGCTTTGATTTTCATGTACATGGATTTGCTGGGAATTGTTCTAGCACCGCCCTTTCTGTTGCGTGTACTGCATTTCTCAGTTGATCATGAGTGTTCATGTCTATGAGTCCATTAGATTATCTGGGCCGCAAAGAACTTGTGTGTGAACTAGCTTGGCCCATGGATTTTGCTTGTTGGCCCACGTTGCCCTGACCCTGACCCGTCCATGCCTAAAGTTCAAATTGAGGCCCATGCTGATTGTGTGCGTCTGTGCGCACGGGCGCCTGTGGCCGACGCCATAACCTTGCAATGAGCCAAGCTACGTTTACAAAGCCGGATACAAAAAAGGCATGACCTTTCTGTCACGAAATAGTTTCCATCCAATCCTAAATCTTGCCGGCCAAGTTCTTGCTTGGCTGCTCTTGTAGGCCACCTGAATAAGCGATGGTCTGAATTGGCCATTGAAATGAAAATGTTATCTAACTAACAAAAGATTTACGAAATTACTTCAAATTATTTTGGCATCCAAACCCTCGAACCTCCACATAAAAATTTATAACTTCAAAAGACATCCTGATTTGGACCCCGAATATCATTGAATATAGATTGTCATGATCTGCTTCCGAAAGTTCCTCATATTTGCCAATTAAAATCCCCCACGTGTGCTGGAAAATTTTGGATCCCGATATAATAACTTGTTCAGAGAAAGACATCCATGGAACTGTCGCAAGTGACACGAAGGAAAGCCTGAAAAAGAAGCTGTTAATATATAGATACTTTTTAGCGTGTGCCCGTCTCTATCGCTACTCAGAAAGACCGAATCTAACATCATCAAATGCGGTACAAGGATGGGTCAACATATCGATGTTTTTATAATTGGAACCCTGCTGTTACGGCTTCCTGCCATCAAAATGAATATACTAAAGAAAGTAAACAACAATGATGGCCAAAAAGGAAAGACAAACTAAATGACAATATTGCCGAGGAAGGGAGATCACTTGTGGAATATAATCTCTTTTTTCTTTTAGAGTCCAGTCCAAAATGGACCAATGTGATTATTTCTGGTATACGACTAAAGTGAAGTGATGTGAATGCGATGATTTTTTAGTCTCATGAACTTAATTTGTCAACAGAAACTTCGTGGCCTAGTTTTTGACTTCCTTGATCTTCCACTTGCAAGTACTAATCAATGCTGTCTGTACGCTTGCCTGAACGCCAATTCTCAGATGTGAGATTTTTTTTTAACATAACTTCTACTTGCATCCCAGCAATCCCCAATCACTTGTGATCTCAATATTAGATTTGCTCTTGGTTGATTACGGTATTTTTCTACTACAACATGTCTCCACTTGAATCTTTGGTCTCTTTGTTCGGACTAAACCAAGAAGGCTGCCATCAAGACAACGTTGCTACATCACAATGCCCACCTTCACACCAATTCTCTTTAGTCAAACTGAACTATGAATGTTGCTTGAAAACCAAGATGTTCACCAAATGCCAATACACATTGGGAGTAATCATCAATCAACCATCGGCTTTGATTTTATTTGTTGGGAGCATGCAGCCGAAACTTGAAACCTTTACTTGGGAAGATCGTTAAGAGAGAGCACAAATCCAAGTCCATCAACATATTCACTTGAATGCACATTCACTTAAAAGTTAAGCCAATAGATTATAAGTCAACTATGATATATTAATTACTTCACATCATACCAATTCTCTAATGCGAGACTTTTCTAACATAATTTACACATGCATTTCAATAGATCTCACTGACTATGTGTCTAGTTCAACAACTGTATTCAATTCTACTCCTACATGCACCCATTTCATGTAATAATAAGGCAAAGCATGCAACCTCAAGGATCAATCCTCACAATATAAAACGTCTAGAGAGCAAAGCCTTACAGTGGAAAGATGAAAGACCCCATTATGAAAGTGACTATCTTTCGAAAATGGGAAAATTCTAAACAATGGTTTGAAGTGTCATTATTTCCTCAAATATGGGCCTAGAGTGGATATTGTTTCAAAAAAAGCCAAAAGTGGCCATATATGACAGTTTCAAATAAAGGCCTTACCTCGCTGGTCGGCTAAATATTCCAGTCGGTCAATAGCATTTTTCGTCCAAAGACAATTTTAACCTAAATTTTAATTAAATTAGATTAAAAATTAAGAAAGCTACAAGTTTTTTGAAAAGAAAAGAAAATACAGGTAGGAGAGGCCCTCCGCCTGTATTTTTTTTCTGTGTTTCCTCTTCTTCTTCTTCTTTTAAGTTTTAGCTTTTTTTTATTTGAGTTTGTCTTTTTAATAGAAAAATTTTGGATTTTTAACCTGCTTTAAGTAAGATTTTGTTTGAAAATTAGGATTCGGATCAAAATGATGTTATTTTGTGCTTTAGTTAACCTTAACGCCACGTAGAATATCACGTGGGAGAGATAAAATATTAAAAAAAACCACATCAGTATTTTTCGTTAGTCAAATTAGATGGAGTTAGCAGAAAGACTCGATTTTTACACAAAATCAAGTCCTTAGTGAAGGCCTGCAAGTCCTCGCCAGCCGCTGGCAAGGGTCGGCTCACCCAGGTCCTTGGCAGCCGTGGGTGAGGCGATCCTCGCCCATATCTGGCGGGAGCTGGCCTTGCCTGTGGCCGGCGAGGGACGCCCAAGTGAAGCCCCTCACCTGTGGTTTTCAAGGGCAACCTCACCTAGCCCTCTCCAGGTATGGCCGGTGGCCGATCTCAAGTGATGGTTGGCCATCGTATATAGCAAGAAAGGGTCCGAACAAAGACAAATCACATGTGATGATGCAAGGTACTGGAAGTTATGGCTATGCAACATCCGCATATATAGCCACAGGTAATATGATGGGACTTCAGGTGATCATTGCCAAGAGCATTGCACTTCGGACTTAGCTTGGCAGTGCCGAAAGGTGTGCTCAGCAGACTCATGTTAGACTATCGCACCATTCTGGTTGAATAGATCATCTGTAAGAGTGATGTGTATAATTTTCGGGCTTGTACAGGTTGAGCTTTTGAAGGGGATACGAGCATATGATTGCTAATCATCCGATTGATTAGCAGATTTTGGTAGAGTGGGTCAAGCCTCATCTTTCGAAATGGAAATTGACAAGAATCATGGACTTGCCATTGGAAGTGTGATATCATCTTTACGATGCATTCGATGTAGCCGTACCCGCGTTCCTATGTCTCTAGTATTCACCCAAACGCTGGCCGTCGATGAATGAAGTCGTGGAAACGTTGGAAACAATCTGTTGTAGCTGAGAGAGAAAAAACTGGTGCCTAGGCAAGTGAATAGGCAATTGAACCTACTGGGCATACTTTCTTTGGCACGGTCACTCATTCTTTATTCATCATCTCCACTGGTAGGAAATGTGCAATGCTGTTTATCCAGAAAACTACTTGTCTCCTTCCGTTTGAGGATTTAGATTTTGTTATGCAGTATCACCATCGTTGTGACTCAGCAAGCCTGGCCAGTTATGTTTAGTTGCGCTATTCTTAGGGGGGGTGGGGGGGGAGGTCTGGTAGTCATTGTAGTAATTAAGTCCAAGGTCCTTAGTGTTGTGGATGTTGCCGGACCATTCGGACGAGGCATTTGGTTAATATTATTTGGGAAAAACGTATACCTTTTCTCGATTTGTATTGGCCATGGCTAAATTTACTATCAATAATTCCTTTGTACTAGTGTGATACTATGGACAGGGTACATAGACTTGTAAACTTACGTAATTCAATTTGGCAAATAAAGTCGGTTTTGCTGCAGAAGGGAAGGTAGTTGATCCTGCGTGCGTGTCGTGTCCAAGAGTCTGCTAGATTGGATGGGCCGAAAGGGATTTGTGCATGGGCTAGCCAGGCCCATTGATTTGTTTCTTGGCCCATGCCTCAATTTTAGGTTGTGGGTTTTATTGACGTCTAATTGAGAGAAAGACGGAGAAAAGGTCTGAGCCGACCATGATTGGGCCTCCAAGTGTGAGAGTCTTGGTGAGCGGTTCGAGCGTATGAAAAACTAGGGATATAAAGAGAATCAAAGACGTGAGGCATTGTTATTGGGGATGCTGTTTGCACACACTTACAGTGAAGAAGACTCTGCAGTGATGGTGGCGGAGCGAAGAAGAGAGACAAAAAGAGAACAGAAAATAAAAAAAATAAACGAAACCCTAGATCGGGGGACCGACGAACAGGAGGAACAATAATTGACGATGAAATTAAGCGATGAGAAATGAGACCGTCGTAAAGAGGCCAATGCCTAAATGGCGTGAGCCTGAGTCGGCGATCTCGCGAGCCATTTTGATTCCCTCCAAGCGAGTGAAGGTCAGTCTTCTTTCGTGGGCGAAAAGCGAAAAAAAAAAAAAAAAAAGTCCCTATCACAACCTAGAACATTTTTGAAGGCTTTGATATCGTTAAACGTACGGTAGGCACTTTGCTCACCGCTCGGTCGGGTCGGTCTTCTTTTGTGGGTGAAAAGCAAAAAAATAAAAGTCCCTATCACAGCCTAGAACATTTTTTAAGGTGTTGATATCGTTAAACATTTTTGAAGGCTTTGACTGGTGGTTAGGTTGTTTGAGGTTTATTCTATTGTTTCTTGGTATAGTGTTTTTTTTTTAGGTTACCATAGAATGGCCCAAAGGGAGAGAGAGAACTTGTTAGAGTAGTTAAATATTAAATCACGTATTTATCTAATATTTTAAAATTTTATATAATTTAATGTTGTTATCGTTTTATTAATTCAAATTTAGGGACAATATCGAACATTTTTATATAGTTCGGAGACTAAATTGAACATATATTAAAAGTTGAAAAATCATATTAAACGACTTAAAATTTCATGGATCACATTACATATTAAAGTAAAAATTAGAAATTATATTGAATAAATTAAAATTTTTAAAAATATATTGCATATTTGGCCAAATTTCTTGTTGTATGCCCTGTATCAAAATTGGAAGTCTTTCGTCGTTAGCATCCCCATGTGTGCATGGTAGACAGAAAGAGACATTGCTCTTTCAACTGCGCACGTCAACAATAATGATTGATTGCGAAAAGAAGTCAAAAGCTATATAAAAGAGAATGTTTGTCCACGGATCCTCGGGACAAAGAACGTGCGCGTGGGGCCCATCCTGTCACTCTCGTGAAGAGAAACAGAAAGGGAGGATCTTTTCTTTGTCTCATTGAGATAAAGTAAAATAATAATAATAATAATAATAATAATAATAATGGGGCCAATCAACGAGCTTGAATTTATTATAATTGTGATTCAAAATAATATTTTGGCACTTGTATTCAGCGATCTTATCATTTGTACATTTATTAATAAAGTGGGTACATTGTCAAGATCATGTCAACTATCAATTTATTACTACCTTATGTTTGTGAATTTTTCACTGGCTACATGACATGTTTTCTTAAGTGAATGATGTCCTTTGTATTAAGAAGTGTTCTTTCAAGATAACAGAAAAAAAAAACAAACGACCGCCATTACTAAAAAATGTAGATTCGCTCATTCAATAGAAATGCAATATGTGTCTCCACGACCCGCTCTTACTAGAAAGTTTATGGACAAAAAGGATAGCTTAATGCACTCCAAAATTTTACGCTTTGTTTCAGGTTTTTGCGAAAATATCATTTCCATGCGAATGGTTTTCAAGTGAAGAAAAAAAAATAATTAGACATAATACTGTTCAAAAATTGAAGTCCTAAAAATTGATTATACTTTGTCGCGCTATCAATTTTGAATCTTCATGACAATCCACATACTTCTCCAGGTAGAATATTCCAAAATCAAATCTTATATTTGGTTCCAAGATAATGGCAAATTTGGCCAGTTTCTCCCATAATCACGAACTCATTTAGGCCTGCTGGTTACATAAGTGACTAGGTAAATATTTTTCTATCAATAATCGTTTGTATCGCTTGATAATTAGTCAATGAAAAGTGTTTTTATTATCAATAACAATTTATGTTTAATTATTTTCGTGGACGATGAAATATTCATCTATTTTTGTAAGTAATACAAGCTATCATTTTTAGTAAAATGTGTTTCAAATCACTCATTTTTCGTGAAATAATACACTTGAAATAATTAGGGGATGAAAAATATTTAAATTTACCGATAACAATTTGTCTTTGAACATTTTTATGGACAATGAAAACTTTTTTTTCGTTTATTTATCTTTGTAAATGATACAAAAGATTATTTATAGGGAAAATATTTTTCAAACTATTTATTTTTCGCGAAAAAAGCGGGGTCTCGGTCAAAACTAATTTTCTTTTCGGAAAATGATCAAATGAGCTTCCTAAAGGAGTCAAATTCGCTTGACGTGGTGCTCTTATGCAGACATATATGGACTCGTACGCGAGCCGCTCGCGCGAAGTTCTTTTCTAATTCCAAAAACTAAAGCCACCGCTCTTTAGGCACGAGCACCAACGAACAAATATAACAAAAATATTATGTTTCAACGATTACCTTCCGGAACATGTCAGAATTAGATGTCTGAAATTCAAATCTGTCATGTTCGCCTCGATTTCGATGCTAGATTATTTGGAGCTGATTGAAGAATATGTTGCTGATCAGAGATCAATTAAATTTAAAAAAAAAATAGGAGGTGGGGTTTGGATTTGATGAGATAAATTCGTATTTACATACATAATTCTGTCACTGGACCAATAAAAAAACACTATTCTGTCCAAGTTCATCATAAGTGTATAATACATATCGATAGATTGGTAGAATTTTTGGGTCACTTAAACTTAATTCGTTTACAAAAACTTCATGGCCCATTCTTTGACTTCCTTGATCTTCTGCTTACAAGCACTAAAAATTGCCATTTATGCACTGGCCCGAAAGCCGGTCTGGCAAAACGAGGTGAAGTGCTCACAGTTATTATTGGGGAGGTCATACTCACCAAAAGATTTCAAGATTGATGTCTGTGGCTTAAGATAAGATATAGGGTCAACTTTGAGATTTAAGGGGTTTGTTCTTTTTTTTTTTCCTTTTTGTGGCATTTCACTCTTTTTGGGTTGATCGGTTGCACATCAACTCAAAAAATAGAGTTTCTCTCTACGGTCACCAAGAAAATAGGGTTTACAAGAATATTATCGTTATTTTCTTGTCAAGAAGGTCATGAACTGTTCGATGTTTTGTGACTTGCCTCACTCATGGAAATCCATGTGTGATCAAAATCAGAAGTATGAACAGCCCTTGAAACGAAAAGAAGGGGACAACTGTTGAAGGAGTACTGAATTCAAAGTTGATCATCTCTTACTGTGTAAATGTTCATACATGGAGCAGGAAGCTAGAAGGGTAAGATTCAATGATTGCTGGAATGATCTATCAACCAGACACACTACCGTTCTTTGGCCAAAAAACGGAAGATCAGAAAGGATAATTTAGTCAAGCCACTTCACATAACCGTATGGAGAAATGATGATGATCAATAAGGAAAAGGAAGAAGAGGATGAATCACTAACCATGATGGGTGTATAAGCCATATCGCAGATAAGTATAGATGTGATCCCCAGGTTTAAGATCTTCCTATCTTACCACAACCGTGACTACGCTGTTGATAATCTGAGCCACCATTCTCTCTCTTGGGGCCCTTCGTCAGTCTCCTAGACCAATGTGCTTGAGCTTGTCTTAGATCAGCTTCGACTCGCCTAACAAAGAAAAATGGAATTGAGAGAGAAAATTGAAGGGTTAGACTGGTATGAGAGGTGTGAGATTTTGTGAGATCACAGCCAACTGTTCTAAAAGTTTAAAGCTGTTAGATGAATGTGTGATTTAATATTTAATTACTCTAACACTCCTCATCACGCTTAGTCTGGTTTAGTATCCAGACATTGCATCGTCTTCTCCCACATTGCACTCAACTCGCCTATTTATCTTTGACCCGACACTCACTTTGCTAAGATGACCAAGCTTTCGTTCGCACAATTCTTCATCGCGGCCCTCGTTCTTTCAACCATGTATGTGTGGCCTCATGCAGAAGCAAAGATGTTATGCAGCAAGTTCACATAATACCGGAAGTGTACCAACTAGGCTTGTGTGGCGAAATGTAAAAGCAACCATGGCGGCTTCTTCGCCTATGCGGTCTGCACGCCTGTCTACAACACCGGCCAGTTCTTGTGCCAATGCTACTATCACTATTGAGTGCTTGAGTGCACGTGTCCCAATCTACTTTTGAGCTGCTTTGTTGGTGCAATGTCCCATGATAAGGCGAAAGACCAGACTAAGCTTTTAGATGAAGGCGTAATTTAATATTTAATTACTCTAACACTCCTCCTCATGCTTAGTCTGGTCTTTTTTGCCCAGTACTAAGTGTGGACATATTTAATTGAGGAGGCAATTAGGGCCTGGAAAGATTCGAGCTTAAAACCTCCAGTTTTGATACCAAGTGAGATTTTGTAAGATCACAGTCAATTATTCTAAAAGTTTAAGCTATTAGATAAATGTGTGGTTTAATATTTAATTACTCTAACAGGAGGCCTGAAATTCCTAGCTACATAGTTGGAGACTTTCTTTTCTTTTGTTGAAGTTGAACAAGAACGAAAAAAAGAAGAAAGGAAGTCCTTTGGAAGCTAATCACCTGCACGGCTCCTGCTGAGGCGGGTGTGCCAGAAGCTGAGCCCTTGCATGTCTCAAAAGGTTGATGGCGGCAGCGATAATGGCAATGGAGGAGGAGGAGGAATATGGAGTGATGGGAAGAGAGGAAAAGGAAAGAGCTGGTTGGGAATGAACATGGATAAGAGTATGAGGGCGTGAGTAACGTCGAAGAAACATGTGAATACCCTTAGATTGATTTATTATTTCGCAATTAACGGATGATCATCTTTTATATTATAAAGATTACTCGGACCTCTCAATGTATTCGACGTGCATTAGATTAGTTAGTGTCATTCATCCGGCCCACCATGACATTGACCTAACAGTAAGGCCATTTCCGTGCTTTCGGCTCAGGAATCGAACCACGAATCTAGCCAAATAAAAGGTAGCATCCACACATCTAAGTGCAAGTGGCGCAACAAATCAACTCTAACAAAGGAAACAGGAAGAGGCAATGAAAAAAGAAGATTGAGGAAAACGAAACTGATTCATGCAGAAGATATCTGATTTGAACTCTGCAACGAGGGCTTAAACTATACATGTCGTCGTTACGTACACCAATACTTGTTAAGAGTACAAGTCATAATTCTCTCCCGAGCCTCCAGAAATCCTCCACCTGTCCCTTTCTTCTCATAGTAAAAGACAACGAAAGACAGCCAAAATTACTTATTCTCCCCCACTCATCTTCTCCCATTTGAGTGTAGATTATTAATTCAACGACACTTTTATGAATTTTATCAACCATGCTTGTGTGCATTTGTCATTTAATGCAGTGCGACCCTTTGTCAAAAGGAGAGGGAGAAGCAATATAGGAATCTCTGGATGATATTATATAAGTTAATATCACCATTAAATTGTGTTTATTGTGATATCAATACGCTAATTTTTTTTATATCATCAAAAACTTCAAACTTATATTTGTACGACACATGTACCTTCTGTCATGGTTCCGTAAACGAGCACCGTTAAGAGTCTCAACGTGATAGCTTATGTGAACAGCGGAAGACAAACGGTGCTTACGTGGCTGTCACACGACAAAAACATGCCAAGTCATTTTTAAAAAAGTAATAGATTCCTCTTCTTCTTTTTTGTCAAGAGAGGTTTCGGATTAATCTGCACTAGCAGGAGAGATAGTTGCACCCTATAAATAAGTGCGTTCTCTTCGGTTGTAATTCACTTTTGAATCAATATCATTTCAATCCATTCATATTTCAGCCGGATTTTCTATTCCTTGAGGTTTCAAGATATTTTGCGAGATTAATTTTTACCCGTTTCGCTTCTGCTCTGGAAATGAAAAATGCTTGTCATGCATCACGAGTATTGCAATTTCCACAGTGCGCATGGGCTTTGTCGTGCTTTGATGACTGGTTTTATAAGATTAGTACGAAAAATTTAGATCGGGCTTCCCCAAAGTTCTTAGGGCCCAAGTCATCAAACGAGGCTGGTTTTACCCAAACTTATCACTTCACCATGTCATCGTAGACATGCAAATCAAGTTCAAGGGTTGGGCTTTGTAGGAGACAATTTCACATCAGAAAAACCTCAACTGGAATCATAAAAATTGCTTCTTCTACTGATGGTGGACAGCACAGTAATTATGGTAATTACAATGAGGTATTTCCTTTTTTATAAGTAAAGAGCTTAATTATCTGATGGACCGGCCATTCTATAAGCTTCTTGGAGAAACATTGTACTCCTTTTCTCACTATGTATCCGGGGTGGCATTTCTTTAACACACTTTGTCAATAATTGCTTTGCACTTTAGCGAGATACTATCAACGGGATACGTAGAGTTTGTGACTTGGTAGAGCAAAGAAGGTAGTTATTGCAAAAGGGAAGGTAGTTGAGCTGTAGAGGCAATAAGTTTTCATGTGTACGGATTTGATGGGAATTGTTGTCGCACTTTCGCGTAGTCATGGCCACGGGCCGGTTTTGGTCAAGAACCGGCCCGGTCAAACCCGGGCCCGGTCCATTGACCGGGCCCGCGGTTCGGAACCGGAACCGGCCCGTGGCCTTTGGGCCCGGTTCTGGTTCCAAATTTTTTTTAAAATAATAATGAAATTTTTTTAAAAAAAATTCATAATTTAATTTTTTTTTATAAAACAAATTGAACTCTAATTGTCATGCATTGTAAGTACATTGATCTCCAATTACAATGCTTGGCTTGAGTGTATTGAACTCTAATTACAAGACTTGGCTTGGGTTTTATAAACAACCTCTTTGATAGTCTCTTCATTCTCATTCGATGTGGGACTCTTGGCTTGCCTTGAACACTTTTAATGTGAGACTCTTGGCTTGTCTTCATGCAAATGCCAAGAGTCCCACATCGAATGGGAATGAAGAGACTATCAAAGGGTTGTTTATAAAACCCAAGACAAACCATGATTTTGTGAAGTTGTATGTTTTTTTTTCCTACGATCCTTTGCTAGTTAAGAGCAAAGGGTTCCATTGGACTGCCTAGAACCAGACCGGACCAATTGTCCGGTTCCCGGTTCTATGGTTTGTCGATCCGGTTCCTAGTTCTAAAATTAAAGGACCGGTATTATCGATTCGGTTCTCGGTTCCGACCGGGAACCGATCATCCCTATAATTTTCATTTTGATTATAATTTATATTGAATTTTCATATTTTTATAAATTTTTATTTTTTATTTCATAATTTATTTTTAAAATTTTAAATTACGAACCGGAACCGCTAGGGGGCGGTTCCGATTCCGGTTCACACATGGCCATGAACCGGAACCGCCGGTTTCGAACCGTGGCCATGACTACTTTCGCGTCCGTCGAGTGTCCTGCACTTTCTCACTTGGTCATGAGTCAGTCAGTGCCATGTGTAAGAGTCCATTAGATTATTTGGGCCGCCAAGAGCTTGTCCCTAAATACTCTGAACTAACTCAGCCAATGGATTTGCTTGTTGGCCAACGTTGGACTGACCCGCCCATGCCTACCTGGCTTTTAGGATGGTGAAGGGGGCCGAAATAAACCAAATAGTGCACCAAACATGGGGATAGCGATTCTGAGATATATATATCTGTGTGTGTCTGTGTGTGTGTGTGAAAACTGAAATTAAATCATGAATGCACCTTTTGATGTAACATACTCCAAAGTTAAATATGCTCAGGTGGGAGCACATCTAGGATGAGTGCCCTTCTGGGAAGATGCGGTGTACCTAAAGGACAAAATCGTGAGGCTCGGCACGAGACAGGCTAAAGAAAACAATACTTCCTTGAGTTAATCCAGGGATGTCACATTTAGTGACCATGATTTGACTTTCTTAATCTTCCCCTCACAAGCATTGATTCATGATATCTGTGTACTTTCCCGAATGCCATTCCAGCAAAACATGGCAAAATGCTCACAATTGTTATTGAAAAGGTTGTATTTGTCGAAACTGCCACCCTTGTGAAGCTCGCGAGCCTTGTTTATGACTTCCGAGGACAATTTTTGTGTCAAGTAAGGTCATGCAAGTACCCCGTCTCATCAGCGCAATGCCCAGTAATGATCGCTCATATGCATATGAGCGGAGGGAATGGAGTTTCTCGCCTTCTCGCCGAAAGCAATCAATACACATAGTATAATCACGAAGCTTGATTAGGCTTACAATAATTATGCACTACAAAAAAGCCGGGTTTTGCCACGAATTTTGCCACGAAAAATTCGTCAAAATTCGTGGCAAAATGAATTTGCGACGAAATTAGCGACGGAAAAAAATCCGTCGCTAATAGGTCATCGCAAAATTTTGCCACGGAAAATTTCAATTTTCGTGACTAATTTGCGACGGAAAAAAGTCGTCGCAAAATTCGTCGCTAATTTTTCGTGGCAAAATTCGTGGCTAATTTGCAACAAAAAAAATTCGTCGCTAATTTTTCGTGGCAAAATTCGTGGCTAATTTGCCACGAATATTATTAGTGGCAAATTTCCGTCGCTAATTTGCCGCGAATATTATTCGTGGCAAATTTCCGTTCGTGGCAAATTTCCGTCGCTAATTTGCCACGAATATTATTCGTGGCAAATTTCCGTCGCTAATTTGTGCGACGAAATATTTTCGTCGCAAAAAGCGTTGCTAATTATCCGTGGAAAAATTCTCGCATTTCGTGGCAAAATTCGTGGCTAATTTGCCACAAAAAAATTTCGTGGCAAAATTCGTGGCTAAATTGGGACGTTTTTTTTTCGAATTTTTGCGACGAACTAATTCTAACGCAAAATTCGTGGCTAATTTGCAATTTTTTTTTTGGGTCAGTATTTTTGCACGAAAATTTTTTGACTTTCGCGACGGACATTATTCGAAAACGAATTTGGCAACGAAATTTAATGAATAATTTAGCGACGAATGTTGTGTAGGGACGAATTCAATTTGAAATCTAATCTAATTAACATTGATAGAAAATCACAGTCAAGACAAATCCTGTTCATCTTGCTAAGAAAAGTTCTAAGTTAACAAGAACAAATCCCAAAAAGAAAGAAATGAAACAAACATCAGAAAGTAGAGTTGATAGTCAGTTCGTAAACTGTTCATCTTGCTAAGAAGAGTGCTTTCACGTTGTCGATAGTGTTCTCCAAGAATCGAAGTCCTGGCCATCTGCAGCGCAAACATCACAATATCAAACTCCTAACCCCTGTTAATTTTTTCACATATAATCAACAGCAAACATCACGAAATTATTTCATAATATCAAACTCCTAACCCCTGTTAATTTTTTTACATCACATCTATTCAACAGCAAACATCACGGACTTTTTTCACAATATCAAACTCCTAATCAGCAATAGCAAGGATCATCAGCAGCATTTGGTTAGTAAGGATCATCAGCCATGATATAAGTACCTCTTGGGAATTAAAACTAGAAAGCATCATCAGCCACGTCATCATCATCAGCATCGTCATCAGTATCGTCATCAGCTGCAGCATCAGGAATCTCATTATCATCATCATTATGGCCATCACCTACTGGAGGAACGTCATCATCAGCTTGGAGGTTGAGGTGTCGCATGATCAATTGCAAACGTTTTTTCACTCCTATCATTTCTTCGTCCTTCTGCACAAGTAATTGTTTCAGGTGGATCAATTCTTGGTCCCGCTGCTGGTCTTGTGCCCTTAAAAAAGCGGCACCGGAGGATGGAGTTGCAGCAGCCGGCGTTCTGTACATTCTTGACAAGGATCTCATCCCAAATATTTGACCTTTTCTCATTTCACCCGATGCCTCCATCCATAATGCCATACTGTCTACCGACGGCTCGGATGCAGCAACACCATCACCATCACCATCACCATCACCATCACCACTAGCAGCAGCCGTGCTCATTACAAAATCATCATATTTGTCCTACATTAAGAATATATATACAAATAAAAAAACTTCATATATATAATACAAAATATAACCTTACATACATACATACATACATACCTTAATAGCTTTTGCTCGATTGCCAGACCATGTCTTATCTTTTTTCTGAAAGGTGCGTTCAAATGTAGCCATAAACGTTGGTTCCGCCCCCAATTCAGCTGCCTACAAAATATAAACATAAATGAGTAATTATTGATTTAACTTACAACATGTTAAAAAGACTTACCATTCTTTTTCTATGCTCCTCGATGTTGATAGAGCCCCCAGCATATGTGGCAGACCCTTCACTAGAACTGGAAGCTCGATTCTTTTTATTAATTTCACTTATTTTCTTATGCTTTTCGGTGTCCCAAGTTCTCTGAAATTCCGCCCAATTGTCAGCTGTAATAAAATCAGGCTTTTCTTGCTTTCTGTTTGCTCTATTCATCACATTGCACATGTGATCACCGGCTTTCTTTTTAAAAATTCTTTTAATTTCTCTCTCTTCCACTTCATCCCACCTGAACTTCCTCTGCAAGCAATCAATAGAAAAATAATTGTACACTTAATATGCTAAATCTAACTTAGTTTGTGAGGAAATAGAAGGACAAAACTTACCTTGAACTCATTCTACCACAATTCCTTCACTTCTTTTGGAGCGGTGGTCCAACTATGATATTGCCCCATCCAATAGTTATTGATTATTTTATTAAGTGTCCTCACAACTTGCGTAGCATCCGTGAATCTGCAAACGGGTTATAAAGACAAAGAATGTCAACATACGTAGCATCATACGGACAATTCAGTTGACATCCATAATAATTCACATATACTTAAAACAATGAAATACTTACGAATCTCCAAATGGGGCTATCATGAATCGGGTATCTTCTTCATATCTCGAGTGTTGCGATGAAGAAGAAGGTGGAATCGAAGGCGATGGAACTGAAGTAAATTCAGTTGGCATTTGAGGGTCGGAGGAAGGGCCAATGTGTCCATGTACTAGTTGAGGATTAGATGAAAGGGCAGGGGTAGGGGAAGCGGAAAGGGACGGGGATGAAGCCGAGGAAGTGGAAAGGCCTGGTCTTCTTTGTGAAGAATCACCACGACGCATGTGACCTCCACGTTTATACTAAAAGTTGCAAGGTTAGATAAAAATGTAAAAAATTATGAACATGTATTAAAGAACATAATGATGTACGTCGTGTACGTCGTGAAGCTTACCATTTTGTTATTGAGAGCGAGAGAGAAACTTGGCCCCTGAAAAAAGGGGGCAGTTAGAGGCCTGATTGATTCAACTTGAACATACACAAAACAAAAAAGTTAAATATGACTAGAGATGGACCTTCTTTCCTTACCTACACGGCTGGATGGGACTATCTAAAGCAAACAGCTGACTGATGTTAAATATGGAAAGGTAGGTAGTTGACTATAAATAGAGATTAGAGAATCAAAGGGCAAAGAATGGGAACTCAAAAAGCATAAGTAAATTTTGCAATTGGGTAGTGATAACTAAACTGAATATACTACCTTCGATTGAAACAAATAACACTAACTACAGTGAGTATATTAATCGTGAAACAATTGAAGACAACTGGCTCCATATATGTGATTAGTAATTTCTTTCTCAAATAAGTATTCTGCTCATGCTTCTCTTCTCATTTAGAAGAAACAGAACTTGTAATCATAATCATAATCATAATCATAATCATAATCATAACCCTTCCATAGGAGAGGCATTTCCAACAGTCACAAAGACTCAGAAATCAAAGCTTACTTAGCTCACAAAATGGGCTAACTAGACAGTCTGCATTTCATTCACTTTCACTCACCTAACTAGACAGTCTGCATTTCATTTCTACATTGAGGTGGAAAAGCAACAATTGAAGGAATACCTGTAGTAAATTCGTCAAATTAATAACAAAGCACACTGAGTGGAATGTCGTTTTTTAGTACGCGGTCTTATAATTCGTCACTAATGAAACCGCTTTCAGGTTCTAATTACTCTGATTCCAGAATTGACAAGAACAAAATTCAGTTCCCACTTTCCCAGTACACTACACAAATTTCTGTTAATCACTGGTCATGAGCCAACATCATTTGAAACAAAAGAACATGCAGGAACAGCTTATGCTTATGACACGAAAAAATAGGAAAAAATGTAACTTGCAACAAAAGATCAAGGATGATCTCACATTCCCCTAAATTGGGTATACAGTTAGAAAAGGCAGAGGAGATGAGGGGAGGCCTGAAATCCAGCTGGTTCAAAAGCCAGAGCAGTAAAACCCAGTAATTCTGACTCTCTACCAATCTCAAAGCTCAAATTCCGATTATCCGAGCATGCCATAAGAAGATTTGCATACATCAATTGACCCTCAAGTTCTTTTCATTTGATAACAAACTAAATTTCATTTGATAAGAGAAGCATTTGAGAAAAGCACATCAAGTGCTTCTTAACACATATTCCAATATTGCTTCTTAATTGCTTAACACAAATGAATATAAAGGCATAATACATTTTTCATCTAAATAATGTATACGGGATGCATGCCAATGATGGTTCAATTCAAAGAAATGACTCCGAAACGAAAAAAAAAACACAAATGTCACGGAAAACACTATTCACCAGAATCGTTTTTCGCCAAAAAACCCATCTAAACGACTCCGAAAAGCCGAAAAACGACTTGCGTCATGGCCGAAGGGGGTGAGTTTGGATCAGCGGGCCGTTTCCACTTGACCGACCAAATTTCAGCTCATTCCGACCACATTTCGCCTCATTCCGACCAAATTTCAAACCAATTTCAACTAAATTTCAACCCAAATCTCAGCTTATTCCGACGAAATTTCAACCCAAATCCAATCAATTTTCAACTTAAATATGAGCAATTTGATTCTGTTCGTGGGCGAATATTTCGCCCACGAATAGAATCAAATTCGTGGGCGAAACAGACCCAATCTGTTTCGCCCATGAAACAGAACCATTCTGTTTCGCACGAAACAGAACCATTCTCCCACGAACAGAACGAACGCAAAAGCCAGGAAACACAGAAGCCAGGAAACAGAGACGCAGAAATAGACCCAACGCAAAAGCCAGTCAGAAGCAGAGAAGCACACCCAACACAGAAGCAAAACAGAAGCGAATAGAACGAAGCCAAGCAGAAGCAGAAGCCAGCCAACACAAGCAGAAGCCAGCCAACACAAGCAGAATGAAGCAGAAGCCAGCCAACACAAGCAGAAGCAGAAGCAGAAGCCAGCCAACACAAGCAGAAGCAGAAGCACAGAAGCAGAAGCAGACTGACCGAACACTCTACGCTGCTGAAGAACCCAACAGAAGCAGACCGCGCGTTGGGTGTCCTCGCTTCCCAGCGTCCGCCGCCGAAGAACGCCGAGAATCGCGCCGAAGAATCGCCGCCGAAGAATCGCCGCCGAAGAGGTCGCCGAGAATCGTTCGACCGAGACTTGCAACAAAGACAGAGACCCAGACCGAGATCGAGAAGGGACAGAGAAGGAGAAGATTAGTTCGATCGTGAGAAGAACCCTAATTTCTACCGGCTCATAAAGACGACGCCGTTTTGGGAATTTCCGCTGAAATTAGCCACGGATTAAAATTCGTGGCTAATTCCGTCGCAAATTAGCCACGAAAAAAAATTCGTGGCTAATTCCGTCGCAAATTAGCCACGAATATTATTTCGTGGCTAATTTGCGACGCGATTTAGCCACGAATATTATTTCGTGGCTAATTTGCGACGGATTTAGCCACGAATTGTTATTTTCTCGCGGCAAATTCAAATCGAAATTAAAATTGTCGCGGCAAATCCTAATTTTTTGAAATTCGTGGCAAGATTTTTGCCACGAATTTGATTAAAAAAATTCAAAAAAAATTATTTTTGAAGGAATTCGTGGCAAAAATCCGTGGCTAATTTAGCCATGGATTTAGCCACGAATTCGATAAAAACCCAGAAAATTCGATTCTTTATGGAATTCGTGGCTAAAATCCGTGGCAAATTAGCCACGGATTTTTGCCACGAATTTCGTAAAAAAGCCAATAAAATTCGATTTTGATGGAATTCGTGGCAAAAATCCGTGGCTAAATTTAGCCACGGATTTTAGCCACGAATTCGATAAAAACCCAGAAAATTCGATTCTTTATGGAATTCGTGGCAAAAATCCGTGGCAAATTAGCCACGGATTTTTGCCACGAATTTCGTAAAAAAGCCAATAAAATTCGATTTTGATGGAATTCGTGGCAAAAATCCGTGGCTAAATTTAGCCACGGATTTTAGCCACGAATTCGATAAAAAACCCAGAAAATTCGATTCTTTATGGAATTCGTGGCAAAAATCCGTGGCAAATTAGCCACGGATTTTTGCCACGAATTTCGTAAAAAAGCCAATAAAATTCGATTTTGATGGAATTCGTGGCTAAAATCCGTGGCTAAAGAATCGAATTTTGATGGAATTTTATTTGCCACGGATTTTTGCCACGAATTCCATAAAGAATCGAATTTTCTGTGTTTTATGGAATTCGTGGCAAAAATCCGTGGCAAATTAGCCACGGATTTTAGCCACGAATTTCATCAAAAATCGACTTTTTGTCGGTTTTTTATGAAATTATTTTGATGAAATTCGTGGCTAAAATCCGTGGCTAATTTGCCACGGATTTTTGCCACGAATTCCATAAAGAATCGAATTTTCTGGGTTTTTTATCGAATTCGTGGCTAAAATCCGTGGCTAAATTTAGCCACGGATTTTTGCCACGAATTCCATCAAAATCGAATTTTATTGGCTTTTTTATGAAATTCGTGGCTAAAATCCGTGGCTAATTTAGCCACGGATTTTAGCCACGAATTTTATCAAAAATCGACTTTTTGTCGGTTTTTTATGAAATTATTTTGATGAAATTCGTGGCTAAAATCCGTGGCTAATTTAGCCACGGATTTTAGCCACGAATTTCATTAAAAAAAACAAAAATTATTTTGATGAAATTCGTGGCAAAAATCCGTGGCTAATTTGCCACGGATTTTTGCCACGAATTCCATCAAAATCGAATTTTCTGGGTTTCTTTATGGAATTCGTGGCTAAAATCCGTGGCTAAATTAGCCACGGATTTTTGCCACGAATTTGATCAAAAATCAACTTTTTGTCGGTTTTTTATGAAATTATTTTGATGAAATTCGTGGCTAAAATCCGTGGCTAATTTGCCACGAATTTCATTAAATTATTACTTAGTCGTGTGAGTGGGTGGATTTTTTATGAAATCCGTGGCAAATTTGCAACGAATTTCATTTCTACTATCCCACACTCGCGTAATTCATTTTTTTTCCGGACAATAACATTAACAGTAATAGCAATAATATTCAATAACAATTACAATAATAATAATAATAATAATAATAATAATAACAACAACAACAACAATAATAATAAATATGACAACAACAATGAACTTTTGTCATAATAATAATTACGACATAATTAGTAAAATGTCTCAAAATTCCAAATCTTCATCATCACCTTCACCTTCGTCTTCATCTTGATCTTCTTCTTGAGCGTCGTCGTCGTCGTCATCATCGTCGTCGTCGTCGTCGTCGTCGTCATCATCCTCTGTCTCAAAATCTGATTCTGCAACACCTTCTAAATTTGATTCGCGAATTTCAGTTACATCTACATCTATCATTGCTCCACATGAATCTCGTAGAGTAGGAATGTTATATTCCTCAGTTTGAACCGCGTTACAAACTTCCTCTTGTTGATATGATGTATCCTTCCTGTGTTTCTCGATTTTTCTTCGTGCTTTGGTTTTACATACAGCCCACCAATCAGCTTTGTCACGTTTCAAGCTAGGATATGATGCATAATATACTTGAATTGCTTGTTGTGCCAATACAAATGATTCATATTTCTTATACCTTTTCTTGTGAAATTTCACAAGAAGAAGCCGAGCGAAAAAAAAGGACCAGCGAAGGAGAAGAAGAAAGGAAGAAAAGGAAACAAGAAAAAGAAAAAGAAAAGGAAGAAATGGGAAATGATGGGGGTAGGTGGTGTCAGGCGCATGAAGGGGGGACCGGCGTGGAAAAAGGGTAGAGAGAGAGAGAGGAAAAGTCAAATCGCAATAATTGCGATCCAACGGCCACGATTCGAATTCAACGATCTAACGGTCCCGAAAAATTCTAATTAATAATTTAGGATTTGACCAAATGGTATTAATAAAAACACACCGCGAGAGAGGTCTATCAGTCCACATCAGTACCCGATCAAAAATTCACTTTTCACCTATCCCGAGTAATATCGCGGCTGGCCACAATAATATCGACACCGTCCAATTATATTCGTCCTAAAATTCCGAGAAATTTGACACCAAAGTTCGGGCTCTAAATAACGGACAAATCCATCGCTACCTCCATTGCAAATTAGCTACGAAGAATTTTTCATCGCAAATTCCGTTGCAAATTAGCAACGGAAAATGTTTTTTCTTCGAAATTAGCAACGGAAAAAAAATTCGTCGCTAATTAACCACGAATTATTTTTCGTCGCAAATTCCGTCGCATATTAGCCACGAATTTATTTTTCGTGGCTAATTCCGTCGCAAATTATCCACGAAATTTTTTCGTGGCTAATTCCGTCGCAAATTAGCCACTAATTTTTTTTCGTGGGAAATTTCGTCGCAAATTAGCCACGAATATATTTTCGTGGCTAAATCCGTGGCAAATTGGCCAACGAATTTTTTTTCGTGGCAAATTCCGTCGCAAATTAGCCACGAATTTTTTTCGTGGCAAATTCCGTCGCAAATTAGCCATGGATATATTTTGTGGCTAATTCCGTCGCAAATTGGCCACGAATTTTTTTCGTGGTAAATTCCGTCGCAAATTAGCCACGGGATATATTTTCGTGGCTAATTCCGTCGCAAATTGGCCACGAATTTTTTTTCGTGGCAAATTCCGTCGCAAATTAGCCACGAATTTTTTTCGTGGCAAATTCCGTCGCAAATTAGCCACGAATTTTTTTTCGTCGCAAAATCCGTGGCTAATTTGCGACGAATTTTTTTTCGTCGCAAAATTCGTGGCTAATTTGTGATGAATAATTTTTCGTCGCAAATTTGCGAAGGAAAAAAATTCGTCGCAAATTCCGTCGCAAATTAGCAACGAAAAATTATTCGTCGCAAATTTCCGTGGCTAAATCCTTGTTTTTTTGTAGTGATGAAACAAGGAGGGCAAAACCATGTGAATCGGACAATTTTCTATCATTTGATATCTATAGCATGAATTGTCAAGAAAAAGCGTCAGGGCTTGGGTTCTCGTCACATTTTTTCATTTCAAGGTGTGTTTAGGAGAGCTTGGTTTTTTTCATCAAGAGCAAAGAGTGTTTAGTAATCACCAATCTGCTCTTCTTCTTCTTTCTAACGCCATGGAAGCTCTCTCTTCCCTCAAAAACAGAAGAAATAGAGAGTACCTTATCATCATTATTTCCTTTCTGGTCCCTTCAGGTACTATGACTTGTCTCCGATGGAAATCCCACGTGCAATCAAAATAGATTTTTGAACAGCCATTGGAATGAAAATAAGAAGGTAATAGCAAAACGAAAGTTACGAAATGATAATTCAGTCGAGCTTTTTTCAAGTAAACATGTAACGAAGAAACAATAATGATAACGGAAAAGGAAAAAGAGGGTAAATCACTTGTCATGGTGGGTGTACAAGCCACTGCTGATATGTACAAATTGTTGATATGCATGTGTAAGTTATGTTAGAAAAGTCCCACATCAGAGAATTGGCGTGATGTGGAGCAGTTAATATATCCAATTTGGCCTATAACTTATTGGTTCAAGTTTTTGAGTGAAGGTGGGTCCAACTGGATATGTTGATATGCTCGGACGTAGGCTCCTTCTTGGCGATCTCCCCAGGTGAAAGATATTGGGTTTCCGCTAGAGCATTCCCAACAAATTGGTATCAGAGCATTGGTTCTTGCTTGACTTTTAGCCTTGTGTTAAACGATGGAAACGAATACGAGTAGAATAGTTACATTGAATGGTTTGAATTATCATATTTGTAAAGGAAAAATGGAAGACCTTTTGTATGTAAAGGATTATTATTTGCCTATGTTTACTAAAGAGAAATCGGAGAATAAAACTTATGCTAAATGGTCTATATTTCATCGTCAAGTGTATGGTTATTTTAGGCAGTAAGTGGGTGATAATGTTTTGAACCATATCATTAATGAAACACATGCACTCAGTTTCTACAATAAGCTTGAATAATTGTTTGCTCGAAAGACCGAAACTAACAAGTTATTTTTGATAAAACATATGATGATTTTGAAATATCAAGATGGTACTTGTTTGACTTATTATTTAAATTCTTTTCAAAGAATTATAACTTAGTTGGCTATGATGGGAATCAAATTCGATGATGAGATACAAGCGTTATGGTTGCTTGGTACTTTGCCAGACTCGTGGTAGTCGTTTCGAACGTCTTTGTCTAATTCAAACTCTGACGGTACGATTACCATGGATTTGGCCAAGAGTAGCATTTTGAATGAAGAGATGAAAAAGAAAACATAGGGATCCTCTTCACATTATGATGCCTTGGTTGTTGAGAAAAGGGGAAGAAATGAGACTCGAGGTCCGAGAAATAGAGATGAGAGCTGAGATAAATGCAAAGTCAAATCCAATAAATTTGCAAATGTCGAGTGCCATTATTGCCATCAGAAAGGACATATCTAGAGGAATTGCCGTAAGTTGAAAAGAGAGAAACAGAAAGAGAAAAGGTAAAGAGAAGAAAAGTGATAATGACAACAATGATAATCGTGTTGCTGCACTTGCAGAAAACTTTTTCATTGTCTTTGATGATGCATCTATTCATGTTACGTCTCGTAATGATTTCTTTACATTTTATAGGTCAGGTGACTTTGAATTTGTGAAGATGGGAAACAATGGGCAGGCTGAAGTTGTAGGCATTGGTGATGTGTGCCTAAAGACCAACGATGGCACGAGGTTAGTACTGAATAATGTTAAGCATATACCAAATATTCGTTTGAATTTAATTTCCATAGGTAAGCTGGATGATGAGGGGTATTGCAACACCTTGAGTGATGGTCAATGGAAGCTCACTAAAGGTTTTATGGTTGTGGCTAGAGGTAAGAAATGTTATTCATTGTACATTATGAAGGCAAAGTTGTCCACGAACAAAATTAATACAATAGACAGCGAAGAGACAGTTGAATTATGGCACAAGAGGCTCAGTCACATTAGTGAGAAGGATTTGTCAATATTGGCTAAGAAGAAGCTTCTTTTAGGAATAAAAAGTTCAGCACTGAAGAAGTGTGCTCACTGTTTAGTAGAAAAACATAATAGAGTTACATTCAAAACCTCGCCTTCTTCGAAAAAGTCAGGTATACTTGATTTAGTGCATTATGATGATTGCAGTCCTATGAAGACAAATCATTTGGTGTATCTCTTTATTTTGTTCCTTTCATAGATGATTTTTCAAGAAAACTTAGGGTTCTTTTTTGGCAATCTCCTTAAGCAAAGGTATTAGGTTTCTGCTACGCACTCTCAACAAATAGTATTGAAATCGATGGTAAATTGGTGGGTCTCCCAATCTATTCCAGTGTTTGGTGAATATTTCAAGGAATGATTCAGGTGTTCCGGGCAAGTAGGCGTTGTGGTGTAGCAACGCGGTCCTGATGGCGACCTTCATCGTTCGGTCAGAAGAGATAGACCAGGGATGAAGATGGGTGTTGAAGATTCAAGTTGAGATATCTTGATAAAGAATGATACCTGTATTAATGGTGAGTGGACTTAACATTGAGCTCATACATGAGCGGAGATTATTATGATGTATATGTGAGTTGTGTTAGAGAAATTCCACATTGAAAAATTGATATAGTGTTAAGCAATTAATATATCCTAGTTGAACCATAACTATTAGTTTAAGTTTTCGAGTGAACGTGGTTTCAACTAGATATATTGATAAGTTCGGATGTGGGTTCCTTCTCGGTGATCTCTTTGAGAGAAAGATAGCGCTTCCTAAAACACTTTAGTGAAAAACACACCGCAGCGATGGTAGCAGAGTGAAGATGAAATAAACAATATACAAAATTAAACCCAAGAGGCCAAAACGCCTTTAGTGTGCCCGGGAGGGAGATATCTGTGTACTTTTTTGACAAGGACAAGCAAACAACTTATTTCTCGAAAATCTAACGGGAATGAAAAGAGCATCAGAATATGTGTACCGGATGAAACGACAGAGAGAGAGACGGAGAGGGAGAGAGCCATGATTGAATGATGGAATCCAAAGGGTTTGTGTGTTGCCGGTTTTGTATATGTCTCATGATGATCATCATCATCACAAAAAAGGGAAAAGAAAGAGAAAAAGAAAATCCCAAAAAAATTAATAAATGAATCAAAGAGCTAAATGAATAAAGGAAAATCTCAAATCTTATACCGGAATTTTATGTCAAATTGGTCATTTTCTCAATGCGTTTGAAATGAGTACATTTCTTTTTAAAGCATATTCAGGATCTTTGTGATATCATGCACGCAACCCTTCTTAGTTTTTACTGCTCTGGGGAAAAGTAATATTCATGCCAAAAATGAAAGCCACTCGTCTGTTCTGCAAATCAAATATTCTGTCCGCTGATTCTCGGATAAAAGAAGAAGCGCGTGGGGCCCTGCCAATCAGAAACCTGACGCAGTCCGAGTACAAGAGTGTCCGAACACTGTTGACTCTGAACTCCATGACCGGCTCTTGTTAGAATGTTTGTTCACTGAAAGGATCCATTTCCTGCCTACGTTTGCCTGTATAGTTGAATTGTAGGTGAAGTGCACGCGTATTCTAACCAGGATAGTCTCGAACCCGTTTCGGTACATGTTTTTGTGCTGCTGGCATTCGTATTCTCTCGATTAAAGAAACGATCAGGCTAACGCTAAACGTTACGGTCAAAAGTATAACTCGATATGTGCATCAATTTAATGTCATCGGCTATGTGTCTCCGCATTATCTATAGTATCGGTAGACACTAGGCTGTTCTCTCACAGCAGAAAAAATAGTGCTAGTGCAACATTCACTCGCGGAATTATATGGCAAGTTCTTTTTAGGCACTTGTTAACCCGCAAGTCATTTTTCGAAACCCTACTTTAAAATCCTCACCCCCTTATCATCGATAGATCAATTTTATGTGGACCTTCCTAAGCATTTCCCGTTTTTTTTTTTCGCAAATATCTCAATTAATGAAGTGATATGAGAATGTGCCACCAGCTTCAGCTGCTGTCTTCTCACCGCTTATTTACGATGACCGTTGGCCTATGCTCATAAGGAGCACCAAACTCCAACAGATAATTGATCATACTTCCAGACATTGAACAAAATGACCATTGCTAGACACTTGCCATAGATTTATAAATATATCTCCACATAAACATGTACATACACGAATAAGCTAAGTAGGACCCATTTTTCATTTCACAATTTTATATTGTGCACGAGTGCGTGCCCCTCACATCCCATTCCAGTCCCAATTGAATATGCCCTGAAATAGAAATTAAAACAACAGACATACAGAGACAATAAAAGATTGGACGAAGGTTGGATCACTTGAACTCAGTTTCTCGTCAGCAACTTCATGGTCCATTCTTTGGCTTCCTTAATTTTCCGTTCACAATAACTAACAAATGCTGTCTGCTCACTTGCACGAACGCCGGTCCGGCAAAATGTGGCGAAATGCTCGCAGTTGTTGTTGCTGAGGCTGTAGTTGCTGAAGCCATTGTTACCGTGAAGCTGGCGAGCTGTATCGACAACTTGATGGGGCAATTTGGTATAGAGTAACATGGTGCACGTTCCTCGCCTGGTGAGCATAAACCCTAGGAGTGGCCGACCGTATTCATAACAGCGAAGGGATCGGAGTTTTTTGCCATCCCGTCCGAAACAATCGAGACATGTTTTGACGACCCCACGCTTGATGTTCTTCTCCTGGTATTCACATTTTGGGCAGGGAGGCAAAATTTCTTGCTTGTGGCCAGTCTTGGACAATGATGGGAATATGGTTGTTTTGCTCTCCGTTCGGGTGTAGTGAATCACATAACCATCCCCGATGTAAATTCCTATCATACATCAGTTAGGGACGATTTTGGCACCAACATAGGAACATGCTAAAATAAACACAAACTTCTGCAATTGACTCGATGTGCAGATCGATTTTGACCGAAAAGGATCAGAAATCTAAATAAATTTCTAATCTTCTGTTTGGCGCGTTACATGGAACTCCAATCTGTTTTAATTCCAGCACAGCTCTAGAATTCTCGCTCCAGCTCTCGACTCAAGGTAAGACACAGAAACTCCACGCACTGAAACCGAGGACAGAATCTAAAAAGAAAAAAACAATCATTTTCCCCAGTTTAGAGCAAGTTTGACACTGCTGGCGGCCTCGTTACTTTAACCTCTTTGACTGGCTTGGATCTCTCGTAGTTAAACTTGCTATGTCAAAGTCGAAAGACACTCCTTTTTCATATATAACCCACATAAAGCACGGTCCGAAAGAAGACATGCTGCAATCGACAAAAATTAAGCGAGCATTATTTGTATGTTTGCTTTTGGCCTGCCATCCTTACTATAAATAATTAATTATAGTCTGACATACAAAATTAGTTACATTCTTTCTCCGTTCAAACTTTTTTTGCTTTTAACTCTTTTTCTCTACCATTTCCCTGTTTTATTAAATAGAGCTCCTTCAGTTACATCTTTTCGCAGCCATTTTCCAAGTCTCTTTTTTCTGAGTACAATCTAGATTTGTCAAAATAGATCATAAACCCATTTCTTAACCCATATATAATCGATTGAGTTGTTATATGAGTTAGTTATATTCAGTAAATGGGTTATAAATGGGTTTAAAATGGTAAAGCTTAATATAATATGACTATTAAATGAGTTTACACTTACTTGGACCCGTCCGACCTCTATGACTCTCTCTTCGTTCTTTCTTGCCCTCACCTGATCTCGCTCTCGCTCACTCCGTACTCTCATCTTAGTTTGTGTACGAGTTTTCCTAAATTGGGTTTAATATGAAGGTGTTTTAGTAATATAAGTCGAATCGGGTATGACCACTAGATTTGTATTACAAAGAATTGGGTCAAAACGGATTAAATGGGTTTATTTAGGTCGGACCATTTTCGACCTGATCCAACGTTTGACGGGTCTAGTACAATCAAACACTCTCATTTGGTGTGAATGGAAAACCACTTAATTTCACGAGAAAGTGCTTCCGATCAGGCTATTTCAAACAACTCGATGTTTATGAATGTTTCATGGCTGTAAATATAAAGAAAGAATAGAATTTTCACTGGCGAGATGGAATGTTTGACTGAACTCAGATATGAATAGCCTCGAGATAAAAGAAAAAGAAATGAGAGGAGAGTGAAACAGTGGGAATGGATTATACTCAACACTCACTACAAAAAAATATCTTTTTTCCGACGAAATTTCTAACGAAAAATTTGGAATTTCCAACGAAAAAAAATTCGTTGGTAATTCGTCGTCGCAAATTTTTCCAACGAAAAATTTCAATTTTCGTTGGAAATTTGCGACGAATTTTTTTTGTTGGAAAACTCGTGGCTAAATTCGTTGGAAAAACTACAAAATTTTTTTTTGGTTGAAAAATCGTGGAATTTTTTTTTTTGGTCGAAAAATCGTGCGGGCGAGGGCCAGCCTCGCCGCCGGCGAGCTCGAGCTCGCCCAGATCTGGGCGAGTTCTGGGCGACCTCGAGCTCGCCGGCCATGGCGAGCTCGGCCCTCGCCATGGCCGGCGAGGGCCAGCCTCGTCGCCGGCGAGCTCGAGGTCGCCCAGAACTCGCCCAGATCTGAGCTCGGCCCTCGCCATGGCCGGCGAGGGCCAGCCTCGTCGTCGACGAGCTCGAGGTTGCCCAGAACTCGGCCTCGCCGCCGCCGCCGGCGACGAGGCTCGCCGCGAAGGCGGCGGCGGCGGCGGCGGGGGGAGCCTGGGTCCGGCGGTGGAGCAGTGCCTCAGCAAGTGCGCCGACCAGTACGCGGACGCGGTGGAGCAGGTGGAGGCGTCGATTGCCGCCGCGATCGCGGGGGACTACGGCGGCCTGAGGCCGTGGGTGAGGGCGGCGATCGCGGACGCGGAGTCGTGCAAGGAAGGGTTCAGGATGGAAGCCGGGGGCGGCGACCAGATGGTGATGTCACGCCGGAACAAGGTGTTCAGGCTGCTGTGCGACACCGCGCTGAGGATCGTGGAATTGCTGGTGCTCGCCTGACTGACGAAGGCGACGATGGATGGATGACGCGCTCCGTCGTCGGAGGGATGGACGAAAACAAGGGCGCGAGCGGAGAAAGAGAGAGAGAGAGGGGCTGGAAATTTAGAATAAGAGCTGCGAAATTGCCCGAATAATGAGCGCGAAGATGTTGAATAAGGAAGGAATAGGGTTTTCGTTGCAAAATTCGTGGGAAATTTCCCACGAATTTTGCAACGAAAATTGTACACACTAAAATAATTGCCCGGAAAATTGAAATTCGTGGTAAAATTCGTTGGAAATTTCCAACGAATTTTACCACGAATTTCAATTTTCCGGGCAATTATTTAAGTTTGTAAAATTTTCCCACGAATTTAAAAAATGCCGAACAATACTGGATTTTTTTGAATTCGTCGCAAAATTCGTTGGAAATTTTTCGTTGGAAATTTCCAACGAATTTTGCGACAAAAAATTTTTCGTCGCTAATTTCCAAAGAATTTTTCTTTTCGTTGGAAAATTTGTCGCAAATTTTCGTGGCAAAAATCCAGTTTTTTTGTAGTGACTGATAGAGCCTCGAAAGTTGACCCCAGGCTCGTCCGGGATTCTTTGAGAATAGGGATGGATTTTATCATTCATGTAGGGCCGAGGGGGAGTGAGTGTTTAAGTTTGGCTTGCGAGAGACAGCATGAGAAAGTAAACTCACTAGCCATTGGCATCGCCTTTGCACCGCCACCATCTCCATCACCTTCGATCGGTGCACTGACTTCACTCTGTTTTGTTAGGTGAGACCTTTCAACCGCTTACCTTGCTCACGACAGCGAGCTCATACTAAGTCGAGCTCAACACTGCAAGCACTTGGTGTTAACACAAAAAGATATTTCGAGGAAGGAAACCACGTTCCTCTTTTTCTGTATTTCTTCTTCATCAGTTTATAATGACCTAGAGGCGTATATATATACAAAGAAAAGAAAGAATCTTACAGAATATATCCTCTAAACTAGCTAACTATAATCCTTGATTCTAGCTAATTACAATCATAAATATATTTTACAGCTCATTCTCACACTCCCCCTCAAGTTGGTGCATAGATGTCGTGAATGCCCAATTTGTCGAATGAGCTGTAGAAGATCCTGCTTGATACAGCCTTCGTCAGAATATCTGCCAACTGATCTTCAGATCGTACAAATGGAAATTGAATCACTTTGGCGTCCAAGTTTTGCTTGATAAAATGACGGTCCACTTCAACATGTTTGGTACGGTCATGTTGAACTGGATTATGAGAGATATCAATTGCTGCCTTGTTATCACTAAACAACTTCATCTCGGCTTTCGGAGCAAACCCAATCTCTGACATTAACTTCTTAAGCCATAGGAGCACACACACCCCTTTGGCCATCCCTCTAAATTCAGCCTCTGCACTTGATAATGCTACTACTTTCTGTTTCTTGCTTCTCCAAGTAACTAAGTTTCCTCCTACAAAAGTGAAGTATCCTGAAGTTGATCTTCGGTCATTGTCGCGACCTAAAAATTTCTCAGGCTAATGGATTATTAAGACTAAGCTTAACTCGGGCCCTCCCAAACCCTACCAATTCGCAACTTAGGATTTAAGTTCTTAACGTGCAAATGTTTTCATGCTTGGAGTCGCCACTAATCTATTTGTGGTAGGTCGATTAGAAACCTAAATAAAACATAGGGAGATATGTTTTATTCCTACGAACCAGAGATTCTAAGTTCGGGGACTTGATTACGCTAGATCTAGTCTAGCGCCCTTTCGGTACCTTTTCTTTTCAAAAAAAATGTTTTGCATGCAGTCTGGATCCATTTTATAGCCTAATTACTAACATGTGAGATGTTCATGCGAGTGCGCAAACCACCAAAGTAACACCCAATAATCAAAACATTAAATAAATTGCATGAATGGGAGAATTACTTACCTCGAAGCAACATAAGCATCTGCATTGTTAGCTAGAAAATCACATCAACAATCCTAATATGCTTTCTAATTAACAAGCAGTTCACTCAATATTTTTTAGGATTTTCACTTATTTAAATGAGAGCTAACCTATATGTAATGACGTGCAAAAATTAACATGCGATTAATGCAACCTAACATGCAAACTATATGTCATGCGACGACGTGACCTAATTCTAATGATGGAAAAATGATTTATTTTTGGTATTTTTAAATGAAATTCGGAATAAAAAATGCCTAAATTAATATGCAATCTATCCTAAAGAAAATGATTGATCTATCCTAAAGTGATTCTTTTTTGGGATTTTTATTAAAATTCGAAATTATTAAATATCCTAAATAATCCACTAAGATTAAAACAATCTCTAATTTAAACTAGGAAATATGTTACCCTAAATCCCAATTTAAATCAAATAATTATCTTATTCTTTTGGATATATTTAAGATTCCCTAAGCATGCAAAATTTCTAATTTAAATCTAACTAACAAATTTTTGGATTTTCTTTATTTAAAAGGAAAGCAATTAAACAAAGATAGCAACCACATTCAAACAAAACACGCAATCCGCAAGATTTATTCAAATTCGGATAAGGCAAAGAAATCAAACTGACAATCATATCTATAGGGTTATAGATATTGACGGAAAGTTGATTGGTCAAATTTGGAAAGCAAATAAAATCTATTATCGTATCCAAGTGATTATGGACAAGATAACGATTTTCCGTATCGCCGCGTATCATACCTTAGGGATAAGGTCGGATAGTCGTCCAGATACGTTGCCAAATTAGGAAAATTTCCCAATTTTGGGTATTTTTTGAATATTGCGGATATCACAAAATTACCTTAAGATATCTAGCTATCCACCAAAATATTCACGAAATATTCAAACACCCGAAAACTAGGAAATTAAATATTTGAAAGAAATATTCGGACAATCTTACCTAATTGGCGGATAGTTCCAAATTTGAACTCGGATCGAACTCGGGCTTGCGGATCGGGACGGTGACCGACGGTGCGTCGGGAACGGCGGCGCAACGTTAGGAACGGCAATGCAACGTCGGGAGCGGCGGCGCGATGGATCACGAGCAGCGACTTGACTCGGGCTGTTCGCGGTGGTGCACGCGAGTCAGCCTTGTGCGGTGCTTTGGTCAGTCAGGTCGGTGGGTCACGAGCGGCTCCTCGTCTCAGCGTCGGGCTCGCGGTGGATGGTCCAGTAGGTGCGTTAACGATCACTGGAGTGTTGAGGCTCGCTGTTGGACTTGACTGAACATGGCTAAGGACCTTGGAACTCCATCGAGAACCTCTGGAATATCGTCGAACTTGCTGTGGATGCTCGCCTGGGGGCTGTGAAGGCCACCAAAATCCGGCGTTGAAGTGTGCAAGTTTGCTCGGTGAAGGGATGGAAACCGAGGGGGTAGTCTTCGTGTGTGTCCTTCGCTAACTTGCAGTTCCTTTTTTGTCTTCAAGCATCAGAATACATGCTGGTCTTCTTTATCGTATCTGGACAAAAATCAAAAGAAACCAGCCACCACTTCAAGCTCCCTAGGTTGACATGTGTTGCCCTCCTTCGTAGCCCCCCAAAAGAGCCCCACTTTGACCGAGTCTTCTTCAATCTCTATCTGTGCGTCTGTCTCTCTCTCAGGCTTCTTTGTAAGTGCAGAACGTGGAGAGCTTTTCCTCTCTACCTTGACCTTCGTGAATTCAACCTCCGGAAGAAGAACCGACCCAATCTCTCTCGGTCTCTTTCTCTCAAAAGAAATCTGATTTCTGAAATTCTGAAAAGCCCCCTCTCCCTTGAAAGACATAAATATATATTTATAGTATAAACCTAGGTCAAATAGCCGGGTCTTCTAGTCCTAATGGGCTTAGGATTTAATTTTCATTTAATTCCAAATTGGCTGAATTAATTCGGGCTTTTTATTCAATTAACTTGATGGGCTAATTTAAGCTCAAATTAAGACAAATCAAGCCCTTTTGCGTGTGATTTTCGGCTCATGCTTTCCGAACGAGTCAAGTCTCGTTCGATGCCCGAGCCCGATTTACATGATGAATTTTAAGCTCGATTACCACCGCCGATCCGATGCGAAATGTAGTTAATCTATATGAACCTAAACTTTGTGCTATGCGATTTGTAATATTTTTATTCAGGGGTTAAAACTTAATCCCTAATTTTCTATGCAATTAACCACTAAATGATGTGCCGAAATTTAGGTGTCAACAGCTGCCCCTCTTTGAGTGGAGGCTCGCAGAGGTTTCGCTCAAAGACTGAGACCTAAATTTAAACTATGCAAAATGATGAATGATTTTTTTTTTTATGAATGCAATGATGCATGATATGCAAACAATAAGGAACGTATGTTAAGGCTTCTCACTTCATGTGGAGCGGTGAAAGAGTCTTACATACGAATCGCACAAAAAGCGTCCAAGTGATGGAAAGCTTTATAATGCTGTGAATTCCCTCGATTTCCAAACTTCTGGTCCACTGGAAGTAAGGTTCTCGAGGTACTGGATTGCCTATCTGTTACCTGTAGTTTCCTACATATGCGAAATAGCGCATGATATGAAGAAAGAATGAGGACGTGTTGCCTATACCACTGGGCAATCACGAAAAGAATCATGTCACCTCTTCCATTGGGTGAGCATGAGGTTGGTTGTACCACCTATTCCACTGGGTGAACACAGAATGAAAAATTATGTTGCCTGTTCTACTGGGCAAACATAAAAATGGGGTGTGTTGCCTATTCCACTGGGCAATCACGAAAAGGATCACGTCACCTCTTCCATCGGGTGAGCATGAGGTTGGTTGTGTCACCTATTCCACTGGGTAAACACATATTGAAAAATTATGTTGCCTGTTCCACTGGGCAAACATTTAATGGGGTGTGTTGTCTAGTCCACTGGACAACACCAAATGAGAAATTATGCCGCCTGTTCTACTGGGCAAGCATTAAATGGGGTGTGTTGTCTATTCCACTGGACAACACAAAATGAGAAACCATGCCGCCTGTTCTACTGGGCTAACATGAAATGGGGTGTGTTGTCTATTCCACTGGACAACACAAAATGAGAAATCATGCTGCCGCGTACTCCACTTGGCAAACATGAAATGGGGTGTGCTTCGTACTCCACTTAGCAACACCAAATGTCACCTGTTCCACTTGGTGAACATATGAGAGAGATAATTTCTCCTATTCCAGAAAGAGAAACAATGAAGAATAATTAGCAAACGTACCTGAATTCTTCTTACCTTGTAGGAGTGGTAAAGTAAATCGATGCATGATTCTGATTCTGTACCATCTGACAATCACTTAGGCTTTGTTCCAAAGATGTTGCTTGATGAACGTTGATGGACTTCAGTGGCCTTCCTTATAGGCATGTCACGGGGGAATTTTCTGGATATCGTCTTGGACACTTAACGATTGAGTGAACCAGGGGCTATCCTGAATGCTCATGGGTTTTTTAACAAAGTACCTGGATATCATCAGAGGTACCTGAAAAGGCTTGATCAATAGATGCCTGGATATCGCTAGAGACATCTAGAGATAATCAAATATAGAACCTGACAATTGCTCGAATAGGTTAGGGATACCTAGATAGTCACAGACATCCAAGGGATAGAGATATACTTACCTGGTGATATCTCTGACTCTTGAGGGCGTGTCTTCTGCTAGACACGGTTATAGACAACAAGTAATATGCATTCATGGGTAATCAAGGACGAATATATTCATGCATTATAAATTCGACTGATTTTCATGCATGACGATTTTATCGAGTCGGTATTACAAAATTTCACTGAGGAGAATCATGACAAGACAATCCGGATTCACAAGCAGATATCTTGAAAATGTCGAATGAGGGACTTCCGGTCCGGAAGGGCTTTCTCTCATCCTCATCAAAAAGTGGCTAATTTATGAAAATCGCTCTATCTCATCATCATGTGGACAAGGGTCCGAGTATTCTCGCAAGCGGTACGACCTTACCAATCTGAGAGGTCTTTGCTGGGATCGTAACGTGGGCTTGGTCAATGGCTTAGCAAAAGGGACTCTTCGAGTCAAGGCTATTGAAAGAAAATATTCCGCAATTATCTCCGGGTTTACAAGTCAAGAACCCTGCAAAATGAGATAGAAGTGGACTTGCTCGCACTTCTTCGAGCTAAGCTTATAAACATATGAAACTCTATGTTAGTTCAAGTGCCCTAATCTGAAGAGACTTTGCAAGGGACGTAATGTAGGCTAGGCTCATGGGTTGAAAAATGAATGGATCATTAGGCTCAAAATGTGTATAATTTGGGCGAATAAGTTGGTGATCATCTTGGCATTATCACCAGTCTTCTTCTTCACCAGGGATTGTCTTCTCGGTAGATGCTCCAGTGGTTTCGAGAATTCGTCACTTGATTCCTTTGAGACTTGTAGAACTTCTGCTCCCCTGGGATTCATGACTTTGACATGCCATATCTTGACATTTTTTCTCTAAAGATCTTCCTTTTTTTTTCGATTTTTTTTTCTCTTTTTCTTTCGGGCATTGGCCTTGCTTTTACCAGGCACACTGCTTTTTCATGCCCCCTAGTTCTTTTTTTTTTTTTGACTTTTGACACACACTGTCTATAATGCATATATCGGCCAACCACACTTTGGTTTGTTTTTACCAAATTTCTCGACATTCGGACTCTCAGGGGTCTTCATCTTTTATCAGCGCTCCGAATATGCTGCTTGAACAATGATGACTGTTGCCTTGCCCCAGTGTGGGGGATGATCACCAACTGGGTTTATATGAATAAAATTGTAGGCTCAATTGGGCTTAGCAAAGGATAAAATGTGTATAGGATAGAGAAAGAAATGCTCTTCATCATCCTAAGGTACTTGAACTTCGCGTGAATTCATCTGAAAAAGCAACACTCGAAGATTGATGCAAGTGAGAGCAAGACAATCTCTATTCATTTTTCACCTTATAATGCTGACATACCTCCAGTTTACCCCGATGTAGGGTGGTTCTTGACATGGATAATTTGAAAGGATTTCTCCAAACATTTAGGCTCAAAGTGGCGAAACAATGGATAACCTGTAGTGTTTGGGATAGAGAAATGAACTGCCTTTCGTCACTTCAGTTGCCGTACCTTTTGCGAGATAACCCTTTACCTTGCAGACATGAAATTTTTCCGCTCAACTCACTGGAGATTAGTGCAAGGGACTGTGTATAGGATAGGGCTTGCCTTTCATCATCCCGATGTACCTCATTCAACACATTCAATTCATTCTACATGAATTATCAGATTGTCCAAATAGATTCCCCTTTTGAAGTCGATGATGCAGACCGACAAAATAACCATGCAGAATTTAAAGCCAAAGCAAACATCTTAACTTGAAATTGATTGATACCGTTTATTCATCAGTGAAATGTTTGCAATTCAGAATATAAAACTAAACACTGAAAGCTTTTGCTGCAAAATGTTAGATTTGATCAGGGGTTATACATCTTCACACTGTCCATTTCTGCGAGAATTGGGACACCTCCGGGAGGCACCTTATTGACCACATATGGACCATTGTAGCTTGGGGTGAATTTGCTCTCAGGAATAGGAAAGACTGGCAGTACTTTCCTTAGGACTAGGTCAATTACCTGGAAGTGTCCTTGACGTACCTTTCGGTTAAAGGATCCAACTATTCTCATGCGGCAACTGGATTAAGCGTTTCATTTCACTTTTAGGGGGATTTGCTCTTATCTTTACTTCCTTGGGTTCCTTTGTATCACTCAGGTTAATAGTGATGGTTCAGTTTGAAGTAAGAACTTTGGACCTTTCATGTCGTTCTAGGCCACGCAGCATTTCCGAGGAATCTTCGAGTTCGTTGGTGTCATCGAGATCAGACTCGGTGGCACATAATTCATCAGAATGGACCGTTCCCATACCCTCACGTGTCACAATATTGCCCCTGAAACATAAAGTAGGGAGTTCAGAAGGACAAACAGGGCTAAACATTGCATTTTTTTTAAAATTTTTCTCTTTTTTGATTTTTTAAAATTTTTGGAATTTTTTTTTTGAAATTCTTTTCAAAAAGGTTTTAACACGAGGGAACATGAAGAAGCCCAGGCCTCAGAATTCTCCTTGGACTATATTTTTCTTTTATCGGTTGGATATCATCACCGGGCTGGTTTGATATACCTCAATATGCCCTCAAAATGAAAATAACTTGTAATTTCATTCAATAGAGTCAAATGAATTACATTTATTGAAATGGAAAATGCAAGCAAACAAGTCCTAAGCATAATTGAAAGTTCAGAAAACTAAAAATCCTAAAAAACAAATGAAATTCTAGAAAGCAAGAAATACTCCCATGTAAGGGAGGATTAACACAATCAAAGATGCCCCTATTTAAATAGGGAAATCAAGGTGTTTGGGACAATGAATCACGTGTGCTTGGGTACTTCACCCTCCTTGGTCTTGTGTGGCGAGCCCTCCAAGTCAGATATTCTCCCTTCCAAATATGTTACCAATCTCTCCATCGCGGTGTCAAACTCTGCTACTTCAGGGAAACTAGACCATTCAAGGCCCATTTTGTCTTTTTCCTTGGAGTCGAAATTCCCTATCGAAGATGAGGCATCCATGTCATCACGGTGCTTCTGCTTGACGAGATAGGCCATAGTAGCACGCAACTCATCAACTTGATTTTGGAGGCTTGCAATTCGCTTGTTCATGTCATTAACAACACGGTTCAACACTTCATTTTGATCGGTTGTTTTTGCTCGTGGCCACGTATGAACGATTGATGGCCGGCGATCCATAATCACCTAGCTCGAGTATCAACTTCCTCACGGTGGTGGCTCGCAGCTAGGGGTGTCTCTGCTTGGCGGCTGGCAGACGTATGAGGCTCCGAAAAACAAAGACACGGACGTCGCTTATGTAGAGAAGCCGCAGTCGTTGCGAGAACGGCAAGTGGTGGATAGAGCTGTGGTTTGTGTTGGGCAGTGAGCTCACGGTGGCGGAGGAGCAACAACAAAGGAACTCGGCGAGCTTGCCCCTTGGCAAGGCTCGAGCGATGGATCGATAACTGTGGATGATCCGTAGTTACCTAATTCAAGAGAAATGAACTAAATAAGCACATGGTTAAGACAAAGTTGGTCCATGACACGCTTTCTAGTTTTTTTTTTAATTCTTCATTTATTCATAAAAATACTCGTATATGAACGAGACTTTTATGGAAAAGTGCTCTAAGCAAAGAAATATAAATAACATTCTAGACATAACCTAAAAAATAGATGCATCGAAACCCCTAATCATAAAACTAGGAAAACCAAAAATTAAGACTTCCTGAAAACTATGAATTGAAAACAAATTCGCTAAAGCATTTTTTATTATAAAAACGATGACAACCTCTTGTGAAAATAATGACCTATGACACATCCAGGAAGATGAAGATGGATTGAAAATAAATTCTCCAAAAAGCCTTCTTTCGTTTTTATTTTTTTATTTTCAAAGGACTCAATGATTATCACTTTCAAGTTGAAAATCGATCTAGACCCATCATGGACCGACCAAAGAAAATACGAAACATAAATAAATTGCGATAAAGGTTCAGGAAACTTACTTCACCCAATAGAACCATGGCAATCACAAAAACATGCGCATGAAATGTGAGGTTCAATTTCTATCTAGACTCTGGCTTGCAAAATGGAGACGCGAGGATTGCCGGGCTAAACCAGTCATGGTTATGGTTAGGCCGAGGTTCCCCTGTCTCCAGCTTAGTCAAGGAGCCGACCCGGGTTGCAAAGGGTGCAACCGTGGTGGAAACTCAATGACATGTGAAAAAAACTTTCGGGACCAAGGAGGGCGACCCATACTACGCGGGTGTGGTCGGGGTGTCCGCTTTCTCAGTACCATCCTAAACCTGTGCTGCCCAGGTCCGGCAGCGGGTAGTGTGTGCGGTGTAGTGTAAATGTAAGGCATGCACAGCAAGTTATATCATACAGCGCTTCGTGCATAAAATAAACCATACATCCAAACACCTCCCTGCAATACAAGGGTTAACAATCACGCCTCCCCTTATACCTCCCATTATGCAAAAACATTTAACACCTAAAATATTAGGGACGTACCTGGGATCCTCGCTACCAAACAAAAATATTTTTTTGAAAAGAAAAACTGGCCTAAGTCCACTAAGAGTTTTAACTCAAGTCCCCAGCGGAGTCGCCAAGCTGTCGCGACCTAAAAATTTCTCAGGCTAATGGATTATTAAGACTAAGCTTAACTCGGGCCCTCCCAAACCCTACCAATTCGCAACTTAGGATTTAAGTTCTTAACGTGCAAATGTTTTCATGCTTGGAGTCGCCACCAATCTATTTGTGGTAGGTCGATTAGAAACCTAAATAAAACATAGGGAGATATGTTTTATTCCTACGAACCAGAGATTCTAAGTTCGGGGACTTGATTACGCTAGATCTAGTCTAGCGCCCTTTCGGTACCTTTTCTTTTCAAAAAAAATATTTTGCATGCAGTCTGGATCCATTTTATAGCCTAATTACTAACATGTGAGATGTTCATGCGAGTGCGCAAACCACCAAAGTAACACCCAATAATCAAAACATTAAATAAATTGCATGAATGGGAGAATTACTTACCTCGAAGCAACATAAGCATCTGCATTGTTAGCTAGAAAATCACATCAACAATCCTAATATGATTTCTAATTAACAAGCAGTTCACTCAATATTTTTTAGGATTTTCACTTATTTAAATGAGAGCTAACCTATATGTAATGACGTGCAAAAATTAACATGCGATTAATGCAACCTAACATGCAAACTATATGTCATGCGACGACGTGACCTAATTCTAATGATGGAAAAATGATTTATTTTTGGTATTTTTAAATGAAATTCGGAATAAAAAATGCCTAAATTAATATGCAATCTATCCTAAAGAAAATGATTGATCTATCCTAAAGTGATTCTTTTTTGGGATTTTTATTAAAATTCGAAATTATTAAATATCCTAAATAATCCACTAAGATTAAAACAATCTCTAATTTAAACTAGGAAATATGTTACCCTAAATCCCAATTTAAATCAAATAATTATCTTATTCTTTTGGATATATTTAAGATTCCCTAAGCATGCAAAATTTCTAATTTAAATCTAACTAACAAATTTTTGGATTTTCTTTATTTAAAAGGAAAGCAATTAAACAAAGATAGCAACCACATTCAAACAAAACACGCAATCCGCAAGATTTATTCAAATTCGGATAAGGCAAAGAAATCAAACTGACAATCATATCTATAGGGTTATAGATATTGACGGAAAGTTGATTGGTCAAATTTGGAAAGCAAATAAAATCTATTATCGTATCCAAGTGATTATGGACAAGATAACGATTTTCCGTATCGCCGCGTATCATACCTTAGGGATAAGGTCGGATAGTCGTCCAGATACGTTGCCAAATTAGGAAAATTTCCCAATTTTGGGTATTTTTTGAATATTACGGATATCACAAAATTACCTTAAGATATCTAGCTATCCACCAAAATATTCACGAAATATTCAAATACCCGAAAACTAGGAAATTAAATATTTGAAAGAAATATTCGGACAATCTTACCTAATTGGCGGATAGTTCCAAATTTGAACTCGGATCGAACTCGGGCTTGCGGATCGGGACGGTGACCGACGGTGCGTCGGGAACGGCGGCGCAACGTTAGGAACGGCAATGCAACGTCGGGAGCGGCGGCGCGATGGATCACGAGCAGCGACTTGACTCGGGCTGTTCGCGGTGGTGCACGCGAGTCAGCCTTGTGCGGTGCTTTGGTCAGTCAGGTCGGTGGGTCACGAGCGGCTCCTCGTCTCAGCGTCGGGCTCGCGGTAGATGGTCCAGTAGGTGCGTTAACGATCACTGGAGTGTTGAGGCTCGCTGTTGGACTTGACTGAACATGGCTAAGGACCTTGGAACTCCACCGAGAACCTCTAGAATATCGTCGAACTTGCTGTGGGTGCTCGCCTGGGGGCTGTGAAGGCCACCAAAATCCGGCGTTGAAGTGTGCAAGTTTGCTCGGTGAAGGGATGGAAACCGAGGGGGTAGTCTTCGTGTGTGTCCTTCGCTAACTTGCAGTTCCTTTTTTGTCTTCAAGCATCAGAATACATGCTGGTCTTCTTTATCGTATCTGGACAAAAATCAAAAGAAACCAGCCACCACTTCAAGCTCCCTAGGTTGACACGTGTTGCCCTCCTTCGTAGCCCCCCAAAAGAGCCCCACTTTGACTGAGTCTTCTTCAATCTCTATCTGTGCGTCTGTCTCTCTCTCAGGCTTCTTTGTAAGTGCAGAACGTGGAGAGCTTTTCCTCTCTACCTTGACCTTCGTGAATTCAACCTCCGGAAGAAGAACCGACCCAATCTCTCTCGGTCTCTTTCTCTCAAAAGAAATCTGATTTCTGAAATTCTGAAAAGCCCCCTCCCCCTTGAAAGACATAAATATATATATTTATAGTATAAACCTAGGTCAAATAGCCGGGTCTTCTAGTCCTAATGGGCTTAGGCTTGGGCTTAGGCTTTAATTTCCATTTAATTCCAAATTGGCTGAATTAATTCGGGCTTTTTATTCAATTAACTTGATGGGCTAATTTAAGCTCAAATTAAGACAAACCAAGCCCTTTTGCGTGTGATTTTCGGCTCATGCTTTCCGAACGAGTCAAGTCTCGTTCGATGCCCGAGCCCGATTTACATGATGAATTTTAAGCTCGATTACCACCGCCGATCCGATGCGAAATGTAGTTAATCTATATGAACCTAAACTTTGTGCTATGCGATTTGTAATATTTTTGTTCAGGGGTTAAAACTTAATCCCTAATTTTCTATGCAATTAACCACTAAATGATGTGCCGAAATTTAGGTGTCAACAGTCATGAACACTCCCGGCCCAGTCTGCGTCAGTAAATCCTTCGATTTCAAGATGACCCCTTTTAAGAACCTCAAACCGCGTCCTGGAGAAGACTTCAAGTAGCGAAGTATACGCAACACTGCATTCATATGATCTTCACTTGGGGCATGCATAAACTGGCTAACAATACTCACCGCATATGCAATATCAGGACGAGTATGCGATAGATAAATTAGTTTGCCAACTAACCTTTGATATCTTTCTTTATTTGTTGGCACTTGATCTGGGTACTCCCCAAGTCTATGGTTTTGAACAATTGGTGTGTCTGCAGGTTTGCAGTCCAACATTCCCACCTCTGCCAATAAATCTAGCACATACTTTCTTTGTGAGAGAAATATTCCCCCTGTCGACCTCGCTACTTCAATCCCTAGGAAGTATTTCAACCCCCCAAGATTTTTCATCTCAAATTCCTCAGAAAGTTTCTCTTGTAGCTTAGATATTTCTATCAAATCATCTCCAGTGATAATCATATCATCAACATAGATAATTAACATTGTTACCTTCCCTTGATGTCGTTTTAGAAACAATGTGTGATCTGAGTCACTCTAGGAATATCCATACCTCTTCATCGCCAAAGTGAATCGGCCAAACCATGCTCGTGGAGACTGCTTCAGACCATACAATGATCTCTCTAACTTACACACCGCCTCAGGCTGTGAGGATGAAGAATAACCTGGCGGAACATCCATATAAATCTCTTCTTCGAGATTACCGTGAAGAAATGCATTCTTGACATCATACTGGTGTAGTGGCCAGTCTAAATTAGCTGCAAGAGACAACAAAACCCGAACAGTATTAAGTTTAGCAACCGGAGAAAATGTCTCTTGATAGTCAATTCCGTAAGCTTGCGTATACCCCTTTGCTACTAGTCTTGCCTTGTACCTCTCAATCGATCCATCTGCTTTGTACTTCACAGAAAAGACCCACTTACATCCCACAGTCTTCTTTCCCTTGGGTAAATCTACTAGCTTCCAGGTCTCATTTTTTTTCAATGCAGCCATCTCCTCCTCCATTGCTTGAACCCACTTGGGATCTTTCAGAGCATCCTGTACCCCTTCTGGAATACGAACTGCAGATATGTTCGATATAAATGCCTTTACTGGGCCTGACAACCTTTTGGTTGACACATAATTTGCAATAGGATATGTACATCTCTTCTCTTCAGCATCCGGCGAATATCTATTTGGAGGCTTACCTCGATTGTGTCTAGCAGGTAATTTATATCTCACAGAAGTATTAAGCTCATCAAAGATACAAGAAGGAGTAGGAGAGGTTACCTCAGGAATATTCTCAGGAGTTGAGTCGGGTACTGGAGAAGAGGGAAGCTGTTCTTCGTGATTTTGCTCCTGTAAAAGTTGGCCACCCTCAGATGATACCTCTTTTACTCCCTCAGACGATACCACCGCCTCAGACGATGTCTTCTCCACACCCCCAGATGATGCCTCTTCTGCCCCCTCAGATGATGCTTTCTCCACACCTCCAGATAATATATGACCAGGAAACTCCCACCAATTCGCCCTTTCTATCTGTATCTCCCCCTGAAAGGAAGAATGGGAACTTGGATAAAAGGATTCAGCTTCCACAAACGAGACATCCATAGTCACATAGGTTCGCTGGGTAGAAGGATCATAGCAACGATATCCCTTCTGGTGTGTACCATACCCCAAGAACAGACATCGCCGTGCACAAGGATCAAGTTTCGTCCGCTGATTTTTCGGGATATGAACAAATGCAACACACCCAAACACCCGAGGAGGGATGGTCAGGACTGAAGGTAAAGGCACATATGTAGGCACATATGTGGACAAATTCTGTAGTGGTGTCTGAAAGTTTAACACTTTAGACGGCATCCGATTGAGGAGATGGACAGCTGTAGTCACACTATTGTCCCAAAATCTCTGAGGCACGTGACTTTCAATCAACAGAGCTCGAGCTGTCTCAAGGATATGTCTATTCTTTCTCTCTGCGACACCATTCTGCTGAGGTGTTTGAGAGCAGGATGACTCATGGATCATGCCATGTTGTTGAAAATACTCCTTAAGGTATTCATTCATGTACTCCCCACCATTATCACTTCTTAGAACTTTGATCTGTCCACTAAATTGTGTCCGTAACATAGTATGAAAATTTCTAAATATCTTAGCTACCTCATTCTTACTTTTCATCAAGAAAAGCCATGTCATTCTAGTACAGTCGTCAACAAATATCACAAACCACCTACAACCCGAAACAGCAGTAATAGGAGATGGACCCCAAACATCTGAATGTATCAAAGAGAAAGGAGCTTCACTTTTATTCAAACTTATAGGAAAAGGAACTCTATGACTCTTAGCCAATATACAAGTCTGACATTGCAAATCTAAATCCTTCAAATTCAAAAACAATTCAGGAAATAATCGCTTCAAATAACCAAATGACGGATGTCCCAACCGTCGATGCCAAAGCCAAATCTGTTTTTCTCTACTGATGGATGTACCACTAGCATGATTTGCACTCCCGGAACTGAAGTCATCCATATAATACAGCCCCCCTCTCTTAGTACCACGCCCAATTATCTCCTTCGTGAGAATATCCTGAAACAAACAAAAGTGGGGATACATTATAACAGCACAATTCAAATCTTCAGTAACTTGTCCTACTGAAATCAATTTGGTTGATAATGAAGGGACAAGCAAGGTGTTAGGAAGAGAAAAAGCAGGAGAAATCGCAACAACTCTAGCCCCAGTCACCGGATAGGTGTATCCATTAGCATTTGAGCTACTGTCACGTCTTGGTTCTGAAGTATGAACAAAGTCATCAGGTGTAAATGTCATGTGATCAGTAGCTCCCGAATCAATAACCCAGTGATTGCAATCAATCTGATTAGAACTAACCAAAGCACTTCCATGGTTACCTCCTGACATCAAATTCTGAGGATCAACGTGAGGTATCAGTGACAGCTGAGGCTCAGCAGTCGCTAAAGAAGCTTTCCCTTTTCCTTCTGCTTGCTTTCGAGCTTTCAACTCTTTCCACCAATCTGGATACCCATGAAGCTTAAAGCACGTCTCCCTGGTATGCTTAGAATTACCACAATTCGAGCAACCTCCCCCCGGAGAAATTTTCTGGCGTGGTGCCGAGCTAGGCTTTCCCCCTTCCTGCGTAACTCCTGGCTTCGCTATTTGCAACAACGGTTCTTGATTTGTTTTGACATTCGTCCTATTCCCCCGAGATACCATGGCTGCCGAATCATGGACTGTGTCACCGTTGGTCAGCATTACAGTTTGTCTCATGTCTTCTCGACGAACACGCGCATAGGCTTCTTCAATAGTAGGAAACGGCTGCATCTGCAAAACATCTGCTCTGACCTTGTCAAGACGGTCGTCTAACCCATCAAGAAATATGTATACTCGATCTTCCTGTATAGCCATATTGTATCTTTCAATATCTTCAGGACACCGCATTGGGTTCGGACGGCGAAAGTCGATTTCTCTCCACAAGCCTTGAAGGTTGTTGTAGTACGCCTCAATTGGTCCTCCTCCTTGTCACATCCGAGTAACACGCCTCTTCAAGTCATAAACTTGAGAGGCATCCGTTCCGTCAAAGAAAGTCGTTGCAACTGCATCCCAGACAGATTTTGCTGTTGGGAAGCGAATGAAATTGCCAATCAACGCCGAATCCATAGAGTTGATAAGCCATCCTTTCACAGTCGAGTCTTCTGTTTTCCACCTCCGAAAGCCAGGATCTGTAGGCAGTGGCTGAGGAAGATCTCCATTGATATATCCCAGTTTGTCTTTACCAGTGATGTACATCTCGACAACCTGAGACCATAATCCATAGTTGGCTCCATCCAATTTAATTGCAATCTGAGATGAAGCCGAATCATTCTGCGGTGTTGGTGATGGAGGAGGAGGGTGCGTCTGGTTCTGAGTGAGAATCTGAGTTAATCTTGCAGTCAGATTCTCCAAAAAAGCTTCCGTGGTCGAATTCCCCCCTCGGTTCTGATGGGGAATCACCGCTCCGGTAGGGTTCTGATCCTCCATGGATCCAAAATCAATCGTGACAAAGAAGAAGAAGATCGAGTAGGACGCACGCCGAAAGGCGCAATAGAGAAAGCGGGACCGTCGTAATCGAGGATTCACGTACAGTACTCACAAAGAGCAAACCCTTGGCTCTGATACCATGTTAACACAAAAAGATATTTCGAGGAAGGAAACCACGTTCCTCTTTTTCTGTATTTCTTCTTCATCAGTTTATAATGACCTAGAGGCGTATATATATACAAAGAAAAGAAAGAATCTTACAGAATATATCCTCTAAACTAGCTAACTATAATCCTTAATTCTAGCTAATTACAATCATAAATATATTTTACAGCTCATTCTCACACTTGGACACTCGACGGATCTCTCGTTGAGCATCCACAGAGAGAGAGAGAGAGAGAGAGAGAGAGAGAGGGAGAGAGAGACCAATGATAAACTCTAGATCTGACATGATAACGACGGCGTTGACCACATGGTGGTAGCGCCTGTCTAGAGGCAGAAAAAAAAGGAAAAAAAGGACTAGTGCAAAATCAGGAAGATGATGAGGACTCACCATGATGGCTGTATAAGCCGTATAACCCATATCTATAAATGTGATCTCCAGGTTTTAGATCTTCAGGTCTGACCACTTTCCACATCAACTGCATCAATAGCGTCACTACCTTGTTGATGATCTCCATCACCATCTTATCTTGTGGCCCTTTTCCACTCTCTTGAACTGGTGGTTGAGCTGATTTACCTGTAAAAAACCACCAAGGTAGAGAACTCAGATAATTAGTGCTGTGAAGAGAAAAAAACTCAGGATGAGGAAGCTAAAATGATTACCACTGCTGCCAAAAGGTCGATTGCTGGGATGATTAAAATGGAGGAGAAAGATGGCGGCCGGGTCGGAAGAGAGAGGAAAGGAAAAGGAAGAAGTGAGTGAAAATGAACTGGGGGAGAGTTGGCAATGGCGATGGCGATGATAGTATGAGGGGTCTTCGAGCGTGTGGGTGTGTGTGAGACAGAATCTGGCGGCTCTTTGGTCTATCTGGGGATCCTCAATCATGCAGAGAGAGACACTCAGACACGACGGGAGAAAACATTGGACACCCCAAGTGGTGCCATGTCAGCAAAATCATAGTCCATTTAGTGATGGACACGTGTCTCCGGGCCCACCTGTGTCAGCCAAATTTTCAGCCCACCTCGTTTCTCTCTATCTCTCTCTTTCCCCTTCTCTCTCTCCTCCGCTTCGCCTCTTTTCCCTTGTCTGACCTCGAGCCCTAGCCACCGCCATTGTCGGCCACGGCTAAGAGGACCTCGGAGTCTCCGGCGACGGGCTCACCGCCGATGGATACTTGTCCCTTGGTGTGCCTCACGGTCGGGAACCTCGGGCTAAAAATCCCCGTCGCCGCCAAGCCCGCCCGCTCCACCTCCACCCATCGTCCTCCCCCCACTTTCGCAAAATCAAGCTCAAGAGCTTCCCCCTCCAAACCGCCATGGTCGCTTGACCACGAGCTCGCGACCATGGTTACTCGAGGTGGAGCTCCGTGGCCATGGCGGCCGCGAGCCTCGGGCTCGCGCTCCGGTGCCAGAGATGGAGAAGACGTTGGTGACGCCGATTTGGACGAGCTGTTAAGAGGCACATCGTCGTTGTCCGCTTTTGGTTTCCATGGAGAAGATGAGGAATTGCAGAGGAACCGGCGAAGAGAAAGTGAAGAAGGAGTCTCGTGAGGGACAGGAGGGGAGAGAGAAAGTGGGCCCCATACAGGAGAAAATATCCCTGACAGTAGACCCCGGGCAACACATGTCCATCACTGAATGGACTATTATTTTGCTAACGTGGCACAACTTGGGATACCCAATTTTTTCTCCGACGACACGAGCTTTTAGGAAGAGAGAGATATTCATACGCGAGCTTTTTGGAAGAGAGAGATATTCAGACACTAAAAGTGCTTTTGGGGAACACAGTTTTCAAAATTCTGAACAGAAGAATAACAAGCATCTCCTCCTCTTTCCTTCCCACTCCTCCCACGACCTAGTGTTGAGTGAATTTTGTTATCCATTGAATAGAGAATACCACCCCATCAATAAAAAAAAATGAACTGATTAATTGGTACAAATTTTTGTACCAAGGTCCATCCAGCGGATACATATGCTTAGAGTGTATTTGATTTGAGATTAGTTGTGTTAGAATTTTCGAAAAGTGAAACTGTGGTACATTGGAAAGTTTATCTCCAGTGTACATCTTGATCCTCAATTTAAATCCATATTATTGTAAAACCTTACGTGTTGGCACCACAGGTTTGTACATTGTTTAGTGTATTTGTGGTTTCCGTCCAAAAAAACAATGTATTTATGGTTTGGTTTGAAAAGTCTACATTCACGGTAATTAATAGCATGATCTCCCATGTGCATATAGGTAAAAGCTTAAATAAAAGCCAAACATATTCACCCTCTTATCAGTCGACACGAGGCACAAAAAAGGGCCATTCACTTTATAGTTTGTCGACTATTACCTACTCTACAAGAGTGGTGTATTTGAATTGTCGATTTGATCGGACAGCGATTTCACTGACAATTTTCTTAGACAGGGAAGACCCTTCAAAGCTTAACGCAGTAACGCCACACAGGTCCCGCGAGCTCATGGGGGGAAGTGAGTCTTGAAGAGCGAGGCAACATAAAGCAAGTATAGAGTAATGAATCGCGGACCTGTCTCGCAAACGCACAAACCCTCAACACAAGAAGACAATGCCGGCATGAGATCCGGAGCGACTGTGACTTCACCACCCATTTAAGAGGCCGCGGAGGTAAAACAGAGTTTGAGTTGGGGATAAATCATTGAGGCATTAGGACAAAAAAGAAAAAAAGAGATACGGGGTGTGTCTCGACTTTCTGAATACAGTTTTTTGGGATAACATAGGTTAGACTAACCTTCAGCGTGATTAATTTCCATGAATACATTTTAAAAAAAAAACGGTGTACTTTGCAAGTTGGAGAAATGTGGATCGAAGAATAACAAGCACCTCCTTCTATTCCCTTTTCCACCCCACCTACGACATTGTGTTGAGTGAATCTTGTGATCCATTAGAATAGTGAATACCACCCCATCGATCGAAAAAAACACAAGGAACTAATTAGTTGGTACCAATTTTTAGTGCCAAGGTCCATCTAGAGGATAGATATATTTAGAGAGTATTTGATTTGAAATAACCTTGTTAGAGTTATAGGAAAGTGAAACGTAATACATTATAAAGTTTTTTTTGGTAAAGGTAATACATTATAAAGTTCATGTGCAATGTATGTGTTTATCCTTCATTTGGAAGCATATAACTAAAGAGGTCAATGTGGTATTTATATGTGTTAATACGACACCTATTTTCTAATTGTCCAATTAAACTACACAAAATTTAGGAGGTAATTCCTTTAATTCCTAATGAAAATTTTAATTGCATTTCATCTAGGCATTGAGCATAATAATATTAATTGCATTAATTAATTAAAATATTAAAAGAAAAGAATAAAAATTGAAAAAAAATTCGGATCGGTTCGAGTCCGGACGGGGCCCGACCCTACCCTCTCTTCCTTTCCCCCACACAGGCCTAGCCCCTTTTCTTTTCTTTCCCTTTTTTTCCCCGCACAAGATTGGGCCTAGCCCAGCCCAGCCTCTTCTTTCCGCCTACTCGGCCCGGCCTCTCTCCTCCTTCCTCTTCCCTTCCCTATTGTCACCGTGGAGTAGGATGGACGGTGGAATGGCCTCACCATTCTGCCCAAGCAAGAACAAACGGAGGGGAACATGGTAGAGGCATTAAATGCCATGTTCCCTCTCTCTTCCTTCCAGTTTTCCCTCTCTCTCTTCCTCCTCTCTTCCCCCCGCTGTCTCAGTGGCAGCTAGTGAATGGTGGAGTGGCAGAACGCTGTTCCGCCAAGTACAAAATGGATGGAGGGAGGGAGGGGGGGGGGGAGATCAGGAGAGAGAGCAGAGTGTGCGGCTAGGAAGTGGCCGGCGGCCACTATATAAGGCCAAAGAGGAGAGAGGGCCGAGGTCGGCATTTTTTCAAGAAAAATAGAGAGAGAGACCGAAAGAAATTGAGAGAAAAGAGAGAGCAATAGAGTGTTTTCTGTGTGTGCAGGTCACGAAGAGAGTCCAAGGCGTGCTTTGTCGTCTATCGTGAGCATCGGCGACCCTCCAGACACAGCCGTAGCCACTGAGTTTTTCTCGGCCCTTCTTTGTCCCTATATTAGTGAGTAAGTTGGCCAGGATTTACGCTGGCCGTTTCGCGTGAATCTCGAACCATACCGGTCCTCCCCGCTGTCCATATGTGACCGTCGGAGATGAGTCTTGGTCATCGGAGGAGGCCAGAGCCCCTGAATAGGTCTGAAGTCCCTCTTTTTGTCAATGCATGTCAATTGTTTGTTAAAATGCCTCAATGTAGTTGGTTTGGTTTTGGTCGTTGGCCGGTGGATAGGTCATCGGACGGTGAGTTTTTGGTCTAGGTTGACCTTGCAGTGGTCATTGGAGGCTAGAGAAGGCCAAAAGTTGACCTGGGTTGGCCAGCCAAGCTCCAATCAACATTTGGGCTCAACAAGCCCCATTCAGGGCTTGATTGGCGACCCTCCTGGCTAGTAGTTCGATAGCTAGCCAGAAGACAATCTCCTCAGTTTGAAGTGCTAAGGAGATTGCAACCAAAGGCCAGACGAAATAGCCGGCAAATCGCTAGAATTTTGTCTAGCCAGTGGTCCCCTACGTTTGAGGTGCGCGATCGACTTGGTCGAACCAATCTGCAAGCCCTATTCAATTAGTTCAGCCCCATCAGGCCGGTTCGAAGCCCGGGTCACTAATCGGGACCAACCCTAACCCTGTTGAATTTAGAGATCCGACCTAGGTCAGTCCATTTGGGTTGGATTTGCAAACCCGGGTCAGTTCTAACTTGACCTGGATTTGACGATCCAACCTGAGTTTGTTCTTTATATTATTATATTATTATTATTAATATTAAAATATAAATAAATAAATAAATTTTGAAAATTTAAAAATAAAAATTGGGCTTTGAAATTGCCTTTTCTTGCATGATTTGTGTGATTAATGTCATGCTTGATTGTGCGTTTGTTTGCTTTGCAAGTTTGAACTACGTGTTTAATCTGACCCTACAAGTGGGCAATTAGAGGCATGATAGACCATTACTCGGGCATTTTCAATATGTTGATTTGTTGTTTCCTTTGCCTGGTTAAGACTAGAACTCTAGGGTCTACAATCGATAAAAAGGCTGCATTATTTATCTTGACTACTGATTGTTAATTTAACGATTGTGCACTCGCTTGATCACCTCATATGTTAGAGGAAAATTGTCCAAAAAGTCCTAAATCTATTACATTTTTGCCAATTCAGTCCTAAACCTTTTCACTTCTTGCCAATTCAGTCCTAAACATTTTTACTTCTTGCTAATTGAGTCCATCTGATCAATTTTGGCTGACTAGCGTTGACGTGACTATCAGTCGATCGGCCAACGTTAACGTGGCAATTTTTAAATATATTTTTTTGAATTTTTTAATCATTATTTTTTTTCTGCCTTCAACCCTCTGGCTAGTTCAGTTACCAGTGACCAGCCAGAGGCACAGCCTTGCCGGCCTTTCACAAAGCTTGCCCCCGCCAGCCACTGGCGAGGGCAAGCCTTGCCCGCTGCTGCATGGGCGAGATCGAGGCCGACCTCGCCATTGCTGGGTACCTCACCCAACCATGGTGAGGGCGACTCGCCGTTGCTGGACGAGGCTCAGCCTCGCCATGGCTGGTCGAGGCTCGACCTCACTAAGATCTAGCAGGGTCGAGCCTCGACTAACCATGGTGAGGCCGACCAGCACTGTCACAGGTCGGCCTCGCCTTGGCTGGGTGAGGTCAGCCTAGTAGTGGCAAGTGAGGCTTGCCCTCGCTAGTGACCGATGGGGGCGAGCTTTGCCAAAGGCTGACAAGGTCAGCCTCACCGACCTGCATCTCTGGCCAATCGCTAATCACCAATTGCCGGATCGGCCATAAGGAAGAAGGCAGACAAAAAAGAAAAAAATTCGAAAAAAATTAAAAATTATCATGTCAGTGCCGTCCAGCCAAAATTGATCGAATGGACTTAATTGACAAGAAGTGAAAAGGTTTATGACTGAATTGGCAAAAGTATAATAAGTTTAGGACTTTTTGGACAATTTTCCCCATATGTTAGAAGATATGTTCTAAAATTAATCCAAATTGCCTATCAAACACTTTTTAATAAAAGGATAAAAGGTATCGAAAGGGCACTAGTCATCGAACTAGTGTAACCAAATCCCGAACTCATTTGAATCTTTGGTCTGTAGAAGTAAGACGATTCTTCCGTCGCCTTGCTTAGGTATCTAATTGATCCATCATAAACTGATTAGTGGTGACTTTTAGAAAAATTGATTTGCATGTTAAAAACTTGAATCTTAAGTCGCGAGTTGATATGGGCTTGGGAGAGCTCGAGTTAAGTCTCTAGGTTTAAACTTAGCAATCCATTAACCTCAAACCCCGATGGCCTTAGGTAGCGCTTGAGGAGGTTGCGACAATAAGGACTCGGTCCGGCGACTGGCCAAAGGTGGGGGCCGGCGTTGGGCTAGGTCGACCTTGCCAGATTTAGCGAGGGCTCGTCCTCGCCATTGCTAGCGAGGCTCGACCTCGCTCGCCAATTGCTGGCAAGTTCGAGCCTTGCTAAGGACAGGCGAGGCCGACCTTGCCAAATCTGGCGAGTTCGAACTCGCCAACAATGGGCTAGGCGAGGTAGACCTTGCCAGTTGCCGGTGAGGACTAGCCCTTAATAGATCGAGCCTCACCATATGTAGGCGAGGGCGAGGGCGAGGGCGAGGGCTCGAACTCGCCAGCGTTGGCGATGTCGGCCTCGCCCAACAATGGCGAGGTTGAGCCTCACCAGGGGCCTCGCCGTTGCTGGGCGAGGCCGACCTTGCCAACAATGGCGAGGATGAGCCCTTGCCAAATCTGGTGAGGTTGGCCTCGCCCAACGTCGGCGAAGTCGAGCCTCATCAGCAGCCGGCTAAGTAAACCTCGTCGACCCCCACCTTTGGTGGATCGTCGGACCGGTGACCGGCCAAAGGTTGAAGATAAAGAAGAAGGAAAAAAAAAGAAAGGGAAAAAGAAAAGGAAAGGAAAAATAAAATAAAAGAAAAAATAAAAAAAATTCAAAAAAATAAACATAATATCAAAAAATTACCACATTAGTGTTGGCCGGCTGGCCGGCGTCCATGTTAGCACCGGCCAGCTAGAATTGGCTAGATGGACTGAAATGGCACAAATGCAAAAGGTTGAGGACTGAATTGGTACAAAAAAAAGGTTTAGAACTGATTTGGCATAATTGCAATAGGATTAGGACTATTTTGGTAATTTTCCCGAAACTCGTCTAGGAATAGAAATAGAAAAATCTATTTCTTGCAAGAAATTGATTTTTGAAATAGAATGGTTGTAATTCACAACCGAAGTGGCCGGCGGCCACTATATAAAGCCATAGAGAAGAGAGGGTCGAGGTCGGCACTTTTTCAAGAAAAAATAGAGAGAGAGAGAGACTAAAAGAAATTGAGAGAAAAGAGAGAGCAATAGAGTGTTTTCTGTGTGTGTAAGTCACGAAGAGAGTCCAAGGCGTGCTTTGCTGTCGATCGTGAGCACCGGTGACCCTCCAGACACAGCCCTAGTCGGTGAGTTTTTCTCGGTCCTTGTTTGTCCCTATTTTAGTGAGTAGGTTGGCTAGGACTCGCGCCAGCCGTTTCGTGCGAATCTCAGACCATACCGGTCCTCCCTACTGTCCATACATCACCATCGGAGAGAACCTTGGTCATCGGAGGAGGCCAGAGCCCCTGAACAGGTCTGTAGTCCCTATATTTGTCCATGAATGCCAATTGTTTGTTGAAATGCCTCAATGTGGCCGATTTGGTTTTAGTTGTTGGCTGGTGGATATGTCGTTGGACGGTGAGTTTTTGGTTTGGGTTGACCTTGTGGTGATCATGGAGGCTAGAGAAGGCCAAAAGTTGACCTGGGTCGGCTAGCCAAGCTCCAACCGACATTTGGGCTCAACAAGCCCTGGTCGAGGCTTGACTTGACTGGTGCCCCTCTTGGTTGGCAGTTCGATAGCTAGTCAGAAGGTAATCTCCTTGGTTTGAAGTGCTGAGGAGATAGAAGCCAAAGGCCGGACAAAATAGCTAGCAAATCATCGAAATTTTGTCCAGCCAGTGGTCCCCTACGCTTGACGCGCGCGATTGACCCGAGTCTGCAATCCCAATCAAACTGATCTGCAAGTCCTATTGGATTAGTTTAGTCCCGTTGGGCCAATCGTTTTTTGTTTGTTTTGACCAGATCGAGCCTTAGTCGGGCCCAATTCGGTTCAAAGCTTGGGTTGCTGACTTGGGCCAACCTGACTCGGTCAAATTTGGAGATCTAACCTAGGTCAGTCCATTTGGGTTGGATTTGCTAACCTAGATTAGTTCTGACCTGACCCAGATTTGACGACCTGACCTGAGTCCATTTTTATTATTATATTATTATTTTAATAGTTAATATTAAAAATATATATAAATAAATAAATTTCGAAAATTAAAAATGGAAATTGGGCTTTGGAATTACCTTTTCTTGCATGATTTGTATGATTAATGTCATGCTTGATTTCACGCTTGTTTGCTTTGCACGTTTCAACTGCGTGTGTAATTCGACCCTACAAGTGGGTGATTACTTACGTATTTTCAATATGTTGATTTGTTGTTTCCTTAGCCCGGTTAAGATTAGAACTCTAGGGTCTACAATCGATAAAAAGGTTGCATATTTATCTTGACTGTTGATTGTTAATTTAATGATTATGCACTCGCTTGATCACCTCATATGTTAAAAGAAAGGTTTTTAAATCAATCCAAACTGCCTAGCAAATACTTTTTAATAAACAGGATAAAAAGTATCGAAAGGATACTAGTCATCTAACTAATGTAATCAAATCCCCGAACTCATTAAAATCTCTGATTTGTAGAACTAATAAATAGAATAAAAGGTGATGGAAGCATTGTCTCATTTGGATGTCTAATTGATCCACCATAAACTGATTAGTGGCGACTCTAGATAAAATTAATTTGCATGTTAATAACATGAATCTTAAGTCGCGAGTTGATATGGGCCTGGGAGAGCCCAAGTTAAGTCCCTAGGTTTAGACTTAGCAATCCAGTAGTCTCAAACCCCGATGGCCTTAGGCAACGCTTGGGGAGGTTGTGATAATAAGGACTCGGTTCGACAAGGGTGGGAGTGATAGTTAGGGCGAAAGGGGCCGGACTAGGAGTGGCTTCTAGTCCTGAGTTGACCAATAGATTACGATGTATTGGACCTTAACAGACAGTTCTAGAGTTCTTCCATGGCAGAGTTCGACTCGACTTTGGCCATGGAGGAGCTCCAGAGCTAGATCAGATCATCTCAATGGCCACGGTGCTCAATGTCCGTGAGATCCAGATGACAATGGACATGTGAGCTTAGAGAGAGAGAGAGAGAGAGAGAGAGAGAGAGAGAGAGAGAGAGAGGGAGCGAAGGCAACGACGACGCCGACTGAGGGCTGATGACACGGGCGTAGAGGTAGAGGGGGAGAGAGAACTTATGTTGAGAATATTAGTAGACTTGATTCATTGTGGCGAGGACCACAAGAAAAGGACCCGTGTTAAAATCTAATCTACGAGATCGCAAGTGGGTATATTATAGAAGACAATTGATTCGCATCCCTAATAATTGTGCTATTTGTTTGGGGTTTATTTTGAAAAGTCCACCTTCATGGTAATCAATAGCAGGCCATGGCCAGTCTGGAGCTCAAGTCCAGCTCCGCCAGTGTCGAGCTCAACTCAAGCTTCGCTGGCGTCGAGCTCAGGCGGAGCTCCGCCAGTGTTGAGCTTAAACTCGAGTTTGACGGGTTTGGGTCGAACTTAGTCGAGGTTGACCAACCTGGGTTGACCTTGACGATGGTGAAGCTTGACAAGAAGCAACTCAGCTAGGGTGGCGCTTGGCGGCGGGTAGCGACGGCATGAGAGAATTGAATTGGTGGGAGGGGCAAGACTGAAAGGAAAATGACAAATGTGTAAGTAAGATCGGATGTTACATATAATTTGGGACATTAATTGTAAGTTTTCAAAACCTAAGATGCAAAATCTGATGCTTTTTTTTCTTATATATATTTTCCCTAAATTTGTGGACAAAATTTGGGATCGAATGATTGTATAATCTCGATTCCCTTTCCTTTTTCCCGCATTAGCTATTATCCGTATGTCGTGTAGTCCTGTAGCTTTTGGCTAACTCGCGTAACTCGGCCTGATTTGGAATAAAATCTCAACTTTGCCTTCCTTAAATTGCTAGACATTGGAAGAGGCTTTTGCTTTTGCTGCCATGATAATTGGCAAATTTGGCTAGTTTCTAGCTGTCGCGACCTCCCCGAAACGGCCCCGCCGGCCTAAGGGGTTTGGCTAATGGATTGCTAAGTTGAACCTAGCTCGAGCTCTCCCAAGCTCATACCAATTCGCGACTTAATTTTAAGTTGTTAACATGCAAATCAATTTCATTTAGGAGTCGCCACTAATCGATTTTTGGTGGGTCGATTAGACACCCAAGTGAAGCACGGGAGAAATACTTCACTTCTACAAACCAGAGATTCAATGGGTACGGGGACTTGATTACACTAATCGACTAATTAGTGTCCTTTCGGTACCTAATCTTGTTCAATTCACCACCTAACATGTTCTCGCTAATCGGGAGTCTCAAAATTCCATTCCTAACTAAGCTAAGGGAACGACAATTAATATCTAAACCTAAACATGCATAATCAACTACATGCGAGGTTAAATTAAATGTACGATTCAAAGTGTGTGAACCAGGTGACGTGCAATTAAATATAGCACTAAACATGCGAAAAGGGCGAGAACAAACAATTCCAAAACCCAAATGAATTTTCTGATTTTTGAAATTTTTTTTTCGGAATTTTTTCGATTTTTTTTTTAAAAATAAAAATAAAAATAAATAAATAAATAAAAAACAAAATAAAATAAAATGAAATTCAGGTTTTTCTCTTTTTTTTTAAATTTTTTTAAAATTATTTTTTAAAAGGTTTTTTTTAATTAATTTATTTAAAATATTAAAATAATACAACATTAAAATAAAAGAAAACGGGTCCAGGTCGGATCTCCACATCCGACCCAGACCGGGACTGACCCGGGCACGCCGGCCCGGGTCCGTAGACGGACCAGGCTCATTTATTGAGCCCGGTCTAATAAAAACCCCCTTTTTTTAAATAAAAAGCCCAGCTCGAAACAGACAAAATTTTTCTTTTTTTAAAAAAAAACGGGGGCCCAAGGCCCAACAAGAAAAACAAACAAATAATAAAAAAATCGACATGGCCCACTCCGGCCCATACGCCCTAACGGAAACCCTACTTGGTTCGCGACCCGACTCGCCGACCCGACTCGCGAAGCCCTAGCGCTCGACCCGACTCGCCTGACCCGGTTCGCGGCCGCCACATCGCGCCCCGGGACTCCTCTGTTCACCGGCCGCCGCTCCGACGTGGAGCGCGCGTCCGGCCACGCCACACGCCGGCCGACATGGATGCCGGCGTCTCCGAGCCCCGGCCCCCTCGGCCGGAGTTTCTTATCTGACAGCCGAGCCCGTGCTCGGCCGCTGCGCGATGGCCCTGATCGGGGAGGTCAGGGCTCGCTGCTCCATGGCCGAGCCCACGCTCGGCCGCTGTTGGATACGCTCTGACCGGAGAGGTCAGGGCTTGCAGCCCCGCGGCCGAGCCTGTGCTCGGCTGCCGTTAGACACGCCCCGACCGGAGAGGTCAGGGCTTGACGCTCCGCGGCAGAGCCCTTGCTCTGCCGCCTCGCCGAGCCCCGGCCTCCGTGGCTGAGATTCCCAGTTCGACGGCCGAGCACGGGCTCGGCCGTCGAACGACATGCCCCGACCTCCGTGGTCGGGGCTCCCGACGGCGCGACCGAGCCCTTGCTCGGCCGCCACTCGACTCCCGCCACTCCACTCAACAACCCAGCTCCCAGATCTGGTACAAGCATAACATCGAGCAGTCGGCGTGCATTACAACAACGGAGGATTTCTGGAGCAATCGAGCCTCAAACGCGTCCGAGATTCGCACACAACAAAGCACAAGCAAGCAGGAATGAACACAGGGCCTCGCGGGCCGGAACTCGCGCAAGCCGGACGGCCGCGAGCTCCGGCCAGTGACCACCCCCGGAGAAAACAGAGTGCAAGCAGAAAACAGGGCGACGGCCACAGTCCCTACCCGACTCGGCGGTGGCTAACAGAGGGCGAACGCGGTAGATCGGGCTACCGCGCGCCTCGCACACCTACAAGCCGGGGTCCTCGGGAGACCGACCCCGAGTTGAACTTGTCGCGACCGACTTTTCGAGAGGTCGACCCGGTACGCGCTAAGTCTAGGTTTGAGACTTAACTCGGGCTCTCCCAAGCCCATACCGTATCGCGACTTAAGGTTTAAGTTTTTTAACATGCAGGTGATTTACATGCAGGAGTCGCCACTAATCGATTTGGGGTAGGTCGATTAGAAACCCAAATAAGGTGACGGGAGAATCACCCTATTCCTACGAATCAGAGATTAACTGAGTTCGGGGACTTGGTTACACTAGTTGGATAACTAATGCCCTTTCGGTACCATTTTACCCTGTTCATTACTGAAAACATTTATCAAGCAGTTTAGATTGATTTTAGGACCTTTCTCCTAACATGTGAGGTGATCAAGCGAGTGCATAATCAGAAACGATTAGCAGTCATGCAGATATGCAGCCTTAGGGTTCTAATCCTAAGTAAGTCAGATGACATTCAAAATACAACAAACCAAGCTATTGTATTAAAAACATGCATAATAACAACGCGACGGTAATAATAAAACATGCAACATACTACCAAGCGATTTCAGACTTGTCTAATTTAATTAAAATGACAACATACATAATTATAAAAGATTAAAACACTCAGATAAGTCATACATAAAAAAAAAATTCGGAATTTTTTTTATTTTGATTTTTTTTTTCGAAAAGAAAAAAGAAAAAAAATATTATTATTTTTTTGAAAATATATTTTTTTATTTTAATTAACAAACGGAAAAGAAAAAGGAAAATAAAAACCTTTTTTTTTTATTTTTTGATTTTTTTAAATTTTTTTTTTTGAATTTTTAAATATTTTTTTAAAAATAAAATAAAATAAAATAAAAAAAATCTGTCGGGTCGGGTCGGATCGCCGGATTCGGTTCGGCCCGGGTCAACGAACCCGGACCGGGCGTTGACCCGGGTCGGATCGGCCGATCCGGGTCGGACGAAACCGACCCGAGTCAACGGATCCGACCCGGTCGTTGACCCGGGTCGGGTCGAATGATCCGGGTCGATCAGAACCGATCCGAGTCAACGGATCCGACCCGGGCGTTGACCCGGGTCGGATCTGCTGATTCGGGTCGGATCCGACCCGATTCGCAGACCCTCGGGGAGAGTCGCCGGCGGAGCCAAAATTGGCCGACCGCCGGCCGACCCAGACCGGCACAACCCTCGGTCAGGCCCCCTGGGACCATCATCAAGCCTCGCCGCCCACCCAGGTCACCGTCCGACCGCCGTTCGCCGGCCGGCGACCAAAAACAAACCGGTCTCATTGAGGCTTTTCATCGAACAGGCGGGAGGCGTGACCAAAAACAGGAAAATCTGACCTGTTCCGACGAACTGGTGGGCTCAGGCGACCCAGCCTACCTTCAGTGTCGACACACGGACGGTGGAGGACGGCGGTATGGGCCGGGAATCGCGCGATTAGGCCGGCACGAGTCCCGGCCGGACGGCGTGCAAAAACAGGGGAGGACAGAGGTGCTTCTCGGCCGAGGGGGCTCACCGGTCAACGGCGCGGCTGGGCGTCTTACGGCGGGTCTGAAGGCGACGGCGACTCTACTGGCTCTCCCTCCTGTTCCGGCGTGACCTCGGCACACTCTAGACTCGCTCTTTCTCTCTCTTTTCTCTCTCGGTCTCTTTGTCTCTGTTTTTCTGGAAAACGGTCGACCCGAGGCTCCGGCTTCTTCACGACGACAACGACGCTGCTGGTTTGCTCCGGCAAGGCCTCGGCCACGTTCTCTTTCTCTCTCTCTTCTCTGTGTGTGTGTCTCTCTCTATTCCCTCCTTGTTTTCTCTCTCTTTCCCTGCTCTGTTTCTCTCTCAAAACTGCCGACCGGCGCTCCTCTCTCTCTCTTCGGCTTTTATAGGCGGCGACGACGCGTCCCGTGCCTCCCCCACGTCGGCTGACGACGGCCTGCACCGGCCTATGCCCCGCAAATCCCGCGGCCATAGGCCGGTGCAGAGGGGGGAGGCCAGTCTGGCGATGGGCAGCCGAACAGGGGTCTGAGAGGGAGGAGGAGATAAGGGGAAGTCAGGAAGACGAGGAAGACGGGACTGGCAATTAATGCCAGTCCCGTCGGCGTGCTCATTTGGCCTTCCTCTGGACGGATGACGACGATGACGAGGGGCGGCGCCGCCGTGCGTCGGCGTGACGACGCAAAGCAGAGGCGGACAGGGGCGTGGACAGCGACGGTCGCGCGTGGGGGAGAAGGAGAAGAAGGGGCTGGGCCGGGCCAGGCCCAGCTCGCGGGGGGGAAAGAAGAGGAGCGGGCTGGGCCGCGCGGGGAAAAGAAAAAAAGAAAAGAGGAAGGGCCTTGGGCCCGCGCGGGGAGGAGGAGAGAAAAGAAAAGAAAAGGGGCCGGGTCGGCCCGGCCCCGACCCGGCCCAGTGCGATTTTTTTCTTTTTTTTTTTAATTTTTAAAATTTTAATTAGACATTCTAATACACCCTATTAAATACAAACATGCCTAATTTCTATATGCAATGCATTTAAATAGAAATATTTTTTTGTTTTAGGAACTAAAAAAAATTAATTCCTAAATTTTGTGCAATTTAATTTTGGGCAAATTAAAAATAGGTGTCAACAGAACTCAAAATGAAACAAACCCGGTAAGCGTTTGGGACCGGGACCTACCGTGACGGAGGATCGTCGGCCGCGGCTTGGGGCGCGACAGTCGCCGGAGGAGGATCGTCGCTCTCTCGCTCTCTCGACTCTCTCTCTCTCTCTCTCGGCTCGAATCTCTCCCTCTCTGATCTCTGAACTCGCCAAACCCCCCCTTTTCGATCTCCTCTCCTCCTCTTTGTCTCTCTCTGTCTCTCTCCCTCGGTCTCTCTCTCCCTCGGAACTTTTGCCCCCCTCTGCCTCTTCTGCTTCGTTTTCCTTTTCTACGCAAGCAGCGGCAGAGAAGTGGGCCAGCGTTGACTGATTCAACGCTGGCCTTTCTCTTTCTTTTTTTTTTTTAAAAATTTTAACGATTTTTTTTTAATTTAAACCAAGGGGGCATGCTCTAATATACCTTATATGAATGCACCTAAAGTATATGTGCCATGCAATTTAATGAAACCCATTTTTTCTAGGGGTTAAAAATTAAGCCCTAATTTTGTTATGCAATGAAACCCCAATTGATTAAGCAAAATTTAGGTGTCAACACTCGCATAATCCCGAACTCATTTATTCAGGGCTCGTTTTCTTTTTGGTCCTAAATGAGTGTTCCAGAAGAGTTAAATCCACCCGATGTGATGCTTTTATGCAGACATATCTGGACTTGTTTGAGGAATATTACAACCTTTAACACGGGGAAACCGGAAAAGAGGGGAGGGAACAGAAAAGGATAAAGACGAAGAAATAAATAGGAAAAGCACGGAAAATTAGGGATGCACTCGTTTCGCAAAAAAGCTATGACTTGAAAATATTTCTTCTAAAGATAATCGTTTATATTGCTTATAAGGATAAATCAATGAAAACATATTTCATCGTCAACGAAAAAGTTCATGATAATGCAAATATTTGCCATTAACTGATTTTTATAAATGATACAAAAAATCGTTCTTAAGAAATTTTTTTTGACAAATGATTGATTTCGCATGAAAGAAACACACTCGAAGCTTGGTATCTAATATATGGTGGCACCAATGGAAACGGACTTCTTTCTATGAATTATCATGAGATTGTTCTTGTTTGGAATTGCCCCGAAAGCTGGAACCAAAGGTAATGCAGAAGATAAATAATTATCGATTTGAATAGACAATTCTACATTGTTGAAGTGGTACGAGTATATTGTAATGATATTAAAGTTTCGTTTATTTTGCGAAAAATGAATAATTTAGAAAATTCTTTTTTAAAAATGATTGCATGTATCACTTGAAATAATAAGCTCACGGCAAATTTTTTTTATCGACTAATAATTTTTGTCTAAATATTTTCGTGGACAATGAAAACTTTTTCGTTCATTTGTCTTTGTAAACAATACAAGTAATTATTTTTAGGATAATATTTTTCATCCAAACTCTGCTATGTCATTTTGAAAATTTTTTTAGGCTCTGTTTGTTTTGGGAAATATTAATCATTAGTGTTGAAATAATTGTCTCCCGATCCTCCCAAGTCCAGTGCACGTGATGACATGCATAAGTGGGTCCACCTTATCACATCATTCGCACTTATTCGTATGATCTTAGGTGCTTTTTCGGGAAATAAAGACAAACTCGAACATCCATGTCAATGTGACCTACAATTACATTTTCCTCGCGCTAGACCACAAGTGAAGCAATAGATTTATTCTCTCTTGTGACTAGAACTTCATACATAAGCACACATCGATTTAAACGTGTGGTGGACACAAGGGAAAAAGATTTAATTGGTAACATTAGTGAGAATATACGATTCGTCGCATATGTTATCGTTTTTCAAATTACATAATATGTGCTGCCTCCCAACGATGTTGGTTACTTTTGAATATTCGGGGTAAGGATCGTTCTATTTGTTTCTTTGCCTACCTCCCAAAGCACGTTGTGTTAGCGATTAAATGTCTGAAATTCCTTAGTCATGTATGTCTTGATTTTGATGATGGTCTATTTAGAAATGATTGAAGAATACGTTGCTGACCAAAGATCGATTAATTGCAAAAGAAAATTAGCGGGTGGGCTTTGAATTTGATGAGATATAATAGGGGGGAAAAAGAAAAAGATTTCGGTTCACTGTTTTTTCTTGATGGGTGGTGTCCATTTTTGTTTTTTTTTTTTCAGAATACAGAGGACTTAAACGTGAGTATTTTTCCTCTCTTTTTTTTTGGGGGATTTTCTTTTGGGTACTACGAGCGAGATCCGTTTGAGCCCAAACATGTTCTTATATTTACGGTCTTGGTTGTACACGTCTTCTGTCGGCATCTTTGCAATTCTTTGCGAGACATTTGGTATTCTGTGTTTGTATGAAACTAGAAAGAAGAGAGAGAGAGATGCTAGAACAGCAAGAAGGGAAATGAACGTCATGGCTTTGCTGGTTGCAATTGCATTCAACTTGAGGGGTAGTTTTGACTCCACACGTTACCGAATGGACGGTCGCCAATAATTGAGAGAGAGAGAGAGAGAGAGAGAGAGAGAGAGAGAGAGAGAGAGATGCTAGAACAGCAAGAGGGGAAATGAAGGTCATGGCTTTGCTGGTTGCAATTGCAATCAACTTGAGGGGTAGTTTGGACTCCACACAGTACTGAGTGGCTTTCGAACGGTCGTCATATTATTGGCAAGACTCGATCCATCTTTAGATCCAATGCATGTCCATAGACTACGTCGCATGCTGTGCGGGAATCCCCCTTCGTCCAATATCTTAATGAGTTTTTATAGCCCTTTTCTTAGGGATATTATCGACAGAGGATAAAATATTATTAAAAATTATTCACGTCTACGATATCTGTGTCACGTAGAATGATCGGTGTCCACATCAACAATTTTCGATCAAAATTTGCCGGATGGACTCAATTAACAAAATTAAAAAGTTTAGAACTGAATTGGCAAAATAGCAATATAGTTAAGACTTTTTGGATAATATCTATAGTTAAGTTTTTTTTGCTAGAAATATATATAGTTAAGTTGCGTATGGCACAAACTTGTAAAGGACTTCAGTAAAAAAAAAAAAGAAGGGAATGAAAGTGGAAGTACAGATCGAGCTGTGCTCTCCGATCTCAGGACTTGCACAGTATCTCCTCTTGCGCTTCTTCTTCCACTATCATATCGCGAACCAAAACAAATATGGTGAACAAGACCATTAATCGCCAAAATCCCACATTTCTATTTGCAGAACCAGTGAAGAAAAATTGAAATCTCGATTTCGAAGTTTAGTCGCATCAGATATTACCTTAGCTCTCATGCTAAAAGTTGACGAGCTCCTTCACTTCTACGTCATCAAACCGTAACTCTCTCGCATTGGCCACTCTATTGTACTTGAGATTGATCGCGTCATACCAAACTATGGGCCACCGAGGTCGTGCGACCTTGGGGGGACCTAGATCTAGCCCTTCAACGGTCGGCGTGACCAAGGCGAGGGCCACAGAGGTTGCACGTTGCCAGGCAAGGCAGTGCCAAGGTTTTGCGATCTCGACGACCGCTGTCGAAGGGTTGAAGAAGATGAGTTCCCTATTGGCAATCTCCCTAGATGAAGGTATTGAATTTCTTTTGCGTGCTCTCAATAAATGATATCAAGCATGAAGGTCGGCATTGTGGTGTAGTAACATGGTCTCAATGGCAACCTTCATGGTCTAGCCAAGGATGAAGGTGAGCATTAGAGATTTAAGTTGAGACATGTTTGTGTATAAGGATAGCTGAATTAAGGGGGAGCAAACCAAAAAATGAGTTCACACGTGAGGGGATGATTGTTGAGTTGCACGTGTGAATTGTGTTAGAGAAGTTTGTACATCAAAGAATTGAAGTGATGTGAAGTAGTTAATATATATTTTAGTATGGATATAACTCATTGGCTTAAACTTTTAAGTGAAAGTTAGTCTAACTGGATTTATTGACAGACTTGGATTTGGGCTGTCTATTGGCGATCTCCCTAGGTGAAAGTATCGACTTCTGCGACACGCTCTCAACATGCTCTCACTCGATTGCATATGAGAACATTAAGATAATGATAGAACTAGATATAAGAAAATTTGTACCTTATTATGAGATTTTAGTGGAACCACTATCAATTGTTCTAAAAGCTTAAGCTATTAGATGAAAGCGTGGTTTAATAATTAATTACTCTAACACTTCCCCTCACGCTTAGTCTGGTCTTTTTGCCTAATACTAAGTAAAGATATATTTAAGTAGGGAGACAAATGGAGCTTGGAAAGATTTAAACTCAGGACCCTCAGTTCTGATATTATATGAGATTTTAGTGGAACCATTGCCAACTGTTCTAAAAACTTAAACTATTAGATGAAGGTGTGATTTAATATTTAATTGTTTTAACACTTATGTTCCTTAATTTTCTATGGTTTATTTGTTGCTTGATAGTTTGTTGTCTTTTTTAACCAGAGCACATCAATTCGACTTATTTTCTATGATCGCTGGGTTTTAGATCTTGGGGCATAACCGCTTCCAAATCATTCTGTTTACGTACTCCAATTTCTCCTCTATCTAGTTCAATATGCTATTTGTTTCGCTCTTTGCAGTAGCTTTTGACCTTTAAATGGCTATTTTAACTGGTGCATCAAAACGATAGGCTTTCAAATCGGTTGCTGTTTATACTACAAGGTCTAGAAATCTCTCAATGATGATTTTTATGGACCAGAAGTAAAAGCGCACTAGTTTATCTATGGCCCATCACATGTAAAAACAGTTAGGAGTTGCGGCACGTGAGCATCCATGAAAGTTTCCACAAAAAAGGTCAGAACTTGCTCAAAGGACCAGATCCGCACAAAGATGAAAAGACTAGAGAGTAAAGCCTATTAACATCAAAAGAGATCATAGACCAAAATTTGGAAAATGATCATCTTTCTGGAATCAATGGAATGCCCACCTGATCCAACAATTGGAATCACTTTGGCTAATCTGTGCACCTTGATAAGGTGTATTTCATATCAGTGGGACAAGTGACATGTCACTTTCTTCACACATATGAGGATTTTCCATTTTCAAAAATGCACCTAAGATGACAATATCTCAACAAAAATTTCTTTTAATGTCCTAATGAAATATGATTATTTTCTCCAACATAATAATAACACAACTTCCGATATCCTTTTGTCCACTGAGAAGAAAATCCGTGGTTTTAATTCCTTTCAGGGGTCCCTATGCTTTAATTTTGGTCATATCTTTTGCATGTTTCGTCCGCCTGCATAGTACTGATGCGCAATGAAATTAGACTTACTCATTCAATAATATATATCATCTTAAATTGAAATAAAATCACTAATTTCTGGTGAATAATATAAAGTTGACAAAAGATATGACCAAAATTAAAGCCGACTAAAGAACGTCAACATAATTTACTTATCCAAAAAAGGAAATGGAACCAACTATAAAATTACATTAAAGTTGACCGTCAAAACAATACAGATGTGTATGTGCATATAAGTAAGTTGATCATAGAATTTCGCAGTCATGATGGAGAGACATGAAAGTGAAGAAATGAGATCCTAGAATGGTGGACGCACCTCATTTGAGTACCTTTGTAATATGACAAAAAAGCGAAAGACTCACAGCCCATCAGTCTTATGAAACATGTAATTGAGCAACCGAAATGCATGGTAAATGAATGGCTATAGCTGAAACTTAAGGAAGACCCAACCGAAATCCTAATTGCCTGGTAAGGGCCATAAATATTAATCTGCCTCTCATTCTCTTGTTAAAAAGGAAAACTCAGTGATCATTCTCTTGTTAAATATTAATCTGACTCTTTGATTATGTAGTGAATTCTGGACCTTCTTTGTTGCACACTAGCATGGAGAGGAACAGAGACAGTCTGGGGGAAAATTTATGCGTTGGGTTGCATGTGAGAGAGGGACACACAGGCAAAGTTTTCTTCATTGGAGATCCAAGGGGTAAAAGCAAGACTAAGGAGTGCACCAGGCCTTGACGGAATAGACAGAACTAGTGGGAAATGAAAATGACGTGCAATTTCAAGATCTGCCATGTTTTCCTCCATTCCTTCGTCAACGAGGCAAATATTGACGTCGCTCAAATATATATTTTGTGAAGTTTGCATGTGAACAAATGAACAATATCCATCTTTTCACCTATCAATCAAAAACATGATTGGACAGAGGGGAAACAAAGTAGCTAGTGTTGACTATCTTTACTAAAGATTAAATCACAAATTCTAAAGATATAAGTCAGGAAATTCCCGTTGCCTAATAGATATCTTTTAAGCAAGTAGGTTTTCTACCTATCCTTGTATCCATATATGCACAACCACTATTGCATCCATATTTGCCAAGAGATTGAATAAGCACATTGTCAAACTTAACAATTACAACAACCATTGGCTCTACAAGCTCCACCTAGCTACATGTACCTTTTGTGTCGATTACCACCCTAATATCATTAGCTCAAGAGTTTCTGATCACAACTCCACCTCGAGTTAAGCACTCTCTAGATCCATATAAACATTGCCACAAATACTTATACCCACAAGTATTGGAGACTCATCAAACGTAATTTTACTACTGATAATATATAAATTTAATTCCGAGCACCATAACCGATAATCCCGTAACTTAGGAACATGCACTTTCTCCATTTTTATTTATTAAGCTCATAAGGTATTCATGGATTGTTTTGTCAATTTCAAAATATTATAGGAGGTTTTCTCAGCAATCTCATCATTTTTTATGGTGACAAAACTATCCATGCAGATATCAAACTAATAGATTTAAAAATATTGTGCAAAAGTAATTTAAAATTGCTTGCAACGATTAAAGTGTAAAACTGGAGTATGAGCAAGCAAATTGATATAGTCTCAAATATGGATATCATCAGTAAGAGTGAGACTATGTTTATAAGAGAATTGTAAAATGATTTGCAATAAAAATTTAAATAGTTTATTATAAGAAATCATTTAGATGCATTTATATATACTAGCATATATGTCAGAGCATAATGGTAAATGTATAATATTAGTCCAGCCCTGTTTTATCCATGCTCCAGTATTATCCTGCAAGTCATATCAGCATCTGGTTATAATAGCTATCTGCATGTATCAGGCTGGGCAAAAAGCATTTGTGAATGGGCTAGCTAAGCCAATTGATTTGCTTCAATGGCCATGTTGAGTCGGTGGCCCATCCATGCCTCAACTTTTAGACTGTGTTTGGTCGTCTAGATTTCTAGCCATGATAGAACTGGATAGGATAGAATATGAAATTCAAGAGATTTGCTATATCCTATCTATTGTTTGGTAAATCGTAGTAATAAAATCGAAGATTTTCACATCTTATCATATCTATTATTTGCTATGAACATCATATTAGTTAAATGAACTTAAAAATTGCACTAACGGAGATGATAAAAGTCTCTCATGGCACTCTTACCTGCTTTATTTTTATTTACTAATTTTTTATTATTTTTCCTTCTCTTTTTAATTAATTTATTTTTTTATTTCTTTTTCCCCTTCCATCATTCTCTAATAAAATTTTATTAAATAGTAAACTTTACTAATATACCTAAAATATTTAACAAATATAAATACTAAATGCATTTTTTAATGTATATGAAATTTATATGATAAGATAGGAAGAAAATTGAATATATAAATAAAAATAAGAATAAATAAAAAAGAAATTATTTTTATGTTTTTGTTACTTTGAATTTTTTATATTAAAATTTTAATATTATTTATATTAAAATATTATTTTAATTTTGTTAGTGTAACAAGTTTGTTATTCAAGAAAAATAACTTTATATTAGGGATATTAGAAATCCTATCCATTCTTATCCCACCTCTCTCATGAGATAATTTTATCCGGATTATATTTTTTTTATATCTGACTTTATATTATCTTGGATAAGCATCAAATATGAGATGGGATAAAATATATCATATCTTGAATTTTATTTCGACTATTAAACGTAGCTTTAAGTTGCAGGATTATTGAGGTCTTATTGAAAGAGAGAGACAGAGAGAAGGTCTGAGCAAGCATGATTGGGCCTCCAAGTGTAAGTGATGCCGAAGCGCGATAGAAATTAGGCTAAACAGAAGAATCAAAATAATAATGAGGAACAAACTGTTCTCTCAATCGATTAACAATCGATAAGTTTTCAAAACATCCAAAACTACTCAAAGGAAACCCTAAAACAAGCTTATATATCCCCAAACCTAACCCTATTAGGAAACGTAATCATCAAAACGTAAAATTACAAAACTGCCCTTTATTAAATTAACCCCAAAAAAATACTAAAAAAATAGAAAAATCCATCTAAACGATCTCGAATCGCGAAAATCCATCGTTAATCACAGCTAAAGACTGTGAGTATTGATCAGCACGCCGTTTCGCTTCAGCCGACCAAATTTGAGCTTAATCCGACATCGTTGACTTCAAGCCCGCAGGTTTGTCTAGTCGCATAACGGGTCCGCCGGTCCCTTAGGTGCATCATCCTCCCCTGCTAGAGAAAGATTCGTCCTCGAATCTGCTTCATCTTCATTGTCATCAATCTCTTCAGGGTCTTCTTCCTCTTCAGTGTAGTAAGGTGACAAATCTGCTACACCAAAAATTCTAGAAACATTGTGCTCACCCGGCAATCCAGGTGGTAACTCTTCCGGTACGACATCAGCAAACTCCTCAAGCAAGGGAAAAACTTGGGTAGGAATTTCGGGACTGTCAGAATTCCGCTCCATCACCACAATAGCAAAAAGCTCAGGTGCATTTACTGCCCCTTCTAGAAATTCTGACCTGGACAGCAGATTATTCTTCACTTCTTTTCTCAAATCTGAAGGACCTAGGGTAATTGTTCGACCATCCTTCTTGAAGGTATAAGTATTTCTGAAACCATCATACTGTGTCTTTCTATCAAACTGCCACAGCCTCCCTAATAAAATATGGCAAGCATCCATTGGGACTACATCACACCACACCTCATCGATGTAATTTTTTCCAATCGAAAATTGCACAAAACACCTTTTGCTCACCTTCACCTCGTTCCCTTTTTTAAACCACGACAACTTGTATGGTTGATGATGATCTTCTGTTTTCAACCCCAACTTTTCCACCATAGTCGTGGACACCACATTCTCGCAACTCCCACCATCTATTATCACGCTACATACTTTTCCTCTACTAGTGCACTTAGTATGAAAAATATTATGTCTAAGCCACAACTCATCATCTGCTATAGCAACATTTAATATTCTTCTAACGACTAGGGACTCACCAGAATCAGCATAGATAATTTCTTCCTGTTCCGCATCCGCATCCTCTTCTTCGCCTTCAGATTCATCATAAACTGGACCTTCATCAAAGACTGGATTATCAACAAGCGTCACAATTTGTCGGTTCGGACAATCAGCAGCAAAATGCCCGAATCCCTGACACTTGAAACACCGCTTGGCTGTAGTTCCTCCCCTGCTAGTTCTAGCACTACTCTGCCCCTCGTTGAATGCAGGTTTAGAACTCACATCCTTAACTGTAATCGGTGTTGAATTTACTGCTGATGTTCCCACTTTTCCTTGAGATTCTTTATCTGACCACTTGGAACTGCTGCCTAACCACTTAGAATTACTGCTCTTTCTTTTAAACTGTCCCTCCACCTTTAGAGCTAGTCTGCATACATCCTCATATGTCCAATACTGCTGTAATTGGATAACATCAGAGATCTCATATCGCAGCCCTGCCAGATATCGTGCAATCGTCTGTTCGTCTTCTTCCGCCACATCACAACGCATCCGCAAACGATCAAATTCTTCAGTAAATTCTTCAACTGTTTTATCACCCTGCTTGACGTTATGATACTCAATAAACGCCTCTTGCCTATAATGGGTAGGCAAAATTTTTTTCTGCAATAACTTTTTCATCTTCTCCCAGCGATCCACCTTCGGCTTTCCCTCTCTAGCGCGTTGCTTTTTCACGTGTTCCCACCAAATCGAAGCATGTTTTCGCAGTCTAATAACCACTAACTTCACTTTTTGCCCCTCAGTTAGATCTTTAAGATCAAAAATCCGTTCTACCGTATGCAACCAATCAATAAACTCATCAGGATGAGCCTTACCATTAAACTCGGGAATCTCGATCTTCATTCCGAAATTTTGAAAAGAACGCTGATTTCCAGGTCGTACTCCTCGATTCCGCCCCTGGTTCAGAACCCCAAAAGGGTTTACGTCTTCTTCTTCATCATCGGATGAATCCTCAGATTCCGCTCCTTCTTCGGATTGAACGTCCAACCTCGCCTCCGCAAGTTGTCGCTCCAAATCCTGGATTCGTCTTCTCTGTTCTTCAATTTCTACGTCTCGCAGATCTCTTAGACGCGGTTGGTCGTCTGCTTCAGGAACGCCTCCACGCCCCCGACCACCACGAGCCCGCCGTCCACGACCGCGATTCTGTTCAGCCATTGATTCAAGCAACCTGTGCTCTGATACCAATTGATGCCGAAGCGCGATAGAAATTAGGCTAAACAGAAGAATCAAAATAATAATGAGGAACAAATTGTTCTCTCAATCGATTAACAATCGATAAGTTTTCAAAACATCCAAAACTACTCAAAGGAAACCCTAAAACAAGCTTATATATCCCCAAACCTAACCCTATTAGGAAACGTAATCATCAAAGCGTAAAATTACAAAACTGCCCTTTATTAAATTAACCCCAAAAAAATACTAAAAAAATAAAAAAAATCCATCTAAACGATCTCGAATCGCGAAAATCCATCGTTAATCACAGCTAAAGACTGTGAGTATTGATCAGCACGCCGTTTCGCTTCAGCCGACCAAATTTGAGCTTAATCCGACATCGTTGACTTCAAGCCCGCAGGTTTGTCTAGTCGCATAACGGGTCCGCCGGTCTCTTAGGTGCATCAGTAAGAGTCGTGGAGAGCTGTTTGGAGCCTACTCAATGATCAAGTCAAACATATGACAAATTAAGAAATGAAGAAGTCAGAGACATGCGGCATTATTATTGAGGATGCCGTTCACGTACACTTTACTGAAAAACACTGGCAGAGTGAAGAAGAGGAGAAAAAAAATACAAAATTAAACGCAAGAGGCCAAAACGCCTTCATTGCGCATATGAGAGAGAGAGAGAGAGAGAGAGAGAGCTACCTGCTTTTTGACAAGGACAAGCGAACAACTTTATTTCAGAATATGGAATGGATAGAGCATCAGAATTTGGGTACCGAATGAAATATGAGAGAGAGAGAGAGCGATGCCCGCGAATGAACGATGGAATCTAAAGCGGGTGTGTGTCGTGGATTTTGGATATGCCACACAAAAAAAGATAAGTGAATGCACAAAAGAACTAGATGAATAAAGAAAAATCTCACGTTCATCTAATCGAATCCACAATTTATACCAAATTGGTCATTTCCTCTGTACGTTTGAAATGGGTACATTTCTTCTTAATGCACTCAGGATCTTTGTGATCTCATGCACACATCCCTTTCTCGTTTTTACTGCTCTGGGAAAGTTAACAATCATACCAAAAATGAGAGCCTCTCGTCTGGCCTGCAAATCAAATATTCTGGTCTGATGATGCGCAGATAAAACAAGAAGCGCGTGGGGTGGGGGGCGGCGGGTCCTCGTATCACCAGCATCCGAGATCTGGAAACCGAGGCTATCGATCTGTCTTTTTCCACTTACAGAAAAGCGACGCACCCGAAGTACAAGAATGCCCGTACAGTCTTTACTCACAACTCTCAACTCCTTGATTGTTCACGAGACGGATCCATCTTCTATCTACCTCTGCTTGTGCAGTTGAGTTGAATTGTAGGTGAAGTGCACGCGTATTCAACGACAATAATCTTGAACCCCATTTTGGTACTCGTTTTTGTTCTACCGGCATTCAAATTCTCTCGTTTAAAGAGACGATAAGTCGTTTACTGAATGTCACGACAAAAAAATATAACTCGATACGTGTATCGATTTAATAGTCATCAGCTTTGTGTCTTCATGTTATTTATAGTATCGGTTGATACTAGGCTATTCTCTCACGGCAAGAAAAAAATAGTGCTAAACATTTGGAAAAGTGAAGTAGAGCGTTCACTTGCGAAATTATACAATGAGTTCTTGTTAGGCACTTTTTAACCCACAATTCATTTTTCGGACCCTACTAGAAAAACATCACCTCCTTGTCATCTATAGATCAATTTAGGTGGACCTTCCTAAACACTTTCCGGTTTTCGCAAACATCACAATATGAGATTGTGCCACCAGCATCAGCTATTGTCTTCTTCCAGCTTATTTAAGATGACCGTGTTGGCCTATGCTCATAAGGAAAACCAAACGCCAACAGATAATTGATCATGTTTCCGGACATGAAACATAATGACCATTGCTAGTCACTTGCCATAAATTTGGATAAAATTGTCCAAAAAGTTCTAAACCTAATATATGGTGGTCAATTCAGTCCTAAACTTTTTAATTGTGCCAATTAAATCCTAAACATTTTGACAATTCATCAATTTAATCATAAATTTTTCAATTGCATCCATTTAGTCCTAAACCTTTTGAAAATTTATCAATTTAGTCCTAAACCTATTGCTGAGATATTTGATCGGAAGAACACATTAATAAATCATCAAAAGGTTTAAGACTAAATTAACACAATTGAAAGGTTTATGACTCAATTGACAGAATTGAAAGATTTATGACTAAAAATAAAATATAGGATTGAAATGGCAAATCATTAAAATGTTTAGGATATAGTTGGCACAATTGAAAGGTTTATAAATAAATTAGCCGTCCTACAATAGGTTTAGGACTATTTGAACAATTTTTCCCGTAAATTTGTAAATATACCTCCACAAAAACATGTACATACACAAATAAGCTTAGTAGGGCTCATTTTTCTTCACGTTTTTTTTTACTGTGTACGTGTGCGTGTCTCTCGCCGCCCATTCTAGTCCCAATTGAATATGCACTGAAACAAATATTAAAACAACAGGCAGACAGACAATACAAGATTGGAGGAAGGTAGGATCGCTTGAACTCAGTTTCTCTTCAGCAACTTCATGGCCCATTCTTTGGCTTCCTTAATTTTCCGTTCATAATAACTAACAAATGCTGTCTGCTCACTTGCGCGAATGCCTGTCCGACAAAATGTGACAAAATGCTCGCAATTGTTGTTGATGAGGCTGTAGTTGCTAAAGCCATTGTTCGCATGAAGCTTGCGAGCTGTAAATTTAACTTGATGGGGCAATTTGGTATAGAGTAACTTGGTGTGTCATGCCCCGACTCAAATCTAATGCTTTCCACACCTCACTTCCATGAGTCGAACGATGCGACATCCCAGGAGTACGTCGCCGACTCAACGGTTTCACATCAAAGTCAATTGTAGCGGAAACAAATAATTAAACCCAGACAAATAAATTGGAGAACACCAGAATTAAACTAGCACGCCCAACTACCAACAATTACAAACCTTACATTACCACATAAATTTACAACATCCATGTGCAAGTACGCCTATACCCGTCCGTCATTCCTTGAGTCCATAAAATCTATATGTACACCCACTACGATTACCTTAAAAAAATCGTACACCAAAAAGGTAGACGCCCTATCTACCAAAAACGGTACTACACGAACATTAACTCATCGCCTCCTCACTAGTCCTTGCGTCCTCGACACGATGTCCATTTAGAGTGTACTCCACAAAATTATCCTCGGTGTGCATGACTGTACCAAACGTTTTGACGGCGGCGGTGGCGACTGATTCTTTGTTCAGGCGGGTTATCTGAAATGATTTGGTTTATACAACCGTGAGACACTTCTCAATAAGTTGCAACCTAAACCTATCTAGGCTATCACGTACCTCTAGCCAATCGCACAAACACACACATTCACGTGCATCAAATCATCACAACGCAGGTACATCAATTAATATGGTCAGGCTCAATCATGCGCACACCCGCACTCAATTACAATTACATCAGATTTAAACATACGCATGTACAATTCTCATTTCGCACACATTCTTTCCGTTCTCAATTCCTCTTCCCACATCACTCGCCAGTGACCCGCATAAACGTACACGCCTCAGGTACACTGCGATCATTCACCACATCCGGCCCGCATACCCGTTCACGCCTCAGGCCCTAATCGCGACCTGAGCATCACACGCCCCAGGCCTGATCCTAACTCAGTCTGCGCCAAATGCGATAGGCCTACATGATTGGAACCCGAGCTTAGGATGCCTCGGTCCAATCCCGGTCTCACCCGAGCTGATCGTGCCTCGGACCGATTCTCATTCTTGCTTTTTCAAGCTTCAGCCTGTGCCAAATGCAACAGACCTACGTGATCGCTGCCCGAGCTTATGATACTCGGCCCGATCCCATTCTCGCACTTACACACCTTCACATAACTTCCACAAGCACATGCCACACCACTTTTCTTTCTTACTCATGCACATGCTCATCAAGCATTTACCACACTTAACTGGCCCATCACACGTGGCCCGTACACGCATCAATTAACACGTAAAACATGCTCACTCAGCATTCGACATGGCCAATTTCAATAATTAATTCAATCTGGCCCACGCGTGCACATAATCAAACACATTTCAATCCATCAAATCATGATTCAATAAACACACAAGGCCGCTCATGGGCCCACAAACACAGCCACGTTCATAGACATAATTTCAACATTTCCAAGCCTATAAAACACCACAATCCAGCCATACTAGCACACACCAAACCGACACCACTTGTCCTTAAATCGAGCCCTAAGCTCGCCAATTCCATCCCACAACATCCGACACTCTATTCAGTCTCACTCCAGCCTCGAAACATCATCATTTCATCCTCAAGTTACCTCGTATAACACACAAATAAACACTCAATTAAATCAACCCCATCCTAAATAATTCAAACATGCCCAAAACACGTAAATTGCCAATTTTCTCCAACCAAATGGCATCGGATTAATTCCGATCCTTCACGACACTTTCTCGCCATTAAATAATGGTTCTAAAAATCCAACTTGCATCCCGAACAAATCATCACAGCCCCGTGAATAGTAATCCGCAGCTTGTGAACAGTAACTCGCAGCTTATAATTCACCTCAAATTGTCCTCCAAAAATTTCAAAAATAATCCTCAAGGCCCGCCAAACATTTCCAATCATAAACCCCAATATTTCGCACCCGCATTTTGTAAATTTCACCATCCCAACTCAATTATAATTTCAACACGCGAAAACATGGAAATTGCTATTTTTCTCTAACCAAATGGTCTCAAATCGATTCGGGTCCTTCACGAGACTTTCTCGCCATAAATTCTTGATTCTAACAATCCAATTTGCGACCCGAGCGGCCCATCACAGCCCCATGAACAGTAAATCATAGCTCGTGAACAGTAATTCGCAGCCTCTATTATTCTGAATTTTCCAATAAAAATTTTCTGGTTTCAATTCTAAAGCCCGCCACATAATCTCACCTCTAAATCATGCCATTCCGCACCTAATCTATTCCCGGTTTTGCCCAAAATCACCTGTCGATACCCGAAATCCTAAATTGGGTTTAGATTGCGATTTACCAGTGTTCTAGACTATCGCAGCTAGAACGGAGAGCGGCGGCACTTAATCGGGGACGGCGGCGACGGTGTACGGCTCTCGGGTGGTGGCGATCGGCTTGGGCGGCGACGGCGCGGCTTGGGCGGTGGCCGGTGGGGCTCACGGCCACTTGGGGGAAAGAGAGAAAAAAGAGAGAAATGGTGGCTAGTGGTGGTGGCTTGAGGCTGATACAGTGGCTAGGCGGTAGCTTGAGGGCGGTCCGGCTTGAGGTGACGAGCGGCGGTGGAGGAGGAATCGGCCAAGGGAGCTCACAGTGGAAGGGGGGAAATTCACGGGAAGAGAGGTGGAGAGAAATGAGAGAGAGAAAGCTTGGTCTTGACTAAATAGTGTTTTTGACCCAAAATATCCAAGGCCAAAATGACCAAAATGCCCCTTGCCCCTAAAACTAATCATTTATAAATCCTTAAGGGCAAAATCGTCACTTTCTCCATTTCTCATCGAAATCAAATTTTTCCGAAGGATTTAAGCGCACCAAAAATTCGCACGTGTCCCCTGCAACGTCGTCCTAACGTTCCGTCGTGACTTCCTAATTTTTTGATGTCCAATTTGGGCTAAATTCAATAATTAAATTTTATTAAACGCAACTCGAGCGTTTCTCAAGCTAACGGGTGGCTTGCTGGGGAAATTAGCAGAATTGACTCATGACTGATACTGAATCGAGTCACGTGCAAGTTCGTTCGGTACGTGACGACCTCGGTTGTCATTAAAATCGCGAAGATCAATTACTTGATCCGAGGGGTACGATCGTTCAGTATAGGTTCAGGATTATTCGTCAAGTCGTTTCGTGGTCTAGCAGAATCACCCGCGATCCACTACTATGATAGTGGCGAACCGACCCCTAACTATCCTTGGATCGGCCAACAATGGCTCAAAATATCACTTCCGTGATTTAATGGTCGAAATCCATTCACGATCAAATTTCCTTTAGTCGCGCGAATTTAATTTTCTCTATTAGCCTTTCCCTAATGGTTAGCATTCTAGGAATGATCAGGTCCGAGCGAGAACTAACTACGAGTACATTCATAAAATCCAGTATTTCATAAATCCCAAATGGACTAATTTTTTTTTTTCAGGATGTCACATGGTGCATGTTCCTCACCTTGTGAGCTTAAAACCTAGGAGTGGCTGCCTGTATTCATAATAGCAAATGGATTGGAGTGTTTTTGCCATCCCACCGGAAGCAATCAAGACAAGTTTGGACGACCCCATGCTTGATGTTTTTCTCTTGGTATTCACATTCTGGGCAGGGTGGCAAAATTTCTTGCTTGTGGCCAGTCTTGGACAGTGATGAGAATATGGTTGTTTTGCTCTCCGTTTGGGTGAAGTGAATCACATAACTGTCCTGACGTAAATTTGTCACGGGTGTACCAGTTTGGGGTTTTTGGTGGTTAAAATATTAGTTTGTGGTAAAATTGCCACCGGTGAACCAATTTGAGATTTTTCATGATATTAACCCTTTAAAAAATAAATGGGTAATATATTGGTCATTATAATTTTGAGGGGCCTATCTTAAATGGCTCTTAAAACTTATGGCTTAAACTAAATGGGTTTAAGTGGGTCGAGTTTAGAATCCATTTCCAACCCACTAGACCCGCACACACACACTCTCCTTCTTCAGCCTTATAAAATTATTTTTTTAAATCAAAATTATTTTTTTCTCTTTTTCTTTTTCCTTCATTTTCAACCGGTGGCTAGCCACGGCCACGACCGACGACCGACGACTAGCCACAAGCAAGGAATGAGCTCGCCGATCTAGCGAGGGCAAGGCCTCAACGACCTTGTGTAAGGCTCTAGCCTCGCCGATCTGGCGAGCCTCGAGCTCATCGATCGGCCGAGGCATAGGCCTCGCCGGCCTTAGGCGATGCTCGACCTTGCCAGCCTCGGGTGAGGCCAATAGGTGAGGCTCAAGCCTCCCCAATCGATTGAGCCTCGAGCTCGCCGGCTTCGGGTGAGCTCAAGCTTGCCAATCTAGCGAGGCCGAGGCCTAGTCCGAGGCTCGCTTGGCTCGGCTCGGCTCACCGGAATCAGGCAAGCTCGAGCCTCACCAAATTGGCGAGTTCGAGCTTCGCAAGTCTCTAGCGAGCTTGTTCCTCGCTTGTGGCCGGTCGTCAACTAGTGGCCGGCCATTAGTCGAAAATGAAGGAAAAAGAAAAAAAAATTAATTTGATATTTTGAAAAATAAAAAGTAAAATTTATAAAATTGTTCACTATATTTGTATTGTATGGAAATATTTTAGCAATTTAATTTTTCAAAAAAAAATCATAAGAAACAAGTTTTCCAATATAGCAGTGTTTTAGCAATATGGGTTAGGTCAGGTATGGGTTGGGTATGGGTCAGGTCAGGTACGGGTCAGGAAATTTACATTACAAATAAACGGATCATAAACGGGTTAATGAGTCAATTTGGGTCGGACCATTTATGACCCGACCCAAACCTGACCCGACTCAACCCACCCATTTAACAGATCTACCTGTCATGTTAATAAACTCGATATGATTCTGTTGTTTGCATTGCACACTCAAATCGTCTGCATTGCACACCCAATTCTTCCCACTGTTGACAAAACAAGCAGGGTTTGGACTATACATGTCTTCGTTACGTAGACCTATGCTTCATTAAGAGTTCGAATATTGATTCTCCCCAGATTCTGCGGCACATGTGTATGGAAACTCATCATATGGTCCATCTCGTGTTGTATCATCCACAATTATGAAATATTATAAATGTTCATGGAAGGACAAAACGTCAATTTTGGTGTCAGGCGCACTTTTCTGTCGGCTTAAGCATGTGTGTGTTTTTTTTCAAGGGTACGTCTCGAATTTGATGGAGCGTACATGAGTCCATGAGCGATACCCATAATACATGGGTATAGTCGGGTGCACTATATTAATATAAGGATAATTATTAGGTCCATTGTCAGTGTAAAAACTTCTTACACTGACGACGGACCTAATAAAAATCCTAAATGTAATCCAAGGCTTTTTCCATAAAGACCATCTAATCCTAGTCAGTCTGTATGTATGTGCGCGTGCCTTTTTTTTTCTTTTCCCTTCATTTGGGTTGATTGAACAATATCTTGCTGACTTACGGTCGTGCTAACTTGTTGGAGATTTGGCGTACTAGCTACGTCAATCCGTCTCTCTCTCTATATGTATAAATCCTATGATGTTATACTTATGTATGTACCTTTAATTTCCGCAACGTTGGAGTTAATGTGTAGGTCCTACTATCCTAGAAAGGTGTATCTTGATTTGCAGTTTCTGGTTAAATAATTCCCATTTTTTGTGGAATATTTAATTAACAAGCACCTCCTCCTCCTCCTCCTCTTCCTTTCCTCTCCACGTGCGACGTCGAGTGAATCTAGTGACCCATTAATTGAATAGAGAAAGATTTTGTTAACATAATAATTTTTTTGTCATTGTAAAAATAACAGCATGTTGCGAATCATAAATTTTTGAAGAAGTGGACCCACTAATAATTTGTAATTATTTGTTATTTGTTTTATTGTGACCCAGAATATGCCGTTAATCTCGCGGTGGATTAAGGATAGTCACTTAATCATTTCTTAATAGAGAATATCATCCCATCCATAAAAAAAATGAAAAACTAATTAATTGGCACAAACTTTTTGCAAGGTCTATTTAGAGGATACATGAGTTTAGAGAGCATCTGATTTGGAATTAATCCTGTTACAACCATTGAAAAGTTAAACCGGGGGACAGAAAATAGTTTATTATCCTCCATTCAAACGCATATTATTGAATAGGTCAATGTGCCAACCATACGTGTTAACACCGCACGTTTTTACATTGTTTAAGCATATGTCTAGAGGCACAACTTAATATATATATATATATATATATATATATATATATATATCAATCTCACAAACACATGTACGCACACATGTATACATGCAGCGTCATGCAACTCGTCTAAGAAAGGTGCTACATGCTTGGCCGAGTTGCCCTGGGAAACCCTCGTTATGGAAAAAAAAAAAAAAGAGAGCAATTTTCGAAGCTTCTTCCTCAGCAACTTTAGAAAAATTCAAAACATCGTTCTCGGGAAATTCTTCCTCAAATTCAAAAGCCTACGGCTTTTCAAAAGGAATTCGAAAGTTTCAACTCCTTGAAAAATCTTTTGGTTAGCCGCTATTGAATTGTAGAAATTCCCCTCAAACCATCCACTAGCCTCGTAGATTTAGCGGTATATTCATACACGCTAGAGTTTACGTGGAACTTTATTTCAAGTGAATCCAATTTATTAATCATCGTAACTCGGTTTCATTTATAACTAGTAACTTACAATTATGAACGACGGCATGACTATAGAGTCCGTAATGGTAACTTGAAAATATTAACACTCGACAATTAAGTCATTATGAATGACAATAGCTGGTAATCATCCTTTAGATATTGTAATTTACCTCAAAGTTTTCGTAAGGTTGATTTTCCTAATATCCTATAACTTTCCAAGGAATACTGTAGACAACCTGCATTTCTTGTAAATTTTGTTTGCTTATTCTTAGTAACTTAGCTCAATGATTATTATAACAATTCCTTCACAATGTGTAAATTTAAAGGCCACAGCAGTGAGTAGTAGTTATTATCATGCATCGTAAGTTCCCTTAATCAATAGCGAGATCGACAATTTACAGTCATTTTCTCTTAAACATTTAATTAATCACTACTTTTTTGTAATATCATCGGATGTTGATTTTTTCTCAATTACCATAGAATATCGGTCTAAAGAAGAAAACACAAAATTTACCCTGAATAACAATTCTGGCCATAACTTTTTTTTTGTCTCATAAAAAATCACCAACTTTCACTTAAATCTCAAATCTGACCAGGACAATTTGAAAATTTCATATCACCTGGGGTCAGATTGGGGACTTGAGTAAAAGTTTGTGCTCTTTATTGAAACAAAAAAAAATCGGACCAGAATTGTTACTCAAGGTAAAGTTGATACTTCTTTTTGGAATTAGCCCTAGAATATCTTGACGTGAAAATGTTATACCGGAGTTCAGATAGTCGGATGCTTTTTCCATCTCATTTGTTTCCCTCGCTTTTCTTCCAATTTAGGCGATAACCCATTTCGCCCCTCTTCCCTCCTTCCTACCAGTCAGGGAAGATCATCCTCCCCATGCTCTAATTCATTCTGTAATCTCTCGAAAAGAAAATGAAAAGGGCTAATGATGATGAAGAGAGAGAGAAAAGAAACGAGACACCCATGGAATCGAAATGTGTCTTAAGATTTTGACCAAAACAAAAAAAGGGGGTTCCGAACGATAATAATAATTGACGAACCATGATCAGCTTCAGAGGGAGAAGCCCCTTGTCTGCTTCCAAACTTGCCCATCCTCCTCTTCTTCTCGTTCTCCTGCGCGGCTCGAAAGATTTCGATTTGAGGGGATGATGGGGGGGAAGATGAACCTTCGGGGTGAGAATTGTCAAGAGTTGGGCTTGGAAGGAAAGGGGGAAGCCCAAAGCCCAGAGGCCCAGGTCAGACCCCTCAGCCCATCTAGTAGGCTCTTTGTATTCCCTGCGCAGGCGAAGCGCAGGAAAGAGAAGGCGAAGCAACCGCAGCAAGCAAGTAGGAGAGAGAAAATGAGAGCTCGGAAGAACTGAGGGCGGGGGGGTGAAAGAAAGGGAGGATTTCTTACTTTCGTGACCCGAGCTTCGTCTCGATGAGCCGATACAGCGTCCGGTAAAGATTCCAACTCTTCATTCCTCAATCGAAGTGAATTTCCGTTGTTAAAGCGGTAAATTCGGATCTACTTGAATTCTGAGTTGCTGGGTTCAATCCAGGGAGTTCTTGTTTTTCTTTTGGATGGAGAGTTCAATCTAAGAGTTGTTTGGCTGAAAAATCATGTGGTAATGAAAGTTTAGGATGTTGTGGAGCCGTGGGATTTTACGGATGTGGATTTGGAGTCACGGTTTTGTCGGAGTGAATTTTTGAAGTTCCGCATTCTGTTGGAAACACTTGCAACAACTTGTTATTGTATTTGGCTCTGGTTTTCGCCTGCCTCGTGCTTTTTTTGGGTCAGTCAAGTTTAGGATTTAGGCTCCGTTCGTTTGGAGAAAAATATTCTCCTTTTGGAAAATATTTTTCCGGAAGTCATTTTCCTGGAAAATATTTTCCCGGAACATAATTTTCCGGTGTTCGGCGATCAATATGAAAAAGTTTCGGAAAATATTTTTCGCCGGCGACCGGCGGCGGCCGGCGACCGGCGGCGGCCGGCGACCGGTGGGCGGCGGCGGCGGCGGCGGCCGGCAGCGGCCGGCGACGGGCGGCCAGCGGCAGGCGGCCGGCGACGGGCGGCGGGCAGGCGGCCGGCGGCCGGCGGCGGGCGGCCGGCGACCGGCGGGCGGCGGTGGCGGGCGGCGGCGGGCGGCGGCGGCGGCGGCGGCGGCGGCGGGCGGCGGCGGCGGGCGGCGGCCGGCGGCGGGCGGCGGCGGCGGGCGGCGGCCGGCGGCGGGCGGCGGCGGCCGGCGGCGGCCGGCGGCAGGCGACCGGCGGCGACGGTGGCGGCGGTGGAGAGCGACGGGCGGTAGCGGCCGGCAACCTTAATGAAGAAGAAGAAGAAGTTCCGGAAAATGATTTCCACTTTTGAAGAAGCGGAAATCATTTTCCATAAACTTAGGCTATTTTGTAAGGGAGGAAGGAAAATATTTTCCTACGGAAAACATTTTCCGCCTCCCAAACACCGGAAAACCCGGAAAATATTTTCCGGGAGAATATTTTTCCCCAAACGAACGGAGCCTTAGTAAGCTCGCTTAGTCAGTTAAGAGAAATATGATGCGACAGAATTCGACGCGTGAGCTGTCCGGTGCAGCAGACAGCAATGAATGTTCTGCTACGGGCGAGCTTTTCATTGGATCATAGGAGTTGCTTTGTTGCCGAATAAGTGTAGTTTAGTCGAGTCTTAGCTAAGCAAGTTACTCACTTGATTTTTTTATATCCGTTTCTCATTTAATTGATAGAATTTTGAGTTCGTTGGCTCAGGTAGTCTCTGTTGTTTGGTTTTGGTAATTTCCTTGTTTCTTCTGAAATTTTTTGCTTTTGCTTTCTTGTTTTGTTTTCGGTGTCTTTTTCACCATGACTTGTGCGTTTTTATGATGTAATCTCCAGCTGTTCTTGCCCTGAGAATGCAGGTGTTTGTTGTACCCTTATGATAATTCTGAACTTCAAATTGTGATTCCATGGTTTAAAGTTATGATATTTGGTTGTTTTTGTTGGAGGTGAGTTAGCAAGTAGGAAATTTTGTCACAGAATTTTGGTTTTAGTTCCTCCTGTGGTTGGACTTTGTTACCATTCGCATTTGGTTTGGGCATTTCATTGGATGAATAGATTAAGTTGTTTTGATGCTTTAGCTGGTATACTCAGGTAGAAGAAAATTAGAAAGAAATTGAGACGAGAAATGAGAATAATGTGATTAAGAGAGCAGATATGAACGAGGAGGAGAAGAAGGCATTTGCCACGAGAATGAAACATATGGGTCATGGCGTACTTATGGAATATGCATGATATACAAGATGGGCTCAAAACCCAACTGTTTGAGCGTTCAGGATAATGGGCTGTTTAACACTGTGTCGGAGTTTCAATGCAAGAGCTGGAATTCTAAGTATACATCTTATAGATATTCTGGATTTTATACTAGTTAAAGTACTCCTGCTTTCTAAATTATCTTGAAATTCATGCAAGCCCCAACTTACTGAAAAAGTGGATTATGAAGGAATATGCTTCATACACATGTCCATTAACAACTTACGGATTCTAACTTCCTTAAGTAACTCTTTTCCCACCCGCTGACACCTCTATAACTCAATTAGTTCCTGCTCGTCTCTAGCTCCTGTCTTCAGCTCATGACGAATCCTTCACCTTTTTCTCATCACTTGTGTAATCACAGGAGGACCAGCTGTGACTGTTAAGCAGTTCATCGTCTTCTGAGGATGACCTGAGCAGGAGTATGGGAGGGAGGTCAAATGAGTCTATTCCAAATGGTTATGTTGCTCCCACTTCAGAAGTCAGAGTCTTTAGTTTTGCAGAGCTAAAAGTTGCAACAAGAAGCTTCAGATCTGATACAATTCTTGGCGAGGTTGGTTTTGGTAGAGTCTTCAAAGGCTGCCTCGATGAGAAGGGGTCTTTCCAGAGCAAAAGAATGACTCCAATTGGTAGAGTCTTCAAAGGCTGCCTTGACAAGAAGGGGTCTTCCCAGAGCAGAAGAATGACTCCAATTGCCATCACAAAGTTGAACCTAGAGAGCATGCAAGGATTCAAAGAGTGGAAGGTAGTCTTAGTTCCTCTCACGAAAGCTCTGGTTGCATGTGCTTTAAAGTATTTAATGTTATCACTATTGCATTTTTAGGAAGAAGCTCTATTATGATGGTGGGAGAACATGTCCCGATACTTAGTTTGTCGTAGAAAAATGAGAACGAGATGATAGATGTTAGTGGCCTTTGTCAATATATTGTTCTGGTTTTGTTTGGCTAATTTCTTATGAAGCTCACTATTTCAGTTTGCTTTCTTCCTTTCTATAATAAACGTCTTTGCCCAACTCAACACATATTTCTGGGGGTTTGGTCTATGATGTGGACCAGATTATTTGGTTAGGATTGCAATTATTTAGGAGAAGACGGTGCTTGCTCATCTTATCCTTTATATTAGGTTCTGTGACTTGTCCTATGACCAGGAGCATATCTTGACAAAAATCTAGAGGATATTGTATGGTTCAAGTCCACATAAAAATGTTAAAAATCTTGTGAGATTCTGTTTTCAAGGACTTCTGGGTTAGCGCAAATTTTTTCCAGACATGCAATAGTAGAGTTAAAATTTGCTTATCCTGCACCTGGTACCATTAATTTTCCAGTGTTTATTTTTTCTCTATTCAAAATCAAAACAGCAGGCACAGTGCTGCGTGAAGTACATGGCTCATATAAGTTTCTGTACGTATGTACCATTGGAGATTCAAATAGTCAAAAAAATTTGAGAAGAGCTGTTTTCACCAATTTGCTGAACAGGTTTTCGGGATGTAAAGCGATGAGACACAAATGGTTAAGGCATATCTGTTTTGGAAAGCACCTTTGAGTGGCCGTATTGGGGATGGATGAGAAGGCAAGCTATTGTAAATCCCAGGACCATTTGATCTATAGATACCTCAAGTGAGCAACTGTGCTCTTGATCTAAATTTGAGATTCCACAATCTTTTCCTACTGTTATTATGTCTAGGTTGTGTAGTGCATGCTGCATGTATGTTTGTTTGGGAAAATGACATAAATAGTCCTTGAATTTTAGCCCAATGTACAATGTAGTTCCTCAACTTTTAAGTTGTTCAATGTGGTCCTTGAACTTTAGTCCAATGAGCAATTTCGTCTCTGAATTTTTAATTTGTTTAATGTGGTCATTGAACTTTTGGTTCAAGTTCAATTTAGTCCATGAACTGTTTGAAAATGTACAATGTTGTCCCTTAACTTGAATTAATGAAAGAATAACATTGGATATTTTCATATAGTTCAGGGACTAGATTGAACATTTCCCAAAAGTTCAGGGATTACATTGAACAAATTAAAAGTTTAGGGATGATATTGTACATTGGACTAAAGTTCAGGACCACATAAAACAAATTAAAAATTCAAAGATGACATCGCACATTGGGCGAAAGTTCGGGAACTATTTTTGTAATTATCCCTAATTGTTGTCCAGCAGCCAAACAGCACGGAAGTGGAGGAAACAAGTAGGAGGAGAGAACCTTTGCCAGCTTAGCTTCTATCTCTAAGGTTCTTGAGTGCTGGAGTGGAAAAGTCTTCTGAATCTTGTTCATTGTTTATAAATATTATGGTAAAGTCCCATTATAGCTTGTAAATTTAGATATGCAGGGACTCCTGGCATTTCAGAGAAGGACTTTAGGCCCTGCATCAGAAACTATTGTGACTTCTATCCTTGCCGTTTAAGCTAAACTCAGAAGATGTCACTATGATGTACTTGAAACATTAAATGCCAATATGAGTGAGGATAATTTATTTGTGGAAAAAATAAATTAGAGCCACTTCTGGAATTTCTCAAAATAGTTCTAGGAACTAAAACCATCCTTAGTGAGGATAATTTATTTGTGGAAAAAAATGCTGGCCGGCCCCGAAAGTGAGGTGACCTAATTGTTTGAGTCCAAACTTATGCTACTTTAGGAGAAACTGGACATAACTGTTCTTATTCATTATCCTTAAAAGAATGAATAAGATTCTGCCATTTACTTTTTATGAATCACCTGGTAAATGGAGGTCAACACGTTAATAGCGTGCAAGTCTTTTAAAAGGGAAAAGATGAGGAGGGAAGGACTTAGCCTTCACATAAATCTAGTTAGCATTTAAATTTTTCAAAATTAATCATCACTCAAGATGCTATTGTCTTTATTGGAAGGTGGACATCTACTTTGTACTAGACAAGATGAGTGCATTCTTGTCTATCATGTTGCATATCGGAGCTTGTATTTTTCTGTGTTATAGACTCTGCATGGTCACCCATACTGTCGTCGTTCTTATCCTCTATTGGCTTTGCCGATGTCAAAATCATGCGAGGGATGTTTACTTGCTTTATAAACAGGTTGAGCACTTAAGATTTGCTTACTTGGTTGATTTTCATGAATATGAGATTGTATATTTACAGTAAGGCGTGTGAAATTCAACTGTGCAGTTCACATGTCAGGATTTGCTATCGAACATGGGTAATGATGCATCATTGAATATTTCATCCCAGTTTTATTTGAGATTATTTGCTACCATCGATTTTGAAGGGTGCATCCATAGTTGATGGCTCTTAGGGTGCCCTTGTGGGTTTCTTTAATTTCTTATCACACAAATTGGTCGTTCTATCTCCTCTCTTTTTCTGCGGGAGATGCCTGTTTGCTTCGTTATACAAGGACAAATGTGAAGTTATGAGGTTTTACCCTATTTTGACATGAGTGATAACTTTTGCAGTTGGAGGTGAACTTCCTGGGCAGTTTATCTCATCCAAAGGATTGTCAGGCTAATGGGATATTGTTTGGAGGATAAAGAACTACTTGTTGTCCATGAGTTGTTGCCAAAGGGTACCCTAAAGAACCATCTCTTTGGAAGTAAGGCTCTTTCTTGGGCGATATATACATGCTTGCTTTAAAGTTTATGGTAAATATGATCTTTTCTTGGTTCAATGTACTATACAAATCATGTGTCTTTCCTGCTGCAGGGGGCCTCGGCCATTGAACCACTTCCATGGGTCACACTGCTTAGCTTAAATTTGCAATAGGAGCAGCCAGGCCTTGCGTTCTTGCACCGGTTAGACAGGCAAATAATTTGCAGAGATTTCAAGCCCTCAAACATATTGCTGGACTCAGTAAGTTTCATGTTCGTTACTTAGATTAAATGAAGCAATACCACATTGTTGTTACCTATAAATTTTGGTTCCAAAACCTTCTATAAGTCGCATATGCAACATCCCTCCTTTTGCAATCCCCTCCTGCCATTCTGGAAGCAGCAAGATTTGGAAACCTTATGCTTTCAGGCTTTCATTCTGGCCAGCTTTTCACATAAAGCACTGGAGTCGTCATTTCAAAGCATCTTCAAAACCTGGTTCGCCAGCCATGTATCTTTTCCTTATTTTTTGGTCAGGGGGCTTTGTTGTTACGGTCATCTAAAATTGCAAGTTCCCAAGCTACTCTTTTCATAGTCAGTTTATAATACCAAGCACTGGCCCGAGCTAAGCTCATTATATCTGCATTGTCCAAGTTTACTCGTGTATAGATCGCACTAGCAGTAGAAAAGAGACCTTAGCCACTTTGACCTTTTCTTTGGTATTTGTTTTGACAGTCCTATAAAATATCAGATTGTGGGTTGGCAAGAATGGGTCCAGACGAAGACAGATCACATGTGACGACACAGATTACTGGAACTTATGGCTACGCAGCACCCGAGTATATAGCCATAGGTAATGTGATGGGCTTTCTGAATTGCTTGGGGTGATCATAGCAGAGAACATTGCACTTTAGACTTAGTTTGACCATGCCTGATGCCATGTTTAGCAAATTCATGTTAGATTATCACATCATTCTGGTTGAACAGGTCATTTGTATGTGAAGAGCGATGTTTATAGCTTTGGGATGGTACTGGTTGAGCTTTTGACCGGAATGCAGGCATATGACGCAAATCATCCGACTGATCAGCAGATTTTGGTGGAGTGGGTCAAGCTTCATCTTTCTAAAAGGAAATTGACAAGAATCATGGACTCTTGATTGGAAGGGCGATCCTCCGAAGGATGCTCTTGATGTAGCCGCACTCGCATTGTAACGTCTCTGGTATATACCCAAGCACCGGCCATCGATGAACGAAGTTGTGGAAACTCTAGAAAAAATTAGTTGCAGCTGATAGAAAACACTGTTTCCTAGACGATTGATCCCAACTTGACTGTCTTTCTTGGACACGGTCAGTGATTCTTTATTCATCACCTCCGCTCATTGCAGATTCATCATTTCTCCTCTATGAACTAGCTTGGCCAATGGATTGCTTGTTGGCACAAGTTGGACTGACCATCCATGCCTTAACTTCAAAATGTGCCCATGTTGATTGTCTCTGTGTGTCGGTGTGTGTGATGGAGAGAGAGAGAGTAAGCCCATGCCATCATGATTTGGCAAACCTAAAGAAATTTGTCCAGTAGCTCGCGCTCAAGCCTGCCCAACGATCAAGTTAGCTCTCTGAGCCCAAGTCGCCACCTAAACGGGCCAACAGTTCCTGCGGGTGATGCCTTAACCACACGGTAAGGCAAGCTGGGTTTGCAGGCCGGATAAAAAATATTAATTATTTTAGAACGATCTTTACGTATTTCGATACCTCGACAAACCTCGACCTAAAAAAATTGCAACAGCAAAAGACATCCTGACGGGGCCGGACATCATTAAATATCGGCGGTGAAGATCTGATTTGGAATGTTCGTCATGCGGCGGGACATTCCTGTCAACTGTAACAAGTGACAGGAAAGTCTCAAAAGGCTGTCCAATCATAGATGTCTACTTTTGTCGCGTGGGGCTCATCTGTCCCATCGCTATCACTTACCCACGGAAGACCCAAATCGAACCTCACTAAAAATGCGGTAAAAGGGTCTCAACGTCATTTCATGCTGTGACGGCGCAAAGCGTTACTATACTGAAAGAATGAAAATCATAAATGAAAACGAACAAATGACAATATTGTCAACAGAGAAAGAGAGAGAGATCGCTGTTGCAATAACCGTGTGTAACAAAGTGTGATTTCAGAGATCGCTGTTTTAATAACCGTGTGTAACAAAGTGTGATTTTTGTTCATAAAATTGGATATAAAAAACTAAACCTCTTTCCTTCTACTGCTCATTAACAAACATAAACCTGCGAATAATAATAATTCTATTTCTATTTTTTTGTTTCAAAAATAGGTTTGGAACAAAAATCTGATTAGTAGTGCAATTTCATTTTTCTATTTCTGGAATAAATTTTGATTTCAAAAAAAGATTTGAAACAGAAATAAAAAGTTAAAATTTTTTACTTTTCTATTTCTGGAACAGAAATGAGAAGTCAAAATTTTTCTTATGGCTCGTCTTTGATACTAGCCGGTCGCCCACCTGCTGCCCATCGCTGCCCACTTGCCGGCCGCCGCCTGCCGCCATTCGCTGTCTCCCGCAGCTTGCCGCCCTCCTCCTGTCATCGCCTGCCTCCCCTCGTTGGCCACCATCTCTCGCCGCCGGTCGCTCTTTTCCCGCAGTTGCCCTCCCCCCGTAGCCGGCTGCCTCCAGCTGCCGTCCTCCACACTGGTCGCATCGTCATCCACCATCGCCATCCACCTGTCGTCTACTCGCCAGCCACTCGAGAGAGAAATTTTGTGTCATTATAAAAAAAAATTTTTGTTTCAGGAACAAAATTTTTTTTATCGTTATCAAACATGTTTTTTCCTTATAAACTCGTCCAAGAACAGAAATAGAAAAACTTTTCAGGCCAGAAATTGATTTATGAAACATAATGATTGTTATTCGTAGCCTAACTCTCTCGAAAAAACAATAATAATTGCTAGCAAATAGACAGATGGGGGAAGGCAAGTTGGACGGGTTCCTGGCTCACTCGAGCTCAATTCCCTGCAGAATCTTGATTGCCCAGTCTTTGAATTCCTTGGCCTTTAGCTCAAAAGCACCGATCAATGTTTTCTGTGCGCTTGCCTGAATGCTAGTCCTGCAAAAAGTGGCAAAGTGCTCACAATTGTTATTGAAGAGATTGTATTGGCCGAAATTGTCGCCCTCGTGAAGCTCCAAAGCCTTGTTTACAACTTCCTCAAGCAATTTGGTATGTCGTTCAAGTCCCCCGCCATGTCAGCCAATACTCCAATAGTGGCTGCCCATACGCATATAAACGGAGGGAATGGAGTTCCTGCCTTCTCGTCGGAAGGAATCGAGAGAAGTCTTGTCGACTCTTGTTCTTGCGAGATGAATGACATTGCCCTTACCAACATAAATTCCTATTAGAATCAATAGTAAGGGAAAAAATGTCAGAAAAGTCATTAACCTTTTGCATTTATGCTACTTAAGTCCTAAATCTTTTGTCTTTGTACCAATTCAGTCATTTTGACTAATGTTGATTGAATATTACTGACGTGGAGGCCGGCCAGCTTACGTGGCACCGTGGCACTGACGTGAACAATTTCTAATAATATTTTAATATCTTTTCGATTTTTGGTCTACTTTGGTCCCTAAATTATCATTTTTTTTCTTTTCAATTGAGCCCTTGAATTTTGAATTTATCTAACAAGTCCTCGAACTAGCATGAATTTTCTAATTAAGTCCTGTATCGGACTTCAAATCTAGTTTATTGAAGCTGATGTATCCATTTGATAGACTCATGAATTTCAATTGACCGTATCTGGAACCAAGGAAACTTGATTGTATTTTGTATTGTGAGATTGTTACGTTCTCTATGGCAATTTCGATAACAATGTTAGATTCATGAATATAGCTCTTAATTCACAACGATTGCTACCTCATATGTTGGGTAAGTCTAGGGCAAAATGAAGTAGGGCATATCTCATAGATGCGTAACAAAGTGTCGTGATTTCTTTTGCTCCCTGTTTTGTGGTATATAGGCTGCTCTCTGTTTGAATTGCTCTAGCGGTTTGCTCGTGAATTGCTACATGCTCTCATGTTTTTTTGTCAGTGCTTTTGGGTATATTGGCATCGTAATGGATGTCTTTTCTTCTTCAAGTTTGGCTTTTCCCCGAGCGAGATATGTGACGCCGAACTTAGTTCATTAGGCCATGTCCATGGACATTTGTCTCACTTCAGTTACTTTGTCGGTCCTATTTTACTTGGAAAGACGGAGTATTTGCAAGTTTCTACTGCATTTCAGTGTTGGTTTCTGACATTGGTAAAAGATTACTAGGTGGTGAAGAATGTCGCGTTGGAAGTTTGAGTATCCCCGGCACGGATCGCTTGGATTTCTTCCAAGAAAGAGAACAGCCCGCCACAGAGGGAAAGGTACTATCGGTCTTCTCCTTTTTAAACCGCTCGTTCTTGTTGAACCGCTCCTCCTCTCCAAAACCCCTAGTTCTGACAAAACGGTGGACAAAACCAGAACCTAATTTTTAATTGGACCGACAGCAGAAAACCTTTCTTTTGCACCGTTTGGCATAAAAAAAAAGGAACCCTTCCCGACCTCAACACGTTCGAGGTCGGGTTTTAACCTGATACCCGTCATAACCGTCAGATCATGCAAACGACCGTGGCACATCAAACCTCACCAACAGAGACTTAAAAAGAACAACTTATCATCACGCATTAGTAACTCGCCGAGCATCTGTTTCCATTTCGTGACACTCTGTGTACTGCGAGACGGGATGCTCTTTTCCTCCGCCGAGAAGAAAGAATCTGGATGGCTTCAGAGAGGATGAGACGAACCATAACATTTGATTCGTCACGGGGGTCTTGGGTCAATTAGGAATAGAGTACTTTTCATGAAGACATCTTCCGGCCATCTGTTTTGTTTGTCCGTATATGCAGCAGGCCCTGTCTTGTCTTACTCTGTCCGTTAGTCCTTTCGCGTTCACATGGCCCACTTCCCACCCCGATTGATTACGATTCTTTCTGCCTGCTGCTAGAGTTCAGCTCTGACGAGGCCACAAATGGGCAAGAATACGAAATCCATGGTTGTTGTCCGAGAGTACCTCGACTCGCCATAAAATCTCTCTAATCTAGCGAGATGGTCGAGCGACGTGGGTGTCTCAGGACATTACTCTTGCCGAAAGGCGGTGCTTCACCGTCTCTCTTTACTTTTTAAAATCGGAAAAGCGTGTAGAATTTCTCCTCCCCACTTTCTACATTGATGTTCAAAGCTAGGAAGCACGAACACTCTTCGAGGCCTATATGTTGGTGCCGGTAGAGATGGCAATATGAGTCAGAAACACATTTATTAACTCATTTTTAGTGAGCCCAGGTTAAATACAGATCACTTGAAATTTTGAAAACAGGTCAAAATGATTTGCAACAGGAAAAATTACAAAAAAAGTTATAAACCTATTGTAATTGTGTCGATTCAGTCCTAAACTTTTTTTTTTTGTCAATTCAGTCCATCCGATCACTTTTGGCTGGCCAGCGCTGATGTGGAAGCCCGCGGGCGCCGACCGACTGACGTGACATTATTTTAATATATTTTTTTCCTTTCTCTTGTTTTTTTTTTATTTTTTTTCTTTCTTTCTTCCCCCTGGCCGATTCGGCGAGGGGGAGGCACGCCCAGCTCCAGCGAGGGCAGAGCTCGCCATGGCTAGGCGAGCTCGACCTCGCCAGATTTGGGCGAGGTCGAGCTCCCCCAGCCATGGCAAGCCACCCTAGCCGCCGCTGGGTGAGCTCGACCATGCCCAGATCTGGTGAGGTCGAGCTTCGCCATGGCTGTGCGATGGCGAGGCTAGCCCTCACTTGCACTAGCGAGGGCCGGCGATGGCGGAGCTCGAAACTTTTTTTATTCTTTTCCTTTCTCTGTTTTTTTTTTTGCCTTTCCTTCTTCCCCCAGTGGCCGGATCGGCAAGGGACTAGGACCGGCTCGTTGGCCACTGGGGAGGCTCGCCCTCGCCCGCACTAGCGAGGGCAAGTCTTGTCGTCGTTGGGCGAGGTGAGGGCGGAGCTCACCATGGCTAGGCGAGCTCGACCTTGCCCACAGCCATGGCGAGCTCCGCCCTCGTCGGCCCTCGCTGGAGCTAGGTGAGGCTCGCCCTCGCCAGTGCCGGCGAGGGCAAGCTTCCTCTTGGCTGGTCCGGCCAGGGGGAAGAAGGAAAGAAAAAAAAAGAGAAAGGAAAAAAATTAAAATAATTAAAATAATGCTACATCAGCCGGCCGGTACCAGCTTGCGTCTACGTCAGCGTCGGCTGGCCAAAAGTGGTCGGATGGACTGAATTGGCACAATTGCAAAATGTTTAGGACTGAATTGGCACAATTATAATAGGTTTAAGACTTTTTTGGTAATTTTCCCGTTTGCAACATTAAAGCCCCAGTTTATATAGGTCGAATATAGGTTGAAATATGAGTTTGTTGCAAACCCATATTTGACCCATTTAAGTTATTAAATTGTAGCCTTTTAGGCTAAATAGCTTAAGTGTCATTTAAAAAATTTATTTTTTTAAAATCTAATTTTTAATTATTTTTAATTTTCTTTTCATTTTATTTTTTTGTTTCCTTCTTCTCCGGCCGGCAACCGGCCATAGGCAAGCTTCGAGCTCGTCGACTAGACAAGCCTCAAGCTTGCCAGACAAGCTCACCTGTGGCTGGTCGCTAGTGGCTGGCCAAAGAATAAGGAGAAAAAGAAAAAAAAGAAGAAAAAATAAAAAAAGATTAAAATTTTCATTGAAAAAAAGAAAAAGAAATAAAGATATATAAAATATAAAAAATTATTTTTTAAAATTATAAAAATTGTTCACTTATTTTATATTGCATTGAAGCATTTTAGCAATATAAATATTATAAGAAACAAGTTTTTTTCTAAATTGAATTTTAAAGTCTTTTAGAATACGAGTCGGGTAAAGTATAAATTAGGTCGGGTATGGATCATTATATTTGCACTACATGAATATGAGTCAAAACGGGTTAAATGGATCAATATGGGTTGAACCATTTTCCACCCAACCCGACCTGACCCGTCCCACTAGTTTGACACCCTTAGGTGTTTGACACCCTTAGGTGTTGGACACCGACACTCGTCCGGCACTTTTCTTCTTTAATTAGGATTAATACCATGAAAAATTTCAAATTAATATACTTATGATAAATTTATCCAAAACTAATTTTTTGATCACAAAAAATCTCAAACTGATACTCCTATGATAAATTTACTCTAAACTAATTTTTTGACCATCATAAATCCCAAACTGGCACATTTTGTGACAAATTTATTTTCCGTTAAATTGAATTAATACCACAAAAAACTACAAAATGATAAACCTGCGATAAACGAAAGGTAAAATCTTAAACTGATATACCCGTCAACTGCCACATGTCATCTAACTCAGAAATTTGACGGTAAAATTTAACAGAAAGTAATGAAGGGTAAAATTGTCAGAAGTGTATCAGTTTGGAGTTTTTGTGATAAAAAAATTAGTTTGAGGTAAATTTGTCACAGATGTACCAGTTTGAGATTTTTCGTAATATAAACCCTTATTATTATTTATGTATATGTGAATTTGAATTAAATTAATTTAATTGAAATAATCATAAAAATGATAATTTATCATGTATATATAATATAACGTGTCTTAACGTGTCGAAATTCTTTATTTTTTTTAGAATAACGTGTTGACGTGTCGTGTTATATCGTCTCGCGTATCGGCGTCGGTATTTCTTTGGTTCAAAGTCAACAATACCGAATCCAGAATTCTGGTCAACTTGGTCATTTTTTAATCATTTTTTTCTAAAGTATTCAGAATCTTGACGTATCCGAATTTAAATATTCCTGCCGACGACGACAATCATGCAATCATTGTGGGTTGTCGTGATATAAAAGAGCCAATGATGTCTTTAGGTTATTTGGCAGGTGCGTTCGGGCAGGATTCCAACTGTCATGACAAAAGCTAATTTAAAAATAATATTTGTTCCCTCGCGGGAGGCAATTCCCATTGCCAATCATGAAGAGAAAACATAGACCAAGGATCTTTTCTTTGTCTCTTTCCAAATTAAAAAATAGAAAAAAAATAGGGCCAATCAACGAACTTGAGTTCATTAAAATCATAATTAGAGAAAAAAATAAAAATAGGTATTTTGGCACTTATACTCAGCGTCCTTACAATTTGCACAATTACTAATTCATGAAAATTACATATCTACCCTCAAACTGAATTTAACAGAGTCGGCACGTCTGCTTTTTTTTTTTGGGTAACTAAGATAATATGAGAAAAATTATTCAAAAAGTCCTAAACCTATTATACTTTTGCTAATTTAGATCTAAACCTTTCAATTTTGCCAAATAAGTTATAAACTTTTTCACGTTTTACTAATTGAATCCATTTATCTAATTTTAAACAGCAATCACTGACATGGATGCCGTAGTGCCAAGTAGAACAGCTGCTGTCCACGTCGGCAATTTTCGGCTAAAACTAGCTAGATGGACTCAATAGATAAAAAACAAAAAATGTTTAGTACTCAATTAGCAAAATTGAAAGGTTTAGAATTGAATTAGTAAAAGTGCATAGGAATAGGACTTTTTGGGCAATTTTCCTCTCAATTTTAAGTTGTAGGCCTATTGTGGTCTCATTGAAAGAGAGACAGAGAGACAGTCTAAACTGCCATGATCGGGTCGAAACATGCCCCTGCTCCCCCTATAAAAGTTTTGGATAGCGGTTTTGGCCTACACAGCGATCAAGTTTAACGTATGAAAAATAGGGAATCAAAGACATGAGGTGTTATTATTGGGGATGATGCTATTCACACACACTAGTGAAAATTATTCCGTGAGGAAGAGAGAAAAAAAAGAGAGAGTTAAAAAAATAAAACACAAGAGACCAAAACGCCATCATTGTGCATGAGAGAGAGAGAGAGAGAGAGAGAGAGAGTGTAAGTTGAAAATAGGCGATCCAGCTTACCAAAAGCAAGCAAACAGACGAGATAATTGGCATAAGGAAGTTGATGTTAAGTAATATGAGGCAAGATAGAGATCGATTGAAACCCTAGATCAAGGAATGAACAAACAAGATGAACAGTGACAGATGACGCCATTAAGCAAGGAGAGCTGAGACTATAAAGAGGTCAATAGCTAAACGTCGTGAGCCGGTGTTGGCAACCTCACAAGCCATTTTGTGTCGTCCAAGCGAGTGAAGGTCGGTCTTCTCTTTTGAACGACACGCAAAGAAGTCCCTATCAGCCGTGGACATTAAATCATTCCCCTTTCCAAGGCTTTGATATCATTACACGTACAACAGGCGCTTCACTCACTGCTTGGTCTGGTTGGAGAGAATAGATTGTTCCTATCATAGGAGTGATAGGATTGTTATTGTTTTATGATGTCGAAAAACGATAGAAAATTTGACTGAACAAGAAAATTTGACAGAAGAACAATTCGTCCTCCAAATATGATTATCAAATAAAAAATATCCAAAGTCTGCTCAAAGGAAACCCTAAAACAAGCTTATATATCCCCAAATCTAACCCTATTAGGATTAGTAAACATCAAAACGTAAAACTACGATATTGCCCTTTATTAAATTAACCCAAAAAATACTAAAAAAATAGAAAAATTCATCTAAACAATTTCGAATCGCGAAAATCCATCGTTAGTCACAGCCAAAGGCTGTGAGTATTGATCAGCACGCCGTTTCGCTTCAGCCGACTAAATTTGAGCTCAATCTGATATCGTCGACTTCAAACCCACTGATTCGTCCAGTCGCATAACGAGTCCGCCGGTCCCCTTAGGTGCATCATCCTCCCCTGCTAGAGAAAGATTCGTCCTTGAATTTGCTTCGCCTTCATTGTCGTCGTCAACCTCCTTAGGATCTTCTTCCTCTTTAGGGTAGTAAGGTGACAAATCTGCTACATTAAAAGTTCCAGATACATTATACTTACCCGGCAATTCGATCTTGTAAGCATTATCACTAATTCGCTCCAAAACTTTGAAAGGTCCATAAGCTCTAGGTTGAAGCTTGCCAAACCTACCCGTTGGAAATCGTTCCTTCCTAAGGTGAATCCAAACTAGATCACCTTCCTTGAAGACAACTCTTTTCCTGCATATATCTACGCGTTGCTTATACTTCATATTCTGCCTATTGATCTGATTATGGACCTGGGAATGCAGCTTTTTGATACGCTTTGCATGTTCTTCAGCTTCCGAACTAAATTGCTTGAGAACTGGTATCGGTGTGAGATCTAATGGAGTAATTGGATTACGCCCATAAACCACCTCAAAAGGAGTCTTGCCAGTAGTTCGGTTCTCTGACCTGTTATATGCAAATTCCGCCTGAGGCAATGCCAAGTCCCACTGTCGCGGATTATCTCTAACCAAACTCCGCAGCAAATTCCCTAAGCTTCGATTGACAACTTCTGTTTGACCATCAGTTTGAGGATGATGAGATGAACTAAACTTCAAACTTGTACCCATGTACCTCTAAAAAGTGCGCCAGAAGTGACTCACAAATTTCACATCACGATTTGAGGTAATGGACTTAGGAATTCCATGCAGCTTAACAATCTCCTGCAGAAATAATCGAGCAACCTGTGAAGCATCATAGGACTTGCTACACGGGACAAAGTGGGCCATCTTCGAGAATCTATCGACAACCACCATTATTGAATCCTTACTCCGTTGCGTTCTTGGCAAGCCCAATACAAAGTCAAGACTGACATCCTCCCACGGTGCAACTGGAACAGGTAGAGGTATATACAATCCTGCATTAGTACTCTTGGTCTTTGCCACATGACATACCCTGCACCTCTCTATAAAACGTGTCACATTACGTTCCATCCGAGGCCAATAAAAGTGTTCACTCAACAAGGCCCTCATCTTATCCACGCCAAAGTGCCCAGCTAAACCGCCCGCATATCCCTCAATAATAATAGATTCCCTCAAAGAATATTGAGGAATGCACAATCTGTTACCTTTAAATAGGTAACCCTTCACGATCTGAAATTGCTGAAAAGAATCCGTTTTGCTCTTCCTCTAAATATCCTCAAAATAAGGATCATCAACATATAAATCTTTAAAAGTGTCAAAGCCTAGAATTTTTACCTGCATCGTAGACAGCAAAGAGTGTTTTCTGCTCAATGCATCTGCCACACTATTTAGCACTCCTGCCTTATGCTTGATGAAAAAACTAAAAACTTGAAGGAACTCCACCCACTTTGCATGCCTTGCATTCAATTTGTGCTGCCCATTGATATATTTCAAGGCTTCGTGATCAGAAAATAAGATAAACTCTTTCGAAATAAGATAGTGCTTCCAATGCTTCAAACTCCTCACAATAGTATAAAATTCTTTATCATAAGTTGAATATTTCCTTTTCGCCTCGTTCAACTTCTCACTAAAGAATGCCACGGGTTTACATTTTTTACTTAGGACACCCTCAATACCAACACCTGAAGCATCACAATGCACATAAAAAATCTCATTAAAATCAGGAAGCGCGAGAACAGGTGCTTCAGTCACCTTCTTCTTTAATAATTGAAAGGCAGCTTTTGCCTCCTTAGTCCACACAAATTTACTTCCTTTCAGACAATCCGTCAGAGGTGTAATAATAGTACTGAAATCCCGAATAAATCTCCGATAAAAAGATGCAAGCCCATGAAAGCTACGTACCTCATGAATATTTTTCGGGATCTCCCAATTTGTAATATCCTAAACCTTAGCTGGGTCCATATGAATGCCCTCTTTAGTTACTATATAGCCCAAAAAGGTCACATGATCGGTCAAGAAGTGACACTTCTTGGTATTAGCATATAATTTCTGTTCCCTCAATGTCTCGAACATCATTCTCAAATGCTGCAAGTGTTGATCAGTCGATACACTATAAACCAAAATATCATCGAAATATACGACGATAAACTGGCCAATAAAAGGACGAAACACCTGATTCATCAGTCTCATAAAGGTACTCGGTGTGTTAGATAACCCGAAAGGCATCACCATCCACTCAAACAGCCCATCTCGAGTTTTAAAAGCGATCTTCCACTCATCTCCAGGACGCACCATAATATGATGATATCCACTCCTCAAGACTATCTTCGAAAAGATAGTCGCTCCATGCAATTGATCAATTAAATCATCAAATCTCGAGATAGGAAAGCGATACCTGATCGTGATCTTGTTAACAGCTCTGCTATCCACGCACATTCTCCACGACCCATTTTTCTTAGGAACCAATAAAGCTGGCATTGCACAAGGGCTCATGCTCTCTCGAATTGCACCTTTTTCTAATAGTTCTTGCACTTGCCTCTGCATCTCCTCATGCTCCTTAGGATTCATTCTGTAAGCTGCCTTATTAGGAATAGCAGCTCCTGGAACGAGATCTATATAATGCTGAATGTCCCTCATGGGTGGCAATCCAGGTGGCAATTCTTCTGGCACAACATCAGCAAACTCCTCAAGTATAGGCAAAACTTGAGTTGAAATTTCTAGACTATCAAGATTCTGCTCCATGACTACGACAGCAAAAAGCTCTGGGGCATTCACCGCCTCCTCCTGGAACTCTGATTTGGAAAGCAGAGTACTTTTCCTTTCTTTTCTCAAATCTGAAGGACCCAGAGTAATGGTCCGGCCATCCTTCTTGAAGGTGTATGTATTTTTGAATTCATCATGCTGTGTTTTCCTGTCAAACTGCCAAGGCCTCCCCAACAGAATATGACAAGTATCCATTGGAACGACGTCACCCCACACTTCATCAATATATTTCTTCCCAATCGAAAACTGCACTATACACCTCTTGCTCACTTTTACCTTATTCCCCTTCCTAAGCCATGACAGCTTATATGGCTGAGGATGTTCGATAGTTTTCAACCCCAACTTTTCTACCATAGTGGTAGATATTATATTCTCACAACTTCCCCCGTCAATGATCATACTGCACACATTTCCCTCACTAGTGCACTTAGTATGAAATATATTATGCCCGAGCCACGATTCATCATCTACCTCAGCCATATTTAAAACCCGACGCACAACTAAAGACTCACTAGAATCGGCATTAAAAATGTCCTCCGAATTTGGATCTGCATCTGCTTGCTCGGCATCAGATTCATCATGAGTTGGGTATTCATCAAAAGTTGGATTATCTACGAGTGTCACAAACAGTCGGTTCAGACAATCGGCAGTAAAGTGCCCGAGTCCTTGACACTTAAAACATCGCTTGCCTGCAGCTCCTCCCTTGCTAGATCCAGCACTACCCTGCTCTTCTTTTGTTGCAGATTTTGAACCAGTGCCCTTAACTGCTGCCGGGGCTGAAGAACTCCCTACTTTCCCTCGGGACTCTTTATCTGACCACTTGGAACTGCTGCCTGTCCACTTAGAACCGCTACTAGACCACTTGGACTTATTGCCTTTTCTTTTAAACTGCCCCTCCACCTTTAGGGCTAGTCTGCACACATCCTCATATGTCCAATACTGCTGCAATTGGACAACATCAGAGATCACATATCGCAGCCCTGCCAGATATCGTGCAATCGTCTGCTCGTCTTCCTCTGCCACATCACAACGCATCCGCAAGCGATCAAATTCTTCTGTGAATTCCTCAACTGTTTTATCATCTTGCTTGACGTTATGATATTCGATAAACACCTCTTGCCTATAATGGGTAGGCAAAAATTTTTTCTGCAATAACTTTTTCATCTTCTCCCAACGATCCACCTTTGGCTTCCCCTCTCTAGTGTGTTGCTTTTTCACGTGTTCCCACTAAATCGAAGCATGTTTTCGCAGCCTAATAGCTACTAACTTCACTTTTTGCCCCTCAGTTATGTCTTTAAGATCAAGAATCCGTTCTACCGTATGCAACCAATCAATAAACTCATCTGGATGAGTCTTACCATTAAACTCGAGAATCTCGATCTTCATTCTGAAATTTTAAGAAGAAAATTGATTTTCAGGTCGTACTCCTCGATTCCGCCTCTGGTTCAGAACCCCGAAAGGGTTTACGTCTTCTTCTTCTTCATCATCGAATGAATACTCAGATTCTGCTCCTTCTTCGGATTGAACGCCCAACCTTGCCTTCGCAAGTTGTCGCTCAAAATCCTGGATTCGTTTTCTCTGTTCTTCAATTTCTACGTCTCGCAGATCTCTTAGACGCAGTTGGTCGTTTGCTTCAGGAACGCCTCCACGCCCTCGGCCACCATGAGCCTGCCGTCCACGACCGCGATTCTGTTCAGCCATGGATTCAAGCAACCTGTACTCTGATACCAATTGATGCCGAAACGCGATAGAAAATTTGACTGAACAAGAAAGTTCGACAGAAGAACAATTCGTCCTCCAAATATGATTATCAAATAAAAAATATCCAAAGTCTGCTCAAAGAAAATCCTAAAACAAGCTTATGTATCCTCAAATCTAACCCTACTAGGATTAGTAAATATCAAAACGTAAAATTACGAAACTGTCCTTTATTAAATTAACCCAAAAAATACTAAAAAAATAGAAAAATCCATCTAAACAATCTCGAATCGTGAAAATCCATCGTTAATCATAGCCAAAGGCGTGAGTATTGATCAGCACGCCGTTTCGCTTCAGCCGATCAAATTTGAGCTCAATATGATATCGTCGACTTCAAACCTGTTGATTCGTCCAGTCGCATAATGGGTCCGCCGATCCCCCTAGGTGCATCATTTTAGGTTGTCTGAGGTTTGTCGTTGTTGTTTTATGCTAGGTTGGGTTACCCTAGAACTGTCCAGAGAAAGAGACAAAGAGCTATCTATTTTTGACAAGACAAGGTAACAACTTCTCGAAAATCTAAAGGGAATGAGAAAGAGCATCAGAATATGTGTAATGAATAAATGAATAAGAGAGAGAGAGAGAGAGAGAGAGAGAGAGAGAGAGAGAGAGTCCAATGTTAGAGAAACGAATGAGTGATCGAATTCAATGGGTTGTGTCTTGTTGGTTTGGCTATGTTACATGATGATCATCACCATCATAAAAAATGAAAAAGGGAAAAAGAAAATTCCCCAAAAAAGATAAAAATATGTATAAAGGGAAATATCTAGGACAAATACAACAAAACCCCAAATTATGTCCATTGCGACACAACTACCCTTAACTTTTTTTTGTAACGAAAAATCCAAAACTTATACATGTTTAATATAAATACTCTCTATTTCAGTTTCATTCATAGTACATTTGTCACACTGGTATAAGTTTAGGTTGAGATAATTGTGTCACAATGGGTAAATTTAGGATTTATAGTGACATAAAAAAAAGTTTGAGATATTTATATCATCATGAACATAATTTGAAATTTTTTATGATATTAAATCCAAATATTTAATTCATCTGTCTAATCAGATATTGAGAGATGTGGGTCTGTCAATACTTTGGAGTGTGAATGATAACCATTCTGTTCTATAAACAATTCTTGGAACAGAAATAGATTTTTTTATTTTTGCTCCTAGGACGAGTTTCTAAGGAAAGAAATCCATTTGATAACGACCAAAATTTTATATTTTTGGAATAGAAACCCTTTTGATAATAGTATAAAATTTCTATTTCCTGGAATAGAAACCCGTTTGATAACAACACAAATTTCTATTTTCCAGAACATAAATCTATTTTTTTAGAAATGGTCTCTAAAATGAAAATCAATCAAAACATCCAAATCCTAGTAAAGCTCTAAAGGCTTATTCATTCAAACAATTGTGTTGTTTTTTAGAGTTTTAAGGTTTTTTAGGGGTAAAGACCCATTTTGGGGGTCAAACCCCTTTTAGGATTTTATAGGGGTTAAAACCCCTTGGAAATCCCTAAATTAAGGAGTCTTCAAAAATATCATTTGGGCACATCAAAAAATTTAAATTTCACTTAAAGTGGGTGGCCACAGGTATTCTAAACCATTTTGTAAAGTTTTGAAATTTTTTGATTTTTTTTGAAAAAATTCACCAAATTTCCTATTTTCTAAATCTGACTTTTTTTTATTTTCTGGAAACTCTTATGAATCTTTCTGGAATTTTTCAACTTTTATGGATTCTCTGAAATTTTTTAATATTTTTAGGAATTTTCCCGATTTTCTAATTTTTTTTTATGATTTTTTTTATTTTTTCTGATTTTTCTAATTTTTTTAGAATTTTTTTATTTTCCCATAGGGAATAAACCAGACCGAATCGGTTCGGATTGACCAGGTTAGACTGAGGTTAAATTTAGGAAGAGATGTGTTTTGAAGAGAGAAGACATCTTCTTTTTAAAATGGTTTTCATTTCTTGTCCAGAAACAAAAAACTTACTTTTTTTTTGTTCTGATTTTTGGTCCAGAATCAGTTCTAGAGCAAAAAATTATTTCAAAAATAGAAAAATGAAATTGCTTTACCAAACGGGTTTCTGTTCCAAACCTGTTTTAGGAAACAGAAAACTAGTTCTGAACAGAAATAAAATGATTATTATTCGCGCCTTTCCTCTGTCCAAAGGGGGTAAAAAGGTGCCTCATTTTTTCTCTTTACTCTTAAAACATAGAGAGTGTCGAGTTTCTGAACTCCCCTTCCTACATTATCAATGTTATTTTACTTTTTCATATAGAAAAAAATTATATATATACACACAGTGGTTTTAACATTACCCACGTGTGCATGGTAGACATAAAAGAGACAATTCAACTCTACACCTGAACAATCATATCGTGTAGCTTATATAAAATATAGATTTGTCCACTGATGCTCAGACAAAGAACAATCGCGTGGGGCCCATCCTATCCCTCCCATGATTGGAACGAAGGATCTCTTCTGTCTCTTTCAGATGAAGAAAACACATCATGGGGGCCAATCAACGAACTTGAAGCAGCAGTGTGTTTGGACTTGCTGGTACTACTGGTAGCGATATTCAATCAGGAATATTCAAGTCGGCGTCGGTACATGGAGCAACCCATTTTTAAGTCCATTTCTTAATTACTTTACCCATATAGAAAGTTGATCGCGCACGTCTTGTACGTAAAACCCTTTTTCATGATAGATCAGTTGCGTAGGATGTGCAAGAAAAGCGGCGGGATGGAGCAAAGGCAAGAATCACTACAAAAAAACTGCTTTTTTCCGAAAAAATTTCCAACGAAAAATTTGAAAAAATTCGTTGGAAAACGAATTTCCAACGAAAAAAAATTCGTTGGTAATAGGTCGTTGGAAATTTGCGACGAATTTTATTTCGTTGGAAAATTCGTTGGAAAACTTGTGGCTAAATTCGTTGGAAAAATTACAAAAAAAAAATTTTTTTGTCGAAAAATCGTGGAAATTTTTCGTTGGAAATATTACAAAAAAAAATTTTTTGGTCGAAAAATCTTGGAAATTTTTTTTCCAACGAAAAATTTTTCGTTGGAAATATTACAAAAAAAATTTTTTTGATCGAAAAATCGTGAAAATTTTTTTTCCAACGAAAAATTTTTCGTTGGAAAAATTACAAAATTTTTTTTTGTTCGAAAAATCGTGGAAATTTTTTTCCAACAAAAAATTTTTTTTCGAATTTTTTTTTTCGAATTTTTTTTTGAATTTTTTTTTTCGAAAATTTTATTTCGAAAAATCGCCCTCGCCGCCGGCGAGGGCCAGCATCGTCGCCGGCGAGCGCCGAGCTCGCCGGCCATGGCGAGCTCGGCCCTCGCCGGCGACGAGCTCGAGCTCGCCCAGATCAGGGCGAGCTCAGCCAGCGCCGGTGACGAGCTCGAGCTCGCCCAGATCTGGGCAAGCTCGACCCTCGCCGGCGACGAGGCTTGGTGGCGTCGGGGGAGTCGGGGGCGGCCCATGGTGGCCTCGGGGGCGTTGGGGGCGTCGGGGGCGTCGGGAGCGTCGGGGGAGGCCCTGGATGGCGCCGGCGGCGTCTTTAGAGAGGGAGCTGACGTTGCGGAGGAGGAGGGGGTGCGGCGGAGTCTTGGTGTCCATGGCGCCGGAGCCGGAGCCGGAGCCGGAGGAGGAGGGGGCGCAGCGGGGGAGGAGGCGGGAGAGGCCGCGGACCACCTCGTCCTTGAGGGCGGAGAAGAAGCCCTGCTGCTTTCTCTCCATGGGGAGGAAGGACCAGGCTCTCGGCGCGAGGAGAGAGGGAGGGATGGAGGGGGAATGATGGGTCTGCTACGGTTCTAGTAGAGAGAGAGAGGCAGGGGAAGGAAGGAGGAGCGGCGAAGGAGGCGAGCTCATGGAGAGAGAGCGAGAGCGAGAGGGCGAAGGAGAAGGGGGCAGCGGGGGAGGAGGCGGAGGGAGAGAGAGAGAGAGAGAGAGAGAGAGAGAGAGAATGACTTTTGAAATTGAACGAGCGCGAAAATGTAGTAGGGTTTTTTGTTGCAAAATTCGTTGGAAAATTGTACACACTAAAATAATTGCCGGAAAATTGAAATTCGTTGGAAAATTCGTTGGAAATTTCCAACGAAAATGCCGAAAAATTGAAATTCGTGGAAAAATTCGTTGGAAATTTCCAACGAATTTTTCCACGAATATAAAAAATGCCGAATAGTACCGGGTTTTTTTGAATTCGTTGGAAAATTCGTTGGAAATTTCCAACGAATTTTCCAACGAAAATTGTACACACTAAAATAATTGCCGGAAATTCAAATTCGTTGGAAAATTCGTTGGAAATTTCCAACGAATTTTTCAACGAATTTGAATTTCCGGCAATTATTTTAGTGTGTATAATTTTCGTTGGAAAATTGTTTGGAAATTTCCAACGAATTTTTTTTTCGTTAGAAATTTCCAACGAATTTCAATTTTCGGAGAAATTATTTTAGTGTGTACAATTTTCGTTGGAAAATTCGTTGGAATTTTCCAACGAAAATTGTACACTATGAAAAAATTGCCGAAAAATTAACGAATATAAAAAATACCGAATAAAATCAATTTTTTTAAATCTTTGGAAAATTCGTTGGAAATTTCCAACGAATTTTCCAACGAAAATTGTACACTATGAAAAAATTGCCGAAAAATTGAAATTCGTTGGAAATTTCGTTGGAAATTTCCAACGAATTTTCCAACGAATATAAAAAATGCCGAATAAAATCAATTTTTTTTAAATCGTTGGAAAATTCGTTGGAAATTCCCAACGAAAAATTTTTCGTTGGAAATTTCCAACGAATTTTCCAACGAAAATTGTACACTATGAAAAAATTGTCGAAAAATTGAAATTCGTTGGAAATTTCGTTGGAAATTTCCAACGAATTTTCCAACGAATATAAAAATGCCAAATTAAATGAATTTTTTTTAAATCGTTCGAAAATTCGTTGGAAATTTCCAACGAAAAATTTTTCGTTGGAAATTACCAACGAATTTTGCGACGAAAATTTTTCGTTGGAAATTTCCAACGAATTTTTCCATTCATTGGAAAATTTGTTGCAAATTTGCGACGAAAATTTTTCGTTGGAAAATTTTCGTGGCAAAAATCCGTTTTTTTTGTAGTGAATGATTGAATTTTCAGATCTCTTCAACTTAATTTGTCTGCAAAAAGTTCACGGCCCATTGTTTGGCTTTCTTGATTATCCGCTCACAAGCACTGACGAGTGCTATCTGTTAGCTTGCCTGAATGCCGATCCGGCAAAACAAGGCAAAATGCTCACAGGTATTATTGATGAGGTTGTACTCGCCAAAATCACTGCCCTCATAAAGCTTACGAGCCTTGCTCACGACTTCCTGGAGCAATTTGGAAATGGTTAAGGTTGTGCAAGTCCCCCATCTCATCAGCATAAAACCCAGCATTGGCCACCCATATGCATACAAGTGGAGGAAATGGAGTTTCTCGCACTCTTGCCATAAATAATCGAGATGCGTCTTCTCGACTCCCGCTCTTGTGAAGTGAATCACGTCGTCCTCTGCGAGGTAGATTTCTATTCTAATCAATAATGAGTATGTGCAATATAGAAAAACAACCGTTTGGCCAAATGATTCCAACCATAGCAAATAGTTACTATAAAATCAACTAGTTAGTAGGGAATGAGAATCGAATTGATGTGGATTGATGAGAGAGAGAATATTATCACACGTGAATCATATTTTATAAGTTTGGATGGATTAAGGTGCGGATTGAGCAACGGTAGATTAGCTGCAATGCAATCTGTAATTTGCCGGGTGCCTGATGTTAGATCTTTGTGTTGGCAACTCAAAGACTAATAAAGAATAATATTTTCATGATTTAATTGAGGTGCATTTTCTACACCGACTAAATTCGAGTTTTCAAAAAACGTGAAGAATTTTCAGAAAGAGAGACAACCGAAAGAGAAAAGATGTTGAGGAAGAAGAAAGAATTCGAAGAGTAGCATCACCAGAGAGAGAAAGAGGAGTAGTATAAGAGTTATGGAACTAAAGTTGATATAACTGAGTATATATGGAAAATTATAAATATTATTAGTTTCATGGATATTAAATCATGGCTTCATCTAAAAGTTTAATTTTTTAGAACAGTTGGCTGTGATATTATAAAATCTCACAAACAAAGCAAAAGAAACTGTAATTCTTGTCTCTCTCCCAGATTTACTATCTGAGTTTCATCTTGGTCCCCACATAAATTAAATGAAGTGCTTAAAACCATCTACTGTGGGCATTTACCTTCGATGAAATTTTTCCAATTGTAGAGGCTGGCATTTATTTATTTTTGTTAGACAAGTAATTAAAAATGGTTTAGCACGTGAATTCTATCTCATAGAGGCAATATCTTGCGGCAATTATACTTTATTCTATTTTCAAGTGAAACGATCGCTAAGATCTAATTTGTATTCTAACAATACCGTATTTTCTTTTTTGGTCAGAACAATACCGTATGACCTCATGAGATAGTGCTTCCGATCAGACAAAAGAAAGTCGATCTTTGATTTTTCTTTTTGGTTAAGCAAATAAAGAAATAAGTTACGGTAGCTCTATTTCGCAGAAATTATACTTTATTTTTCAAGTAAAATGATCATTATGATCTAATTTTTATAACAAAAAAGACCATATCTAAGTTCATGAGATAGTTCCGACCCAAAAAAAAAAAGTTCATGAGATATTGCTTCCAATCAGACAAAAAAAAGTTGATGGTTGTTTCTTTTTGGTTAAGCAAAAAAAGAATAAAGTAGATGTCTGTGGCTTAAGTAAGATATGGGCTTATCTTGGGGATTTAAGGGGTTTGCGTAATTTTTTTTTTTTTTGTGGCGTTTCAGTCGTTTTGGGTTGATCGATTGCCTGTTAACACAAAGCAGTGACTACTACTTGCTTGTTATAGAATCTCTCTCTGGTCACCAAGAAAATAGAGTTTGCAAGATTGTCATCGTTATTATTATCATTTTCTATTTGGTCATTCCAAGGAGGTCATAAACTGTTCATAGTTTTTTGACTTCCTCTAATGAAAATACATGTGTGATCAAAATCAGATATATGAACAGCCCTCGAAATGAAAAGAAGAAGCTGCTGAAGGAGAACAAAATTCAACGTTAAATGTCTCTTATTGTGCAAATGTTAACAAGTGTTCACACAGAGCAGGAAGGGCAAGATTCGAAGATTCCCGAAATGATCTATCAAGCAGATACAATACTGTTTTTTGGCCAAAAAACAAAAGATCGGAAAGGATAATTTAGTCGAGCAACATATTTAGATATCCATGTTATGGAAAAAGTAAAGATGATAATAGGAAAAGGAAGAAGAGGATGATGAATCACTAACCATGGTGGGTGTATAAGCCATATAGCCGATAAGTATAGATGTGATCTCCAAGTTTAAGATCTTCCTGTCTTACCACAATTGTGAATACCTTGTTGATAATGTGAACCACCATTTTCTCTCTGTCGGGGCCCTTCTTCACTCTCTTGGACTAGTGTGCAGCTGGCCTTAGATTAGCTTTGACGCACCTAAAAGAGCGAAACGGAATTGAGAGAGCAAAGTCAAGAGTTAGATTGGTATTGGGGTGGGTTCTGAAATTCCCAGCTAAAGTTAGACGGCTTTTTTCTTATTTTGTGAAGTTGAATAAGAAGAAAAAAGAAAATTGAAAGCCCTTCGAAAGCTAATCACCTGCACTTCTCCTGCTAAGGTGTGTGTGCCAGAAGCTGAGCCCTCGGATGTCTCAAAAGGTTGAGGGTGGCAGCAACGATGGTAATGGAGGGAGGAGGAGGAGGATTAAGGAGTCAAGGGAAGAGAGAAAAAGGAAGGAGTTTTTTTTTTTTTTTTTTGGTCGAGAAAAAGGAAGGAGTTGGGTGGGAATGAATTTGGGTAAGACTGCCTGAGTGATGATGTTCTCTAGAGTGCGACTTACGAGAGGATTTGAAGTATCTAGGGACACGCGATTCTGTACTGATACTGCGTGTGCTTGAATGAAGGATATGTTGGGTCTGGTTTGGTGATGAGAGAGAGAGAGAGAGAGAGAGAGAGAGAGAGAGAGAGAGAGAGAGCTGGGTATCAGAGTTAGAAAAGAGAGGGAAGAAGGGAGTGATGGTAGAGAGAGAGAGGAAGGAAGGAAGGACTGATTTAAATGATGGGCGACCACCCGCCCATTCAAACAAATAAAAACTTAAAAAAAGAGGGGGACTCCAAGTCCAATTCGAATCTCCAAGTCTAGAGGGAGGAAGAAGAGATACGGCATAACATGCCTCCCTCGGCCATTTAATTAAAAAGAAAAAAAAGCAAGTGGGTTGAATTATTGGTTATATTTCATGACACGATCCATTTAAAGGACCTATAGGTAATAGCATACGGGATGATCTTAATTATGTGTTCCTTTCGGATATTGGTCTACCCATTTATGCACGGATTATAGACATATCATGTATGTATAGAGACTCGTTACTCAGAACTTTCCCAGCGCATTTAATTGAACATGGGAATTAATGATTTGATGCTTTTATTTTAGTAAGTTCAGACATATTTATATCATCGCGATTTGTATATGTCTTTTATGGAGTCATCTACAATATTATGTTGTGAAATCCCTTTGAAGATTAAAGGTCGACGTTCGGGTCTTCTTTAATCAATTTAAACTGAATCCAAAGTTTCCGCCCGTAAATTTCATTGAATCATGCTGTGGGGTTAAATTGATAATAAGGATATGCTATTGGCATTATTGTAGGAGAGTAGGTGAGCACCTCTGCATCATTCTCAGGTTCAAATATGAGCCAACTCAACAAATATACAAAAAATGAAAAATAAGATCGACAATTTTGTGCGTCGCTCCATCCATAGGATACATGGTTATTGAGTATTTGGTTTTAGATTGACTGCGTCCGAGCCATTAAAAAAAAAATGAAGCCCTTATGCAAAATAAAGACTTTGATCTACTATGTCTCGTTTAGGCAGATCGATCGTGGTGTTTCACTGGTCGCCGTGAAATAAGAGGATCCATCTTAGGAAATAATTTAACTTGACAAAAAGACTGATGCCGCTGTGCCGAGACAAGAGTGTTGTCTGGTCTTGCGGTGCACCTTTCAAACAGTAAATTGTAAGCCTAACGATCGATATCTTATCTTCTCCTTCTTTCAAACGTGTGAAAGCATCAACACAGTTAAGTGCGAAGCAAACTTAAATCTTCTCATCTCTTCGCTCTGTTTCGTCTGGGAGCTTATTCTTCTTTCGCTCCAGTTCCTCTTCTTTTACTATGCATGGATTCTCTTTATTTTTCTACTAGATCCCATATCGCATAGGGCTCCAAAGTCTAATCTGGATCCATAACCATGGTGGGCTAGTTATTGAGATAGCTTTTTTTTTTTTTGGGGGGGGGGGGGGGGGGGGGGGGGGGGTTTAAATTCTGAGATAACTTTCAATGGCTGGCTATGGATGGCTGTTGAATGATTCTTGATTCTTGCTGCCTCGTCTACAGCTAACATAGGTAATAATACTCAGGCTCGGCTAGATGAGGCACGTAGAGGGCAGACCAAAGGGCGTTGATCGAGTTGGGCGAATCATAGCTGAAAATCGAGGCCTGGACAAACTAATCAAACTATCAGCTAATGTACGGGACTAAAGATTCAGAACTTAAAGTCCATAATAATATTGAGTAATGAGATTTCTCTACATGAATAATTCACTCGAGCTTTCCATATTAAAACTCTTGTTCGGTCCAAAAGACACGTCAGTTTCGATTAACTGAATTTGAAACTAAAGAACTTAACTAGATGATGGACCGTGAGATTGTTATGATCTCTATTGCGAGTTTGATAACCATGATAAGTAATAATCCTCAACTACAACCCTAGTTGACGACATGTGTTGCCTCACATGTTGGAAAAGTCTAGGTCAAAATGAAATAGGGTATATTTCATGAAAGGCATGGTGTATTTCATTTTATTTGGACAGTGACATGTGTTGAGAAAACCTCTTATTACATTTTGAAGTTGACAAACTATCCATGGTTTTTTATTAATCTTGATAATTGCTATAGTTGTTTGTATTTCATTTTGAAAAAGAATTTTGATATGATCAGTGAAAACTTCTAATTGACTTGAAGAACCTATGAGGAGAATATATAATCTTGGACATGCCAAAATGTTAAGTCTACAGGATCTATATCACTATCGAAGTGTTTCAAGAAGAACAATTGAATATATCTAGGATACCAAATGTATCTATCGCTTGAATATAGGCAACATACTGCTTGAATATGAGCAGTCAGCGGTGTACAAACTGGATATCAGCAATGTACTGGCAAACCGAATCTTTGCTATGATTGTGAATATAAGCAGAGCATACAACCTATAACGACAATTATTATCACAAATTTCAAGATTATTATTTTGAGATATTTTATCTCATCCATTGATAGCTTGTGATCTAGTATGGATTCTTTATTTAGAAGATTTTGATTTACCATCAATCTTAAAGATTATTTTCGCGAAACATTTAATTACGTGATATATCTTGATTGATTGTCAATCATTCTGAAGGCGAGATTATTTCCATAGTTAAAGCACTCCATTTCTAAAAACCAAGATTTGATTGTATGGGTAACCAAATCAATGGGAATTTTGATTGATCAAACTCAATGGCTACCCAATCTTCGCAAGAATCGTCCAATGGCTAGATCGGAGATTGATCCACTTGAAAATTGTCCAATGGGAAGCTTGGATGGAATGAGTAGAAAAGAATACCAAGGCGCTGAACGGAGTGGGAGATCAAGAATTCATAATTCAAAATTTTGCAGGAGCATTACATCTTTTTGAATTGTCTTCTGTGAACTTAATGTTGTAATATTTTGAGACGTGTTGGCAGCACTATACTTTATGCCTTAGGTGTGAGATAGTGAGACCTATTTGCTTGGATATAAGTAGCACCAGCTTCGAGTAGAAGTGCTTGAGTATAAGTGGCACATTCTATTGTAACTTCAATAGATTCACTGACATCATAAGTGGACTTGCATATCAAGAGAAACCAATCTCATATGAAGGGAAAGTGAATATGCCTTTGCGAGGCCTCTCAAAGGAATTGAATAACATCAAAACTTTCATTTGAGAAACATAGAGAATTATGCTTCTCACAGTTGATGAACTCATTAGAACTCTTATGTCCTATGAAGTTGAACATATTAATGATGAAGATGATTCCAAAGGTAAGAAGTTAATTGTTTTAAAATCTAACATCCATGACTCAGGAGATATAGACTCTGAGAAAGATGAAGATGAAGATGATGAGGAATTGGCCATGGTAAAGAAATTTAGAAGAATGGCCATAAATGGAAGAAATTTCAAAGGAAGGAAGCAATTTAAACAATCTGAATAAAAAAGGCCATTCATTGACAAAGAAGAAGGTAAGGACATGATATGTTTTCTTTACCAAAAAAAAAAAAAAAAAGGACATGATATGTTTCGAATGCAGGAGGACAAGGCACACCAAACCAAACAGTCCTCTTCTTAAAAAGAAAAAAAAGGAAAGTTTGAAAAAAATGAAAAAACTATAAAGGCAGAAACTTGAAGTCACACACTGAATGTGAGGAAACTGTCGAGGAAGAGTATGCACACATATGTTTGATAGAAGATTTTGATTCCAAGAGGCGATCATGGGGAGGTGGCAAATGTTGCTGCACTGTTGCAGGAGAGGAATTTGATTGTGGAGAGAGGGTCGAGTGCGAGTCTGGTGCTATTGGAGGAGAAAGAGGAGGAAGCGATGGACGAGAAGGAGAATGTTGTGGGGAAGAGTTGCTACGGTATCGAAAGATGAAACTATTTGAGTCGATTCGGATTACGAACCGAACCGAACCGAAACTATCCAAACTAGCAAAAAATAACAGTTCATTTTTCATTATCCGAATTGAAAACCGAACCGAGCCGAAATGCACAAAACTTTCGGTTCTTCGGTTCCGAAACCCCTACGTGGAGGACACAAGAAGAAAGGTTTTAGATTAATCTGCGTTGATAGGATGGGGTTTTTTCTTAAAAATTGCTTTTTTCTACTAATGGTGGAAACAGCACAAATTATGGTAAATTAGGATGGGGTTTTTCTTCTTGGATAAGTAAAGAACTTATTAATCTAGTGGACCGGCCCTACTACAAGCCTAAGTTGAATCACAGCGACATCTGAATTGAATTCTTGGAGGAACATTGAACTCCTTCGCTTGATGTGTATCCGGCATGGCATTTCTTTGACGCAAGTTGTCAATAATTGCTTTGTACATAGATTTTATAACTTTGCAGAGACAACAATATTTCATGCATATGGATTTGATGGGAATTGTTGTGGCACTTTTGGGTCTGTCGTGTGAACCGCATTTCTTACTTCATCATGACGTAGTCTGCGCCATGTCTGTTGAGTCCATTAGATTTTGTATGTTTGTGTGTGGCGGTATGTGAGAGAGAAAGAGAGAGAGTAAGCCAGAGCCGCCGTGATCTGGCCGGAACCGGCCCTGTTCTCCAAGCTTAAGGATTTTGTTGAGCTGCTCACGCCTGCTCGGCGATCGAGCTTTTACTCTCGATGCCCGAGTCACCACGAATTTTAGGGTCACTTGTACTTAATTCTCTCAGATGCTTCAAGGCCCATGCTTTGACTTTCTTGATCTTCCGCGCACAAGCACAGAACCATGCCGTCTGTGTACTTTCCCGAACGCCCGTCTGGCAAAACGTGGCGAAATGCTCACAATTGTTATTGAAGAGGTCGTACTCGCCGAAACCGCCACGCTCGTGAAGCTCGCGAGCCTTGTTCACGACTTCCTGGGGTGATTTCAAATCGGGTAAGGTCTTGCGAGTACCCCATCTTGTGAACATAAACCTCAGTAGTGACCGCCCATATGCATATGAGCGGAGGGAACGGAGCTTCTCGCCTTCTCGCCGGAAGCAATCGAGGCACGTCGTGTCGACTCCCATTCTCGTAAAGTGAATCATGGTGCCCTCTCCAACGTAAATTCCTAGTGTAATCACAAAGCTTGATTAGGCTTATAATAATTACGAAACAATGAGAGCAAAACCATGTGAATCGGACAAGTTTCTATCATTTGAAATCAATAGCAGGAATTGTCAAGAAAAAGCATCAGGGGCTTGGCTTCTCATCACGTTTTTCATTTCCAGGTACGTCTAGGAGAGCTAGCTTTTTATGAATTTGACTCAAATCATTTCGATCAAGAGCAAAGAGGTGTTTAGTTATCACCAATCTGTTGTTTTTCTTTCTAACGCCAAGGAAGCTCTCTCTTTCCTCAGAAACAGAGGGAAACAGAGGCTACCTTATTAATTGAACCACCTCGATATGAAAAGAAGAAAACGGCAAGATATCACGGTGAAATGATCTATCAAGCAGATACAGGCCATGCAGGCCGAAAATTATAACAAAACCAGAGCCTGGTGAGATTATAACAAAAAGAGAGCCTGATCACAAAACCATGTTGCGGAACATAAGAAGAAAGCATACTTTTGGTCGAGCCACTTCCCACAACCATGTCACGGAAAAAATGATACCGCTCTGCTGCTAATGGAAAAGAAAGAAGAGGAGGAATCGCTCACCGTGGTGCGTGTACAACCCGTACCACCGAAACGTATAAACGTGATCCCCGGGCTCAAGCTCTTCCTGCGTTACCACAACTGTAAACACCTTGCTGAGGATCCGAGTCGCCATTTTTGGTCCTCCTCTACTCTCTTGCACTAACGTGCTTGAGCTGGGTTTGGATTAGCTCCGAAAGAGTGAAACCGAATAGGTTCTGGGTGGGTTTTTCTTGGTCACGACTTATAAGAGGATTTGAAGCAGCTAAGAAGGCAATTCTCGTTTGATTTCATGCACGTCAAAGCGAAGGAGCCAACAAAACGTCTCTGTCCTCCATTCAAGAGATCCCAATTGGATTGGAGACAACACACTCCCCCTCATGCTTAGTAATCTAGTCTTTTTGACTAATACTAAGCATGAAAATATTTAATTGAGGAGGTAATTGAGGCTCAGAAAGATTCGAACTCAGGATTTTCATGTGAGATTTTGTGAAAACACTACTTAACTGTTACATGAATGCACGATTTATTATTTAAATATTATAAGAATGCGTTTGTTTTACGGAAAACGTAATGTTTTTTGAAAATGTTTTCTGGAAAATCATTTTTAGGAAAATAATTAATTTACCTTTGTTTGCTGATATGTAATAGAAAACGTTTTTTGATATTTGGATCTCATTTGGAAAATGATTTCAATTCTATGATTTTATCTTAGGCAAAAAAAATAATTTCGAATTTTTTGATATTTTTATTTTTAAAAATAAAAAAGAAAAAGAAAGAAAGAAAGAAAAGAAAGAAAAGAATAAAATATTTAAAAAGTCAAGGGAAGCAATTCCGGAAAATGTTTTCACCTTCTTAGATTAGATTAGGGAATTCACTTTTCTAATTTTATATATGAATATTTTCCTTGACCGAAAAGTGTATTGAGTTGACTAATTATTTTCAGCAAACCAAACGGGTGTAAGTCCGGAAAATGGATTTCCGAAAAACACTTTTCTCTAAACAAACGCATTATGTTATGATTCCGCATCATCGTGTATCGGGAGTGATTCGGGGCTTTCCTTCTTTTCTTGGACGTATAAACCGTTCCCATCGATCTGTTTGGTCCCCAGAGCTATCGCTTTCCCCATGACTCACCCGCCCATCTGGTCTGAAGCTTTTGCCGGTCATGAAGAGCTAGCACGAGAAGAAATGATTTGGACGGGCAACATTAGTGGCTGAATATATCACGGTTCGCCATCTTGATTTTCCTTTCGGTGACTTCATGTTGGTGCTGTCTATGTGCTGCATTAATAACAACACACTTTTTCTTGTGCGCATCTACGATTGTGATGGCCCCGGCGGCGGTGCACGGGGAGGAGGGATGGCGGCGCGTCCGCTTCTCGGTCCTTGGACGTCCGCAAGGGAGAGAGGGGGAGCTTTTCTTGTCCCACATCGCTTAGGGAGAAGTCTTGGACTGACTTGTAAGGCTTGGATTTCTATATTTGTATAACATATTTTAGAGCCGTGAAGGTCAGTAGGCTCAAAGCGGACAATATTACATAATGTAGACCCGAGGCATTATAGGTAGTATCAAAGCTAACTTCCAACCGCGTGTGGGGCCACAGCGGCGGTGTGCGGGGAGGAGGGATGACAGTGCGGCTACGCCCCTACCCCAGACAACGACTTTTAAAGTTGTGAGGGTCAGTGGGCTCATTTTAAATTTTTGCTGTTGACATGAATTTTCGCAAGGAAGATGGTATGTAGAAAATATGACAAAAATAAATATTCACATCAATCAAAATTTCCCCTACAACTTACGTGGAGCTTTATTTAAAGTGGATCCGAGCCCATCACGTAGACACATCTGTTGATTAAATGAAGTAATATGAATCAACAAGAAACACGAACGCATAAAGTAAGAATGTCGATTCTCTTTTTTTGGACCACCATTTGTCGGAATCTTCCCTTTATGCCACTGATTTGGTGTGGAAAAGGCAAGCAAGCAATTTGTGTAGGATTTTCTTCAGAGTAATATGGTTTCGAGATTTAGAGGTAATTTCTTTAAAATCATCTTCCAATCTCATATTTTTCAGTCTCCTTTCTTATGGAAATTCTCCCCAATCTTTTCCATGACCATTTGATGTTTATCTTTTTTAATGGTAAGAGTTGATGAGTGTCTCGTCACCTATTACAATGTATCACCAGGATAATTGTTGGATATCTTGCGGAAATATGCAAGTATTCAATTTATATTTCGCAATACTTTCTTTCACGGAAATGCATATCTAGAATTGAATCGATTTATTTTCAGAATAAGAAGAGCCGCATATTCCTTCCTTCTTCTTGTGAAAATTCCGCTGCCAACAGTTGGTGTTTAATATATTTTGCGTTTATCGATGCTGAAAGTTAATTAGTTTTCCTAACTTTGTAAGATTTAATATGGTTGTATTCTGATTATCCATTAAATTTTTTTACTTACGTTACTATGTTAATGTAATATAGAGGAATTCATGTCAAAATAGTGAAATATTGGTGGCCCCATACTTTTAACTTTTTAATGACAAAATTGATATTGAGCAGGAGATACTGTTTAGAAATTACAATAAAGTTTTTATAAGATTGTGTAAAATGTGAGGACATGCACACTTATGATTAATTTGTCCAACATAATAAAATCACAACTTTGGGTATCCTTTGTCCAATGAGAAGACAACGCCATGGTGTCAATTCCGTTTCATGGGTCCCCATGCTCTGATCGGGCGGATTCCATTCTGATTACATTGGCTCAAAAGATGAGGGTTGTTGAACGTATACAGTACGTTCGTTTCGGAAAATGAACTCTAAGACGATGGAAAATACTTTTCGAGAAATCAATTTTATGGAAATATGTAATTTTCCCTTTTCGGATTAGGGAATTCGTTTTTTTATTTCTATTCCATGGATGAGTTTTTGAGAAAAATACGCGTTTAATAACAATACAAATTTCTATTCCCAAAACAAAAATTTGTTTGATAACGGCACAAAATTTCTTTCTTTCGAGTGGCTGGTGAGTGAATGGTGGGCTGGCAATGGATGGTGAATGGCGGCGGCAGGCGGTGACATGGCCAGTGCAAAGGATGGCGGCCAACGTTGGGCAGCGGCGAGAGGCGGCTGATGTCGGGCAACAGCAAGAGGCGACGAAAGGCGGCCAACGGGCGCCTGCCCACATTGGCCAAAGGTAGGAGATGGCGGCCTACGAACAACGGGAGATGGCGAACAGTAGGTGGGTGGCGATAGGCGGTAGGTGGGCGACCGACTAGTAGCGAGAGCGAGTGATAAGAAGAAATTTTATGACTTATTTTTGTTCCAGAAATAGAAAAGTAGAAAAGTTTTACTTCTAATTTTTGTTCTAATCCTATTTCTGAAATCAAAATTTGTTCCAGAAATAGAAAAATGAAATTGCGTTACCAAACGGATTTCTATTCCAAACCTATTTTAGAAACAGAAAAATAGAAACAGAGAGAAACAGAATGGTTATCATTCGCAGCTTTAGGACGCGAATGAAAATTCTCGAAACAAAAATTTGTTTGATAACGGCACAAAATTTCTTCGTGTTGGATGGCTAACGAGTGGATGGTGTGCGGATGGTGGTGGCAGATGGTGGCATTGGACGGCGGGTAGTGGCGGACGGCAACGCGGCTAGTGCAGAGGATGGTGGTTGGAGGCGGCTATCGTTGGGCAATGGCGGAAGGTAGGCGACAGGCGGCAGTGGGAGGTGGGCGGCGGCAAGAGGAGGACGGCAGCAGGAGGCGTGCGGTCAATAGTATAAGAAATCAAGACGAAGCAGAGGTAACAAAAAACGGATGAGGAATTGTGCCATCACGCTTCAATCACTATAGATAGCAGCAGTCCCATGATCAGGCTACTTGTATGTAATAGCCTTCTATCCGACACCAATGTGAATCTCTGGAGAAAGAATTTCATTTGAGCAAGCAAAATGGACCATTGAACAAGCTCATCTACCAAAGAAAACGATTAAACCGTCGTACAATAGTCTGCATCACTCGCACAAGCAAACAAAGTTCTCGAGCCGAACAGGAAAGCTCTAACCTTCAAGCAGAACTATCCTTTTGCATATGAGTGGCAGCATGTCGAAGAAAATAGCCACAGAATGATGGTATAGTCTACCAAACTTTGCCCGAACCAGAGCTTGGGGCACGGAGATACAGTTTCTTGGAAGGCTATCTCACCAAACCTCGCCAAGCTCCTGGGATTTTGTTGGGAGGATGAAAATTTAGCTTTTGTTTATGAGTCCATATGAAAGGGCAGCTTGAACAACTACCTTTTCAGAAGCAAGTGGCCTAATCACTCTGAATATCTGAAGAGTCTCCATAAGGATGCCAATTATTTAGCATATCTTTTTGATCCACTGAAAGTAATAGTTGCCGAATGTGCTGATTTCAAAATTCAAGCTGGTTTGAACACGTGCTTGCTTTTAAGCATTGCTTACATTTAACACTGCCCATTACTCTGGTGCAGAGGGCTCCACTGCTCATCTTCCATGGGATGTACGCCTCAAGATTGCGGTCAGGGCTGCCAGAGGCCTGCCCTTCCTGCACAGTTCTGAGAGGAAACTAATATTCAGGGATTTCAAAACTTAAATATTTTGCTAGATGCGGTTGACATCTTATCCTCCTTATAATAATTATTGTCCTGTTTCATAAAATTCATATGAACCCTATCATCAGTCTAGTCAAGTTCTTGGGAGGAGGATAATTATGACAGACATGCCTAGTTTCTCCCTTTGAAGACTTGGAATTGTGTCTTCTAACCAGGAGAAAAGAGTCATAATAGCAAGTGGAGATCCTATGTTTCCGTCTGCTTCATTGATGAAAGGTGTATAGTTGATTGCAAATCCATTCTTCTTAGATTTGATATTAAGTTCAGAACACGAGACGAGAGCATGAACCAGTCCCCTGCTGCTTTGGATATTCCCATATTGTTTTTTGCTAGAATCATGAAAGTTTGCAATTCATATTTAGGCTGGAAACCGAGTCTAATTTACTGTCTGGTTCTTCTGCAATCTTACACGGCCAAACTTTCGGACTTTTGATTGGTGAAGTCTGGTCCTCCAGAGGGCGAATCACATGTTTCCACACGAATTGTGGGTATCATTGGCTATGCTGCCCCTGAATACTTTATGACTGGTAATCCGATAAAACATTTTCCACTGTAAAGTGCTTCTTGGCGACTTAGTGTTGAATGATGTTCAGTTGAATTATGACAATGATAGGGTGTGTCAGGAAGTTAAGTCTTTGATTTTACAGGCATCTCTATGTAAAGAGTGATGTTTGCAGATTTGGCGTCGTGTCGTCTGTGATACTGAGAGGCTTAAGTGCAATAGATAGGAACCGTCCGGCATCAAAACATCATTTAGTGAAGCGGGCCAGACTACTCTTATCCAGTAAAAGAAAATTGAGGACTATAATGGACTGTAGATTGGAGGACAATTACTCTGTAGATTCTACATTCCAAATAGCACAGCCAGCATTAAAATGCCTCCGCAGGACTCCTTACAAGCGGCCTTCAGTGACTGAAGTCAGGGAAGCTGATGCACCTAAGGGACCGGCGGACCCCGTTATCCATCTAGACGAACCTGTGGGCTTAAAGTCAACGATGTCGGATTGAGCTCAAATTTGATGGGCTGAAGCGAAACGGCGTGCTGATCAATACTCACCGCCTTTGGCCGTGACTAACGATTGATTTTTGCGGTTCGAGATTATTTAGATGGATTTTTTTATTTTTTTAGTATTTTTTTGGGGTTAATTTAATAAAGGGCAGTTTTGTAATTTTACGTTTTGATGATTACGTTTCCTAATAGGGTTAGATTTGGGTCTATATAAGTTTGTTTTAGGGTTTCCTTTGAGCAGACTTTGGATATTTTGATTTGATAATCATATTTGGAGGACGAATTGTCTTCTGTCGAATTTTCTTGTTCAGTCAAATTTTCTATCGCGTTTCGGTATCAATTGGTATCAGAGCAAATGGCTGAACAGAATCGCGGTCGTGGACGGCGGCCTCGTGGTGGCCGGGGGCGTGGAGGCGTTCCTGAAGCAGACGACCAACCGCGTCTAAAAGATCTGCGAGACGTAGAAATTGAATAACAGAGAAGACGAATCCAGGATTTGGAGCGACAACTTGCGGAGGCAAGATTGGGCGTTCAATCCGAAGAAGGAGAGGAATCTGAGGATTCATCCGATGATGAAGAAGAAGACGTAAACCCTTTCGGGGTTCTGAACCAGGGGCGGAATCGAGGAGTACGACCTGGAAATCAGCGTTCTTCTCAAAATTTCGGAATGAAGATCGAGATTCCCGAGTTTAATGGTAAGGCTCATCCTGATGAGTTTATTGATTGGTTGCATACGTTAGAACGGATTTTTGATCTTAAAGATCTAACTGAGGGGCAAAAAGTGAAGTTAGTGGCTATTAGGCTGCGAAAACATGCTTCGATTTGGTGGAAACATGTGAAAAAGCAACACGCTAGAGAGGGGAAGCCGAAAGTGGATCGCTGGGAGAAGATGAAAAAATTATTGCAAAAATTTTTTTTGCCTACCCATTATAGGCAAGAGGCGTTTATTGAGTATCATAACGTCAAGCAGGGTGATAAAACAATTGAAGAATTTACTGAAGAATTTGATCGTTTGCGGATGCATTGTGATGTGGCGGAGGAAGACGAGCAGACGATTGCACGATATTTGGCAGGGTTGCGATATGAGATCTCTGATGTTGTCCAATTACAGCAGTATTGGACGTATGAGGATGTGTGTAGACTAGCCCTAAAGGTGGAGGGGCAGTTTAAAAGAAAGAGCAGTAAATCCAAGTGGTCTAGCAGCGGTTCTAAGTGGACAGGCAACAGTTCCAAGTGGTCAGATAAAGAGTCCCGAGGGAAAGCAGGGAGTTCTTCGGCCCCGGCAGCAGTTGAGGGCGCTGGTTCAAAATCTGCAACAAAAGGAGAGCAGAGTAGTGCAGAATCTAGCAGGGGAGGAGCTGCAGGTAAGCGATGTTTTAAGTGTCAAGGATTCAGATATTTTGTTGCTGATTGTCCGAACCGACAGTTTGCGATACTTGTAGATAATCCAACTTTTGATGAAGACCCAACTTATGATGAATCTGATGGTGAGTAAGCTGATGCGGATCCAGATCCGGAGAACATTGTTTATGCCAATTCTGGTGAGTCTTTAGTTGTGCGTCGGGTTTTGAATATTGCTGAAGTAGATGATGAATCGTGGCTCAGGCATAATATCTTTCACACTAAGTGCACTAGTGGGGGAAAGGTGTGTAGTGTGATAATTGACGGGGGAAGTTGCAAGAATGTAATATCTACCACTATGGTAAAAAAGTTGGGGTTGAAAACTGTCGAACATCCTTAACCATATAAGCTGTCATGGCTTAGGAAGGGGAATGAGGTAAAAGTGAGCAAGAGATGTTTAGTGCAGTTCTCGATTGGGAAGAAATATGTTGATGAAGTGTGGGGTGATGTAGTTCCAATGGATGCTTGTCATATCCTGTTAGGAAGACCTTGGCAGTTTGACAGGAAAACACAGCATGACGGCTTCAAAAATACATACACCTTCAAGAAGGATGGTCGGACCATTACTCTGGGTCCTTCAGATTTGAGAAAAGAAGGGAAAAGTAATCTGCTTTCCAAATCAGAGTTCCAGGAGGAGGCGGTGAATGCCCCAAAGCTTTTTGCTGTCGTAGTCGTGGAGCAGAATCTTGATATTCCAGAAATTTCAACTCAAGTTCTGCCTATACTTGAGGAGTTTGCTGATGTCGTATCGGAGGAATTGCCACCTGGATTGCCACCCATGAGGGACATACAGCATTGTATAGATCTCGCTCTAGGAGCTGCTATTCCTAATAAGGCAGCTTACAGAATGAATCCTAAGGAGCATGAGGAGATGCAGAGGCAAGTGCAGGAACTATTAGAAAAAGGTGCAATTCGAGAGAGCGTGAGCCCTTATGCAGTGCCATCTTTATTGGTTCCTAAGAAAGACGGGTTGTGGAGAATGTACGTGGATAGAAGAGCTGTTAATAAGATCACGATCAGGTATCGCTTTTCTATCTCGAGATTTGATGATTTAATTGATCAACTGCATGGAGCGACTATCTTTTCGAAGATAGACTTGAGGAGTGGATATCATCAGATTAGGGTGTGTCCTGGAGATGAATGGAAGACCGCTTTTAAAACTCGAGATGGTCTGTATGAGTGGATGGTGATGCCTTTCGGGTTATCTAACGCACCGAGCACCTTTATGAGACTGATGAATCAGGTGTTTCGTCCTTTTATTGGCCAGTTTGTCGTCGTATATTTCGATGATATATTGGTTTATAGTGCATCGACTGATCAATACTTGCAGCATTTGAGAAGGGTGTTCGAGACATTGAGGGAGCAGAAATTATATGCTAATACTAAGAAGTGTCACTTCTTGACTGATCGTGTGACCTTTTTGGGATATATAGTAACTAAGGAGGGCATTCATATAGACCCAGCTAAGGTTGAGGCTATTACAAATTGGGAGATTCCGAAAAATATTCACGAGGTACGTAGCTTTCATGGGCTTGCGTCTTTTTATCGGAGATTTATTCGGGATTTCAGTACTATTATTGCACCTCTGACGGATTGTCTGAAAGGAAGTAAATTTGTGTGGACTAAGGAGGCAGAAGCTGCCTTCCAATTATTAAAGAAGAAGGTGACTGAAGCACCTGTTCTCGTACTTCCTGATTTTAATGAGATTTTTGAGGTACATTGTGATGCTTCAGGTGTTGGTATTGGGGGTGTCCTAAGTCAAAAATGTAAACCTGTGGCATTCTTTAGTGAGAAGTTGAACGAGGCGAAAAGGAAATATTCAACTTATGATAAAGAATTTTATGCTATTGTGAGGAGTTTGGAGCATTGGAGGCATTATCTCATCTCGAAAGAGTTTATTTTATTTTCTGATCATGAAGCCTTGAAATACATCAATGGGCAACACAAATTGAATGCAAGGCATGCAAAGTGGGTAGAGTTCCTTCAAGTTTTCAGTTTTTCCATCAAGCATAAGGCAGGAGTGCTAAATAGTGTGGCAGATGCATTGAGCAGAAAACACTCTTTGCTGTCTACGATGCAGGTAAAGGTTCTAGGTTTTGATACTTTTAAAGAATTATATGTTGATGACCATTATTTTGGGGATATCTGAAGGAAGAGCAAAACGGAGCCTTTTCAGCAATTTCAGATCGTGGAAGGTTACTTATTTAAAGATAACAGATTGTGCATTCGTCAATGTTCTTTGAGGGAATCTATTATTATTGAGGGACATGCAGGTGGTTTAGCTGGGCACTTTGGCGTGGATAAGACGAAAGCCTTATTGAGTGAACATTTTTATTGGCCTCGGATGGAGCGTGACGTGACACGTTTTATAGAGAGGTGCAGGATATGTCATGTGGCAAAGACCAAGAGTAATAATGAGAGATTATATATGCCTCTACCTGTTCCAGTTGCACCGTGGGAGGATGTCAGTCTTGACTTTGTCTTGGGTTTGCCAAGAACGCAGCGGAGTAAGGATTTAATAATGGTGGTTGTCGATAGATTCTCAAAGATGGCCCACTTTATCCCGTGTAGCAAGTCCTATGATGCTTCACAGGTTGCTCGATTATTTCTGCAGGAGATTGTTAAGCTGCATGGAATTCCTAAGTCCATTACTTCAGATCGTGATGTGAAATTTGTGAGTCACTTCTGGCGCACTCTTTGGAGGTATATGGGTACGAGTTTGAAGTTTAGTTCATCTCATCATCCTCAAACTGATGGTCAAACCGAAGTTGTCAATCGAAGCTTAGGGAATTTGCTGCGGAGTTTGATTGGAGATAATCCGCGACAATGGGACTTGGCATTGCCTCAGGCAGAATTTGCATATAACAGATCAGAGAACCGAACTACAGGCAAGACTCCTTTTGAGGTGGTTTATGGGCGTAATCCAATTACTCCATTAGATCTCACACAGATACCAGTTCTCAAGCAATTTAGTTCGGAAGCTGAAGAACATGCAAAACATATCAAAGAACTACATTCTCAGGTCCATAATCAGATCAACAGGCAGAACATGAAGTATAAGCAGCACGTGGATATACGCAGGAAAAGAGTCGTCTTCAAGAAAGGTGATCTAGTTTGGATTCACCTCAGGAAAGAACAATTTTCAATGGGTAAGTTTGGCAAGCTTCAACCTAGAGCTGATGGACCCTTCAGAATTTTGGAGTGAATTAGTGACAATGCTTACAAGATCGAATTGCCGGATAAGTATAATGTATCCGGAACTTTTAATGTAGCGGATTTGTCACCTTACTACCCTGAAGAGGAAGAAGGTCCTGAGGAGATTGATGACAACAATGAAGGCGAAGCAGATTCGAGGACGAATCTTTCTCTAGCAGGGGAGGATAATGCACCTAAGGGACCGGCGGACCCCGTTATGCGACTAGACAAACCTGCGGGCTTGAAGTCAACGATGTCGGATTGAGCTCAAATTTGGTGGGCTGAAGCGAAACGGCGTGTTGATCAATACTCACTGCCTTTGGCTGTGACTAACGATGGATTTTCGCGATTCGAGATTGTTTAGATGGATTTTTCTATTTTTTTAGTATTTTTTTGGGGTTAATTTAATAAATGGCAGTTTTGTAATTTTACGTTTTGATGATTACGTTTCCTAATAGGGTTAGATTTGGGCCTATATAAGTTTGTTTTAGGGTTTCCTTTGAAAAGACTTTGGATATTTTGATTTGATAATCATATTTGGAGGACGAATTGTCTTCTGTCGAATTTTCTTGTTCAGTCAAATTTTCTATTGCGTTTCGGCATCAGAAGCACTGGAATCAATAGAAACTGCCAATGCCAATAAAATACCACGGGACGCTTGAATTCACTACTTCACATGATGTGGTCGAAGTCTGTTGCTCCACATTTTTCTATTTCTCCCAGGATCAATCTTGGGCTGTGAAATTTCATCTCCAGTGTAGCCAGCAGTAACTAGGTGTAGTGTTTTCTTGTAAGTTCTTTGGAATATTCATGAACTTTATATATCAGTACATGCATTGGCTTGTGAATTGAGATCTTGTGATCGAACTTTCTTTAAATGAGGAATGGTTTCTCAAATTCTCGATTCTATCAGCAATCTGAGGTTTACAAAAGAAGTCTGCAGCTCGTCAAGATTTCAAGCTTCTCTGCATTATCTTCTTCTTTTTACATGCTTACGCTTTAAACATGAGCAGAAGCTCATTTTCATTGCAGTCGTGAATTTGTTTGTGCTGTATTCGGTCCGCAATCAATCCCCACGAAGTGTTATGCGGTTCGGTCCGTTCTCATAGTGATTTTTTTAGCTCTGTGACACGGTTGGGTTATTGGTGGAGTCGTTTGAAGCAAAGAGCTGCTCAGTTGTCCATTCAGAATGAACAAGATGTGTCATTTGGCGCTGTTCATGTTGCAGCTAAGACATGTCCAATTGTTTTGTTGCTAAATAAAAGGCACATTTCAAGGAGTGGATTGGAGGGCGGATCAAGTTTACAACATGAGCACAATAATCCGGGCTCAATCTGTATACAGTTTATCGAACATGGTAATAACAATATAGGGTTGAAAACACAAATTATGATATATGAAGATCCGTAGGATTCAAAAACTCGAAATGTCAACAACATAAAACTAATGTCAACTTAATCAATTTCTGACCATTGTGATGTATATAATCAGGTGCTTATGCCAAGGGACTGTTGCTCAAATATAGGGTATGAACAGGTTTTTTAATATTTAAATTAAATTACACCGTTCCTTTCAAAATGGAATTATCCTCGAATCATGCGAGATTACATGCCAGTATTAGATAAAGTTAGATCGAAAATCTCTCGATTTTTTGTATCTTGTATCTATCTCATGAATGAGCAAATGTAGGACTAGACATAAAAAAGGTGCTTTTTGGGTCCGTAGGAAAGAGACAAGAGCTGTTCCTTATAAGACCGTAATTTCACTTTACAGGTCGTCATTGTTAATCGTCGTAACTCCGTTTCACTTATAACTAATAACTTACCTTTCTGAACATTAGGTTGACTATAGAATCGGTAATCGTAGCTTGAATACATTAACACTCAGTAATTGAGTCATTGTAAATGATAAGTTAGTAATCATCCCTCAAATATTATAATTTACCTCAAAGCCTCATGGTTTTTTTTTGGGGGGGGGGGGGGGTGTCAAAAAGCCTCGTAAGGTTGAACTTGCTCACATTTTATAACTTTTCATGAAGTATATTTCTTTTCCTATTTTTGGGAATTCAACTCCATGATTATAAAATGCGCTTCATATGTCATAATTTTCCTTAATGAATAGCAAAATTAACAATTTCATAGTCATTTTGTTTTACATTCATTAATTACTACTTCTTAAAATCAGCCGATGTTGATTTTTTCTCAATAACCACAGAATTTCCCGACGTCCACCGAAGTTCAGAAAGTCAAATTTTGAGGATGAGGGAAGATATATCTGCCGATGGGAATTGTAAGGATTGGGCTTTAGAAAAAAAGGAAGCCCAAAGCCCAGAGGCCCAATTCAGCCCTCTCAGCCCATTTAAAATGGGCTCGTTTCCACTTTATGCAGAGAAATCTAAAGAACAGAAAGGAAAAGCAAAGCAACGGCACCAGGAGAGAACAAAACGAGAGTTCGGATGAACCGACAAAGAAAAAAAAACAGAGGGTTTCTTGCGTGCCTTGAGTGTCTCCACGGGTCGGATTTAACTTCGTTTCGTAGCGCCCGGTAAGGATTCAAACTCTTTATCCGTTCGATCGAAGGAAATTCTCGTAGCTAAAGTGGTGAGTTCGGATCCATTTGAATTCTGAGTTGCCGGTTCGATCCATGAGTTGTTTAGCTGCAAAATCATGTAGCAATGAAAATTTAGGGTGTCGTGGAGCCGTGGGATTGTACAGATGTCGATTTAGAGTTACGATGTGATCGGAGTGAATATTTGAAGTTTTGCGTGCGCGGCCGAAGCCAGTTACTAAGGATTTAGCCTGTCTCGGGCCAAATTTAGGATGTTTTAGCACTTCGAAACAAATTTCTGTTTACAATAAGCTTGCTGAAATCAAAGTTCAGTAACCTAGTACAAGGGACAACAGTGGTTGTTCTGCTATGTGTGACGCGGAGGAGTCATTATGTTGCCAAATAAGTGTAGGTTAGTCGAGTCTTAGCTGAGAAAGTTATTTACTCCATTTTTTTATATCCATTTCACGTTTAATTGATATAATTTCGAGTTCGTTGGCTCGAGTTGTCTTCATTGTTTGGCTTCGGTAATTTCCTTGTTTCTTTTGCAATTCTTTCTTGCTTTCTTGTTTTGTTTTCAGTGTCTTTTTCACCATGAGGTGTAAGTTTTTGGGATGTAATCTCCAGCTGGTCTTGCCCTGAGAATGAAGGTGTTTGTTGTACCCTTATGATAATTCTCAACTTCAAATTGTGATTTCATGGGTTAAAGTTACCATATTTGGTTGTTTTTGTTGGATATGAGTTAGCAAGTAGGAAATTTTGTCACAGAATTATGGTTTTAGTTCCTCCTGTGGTTGGACTTTGTTACCCTTCGCATTTGCTTTGGGCATTTCATTGGATCAAGATTAAGTTTTGATGCTTTAGCTGGAATACTGAGGCAAGAGAAAATTAGAAAGAAATTGAGACAAGAAATGAGAATAAAATGATTTAGAGAGCAGATATGAGCGAGGAGGAGAAGAAGGCATTTGCCACGAGAATGTAACATATTGGTCACGGCGTACTTATGGAATATGTTTGATATACAAGATGGGCTCAGTCCCAACAGTTTGAGCGTTCAGGACAAAGGGCTGTTTAACATTGTGTTTGGAGTTTCAATGCAAGAGCTGGAATTCTAAGTATACATCTTATAGATATTCTGCATTTTATGCTAGTTAAAGTACTCCTGCTTTCTAAATTATCTTGACATTCATGCAAGCCCCAACTTACTGACAAAGCGGATTATGAAGGAATATGCTGCATACACATGTCCATTAACAACTTACAGATTTTAACTTCCATAACAAACTCTTTTTGCACCCACTGACACCTCTATAACTCAATTAGTTCCTGCTCGTCTCTAGCTCCTGTCTTCAGCTCACGACGAATTCTTCACCTTTTTCTCATCACTTGTGTAATCACAGGAGGACCAGCTGTGACTGTTAAGCAGTTCATCATCTTCTGAGGATGGCCTGAGCAAGAGCATGGGAGGGAGGTCAAATGAGTCTATTCCAAATGGTTATGTGGCTCCCACTTCAGAAGTCAGAGTCTTTAGTTTTGCAGAGCTGAAAGTTGCAACAAGAAGCTTCAGATCTGATACAATTCTTGGCGAGGGCGGTTTTGGTAGAGTCTTCAAAGGCTGCCTCGACGAGAAGGGGTCTTTAAAGAGCAAAAGAATGACTCCAATTGGTAGGGTCTTCAAAGGCTGCCTTGACGAGAAGGGGTCTTCCCAGATCAGAAGAATGACTCCAATTGCCATCACAAAGTTGAACCCAGAGAGCATGCAAGGATTCAAAGAGTGGACGGTAATCTTAGTTCTTCTCACGAAAGCTCGGGTTGCATGTGCTTTAAAGTATTTAATGTTATCACTATTGCATTTTTAGGAAGAAGCTCTATTATGATGGTGGGAGAACATGTCCAGATACTTAGTTTGTTGTAGAAAAATGAGAACGAGATGATAGATGTTAGTGTCTTTTGTCGATATATTGTTCTGGTTTTGTGTAGCTAATTTCTTATGAAGCTCACTATTTCAGTTTGCTGTCTTCCTTTCTATGATAAACGTCTTTGCCCAACTCAACACATATTTCTTGGGGTTTGGTCTATGATGTGGACCAGATTATTTGGTTAGGATTGCAATTATTTAGGAGAAGACGGTGCTTGCTCCTCTTATCCTTTGTATTAGGGTCTGTGACTTGTCCTATGACCAGGAGCATTTCTCGACAAAAATCCAGAGAATATTGTATGGTTCAAGTACACATAAAAACATTGAAAAATCTTGTGAGATTCTGTTTTCAAGGACTTCTGGGGTTAGTGTAAGTATTTTCAAGACATGCGGTAGAAGAGTAAAAATTTGCCTATCCTACACCTGGTGTCATTAATTTTCCGGTGTTTATTTTATCTCTATTCAAAATCAAAACAGCAGGCACAGTGCTGGGTGAAATACATGGCTCATATAAGATGCCGGACGCATGTACCATTAAAGATTTAAATAGTCAAAAAATTTCGAGAATAGGTGTTTTCACCAATTTGCTGAACAGGTTGTCAGGATGTAAAGCGACGAGACACAAATGGTTAAGGCATCTGTTTTGGAAAGCACATTTGAGTGGCCATCTCGGGGTGTGTGGCTGAGAAGGCAAGCTGCTGTAAATCCTGGGACCATTTGATCTATAGATACCTCAGATGAACATCTGTGTTCTTGATCTAAATCTTGAGATTCCACAATCCTATCCTACAGTTGTTATGTCTAAGTTGTGCGGTGCATATTACATGCATGTTTGTTTTCCAGCAGCCAAACAGCACGGAAGTGGAGGAAAAAAGTAGGATGAGAGAAGCTTTGCCAGCTTAGCTTCTATCTCTAATGTTCGTGAGAGGTGGAGTAGAGATGTCTTATGAATCTTCATTGTTTATCAATATTATGGTAAAAGTCTTGTGATAGCTTGTAAATTTTGAAATGTGGGGAGTCTTCTTGCATTTCACAGAAGGACTTTAGGTCCTGCATCAGAAACTATTATGACTTATATCCTTGCCTTTTAAGCTAAACTCAGAGGATATCACTACAATGTACCTGAAACATTAAATCCCAATATGAGTTTTACGACATCATAGCCACTTCTGAAATTTCTCAACATAGTTCTAGGAACTTAAACCATCCTTAATGAGGATATTTTATTTGTGGAAAAATATGCTGGCCGGCCCTGAAAGTAAGGTGACATAATTCTTTGAGTCCAAACTCATGCTACTTTAGGAGACACTGGACATAACTGTTCTTCTTCAAGTATCCTTGGAAGAATGAATAAGATTTTTCCATTTTCTTTTTCATGAATCACCTGGTAAATGGAGGTCAACATGTTAATAGCATGCAAGTCTTTTATAAGGGAAAAGATGAGGAGGGAAGGACTTAGCCTCCACATAAATCTATTTAGCAAATGAATTTTTCAAAATTGATCTTCACTCAAGATGCTATTGTCTTTCTTGGAAGGTGGACATCTACTTTGTACTACACAAGATGAGTCCACTCTATTCTCATGTTGCATATCAGAGCTTGTATGATTCTGTGTTTTAGACTCTACATAGTTACCCATGCAGTCATCAATCAAATCCTCAATTGGCTTTGCCAATGTCAAAATCATGCGAGGGATATTTACTTGCTTTATAAATAGGTTGAGCACTTAAGGTTTGTTTACTCCTTGTTTACATGAACACGAGGTTGTGTACTTACAGTAAGGCATATGAAATTCAACCATGTGGTTCACATGTCAGGATTTACTATTGAACACGGGTGATGATGCATCATTGAATATTTCATCCCAGTTTTTATTTCAGATTATTTGTTACCATCTAACATTTGTACGGTGCATCCACGGTAGATGGCTCTGAGGGTGCCATTCTGGGTTTCTTTAATTTCTTTTCAGACAAATTGGTCGTTCTGTCTCCTCTCTTTTTTCTGGGGAAGATGCATATTTGCTTCATCTACTTAAAAAATGTGAAATTATGAGGTTTTACCCTATTTTGATTAGAGAGTGATAACTTTTTGCAGTTGGTGGTGAGCTTCCTGGGCAGCTTATCTTGTCCAGACATTGTCAGGCTAATGGGATACTGTTTGGAGGATAAAGAGCTACTTGTCCATGAGTTCAAGCCAAAGGGTACCCTAGAGAACCATCTCTTTGGAAGTAAGGTTCTTTCTTGGGCGATATATACATACTTGCCTTAAATTTATGGTAAATATGATATTTTCTTGTTTCAATGTACTACACAAATCCTGTTTCTTTCCTGCTGCAAAGGGCGTTGGCCATTAAACCACTTCCATGGGTCACACGGATCAAAATTGCAATAGGAGCAGCCAAAGGCCTCACGTTCTTGCAGTAGTTAGGCAGGCAAATAATCTGCAGAGATTTTAAGGCCTCAAACATATTGCTGGACTCAGTAAGTTTCACGTTCGTTACTTAGATTAAATTAAGCAATACCACATTGCTGTCGCCTTTAAAATTTGGTTCCAAAATCTTCTCCTGTGCTGAAATAACTCACATAAGTTTGCAACATATCTCTTTGTGCAATTCCGTCCTGCATTCTGGAAGCAGCAAGAATTTGAAACCTTATGCGTTGAGGATTTCATTCTGGCCAGGTTTTCACATATGACACGGGAGTTATCATTGCAAAGCATCTTCAAAGCCTGATTCGTCACCTGAGTACATTTTCCTTATTTTTTGGTTGGGGGGCTTTGTTGTTATGCTCGTCTAAAATTGCATATTCCCAAGATACTCTTTCCTTAGGTAGTTTATAATACCAGTCATTAGCCTGAGCTAAGCTTATTAAATCTGCATTGTCCAAGTTTACTGGTGTATAGATCACGCTAGCAGTAGAAAGGAGACCTTATCCACTTTGACCTTTTGGTTGGCATGTGTTTTGACTGTCCTATAATGCCAAACTATCAGATTTTGGTATGGCAAGAAAAGGTCCAGATGAAGACAGATCACATGTGAGGACACAGGTTTATTGGAACTTATGGCTATGCAGCACCCGAGTACATAGCCACAGGTAATATGATGGGCTTTCTGAATTGCTTGGGGTGATCATAGCAGAGAACATTGCATTTTGGACTTAGTTTGACCATGGCTGAAGCCATGTTTAGCAAATTCGTGCTAGATTGTCACATCATTCTGGTTGAACAGGTCATTTATATGTGAAGAGCAATGTCTATAGCTTCAGGATGTTACTGGTTGAGCTTTTGACAGAATGCGAGCATACTATGCAAATTGTCTGACTGATCACCAGATTTTGGCAGAGGGGCTCAAGCCGCATTTTTCTAAAAGGAAATTGACTAGAATCATGTACTCTCGACTGGAAGGGCAATATCATCTCGAGGATGCTCTTTACTTTGCCGCACTCGCATTCCTATGTCTCTGGTATTCGCCCAAAGCACCGGCTGGCGGCCATCGATGAATGAAGTTGCGGAAGCCCCGGAAAGAATAAGTTGCAGCTGATGGAAAATTCTGTTTCTTAGACAATTGATCCCAACTCGGTCGTCTTTCTCCGACACGGTCAGTAATTCTTTATTCATCACCTCCGCTCATTGCTGATTCATCTTCTCAACTGTGTGAACTAGCTTGGCCAATAGATATGCTTGTTGGCACAAGTTAGACTGACCCATCCATGCCTTAAGTTCAAAATGTGCCCATGTTGATTCTCTGTGTGTGTATCGGTGTGTGCGTGATAAGGAGAGAGAGATTAAGCCTGTGCCATCATGATTTGGCCGAAAAGCTGCCCTGTTCTCCGAGCTTAAGAATTTTGTCAAGTGGCTCTAGTCTGCCCAAACAATCAAGTTTGCTTTCCATGCCCAAGTCATCAGGTGACCCCCTGACCGCATGATAAAGGCAAGCTGTGTTTGCAAGGCCGGATAAATATGTTAATTATTTTGGAACGATTTTTTCGTATTTATGGATTCCAAATGCTCAAACCTCGACATAAAAAAAAGAAAAAGAAAGATCCTAACGGCAAAAGACATCCCGAGGGGATTGGACATTATTAGACATCGGCGGTCAAGCTCTGATTGGGTGGAATGTTCCTCGTATCGTTAACAGCTAAGATCCCCCGCACGTGTGCAGGACCTCCTTCATAAAAGCACATTCTTCTAACTGTCACAAGTGACAGGAAAGTCTAAAGAAAGCTGTCCAATCATGGATATATATTTATTTTAATCGTGTGGTCTCGTGTATTCCATCGCTATCAACTTTCTTAAGAAAGACCCAACCCAACCTCATTAAATGCGGTAAAAGGGTTTCATCGTAATTTCACGCTGTTGCGACATAAAGGAATAATAAACTGAAAGAACGAGCGATGAATGAAAAGGAGCAGATGACACTATTGTCAACAGAGAGATAGAGAGATAGAGAGAGATAGAGGTCGCTGCTTCCATACACGTGTGCAAGGGCAGGAAAGTGTGGTCTCACTGTTTATTAAATTCGATATAAAAGACTAAATTCTCTTTCCTTTTACTTTACTGCTCGTTGACAAACAATAACTGTCAAATTCAAAAAGGTGAAAATAATTGCTAGCACAGAGATAGATTGGGGGGGCAGCTTTGGTGGGGGTTCTTGGCATACTTGAGCTTAGTCCTCTGCAAAATCTTCGTTGCCCAGTCTTTGACTTCCTCGACTATCTTCTCAAAAGCACCGACCAACTCTGCCTGTGCGCTTGCCCGAACACCGGTCTTGCAAAACGTGGCAAAGTGCTCGCAGTTGTTATCGAAGAGGTCGTACTCACCAAAACTATCGCTCCCGTGAAGCTCCCAAGCCTTGTTTACAACTTCCTCGGGCAGTTTGGTATCGAGTAAAGTCGTGCGAGTCCCCCGCCTCGTCAGCCAATACTCCAGCAAAGGCCGCCCATATGCATATGAACGAAGGGAATGGAGTTTCTCGCCTTCTCGCCGGAAGGAATCGAGAGAAGTCTTGTCGACTCCTGTTCTTGTGAGATGAATTACATTGCCCCCTCCAACGTAAATTCCTATTAGAATCGATATTGAGTATGTACAATAAGTAACCACACAATCAACGTATTAATAGGGAATGAGAAGAGAATAGATGTGGGTCGATGGCGGGAGAGGATTGCCTAAGTGAGTCGTAATATATTATTCTTTGTGTTGGAGAATCAAAGACTAGTAGAGAATATACTTCGATGACAACAAATCACAAAGTTTCAGTGTTTTGCATGATTTAACTGAGGTACGTTTTTTTAACGACTAATTTCGACCTTTCCGGAAATGTGAAGAAGAATATTCAGAGAGAGAGACGACTGAACGAGGAAAGATGTCGAGGAAGAAGGAAAAAAAAAAGAGGAGAAACCATGAAAATTGGATAATTTTCTATCATTTGATATCAATAGCTCGAATTGTCTTGGGGGAAAAACCAGCTTCTCATCTCACAATTTTTTTTTTATTTACTAGCATGGATAGAGAGAGAGAGAGAGAGAGAGAGAGAGAGAGAGAGAGAGAGAGAGAGAGAGAATGGGGAAATGGACAAATGAAGAAGGAATGAGCGGGTTGCACAACAGAGACTAAACAGATTAGTGAGAGTGAGCCCCACCGGGAACCCCATCAGCTTCTTGGCGTTCAAAGTCCTCGAGAGCTCGTCGAGGACCTGTGAGTCAGAGAGCCGGCGAAGGCGAGGATGAGGCCGAGGACGGGGAGGCTGGATGGGCAGCTGTGGAAATGGAAAACGGAAGAAGGTAAACTAATTATTGTGGGTGAGCGCCACTGAGAATGGCATCAGCTTATCGGAGTTCAAAGTCCTCATGAGCTCGTTGAGGACCCGGTGAATCAGAGAGCCGGTGAAGGGGAGGACGATGCCAAGGACGGGGGGCCGGATGGGCGGCTACGGAAATGGAAAACGAAGAAGGTAAGCAAATTGATGTGGGGGAGCCCCACAGAGCACGCCATCAGCTTCTCGGCTTTCAAAGTCCTCGAGAGCTCGTCGAGGACCCGGTGAGTCAGAGAGCCGGTGAAGGGGAGCATGAGGCCAAGGACGGGGCGGCCGGATGGGCGGCTGTGGAAATGGAAGAACGAAGACAGTAAACAAATTAGTGCGGCTGAACGTCCACCGAGAACGGCATCGGCTTCTTGGCGTTCAAAGTCCTTGAGAGCTCGACAAGGAGCCAGTCAGACAGAGAGCCGGTGAAGGCGAGGATGAGGAGGCCAGATGGGGAACATCAGATATACGAGTGGCCATTGAAATATAAAGAAGAAGACGATGGCAAGATTTGATAATCTCGCTGAGTTGAACTATCATGTCAAGCGCATACAGCTACTGTCCTTTGGCCAAATGAAAGATAACAAATAACGATTTAGTCGAGCAGGTAACCATGTTATGAGAAAATGATAACGATAATGGGAAAGGAAAAAGAGGATGAATGGCCCACCGTGGTGTGAGTACAGGCCAAACCGCCGGTAAGTGTAAATATGATCCCCAGGATTAAGCTCTTCCGGTCTGACCACGGTCCCCGACAGTAGCAGCCATAATGTGAATAACTTGTCGATAATCTCAGCCACCATTTTATCCCTTTGCTGTCCTTCTGTGGTCTCTCGTACGTGTGTGCTTCGACGGAATAGGAGCTGGGTGGGTTTTCTAGATTGAGACTTAGGAGAGGATTTGAAGAAGGTAGGAACACTAGTCTAAATTGATACTAAGTGGGTTGGAATGAAAGGGTACCTTGGGTCTGGTTTGATGATGGCGATGAGAGAGAGAGAGAGAGAGAGAGAGAGAGAGAGAGAGAGAGAGAGAGAGAGAGAGATTGAAGGAGGAGCAAGAGAGCACACTGAGAGAAAAGAGAGGGAAAGGAGTTAATCGTAGGATGGTGAAGGAGGGAGTGTTCACATAGGGCGACAACTAAAAAAAAATATGGAGGGGGGGCCCCATTTTGAATCTTGGAGCCTAGAGGAAGAAAATGTACATATTGCATGGCCTCGATCTCGTCCGTATGTATTTACGGATTAATAAAAAAAGAGCAACATGGGTTGGATTAGGCTTGGGATAACTGGTGACACGACACGATCAATTGCTCTTTCTAATTCAACCAGAACTTTCTTTTTCCTCCATATGCAATAGCATACGGGATGATCTTAGTTTTGTGTTCGTTTCTCGAATTTTGTTAGGGACATTTATTTGTGAATTACTAAACAATGAACGTAAGGTTGCGCGCGAGTTTGGTTCCACGTCGAAGGTTCTCAAAACGGTCTACGGTGTCCCCGTTTGACGTTCCTTTGTTCACTCGTCCCCCAACTTCACAAAATGACAAGCAAAAGTTTGACTCTAGCGAGCATGATCCACTAGAATTCGACTCGATTCATGACCATTATTTGGGCAAAGAGAGAGAGAGAGAGATGCGATTGGATCTCTGTGATGGTTTTGCTTTTTGATGCATCTTGGCCGTATTCTTTTGCACCATTTGCATCATTTTGCACCACTTTCTTCTCGTGAAAATCATCGACCACGATAGCCATATCAATGCAGGCCAACAAAAGGGGGCTCCTTTTTCCTATCATCCTTTTTGTTGAAAATATGTATCGAGCTTGAGCCCGAAGCGAAAGTCTGAATATTTTAAATTGGATATTTTGCGGACATCTGAAATCAAGCAAAGCAAAAGAGGCGTGAGTTTCCGGATTGGAGTTGGAGTCCGCGGCTTCAAATTGAAAAGTCCAAGTGGACTTTGATTTACACAATGACTCGGTCAATGTGTCAGAAGAAGAAAGAAATCAACGGAAAACAGAATTATTTCCTCTATTAGAGTCGGCAAGAAATAAAAGAAAGAAAATAGAAAGAATAAAAGTATTCTTTCCTCATTCTAGTGGGAGTCACGGTCAACAGAGGGAAAGTCCAAGCCAAGCTTGGTTGACCGAATTATCCAGGTTTTCTTCCAATTCTGAGTCGGCTCCTTCCAAGACCATTCTCTTCCACATATATTCCAATGTCCCCTAGATCCTAGTTCAATGAGCTCTTTTGTTTCGCTCTTTGCAGCAGTTTCCGCCCCCCATAAGATGGGTTATTTCAGCAGGTGCGCATTAAAAAGAACAGGGTTTCATTTCGAATAGGTTGCTATATTTTTACTACGAGGCCAGGAAACGTCTTGATGATGATAGACCCAAAAAGTCTAGAGAGACGAGACCTCTCTACAACTTGCGGGGATCTGGAGCTTTGACGCTATCAAACATGCATCCACTTCCACCTTTCTCTTGCAAGGAAAGCTGGAACTGCAATATTACTTTGCTTCTGGTCGCTTCAAATCAAATTGCACAACAATTTCTAATTGTGACTCCGGAAATGGTTTACAAGCAGGGCATTCTTGAAAATTAATAATCATTTAGAGAGAGAGAGAGAGAGAGAGAGAGAGAGATTGGATTTTTCTTTTCTTTTTTGGTTTTTGGGATTTTCTTGCTGAGGAACGAGGGAGACAGCAACAGGAAGCGGTCTCACGTTTACTTGAAGGTGGGGTCCTGTGGCTTTTGTGTGGTTTGATAGTTTCTGGGTCTTTCTTCCATCAGAGAGCATCGATTGCTTTTATTTCACGCTTCATTTGACTTGGTTTAGTTTTGGCATCGATAGAAATTCCCTGCAGCATACTTCATTCGTTGGAAAGGATACCCTACACTAGTATCGGAACAGAAAGGATCGATCCTACAACCCGAAATTTCCTTATATTAAAAATTGATGTACTATTTAGCCATCCATCCAATCAAACATCATAAGCCAAATTCGATTGACGAGTCCCAAACATGAAACCACGGCTATTAAGATGAACAAGAGAAGACACATCTGCAACGCTTTTAATTTCTTATCGTGTCAATTTAGAATATAATCATATTATATATGACTCAATATGCAACCTCAAAATTGCGCCAAGCTTGTGATAATAAAACGCAATACTAAGTTCGAATTTCACTTAAAATGGGGACAAGGTCTTGCACCTTTTGGGATTACTCTATATTCATAGAGATCCACCTATACTAAAACCACCTGGAGCACGAAGAATCATCCTATCTATCAAAAGTTTAGGCGCATGAAAGAAGAAATGAAAATCATTACCCGTTAATTGCAAGTTTAATCTCTCATCGTCAAGCAAGTCTTTTTATGGTGAACGAATGTCGTGATACTTTGAAATGAGAAAAAGTTAAACGCGATAAAGTATTTTACGTATTTCATTACACAATTCATGGCGTTGTAACCAATCAATCATCACTTTTGTGATATTAATCCAAACCTATTACATTTTAATATTTAATTAGTACAACTATGGATATTCTTGTTATTTTTGTGTTTGCATCTTAGGTAGCTTCTGACCCATAAAATGGTTAGAAGAGAGAGAGAGAGAGAGAGAGCAAATTTTTAGGTCTCGCGTTTGTTTGTCTCCTTTCTTGGGTGTGAGGCTGAAGCTTTGAAGTTGAAGGTGTGAACCTGCGACTTTTTCATGGATGGTGGGCCCCAGCTGTTTAGTGATAATGTTCGATAGATTATCAGGATCATCGACATGAAATTTGTGACTTAAAATTAAACGATTTCCAGGTTGAGAATATTATATTGTACACCTTATGGTTATGGGGCCGTCGCCAATAATGAATTAACATCCACCAATGCGGGAGCATCACTATAAAAATAGGGAAAAGTGCCAAAAAAGTCCTAAACCTTTTGCATTAGTGCCAATTTAGTCCTAAACCTTTTTTTGGTGCCAATTCAGTCCTAAACCTTTTGCATTGGTGCCAATTTAGTCCTAAACCTTGTTTTGGTGCCAATTTAGTCCTAAACCTTTTAAATTGGTGCCAATTCAGTCCTAAACCTTTTGTTTTTGTGCCAATTTAGTCCTTCCGGTCAATTTTGACCGGAATTTGCTAACGTGGACGCCTGCCGGCCGGCGGCCGGTCACCGGCGCTGACGTGGCGCTGACGTGGACATCTTAAATAATATTTTAATAAATTTTGAATTTTTCTGTTTTTTTTTCCTTTTTTTCTTTTTTTTCCACTTTTTTTTTTGTTTTTTTTTCTTTCTCCTCCTCTGGCCGGTCGCCGGTCCGGCGACCGGCCAGAGGCCAGTGGCCGGCGAGGTCGAGCTCGCCGGCCACTGGCGAGGGGAGGCTCGCCCTCGCCCGACCATGGCGAGGCTCGCCCTCGCCGCGGCCTCAGGCGAGGGTTCGAGCCTCGCCCGACCTCGCCCGACCATGGCGAGGCTCGCCCTCGCCAGTGCCGGGCGAGGTCGAGCGAGGTCGAGCCTCGCCAGCGAGCTTCACTGTCGCCGGGCGAGGTCGAGCCTCGCCATGGCTGGTTGAGCTCGACCCCGCCCACCGATGGCAAGGTCGAGCTAGCCCAGCCATGTCGAGGCTCGACCTCACCTAGCGATGACAAGGGTGGATCTGGCGAGACCTCGCCCGACAATGGCGAGGTCAAGCTCCCTTGGCCATGGCGAGGGTCAACCTCGCCCGGCGACGGCAAGGCTCACCCTCGCCAGTGCCGGCGAGGGCCAGCCTCACCCATGGCCAGCAAGTTCCAACTCGCCAGCCTTAGCCGCTGGCCGGTCGCTGGACCAGTGACTAGGGAAGAAGATAGGAAAAAAAAAAGAAAGAGAGAAAAAAAAGTAAAAAAAATATTTAAAAATTATCACGTCAGCGTCGGTCGGACAACTGGCACCGACTAGCCAAAAGTGGCCGGATATATTGAATTGACACAGTTGCAAAAGGTTTAGGATTGAATTGACTCTAATAAGCATGATCCACTAGAATTCGACTTGATTCATGACCATTATTTGGGCACAGAGAGAGAGAGAGAGAGAGAGAGAGAGAGAGAGAGAGAGAGATGCGGTTGGACCTCTGTGATGGTCTTGCTTTTTGATGCATCTTGGCCGTATTCTTTTGCACCATTTGCATCATTTTGCACCACTTTCTTCTCGTGAAAATCAGCGACTGCAACAGCCATACCAATGCATTCCTTTTTCCTACCATCCTTCCATCCAAAATTTAAGTTGCTACTCGATCTTGCTCAGCATGCTTTCATTGCAATCTGGAGGGTCGCTTTGGACCAATGGGTGGGTGTTTTCGCGAGTATTTTCATTTCGATCTAGAGGCTCTTTGCGAGGTAGCTGTCCGCGACGCTCACGTGGAGACGTCATCTTATCGAGCATCTAGAGTGCTGCGAATGAGTATAGATTCAACGCTTTGTGTTGACAATAAAGTAGATAAGCGATTGCGACTTTGACCAATTTAGCAGCAGGTCACATGGTTAAGATAACTGGGGAGGGGGTTGACGGATACCACACGCGAAGGATTTTGTATTGTACTCTGAGCGTACAAATATAAAATGGGGATGGGGGTGGGGCAACTGGGTTTGAACTCGGCGATTTTTTTTCTTCTTTTTCCAAAACGGGACGACGTCTCTTCTGTTTGTGGATTTTTTTTCTGTCGCTCCTTCAATGTCTCCTCGATCCTAGTTCAATGTGCTCTTTTGTTTCGCTCTTTGCAGCAGTTTCCGCCTCCCATAACATGGGTTATTTCAGCAGGTGCGCATTAAAAAGAACGGGGTTTCATTTCGAATAGGTTGCTATATTTTTACTACGAAGCCAGGAAATGTCTCGATGATGATAGACCCAAAAATTGTAGAGAGAAAAGACCTCTCTACAACTTGCGGGGATCTGGAGCTTTGACGCTATCAAAAATGCATCCACTTCCACCTTTCTCTAGCAAGGAAAGATGGAACTGCAATATTACTTTGCTTCTGGTCGCCTCAAATCCAAAATGCTCCACAACTATTTTTAATTGTCAGTACGGAAACGGTTGACAAGCAGGGGCTTTCTTGAAAATTAATTATCATTCTTAGAGAGAGAGAGAGAGAGAGAGAGAGAGAGAGAGAGAGAGAGAGAGAGAGAGATTGGATTTTTCTTTTCTTTCTATTTTTTGGTTTTTGGGATTTTCTTACAGAGGAGCGAGGGAGACAACAACAGGAAGAGGTCTCACGTTTACTCGAAGGTGGGGTCCTGTGACTTTTGTGTGGTTTGATAGTCTCCGGGTCCTTCTTCCACCAGAGAGCATCGATTGCTTTTATTTCACGCTTCATTTGACTTGGTTTAGTTTTGGCATTGATAGAAATTCCCAGCAATATACTTCATTCGTTGGAAAGGATACGCTCCACTAGTATCGGAACAGAAAGGATCGATCCTACAACCCGAAATCTCCTTATATTAAAAATTGATGTACTATTTAGCCATCCATCCAATCAAACATCATAAGCCAAATTCGATTGACGAGTCCCAAACATGAAACCACGGTTATTAGGATGAACAAGAGACGACACATCTACAACGCTTTTAATTTCTTATCGCGTCAATTTAGAATATAATCATATTATATATGACTCAATATGCAACCTCAAAACTACGTCAAGCTTGTGATAATAAAATGCAATACTAAGTTGGAATTTCACTTAAAATGGGGACAAGGTCTTGCACCTTGGGATTACTCTATATTCGTAGAGATCCACCTGTACTAAATTCACTTGGAGCACGAAGAATCATCCTATCTATCAAAAGTTTAGGCGCATGAAAGAAGAAATGAAAATCATTAACCGTTAATTGCAAGTTTAATCTCTCTTCGTCAAGCAAGTCTTTTTAGGGAAAATTGTCAAATCAGTCCTAAACCTATTGTACGGCGGCCAATTCAGTCCTAAACCTTTCAAATTTGCCAATTTAGTCCTAAACCTTTTAAATTCTTGCCAATTCAGTCCTTCCGGCCAATTTTGGCCGGCCGGTGCTGACGTGGCCGCCGGTCGGCGCCGGCCGTCCGGTCGGCGCTGACGTGGCAATTTTTAATTATTATTTTTTAATTTTTTAATATTTTTTTTTAATATTTTTAAATATTTTTCTGCTTTTTTTTCTGTTTTTTTTTTCTCCTTTCTCCCCTCTGCCGGTCCGGCGACCGGCGACCGGCCAGAGGGGAGGGCCGGCGAGGCCTCTGGCGAAGCTCGCCCCGCCGGCCACCGGCGAGGGCGAGCCTCGCCGGCCACCGGCGAGGGCGAGCCTCGCCGGCCCCTGGCTGGGCGAGGCGAGGTCGGCCTCGCCTCGCCGTCGCGACCCAGGCGACGGCGAGGCTCGACCTCGCCTCGCCTCGCCTCGCCGGCCCCTGGATGGGCGAGGCGAGGTCGGCCTCGCCTCGCCGTCGCCTGGCTCGCGACGGCGAGGCTCGGCGAGGCGAGGTCGAGCCTCGCCGTCGCCTGGGTCGCGACGGCGAGGCTCGGCGAGGCGAGGTCGAGCCTCGCCGTCGCCTGGGTCGCGACGGCGAGGCTCGACCTCGCCAGATCTGGGCGAGGCTCGACCTCGCCGTCGCGACCCAGGCGACGGCGAGGCTCGACCTCGCCTCGCCGAGCCTCGCCGTCGCGAGCCAGGCGACGGCGAGGCTCGACCTCGCCTCGCCGTCGCCTGGCTCGCGACGGCGACGCGAGGCCGACCTCGCCTCGCCCATCCAGGGGCCGGCGAGGCGAGGCGAGGCGAGGTCGAGCCTCGCCGTCGCCTGGGTCGCGACGGCGAGGCGAGGCCGACCTCGCCTCGCCCAGCCAGGGGCCGGCGAGGCGAGGCCGACCTCGCCTCGCCCAGCCAGGGGCCGGCGAGGCTCGCCCTCGCCGGTGGCCGGCGAGGCTCGCCCTCGCCGGTGGCCGGCGAGGCTCGCCCTCGCCGGTGGCCGGCGGGGCGAGCTTCGCCAGAGGCCTCGCCGGTGGCCGGCGGGGCGAGCTTCGCCAGAGGCCTCGCCGGTGGCCGGCGGGGCGAGCTTCGCCAGAGGCCTCGCCGGTGGCCGGCGGGGCGAGCTTCGCCAGAGGCCTCGCCGGCCCTCCCCTCTGGCCGGTCGCCGGTCGCCGGACCGGTAGAGGGGAGAAAGGAGAAAAAAAAAAACAGAAAAAAAAAGCAGAAAAATATTTAAAAATATTAAAAAATTAAAAAATATTAAAAAATTAAAAAATAATTAAAAAATAATAATTAAAAATTGCCACGTCAGCGCCGACCGGCGGCCACGTCAGCACCGGCCGGCCAAAATTGGCTGGAAGGACTGAATTGGCAAGAATTTAAAAGGTTTAGGACTAAATTGACAAATTTGAAAGGTTTAGGACTGAATTGGCCGCCGTACAATAGGTTTAGGACTGATTTGACAATTTTCCTGCCTTTTTATGGTGAACGAATATCGTGATACTTTGAAATGAGAAAAAGCTAAACGCGATAAAGTATTTTACATATTTCGTCACACAATCCATGGCGTTGTAACCCATCAATCATCACTTTTGTGATATTAATCATGCATATTCTTGTTATTTTTGGGGTTGCATTTTAGGTAGCTTCTGACCCATAAAATGGTTAGAAACGAGAGAGAGAGAGAACAAATTTTTAGGTCTCGCGTTTGTTTGTCTCCTTTCTTGGGCGTGAGGCTGAAGCTTTGAAGTTGAAGGTGGGAGCCTGCGACTTTTTCATCGATGGTGGGCCCCAGCTGTTTAGTGATAATGTTCGATAGATTATCAGGATCATCGACATGAAATTTGCGACTTAAAATTAAACGATTTCCCGGTTGAGAATATTATATTGTACACCTTGTGGTTATGGGGCCATCGCCAATAATGAATTAACATCCACCAATGCGGGAGCATCACTACAAAAATGACAACGTTCTAAGCCACTTAATCATGTCAGAAAAAGGTTGTGTGCAGTGCGTGATAGCGTTGATAGGGAACCCAGATTGGGAGGATCTATATCACTCAAGCTACCGTTAACGACTTCTCCAACTAATTTATTTTCTGCCTATCCTTGACTCTACGGTTGCGAGCACTGAAATCCGTTCTCGTTCGCACACTAACGCTTTAATCATGTAAAAAGAAAAGGTCGTTCATATGATTGGAAAGGGTCGAGTCTAGGCCCCGTAATTCCATTATGTCAAAAATTGAATGCATACATACAGGTAAGCGGTGATTTTAATAGCATAAAAAATGAAGAACAAAGAAGTGGTTGATCGGAAGGAGGAAGCATGTCGGCTTTGGAGACTTTCCTCAAACATAAGATAAGTGTTCATTCAGGACAAATGTTATCGATGTTCTACTAAAAAACACTCAATCACCCATAAGCAAGGACTAGGCGGAATGAGTAGGTAGCTAAGAGAGAGAGAGAGAGAGAGAGAGAGAGAGAGAGAGAGAGAGAGAGAGAGAGAGAGAGAGAGAGAGAGAGAGAGAGAGATTTGGATGGGGAATTTTTTTTTCTCTCACCAAACATGAAAACGTGTGCAAACCCATCAATCATAGATAGAATGGAGTGGTCCATGTCAAAGGAAATAATAACGTGTCCTGATTCAGTTACAATCTCTTCACCACTCGCTCATCAAGCAAGATCAATTCTTTCTAAAGACAAAAGATCACGATGACGTGTCTTGATTTAGCTACAATCTCTTCACCACTTATTTATCAAGCAAGATCAATTATTTCCAAAGAGAAGAGATCATGCTTTTATTCTTCATTAATTCCGTAACCCTAGCTTGTATTATATAAAGACATCACAATGCGTAGCCGAAGAATGTAACAAAAAAATTCTATTACTAAAACACAAAACACTTATTGGTAATTGCCATCCATTCTCATCTTGTTAGTTCATTGCTTTACATGGTATCAGAGCCATATCTTGCAAAAGCATAAATGGCAAACCAATCAGATTCAAATTCATTCCCATCTTCTCCAAACGCAGCAGCTATCAATCAAACAATAAGTAACCCAATCCCAAGTGTTGCTAATCCAACTGACCTTATCAAGAATGCTATCCCGCCATGTCCTCTCATCCCTCCCACAGGGGGCTCATTTGGATCAATCACATGTCTTGCGGTTGGTATCAAATAAACCAGAGACAATTACATCATATGGAAGGTACACCTCCTCCCCTTTCTTCGGGCCAGTCGACTCCTGTCAATTGTGGACGGAATCGAATCATGCCCTCCACACACTATCACTGAAATTAGTGAGAATGGTGTCACCAAAAGTTCACCAAATCTAGCATATGAAACATGGTTTACCCGAGATCAAATTGCCTTGGGGTGGATTCTCAATTCCATAGCTGACAACATCATTGCATAGCTCTCCAATTTATGCTCTTCAGCAGCCGTATGGTCCTTCTTGGCTCAATCATATGAAGCACGTAACAGTGCTCACGCCACACATCTACAAATGCAACTTCAGACTCTCCACAAGGGAAATCAAACAATCATGGAATATCTACATAAAGTAGCCTTCCTTGTTGATCAACTTGCCTTGATTGGTGAGAACATCTCTTCACAAGAATATCAAACTCATCTGTTCAGGGGACTCGGAGCGAAATATCAAAATTTAGTAGTGTCAATCTCTATTCAAAGTCAGTACCAATCCCTTACACATGAGTCTCTATACGGGCTGCTCTTGGCTCATGAGGCACAACTTGATTTGCTCGAGCCCATCACCTCCCCTCCAGCAGTGTTCATGACGCGGACAACACACCAAGCACCTCAACAGCTTCCTTCTCGTATGGATAGGTCACCACGGCCTGGGCAATAATTTCCGCAAAGTGGACAACACTTTGGCCCTCGAAATTCAGCCCCAAATTACTTTCCAAATGCAGGCAATTACAGAAATCAAAGGAGGGGTAGTGTTCGATGTCCACTCTACAATCGCTTTGGCCACCGAGCCAATGTGTGCTGTGATTGTGGGCCTCCACCTCAATCTTTAGGCTCGACACCACAACTCCACATTAGTGAAATTCCACCACCACAATCTGGACCCGTGGTATCCAGATTCCGGTGCCACACACCATGTCACAATTAAATCCATCTCAATTGTCCTCTCTTCAGCCCTACATAGGCGTCCAACATGTTACTATAGGTAATGGGTCTAGCCTCCCGATAACTCATACATATACTCTTTTTTCTCAAAATTTTCGTTTGTCTAATGTCCTAGTTGTTCCCTCTATAAAGAAAAACTTACTTTCCGTTCGTCAATTTTCACAGGAAAACAATTGTGATTTCATTTTCTCACCTAATTGTTTTTCTGTGAAGTGCCGCCGCACGGGCAAGATTCTCTTCCAAGAGAACCTTAATCAAGGACTCTATCAACTATTGGATCAATCCAAGCTTTCTCCTCAGCTTATTACCCATCTCAGTCCACCTCCCTTGTTCGTTGGCACCATTATTTAGGCCATGCTGCATATTCTACTATTTCTTGCAAGTTAAATAAGTCGTCAGTTGTTCAACCAACTTGCTCGGCATGTGCCTCTAGTAAGAGTCATCGTCATCCTCATCCTCCCACTTTTCATAGATCCAAGGCTCCCCTAGAATTAGTTCAGTTTGACATTTGGGGGCCAGCTCCTATAACGTCTCATCAAAATAACAAATATTATATTTGTTTTATTGACGATTAATCCAAATTTTCTTGGCTTTATATGTTCAACTCTCGTGATCAATTTTTACATATCTTCGTGGTCTTTCTAAACTTTGTTGAAAACTAGCTCAATGCCCGAGTTAAAGCCATCCAAAGTGATTGTGCTGGAGAATTTCTTTCTGCATCTTTTTAAAAAATTATTGCAGGAGCTTGGCATTTATAAACGGACATCTTGTCCTCGCTTGGCCCTTCAAAACGGTTTGGCCGAGCACAAACACAGACATGTGCTTGAAATGGGTATGGCCATGATGCACCATGCATCTGTTCCCTCTCATTTTTGGGATTTTGCTTTTGAAAGTGCAGTTCACATTATCAACCGATTGCCTACTCCCGTTCTGCAGCAGTACAGCCCTTGGGAAGTACTTTTTTCTACCGTACCATCCATTAAGCATCTTCAGGTTTTTGGCTGCGCTGTGTACCTGAACCTACGAACCTATGCCAAGCACAAACTAGAGCCCAGGTCACATCGATGTATTTTCTTGAGATATCCCTCAAGTGTCAAGGGCTATCACTGCTATTCTCTACAACAACAACGGTTCTATACAGTTGCAGATGCCATCTTTGATGAGACTGTTTTTCCGTTTGCTGCTCCCGTCACCGACGTATTATCAAATGTGTCCTCACCAGCATCATTGGAGTTACCCCTTTATATTCCCCCACTGACGCATTTGCAATCTGATTCACATATGCAGGAGCCGAGGATTGATGCATCCCACATGTCGACACCTGTGCACGGCAATCCCACCACCTTCCCGCTTAATATCTCTCCAACTACAACTAGAAGTGCCATCTCCTACCATTGAAGCTATCACACAGACCACAATCTAGCAAGCTACCAATCTGCCACCACAACCGGTGCCACTAGCCCACCCCATGGTGACTAGACTTCGAGACGGCACCATTCCCCGCCGACATGTGCAAAAAGATCACACCTATGCACTCACCGCTTCGGTAGCCGTCCCATCTACACCATCTTGTTATAGTCAGGTAGTAAAAGACCCGTAATGGCAAGTAGCTATGGCCGAAGAGTACACCGCATTGTCAAAAAATTAGACATCGGAGCTTGTACCATCTCCTCAGCACGGTAAGCCCATTGGCTGCAAATGGATCTTTTGTGTCAAGCTTCATGCAGATGGCTCTATTGAACGGTACAAGGCTAGATTAGTCGCAAAGGGCTTTCATCAATAGCAGGGAATCAACTATAATGAAACCTTCAGCCCGATGGTGAAACATGTCATGGTTCGCACAGTCCTCGCTGTTGCATTTTCTCGGGGTTGGCAACTCTAACAACTAGATGTCAAGAATGCTTTTATCCATGGTCATCTCACCGAAGAAATATTCATGGATCAACCGCCAAGTTTCGTTGATCGCACCATCCTCATCATATCTACCGCCTAAAACGATCTCTCTATGGCTTGAAACAAGCTCCACGTGCCTGGCACCAACGTCTTAGTAATTTTCTCGTCTCCATAGATTTTGCAGCTTCTACTGCTGACTCCTCACTATTTATACTATATACAGCCCAATACAGTGTCTTCCTGCTCGTCTATATCGACAACATCATTATTACAGGATCCCCTACAGCTCCATTGTCTACTCTCTTGGAGTTTCTACAAAAGGAATTTGCTATCAAAGACTTGGGTGAACTTCATTATTTTCTTGGGATCGAACTAAAATGCACTTCAGATGGTATTCTTCTTTACCAGACAAAATACGCAGCCGACCTTCTTGCCCGAGCAAAAATGCAGGATGCGAAGCCTGTCACCACCCCATGTGTAGCGGGCTTGGATATTCCATCTTCTCGTTGTGGTGAGCTATTCTTGAACCCGTCACCCGTCACTTTATTGTAGTACTGTGGGTGCATTGCAGTATCTTGCTCTCAATCGGCCCGACATTGCCTTCACTGTCAACAATGCCTATCAATTCATGCATGCACCCATCGAGGTCCATTGGCAGTTTGTCAAATGAATATTGCGCTTGGTTCGCGGCACACAGCACCATGGCATATTCTTCACTCACAGCCGCAATTTCCATCTCCATGCTTTTTCTGATGCAGGTTGGGCTGGGGACCATGACACAAGACGGTCAGTTGGAGGCTTTGGCATATTCCTTGGCTCAAATCTTATCTCATGGAGTTCTCGTAAGCAACGGACGGTCGCTCGATCCAACACAGAGGCCGAATTCAAAAGCTTAGCCGACACAATTACTGAACTCATTTGGATCGAGGCTCTCTTACGCGATCTTGGTGTTTCTTGGCAAGGCCCTTCGGTTCTTTGGTGTGACAACATCTCAACCATTTATCTGAAAGGGAATCCTATCTTTCATGCTCGGACAAAGCACGTGGAAATTGATTACCACTTTGTGCGAGAACGGATTGCCAAAAATCAACTACATGTTCAGTACATCTCCACTACCGATCAACCTGTCGATATCTTCACCAAAGGGCTCTTCACGGCTCGCTTTCGACTTCTACAATCCAAGCTTACTGTGTGTTCCTCCACATCAGCTTGCAGGGGGCGTCAAAGGAAACAATAACGTGTCCTGATTCAACTACAATCTCTCTACCACTCGCTCATCAAGCAAGATCAATTCTTTCCAAAGAGAAAAGATCACGATGGTGTGTCTTGATTCAGCTACAATCTCTTCACCACTTGCTTATTAAGCAAGATCAATTCTTTCCAAAGAGAAGAGATCATGCTTTTATTCTTCATCAATTCCGTAACCCTAGCTTGTATTATATAAAGACATCACAATGCGTAGCCGAAGAATGTAACAAAAAAATTCTATTACTAAAACACAAAACACTTATTGGTAATTGCCACCCATTCTCATCTTGTTAGTTCATTGCTTTACAGTCCAAACATGTTGCGCTTTGCCCTATCACAATTTGTGTGATTGGTCTCATCTAAGATGGGATGATGTGAACATGCATGCACATGTGCGCATCTGTATATACACATATGGTGAGGATAAGATGCATGCGTACATTTTGCACAGGGTTCCACTCTCAATCTTCACATTACATACAGTTTGTGAAGGAGTAGAGTTGACTTGGTAATTAAATAAACGGCCTTTATGTGAATTAGGCATATGACATATATATAGTTTATAAAATTTCCTAATTACATATCTATCTTCATCGGTTTGCTTGTCAAGAGGACCCTTTTAATCATACTCTCTTGATCTCAAACACTCCATTTTTTTTAATTTCTATTTAATCATCTGCACATTCCATTTCCTTCTTTCCATTTCAAATTATTTCTAAAATTATATGTTGTTATATATTTGATAGTTTTCCCAAAACGCTACATGTATATGTGTGCTTATAGAGGGAGAGACTCGTACATATACATGCACACGTGCATCGATGTAGGGTCGTGCAACTCGTCTAAGAAATGTGCTGTGTTTGGTTTGAAAAGTCTGCACTCATGGTAATAAATAGCAAGATACTTTTGGGTGAGAGCTCCATTTAAAGCCTCCAATCAATCAACATAAAGGCACAAAAGGGCCCTTCAAATCTACTGTGTGCCGTCCACTGTGCTCCCGCTACAAGGACAAATGCATTTGATTAATGCGAAGACGACTGAAAATGCATCCAATCGAGTTGTTAATTTAGATCGGACAAAGATCTTGCCAACTATTTTCTTAGATAGGGGAGACATTTTAGGGTTTAATAAAGCAACGCAAACACATGTCCCGCAAGCACTTGTCGGAAAGGCAACATATGTAATTCTTGAATAATGAGCTGGTCAAGTTGACTTGGAAACCCTCGTTATAAAATGATAACAATGGCGTAAAACCATAATAAGTGATTGTGCCGTGACCCATTTAAGAGGATACATGCTAAGGGGAGAGGCATAAAGAAAAGAAGAAGAAGAAACCGATATTGTTTTTTTTTTTTTGGTAACCCAGGGAACCTCCGCACGGCTGACAGCCGGGGAGTAAACCCTGGGGGCGACACGTGCTAGCCACCACACACGTGCCACCGGTTAAGTCACCCTGCGGCGTCCGGAATTCGAACACTCAATCTTTTACGAGAGGAAAAGTGCGCGCTCCAGCAGCGCCACCCAGGCGGGTGGTAGAAACCGATATTGTTTATGAATGGTAAAACAATTTTTTTGGTGATAAAGTCTCTTCCTTAGCAACTTAAAAAAATGCAAAATGTTATTTTCAAAAGAAATTCGATCGATCGGTTGGTTAACCTCTACGAGGCCCACAAAAAGTTTGAATCGGAACTCGAAGAAACATAAATTTCTCTTACGATTGACTGGTAGGTTTGTTAGTTGGTTTGGAAGATTCTCTTTGAGGATTTTCACCAATGAACATAATTCTCTGGAAAAAAGTTGTTAGCTAGTTATCCGTTCGGTTTTTTACTTATGTATGGATACTAAATGTTAATAGTGACACTCATGTCACGATATTGAAATATTGGCGGTTCCATGTTTTAATATTTCTATTAGAAAAGTGATATAAAATCTAAAGAAGCATGAGATATTGTTTAGAAATTAGAATGAAGTTTCAATACGATTGTGTGAAATGTGAGGACGTATATATCATCACATGCTTGTGGTTGCTTCGGGAGGAATATCTATTATCCAAAAAAGAAAGGATTTAAAAATATCACGAAAAATCCCGAACTGGTAAATATGTTACACATTTACTCCAAACTAATTTTTTGATCATAAAAAATTTTAAACCGGTACATCTATAATAAATATTCATAATATGTTCACATTTAGCTTCGGTGAGATTCGAGGGTCGAACTCAAATGATAATTTCCAATGTCAAATCTTAAAAAGTGAATAATTAGTATGCCGGTGCGTGTACCATTGGTCAAATCTCATCAATTTTTTCCACTAATTTCTTAATCTCAGAGGGGGAAGCCACGTGTAACCATTTGACCGTAAGCACACCGAGCGGCCATGGGAGCTGGGGGCCCCTGACTATGAGGATTTATGTCCTCGTTCTTGGGAGAAAAAAAAAATAGTGAGAAAGAAGGGGATTGAATCCGTGCGACGGTTGGAGTCCATGAGATTTTTGGGGGGATGGGATAAGGCCGTTCGCTTTTGTTCTCTCTTGAACGTGTTTCTCCGTAGTCGTAGATCTCAAAGTTACCTCCACCGAAACCCCCATAAGAGAAAGCAATTCTAGACCCAAGCAAAACCGACTGCAATTGTTCGATCACCATGCCGATGTGGGTCAACAAAAGGCGGTTCATGCACGTTCTTTCGGAACTGATCAAGAACTCCTACCGTCAATGTGATGCCACGTCGCTTCCAGCCATGATTTAGCTTCAAACTCATTTCGCCAATCGTCCTTCCATCCAATACAATTCCAACTTCTCCTTGGTCTTGCGCCAAGCGCTTTCCATTTCGCCCTGCAGGTAGCTTTTGACCGACGTATGGTTTTTGCCAAGGTTGCTATCTGTACTGTGAATCTTTGACGCGTACGCGTGCAATAAGAGATTAGGTAATAAAACTACGCTGAGTTGGATTATATGACCTGCGAAAAAGTCAAGCTGCGGCACGTGAACATGAGATGCATGAACGTGTTCTTTCCCATTTTAAGCTTCATTTTCACTCTGGACCCCCGTTCACACCCTCCGGCGTCACGATTCTTGGGCACTCCAAAAGTGTCCCACCCACATCCATGTTATAATTTAAGATGTGAATTTTCACTTTTGGTCTACTTTTGGTCCCTAAATGGTCGCTAAATTATCGTCCGTTTTTCTTCCAAATCGAGCCCTTGAACTTTTTAATTTATCTAGCAAGTCCTTGAACTAGCATGAATTTTCTAAACAAGTCCGGCATCAGACTTCGAATCTTAGCTTATGGAAGCCGATGTATCCATTTGATAGACTTGTCAATTTCAATTGACCGTATTTGGAACCAACGAAACTTGATCATATTTTGTATTGTGCGATTCTTACGTCGATCTCCATGGCAGTTTCCATAACTATCTTACGTAATAACCCGTGTTTCATGGATACAGGCTCTTAATTCATGACGATCGCTGCCTCATATGTTGGGTAAGTCTAGGGAAAATTGGAATGGGGTATATCTCGTGGAATATAAGGTGTATTTCATGTTATCGGGACAAGTGACACGTCACTTTGCCGGACATATGAGAATATTCTGTGCTAAAAAGATGGCACCTCCGTAAGATGACAATCTCAACAAAAATTCTATTTGATTTTCCCAGTGAAATATGATTATTTTCTCCAAACAATTTAAAAAACGCCATTTTTGATATGGAAAAATAAATACTTGGTCGACAACACTAATACAATTCTCTTACTACTCGAGGACATTACAGCTTTTTCCTCCAATGTTGTGCTTGTTGCCCATTTCTAAGCAAGAGGAGAATAGAAACTTGTGAAAGAACAGTTTCAAACACTAATTTGTGACTCATTATGTATCAAGGAGAAGTCTAAAAAAAGCAGATGTCGTTCGTTTCAGATATCTATGTTGGGCGGTGAGAGTTTCGGAGTCGAATATTCTGGTTGCTTTTTTAGCCTCTAATCCACTGAAAACGGGAGAGGTTGACTGTTAGCTTTAAAATTTTGCAGTGCTTTTTGCAGCATTTGGACGACGAATAAAAACCGGACAGTCAACATATATGGTGATGACTCTCCGGACATGATCCACGGAGGTACATACGAAATGACATTTGTTAGAAAGTCGAAATTCTTTAGACATCGATCGTGAGAGAGGGATGAAGGTGAAAATGAGAGGAAGAGACCTCTAATTCTTAGGAAATTTTCTGATTTTCTTTGAAAGTTAGCTAGGTGGCCTCGACTTCAAAGGCCTTGGCCAATCATGTGGCCCTAAGCCCAATCAATGGACACATTTTCTTCACTCGGGCTAGTGCCCGATAGCAAAGTGCCTGGCGCGGTCCTTTTCCTAATGGGCTCAGCTCGACACGGGTCCAATCATGTCGTCCCTGGGCAAGCACGACCTGTTGGCCATTGCTATTCCAGACCACACATATTTAGTTTAGTACGGCAACAACATAACTCAATGGTTCAGTAGGATCCAGGATACAAACATTGAATGCTTTTCGGTCTAGCGTGGACATTGTCTCGATGTCTCCTCACAATTTGGTGTACATGAGCACACATGGTGATCGCAGAGTCTTATTTCTACTGACTTAGTTCAATCATGTTTTGCGGTTGCGTGATTTTTTTTTTCTGAATTTTTATATGAGCTCTCTGGAGTTGAGCATGTTGCAATCCATTTATACAGGAACTTAAGTAATTGTTATAACCCAAAAACAGTTCTTCATCTTGGTGAGTTGTATGTGTTGTGAGATTTTGTGGGATTATTGTCAACTGTTTTAAAAGCTTAAGCTATTAAATGAAGACGCGGTTTAACATTTAATTATTTTAGCACTCCCCCTCACACTTAATTTGGTCTTTTTGCCCAGTATTAAACGTGAACATATTTAATGGGGGAGATAAATAAGGCTTGGAAAGATTTGAACTCAGGACTTCCTACTTTGATACCATGCGATATTTTGTGGGATCACTGTCAACTGTTCTAAAAAATTAAGCTATTAGATGAATACGTGATTTAACGTTTAATTATTCTAACATGTGAGTTGGGGAGGAAATGTTCCTTAAGACATTGCATAGAGTTTAATATTTGAGAACAAAAAAACATACACTCAGGGCAAGTGAGATCGCTTAAGTACCATGCAAGCTTATTCTTATTCAATGATTCTACAAAGATATAACTTGGGCCAGAGTTGAGTATTTTTCATAGACAGATCGAAAGGAACGACATAAAGACATTCTTGGATCGAGTATTACTACCAGATTAACTAAATGCTGGTTCAACAAAAAGTTATCAGTTGTCCTAGATAATAAAATAAAGTGTGAATTGTGGTAAAAAAAGTGTGAATTGATAGTAAGCGTAAATTCCCGAATTTGAAAAATAATCGAAGATTGGAAGAGATACCAAGGTGATGGTGACTATGCAACGAACACAAACAATAATCATAAATATCGCCGCCGTGTTTCATATCTTCGGGTCATTATTCTTTCCAAATCATTCCCTCAACATATTCCAATTTCTCCTCCAATTTTTGCTAAATATGCTATTCACTTCTCCCCTTTGGACCGGAGTAGCTTTTGACCGTAGATGGTCAATTTAACAGGTACCCTAACAAGAATAGGCTTTCAGCAAGTTTAGTGTTTCTGCTTTGAATCTCTCAATGATGATGCCAATGGATTAGATATAGGAAGTACACTAGTTTACATATGGCCAACTTCTGATTATCCCGGATGAAAAAGTCAGAAGTTGCGGCACGTGAGCATCCCCGAACATTTTCACTCTTTAATCCCAAATTTCCATTTTAGCCCCTTGACTACGTTGAATCATGACGTCGCATCATAACTATCATGGGCTGTTAAAAAATGACGCAACAATTATAAACATTGCATGGGGGCCTAACCTCAATTAGGGTTCCATGATATATACTTATGAGAGTGATTAATTGCAATCATGGTACAAATAAAAATATAATTACGGAGAGACTCCACAATTCATATAAATTACATATTAATATTAATGTCCCAATTTCGATTGAATTAGAAGAACTTCAAAAAGAAATACTTGCATACTCCCGACACACATGAGCGCAGAGCATATCATCCATTGGATCATGTAGATCTTACTGGCGGCCCATCTAGTTCAACGATTGTGCTCAATTCAGTTGCTACATGCACCCATTTCATGTAATAATAAGGCAAAGTGTGCAAACTCATGGATCAGATCCCCATGAAGTTAAATCAAATATAGGGATTTCATGGATTTTGGCGGAAAAGGGACCGGATAAAGACATATCGCATATGACACAGGTTATTGGAACTTATGGCTATGCAGCACCTAAATATATGATGGGCTTTGTGAACTGGTTGGCGAATAAATTGGATGTCACCGAATTGTCCGTACAAGGCATTGTTGAATTCTTGGAGAAACATTGCAGTCTTTTTCTCAATATGTATTTGGCATGGCGTTTCTTCAACACACACTACAAAAAAACTAGTTTTTTGCCACGAAATTTGCGACGGAAATTTCGGAAAAATCCGTCGCAAATCGAATTTGCGACGGATTTTGCGACGGAAAAAATTCCGTCGCTACTAGCGCGTCGCAAATTTTTGCGACTGAAAATTCGAAAATTCGTCGCAAATTTGCGACGGAAAAAAATTCATCGCAAAATTCGTCGCAAATTTGCGACGGACAATATCCGTCGCAAAATTCGTCGCAAATAATCCGTCGCAAATTTGCGACGAACTAAATCCGTCGCAAAATTCGTCGCAAATTCCGTCGCAAATTTGCGACGAACCAAATCCGTCGCAAAATTCGTCGCAAATTCCGTCGCAAATTTCGTTGCAAAATCCGTCGCAAATTTGCGACGAACTAAATCCGTCGCAAAATCCGTCGCAAAAATCGTCGCAAAATTCGTCGCAAAATTTGCGACGGACCAAATCCGTCGCAAATATTTCCGTCGCAAATTTGCGACGAATTCAATCCGTCGCAAAATTCGTCGCAAAAATCGTCGCAAATTCCGTCGCAAATTTCGTCGCAAATTTGCGACGAACTCAATCCGTCGCAAAATCCGTCGCAAATTTGCGACGAACTCAATCCGTCGCAAAATTCGTCGCAAAATCCGTCGCAAATTCGTCGCAAAATTCGCCGCAAATTTGCGACGAACTCAATCCGTCGCAAAAATTCGTCGCAAATTCGTCGAAAATTTCATCGCAAACTTGGCTTAAAATATTCGTCGTTATTTTTACATCATTTCGGCCATAAATTATTGTCCATATCAATCAAAGGAAACAATGACATATAATTGAAACAGAAAAACGAACAAACCATAAATTCTGACAAACCAGCCACAATGACATATAATTGAAACAAATAACAGAAGGAAAGTTATAGAGTCTGACATAATGCTATTTGATATCCAATCTTACAATACATTCAAAACATGAACTAAGAGACGGGATAACCATAGAAGACGCAAAAAAACCATACAGAAGAAGACGCGGCTTTGATACGATGGCAGGACACCAAAAGTAGTCACCTTTGTCGAAACCTGAGGAAATGTCGATACAAAAATCAGTCCAGAATATAAAAATAGCGTTTAAGCATGGATGTGGAACTAGGTATAAAATAACAAAAATACGTTTCAGGACGAACTTAAATGTTCTTACATATGAATATGAGTGAAATAATGAAAAACCAAGATTATGAAGCAAGCTTACCCACAATTGCTACTAGGGAGACTGGAGAAAATCATCATCATCATCATCATCAGCATCAGCACCAGCATCAGCATTCTCGGCATCAATGTGCCCATGACCCATTGGATTGGCTGGAGGTACAGGAGGCCCGTCATTACGCTGGAGGTTAAGGTGTTGCATAACCATTCTCATTTGATCTTCCAAGCTATCTATTCGTTCATCCTTCTTAACAAGTAAATTATTCAGACGATGAACTTCTTGGGTCAAAACCTCCTCTGTGCGTGTCTTCCTTTGACCAGTCCCAGCGGATGATGAACTTCCAGGACTATTCGGCATGAACATCCTTGACAACGATCCCAGCCCAAATATTTTCCCTTTTTTCGCCCCACCCGCTGCCTCCATCCACAATGCCATATTATCAACTGGTGGGCGGGGCTCAGGACAATCATCACTACCACTAGCATTGCTCAGTAAAAGATCATAATATTTTTCCTACATTAACAATGTAGATGAAAATAAAATCACTATATATATATATATATACCATAAATATTGAAAGCATTCACGGTTTTCATTATAGTTAACATATAAGCCAAAGTATAACCTTACATACCTTAACAGCTTTTGCTCGATCGTCTGTCCATGTCTTATCTTTCTTTTGAAATGTGCGTTCAAATGTAGCTGCAAATGTCGGTTCCGTCCTCAATTCGTGTGCCTACAAAATGTAAACTTGAGTAATTGAATCGAATTAAATTAACTTATAACTCATTTAACAGACTTACCAGTCGCTTGCGATGCTCGGCAATGTTGATAGAGCCACTGGCATATGTGGCTGACCCTTCACTAGAACTAGAAGAGCGATTCTTCTTATTCTGCTCACAGAGTTGCCGACTCTGTTCAGATGCCCAAAATGTGTTCATCGCCACCCAATTGTCAGCCGTAAAGAAAGACGGCTTCGCTTGCTTGCTCTTCGCTCTATTCATGACATTTCGCATAAAATCACTTATTTTCTTATCGAAAATTCTTCTCACTTCATTGTTTTCCGCTTCCTCCCACTTGAACTTCCGCTGCAATGAATAAAAACACAAATTGAAAATTATTATGATGATCACATATCCATAACCATGCACCAGACACATATAGACAGATTTTGTAAAGTTCATGTCGGGGAAAATATCTGGTCATTTACGTATCGAAAACTACAGAGTTGTTCTGGTCTCTTTACATCATTCTTGACCATCAATATACTATACCAAACTTAATTAATGAGAAAATAAAATATGTAAAACTTACCTTGAACTCATTCCACCACATTTCTTTCACTTCTTGTGGAACACTTCTGTAATTCATATACTCTCCCATCCAAAAGTTTCTTACTATTTTGTTCAATTCCCTCACAACAGTCGTAGCGTCCGTGAATCTGCATTCATACGAATATTGTGCAACATGGATAATTCAGTTGACATCAATATCTAAAGCCCTAAATATGACATATACTAAAATAAAAATGAAGCACTTACGAATCTGCAAATGGGCATATGAAGAATCGGTTATCTTCTTGACCTCTGTTTCCGTCAATATTCGATTGTTCCGCCGAATAATGGGGTGGAACGGAAGGAGAGGGAGCTAAAGGAGATTGAACTGGAGAACGTTCAGTTCGCATGTGGTCAAGTCCCGTAACATATTGTTGAGGGTGGGAGGAAGGGCCAACGTGCCCATATTGTGACGGACCATATTGTGGTTGAGGGTTAGATGCCGGGACAGGAGAAGAGGAAAGGGACGGGGACGAAGACGAGGAAGAGCCTTGTCTTCTAGGCATGTGACCTCCACGTTTAAACTGACAAGTAGGAAGATTATGCGAATATGTAAAGAACTATTGACACGTATTACGAACACATAATGATGTACATGACGAAGCTTACCATTTTGATAGAAAGACTGAGAAAATGTTTCCTTCAAATGAGCCAATGACGAGTGTTTATGATGTGCAATTTCCTACAAACAAATATACTATGAATCTCATTCATTTTGATATGAAACATCAATGTATGAGCACGATATGGGTGGCCGCAGGTATCAAACATCACCATATGAATCGCATGCATTTTGGTTAAAATTTTTTTTACCACGTACAAAAATTTAAATTTCACTGAAAGTGGGTGGCCACAAATATTCTAAGTAATTCTGTAAAGTTTTGTAAGAAATAAATTATTATTATTGTTAAATTTTTTTGGGACATTATAAAAAATTTCACTAAAAGTTGGTGGCAACCGATATGCTAAGACATTCTGTAAAGTTCTGAAATTTTTAAATTTTACGAATTTTAAAGTTATTATTTTTAATATAAAATTTTTTCCGTGGAAAAAAAATTCCATACTAAAATTGGGTGGCCACAGGTAGTCTAAGCTATTAGGTAAAGTTTCCCAAATTGTAATCCTTCTTTATTTTAATAATTTTTAGGGCACGTTAAAAAAATTAAATATAACTAAAAGTGGGTGGCCACAGGTATTATAAGCCATTACGTGAAGTTTTGAAAATTTTTAAATTCTAAATTGTTTTGCCATCTAAAGAAATTTAAATTTCACTGCAAGTAGATGGCCACATGTTTTCTTGGCAATTATGTGCATTTTTTAAATTTTAAATTTTTGTAATTTTTCTTCACCAAAAAAAAATTTCCCTCACAATGGGTGACCACATTTATGCTAAGCCATTTTACCAATTTATGGAAATTTTAAATTTTTAAATAATTTTTTCCCCGTAACGTTAAAAAATCTTAATTTCACTGAAAATAGGTGAGCACTATTAATTTTTGCAATTTTGATCCATATTATGAAATTTTAGTTTGTTAAAAATTTTAACAAACTTTTACAGTCAAATTTCATTTTTGTTGTCAACATATACAATTTTTTTAATTTTCCATTATTTTTCATGATTTTTTATAGAATTATTTAATTTTCAAGCATTTTCTGTGAAAACGCTTAATCAATCATCCTATCGTCATTTAACGCTTAAACATCCACATAATAAACAAATTAACCAGTCGACCATCGATCAAAGCCACATACAATCCTGAAATGAACCCGTAATTTAGCCAATGAAAAATAATCTTAAATAATCCCTAAACAAGTCAGACTAATTACCTAATTATGCTAACTAGGGGTTAGAGAGTTGGCTTACTTGGTTCAAGGACAACAAAAACGGGCGGAATGGACAGTGGCGGTTCCGGCACGGGCGTGGGCGACGGCGAGGGCGGCGGCGGCGATGGTCCGGCAACGGCGTCGGCGGCGGCTGGCCGGCGGCTGGCTGGCGGCGATGGTCACGAGGGCGGCGGCGGCGACGGCGACGGGGGCGGGGCGGCGGCGACGGCGACCGGTGCGGGGCGGCGGCGACGGCGACGAGGGCGGCGGCGGCGAGAGCGGGGGCCGGGGGGTGGGGGCGGGGTGGGGGCGAGGGCGACGGCGAGGGGCGGGGCGAGGGGCGACGGGCGGGGCGGGGGCGGGGGCGGGGCCGAGGGAGACCGGCGGGTCGGGGGCGAGGGCGCGACCGGCGATGGGGGGGCGAGGGCGACCGGCGACGGGCGGGGGCGAGGGCGACCGGCGACGGGCGGGGGGCGACGCGGGGGCGAGGGCAGGCGACGCGGGGGCGAGGGCAGGCGACGGGCGGGGGCCTCGGGGGCACGACCGGCGACGGGCGGGGGGGCCTGCCGGGCTGGGCGGCGACGGGCGGGGGAGCTGCGACGGCGGCGGCGACGGGGGACGGCTGGGCGACGACGGACGACGGCTGGGCGGCGACGGCGACGGCGACGGCTGCGACGGCGACGGACGAGCTTACCTTGCGTACTTCCAGATCTGAGTCGGGGAAGGGGGAGAAGAGGAAAGCGCAGGTACAAATCTCGCAAATTTGCGACGGACCTTCACTTCCGTCGCAAATTTGCGATGGACGTGCACGTTCCGTCGCAAATTTGCGACGGAAGCGCAGGTCGCAAATTTGCGACGGACCGCGAATGTCCGTCGCAAATTATATGTGCAAAAATTTTGCGCGGGAAATGAAAAAGCCGTCGCAATTTTCGAGCGGGAAATTCTTCCCGCTCGAAATTTGCGACGGACATTCGAGGTCCGTCGCAAATTTTTATCGATGAAAATTTGCGACGGACCAGCCCGGCCGTCGCAAATTTGCGACGGACAAGCCCGGCCGTCGCAAATTTGCGACGGACATTCCAAGTCCGTCGCAAATTTTGCGACGGAAAGGCTCTGTCCGTCGCAAAATTTGCGACGGACCCGAATGTCCGTCGCAAATTTTGCGACGGATAGAGTTTCCGTCGCAAATTTTGCCACGGACACTATGTCCGTTAAATTTTGGCATCTCAAATTTTGCAATAGAAATTACAATATCGGAAATGTTACGGCACGTTAAAAATATTTGACTTTTCGGCATTTAGGGACAAAATTTCGGACGATAAATAAAAATAGAAAGAATAATCGACAATAACAATAATAAAAAAGCGCAATAACAATAATAACAAGAACAATAATGATAACAACCAAATTTTAATCTTCGTCTTCGTCTTCGTCTTCGTCCTCGTCCTCGTCCTCATCCTCGTCCTCATCCTCGTCTTCGTCATCTGTCCGAATATCATATTCAGAACATCCGTGCACATTTAATTCGCAAATTTCAGTTGGATCCACATCTATCATTGCTCCACACGGATCTCGTAAAGTTGGTATGTTATATTCCTCAATTTCAACCGTGTTACACACTTTCTCTTGTTGGTAGGCTCTATCCTTCCAGTGTTCCTCGATTTTCCTCCGTGCTTTGATTTTACATACAGCCCACCAATCAACTTTGTCACGTTTCAAACTAGGATATGATGCATAACATACTTGAATTGCTTATTGTGCCAAGACAAATGGTTCATACTTCATATACCTTTTCTTGTGATTTATTTCAACCAAATTGAACTTCGTATGCGCCTTCATTCCTTTGACGGGGTTGAACCACGTGCACTTAAATAACACAACCCGCATCATTAATGGTCCAGGGTACTTTATCTCTATGATTTCATCCAACAAGCCATAAAAATCATCTTTCCAACTGTCACCATTGGATGACCGAACAGACACACCACTATTCATTGTGGATTTTCCCATACCATATTCCTGAGTATGAAAATTATATCCATTTATGAAATATGCTGGCCAACTTCGAACTTTTAACTGTGGACCCCATGACAGATAATATAGCAATCCTTGCCCTCCAAATTCATCATAATGACTGTGAACCTAAAATTACACATGCGAAGTCAATAATATATATTTTACTAAATAATGTATATAATTTGAATAACTTGATTTTGATCCATAGGCAACTTACATATGTCTTGAACCATGATGCAAATTGCTCATCGCACAGACGGTCAAACTCATTTGGTTGTAGTCCAAACATTTCAGTTTGGAAAATCCTAATATTAAAAATCACATCATTTTTAGCAAATATTTGACACGCAAAACATATAATGGTGAATTTACACTTACTTGAAGTATGGCTCGACTTCTGGGCAGTTTAGTAAAATATAAGTATGGGCTGCATGAAATTCTTCGCCTGATAAGTAACGAAACTGACATGCGCCGCTTGGTCGACCCAGATAATTAAAAATAGAGAATGCCGTGCAATTGGGATCAATGGGGCTCTCATCATTTCTGCCTGCTCTCCGGCTCTTGCACTGAACGTGCGACTCAAAATAGTATGATGCAAATATTGTCACTTCTTCCACAATATATGCATTACAAATTGAAGCTTCAACACGTGCCTTATTCTTCACTTTTTTCTTCAAATGATATAAGAATCTAGTTGAAATAGAAAGAAGCTTATCGGAACATATTATATGATAAACTAATTTGAGCTGTATTATAAAAAAAAACATTACCTCTCAAATGAAAACATCCATCGAAATTGGACAGGACCTGCAACTTTGGCCTCATAAGGCAAGTGAACTAAGAGATGCTCCATCGAATCAAAAAACGCTAGAGGAAATATCCTTTCTAAGTTGCAAAGAATAACTGGAATATCTCTCTCTAGTTTTTCCATGTGCAATGCTTTTAACACTGTCGAGCAAATATCATGGAGGAAATTGCTTAATTCTGCAATGGCGCCCTATACAAAGTTCGGTAGAACTTCCTTCAAAGCTATTGGAATTAGCCTTTCCATCAGGATGTGACAATCATGACTCTTCAAACCTGTCAACTTGCATTCATTCAAATCAACACATCTCCCGAGGTTCGAAGCATATCTATCAGGAAACCGCACAGATTTCAACCATTGACAAACAACTCGCCTCTGCTCCTTATCCAATGTATAAACTGCTTTCGGTTTTGGTCCCTGCTGCTTGCATCCACAGCTAGTATTGGCCGATCGCAAATATCTCTCACATCTTTTCTTGCGTTCAAGTTGTCTTTTGTTTTTCCAGCGACATCCATCACAGTATTTATGACATTGTCGAAAACATTCTTTTCTATGTGCATGACGTCAAGATTATGATGAATAAGATGGGCCTTCCAATATGGTAGATCCCAAAATATACTGCGTTTTGTCCACTTATGCGTACTTCCGTACGCAAAAGTCGTACCGTGCAGGTTCTCAACAACAGTTAGAAAGTCCTTCACACGCTCCCAAATTTGATCGCCGGTCAACCTCAGTGGTGGACGCGTTCTTTCAGTCCTATTCTTGGTGAATTCTTTTTTATTCCTTCTGAAAGGATGACTTGGCGGTAAAAATTCTCTGTGACAGTCAAAATAGCAAGGCTTCTTTCCATGTTTTAATCTAAATGACTTTGACCTCTCCAAACATATCGGACATCCTAAGATCCCAGCTGTACTCCATCCAAATAACATTCTGTAAGCTGGAAAGTCATTGACCGTCCAAAGAAGGGCGGCCTTCATTACAAATGTTTGATCGGTTGAAACGTCATACGTAGGGACACCGTCAACCCATAGCCGTTGTAACTCCTCAATCAATGGTTGCATATAAACATCTATCAACTTTTTCGGATTTTGCGGCCCTGTCACGATCAATGTCAAAAACATATAAGGTGTCTTCATGCACATACCAGGTGGAAGATTGTACGGCGTTAAGATAACTGGCCAGCATGAATAAATTTTTCCTGTTCTCCCAAATGGAGCAAATCCATCGGCACATAGACCTAACCTGATGTTCCGAGGCTCCATTGCAAACTCAGGGTATGTTCTATCAAAATGTTGACATGCCTCCGCATCTGAAGGATGACACATTAGACCCTCTTCTGTTTCATGATTTGCATGCCAAGTCATGTGTTCAGCAGTGGCTTTAGACGCATAAAGCCTTTGTAATCTGGGGATTAAGGGCAGATAAAACATTTGCTTGCATGGTCTACGCTTCTGATTACGACCCGGCCTCCTGTTAATCTTGTACCTAGGTTGGCTACAGAATTTGCACGATTCTGCATTTTCATCATCTCTCCAATATATCATACAACCCCTACTACATACATCAATTCTTACAACCGGAAGACCTAAGTTATCCACTAGCTTTTTCATATCATAAAAATCACTTGGCATGTTGTTATCACGAGGCAATGATTCCCGCATTACTTCAACAAAAGAGTTGAAACAATCCGCAGACACATTATGCTCTGCCTTGATATTTTATAGCCGGGCTGTTACCGATAACTTAGTGTGGTCCTCACAACCTGCCCATAGAGGTTCATCTGCTGCTCTCAACACATCCCAGAACTGATTAGATTGAAAAGTTTCATTATACACATTCTCCTCAAAACCCGTTACTCCTATATCTTCCAATTGTGAAGCATGACTAGTACCCACTTGTTTACATGTAGGAGTAAAACTAGTACTTGCATGATTTGATTCTGTGACAAAATTATAACTAGCTGCATCAATCACCATCCTCTCGTATGGATTCAATTGCTCATAATAGCCACATTCTTCCCTAACTGAAAATTGGTCACTTCTTCCATATCCTTCATCAGATATAAATGGTTCACCATGGGAAGTCCAATTATAATAGTTCGGAGTAAACCCAAATCTAGTAAGGTGTTCTCTAACTCGATCACACACAAGAAATTTACCATTACCGCACTTTTTGCACGGACACCTTAACTTATTTCCATCCATAAACTCATATTTACTACTAGCAAAGTCTAAAAATAGTTCCAACCCTGTACGAAACTCATCTGTCAATCCTTGACGTCCAGGTAAGTTCTTATTATACATCCAAGCCCTTTCTCTTTGCATTGTATCTGTATTAAAATTAAAAATTCTTGTAAAATATTAAAAATATCATATCTATTGTTCTTAATTAAAACTATAAAATTTTGGAAATTATAATTTTTGTTATTCACGCAACAATTAATAAGTAATTGCAAAAATAGAAAAAATTACAATGAAAAGAAGACTTACCTAAATATTTGACTGAAATATTGGTAGGACAAAGTTTCCCAATTTGATGGAACTGCAAAGTCCACTTCGATTGCGAGACCTTCAATTAGGCACAAACCCAAAAAAGAATAATCACATAAGAATCAATATTTTTTAATAATTTTTAATGTACGATGGAAACGGAATTCATCCCTCGCAAATTTGCGATGAATAAATGAAAATTCCGTCGTAAATTTGCGACGTAAACTAGTATCCGTCGCAAATTTGCGACGGAGTACTATTTCCGTCGCAAAATTTGCGGCGGGCACTTTGCGACGGAAAAACGATTCCGTCGCAAATTTGCGACGGATACTAGCTTTCGTCGCAAATTTGCGACGGACTAGTTTTTTGCGACGGAAAAACGATTCCGTCGCAAATTTGCGACGGAATTTTAACATATTCGTCGCAAATTTGCGACGGAACATAGTGTCCGTCGCAAATTTGCGACGGATACCACATTCCGTCGCAAAACGGCGTGGCCGTTCGCCTCATCCGAAGGCCGGCGAGGTGTCACCGGTTGCCGGTCATTAAACCGGTGATGCAGGTACGAAAAAAAACAAACATAAACATATATTAAAAAAAAATTACAATGCAACGACGAATAGTCATGAAGCTAGCAATTTGCACTTACCGGTACAAAAGCTTCACCAAGATTAATACGTGCGTGCGCGGATTTTGCTGATTTCAGACATATGAAAGAGGGAGAAAAGCGAGAGAGAGCGAGAGATAGCGAGAGACAGCGAGAGAGAGATAGTGATTGCAGGTCACGGACGGATTATAAACTACGAATTTGCGACGGACCCTAGTTCTCGTCGCAAATTTGCGACGGAAATTTTTTCCGAATTTCGTCGCAAATTTGCGACGAAATTTGCGACGGAAAATATAATCCGTCGCAAATTTGCGACGGAATTTGCGACGGAAAAAATTTCCGTCGCAAAATTTGCTACGGAATTGCGATGGCATTATTTTCCGTCGCAAATTTGCGACGGAGCATTATTTTCCGTCGCAAATTTGCGACGAAATTTTTTCCGTCGCAAATTTGCGACGGAATTTGCGACGGAAAATATAATCCGTCCCAAATTTGCGACGGAATTTGCGACGGAAAAAATTTCCGTCGCAACCGTTGCAAATTTGCGACGGAAAAAATTTCGTCGCAAATTTCCGTCGCAATTTTTGTGTTTTTTTGTAGTGACACTTTGTCGATAATTGCTTTGTACTTTAGTGCGATACTATTAACGAGGTACATAGATTTTGTAACTTCGTAGAGCAAAGAAAGACAGTTATTGCAGAAGGGAAGGTAGTTGAGCTGTAGAGCCAAAAATAATTAATGTATATAGATTTGATGGGAATCGTTCGCACTTTTGTTGTGTGTGCTGCATTTCTCACTTTCATAGTTAATTAGTCGTGTGTCAACTGGGCCGCAAAGAACTTGGGTGTGAACTAGGTTTGCTTATGTGCTTGTTGGCTGCTCACGTTGGACTTGTTAGAAAGTCTAACTCAGGGAGACCACGTGTATAAAGAACATATGAATCCACCCCTTTTTGCATGAAGCTGGATTAGGAGTGATATATGAAATTTGACTAATAGGGGTGCTGCCCCTAAGCTCTGATACCATATTAAAAAATCCAACTCAAAAGTTTAAACTAATAGATAGAAGGTGACCACGTATATATAAAGAACATATAAATCCTTTGTTAAATGATATGAGATATTCTAAAAGGACTAACCCGTCCATGCCTAAAGTTCAAGGTCGCCCATGTTGATTGTTTGTGTATGTGTGTGTGAGAGAGAGAGAGAGAGAGAGAGAGAGAGAGAGAGAGAGAGAGAGAGTGCGAGAGAGAGAGAGTAAGCCGGAGCCACCATGGTTTGGCCGAAATCGGCCATGTTCTTCGAGCTTAGGAATTTTGCTGAGCAGCCCAAGACTGCTCAATGCTCAAGTTCACTCTCGATGCCCAAGTCATGACCCAAAACGACCCAACAATTCTGTAGCTGACGCCTTAATCACACCATGGGGCAAGCTGCATTTACGAGGCCGGATTGAAAAAAACGCGAGACCTTTGTTCACGAAAATAATTGCTGCCCCATCATAAACCTTTCGGGACGGGTTCTACCTTCCATGTTCTCGTAGGGCTAACTAAATAAGTGACTATATTATTATGAACCAGCCATCAAAATGAAAATGATATGTACCTTGCAAAATATTAATGAAATTATTTTAGAACAATGTTTACCTACTCGGGGATTTATAACTACAAAGATCATCCTGATGGGTCCGACCATAATCAAATATGAGAAAATATTGGGTAGTAAGCATGTCTTGCCATGGAGGTCATGCATACACTTGCACTCTACTCATTGATTGCCACTTGTCCATAATGGACTCACTTGTTAGATTCTTTCTCTTCTTTGTTACCCTCTCTCTAAGCTCGCTCTCTGCAACAATAGCGTTTCTTTTTCCTCCTCTCCCTGTCGCTTTTCTCTCTCCTTCTCCCATCGGTCCTCTCCCACACCTGCATCTGGTCCCTCTTATTCGAAAAAGGGATATTGACACAATCTTTGAACTTTAGTCTAATGTGCAATTTGGTCCATGAGCTTTTAATTTATTTAATATTATCCTTGAACTTTAGTCTAATGTTGAATTTGGTCCATAAACTTTTAATATGTTCAATGTAGTTTCTGAATTTTTAGATGTTCAATTTTGTCCCTAAAATATATGAAAATGTTTAATGTAGTCTCTGAATTTGAATTAATGGAATGACTATATTAAATATTTTCATATAGTTCAAGGATTAAATTGAACATGTACTAAAAGTTGAGGGACCACACTGAATAAATTAAAATTTCGGGGATCAAATTAAACATTAGGCTAAAGTTCAGGGATTACATTGAATAAATTAAAAGTTCAATGACCATATTGCACATTAAATCAAAGTTCAGAGATTGTTTATGCCATTTTCCCCTCGAAAAACCCAACCGTCCATCACAATGAAACGTCTAGCCCATGGGCTTTCGGCCTGGCCCAGAACATAAGAACCGGTTGATAAGCTATCAGAAGATCCACCTGGTGATCACCAGATCAGTTCCCCTGCTTCCTCGGCTCACTTGCCTTTTTCTCCACGAACGGCGCCCGGGGGGGGCGGGGCGAAGGAGCGTTGATTTGCTTGGCGAAACCATCGATGGTGGAGCCCGAGCCCGAGGGGAGCCTCTCCGCAAGCCTCCGGCGACAGCTCCAACATCCAAGAACCCGCAGGCGGCGGGATCCAGCGGTCGGGAGGGGGAGTTTTCTTGTCCCGTACGCTTCCCGGTGCTGCGATTCCGTTTCTCGAAGAGCATCTGTGAATTGAACGCTTCCTCGACTCTATATATATGTGGCTGGGTTTCGGTTTTACTGTTCCGGGTCGACCATAGTGTACCGGCGAGACTTGTCCAGTCGCGAAGGAGGAGGAGGAGGAGGTGCTCAGGAGATTCTGGGGCTTTACGGCGCACCGGGCAAAGCGGATCAGGTACCTACCATTCCGCTTCTATAAAGGTCTTCCTTAGTTGGAAGTGCATCGTTGCTTACGCTCCTGAGGAAGAACCGAACCTTGGGGTAGGAATGAGCCTGCCATACTGTGGTCCTCAGTGTTCTGGGGGGGCTGATATGATGACGATGCCTGGTCGGCGTTTGATTTCTTGTCCTGGGACCAAGATCTTGTTGTAACCACTTTTAACCGAGTAGGAACACTCGCTATTTCCGGTCCAAATTAGCTTGTCAGTCGTGGGATTATGGCTTAGTGGGACTGAAAGTATCGCTTGAACCACATCCTAATCAAAAAGCTCTGTTAGCTTCTGGATTCTCCATTCCTTAGTTTCCTGATTTATCAGCTCCTCAACGAGATGGGGATCATTTTAGTTCACCGGACCACCAATTTTGCCTAGGGATAGCCATTTGTCTCCCCTAGTTTTGACCTTTTTTCCGTCTACCACTGTTGATCTCACTTCAGGCTCAATCACCTCCCTTCCCGCCAATAAGCTTTGCCACCCTTAGGAGGGGCGATGGCCTTTGTTTGTGTTCCAAAACTCTCCTCGAGGGTAGTAGACTCCTTTCATCAGCTGACTCCACAGGGCAGTAGGTGCCTGTGGAAGCGACATGCCTGTCTCCTGAGCATTGCCTTGTTGAATGCAACAAGATCTTTAAAGCCTAAACTGCCCTCAGTTTTCCTGGTTTTCAACGTATCCCATTTCCTCCAATGGATTCCTGTGGTTGGACTTTGTTACCCTTCACATTTGGTTTGGGCATTTCATTGGATCAATCAATTAAGTTTTGATGCTTTAGCTGGAATACTGTGGCAAAAGAAAATTAGAGAGAAATTGAGACGAGAAATGAGAATAATATGATTGAGAGAGCGGATATGGATGAGGAGAAGAAGAAGGCATTTGTCACGAGAATGTATCACGTTGGTCATGGCATATGTATGGAACATGTTTGATATGCAAGATGGATTCAGTCCCAACAATTTGAGCGTTCGGGATAAAGGGCTGTTTGACACAGTGTTTGGAGTTTCAATGCAAGAGCTGGAATCCTAACTAGACATCTTCTAGATATTCTGCATGTCATACTAGTTATTGCCCTTCTGTTTTCTGAATTATCCTGAAATTCATGCAAGCCCCAACTTACAGACCAAGCGGATTATGAAGGAATATGCTTCATCCACATGTCCACCACAACTTGAGATTGTAACTTCGCTAACTAAGTCTTTTCCCACCTGCTGACATCTCTATAACTCAATTAGTTCTTTCTCATCTCTAGCTCCTGTCTTCAGCCCACGGCAAATTCTTCACCTTTTTCTCTCCACTTGTGTAGTCACTGGAGGACCAGCTGCGACTGTTTAGTTCATTGTCTTCTGAGGATGATCTGAGCAGGAGCTTGGGAGGGAGGTCGAATGAGTCTATTCCAAATGGTTGTGTTGCCTCACTTCAGATGTTGGAGTCTTTAGTTTTGTAGAGCTCAAAGTTGGAACAAGAAGCTACAGATCTGATACAATTTTTGGCAAGGGTGGTTTTGGTAGTCTTCACAGGCTGTCTTGATGAGAAGGGGTCTTCCCAGAGCAAAAGAATCACTCCAATTGCAATAAAAAAATTGAACCTAGAGAGCATGCAAGGATTCAAAGAGGGAAGGTAATCTTAGTTCCTCTCAGGAAAGCTTGGTTTGAATGTGTTTTGCAGTATTTAATGTTAATCACTATTGCATTTTTAGCAAGAAGCTCTATTATGATGGTGGGGGAAGAATCGTGTCCAGATACATAATTTGTTGTAGCAAAATGAGAATGAGATGATGGATGTTAGTGTTCTTTTTTGTCGCTTGATTGTTCTGGTTTTGTGTGGCTAATTTCATATGAAGCTCACTATCTCAATTTGCTTTCTTCCTTTTGTATATGTCGTTGCGCAGCTGAACACATATTTCAGGGGGTTTGATCAATGATGTGGACCAGATTATTCTGTCAGGATTCCAATTTTTTAGGAGAAGACAGTGCTTGCTCCTCTTATCCTTTATTTTAGGGTCCCTGACTTGTCCTATGACCACGGGTGTCGAGCAATTTTATGCAAGAGCTTGGAGAAAAGTCAGCTTGCTTTTCCATTGTATGGTTCAAGTCCACATAAAAACATTAAAAAAATCTTGTGAGATTCTGTTTTCAAGGACTTCTGGGGTTAGTGTAAGTATTTTCCATACATGCAATAGAAGAGTAAAAATTTGCCTATCCTTCGCCTGGTGCCGTAAATTTTCTGGTGTTTATTTTATCTCTGTTCAAAATCAAAACAGCGGGCACAGTGCTGGGTGAAATACATGGCTCATATAAGTTACCATATGCATGTACCATTGGAGATTCAAATAGTCAAAGAATTTCGAGAAGAGCTGTTTTCACCAATTTGCTGAACAGGTTGTCAGGATGTAAAGTGATGAGACACAAATGGATAAGGCATATCTGTTTGAAAAGCACATTTGAGTGGCCATCTCAGGGTGTGTGGATGAGAAGGCAAGCTGCTGTAATTCCTTGGACCATGTGATCTATAAAGATACCTCAAGTGAGCACCTGTGCGCTTGATCTAATCTTGAGATTCCACAATCTTGTCCTACAGTTATTATATCTAAGTTTTGTAGTGCATATTACATGCATGTCTGTTTTCCAGCAGCCAAACAGCACGGAAGTGGAGGAAACAAGTAGGAGGAGAGAAGCTTTGCCAGCTTAGCTTCTATCTCTAAGGTTCTTGAGAGCTGGCGTAGAAACATCTTCTGAATCTTCATTGTTTATAAATATTATGGTAAAAGTCTTGCGATAGCTTGTAAATTTTGAATGTAGGCACTCTTCTTGCAATTCACAAAGGTACTTTAGGCCCTGCATCAGAAACTATTGTGACTCCTTGCCTTTTAAGCCAAACTCAGAGGATGTCACTACAATGTACCTGAAACATTAAATCCCATTATGAGTTTTACGACATTAGCCACTTTTGAATTTCTCAACATAGTTCTAGGAACTAAAACCATCCTTGGTGAGGATTTTTTATTCGTGGAAAAATATACTGGCCGGCCTTGAAAGTGAGGTGACATATTTGTTTGAGTCCAAACTTATGCTACTTTAGGAGACACTGGACATTACTATTCTTCTTCATGTATCCTTGGAAGAATGAATAAGATTATGCCATTTTCTTCTTCATGAATCACCTGTTAAATGGAGGTCAACATGTTATTAGCATACAAGTCTTTTAAAAGGGAAAAGTTGAGAGGGAAGGACTTAACCTCCACATAAATCTATTTAGCATTTGAATTTTTCAAAATTGATCGTCACTCAAGATGCTATTGTCTTTCTTGGAAGGTGGACATCTACTTTTTATTACACAAGATGAGTGCATTCTTTTCTCATGTTGCATATCAGAGGTTGTATGATTTTGTGTTTTAGACCTACATGGTCACCCATACAGTCATCAATCTTATCCTCTATTGGCTTTGCCGATGTCAAAATCACGCGAGGGATGTTTACTTGCTTTATAACTAGGTTGAGCACTTAAGATTTGCTTACTTTTCGGTTTACATGAATATGAGGTTGTGTTTTTACAGTAAGGCATATGAAATTCAACCATGCGGTTCATTTGTCCGGATTTACTATTGAACATGGGTGATGATGCATCATTGAATATTTCATCGCAGTTTTTATTCAGATTATTTCCTACCATCTAAAATTTGTAGGGTGCATCCATGGTAGATGGCTCTTAGGGTGCTGTTGTGGGTTTCTTTAATTTCTTATCACACAATTGGTCGTTCTATCTCCTCTTTTCTCCTGTGGGGGATTCCAGTTTGCTTCTCATACTAAAGAAATGTGAAATTATGAGGTTATTTTGATATGAGAGTGATGACTTTTTGCAGTCGGTGGTGAACTTCCTGGACAGCTTATTTCATACATACATTGTCAAGCTAATAATGGATACTGTTTAGAGGATAAAGAGCTACGTCTTGTCCATGAGTTCATCCCAAAGGGTACCCTAAATAACCTTCTCTTTGGAAGTAAGGTTCTTTCTTGGGCGATATATACATGCTTGCCTTAAATTTTTGGCAAATATGATCTTTTCTTGTTTCAATGTACTGCACAAATCATGTGTCTTTCCTGCAGCAGGGGGGCTCGGCCATTAAACCATTTCCATGGGTCACATGGATTAAAATTGCAGTAGGAGCAGCCAAAGGCCTCGTGTTCTTGCACCAGTTAGACAGGCAAATAATCTGCAGAGATTTCAAGCCCTCAAACATATTGCTAAACTCAGTAAGTTTCATGTTCGTTACTTAGATTAAATTAAGCAATACCACATTGTTGTTACCTTTAAAATCTGGTTCCAAAATCTTGTCCTGTGCTGAAATAACTCACATAAGTTTGCATCATCCCTCTTTTTGCAATTCCCTCCTGCATTCTGGAAGCAGCAAGAATTTGAAACCTTACGCGTTCAGGCTTTCATTCTGGCCAGGTTTTCACATATAACAAGGGAGTTATCATAGCAAAGTATCTTCAAAACCGGGTTCGCCACCCGATTATGTTTTTCTTATTTTTTGGTTGGGGGGATTTGTTGTTATGGTAGTGTAAATTGCATACTCCCAAGTTACTCTTTTCGTAGGTAGGTTATAATACCAGTCATTAGCCCGAGCTAAGCCTATTAAATCTGCAATGTCCAAGGTTAGTGGTGTATAGATCACGCTTGCAGTAGAAAAGAGACCTTATCCACTTTGACCTTTTGTTTGGATGTGTTTTGACAGTCCTCGGTTTGGCAAGATAGGGTCCTGACGAAGACAGATCACATGTGACGACATAGGTTATTGGAACTTATGGCTACGCAGCACCCGAGTACATAGCCACAGGTAATCTGATGGGCTTTCTGAAGTGCTTGGGGTGATCATAGCAGAGAACACTGCGCTTTGGACTTAGTTTGACCATGGCTGAAGCCATGCTCAGCAAATTTATGATAATCACATCATTCTGGTTGAACAGGCCATTTATATGTGAAGAGCGATGTCTATAGCTTCAGGATGATACTGGCTGAGCTTCAGACGGGAATGCGAGTGTATGATGTAAATCGTTTGACTGATCAGCAGATTTTGGTGGAGGGGGTCCGGTCCAACCTCATCTTTCTAAAAGGAAATTGACTAGAATCGTGGGCTCTCGACTGGAAGGGCAATATCCTCTAAAGGGTGCTCTTTATGAAGCCGCACTCGCATTCCAATGTCTCCGCTATTCACCCAAGCACCTGCCATTGATGAATGGAGTTGTGGAAACCATGGAAAGAATTAGTTGCACCTGATAGATAACACTGTTTCTTAGACGATTGATCCCAACTCGGCCATCTTTCTCGGACACGGTCAGTAATTCTTTATTCATCACCTCCGCTCATTGCAGATTCATTTTCTGTACTCTATGAACCAGCTCGGCCAATGGATATGCTTGTTAGCACAAGTTGGACTGAACCATCCATGCCTTAAGTTCAAAATGTGCCCATATTGATTGTGCGTATGTAGGTGTGTGATAGAGAGAGAGTAAGCTCGTGCCATTATGATTCGGCCGAAAGCAGCCCAGTTCTCCGAGCTTAAGAAATTCATCGAGCAGCTCTAGCCTACCCAACAATTAAGTTTGCTATCTATGCCCGAGTTGCCACCCAAATACGCCAACAGTTCCTGCGGGTGTCGCCTTGACCGCACGGTAAGGCGAGCTGGGTTTGAAAGGCTGGATAAAAATAATAATTTTTTTAGAACGTTCTTTACGTGTTTAGAGATTCCAAATACTCAAAGCCTCGAAATAAAAAAATTAAAACGGCAAAAGACATCCTGAGGGGACCGGACATCATTAAATATCGGCGGACAAGATCTTGATTTGGTGGTATGTTCCAGGTATCGTTAATAATTAAGATCCCCCACACGTGCGCCGGACATTTCTCTAACTGTCACGAGCGACAGGAAAGTCTCAAAAAGACCTCCCAATCATAGATATATCTTCTTTTGTCGTGTGGGGCTCATGCGTCCCTACACCATCACTTACCCGGAAAGACCCAACCGAACCTCATTAAATGCGGTAAAAGGGTGTCATCGTCATTTCACGCTGTGACGGTGTGAAGCATTAATATAATGAAAGAATAAAAATCATAAATGAGAAGGAACAAATGACAATATTGTCAACAGTAAGAGAGAGAGAGAGAGAGAGAGAGAGAGAGAGATCGCTGCTTCAATATACTTGTGTAACAAAGTGTGATTTCACTGTTTGTTAAATTGGATTTGAAAGATTAAACTCTCTTTCCTTTTTGCTGCTCGTTGACAAACAATAACTCTCTCGAAAAGATGATAATAATTGCTAGCATATAGACAGATGGGTGAAGGCCAGTTGGACGGGTTCTTGGCTCACTCGAGCTCAATTCCCTGCAGAATCTTGATTGCCCAGTCTTTGAATTCCTTGACCTTCAGCTCAAAAGCACCCATTAATGATGTTTGTGCGCTTGCCCGAATGCCGGTTGTGCAAAAAGTGGCAAAGTGCTCACAGTTGTTATGCAAGAGATTGTATTCGCCGAAACTGTCACCCTCATGAAGTTCCCAAGCCTTGTTTACGACTTCCTCGGGCGATTTGGTATTGAGTAAAGTCATGCGAGTCCCCCGCCATGTCAGCCAATACTCCAACAGTGGCCGCCCATACGCATATGAATGGAGGGAATCGAGTTTCTTGCCTTCGCGTCGGAAGGAATCAAGGGAAGTCTTATTGACTCCTGTTCTAGTGAGATGAATTACATCACCCTCACCAATGTAAATTCCTATTAGAATCAATAATGAGTTTGTGCAATAAAGAAAAATCGATTGTCTAAATCACCATAGCAAATAGTAACCACATAATCAACTTATTAATAGGGTACGAGAAGCGAATAGATGTGGGTCAATTAGCGAGAGAGGATTGTCTAAGTGAATCGTAATATATTAGCCTTTGTGTTGGAGAATCAAAGACTAATGGAGAATCTTACGTGATTTGACTGAGGTACGTACTTATGCCGACTAATTTTGACCTTTCAGGAAATGTGAAGAAGAATATTCTTAGAAAAGTCTCACTACTTATTTTATATGCAAGCATGTAGATAGAGGGGGAAATGGACAAATGAGCGGGTCCCACAAGAGGGGCCAAAAAGTGCGGGTGAGAGCTGAGACTTAACCGAGAAAGTCATTGTTCGGGGAAACGAAAAGAAGAATCTCAACGACGAAACGAGGGCGAGATTTGACAATCGTTGTGTTGAACTATCGTGTCAAGCACATACAGCTACTGTCCTTTGGCAAAATGAAAGATCACAAATCATGATCTAGTCGAGCAGTTAACCATGTTACGAAGAAACAATAAAGATCAATGGAAAAGGAAAAAGAGGATGAATGCCCAACCGTGATGCGAGTAGAGGCCAAACCGCCGATACGTGTAAATATGATCCCTGGGATTAAGCTCTTCCTCTCTGACCACGGCGCCCCAGATTAGCATCCATAATGTCATTAATTTGTTGATGATCTGAGCCACCATTTTATCCCTTTGGGGTCCTTCTGTAGCCTCTCGTGCTTGATCAGCTGGTCTTAGATTAGCTCTGACGCGCCTAAAAGAGCGAAAGGAACATGAGTGGGTGGAGGACCTTCTGATTAAAAAGGGCCTGATGAAGCTTTTGTTGCGGCCGAAGCACTGCTAACGTCTGGAAGATAGTCAACTTTCGGTCTCTCTGGGACCAATTAACAGCTAAAGCTTCCCGTAAGGGATTTTTAGTAGTGTTGGGTTCAGATGACCAGGTTTTTCTAGATTAAGACTTAGGTGAGGGTTTGAAGAAGGTAGGAACACAAGTATGGATTGATTCTGAGTGGACTGAGCGAAAAGGTACGTTGGGTCTGGTTTGATGATAAGTGAGAGAGAGAGAGAGAGAGAGAGAGAGAGACCTGGATTTCACAGAGGAGAGAGAACAGACGGACTTCGGCGAGAGAGATGGATTTATGATGGCTTGTTTTCGGAGAGGTGAGAGAACAGACGCGACAGGGACGGAGTTATAATGGGTTAGAAACTTAAGTGGGTTTTGTTTTCACGAAGGTGAGAGAAAAGACGGACTTCGGCGAGAGAGATGGATTTATAATGCCGTGGAATCTGTCAACTCGTCGGAAAAAACAAAGAAAAACATAGAGACCTGGTTTTCACGAAGGTGAGAGAGCAGACGAACTTGGGCGAGAGGGACGGATTTATAATGGGTTAGAAACTTAAGTGGGTTTTGTTATCACAAAGAAGCGAGAAAAGACGGACTTCGGTGAGAGAGACAGATTTATAATGGCTTAGAAACGTAAATTGGTCTTGTCACTCGTCGGAAAAGAAGAAAACTTGGGTGCTTTGACGGAATAGGAGCCGGGTGGGTTTTTATCGATTGAGACTAGGAGAGGATTTGAAGAAGGTAGGAACACAAGTCTGGGTTGATTCTGAGTGGGAGAGATTGAAGTTGGAGCAAGAGAGCACACTGAGCAAAGAGAGAGAAGGAAGAATGTCTTAGGTTCGAGTAGTGCAGGAGGGGTTGCTGGCATAGGCGACGATCAAGCAAAAATAAAACATAAAAAAACAAAGGGGGACCCATTTTGAATCTTCGAGCTTAGAGGAAGAAGACAACATGTTGCTTCGCCTGCGTCATGGTTGAGAGCAGTTGAGTTCGGCATAAATCGTTTGAGGCATTAAAAAAAACGAAAAGCGATACTGTTTATGAATAAAAAAACAAGACGCGATCTGTGTACGTCTTGGCTCTCTAAACATATTTTCTTGGGATAGCAAAGGTACACAAATCTTTAGTATAGCGTGTTTAATCTAGATGATGGCAAGGTTGGTTTTGAATTTGCACAATACATTCTGTAGATGCCGACATATTCGGACATAAAGATTCATTGATTGATGAAAAAGAAAAGAAAAGAAACGAAATGAAATGAAATTGTCTGCTGACTAAACTCTGATCTAACCAGCACCTTTTCTTAGATCACAGATAGAAATTCGCATTACAAAGTTGGTAGCTATAGGGTTTAGGGAATTACTCGAAGCTTTCAAAAGGTGATAAATAAAACAAAGCTGGTGAAAGATCTGCTAGGGGGACCCGCCGGTTGCTTCCTGAACACAACATCACATAAGCAGTTTCCTTAAACTATAAATCGGCTAAATTTCTGTATTGGCGCAGCACAAGTGCGATAATTCCAGTAAGATAGATGTGTGAAATTCCTACCTGACGTACGCCTCAATTTGGATGATAGATTATTTGGAAATGATTGAAGAATACGTTGCTGACCAAAGATCCATAAATTTCTAAAAAAATAGAGGGGTGGGGTATGAATTTGAGTTGAGATATATTGGTTTGGGGGGGGGGGGGGATGAGGGGAATAAGAGATGGTTTCGTCTCATTCTTTTGGCGATGATGAACTAAAGTCCACCAAAAGACAAAAAGAAAAATTGTCACGTTTTGTCCAATATATTTGGAGAAAATTTAAAAAAATTTACGTATTAATTTGCTTTGGTCGATTGGGATCAAATGCTCTACAACTACCTTAAGTAATGGATCTAATTGCGATTAAAAGGAAACGGTCAACAAACAAGACTTTCTGGAAAATTAATTAACATTGAGAGAGAGAGAGAGAGAGAGAGAGAGAGAGAGGGTCATGCATCTCGTCTAAGAAAGGCGCTATGTTGTTTGGGCTTTGGTTTGAAAAGTCTACATTCATGGTGATTAATTAATAATCTCCCATGTCCATATAGGTAAAAACGATTAATTAAAAGCCGAATATATTTTCACCCTCTAAATCAGTCGCCATAAAGGCACAAAAGGGCCATTCAATTTATAGTATGTCGTCCATTATTGTACCCCTACTAGGACAAAATATATAGGATTAGATACAAAGACGACTGTACGTAGATACATATATGCAAGTCTAGAACAATGGCACCGAACTTCGTCAAAAGAAGATAACGATACCTGACGACCCACTTAAGCGGTCACATGGTTGAGTTTGTCTTACATCGTTGAAGCAAGAGACAGACAAAAGCAATACTTGTTTATAGATCAAAGGAACAGACGGAAGAATTTTCTAACTCTAGAAAGGTCAAAAGCCACATGCTTGGAGTGATGAGCTCCGACGAACCTAATTAGACGTATCATGTCTATTTATTAGCTGGCACGGATGGCAATCACATCCGGATATTTTGGGTAAGCATTTTTTTTCCCCTTCGCCTGTCTCCAAAAAGTCGTTGGGCATGAAATTACGTGTCTAAAATTTCCATGTGGCGTGCGTCTCGATTTTGATGATACCTTATTTGCAACTAATTAAAGACAACGTTGCTGATCAAAGGATCAAGTTATTGCAAAAACAAATGGCAGGAGGTGTTAAGAATCGGTGCACAATCACAAAGAAATAGAGAATAAAAAACGATAAGAATAAATCGAGACACAATAGTGGTTCACCCTTAAATTAGGGCTGCGTTCAGTATATGATTTCACTATAATTAGTACATCGGATCTTTCTATTATATCATTCAGTTACAAGCGAAAGAGAACATACATATCCAATAGCTATTCGTGATTATAAACTCAAATTACTAATAAATTCGTGAATTTAAAATAAAAAAGCCCTCAAGCCCCTACAATCCCCGCGGGGGTCGGTCCCCTGAACCCTCGCCCGTTCACTGGGTGCGAGATTCCTGTGCTGTTCTGTCGTAGGGAGATATGAACCACATTTCACTAGGGGCGTGAAATTGATGACACGAGACATTTCGGTTCGTATGTTTTATTTTTTCCTTGAGTTTTCGCGCTTTGAATAATGATGATAGGTTTCGACCAAAAATAATAATAATGTTGATCCCACGAATGTCACTCGTTTCTTCTTCACGTGGATTTTCGGCTGGCCAGTGGCGACGTATGCGCCGACCATTTCAGGCTTGAAGATCGTCGTCTCAACGAAAGACTCCACATTGTCCGCGGGCCCCACACGGAAATATTATGTTTTTTTTTTATTTTTTATTTCTTTGGGGGGCCAAAAGAAGTAGTTTGATTTCTTGAATAATGACGTGGGCAATGAGCATCGCCCTAGAGACAGTGTCCGATAGATTAATAGCCACCCAATCGAAGTCCGTTGTTTTTTGACCAATGAAGGGGCTTGCTTACACGATCACATTTTGTTGCTCCCATACATTAGCAACCCAATCAAGCAAATGGAACCACGAGAGTATCCTCATCTTTGCTTAATGCTACAATGATATGACGATTCCATGGCTTCAATAGCCTTAGCCTTTTCTTTTTCCTTATCCACAAGATAAAATCCAAAGTTTTCATATGATTTGAATGTAACTTGAATAACTGGAACTCAAGACATAATTCAAAGAATTGTATAAATAAGATCTTGCCCATCAATTTATCTTTAGTTCCACTTCATTGTCATCACAAGTATGTGGCGATCACTCATTAATCAAACTGACTTCCTCATAACGTATCTAGATCATTTAGAAATCTTATTGCACAAAATCAAGCTGAATACAACTTTCCACATTTCCATTGTGTTAGATCTCCATGCACATATAGCTAGGAAGGTTAGGTAAGACAATGAAATACGAGTTTCGCTGTCGAAAGAGACACAACTCGGATCAATACCTAAGGAAAATTGTTACCAGCTCCTACACAAGATTTCCATATCTTTTTACCCACAATATTTCAAAAATTTTCAATTCTCAGGCAACAATCTTAAGCAATAGAAGTAGTTTATAAATAGAAAATATAATAAGTTTGATGGTTGCACTCTGATGTGATTTTTATTTATCACTTCCATCTAGAATCTGTACTTAGCCCTTGCTGAAATGTTCATTTTTCCTCTCGTTCTATTTATCCTTACTATTTCATGATAACCAATGTGATTTGGACTTCGAGTTCCTACTATTAATTACGATGTTTGAAGTTTGCATAAGAGACAAAAGAAACACAACATGGAAAGACGGGTCCCACAATCTTTCAGGACCACCCAAAATGCGTTACAAGAGGCAAAATAGTTTATATCATAAAAAATACTTTGTCTTACTATGGTGGATAAAATACAAATCGTGGAATATAATACTCATTCATCACACCTAGATGCTCGATAAGTTGAAGTATACATATCATGGGTCTACAAATTATGGTATAATACAATGAGATTTTACTCTTTGTATAAGTAAAAAACTTATTTATCTATTGGAGCGAAGGAAAACAACTTCTTTCTGCGAATTATCATGAGATTGTGCCTTTTTGGGAATTGAACCGTATGCTGCAACCATAAGTTCCCATGCAGAAGGTTAACAATTACGGAAATGGACAGAAAATCCTATTTTTCTGGAAGTTGGTACGACTAAATTGTAACGATAAGAGAAGAAGTCCATAGCTAGACTAATGACGAGCAGAGTTTGAACAATGTCATGTGGACGTATACCATGTATAAATGGACATAAAATCCTATTTTGGTTAAGCATCGTTACTTCTTTCCTTTGCCAACAAAACATGCACTTTGAAATTACAAGTATGAAATTCCTCTGTCACGTGGGTCTCCATTTTGATGATACACAATTTGGAACTGATTAAAGAATACGTTGCCGACCAAAGGATCAATTAATTGCCAAAAAAAAAGGGGGGGGGGGGGGTGAGGTTTGAATTTGACGAGACGAGACATTTCGGTTCACGTTTCGTTTTGTTCTTGAGTGTTCGGCCTTTTTGTAATAATGATGATAGGTGCCATATTTACTAATTTCACCAAATCCCAACCAACCCAATCCCAGCCGCGTAGTCAGCACGGAGCAAATTATTCTTTCGCCTCTTACTAAATTGGCCAAATCCCACAAGTGTCCCTCGTTTCTTTGTTTTCATTTGATTTCCTGATAGATGACGTGGGCAATGATCATCACCCTAGAGATAGTGTTCAATAGATTAATAGCCACCCAATCAAAGTCCGCTGATTTATGACCAGTGAAAGGGGCTTGCTTGCATGATCACGTATTGATGCACGAGAGTGTCCCATGCATTAGCCAACCCAATCGAGCAAATGGAACCAAAAAAGTATCCTCATCTTTGCTCAATACTGCCATGATAACCTTAGCTTTTTCTTTTTTTCCTTATCTACAAGATACAATCCAAAGTTTCACATGAGGATGTAAGCTAGAACGATAAAAGCCATACGATCTGAATATAACTTTAATAAGTGGAACTCGAGACATAATTCGAAGAATGATATAAGAAAGATCTTGCCCATCAATTTATCTTTAATTCCACTTCATTGTCACCCCAAATGTGGCAATCACTCATTAATCGAACTGACATCATCATCCTTTTCATCCATCTTCTTTTCATTTGAGAGCCAAAGGCCTTTGTTCACACTACAAAAAAACATGTTTTTTCCGACAAAATTTCCAACGAAAAATTTGAAAAAATTCGTTGGAAAACAAATTTCCAACGAAAAAAAATTCGTTGGTAATAGGTCGTCGCGAATTTTTCCAACGAAAATTTCAATTTTCGTTGGAAATTTGCGACGAATTTTTTTTCATTGAAAAGTTCGTTGGAAAACTCGTGGCTAAATTCGTTGGAAAAACTACAAATTTTTTTTTGGTCGAAAAATCGTGAAAATTTTTTTTCCAACGAAATTTTTTTTTTTGGGTCGAAAAATCGCCCTCGCCCTCGTGGCTGGTGAGGGCCGAGCTCGCCCAGATCTGGGCGAACTCGAGCTCGCTGGCCATGGCGAGCTCGGCCCTCGCCATGGCTTGCGAGGGCCAGCCTCGTCGCTGGCGAGCGCAGAGCTCGTCGCCGGCGAGGGCCGAGCTTGTCGTCGGCGAGGACCGAGGTCACCCAGATCTGGGCGAGCTCGAGCTCGTCGCCGGCGAGGCCCAGCCTCGTCGCGGGCGAGCTCGGCCCTCGCCGGCGACGAGGCTGGGCCTCGCCGGCCATGGCGAGGGCCGAGCTCGCCATGGCCGGCGAGCTCGAGCTCGCCCAGATCTAGGCGAGCTCGGCCCTCGCCGGCGACGAGCTCGAGCTCGCCCAGATCTGGGCGACCTCGAGCTCACCGGCGACGACGATGAGGTGGTTGAGGCGGCGGGCGAGGTGGCGGCCCATGGTGGCGTCGAGGGCGCCGACCGCCGCGGGGGCCTGGCCCTGGATGGCCGCGGCGGCGCCTTTGGGGAGGGAGCTGACGTCGCCCGAGGGGGGCTCGCAGGAGTTGCAGGAGTTGGTGTCCATGGCGCCGGAGCAGGAGCCGGAGCCAGAGGAGGAGGGGAGGCGGCAGGGGAGGAGGCGGAGGGAGATGGTGAAGGCGAAAATGTTGTTCGCAGAGAGAGAGAGAGAGAGAATGTGGAAATTGAGACTTGTGGGAATAATGAGCGCGAAAATGTTGAATAAGGAAGGGATAGGGTTTTCGTTGGAAAATTGTACAAACTGAAATAATTGCCCGGAAAATTGAAATTCGTTAGAAAATTCGTAGGAAATTTCCAACGAATATAAAAAATGCCGAACAAGACCGATTTTTTTTAATTCGTTGGAAAATTCGTTGGAAATTTCCAACGAATTTTCCAACGAAAATTAACCACACTGAAAAAATTCCCCGGAAAATTGAAATTCATTGGAAAATTCGTTGGAATTCCAACGAATTTTCCAACGAATATAAAAAATGCCGAACAAGACCGATTTTTTTGAATTCGTTGGAAAATTCGTTGGAAATTTCCAACGAAAAAAATTAGTTGGAAATTTCCAATGAATTTTCCAACGAAAATTGAACACACTGAAAAAATTTCCCGAAAAATTGAAATTCGTTGGAAAATTCGTTGGAAATTTCCAACGAATATAAAAAATGCCGAACAAGACCGATTTTTTTTGAATTCGTTGGAAATTTCCAACAAAAAAAATTTCGTTGGAAATTTCCAACGAATTTTCTAACGAAAATTGTACACACTGAAAAAATTCCCCGGAAAATTGAAATTCGTTGGAAAATTCGTTGGAAATTTTCAACGAATTTTCCAACGAAAATTGTACACACTGAAAAAATTCCTCGAAAAATTGAAATTCGTTGAAAAATTCGTTGGAAATTTCCAACGAATATAAAAAATGCTGAACAATATCGGGTTTTTTTGAATTCGTCGCAAAATTCATTGGAAATTTCCAACGAATTTTGCGACGAAAAATTTTTCGTTGGAAATTTCCAACGAATTTTCCTTTTCGTTGGAAAATTTGTTGCAAATTTGCGACGAAAATTTTTTCGTTGCAAATTTTCGTGGCAAAAATCCGATTTTTTTTAGTGTCTATTCTAAACTAGTAGAATTTAGCATCCATCTCTTATGATAGACTCTTATAAGAGTAGAGAGACTATAATGTATCAGTATTAGGACCATTTAGAAAACTTGTTGCACGAGATCGAGCTGCATACAACTTTCCACATCTCCATTGAATCATAGCGCCATGCACATATAACTAGGGAGACCAGGTGAGACGATGAAAGGTAAGACTCGTTGTCGAAAGAGAAACAATTATTGAAATGGACAGAAAAACCTATTTTTTTTTATAGAAGTCGGAACGAGTAAATTATACTGATAAGAGAAGAAGTTGGTAGCTTCACGTAAAGACGTGCGCACTTGGAACAATGTCATGTGGGCATGTACCATGTGCGAATTGTCTCCTGTTCCTCTGAATCGGGTGTATGGTGATGACATTCCTCACTCCAATCTGTGTTTCCTTGACTCATTGATCGACGTGTCGGCGGGTCCAATTCCAACGCGGAAGTGGAGGGGGAGAGAGAGAGAGAGAGAGAGAGAGATTGGACTTTTCGTGGATGGTGAGGCCCGTGTGACTTTTACTGGTTGGTGGGGGCCCGGCTTCCTAGCTATAATGTTCGATAAAATATATGTTGGTAGCGTCAAACCATTGCATTTTCTTCCGTTTATAGTTGGACATGCAACGTCTATTTTCAAAGATTTGTTTTTTTTTTTTGGTTCAAATATTTTCAAAGATTCCGCTCGTTGGAAAGTTTAATTCTCACTCTCGCTATTTGAAAATAATTATGATTTTTTTGATAGAGCTTCATATTTATATATGAACTATAACTTATGTTTCTCGGTTTTTTTTAATTATATTTGACTTGTGGTTCGATAGTTTCTGTGCTTTCTTCGACCCGGGTACATCGATTTGACAAATTATCTGTGTCGACAAGAACGTTTGTTTACCCTACTTCCTGACTTTTCCACGAAGGTAAAAAAAGCTACCATTGCTTTTCTTTCAGAATTTTCGTGGACTTGGTTTAATTCTAAGATCAATAGAGATTCCCAGCATTATACTTTAGGCTGCTTTATACTAGTACTAGAATAGAAAGGATCGATCCTAGACCCCGAAATCTCCTTATATAAAAAAGAGAACGCACATCGATTGGGGGTGATTTTCATAGGATCAAGTTCGAAGGACAAAGAAGTAGTCGATTGGAGAAGGTAGGATGCCAATAGAGTGAAGTCAACAGTTTGATCTATCTCTAGAAGAGAAATATTCCTTTATGACAAATGTTACAAATGTTCTAGTAAGTCGAGTCGCTATCACCCATAAGCGAATTAGGTGGAATGAGTAGGTAGTTAAGGGGTAGGTTCGTATTTACATTACTAATCCAAAAGCATGTGTGTGTTAAATCTCCCATTAACGGACCGACTATATCCACATTATTAATACCAAATCTGATGATACGTATTTACAGACAATATTAATTCACCAACCTCCATAAAGAATGCAATTTTGGGCCTAAGCAAATTTGACTTCAGTTGCCATAACAATGCGGGTCAACAAATGGCGGTTAAATACACATTTTTCTGGACCTGATCAAGAACTACGAGCATTAATGTGATGTGATACTGCTTCAAGCTGTAATTTTGCTTTCAAAGTCTATTTTCTAATCATCCTTCCTTCCAATGTCCTTGATCTTCCTCGGCATGCTTTCCATTTCGCTCTGGAGGCATCTTTTGACCAATAGATGGTTATTTTCACAGGTATGATAAAAGAGTAGGCCTACTTTAGATTAATCTGCATTAGCAGGAGAGCTAATGGCACCCTATAAACGGGTGCGTTCTCTTCCATTGTAATTCACTTTTGCATCATTGTAATTCACTTTTGCATCAATATTGCATTTCAGTTCATTCGTATTTCTCCGGTGAGCAGGATTTTCTAATTTCTTGAGGATTCAAGGTCACTTTGTGAGATTAATATTAACCCGTTTTGCTTTGCTTTGGAAATGGAAAAATGCTTGTCATGTATGGCTCTTGCAATTTCCATAATGCTCGTGTATATTGTCCAACCTTGATGACTGGTTTTAGAAGATCGGTTCGATGGATTTAGGTCGGGCTTCCCCAAATTTCTTAGACCCAAGTCACCAAATGAGGCTGGTTTTACCCAAACTGATCACTTTATCATGTTAATGGCTAACGTTCTGTCTTGGCTTATGCACAAAGCTACTGAGGGGAGTGTCAGACGAATCAAGCTAAACAGGTTTTGCCCCACACTGTCTCATCTATTAATCGCTGATGATGCCATCTTTTTTCTGGAAGAAACAGTCAAAGAGTGCCAGAACTTGGGAGCCACACCGAACCAATATTGCTTTGCGACGGGCCAGACCATTAACTTGAATAAATCAGGCATCTATTTTAGTAGTGGTTGTCCTTTCAACTTAAGGAGAAACATGGCACATGAGTTGAGGGTACCAATTATTGAGAAGACGGGGAAATATCTTGGGATTCCATTTGACTGGGGGCCAGTCAAAGAAACAAATGCTTGCATGGATACTAGCAAGGGTTAACATGAAGATTGAGGGCTGGAAGGAGAAATTGATGTCAAAAGCAAGCAAGGAAGTTCTCATAAAATCAGTTGTGCAGGCCTTACCCCAGTACGCTATGTCAATTTTCAAAATACCAGTCTCAGTTTGCAAAGCAATTGAACAAAGGATCGCTTCTTTTCGGTCGAAACAAAAGGAGTCAAAGAAAGGCATGCATTGGAAGAATTGGGAAGTGTTGAAAACCAGAAAGGATGGAGGGGGACTTGGCTCCAAAGACTTGATTATCTTTAACAAAGCCATGCTGTGCAAACAGGCTTGGCGACTATCACAATCCCCCTCAGCCTTATGGAGTCAAGTTCTCAAAGGAGTTTATTTCCCCAAAGGTGACTTATGGAATGCAGGAAAGGGATCTCGTCCATCGTGGGGTTGGCAAAGTTTGTTAATGGGTAGAGATGCAATCTATCAGGACATTAAATGGCTAATAGGAGATGGCAAATCAATCAACATTCAAGTAGATAAATGGCTATCGACTGGATTGGTTGGGGGCCCAGCAAACAAGGAACATACTTTAATAGTAGCCGAACTGATTAACCAGGAGACCAAAGTGTGTAATGAGCAGAAGCTACACGACTTATTCAAAGATCGCAAAGTGAATGAGATTCTATCAATTTCAATTAGTCTTAACCGGAGGGCAGATAGACTAGTTTGGAGAGGGAATAAGTCAGGATCCTACAAGGTGAAGAATGGTTATAACAGATTGTGTTCCAAGGTCACTAATCTGAAATCAAATCAAGCATCAACATACTTTCAGCCACCCAAAACCCTATGGACCAGAATCTGGAATCTAAACTCCCCTCCCAAAATACGACTCTTCCTTTGGAGCATCTGCCAGAACGCGTTGCCAACTCGAGAAAATTTGTACGAGAGAATGGTTTAACCTGACCCTATTTGCCCATTATGCTCACAAAATCCAGTGACCATAGAGCATTTATTCCTTCTCTGCAATTGGAAAAGGAAGGTTTGGTCAGACCCACGACTCAACATCAAAATTTGTCCACTCAACATTACCAGCATGGATAGATGGGTCACCGAGTTCTTCGATGCAAATCTGGACACACCGTCGAAGGAGCTCGTAGCAGCCGTACTGTGGCTGATCTAGAAGGGCCGAAATAGCAGCATTTTTAAAGGCCGGCCGCCCGACCCAAGGTCGACCGTTGATGAAGCTCTCGCACAGACCAAGAACTTTCATCAGGTGGAACCCGGCGACTGGAAAACAGAGAAGCGGCACAAGAAGCTTACCTGCCCAGTGGACACCGCCAGCTCAAGGCTCCCTCAAGATGAAGACGGACTGTTCGTGGACGGATGCGGCGTCCGAAAGCTCGATTGCCGGAATTTGTCGAGACTCGAACGGCCCGGTGGTCGCGGGATTCGCGGAAGGGATTCGCGCGTCCTCTGTTGTGCAAGCCGAAACCCTTGCCGTGAAAAGCTCGGTGTTGTACTTGCAAAAGAGAAGTGATCTGTGGACTGTCAATGATCTGAGCGTGGTTCGACCAAAAAAAAAAATGATCTGAGCGTGGAGTTGGAGTTAGACTGCTTGTCAATGGTGGATTCCTCACGGGCCAAGATGAGATTCCATGGGCCCTTCGTGACTTAATTGATGAGTGCAAAATGCTTTTAGCCCAACTGAAAGAAGTGAAGACTGTACACTGCGCAAGGGAAGCTAACCAAGCTGCAGATTGGGTCGCAAAGGCTCACCGTCTGAAGACACTTCCCCTAAATTGGCTAACTTTGCCCCCCAGCCTTTATGGAATATTTTGTGTCTTGCTCTAGTAGCACTCGTTATTATGAATGAATGAAAGAACCTTTTCGACCAAAAAAAAAAAAGATCACTTCAGCATGTTATTGTAGACATGCAAATCGAGTGCAAGGGTTGGGCTTTGCAGGAGACAATTTCACATCAGAAAGACCTTAAATGGAATCATAAAAATTGCATTTTCTACCGATGGTGGACACAAATCAAATAGTTGATATATTCTCATGACGCCTTGATGCTTGATAAGTTGAAGTACACATATCATGCATCTAGAAATTATGGTAAATTATAATGAGGTTATCTTCTTGTGTAAATATAGAACTCAATCATCTAGTGGACCGGTCCTTCCATAAGCCTAAGTTGAATCACATCGACATTTGTCTCGGTAATGCGCAGTCTCCTATGTCCCTCTGGGCTTGCTTGAACCTCCGGAGCACCGGACCTAACTGCACGCCACAAAGTAAAGGAAACCTCTGGTCATGGCTTGAGAAGGACACTTCGATGCTTAAGTCGATGCACGAGGAATGAAGAGGCAAGCAAAAGAGAGAGAAAGACTAAGGGAGAAGGAATCCTTCTTGAGAACTGTAACTGAAAGTGAAAAGTTTTGGCTACAACATGTTTTGTATTTTAGGCGAAAGTCTACTTTTCCTCCCAAACTAGCATCCTTTATTCTTCTACTTGAGTTCTTGAACTTTTATTTGATTAATCAAGTTCGCGAAGTTGCGTGAATTCTCTAATCAAACCTCAGATTGGACTTTAAAATTTAAAGCCGATATGTCTACCGGAGCAGGCAAGATCTAGTTAATTGAAACCGATATATCCATCTAATAGACTCGTTAGTTTCAATTAACCCGGTTTGCAACCAAAGAAACATAATTATATGTTACGATCTCTTTGTGATTTTGATAACCATGATGTGTAATAATCCATGAATACCACCCCTAATTGATGACATGCGTTGCCTGGTATGTTGGAAAAGTCTTGGGCGAAATGAAATTAGGGTATATTTCATGGAAGGTGTATTTCGTATTATTTGGACAAGTGACTTTTCACTTTGTTGATCTATATAAGAATTTTCCATTTAAAAAAATGGCACCTAAGTAAGATGACAATCTCCACAAATTTTTTAATTTAAATTCCCAATCAAATATGATTATTTTCTCAAAAATTATGAAAATACAACTTTCCATATCATTTGTCTAATGAGAAGAAAATCCTAGTGTTCCCTTTATAGGTCCATATGCAATGGATAATTGTCCAAAAAGTCCTATACCTATTGTACAGTAGCCAATTTAATTTTAAACTTTTTAATTATGTCAATTTAGTCATAAACTTTTCAATTGTGTCAATTTAGTTATGAAGAATTGTCAATTCAGTCCTAAACCTTTCGATTGGAGGACTAAATTCCTTTCAATTGTGTAAATTTAATTATAAACCTTTCAATTGTGCCAAAGTTTATGATTAAATTGGTAAATCTTCAAAACTAAATTAATACAATTGAAGGGTTTAAGATTAAATTGGCATAATTGAAAGGTGTAGGATTGAATTGGCTACCGTACAATATATTTAGTTGTGTTCAGTTGTATGGAATTGTAGTAAGGATATGACTGGATATGATAAAATATGAAATCTATGGATTTTGTTATATCGTATGCACTATTTGGTGAATCGTAATAATAAAGTTGGATTTCATATCCTATCCCATCCATTATTTAGTATGAAGAACATATAAATGTAAATGAACTTGAAGATGCATAAGTGGTGATTGTAAGAATCACTCTCGATTCACTGCTAAAGAAAGTACAAATGCATAAACGGATGTAACCTCTATCAATCAATCCATGATTGTTGTACGACCTAAATTTTAAATAGTAAAGGAGTTCATTGAAGCATTCAAAAGCCACAGGTTTGACTATGACAACAAATGTAAACAAGTTATAGCAACATCGACAAGGTAGATTAGCTAGCAAATGCCAAATCTAGTAAGAGAGAGAAAACATGATCATTGACCTTTGCAACCTAAAAAGTATAATACTTCATCTCTGTTGCCACTTTTGTGAAACTTCAATGCAAATCATAGAGTTACGAAGGGAGAGTTTAGACTCTCATGCTGCTTTCTTTGACTTTTGACGTGATCTAGAGCTCTAAGGAGGAGAAGGAGCTTCGACACTCTCGGCGTTTTCATGAAACTTTGATATAAACTGAAGAATTACTGATAAATTATGAAACTTCAACATGAACCAGAGATACAAAATAGATGGAGATGGAGATGGCATTTTTTTTTTGAGAAATCTCTTTGCCCCTCATTCTTCAAGAATTACGAAGATCATTTTCAAGTTTGAATTTATTCATTTAAAATCTGGGTTCTTCTACTTCATCTTTATTTACTTTAATTTTTTTCCATCTTTTTTATTTTTTTATTCCTTTCCATCATTCCTAATAAAATTTCATTAAATAATATGCCAATATACCTAAAATATGTAATAAATATTGATACTATATGTACATATATGCATAATATATATTATAGAGTAGAAAGAAATTCAAATAAAAAATAGGAATAAATAAAAACAAAAATTATTGTTATGTACCGCCTGCCTGAGTGGCGCTGCTGGAGCGCGCACTCTTCCTCTCGCAAAAGGTTGAGTGTTCGAATCCCGGGCGCCGCAGGGTGACTTAACCCCGTGGCACGTGTGTGGTGGCTAGCACGTGTCGCCCCCAGGATTTACTCCCCGGCTATCGGCCGTGCGGGGGTTCCCTGGGTTATTAAAAAAAAAATTATTGTTATGTTTTTTGTTATATTTAATTTGTTTTTATATTATAATTCAAATATTATTTATATTTAATTATTATAAATTTAAGAATTTTATTATTCGAGAAAAAATAGCTTTTATACCATGAATATAAGAAATCTTATTCACATTTATCTCACCTCTCCCGTGGGATATTTTTATATAAGTTATATCCTCTTTATATTCGATTTTATCCTATCTTAGGTAGAAACCAAACATATAATAGGATAAATGTTGCAACCTCTCCTAAACGGGTTGGCTAATGGATTAATAAGCTTAGGCTTAACTTGAGCTCTGCCAAGCTCATATCAATTTACAACTTAGATTCAAGTTCTTAACATGCTAATCATTTTCATTTTGGAGTAGCCACTAATTAGTTTTTGGCAAGTCGATTAGAAACCCACATAAAGTATTAGGAGTTATACTTTACTTATACGAACCAAAGATTAAATGGATTCGGGGATTTGATTACACTAAATTACTCTAACGCCCTTTCGGTACCTTTTCTTTTTCATTTTAAAAAAATATTTATCAAGCAACTTAAATTGATCTTAACTTATTCACTAACATGTGAAGTGATCGTGCGGATTCGCAAGTGCAACCATTAATGTAACACTCAAATAATCAAAGCGGTGAGTAAACTGAAAAGATAAAGAGGGATTTACTTACCTCGAAGCAACATAGGCATTTGCAACAAATCTTAATTAGAAACACATATTCAACCTAAATATAGTTTCTAATTACCACGTAGTTCCACTCAAATATTTTTAGGGTTTTCTCGTATTTAAAATGAAAATTAAACTATGTGCCATACAATTTAACTAACTAGCCTAATTCTAATGACATGCAATAATTAATATGCAACTACTCTACATGACATGCAATCTAATTAAATGAACCTATTATGGAATTTCTAAATGACGTGCAAGTATCAAATTACATAACCTAATTCTATATGACATACACATAATATCTTTTTCTATTTTTCATTAAAATTCGCAATTTGAAATTATTAAAAATAAAAAATCTATCTAATGTGAGATATTATCTATTTTAAGTTAGGAAACAGACTAACTTAAGTCATATCTTAACTTAGAAACTTATCTCAACATGCAATTCAAGTCGGAGATGTTATCTTACCTAGATGTTACATAAGCATGCATCTTCATTTAATTAGGAAAATATCTAAACTATTCTATCATGTGATTCTATGTAGAAAATTAATTCTAACCTACAAAATATATGCAATGCAAATTTTTTTTTGTATTTTCAGGATAAGGCAAGCAATCAAAGTAAGATAAGCACCAAATCATACATGATCATCAAAGATATCATCCAATTAATTCAAACAAGGAAACAATATCTAATTGGCTTGAAATTTCTCAAATAAAATCGATAAATTGATCTTAAGCCTTAGAGGTCAAAATATCAATTTTAAAGATAACCACAAATTCAATAATTCCATCTAATACCTTATAGATAGAATTAAAGATCATGTGCAATTGCGAATTAGGAAATATATCATAATTTAGGGATATGTCTATCACTTAAAGATATTGATTAGATATCGAATAATCAAATCAGACGATAAGATATCCTATTGAATCTGATAATAATTATTACCTAATTTGGAGGATTTGTTTCCAAATTTGAATTGGTGCATGGTATCACAGACGATGGTGATGGTGATCAGTGCATGGCTGGGGGATGCTTTATGGCTAGTCAATAGTAGCTAGCTAGCGTTGAGGCCAACGGTAGGACTCGTAGTGCTTGGCTGAGGAAGGACTTGCTTGGCTGGGCTCTAAGATATAGCGACGAAAGGACTGCAGGGATCGTCATGGTGGTACCTTGGCGAGCAGCAAAGCAGCAATGTCGAGGGTGTCGAGGGTGGTCAGCTTGAGGAACAAAACAACAGCAGTGCCTTGTTACATGCCCAACAGTAGGACTGCAATGTCGTTGGTCTGTAGCGGGGCTTGTCCAAGCATGTGATGGGCAACGGTAGTACTGTCATCCCCTCGGGGAAGCAGCAACAACATCTGCTCTGGCTCAGTAGAGAGGCAGGGATTGAGTTCGGAATAGGGCTGAGGCGTGGCTTGATGGGAACAGGGGCTCTCAGTGCAGGTGTTCTCTAAATTAGCAAAGCAAGTGTACATATCGAACAAGTAATAAAGTGGTGAATTAAAGTATTGTTCCCACAGAGATTATAGACAAATCAATCAAATTACTTACTAAAGATGAACAATTCTCAATTTTATCTAACCAATTAAAGATTTAATAAAGTAATCAAAATTCTAAAGAAAACTAAAGTAACCTATTAAAATTGAAATTTTTGAAAGCTAAATTAACCAAGGCAGCAAATCAAAATTGAAAATAGAAATTCACAAACTAAACCTAGAAATTTCAAACATAAAGAAGCAAGGAGCAAAGGACTTTGATCAAGAATTAAAAACATTAGAGCATCCGATTTCACTTAACCAATCAAGATTAATTAACCAAGCTTGTCATGCAATCATACTGTGATGGTAGAACTTCCTAATTTAAATTACTATCCTTGGTTCGGTATAGTAACCCTACTTAGATTTAGCAACCCACACTTGGTCCGTGTGAATTTAAATAAACGTAAGTGCATTAAAATCTATGAATGTTTCCGGATTCAATAAACCACCCTTGATTTACTTACTATCGAAACCACACAAATAACCTAGTATATCTCTATCTGTCACGCCCCGAACCCTACGACGCGCGATCATCCCTCCAAGGTCGATTACGAGTGCGACGTCCCAGGACGCGTCGTCGACCCAACGCCCAAACGACAGAGAACGATGCACAAGCGAAAGCAAACAAACACCCGTACAAATTAAAACCGCATGACCAAGGATAGCAGTAATACCATAAATATAACTTGCACTAACAACGGGGATTTACAATGTCTATTACAATAGAATAAACATATAAAAGCCGAAATGGGTCAATAGCCACCAACGTCAAAAGGGGGTACGTGGCTCGGCGGTCAAGCAATATATCTAGCCGGGCTCCTCCCAAAATGTATCGGTACGCCTGCCATCCTCAAGGCTGGGGATCTGAAAAGTGGGGTTTCAACAACAGTGAAAATAATTCTTAGTGAGTAGGTCCCCTAAACCTAAACTAGGTTAACATGCACCTCCTGACGAGTACTAATCAACACACCAAGCAAATCATAATTGACTTAGGCCCTCGGGCCCAAATCCAATACTCACCTTGCCCTGCAGGTTAGGCACTTACAGTTCAAGAATAAAACATAGGACCCAGTCGCAGCACATGCACACATCATTTGGTCACAATGCATGTCATGCTTATGCTCATGCTCATACCCGTGCTCACGCCTCATCAATGCATTTTCGCACACTTGTACTCTAGCACACTTGCCATTTATTAATTTCTCCTCCGACCCGCATTAAACGCATTAGGTCCGACCCGCGTAAAATGCATCAGGTTTATCACTTCGAGATAGATTTCTGGCTCGCGTAAAACGCATCAGGCTCATGACACATTACCCGCGTAAAACGTATCAGGTTGGTCATCTTCCGATAAACTGGGTATCGTCCCGCATAACACGCTTCAGGACGGGTTCACTACCCCGCGTAAAACGCATCAGGGTTTATTGTGATCACACATTCACAGGCACCAATTTTTATCTGAATCCCGCGTAAAACGCATCAGGGCACTTTAGGTGATCACAATGCACATGTCACTCGGGCACGCTCGTATATGCACATGCCGTGTCAATGCTTGAGATGCACATTCATGGCTATAACGTTCACATCTGGGCATTCACTTGCACCGCACCACTCACTCAAATCACGCTGCAATCATGCGCACTTGCACCACGCATATTCAATTTCATAAATCAACATGCCCAATCAGACAATTAATTCAAATCAGTCATGGCACAAACTTGACATACAATCCATGCACATAATCACACAATCGGGTCATCAAGAATTCGTGCATTCGAGGCCCGCCAAGCTATTCCATTCTTAGTCCGCTAGACATGCGACATGGCATCATACAATCACATTCAAGCCACATTTAATTTAGCATCCTCTCGGGTGATCATCGTTCCCTAAGCCGTTCACCCTAAAACCTCGAATAAACAATTATGGCCCGAATCCTCCCGATACTAAATCAGCCATGAACGGTCCGCCTTAGGCGCTCAATTCACTTTCAATTCATCACATTAGGCTCCCCAATTTGCTACGAAAACAGCTACTACTCAGCCTACAAATCACATACGCCGAATCCGCAATTTCGCCCAAATCAAGGCTCCTAAGCTTAGCCGCTATTCAACACACCATAGGCCACTAAATCTCGATTAAAACATTACGCTAAGCCACCAAATACACCACAACATCCGCTCTCAACGGCCTCCACAAACTAACCCCCAAATTGATCCCGCATTGTCCGATTCAAACCCGATATGGGCAGCCCCCACACCGGTCACTCTAGGCCACTAAATATCCTCAAAATTCTCTATTTGACTCCCCAAAATATCATCCAACTCAGCCACCATGAGGACCAAACTAGGCGCGCTCTATAATTCCCAATTGAACCTGAATTTAACTCGAACTCGGGCCGATTCAATTCAACGCTACTAGCCATCGCACAACACGTCCTAGGCCACTAAACCTCGATCAAATGATCACGCTAAGTCATCAAATCAGCCACAATATCAGCCCCTAAAAATCTCCTTAATTTAACCCCTAAAATACCCTAATTAACCCCTTAAAACTCATCTAGAAATGTAAATTAGCCTAATTAGGGTTTAGGGTTGTACTCACCGGGTGTCCTAAGCTTGAAACGGGGCCGAACATGCGACAAAGGAGGCTGGACAGCGGCGGTCCAGCGTCGGAACAGTGCAGCGAGCGGCGACTCCGGCGAACGGCGGCGATGAACTAGGGGATTCCGCGGCTGAGAGAGGGGAAAAGGGACACGGCCAGAGGGAGTGGGACGGCTAGACGACGCTGGGTGAGGCGGTGGTGGTGGCAGAACAGCTCCGGCGGCGGCAGAGCTCCTCCAGCGAGTGGCAGCGAGGGCATCCAGACCGGGGGAGGCGTCGGAGAGGAAGAAGAACAGGAGAGGGGAGGTGGTGGCGGCCAAGGGGGTAGCAGGGCGGCGGAGGTGGTTGAGGGGAGCGGCTGGGTGGCAGAGGCGGGGCGGCAGCGGTCGGAACGGTGGCACACGGCGGCGGCGAGGCTAGAAGCCCGAAACAGGGGAGGGCTTCGGGGGAGAGAAAAACAGGGGGGAAAAAGGGGTCGTGCGGCAGCTGGGGGTGACACGGCGGCGCCTCAGGTGGCCGGACGATGGAGGACAGGTCGGCGGACGGCTGGGCGATGCTGGACCGTGGCGGACGCTGCGGCGAGCTGCTGCTCGCGTGCTGCGCGGACAGGGCCGGCGAGCGGCGGTCGCGGGCGATAGGGTGGAGGCGGCGACCGAGCTTGCTGACGGCGGCGACCGAGCTTGCTGACGGCGGCGACTGGTGGAGCGGCGTCGGACGGAGGTGGAGGGCGGCTGAGCGGCGGACGGCGACTGGGCAGAACGAAGCAGAACCAGTCGCGCTCGGGGAAGGAAGAAGGAAGAAGAAAGAGGAAGAAAGAAAAAAGAAAAGAAAGAAAGGAAAGAAAAGAGGAAAAGAAGAGAGAGAGGGAGCAGGCGAAAGTGGGTGAGTGAGGGGACGTCTGCGTGGCAGACGTGCGCGGTCAGAGGGGGAGCGTGCGCGCGGAGGAGAGAGGAGAGAGAGAGAGAGAGAGAGAAATAATAAAAAAATAACTTCATTCAACTATTAAATGCGATCCGATGGCTCAAATTCAAAATCGAAAGCGATCTACCGGTCCAAAATAAGCCTCGCATATAAAAAGGGACAAAGGCCAAATCAATTAAGTCAAACTATAACGAGGGAGGTCTACTAGTCCAATTTCGTACCCGGTCGAAAATTCACTTTTCCACAATTCCTGACAATCTAGATGTTGGCCACGACAATCTCGACACCGTCCAATTTATTTCGTCCCGGAACCCGAGAAATTCGACACCGAAGTTTGGGCTCTAAATAACGGTCAAATTCGATCGAGTGCGATTCTAGCGAAATCTCTAATTTAAAAACAATAACCGGGAGTAATCAGTTCCCGGACGAGATTTTACTACAAGCACACTGACGAATTACACGTTTATTAAATCCCAAAATTGAGTCAAAATCCAAGATGTCACACTATCTAAGTTAAATTCATGGCTATATATCATAAAACACTTGCATAGAATCTCCTTTCGGGGTCAGCATGCAACAAAAATCATTCAAGCGGTGATCAAACACTTAAAAGCGTTAAGAACATGATATATAACTCACACATATGAGATCTAAAATTGCATAAACAAGTCTTGAAATTTAATCAATCATAGTAAAGTTACATCATAGCTCTAACAACAAGTAGTTTAGAGCATAATGAAAACTAAAAACAATAACTAAACTAAACATGTTGAAGAACTAGAACAGATTTATCAAGAATAATCAAGGCTTGATTTTTAAGTCGCCTCCTTTTTTTTCTCTTCTTTTTTCTAAAATCACGTTTAATGGCCTTTATATATAGACCTCCTCTTGCTTTCCAAGAAACCTTAATCACACTAGAATAGGATTGCAATTAAAGGTTCATCCAAATTAGGACTCCTCCCAATAATAAAACTCCTTTTTTTAGCTTAGACTTTGATTTTCTTCCCAAATTAGGCTTGATTCTTCTTTTTAGATTTGCGTGGCTTTACTCTCCAATTTGGGAAGCTTCTACATGGTTTAGGAACAATTGGATTGTTTTGGATACTTTCACGCGGCTTAGGAGGACAAAACGAGTGGAAAGCCGGCAAATTACAGAATTAGTCTCCAAGCTCCCTTTAACTTCAATTACCTAAAAAAAATTAATTAAAATAAATAAAGTAGATATCACATTCAATTAAAACTAAGCAAATATTAAGTCTAAAATAATAAATAAACTCTATATAAAATAAAGTTATCAGCAGGGATCTCAAGCAGCTACGACGTCGCAATGGGTTACGGACCAGTGCTGGAACAGGCGCGATACAAGTTGGGGATTGGCAGCAACCTCGAGTCAACAATGGCTTGTTGGAGGGAAGAGACTTCGGTTAGTCAGTGTTGACATCTAAATCTAATCAATTGCATACAAGTTAGGGATTAAATCTTTAACCCCTAAACAAAATATTAAAATTAAATTGCATAGATTATAAATTTTAGGAGCATTCATCATATAGTTGCATTTCCATTTTAATCGAACCGATGGTACTGAATGAACCCTGAATTTGTCACATTGATGCGCCCATTGATAGGGGTATAGCACAAACCAAATCAGAACGATCATGCAAAGAATAAAAGAAAATTAAATAATGCACGAGTTTACCTAGGTTCACCTCAAAATAGGGCTATGTCCTGTAAAGGGATTCCACTATGATTTAGGTTTACAACCACAGCTACTCGTTCTAATGATCTCTCATACGAGTAAAATATATATAGGACTTAAAAATGGGCTTAAAACCCATGTCTATTCGAATCCCTTTAATTCCACAATAACGGTACCATCATCTTAAAACATAAGCCAAAAAAAAAATCGATGTTGTTTGTGGGGCCGCCGTCCACTCACCGGGGAACGGAACCCCCGCTCGATGTGCGGTCAGTGGGACTCCCGTCTTAGGAGCGCTGCCCCTGAACCCCCGCATTCTGTGCGCAGGGGTCACATGTCGTCGGATTATATTTCGGTTTTCCTAAACTCATGTGAGCGTGTCCGGTATAAGAAACAAGAGTCCCCGAAATATTTGCCAACTCCAACACCCACTCTATAAGCAAGATTCAGCCATCACATGGGTAGGCATAGTGTTCGAAATTTATAGCCCATTAGATTAGGTTCTGAGCTTTAATTGAGTTGGGTTTAATCCTTAATGTTAAAAAGGGTTGCGTTTAATTAGAATAAGCCCTAAATGGATCAAAGTCTATAAGTTATTGAACCCACAAGGAGAAAAATTTCGGCCACACTAGGGATAGTGTGCACCAAAATTCACATGGGAAACGGGCCGGAATTGAGCTCAATTCAGCCCATTAGACTTAAGGCCTTGATGATTACAATCCGTTATTTCGATTGAGGCTTAATCTAAGCCCATGAAAACCTAGGTTAATCTTATAAATAAACATCTATACCTCTTCAGCCAGAGGTTAGCAATTCACAATTCTTAAAGCTCCCGGCTGCCTAGCTGAAGCGCGAGCCCTACGTTCAGCCCTGGTCGAGCTCCCCCTCTCGGCCACACTTACACTGAGTCCTTCACCATCCCGACAAGCCAAACCACGACGAGTTGTTGCTGCCCCTTGCCCGTGATGGTGAGACCTCCATATGATGGCCCCACCCCCGTCATGACCGCTAGTCCAGCCAACGCGATTCGGCATTGTCTTGGTCTGATGTGCCGTGCATTGGATCCAAACGAGTTTCTGGCCTATTGCACGACACTGACTCTCGTTGCTTTGTTGATTCCCTGCATTGTGCTGAGCTTAGGTTCTTAATCGAGCACCCATCGCTGATCACAATTGTGACCAAACTAGCCCCCGACTCTCCTTGGGCGAGCACCACAGTCGGGCCCTTGCTATGTCGTCCTCCGTAACCATCAAAAGCCACGACAAGATGCTGCCTTGAGTGAGCTAAGCCACTGCGAGCCTCCGATGACATTGCTCTTCGTACTGACCCAAGTCACGTAAATCGGTGTTCTGTTTTGCAGATTTCCTTGGTGATCCTCGCTACCTTGCCGAGAGCACCACATCATGAGTCACATCGTGCCTGGTGAGCCACATCGAGACCACCAAGCCGAGCACCATGAGGTTAGCCATCGCCGGCCAACCACTAGTCGCTGTCCATGGTCCACCATCCAAGCTGTCATCCATCGTCCTAATTTAAAAGCGAATATTTGAATTAGGTAAAATCTTATCTAATTTGATCTTCAAGTATTTTGTTTCCTTATTTGATAGACTGTGATCAGATTTAGTAATTTTGAATGATATTCCATATGCATCAAATTTTTGAGTATCTTTTAAATTAGGAAATTTTTCTAATTTCGCAACGTGCTATGATCGACAGTTCGATCTTATGCCCGAGATACGACTTGCGATCGCACGGAAAATCGGCCAATTTGATCCTCATGCCGTAGGTTTGTCGATTTTATTTCTTTGCAAATTTAAATGGATATGGATAATATCTTGGGTGATTGGATGTATCTTTGATTTTGATTTGATTTTTGTTTTGTTTTGTTTTGATTTTATTTGATTTTATTCTTATCCAAGAAAAATCTCAACAAGATTACATAAGATTAGGATATAATTTTAGATAATATTTGGATAGATTTTAATAGGTAGCTTTGCATGTTTAAATTAGATTGCATGTTTAGATTAGATTTCATAAATCTTTCCTTTTCAAGATAGGTTGCATGCTCGGATAGGTTTTTTTAGGTTAAGATATGATTTAAATTTAAATTGGGATTTAACCTAGTTTAATCCCCAAGAAGAATTGGATAATATCTTAATGAAGATATCATTTTCATTATTTATTAAATACGAATTTAATTAAAGAATACCAAAATATCATCTTAGGTTAAATTACCTTTTTAGATAAGATTGCATGTTTAAATAATGATATTTTTAATTATGAATTTTAATGAATAATAAAAATATCATATGCATGTTATATAATTTACATGTTAGGTTCATTTAATTAACATTGCGTGACATATAGTTTAGTTTTCATTTTAAAATAAGAGAAAACCCAAAAGGTATGGATGGGAATTGCTTGATAATTAGATTTCATGATTAGGGTAATAAAGTTTTTTTTAATTGTTAGCGCTGCGGATTGTTGCATCGAGGTAAGTAAATTATTCCCTTCTTACCAATTTATTTAATGCTTTAATCATTGGATATTTCATTAATGGTTGAGCACCCGTATGATCACCTCACATGTGTTGCAACATTCCCATATGTATACCACCTAGGGATTTGGCTAATGGAATACTAAGTCTAAATTTAACTTGAATTTTCCTAAACCCATATCAATTCGCAACTTAGGTTCAAGTTCTTAACATGCAAAATTATTCAAATTTAGAGTTGCCATTAATCTATTTTCTGGCGGATTCATTAGAAACCCAAGTAATATATCATGAGATTTACTTTACTCCTACCAACAAGAGATTATGGGATTTGGAGGCTTGGTTACGCTAAATTACTCTAACGTCCTTTTAGTACCTTTTCTTTTTTATTTCAAAAAATATTTTGCAGACAGCTTGAATCAATTTTAACCTATCTATGGGTGATCATGCGAGTGCGCAACACACAATAATCAAAGCAATAAATAAATTACTAGGATAAGGAGAAACTTACTTACCTCGATGCAAAGCAATCCGCAGCCATAATAATTTTAAAGGGTTAATACCATGAAAAATCTTAAATTGATATAATTGTGACAAATTTACCCAAAATTAATTTTTCGACTAGCAAAAACCCCAAACCGGTACACTTTTGACAAATTTACTCCAAACTAATTTTTTGAAAACAAAAAATCCTAAACTAGTACATTTGTGACAAATTCACCCTTCGTTAGTTCCATTAAATTGGATTAATATCACGAAAAATCACAAACTAATGTACCGTGACAAACGGAGGATAAAACCCCAAACTGCTACACCTGTCAACTACTACGTGTCATCTAACTCAGCAATTTAATGGTAAAATTTAACGGAAACTAATGGACCAGTTTAGGGATTTTGATGGTCAAAAAAATAGTTTAGATTAAATTTGTCACAAATGTACCAGTTTGGGATTTTTCATTATATTATTTATAATTAAAAAAATAGATATTGAACCTAAGTATGGTTTGTAAGTTACGTGGTATGCATGTAATATAATTCTAAATTACGACTACATTACCTAGCTTAAAATGACGTACAATTAAAATAATACTATTCTAATATGACATGCATTTGATTACATGAACCTAGACATGCAATTTCTAATGATGGGCAAAATTGACATGCAACTATTCTAACATGACATGCACTTATAGATTAAATTACCCTAAACAAATAATCCCTAAATGATATGCATGGTTATCTAGAATGAATCTATCCTAATTATCCAAAGGATTAATACCACGAAAAATCTCAATCTGGTATATCTGTGACAATTTTATTTCAAACTATTTTTTTGACCACAAAAAATTCCAAACCAGTATACCTGTGATCAATTTATTCCAAACTAATATTTTGACCACTAAAAACTCAAACTGGTACATTTGTGACAAATTTACCCTATGTTAGTTTCCGTTAAATTGAAATAATATCACAAAAAATCACAAACCGGTACGCCTGTAACAAATGGAGGGTAAAACATAAAACCAGTATATCAGTTAACTATCGCGTGTCATTTAACAAAGCAATTTGTCAATCAAATTTAACGAAAACAAAATGAGGGTAAATTTGTCATAAGTGTAACAGTTTAAAGTTTTTGATAGTTAAAAAATTAGTTTGGAGTAAAATTGTCACAGGTATACCAGTTTGGGGTTTTTCATCGTATTAACCCTTATCCAAAGCCTATTCTAGAAATATAATCTAATATTTTTGTTTCTTTTGAATAAAGGAAAAAAATCAAGATAAGATAACCACCCAAGCACGAGATAGGCATCCAATCACAAAAATATGCGCAAAATATTCCATCCAATTCAAATTTGGTAACAAATAAAACTGCCGATCGTATCCAAACCATTATGGATAGGATTGGTCGATTTTTCTATGTGATCGGGAATTGCTGCTAGCTTATGCACTTTGCGGATTCGGAAATTTTTCTACTTTGGGTTATACTAAAATTCTCAAGATAGTCAATGAGATCATAATATTGACAAAATAGGTAATGAAATATTTGGATGAATTTGGGACCGAATAATTGCCTAATTTGCGAATATTGTATCCAATTAGAACCAACAGATGGCTCGGGCTTGAATGGTGACCAGTGGTAGCTCGCGGTGGTGTGTGTCATGCCCCGCACTCTACGGCGCGCCACATCCCTCGCAAAGGTCGATTCGAGTGCGACGTCCCAGGATGCGTTGCCGACCCAACGCCCAACACAGAGATTTAAAGCACATGCAGAAGTATTTAAAACCACCCGTACAATATTATAACACATAACCAAGGATAGCCACAAAACAACGAACAACAATGATTACAAAATAAACACTTGCACTACCACTGGGAACCATATACAATATCCATGTACAGCCCGATCATCAGAAACCAAAAACGGGTCAAAGGCCACTACTAACAAAAAGGGGTAAGTGGCTCGGGGGTCAGTCCACTACTAAAGGCGGGGCACTGGTCAAAAAGGTACTGGCCCTACCAATCTAAGGCAAGCGCTAACTCCTACGGTGCCCAGTCCGGGTCGGAATCAGAAGACTTCAAGGAAGAAGAGCTGTTAGGCATCTCCTCCTTAGAACTTGATGAGTCCGTCTCAGGCTCGGTCTCTGCAGCCTCCTCTTCCGAGACCATATCCTCAGGCTCGGCCTCCGGTACGGGGTCCTCCTCGATCGGCTCCGGCTCCTTGTCATCCGGCTCCATCGGCTCCGGAACAACGTCCCCGTCGGCTGGCTCTAAGTCCATCGGGTCGAACTCATCTACCTCGTACTCTACTGGTACACCATCAGAGCTCGCACTCTCCTCGGCTGAAGAGCCAGGGTTAGCCACTTCTCCATCGGGGCACCGAGGGTACCTCGTGCCCAGCTCGGTAAGCGGGACATCAAAAGTTTAGAGAGGACCATACTCTCCGAGATCATCCCTAAAGTACCAAGCCACGTATTCGTGGGTCTGGTAATATGTCTCCCCCACGTCCACCCATACTAAGGTATAATATATAATATACGACTCCCCGTTCCCTACGGGTGTATCGTCCTCGTCCGCTCTATGTGATGCGGAATCCCAAAACGTACTGGAACTTCAGACATCTCAAGGCTGGGGGTCTGAAAAATTGGTTTTATACAACGGTGAGAATAATCTCAGTGAGTAGTTCCCTAAACCTAAACTAGGCTAACATGCACCTCCCGACGAGCACTAAACAACCACACAAGTCGAAACATAAATGATTCAGGCCCTCGGGCCCAAATCCGAACCTTACTTGACCCTGCAGGTTAGGCATTTGATAAATAATCGCAATCATGCCACAAAATTCAATCACGGCACATAAACGCGTATCACAACGTCTCGACGCATGTCATGCATATGCTCATGTTCGCATTCATACTCATGCCTCATCAATGCATTATCGCACACTTGCCATTTATCAATTTCTCCTTCGACCCGCGTTAAACGCATCAGGTCCGACTCGCGTAAAACGCATCAGGTCTATCACTTCGAGATCGATCTCTGGCCCGCGTAAAACGCATCAAGCTCATGACACATTACCCGCGTAAAACGCCTCAGGTCGGTCATCTTCCGGTAAACCGGGCATCGTCCCGCGTAACACGCCTCACAACGGGTTCACTACCCCGCGTAAAACGTAACAGGGTTTATTATGATCACACATTCACAGGCACCAATTTTTATCTGAACCTCGCGTAAAATGCATCAGGGTATTTTAGGTGATCACAATGCACATGTCACTCGAGTACACTTGTATATGCACATGCCGTGCCAATGCTGGAGATGCATACTCATGGCTATAATGTTCATATTTGGGCATTCACTTGCACCACGCATATTCAATCTCATGAATCAACATGCCTAATTAGACAATCAATTCAAAACAGCCATGGCACAACTTGACACACAATCCATGCACATAATCACACAATCGGGTCAGCAAGAATTCGCGCATTCGAGGGCCGCCAAGCTATTCCATTCCTAGTCCCGCTATACATGCGACATGGCATCACAAAATCAATCACAAACAAGGACCATTTAGCCAGTCAATCAATCAATGCGATCATTCCCGGTAATTGCAGGATTAAACTCCAAATTGATCGCGCCTTGCCCAATTCAATCCCGTCATGGGCAGCCACCGCGTTGGTCATTCTAGACCAATAAATATCTTCATAATGCTCCATTAAACTCCCAAAACATCATTCAAGATAGCCACCACAAAGACCAAATGAGGTGCGCACTAAAATCCATATTTAAGGCTCGAACTTACTCCAAACTTGGGCCATTCCGATCCGATCCGTCCAGCCATTGAATAGTGCCTCTCGGGCCACTAAACCTCCATTAATTTATCGCACTAAGCCCGTAAAATAGCCACAAAACAGCCACCATTCGGTCTACCAATTTCACTCGCTAAATCCACAATTTCGTCCAAATCACGACACCCATGCCTCGCCACATCACATCACTATTCGGGCCACTAAACCTTGATCAAATCATCATCCTCGGTCACCAAAAACGCCACAAAATCAGCCCTTAATAGCCTCCACCGTTTAACCCCTAAAATACCCTAATTAACCCCTAAAACCCATCTAGAAATGCAATTTAGCCTAATTAGGGCTTAGGGTCGAACTCACTTGGATTCCTAGGCTTCAAATAGGGCTGAGCAAGCGATGAGGACTGCTGGACAGCGGTGGATCCGTGCCGGAACAGTAACGGCGAGTGGCGGGTCCGGCGATGCCCTTGAGCGGCCGAGAAAGAGAGAGGAAACGGGAGAGAGAGAGATACGGCGAGAGGGAGATGTGAGGGGGACGGACTGGTGGTGGTGGTGAGGCAAGAGGAACGACGGCTCACGGCGGCGACATCGGCGGCGGCGGCGACGGCTCCTCCGGCGAGCTTGGCCTTTCACAGCCAAACAAGAAGGAAAATGAAGAAGATGAAGTTGTCGTGGGGGAGAGGAAATGGTCAGCTGAAGTGGTCAGAAAATCAGAGGAGAGAGAGAGTATATGGACATTCCAAAGTGGGGTTGGTGAACTACTTTCCCACTTGGACAATCTTGCCCCTAATCTAAGGGCTTGAATAAAAACTAACAAAAATATCTAGGGGCACAATTGACCATTATTTCTAACATTATTGGGCTGAAACAACTAATATAAAAATCCTAAAATAATCCCCAAATAACCCCAAAATTCGAAACCCTATAATTAGGCTTAGGGGTAAAACGGTAATTTTCCGGCCCCGGGTCAATTTTCCAATTTTCAACTCTATCGATCCCAAATATGCTTGGCCACATAAAAATGACGTCGTCCTTGAAAATTAGTCGCGCCCGCCCACGAAAATCGACACCGAAGTCCGGACTAAATTCCACGATCGATTTAACTCAATTTGCAGTTTTAGCATCTCTCACTAACGGGCGGCTGTTTAGGGGGTGACGCGTATCGATCTAGGGCTACTCGATTCATGACGGTCTCAATTCCTAAGAGAGCACGAGGATTTATCGCTAGTCTCAGGGATCGCGATCGTTCGGAATAGTTCGGGATCGTTTGCCGTGCGTGTACTCTCGGTTGTGCGGTATCACCTGCGATCCGATCGTACATTGTCGGTCAGACTAAATTCGTCATTACCCTTGGACCGGCCCATGTCGGCACAAAATATTCCCTCGTTGTACCTCGGAATCGGACTCAATTTACGGTCGAGTTTCTGGGTCCACGTACCGTTTTCTTAGTTAGCATTTCCCTACTGGTCAGTATCCCGAGAATGATCAGTTCCGGACGAGACTTACTAAAATAAAACGAGAAATAATCATCCATTTTATTAATCCCGCAAGTGGGTCAAATTCAGGGCGTTACAGTGTGGCTGACATTGGAGGTTCACGGACTCACGATGACGGGCAGCGGACTCACAGTGGGACCATGAGAAGTCCAATTGCGATGCCAGAAACTTACAATCTTAGTGGGGAATTCGGCCAGCAAGTTTGGAAACTTGCCAATGTACCGAAATAGGCAAACCGATGCCGAAAAACCTGCAAAAAGTTCAAACACGCCGTCGACTGAATTGAAGGCACCAAGCGGTAGTTTTGGTGGGGCTGGTGTTCACTCGAAATTTGCTAGTTCAGTTTAAAAAGCTTCCTAGAGACTTGGCAAGGGCCGTTGGACGAAACAAGGATCAACCGCAACCAAGCTGAAATTCGATGGGCTTAGCTAGAACTCAGACAAGAAGGACCTGTGATTAAAATTCAAACAGGGAGGTCTCAGGCACATCTGGAAATTGGCCGATGCTGGACGCTGGAGTTGATTAAAGATGTCAGAGATGCTGTGGCCGACCACCAGGGTACGTGGCTGCCGCGAGGGGACTAACAGCAACATGCGATATCGAATGCAAAGCAGAACACAACATCGGTTCCTGGGCTTCGCCTAGCAATTGCTGGTGTGAGGTGGCGTGGCATGGAGGTGTAGCAGTGGAGCGTGGAGGTGCAGGCAAAGGAGTTTGGCAACAACACTAGTCGCGGCCATGGAGATGCACGCCAAAGAAGAAGATGACTCTTTCTCTCTCTCTTTTTACTCTCTCGTCTCTTTTCTCTTTCTTATGTGTGTTATGTGGATAAGGCTCCATTCGTTTCACGGGAAATAACTCTCGGAAAATATTTTCTAGATTTTCCGATGAACATTTCACGGAAAATATATTAGTCATGGAAAACATATTCCGTCAATGGAAAAAACACATGAGGAAATCATTTTCCCTTTCCTACTTCTTCTTTCTCCAATCATTTTAATTATTTTTATTCTTTATTTCTATTTTATTTTTATTTTTTAAATCAATTTCTTATTATCTTTTTTATTTTTATTTTATCATCTTCTTCGGCCGGTTGCCGTGGCCGGCCATCGACCGGAGAAGAAAGTAAAAAATAATTAAAAAATCGATTTTAAAAATATAAAAAATAAAAAAAATTATTCAAAGTAGTGTATTGATTGACTTTCCTCACCGAACGAAAGTCTTTTATATTTCAGTCAACACCAGAAAATATTGAAAATAATTTCTCGGAAAATATTTTCCAGATACGTTATATTTTTCGCGAAAGAAATGGATCCCGGTAAAAAGAGCTCCCGTCTTAGCTACGTAACGGGTCTTCTCCTTTTATAGATGGACAGCTAAATCCAATACCTTCAAGGAAAAGAACAAAACCTATCCTTTCTAAGGATATCTTAGAATATATTTTATTTTTCACTTTCCCTTATTCAACCTTATACTTTACCTTTTCCTTGTTGACTGAATTTTCCGAGAATCCACCAAAATTAACTTTGTCCCTTTCTTCATATTCACTTCCTCAAATAGCCGAATATTGGAAAAATAACGCCGATCTTTTCTTACTTGCCATGTGTCCAAATTTATTTCCAAAGTTTAATTTTGGCATTTTAATTATGCAAAATTTCAACCATTTAATGTGTACAATGGGCTTGGTCAAAATTTCATTCTTTTACGGGCTCAATTAATTTCAAGGCCAATAAGTTAAGTCCATTCACCGTCGGTTTGATAAATATGCAAACTATATGGGCTAACTAACTATTAATGCAAATGCTTCTATTATCTATGGGTCACGCTTTTTCCACTCATTCTTTGCCTAAAACACTCCTCAATGTAGTGTTATGATGATTTTACCGTTAATGGGTCCCACATTTCAGCATTCGAGAGCAACCATGCATTGAATTTTTTTTCTTTCTTTTCTTGCGGGTCCCAATTTCTTTTATCTTCTTCCTTCTCTCTTTTGTAGGGAATCTTCCTTTCATGTTTTCTATAAAACGTGGTATCCTCGAGTAAAGTTAAGGAGGATGTAGAGGGTGATATTGTCAGAATTGTGAGGCTACAACAAGCTTGAGTCGACAATGCTCCATGCTGGAGATCTTCGTCTGGGACTCACCATTGGAGATCTTCCTGGGCGGCGTTTGCTTTGGCCTCTTCGACGTGCCAGCACGCAATCCGCCGAACAATTCACTGGATCCACTATGGTACTTCCTTAAGGGCGGCGACACAGCGAAAAAGAGCCACATCTCCAGCGATATATAGATCTCTGTCTTGATGGGCACCCAAGGCGTGGAGCTCGGATGCACTATACGTGGCTCACACGCGCTGTAAGGTCTACCAATCTCGAAAGCTATGGTATATATATGTGACATTCATCGAAGCTTAGGACCTCCACATCACTTTGAATTTGCTGCCACTACCGATGTGAGTGGTGAGGGTTAAACCACAGTCCATGTGGACATGGTGAGGGTTAAGGAGTACAATTTCTTTACATCTTGATCTAATTGTTTGTTGCCCTTAAGTTATTTATATTGCCAAGTGCCTTGATGAGGAGTTAAAGCATTATGCTATAACCTTCATTTTCTCTTTCTTGAAGACCGACTTGAGTTCAAAGAAATTCTTTTGACCCACCCCACTTGCTAATTCCATGTACTAAGGAGGAGAAATTCTTGTATCTCTATTAAGTTTTGTTTTTCGATTTTTGTTTTAGCCTGGATTGTTTTTTAGTTTCCTACTTGAATATGGTGTTTCATTATGTTTTTCAAAGTGGTGTTTTACCTTGACTCTTGCACTCCGCATCCTCCTCAACTCTACGGGAGGGTATTAGGAAGGAAGATAATTGCCCGAAGAGAGAGAAAGAGAGGGGGAAGAAGATGAAGGAAAGTGGGCCCACAAGAAAAGAAGAGAAGGAAACCACAAAGGGGATGGGAAACACGTAAGTAAAGGTGGGACCCATAAAGGATAAAATCGTTAGACCACTACATTGAGGAGTGCTTTAGCCTAAAAAGGAGCGGAAAAAGCACGGCCCATATCTACATACAATTTACTTAATATTTTTGTTTTGGGATCGGGATCAATCCCAAGTCGCCTACAAAATATTTTTTGGAATAAAAGAAAAAAGGGACTGAAATGGGGTTAGAGTAATCTAGCGTAATCAAGTCCCCGAATCCACTAAATTCCTGATTTACAGAAGCAAAGTAAGTCTCTTAATACTTTACTCGGTTTCAAATCAATCTAACAAAAACTGATTAGTGGCAACTCCTAAATAAAAATGAACTTGTATGTTAAATAACTTGACTTTAAGTTGCGAATTATTTTGGGCTTTGGAGAGCCTGAGTTAAGTCTAAAGATTTGTTTAGTAACCGGCCAAATAGTGCCTGATTCTATTCTTTTGTTTTTGGGAACAAAAAAAGAACATAAATTCGTTTGATAAATTTTTTGTTCCTAGGAATAGTTTTGGAACAAAATCAAGAATAAAAAAAAAGTTGATTATTGATTCCGGGAACAAGAATCAGAAACAGAAGAGAATTTTTTTTTCTTTTTCTTCTTTCTTGGCTTGTGGTTGGCAAGGACACCATGGCTCTCTCTGGCAAGGGTGTCGACCCTTATGGCCTGGGTGAGGGCCGTCCTCACTGGATTTGGTGAGGGCTAAACACTCGCCGGATTTGGCGAGGACGACCCTTGCCTAGGTCACCCCTCGCCAGATCCCGCAAGGGCGACCCTCGCCGGCCTCTTCCAACCTTTGCCCTTACTAGCCCTGGCTTGTGGCCGGCCATGGGCCAAGGGAGGAGAAGAAGAAAAAAAAAGAAAAAAATGAAAAAAGAGAGAGAAATATTTAAAAATTCAAAATATTATTAAAATATTATAAATAAAAAGAAATTTTGGCAGTTACCAAACTCTTTCAAATGCTTAGAAATTATTTCCAAAAACAAAAGAAAAAAATCATTTTTGAGCAGAAATTATTTCTAAGAACAGAATAGTTATTAAACGCACCCTAAGCTTAGCAATCCATTAGCCAACCTCTAAGTGGTGCATCCTAAGGTAGGGTCGTGACGGTTTGTGATCACCAAGCAACTTGGACGCGGCCATTGTTGAAGAAGTAACTTGGACCAAGAGGCAGTAGGGTGCGGTGGCTGGAGTGTCTCGGCCAGGGCAGTAGTGTCGCGGCTAAGGTCTAGGCGCAACCAAGAACATGGTGGCTAGAGCAGTCAATTAGGTAACAGCGCGGCCTAGGGCAGAGCTTAGCCGTGGGCCAAGTGTGGTCGAGATAGGGAGGCACGGCCGGGGACGGATGCTCAGCCATGACCAATTTGACCAATCAAGAAGTGGGTTCTTTAAAGGTCGTCGAGTGGAGGACCTCTTCAACAATTAAGGAATATTGGATGCTAGAAGATAAAAGATTGGGCTCATCCATTCCATAAATAAATATATTATTTATGGGGTAAAAAGAAGGTTCAGAGGAAAGATAAAAAAAATAAAAATAAAAGAGGGTTAGCTTTTTTAGGTTTTCTTTCCTTTTGACATAACCAAACAGTATCCTGGATTCAAACTCGCCCATCGGTGATTTAAGTGGGGGGTCGTGGCGGTGGGATGCTACGCTAGCCCCACTCGAGGATTAGTCGGGTATCACCACTGGTTTGAGCCCTAGCTCGTCGGCCGCGCGGATACCTCGGTTATAAAAAAAAAAAAAGACATAACCAAACAGTAGCCCTTGAGGAGCCGCTACACAAAGAGCAAGAATAATGAAGCTAGAGGGCTCCTTCATGCATGAGGTTTCTTCGTGCTCGTGCGGTGAACTCAAGGTGAGCCGCACAAAGAAGAGCGGACATAAAGAGACGTTTCCTGTTGAAGCCGCCGAAGAGATCTGACAATAGCTGATTATTTATGCTGTGAGTTTTTTACATGCAAATGAATTGTTTATTCGTTAACACTTTGGTTTAGATTCAATATAGGTGTGAAAAACACTTGAGCGTGTGAGCAATTATAACTTAAATTCTCTAATTATTAATGGATTATTTGATACCGACTCTCCCCGTTAACGTACTCTCTAATCAAATCACGTAAAATTTGGTGTCCTTTACGGTTCCTCATTTATATCTGCGATATTTTCGCATTAACTTAAATTGCAAGATCTTGATTAGCTTCTGTGTTTATTAATGTTACAATAGCAGTCATACTTTCCATTAAAGCCATTACAAAATATTTTCTTTGCTAATTCAAAACCGTTGAAATATCCAATAGATAACACATTGGATAACCTTTGGTGGGAGTAGAGAAGACCTATTGTAATGCCACTTTGTGGAGTGGAAGCTTTGGGGGAGTTTGCTCCATGGTTTTTTCATGGCTTGGTTTTCACGCTAAATCTCTTGTGTCTGGGTTCTGCATTGCCCAATTGATTGTCATATTATTGCAATGTTTATTGTACACATTTAATTACACAAAGAAGGGATAAGAAATTTGCTGTGCATGATGAGAAATGGTCGCACTAGTCTTTCCACAGCAGATAGCTTAGAGGAGAAACGAAAACTCTACTCTAGTAATATGACCTGAAAGCGCCCTTCGAGATGCTTGGCCGATGACCTTTGGCTTTTCGCCCTAACATTGTGAACAAGTCTCGAATACTCTTTAAATAACATTCTTTCGTATTTTAAGTTTAATCATAATTATCAATTTTGGAAAAAAGACCATCAAAAGGAGTTGTTGATTTCTTAGCGACTTGAGGCACCACGAAATATTACTCTGATGGTACATAATATTTAGGGTTAATATCACGAAAAATTTTAAACTGGTACATCTATGATAAGTTTATCCCAAATTAACTTTTTTACCATCAAAACCCCAAATTGGTACACATGTGATAAATTTACCCTAAACTAATTTTGACTAAAAAAATCCTAAATCGGTACATCTATAACAAATTCAAACCTCCATTAAATTGGATTAATACCACGAAAAATCATAAATTGGTATACATGTGACAAACGGAAGGTAAAATCCTAAACTTATACACCCGTTAACCGCCGTATGTCATTCAACTTAGAAATTTAACGGTAAAATTTAACGGAAACTAACCGAGGGTAAAATTGTCACAAATTTATCAATTTACGGTTTTTGATAGTAAAAAAATTAGTTTGGGGGTAAATTTATCACAGGTCTACTAGTTTGCAATTTTTTGTAGTGTCTTATCCTTGGCTTTTTGACGAATCTAATCCAATCTTAGTGAAACTAGTCCTTGATTATCCTTCTAGGTGAATATGATCATGGATTTGATTGTGTTATGAGGGTGTTACACAAATCGGACAATGGGTTATCATAATGACGATGGCATCAATGGAAAGCAAGGGCAAAAGACCAAAAATATAAAACAGTCATGTCCGCTTTATTCCAAACTATTTTCTATGACCAAAACAATATTCAATCACACATGATGACATGGTTTAAGCCCACGTATACTCACGGCCCCACGTGTAGTAATCTTTGCTAAAGTAAAACCCGTCATCCCGAACAGACCAAAAGCAAGGGCCACTACAGCGGTCCATATCCCGTTGCGCGTCGAATGCAATGAATTGCTTGGACCGTCCCTCCCACTGGGCAGTGCAATTGAAAAGAGTCGTCTTTAACAAGTCAACCCGAAAGCGGATCATTTGCTCCTGATTCGGTTGGAGAGTTCGGAACCCGAGATCATCGTTCACGGATTCGCAATGGAGCCCGAAGGCAGTGGGCAAGTTGTTGATGATGTGGACATGGCGCCTCTTGAAGATAGTATATATGAAGCTAGGAAAGTCATTAGCCTGTGATGGTGGAAGAGAGGATACGAAGGAAAGTGATAGTAAAAGGACAAGTATGAACTGGCTTAGGGATTTCATTGCTCTGAAGTATTATGGTAATTAGTGACGTTTTGTGCAAAACCTTTTGTTGTAATTTATAGTTAACATTCTCTACCCATCATGAACATTTTGAAAAGATAAGGATGACTAGTAAGCAGAATCCAAATTTAATAGAAGATTTGGTTTAAATCGATAAAGAAGGAAATAAAATATGAATTTACCTTTCCAATAGATATTCATGTTTATCCACATTCTATCTTTGTTGCAACCTTACCTCGGGGTGCACCGTTAAGAGATTCGGCTAATGGATTATTAAACATAGACTTGACTCGAGCTTTTGTAAGCCCATACCAATTCGCAACTTCTTATTAAAGTTCTTAACATGCAAATAATTTTTTATTATGAGTCACCACTAATTTATTTATGGTGAGTTGATTAAAAACCTAAGTAAAGTATCAAGAGATATACTTCACTGTTATAAGCCAAAGATTATGAGTACAAGGACTTAGATTACGCCAGATGATTCTACCTCCCTTTCGCTACCTTTGCTTTTCGTGAAAATATTTGAGTAGGCAGCTGAATTAATTTTATTACTTCCTAACATATAATGTGATCATGCAAGTGCGCAAAGCACCAGAGTATTACCCAATAATTAAAACGATAAATAAATTGCAAGATAGGGAGAATATACTTATCTCGAAGCAATGTAAGCATCTGCAATGTTAGTTAGAAAATCACATCATCAGCCCTAATATAATTTCTAATTAACACGTAATTCCACTCAGTATGTATTTATATATATATTTTGGGTTTTCTCTTGATTATATAAAAACTAACCTATAGATAATGACGTACAAAACATTACATGCAATTCCTAATTAAATGTCGTAACATGCAATTTCTAAATGGCGTACAATTTTATGAACCTAAGACTATATGACACGCATATGATGTGTTTTTTGTATTTTTAAATTAAAATTCGCAATGAAAAACGCCTATTATCTAAACATGAAATTCTAATCTAAGGAAAGAAACTTAACCTATTCTGAGGCAATGTTATTGGTATTTTCTTACTGAAATTCGGAATAAATAAATAAGCTAATTTAAACATGCAATATATCCTAGAAAGGTAATTTAACTTGTTCTAAAATGATTTCTTTTTTCGGTATTTTTCATGGAAATTCGGAGTTAAAAATTACCCTAATAAACTATCGAGGTTAGGATAATATCTAAGTTAAACTAGGAAATAAATTTTTCTAAATCCTATTTAAATTGGAAGTTATCCTATCTTCTAGAATACATTCAAAAGTGAATCTAAACTATCATATCCTACTTAAGGAAATGATTTTTATATATCCTAAACATGCAATTCTATCTACAAGAATCAACATCTATTTAAATTGGTAGCCATTTAAGAGTCGTTGGGAGTTCTCTGCCATATCAGAATTGCTTCTGCATTGTCATTTGGGAGTTTACATAGGCATCGATAGATCACTAATACAAGGATTATCAGTGATAGGATTAGCAATAGATCTTATATATCAATGACTTGAGTGGTTGTCTCAGGGTGTGTGGATTAGAAGGCAAGCTATTGTAATTCCTAGAACCATTTGATCTATGGACACCTTATGTGAGCAACTGTGCTCTTAAATGAATCTTGAGATTCCACAATCTTATCCTACAGTTATTATGTCTAAGTTGTGTGGTGCATATCACGTGTGTGTTTATCCTCCAGCAGCCAGACATAATGGAATTGTAGGAAAGAAGTAGGAGGAGAGAAGCTTTGCCAGCTTAGCTTCTATCTCTTACGTTCTTGAGAGCTGGAGTAGAAACGTCTTCTGAATCTTCTTCATTTTTAAATATTATGGTAAAGTCCCGTTATAGCTTGTAAATTTTGAAATATAGGCACTCTTCTTGCATTTCAGAGGACCTTGGGCCCTGCATTAGAAACTATTGGGACTTATATCCTTCCCTTTGGGCTGACCTCAGGGGATGTCACTGCAATGTACCTGAAACATCAAATCCCAATATGAGTTTTACGACATTAGAGCCACTTTTGGAATTTCTCAACATTGTTATTGGAAAAACCATCCTTAGTGAGGATAATCTATTTGGGGGAAAATATGCTGGCCAGCCCTGAATGTGAGGTGAGCTAATTGTTTGAGTCCAAACTTATGCTAGTTTAGGAGAAACTGGACATAACTATTCTGATTCATTATCCTTGGAAGAATGAATAAGATCTTGCCATTTATTTTTTTATGAATCACCTGGTAAATGGAGGTCAACATGTTATTAACATACAAGTCTTTCAAAAGCGAAAAGATGAGGAGGGAAGGACTTAGCATCCACATAAAACTACTTGGCAATTGAATTTTTCAAAATTGATCATTTCAAGATGCTATTTTCTTTCTTGGAATTGGATATTTACTTTGTACTACACAAAAATGAGTGCATTCATTTCTATGGCGTTGCTTATCGGAGCTTGTACAATTCTGTGTTTTAGACTTTACATGGTCACCTGTTGATGTATCAAGGCTACACTATCTATTTTCTATTAAGTCAGTTTGCTAATATCTTATTTTCTAGGAGTTAATTAGTCGTTGTTTTTATTTGGTCAGTCCTATTTTGTAGGAGTGTTTAGCTGCATGTTTTTTAACTGTTTTGTTAGTTTGTTGTTGGTTTTGTGGACTACCAAGCTGTTAGTTAGTGGGCAACGTGTGTTTATGGAAAAGTTTTAGTCTATATTTAAGTAATTTCAGTTTTCTGAATAAAGAAGAGAAGTTCCCTTCCAATACATTTTGTCTTGTTGTATAATACAGTTTTGCTACAAAAAATATAGCTTTTGCTGTCAATTCTCCTTCTGTTCTTTTAAAAAGCAACATTGGTATCAGAGCCATCTTGATCTTAAGGGGTTGTGAGTGACTTGTGAGATTGATTGAGAGGTGTGTCTACATCCATAGAAGCCGAAGGCAAGATGGAGGTAGGATCGAGTGGTTTTTCAGCAATGGCTCCACTAGTGTTTGATGGAGAAAATTATCAAGCCTGGGCAGTGAGAATGCGAGCCTATCTAGAGGGTTGTGATTTTTGGGAAGCTGTGGAACAAGATTATGAAGTTGCTTCCCTTCCTGACAATCTAACCATTAATCAGATCAAGTATCACAAGAAGAGGACAACAAGGAAAGCAAAGGCAAAGTCTTGTTTGTATGCTGCTATCTCACCTGCCATTTTCAGCAAAATTATGGCTTGTGAATCGGCCAAAGCTATTTGGGACTTCCTCAAAGCTGAGTGTCAAGGAGATGAGAGGATCATAAGCATGAGGGGGCTAAATCTGATCAACGAATTTGAGAGACTGCAGATGAAGGAGTTTGAGACAATTAAGGAGAATTATGATAAGTTAATAAGCATTGCAAATCAAGCAAGAGTTCTAGGCACTGACCTCTCTGATAATAGGCTAGTGCAGAAGATTCTTGTCTCCTTGCTCGAAAGGTTTGAGGCAACCATTGCCTCTTTGGAGAATACCAAGGATTTATCTCAGATCAAGTTGGCAGAATTGCTAAGTGCTCTACAAGCACAAGAGCAGAGAAGGTTAATGAGGCTGGAAGGAAGTACAAAAGGAGCTTTGCAGGTCAAAGACCAGCAGAATGTAGGTGGAAAAGGCAAGTGGAAAGGGAATAAAGGGAATGGCAATAATGGTTCAGAAGTTGCTACAGGAGAGAACAGTGTAGGCAACTCCAAGAACAATTGGAGAAGATATTCCTCATGTCAGCATTGTGGAAAACAGAATCATCCACACTTTAGGTGTTGGAAGAGTCCAGATGAAAGGTGCAGAAAATGTCATAAACTTGGACACATTAAGAAGTTCTGCAAAGAGAAGGGAGATCACTAGTAAGGTGAGACACATGCTGCAGTCCAGCAAAAGGTAGATCAATTATTTGTTGCCTCTTGTTTCTCTTCTAGTACTTCATGTGATGGTTGGCTTGTTGATAGTGGTTGCATAAACCACATGACAAGCGATGAAAAGTTATTTATAGACCTTGACAAGTCATTGAAGTCAAGAGTGAGGATTGGGAATGGGGAGTACTTAGAAGTGAAAGGTAAAGGGACTGTAGCAATAGAGAGTTGTGCTGGAACTAAGTTGGTTTCTAATGTGATGTATGTGCCTGAGATTGATCAGAATTTGCTGAGTATGCGGTAGTTGGTAGAAAAGGGATTTAAGGTGATATTTGAAGAGGGGAAGTGTTTGATCTTCGACTCTAGTGGTCAGGAGCTGTTCAAGATAAAGATGCAACAGAAAAGTTTTTCTCTGAATCCTCTCGAGAAGGAGTAGGTGGCATTCAAGTGTCAAGCCAATGATTCAGAAATATGGCACAAGAGGTTGGGGCAGTTTCATCACAAAGGCTTGCTGTTCATGCAGAGGAATGAAATGGCAACTGAGTTACCAAGCTTGGAGGAGCAGATCACAAGGTGCAAGGCTTGTTTGTTGGGCAAGCAGACAAGACTTCCCTTCAAGGAATCCACTTGGAGACATACAGAGAAGCTGCGGCTGATTCATACAGATCTCTGTAGTCCACAAGTGACTCATTCACTAAATGGCAGCAGGTATTTCATTATTTTCATTGATGATTATACCACAATGTACTAGATTTACTTTATGAAACAAAATTTAGAAGTTGCTAAGGTATTTCTGAAGTTTAAGAGATGGGTCGAAAACCAAAGTGGCTGCAAGATTCAGGCCATCGGATCTGATAATAGAACAGAATACACTTCATAGAGGTTTAACTCTTTTTGTGAAGAGGCTGGATTTGAGCATCAGCTTATTGCTCCTTACTCTCCATAGCAAAATGGAGTTAGTGAGAGGAAGAATAGAACCATTATGGAGATGACTAGGTGTCTGCTACATGAGAAGAATCTACCAAAAGAATTTTGGGCAGAAGCAGCAAACACAATAGTTTTTTTGCTAAATAGACCGTCTACAAAGGTATTGGAGAAGAAGACACCCTTTGAAGCTTGGTCTGGTGTCAAGCCAATTCTAAGAAATTTGAAGGTGTTTGGCTGTCTATGTTTTTCTCATATTCCACAGATCAAGAGAGACAAGCTGGGAGAGAAAGCTGAATCTGGGATCTTTGGTGGCTACAGTTTAGTATCAAAAGCCTATAGGATCCATCAACCACAAACAGGGAAGGTGATCACTAGTAGGGATGTTCAGTTCCTAGAAGATGAGCAATGGGACTAGACATAAGAGCCACAAGGCAAGTACAAGGAGGTCTCACTGGAACCTGACGAGTTGGTGGATGATGTTCCAGTTAGAGGTACCAAATCTCTGACTGATATTTATCAGAGGTGCAGTGTGGATTTTGGAACTTGCAAGTTATGAGGAACCTAAAAGTGATTAGAGGTGGATGAATGCAATGAAGGAAGAGTTGGTTATGATAGAAAAGAATCAGACATGGGAGCTAGTGGAGAGGCTTGAAGATAGGAAGGTGATTGGAGTAAAATGGGTTTTCAGGACCAAGCTCAATCCTGATGGTTCAGTGATAAAGCATAAGGCCAGGTTGGTGGTAAAGGGATATACACAGTTTTGGGAAGTTGATTTCTCAGAAACCTTTGCTCCCGTGGCAAGATTGGATACAATTAGAATGACTCTTGCTTTGGCAGCTCAACAAGGATGGAAGGTGTATCAGTTAGATGTGAAATCTACATTTTTGAATGGAGTGTTGTAGGAGGAGATTTATGTTGAGCAACCAGAAGGCTTTGTCACACCAGGCCAGGAGGAGAAAGTTTTATTTGTTGAGAAAGGCTCTCTATGGCTTAAGGCAAGCTCCCAGAGCATGGTACAGTAAGATGAATGAGCACTTGCTAGGCTTGGGTTTCAAGAAAAGCCTTAGTGAATCCACTCTATATGTCAAGAAGTTAGTATCTGACTTAGTAGTGGTGTCTCTTTATGTGGATGATATGCTGATGACAGGGAGTAATAGTGCTCAGATTACTATATTGAGATGTCATATTTTATGGGGATCAGTCATTTCAACTCCATCCCCAGAAAATACGACATCTCAATGTAGTAATCTGAGCACTATTACTCCCTGTCATCAGCATATCATCCACATAAAGAGATGCCACTATTAAGTCAGATACTAACTTCTTGACATATAGAGTGGATTCACTGAGGCTTTTCTTGAAACCCAGGCCGAGTAAGTGCTCATCCATCTTACTGTACCATGCTCTGGGAGCTTGCCTCAAGCCAAAGAGAGCCTTTCTCAGCAAATAAAATTTTTCCTCTTGGCCTGGTGTCACAAAGCCTTCTGGCTGTTCAACATAAATCTCCTCCTGCAACACTCCCTTAAAAAAAAAAAACATAAAAAATGAAGTTTTTAATCTGTCAGAAGAAGTACTTGAAGGAGATCCTGAAGAGATTCAACATGGAGGAGTGCAAGAGTGTGAGTACTCAAATGGGTAAGAAGGAAAAGCTTCAAAAGAAGGTTGGATCAAAACCTGCATATGAAAGAGTTTATAGAAGTTTGATTGGCTGTCTTATGTATCTCACCGCAACTAGGCTAGACATCATGTTTACTATAAGTGTCTTGTCTAGATTCCTTAATTGTGCAAGGGCAAAAGTACACTACAAGTGTCATAACTTGTGTACGACGCTCACTTTAGTGCCATAACTTTTTTTTGGATCACTTTAGTGCTAAAATTTTTGAAAAACGATCACTTAAGTGCTAAAATTTTTGAAAAACGATCACTTAAGTGCCAACTCCGGTGCCGTACACAATTTTTTGCCGGAAATCTGACGTGGCATTTTTTTATTAATTTCTGAAGCTGACATGGCTCGCCGGAGATTGGCACTTAAGTGATCGTTTTTCAAAAATTTTAGCACTTAAATAATTGTTTTTAAAAAATTTTAGCATTTAAGTGATCGTTTTTTAAAAATTTTAGCACTAAAGTGATCTAAAAAAAAGTTATGACACTTAAGTAATCGTTTTTCCTCCGACTTGGCACCAAAGTGATCCGAAAAAAAGTTATGGCACCAAAGTGAGCGCCGTACACAAGTTATGGCACTTATAGTGTCCTTTTGCCATTGTGCAAGTGAGTTGCATATGGTAGCTGTAAAGATGGTGTTGAGGTACTTGAAAGGTACTCTTTCATATGGAATTAAGTTTTGCAGAATTCAGGAGTTTAAGTTGCAGGGGTATTCTAATAGTGACCGGGCAGAATCAGTGGATGATATGAGGAGCACTTCAAGTTATTGCTTTACATTTAGGTCGACAAGTTTTTCCTGGTGTTCAAAGAAGCAGGAAATCGTGGCTCAATCAACTACAAAAGCTGAGTTCATTGCAGTTACTGCAGCTGTGAATCAAGCATTATGGTTAAAGAAGCTGATGGATGATTTACATTTGGAGCAAGAAGAAGGCATAAAAGTAGTTGTGGATAATCAAGCTACTCTGGCCATTTCAAAGAATCCAGTATTTCATAGAAGAACAAAGCTTTTTAAGGTCAGGTATTACTTCTTGAGAGAAGTGCAGAAGGCTGGAGAGGTGAAGCTGGTGTACTGTAGTTCAGAAAACCAAATTGCAAATATATTTACTAAGTCATTTCATGTTGGTCGATTTGAACTTCTTAGGGCAAAGCTAGGAGTGCGCAGCACTTGATCCAGGAGGAGAGTCTTGATGTATCAAGGCTGCACTATTTATTTTTTATTAAGTCAGTTTGCTTATGTCCTGTTTTCTAGGAGTTAATTAGTCGTTTTTACTTAGTCAGTCCTATTTTGTAGGAGTGTTTAGCTACGTGTTTTTGACTGTTCTGTTAGTTTGTTGCTGGTTTTGTGGACCAAGCAAGCTGTTAGTTAGTGGGCAACATGTGTTTATGGAAAAGCTTTAGTTTGTATTTAAGCAATTTAAATTTTCTGAATAAAGAAGAGAAGTTCCCTTCCAATACATTTTGTCTTGTTGCATAATACAATTTTGCTGCAAAAAATACAGCTTTTGCTGTCAATTGTCCTTCTGCTCTTTAAAAAAACAACATCACCCAAACAGCTATCAATCTTCGACCAAAAAAAAAAAAAAACAGCCATCAATCTTATCCTCTATTGGCTTTGTCAATGTCAAAATCATGCGAGGGATGTTTACTTGCTTTCAGCTGAGCACTCAGATTTGCTTACTTCTTGGTTTATTTTCATGAATATGAGGTCGTTTATTTACAGTAAGGCATATGAAATTCAACCATGTGGTTCACATGTCAGGATTTACTATTGAACATGGGTGATGATGCATCATTGAATATCTCATCCCAGTTTCTATTTCAGATTATTTGCTACCATCTAAAATTCGTAGGGTGCATCCACGGAGGTGGCTCTTAGGTTGCCATTATAGGTTTCTTTAATTTCTTATCACACAAATTGGTCGTTCTGTCTCCGCTTTTTCTCTGGGGGAGATGCCTGTTTGCTTCGTTATACTAAAAAAATGTGAAATTATGAGGTTTTGCCCTATTTTGATATGCTAGTGACAACTTTTTGCAGTCGGAGGTGAACTTCCTGGGCAGCTTATCGCATCCAAACAGGGTTAGGCTAATGGGATACTGCGGGAGGACAAAGAACTACTGCTTGTCCCTGAGTTCATGCCAAAGGGTACCCTGAAGAATCATCTCTTTGGAAGTAAGGTTCTTTCTTGGGCTATATACTCCAGCTTACTTTAAATTTATGGCAAATATGATCTTTTCTTGGTTCAACGTATTACACATATCATGTGTCTTTCCTGCTGCAGGGGGGCTCCGCCATTATACCACTTCCATGGGTCACACGGCTTAAAATTGCAATAGTAGTAGCCAAAAACCTCGCCTTCTTGCACCAGTTGGACAGGCAAATAATCTGCAGAGATTTCAAGCCCTCAAACATGTTGCTGGACTCAGTAAGTTTCATATTCATTATTTAGATAAAATTAAGCAATACCACATTGTTGTTACCTTTAAAAAAATTTGGTTCCAAAATCTTCTCCTGTGCTGAAATAACTCACATATGTTTGCAACATCTCTCCTTCTGCAATCCCCTCCTGCCATTCTGGAAGCAGCAAGAATTTGAAACCTTGTGCTTTCGGGCTTTCATTCTGGCCAGGTTTTCACAAAAACGCCGGAGTTATCATTGCAAAGCATCTTCAAAACCTGGTACCCCAGATCCTTTCCTGATCGGGGGCCTTCGTTGTTATGGTTGTCTAAAATTGCATATTGCCAAGATAATTAGTCTAAGTTTATTTATCTGCATTGTCCAAGTTTACTCGTGTATTAGATCACACTAGCAGTAGAAAAGAGACCTTATCCACTCTGACCTTTTGTTTGGCAATAACGCCAAAATATCAGATTTTGGGTTGGCAAGAATGCATCCAGACGAAGACAGATCACATGTGACGTCACTGGTTATTGGAACTTATGGCTACACAGCGCCCGAGTATATAGCCACAGGTAATATGATGGGATTTCCGAATTGCTTGGGGTGATCGTAGCAGAGAATATCGCACTTTGGACTTAGTTTGACCATGCCTAGAGCCGTGTTTAACAAATTCATGTTGGAGCATCACATCATTCTGGTTGAACCGGTCATCTGTGTGTGAAGAGCAATGACTATAGCTTCGGGATGGTACTGGTTGAGCTATTGATGGGAGTGCGAGCACATGATGCAAATCGTCCGACCGATCAGCAGATTTTGGTGGAGGGGGTCGAACCTCATCTTTCTATAAGGAAATTGACAAGAGTTATGGACTCTCAATTGGAAGGGTGATATACTCGGCAGGATGCTCTCGACATAGCCACACTCGCATTCCAATGTCTCCGGTATTCGCCCAAGCACCGGCCATCAACGAACAAATTCGTGGAAACCCTGGAAACAATTAGTTGCGGTCGATAGAAAGCACCGTTTCTCGGGCGAATGATCCCAACTTGGCTGTCTTTCTCAGACCCGGTCAGTAAAATTCTTTATTCATCACCTCCGCTCGTTGCAGATCCATCATCTCTACCGTATGAACTAGTTCGGCCAATGGACATATATGCTCGTCGCCCCCACGTTAGGCTGACCCGTACAGTACGGCAAAGCTGCTTTCGCGAGACCGGGTAATATTGTTAATTGTAATTTAGGAGGGATCTTTACGTGTCTCCGCATTTCAAATAGTCAAACCTAACAACAAAAGACATCCCGATGGGACCCGATTTCTTAATTATTGGTGGTCGGGACGTGACCGTCAGAGGCTTCTCGTCATTGACAATTTGAGTTCCCCCGCGGGTGGTGGGCTATCTTGGGATCCCGACATAACGACTCGTCAAAAAGGACATTCGTCTGTCTCGAGAGACAGGAAAGCGTCTTTTGGTTTTTTTTTTGGTCGAACCAGGAAAGCGTCTGGAAAGCTGTCTTTATCCTCTTTTTCTTTTGTCGTGTGCGCCTCGTCACCAGCACTTACCCAGAAAGACCCGAATAGAATATATATATAATCTTTAGTCCGTACCACTTTAAGTCTCCTCTCTCTTTATTGAGGAAATATTCCGCAGTTGTAAAATGCCAAGTCAATTGCTGTCGTGGAATACGTTTTTTATGCACGTCCAATAATAGATCGACGCCTGTTCGCTGAGGCGGAATAAAAATTAAAAAATCAATTTCTCTCTTCTTCCTCCTCCATCCTTCGGTCTTCCTCCATCCCAGCTCGCCGTCAAAACTCACGGCCATAGATGATGAAAGACCCATTCCGGCGTTGGTTGCGGTGGGGCCGAGCCTTCCCTCCCGCTCCATCTTTTTTCTGTTTTTCTCCAACCTCTAGATCTGGAATCGCGTCCCTCGTCCATGGCTGTGGCCACCTTCGCCGGCGTCGCTCTCCGAATCTCCAGATCTGACCATCCATGGCCGAACGCGTTCAGGCATGTGGCTTGCCCATGGCCGTCGTTGTCGTCGTCGTCGGCGTCGAGTAACACTGGAAGGGGCAGCTGCGCTGGCGACTCCCTGGTGGCAACAACGAAGGGAGGTCTGCAACTCCAACGAAGCAAAGAAGCTTCCGTTGTCGACAGCGTTCGTCCATAGACGAGATTTGGAGCTCGCCATTAAAACTTGCGGCCATGGACACGCCGCGGTCGCCAGATCTGTGGACGAGGGGCCTCGCGAGCCATGGACAAGCAAAGTTGCAGCCATGGATGATGGAGGATCCCTTCCGGCGTCGATCGCGGTCGGCCCGAGCCTGGACTCCGGCTCCATCTTTTTTCTGTTTTTCTCCAACCTCCATATCTGGCATCTCGTCCTTCGTCTGTGGCAGTCGTCACCTTCGCTGGCGTGGCTCTCCAAATCTCCAGATCTAGTCATCCATGGCCGAACACGTTCAGGCATCGCGTCGCTTGTCCATGGCTGTCATTGGCATCGAGCAACGGAAGGGGCGGCTCGATCTGGAAGTTCGGCCAGATTTGGAGCCATGGCCGTAAGCAAGGACAACTCATTCGGCGCCGGTGAACATGGACAAACTCTGAACGCCATGGACAATGGCTAGATCGGAAAGAAAAGTGGAAAGAATAGGAAAGTTAAAAAGTAATTATTTTATTCCAACTCAGCAACACGCATGAATCTATTATTGGACACGAATTAAAACGCACGTGTAGCACTTTGCAACCACGGAATATTTCTTATGACTTTTGCTCCGTTTCTTGTAGAGCGCGAGAATCGTATCTCACATCTATGATACGGACGTCCCCATCTTTCAATTCCTTTATCAGCAGAGCTGCATGCCTATTGGTCCAATCGAACACGTTAAATGCGGTAAAAGGATTTCATCATCATTTCACGTTTTATAAGTGGCACCACTTTTGTTACGGCCTAAAGAATTAATATACTAAAAGACTAAATTACATAAATTACAATGTTGTCATCAGAGAGAGAGAGAGAGAGAGAGAGAGAGAGAGAGAGAGAGAGAGAGAGAGAGAGAGAGAGAGAGAGAGAGAGAGAGAGAGAGAGAGAGCTGTTTCAATGTACGTGCGTAACGTAACAAAGCTTGATTTCACTGTTTCCAAAATTGGATATCACCCTCAAACAGATGAAAATAATTGCTAGAAAAGATACAGATGGAATTCTTGGCACGCTCGAGCTTAATTCTCTGCAGAATCTTCATTGCCCAGCCTTTTTGACTTCCTTAACCTTCAGCTTAAAAGCGCTAACCAATTCGGTTTGCGCACTTGCCCGAACACCAGCCCGGCAAAATGTGGCAAAGTGCTCACAATTGTTATCGAAGAGGTCGTACTCGCCGAAACTGTTGCCCTCGTGAAGCTCCCAGGCCTTACTCACGGCTTCGTCGGGCGATTTGGTATCGGGTAAGGTCGTGCGGGTCCCCCATCTCGTCAGCCAATACTCCAGCGATGGCCGTCCGTATGCATATAAGTGGAGGGAATGGAGTTTCTGGCCTTCTCGCCGGAAGGAATCAAGAGAAGTCTTGTCAACTCCTGTTCTTGTGAAGTGAATCACATGGCCCTCTCCAACGTAGATTCCTATAAGAATCAATAGTGAGTATATGCAATATAGAAAAAGAATTGATTTTCCAAATCGCTCATAGCAAATAGCTACCGTAGAATGAACTTATTAATAGGAAATGAGAAGCGAATAGATGTGGGTCAATGAGCGCGAGAGAGGATAAACTTCGATCACGACCAACCACAAGTTTCAACATTTTATGTGATTTAATTGAGATGCGCTTTTATACCGACTAATATTGACCTTTCAGGAATTGCATAGAGAGAGAGAGAGAGAGAGAGAGAGAGAGAGAGAGAGAGAGAGCATGGATTAACCAAGAAGGAATGAGCGGGTCCCACAACCGTGCATGTTGGCCATGTTCCATGCTCCACTCCACTGATCGCCGCTTTACAGATATTTTCTCTCTCCTTCGTGACTCTCTCCAGCTCTTTTCTTTGACTTTTTCTTTGCTTTTTGAGGCCATGGACAGTGGACAGTAGCTCCACCGGTCATGGACAAGCCAGGCTCTCGAGCTACGCCGACGCTCGCCCATGGCATCGTCGGCATCATCCGGCCAGTTCTGGTCAACGTTTGGAGACTGAGTTGGGCAAGGCCAGATCTGGAGTTTTCCAGATCCAGATTTGGACGTGCGGCTCGCTAGCGACGTCGACGCTCGTCCGTGGCCGTCATCTGTATCGTTCGGCTGATCTGGTTGGGTCCATCAGCGCCGGAGACTCCGCCGGTGGCGGCGGGGGGAGAGGTGCGGAGGTCGGGCTTAGAGGGCGGGGAATGACGAGATGGGTTTTTCAAGCAAAAGAGGGGCCGGAGGCTGACGATGGAGAACATGGCGTGAAAGTTGGACAGCTCCTTGGTGGCCACTGGAGAGAATAACAGGAGGCGGCGGTGGCTTGAGGGCAACGACGGAGAGGGAGGAGTCGGAGGCATTGTGCTGTGGAGGTATGTGCCGAGCTGGAAGGTTGGTGCAATTGGTGTAGGGCTTTTTGGTAAACTTCTGGGACGTGCCGGTGAGGGAGAGGGCCGGAGGCAGAAGGAAAGAGAGGAGCGACAGGGAGAGGAGGAAAGAGACGCCATTGTTGTTGCAGAGAGCGAGCTCAGAGACATATTATGTGCTTTTAGGAGAGAGAGAGAGAGAGAGAGAGAGAGGGTAACGGAGCAGAGAGTCAGAGGAAAAATCTGAAAAGCGGCCTCACCCGGACACGCGGCTATCAATAAGTGGAGTGGAACATGGCCTATATTTTCTCGTTTTGGAGATGGACACCAGCTTATTATGGGACTCCTCTCTCATGGAAATGCATGGGTGATCAAAATCAGATATATTGGCAGCCATTGAAATGAAAAGAAGAAGACAAGGGCAAGAGGTGATGATCACCGTGCTGATTTATTAAGTATACACATGAAAAATAATAATACAGAATGGTTCCATACTCTTGAGTATAGGTAACCTTTCCAAACTCAACTCTCTTGATCTTACCAAAAAAAAAATAATAATACAGTCCAGCAGGTAACCATGTTATGGAAAAACGATAATGATAATGGAAAAGGAAAAGGAGGATGATTGCTAACCGTGGTGGGTGTACAAGCCGTACCGCCGATAAGTGTAAATATGATCCCCGGGACTAAGCTCTCCCTGTTTTATCACGTTCCATGACAAAAGCATCAATATTGCGAATAAAGCCATCAATAACTGGGTGTGTTTTTCTCGGTCACGACTGGTAAGAGGATTTGAAGCAGTTAAGACAGAGTCTCGATTGATGCTGCGTGGGGTTGAATGAAAGGGTGTACCTTGGGTCTGGTTTGGTGATGTGAGAGAGAAAGAGAGAGAGAGCGAGAGAGCTGGGTTTTACACTTAACAAAAAGAGGGAGTTCCGGACCTGATACTGGTGAGAGAGATGACTTTATGATGGCTTAGAGATTGAAATGGCGGAGGCGACCCGTCGGAGGGGAAAAAGAAAAGATAAGACCAGAAGATGAAGAGAGGGTCTTACGGACACGCAATGCCCAGACAGAGGGGGGGACGGCGATGGAGATGAGTTCATGTTTTGAGGTTGCTTCACGAGCGAGAGAGAGAGATTTTTCTATTCAGGCTGTTAGTGTGGTACGAGCGTCGAACGACGCCTCTTCTTGACACCCTATTCACAGGGACGAAGTTTTTTGCGTTTTGCTTTCAATGGGACAACATCGACGTCGCCAGCTGTTCTAGGAATGCGCCGAGATCAAAGGAAGAAATAAGAAAAAGAAAGGACACAAGCTGGGGGTCGGTGCCTCGCAAGATTCTCTGGTATATTGATGCTGCGAGTTGGAGAAATGGCGGAACAAGGTCGAAGCAGTCGAGGTTTCTGGTCCATTACATGAGGTTTATGTTGGGGTGGGGTTTTGAATTTGACGAGACAAAACATTTCGGTTCACGTTTTTGCTTTTTTTTCTTGAGTTTCGGCCTTCGAATGGTGTGATGATAGGTTTCGACCAATAAGAAAAGATAATGATGGCCCCACAAATGTCACTCGTTTCTTCGTTTCGTGGATTTTCGTCCGGGCACGTACGTGCCTACCATCGGGGTTTGAAAATCATCGTCTCCAAGTCCGTTGCTTTATGACCAATGGAAGGGGCTTGCTTGCATCGGCCACCCAATAACGCACATGAAACCAAAACAGTATCCTCGTCTTTGCTTAATACTACTATGATATGACGATTCCATGGCTATAATAGCCTTAACTTTTTCAGTTTTCCTTATCTACATGATAAAATCCAAAGTTTCACATGAGGATATTAGCTACCATGATAAAAGCCGTATGAATTGAATATAAGTTGAATAAGTGGAACTCAAGACATAATTCGAAGAATGGTATAAGTAAGATCTTGCCCATCCATTTATCTTTAATCCCACTTCATTGTCATCACAAGAAAGTGGCGATCACTCATTAATCGAACCGACCTCCTCATCCCATTCATCCATTTTCTTTTCATTTAAAAGCCAAAAGGCCTTTGTCATGTTCTAAACTAGTAAAGTTTTAGCATCCATCTCTTACAATAGACTCTTATAAAAGTAGAGATACGACGTATCCATATCATTTAGAGAACTTGTTGCACAAAATCGAGCTGCGTACAACTTTCCACATCTCCATCGGGTCATAGCGCCATGCGCATATAACTAGGGTGGCCAAGTGAGATGATGAATGATAAGACTCGTTGTCGAAAGAGAAACAATTATTGAAATGGATTGAAAATCCTAATTTTTTTTCCGGAAGTCGGAACGAATAATAAATTGTAATGATAAGAGAAGAAGTTCGTAGCTACACTAATGACGAGCAGAGTTTGAACAATGTCGCGTGGACATAAACCACGCATGAATGCACGTGATGACATTCACCAGCGAGTCCATCATATGTCATCGGCGGTTGTTGACAATTTTGTAGGTGGTGTCTTTTTTGAAATAAAGACGGACCAAAACGTCCACTGTATTTGTCTCGCGCTAGAGACCGAGTCAAGAATTAGATTTCTTCACGCATAAGGTGATTAGTAAGTCAAGCAAGGACAGCTGATATTATTCCTCAATGTGGCCACCGGGTTCGATAATGTTCGATGAAGTATATGTTGATAGCGTCAAACCAGTACATTTTCTACAGTTTATAGTCGAAGGTGAAGATTTTATGTCTATTTTCAAAGGTTCCACCTGTCGGAATGTTGGATTCTCACTCTCGCTATTTGAAAATTATCATGATATTTTGATGGAGCTGCATATTTATATATGAACTATAGCTTATGTTGCTTGGTTTTATTTATTTATTTATTTTTTGTATTTGACTTGTGGTTTGATAGTTTATATGCCTTCTTCGACCAGACTAATTATCTGTGCTAAAGTTGGTTCTATTTACCTTACTTCCCGACTTCCACGGGGAGGTCAAAAAAAGCCCTGATTGATTTTATTTCAAGTTTCATTCGACTTGATTTAGTTCAGGAATTGGTATAGATTCCCAACAGTACACTTCATTCATTGGGAAGGCTACTTTACACTAGTTCTAGAATAGAAATGCTTGATCCTAAACCCTGGAATTTCCTTATATAAAAAAATAGAACGCACATTAATCGGCGGTGATTTTAATAGCATCAAGTTCGAAGATCAAAGAAGTAGTTGAGCCGAGAAGGTAGGATGCCAATTTTCGGGACTTTCTTAAAACTAGAGTGAAGTCAGATTGATCTATCTCTCTAGAAGAGAAATATTCCCTCATGATAAATGCTACAATTGTTCTACCATGTCGAGTCTCTATCACCGATAAGCGAATCAGGCAGAATAAGTAGATAGCTAGGGGGTAGGTACGTATTTACATCACTAAACAAACGTGTGCCTGAGTGTTAAATCTCCCATCAATGGACCCACTATATCCACATTATTAATTCACCAAGCCCCAAAAAGAATGCAATTTTGGGCCTAAGCAAATTTGACTTCAATTGCCATAACAATGCGGGTCAACAAAAGGCGGTTAAATACACATTTTTCTGGACCTGATCAAGAACTACCAGCATTAATGTGATGTGATACTGCTTCAAGCTGTAATTTTGCTTTCGAAGTCTATTTTCTAATCATCCTTCCTTCCAATCTCCTTGATCTTGCTCGGCATGCTTTCCATTTCGCTCTGGAGGCATCTTTTGACCAATAGATGGTTATTTTCACAGGTATGATAAAAGAGTAGGCCTGTTGTAGAGGACATAAGAAGATCCATGCACAAGACGAAAGGTTTTAGAATAATCTGCATCAGCAGGAGAGCTAATGGCACCCTATAAACAGGTGCATGCTCTTCGGTTGTAATTCACTTTTGCATCAATATCACATTCCACTTCATTCATATTTCTCTGGTGTGCCATGAAAAATACCAGGAATTTTAAGGGTTAATGTTATGAAAGACCTCAAACTAGTACAACTATGATAAATTTACCCAAAATTAATTTTTTGATCAACAAAAACCTCAAACTGATACACTTTTGACAAATTTACTCAAAACTAATTTTTTGAAAACAAAAAATCCCAAACTAGTACATTTGTGACCAATTTATCCTTCATTAGTTTCCATTAAATTGGATTAATATCACGGAAAATCATAAACTAATGTACCCGTGAAAAATAAAGAATAAAACCCCAAACTGGTATACCTGTCAACTATTACGTGTCATCCTACTCAGTAATTTGACTGTAAAATTTAACGGAAACGAATGGAGGATAAATTTATCACAAGTGTATTAGTTTAGGGTTTTTGGTGGTCAAAAAAATAGTTTGTGATAAATTTGTCACAAGTGTACCAATTTGAGATTTTTCATGATATTATTTCTAATTAAAAAAAAACAGATATTCAACCTAAGTATGGTTTCTAAGTTATGTGATATGCATGTTATATAATTCTAAATTACGACTACATGATCTAGCTTAAAATGACATACAATTAAAACAATACTATTCTAATATGACATGCATTTGATTACATGAACCTAGACAAGCAATTTCTAACGACAAGCAAAATTGACATGCAATTCTAGATTAGATTACCCTAAACAAATAATCCCTAAATGATATGCAAGGTTATCTAGAATGAATCTATCCTAATTATCCAAAGGATTAATGCCATGAAAAATTTCAAACTAGTACACCTATGACTATTTTATCCCAAACTATTTTTTTGACCACAAAAAATCTCAAACTGGTACATCTATGATAAATTTATCACAAACTAATATTTTGACCATTAAAAATCTCAAACTGGTACATTTGTGATAAATTTACCCTCTCTTAGTTTCCGTTAAATTGAAATAGTACTCCAAAAAATCACAAAAGTGGTACATCTGTAACAAATGTAGGATAAAACATAAACCTGGTATATCAGTTAACTATCGCATGTCATTTAACAAAGCAATTTGACAGTAAAATTTAACGGAAACAAACTGAGGGTAAATTTGTTACAAGTATACCAATTTGGGGTTTTTGGTGGTTAAAAAATTAGTTTAGGATAAAATTGTCACAGGTGTATCAATTTGGGATTTTTCATGGTATTAACCCTTATCCAAAACCTATTCTAGAAATCTAATCCAATATTTTTTCATCTTTTGAATAAAGGAAACCAATCCAGATAAGATAACCACCCAAACACGAGATAGGCATCCAATCACAAAAATGTGCACCAAATATTCCATCCAATTCAAATTTGGAAACAAATAAAACCGCCTATTGTATCCAAAGCATTATGGATAGGATTGGCCGATTTTTCTATGCTGTCGGGAATTGCTGCCAACTTATGCACGTTGCTGATTAGGAAATTTTTCTACTTTGGGTTATATTAAAAATCTCAAGATATTCAATGAGATCATAATATTGACAAAATATGTAATGAAATATTTGAATGAATTTGGGACCAGATAATTGCCTAATTTGCTTATATTGTTTCCAATTAGAACCAACAGATGGCTCAAGCTCGAACGATGACCAGTGGTAGCTCGCGGCGGTGTAGCCGACATTGGAGGTTCACGGACTCACGGTGATGGGCAGTTGACTCACGGTGGGACTGTGAGAAGTCCAATTGCGATGCCAGAAACTTACAATCTCAGTGGGGAATTCGGCCAGCAAGTTTGGAAACTTGCCAATGTACCAAAATAGGCAAACCGATGTCGACTGAATTGAAGGCACCAAGCGGTAGTTTTGGTGGGGCTGGTGTTCTCTCGAAATCTGCTGGTTCCGTCTAAAAAGCTTCCTAGAGACTTGGCAAGGGCCGTTGGACGAAACAAGGATCAACCGCAACCAAGCTAAAATTCGCTAGGCTTGGCTAGAACTCAGACAAGAAGGACCTGCGATAAAAACTCAAACAAGAGCCGAAGCTTGATCGATGGAGGTCTCAGGCACATCGGGAAATTGGCGGGCGCTGGACGCTAGAGTGGGACTGAAGACGTCTGAGATGCTGTGGCCGACCACCAAGGCACGTGGTTGCCGCGAGGGGACTAACGGCGGCATGCAGTACCGAACGCGAAGCAGAACACAGCATCGGTTCCTGGGCTTCACCAAGCAATTGCTGGCGTGAGGCGACGCGGCGTGGAGGTGCAACGGTGGAGCACGGAGGCGTGGGCCAAGGAGTACGGCAGCAACACCAGTCGTGGCCAAGGAGATGCACGCCCAAAGAAGAAGACGACTCTTTCTCTCTCTCTTTTTACTCTCTCTTGTCTTATCTTTTCTCCTTATTACGTGTGTTATGTGAATAATGCTTCATTCATTTCACCGAAAATAACTTTTCAAAAAATATTTTTTAGATTTTCCGACGTTCATTTCACGGAAAATATATTAGTCATGGAAAATATATTAATCATGGAAAACATATTCCGTCAATGGAAAAAACACATGAGGAAATCATTTTCCCTTTCCTACTTCTTTGACCAATCATTTTAATTATTTTTATCCTTTATTTCTATTTTATTGTTATTTTTTAAAATCAATTTCTTATTATCTTTTTTTATTTTTCTTTAACTGGATGGAGAAGAAAGTAAAAAAATTAAAAAAATTAAAAAATTGATATAAAAAAATAAAAATATATATTCAAAGTAGTGTATTGATTGACTTTCCAAACCGAACGAAAGTCTTTTTTATATTTCAGTCAAATACTGAAAATTATTGAAAATAGTTTCTTAAAAAATATTTTCCAGACATGTGATATTTTTTTCGAAAGAAATGAAGCCCAATAAAAAGAGTGCCCACCTCAGCTGCGTAATGGGTCTTCTCCTTTTATAGATGGACAGCTAAATCCAATACCTTCAAGGAAAAGAACAAAACCTATCCTTTCTAAGGATATCTTAGAATATATTTTATTTTTTCACTTCCCCTTCTTCAACCTTATACTTTACCTTTTCCTTGTTGACCGAATTTTCCCAGAATCCACCAAAATTAACTTTGTCCTTTTCTTCATATTCACTTCCTCAAATAGCCGAATATTGGAAAAATAACGCAGATCTTTTCTTACTTGCCATGTGTCCAAATTTACTTCCAAAGTTTAATTTTGGCATTTTAATTATGCAAAATTTCGGCCATTTAATGTGTACAATGGGCTTGGTCAAAATTTCATTCTTTTACGGGCTCAATTAATTTCAAGGCCAATCAATTAAGTCCATCTACCGCTGATCCGATAAATATGCAAACTATATGGGCTAACTAACTATTAATGCAAATGCTCCTAACATCTATGTGTCACATTTTTTCCACTCATTCTTTGACTAAAACACTCCCCAATACAGTGTTCTGATGATTTTACTCTTAATAGGTCCCACCTTTCGGCATTTGAGAGCGACCATGCATTGAATTTTCTTTCTTTCTTTTCTTACGGGTCCCAATTTTTTTCATCTTCTTCCTTCTCTCTTTTGCAGGCAACCCTCCTTTCATGCTTTTTGTAAAACGTGGTATCCTCGGGTAAAGTTATGGAGGATGCAAAGGGTGATATTGTCAAAATTGTGAGGCCACAACAAGCTCGAGTCAGCAAGTCTCCATGCTGGAGATCTTTGTTCGGGACTCATTGTCGGAGATCTTCCTGGGCGGCGTCTACTTCAGCCTCTCTGATGTGCCAGTCTGCGATCCGTCAGACAATTCGTTGGATCCACTATGGTACTGTCTTAAGGGCAGCGACACAACGAAAAAGAGCCACATCTCCAGTGACATCCAAATCTCTGTCTTGATGGGTACCCAAGGCATGGAGCTCGGACGCGTTTTACATGGCTCACACGCACTGTGAGGTCTACCAATCTTGAAAGCTATGGTATATATAGGTGACATTCATTGAAGCTTAGGACGCTTAAGACCTCCACATCACTTTGAATTTGTTGCCACTGCCGATGCGAGTGGTGAGGGTTAAAGCACAGTCCATGTGGACATGGTGAGGGTTAAGGAGTACAATTTCTTTACATCTTGATCTAATTGTTTATTGCCCTTAAGTTATTTATATTGCCAAGTGCCCTGACGAGGAGTTAAAGCATTATGCTACAACCTTCGTTTTCTCTTTCTTAAAGACCAACTTGAATTCAAAGAAATTCTTTTGACCCCACTTGCTAATTCCCTGTACTAAGGAGGAGAAATTTTTGTATCTCTATTAAGTTATGTTTTTCGATTTTTGTTTATCGTGCATTGTTTTCTAGTTTCCTACTTGAATATGTTGTTTCATTATGTTTTTCGAAGTGGTGTTTTACCTTGCCTCTTGCACTTTGCATCCTCCTCAACTCTTTAGGAGGGTATCGGGAAAGAAGATAATTGCGTGAAGACAAAGAAAGAGAGGGGGAAGAAGATGAAAGAAAGTAGGCCCACAAGAAAAGAAGAGAAGGAAAACACAAAGGGGATGGGAAACACATAAGTAAAGGTGGGACCATAAAGGACAAAATTGTCACACCACTACATTGAGAAGTGCTTTAGCTAAAGAAGGAGCGGAAAAAGTATGACTTATATCTATATACAATTTACTTAATATTTTTGTTTTGGGATCGAGGTCAATCCAAGTCACCTACAAAATATATTTTGGAAAAAAAGAAAAAAGGGACCGAAATGGAATTAAAGTAATATAACGTAATCAAGTCCTCGAATCCATTAAATCTCTAGTTCACAGAAGTAAGATAAGCCTCTTAATACTTTAGATGGGTTTCTAATCAACCTAACAAAAACTAATTAGTGGCGACTCCTAAATGAAAATGAACTTGTATGTTAAATAACTTGAACTTAAGTTGCGAATTAATATGGGCTTTTGAGAGCCTGAGTTAAGTTTAAGGGCCTGTTTAGTAACTGGCCAAACAGTGCCTAATTCTATTCTTTTGTTCTCGGGAATAAAAAAAGAGATGAAATCCATTTAGTAAATTTTTTGTTTCTAGGAATAGTTTTGGAACAAAATCAAAAATAAAAAAAAAGTTGATTATTGATTCTAAGAACAAGAATCATAAACAAAAGAGAATTTTTTTTTCTTTTTCTTCTTTTCTAGCTTGGGGTAGGTGGCTGACGAGGACATCGCAGCCCTCATCGGCGAGGGCGTCGACCCTCACGGCCTGGGCGAGGGTCGCCCTCGCCAGATTTGGCGAGGATGACCATTGCCCAGGTTGCCCCTTGCCAGATCTCGCAAGAGCGACCCTCATTGGCCTCTTCCAACCTTTGCCCTTGCTGGCGAGGGCTGCGATGCCCTCGCCGGCCCTGGTTTGTGGCCGACCATGGGCCAAGGAAGGAAAAGAATAAAAAAAGAAAATAAAAAATGGAAAAAAAGAAAAATATTAAAATATTATTAATAAAAATAAATTTTGGCCAGTTACCAAATGCCTTCAAATGCTCAGAAATTATTTTCGAAAATAAAATAAAAAAATCATTTTTGAGCTGAAATTATTTCCGAAAACAGAATAGTTACCAAACGCTCCCTAAGCTCAGCAATCCATTAGCCAACCCCTAGGTTGTGCACCCTAAGGTAGGGTCGCGACGGTTTGTGATTACCAAGCAACGGGGATGCGGCCATTGTTGAGGAAGCAACTTGGACCAAGAGACAGTAGGTCGCCGTGGTTGGAGTGTCTCAGCCAGGGCAGCAGTGTCGCAGCTGAGGTCTAGGTGCGACCAAGAACATGGTGGCTAGAGTTGTCAACAAGGTAACAGCGCGGCCTAGGGTAGAGCTTAGCCGTGGGCCAAGTGTGGTCGAGATAGGGAGACACGGCCGGGGACGGATGCTTAGCCATGACCAATTTGACAGGTCAAGAAGGGGGTTCTTTAAAGGTCGTATAGTGGAGGACCTCTTCAATAATTAAGGAATATTAGATGCGACAAGATAAAAGATTGGGCTCATCTATTCCATAAATAAATATATTATTTATGGCGTAAAAAGAAGGTTTCAGAGGAAAGAACAAAAAAATTAAAAATAAAAAAGGGTTAGCTTTTTAGGTTTTCTTTCCTTTTGACATAACCAAACAGTAGCCCTCGAGGAGCCACTGCACAAAGAGCAAGAATAATGAAGCTAGGGGGCTCCTTCATGTATGAGGTTTCTTCGTGCTCGTGCGGTGAATCAAGGTGAGTCGCACAAAGACAATAAGACATAAAGAGACGTTTCCTGTTGAAGCCGCCGAAGAGATCTGAACATAGCTGATTATTTTATGCTGTGAGTTTTTTACATGTAAATGAATTGTTTATTTGTTAACACTTTGGTTTAAATTCAATATAGGAGTGGAAAATACTTGAGCGTGTGAGCAATTGTAACTTAAATTCTCTACTTATTAGTAGATTATTTGTTGTTGACTCTCCCCGTTAATGTACACTCGGATTAAATAGCGTAAAATTTTGGTGTCCTTTATGGTTCCTTATTTATATCTCCGATATTTTTGCATTAACTTAAATTGCAAGATTTTGGTTAGCTTTTGTGTTTGTTAATGTTACATTAGCAGTCATACTTTCCATTAAAGCCATTACAAAATATTTGCTTTGCTAATTCAAAACCGTTGAAATATCCAATAGATAACACATTGGATAACCTTTGGTGGGAGTAGAGAAGACCTATTGTAATGCCATTTTGCAGAGTGGAAGCTTTTGGGGAGTTTGCTCCATGGTTTTTTCGTGGCTTGGTTTTCATGTTAAATCTTTTGTGTCTAGCTAGGTTCTGCATTGCCCAATTGATTGTTATATTACTGCAGTGTTTATTGTACACATTTAATTACACAAAGAGGGGATAAGAAATTTGCTGTACACGATGAGAAATGGTCGCACTAATCTTTCCACAGTGGATAGCTTAGAGGAGAAATGAAAACTCTACTCTAGTAATATGACTTGAAAGCGCCCTTCGAGGTGCTTGGCTGATGACCTTCAGCTTTTCGCCCTAACATTGTGAACTAGTCTCGAATACTCTTTAAATAACATTCTTTCGTATTTTAAGTGTAATAATAATTATCAATTTTGGAAAAAAGACCATCAGAAGGAGATGTTGATTTCTTAGCGACTTGAGGCACCACAAAATATTACTATGATGGTACATAATATTTAGGGTTAATATCACGAAAAACCCTAAACTAGTACACTTATAATAAGTTTATCCCAAACTAACTTTTTACCATCAAAACCTCAAACCGGTACACATGTGATAAATTTATCCTAAACTAATTTTTTTACCACAAAAAACCTAAACTAATACATCTGTGATAAATTTTAAACATCCGTTAAATTGGATTAATACAATGAAAATCACAAACTGGTACACATGTGACAAACGGAGAGTAAAACCCTAAACTAATACATCCGTTAACCATCATGTGTCATCCAACTGAAAATTTTAATGGTAAAATTTAATGGAAATAAGCGAGGGTAAAATTGTCATAAGTTTACCAATTTTGGATATTTTGTAGTCAAAAGATTAGTTTTGGGTAAATTTGTCACAGGTCTACTAGTTTGCAATGTTTTTTAGTGTCTTATCCTTGGTTTTTTGATGAATCTAATCCAACCGTAGTGAAACTAGTCCTTGATTATCCTTCTAGGTGAATATGATCAGGGATTTGATTGTGACATGAGGGTGTTACACAAATCGGACAATGGGTTATCACAATGACGATGGCATCAATGGAAAGCAAGGGCGAAGGACCAAAAATATAAAACAGTCGTGTCCGTTTTATTCCAAACTATTTTCTGTGACCAAAACAATATTCAATCACACATGATGACATGGTTTAAGCCCACGTATACTCACGGCTCCACGTGTAGTAATCTTTGCTAAAGTAAAACCCGTCATCCCGAACAGACCAAAAGCAAGGGCCACCACAGCGGTCCATATCCCGTTGCGCGTCGAATGTGTTGAACTGCTTGGACCGTCCCTCCCACTGGGCAGTGCAAGTGAAAAGGGTGGTCTTGAACAAGTCAACCCGAAAACGGATCATTTACTCCTGATTCGGTTGGAGAGTTCGGAACCAAGATCATCGTTCACGGATTCGCAATGGATCCTGAAGGCAGTGGGCAAGTTGTTGATGATGTGGACGTGGCGCCTCTTGAAGATAGTATATATGAAGTTGGGAAAGTTATTAGCCTGTGAAGATAGAAGAGAGGATATGAAGGAAAGTGATAGTAAAAGGACAAGTATGAACTGGCTTAGGGATTTTGTTGCTCTTTAGTATTATGATAATTAGTGACGTTTGTGTAAAACCTTTTGATATAATTTATAGTCAGCATTCTCTGTCCATTATGAACATTTTGGAAAGATAAGGACGACTAGTCAGCAGAATCCAAATTTAATAGAAGATTTGACTTAAATCGATAAAAAAGGAAATAAAATCTATCTTTACCTTTTCAATAGATATTCATGTTTATCTACATTCTATCTTTGTTGTGACCTTACCTTGAGGTGCACCATCAAGGAGTCCGGCTGATGGATTATTAAACATAGACTTGACTCGAGCTCTCTTGAGCCCTGTACCAATTCTCAACTTCTGGTTAAAGTCCTTGACATGTAAATGATTTTTAATTAGGAGTCACCACTAATCTATTTATGGTGAGTCGATTAGAAACCTAAGTAAAGCATCAAGAGATATACTTTACTTCTACGAGCCAAAGATTATGAGCACGGAGACTTGATTATGCCGGATAATTCTACCACCCTTTCACTACCTTTGCATGTGACATCCTCGATTTCGACTCAATTTTGGGGTTTAATAAACGTGTAATTCGTCAGTGTGCTTGTAGTAAAATCTCGCCCGGGAACTGATCACTCCCGGTGATTGTTTTAAATTTTGAGATTTCGCTAGAATCGCACTCGATCGAATTTGGCCGTTATTCATACCCCGAACTTGGCAGTCGATTTTCGGGAGTTTCGGGACGAAATAAATTGGATGGTGTCAATATTAATGTGGCCAACATCGAGATTGTCAGGAATAGTGGAAAAGTGGATTTTTGGACCGGGTGCGGATTTGGACTAGTAGACCTCCCTCGTAGTGTGTTTTGAGTTATTTTATTTTGGCAATTTGCCCTATATTATTATTTGAGATTTTCGTGGACTGTCAGACCATTTTCTGTATTTAAATCGTGACCGTTAGATCGTTTTTGGGTTTAAACCGTGTCCGGTAGATCGCGATAATTACCTTTGACTTTCTCCCTCTCTTTCTCTCTCTCTCCTCCTCCTTTCCCGCTCACGTTCCCCCCTGTCCCGTCTGCCTCCTCTCTCCTCTCTCTTCCGCGCACGTTCTTTCCCCCATCCGCGTCTGTCCTCTCTCTCTCTCTCTCTCCTTCCCCATGCACACGTCCCCTCCCCCCTGACAGACCATCCCTCTCTGTCCCCTCTCTCTATCTCTTCCTTTCTTCTTCCCCTTCTTCTTCTTCTTCTTCTTCGTTTTCTTCTTTGGTTTCTGGTCGACAGCGGCCGCTTCGGTTTCGCTTGAAACGTCACCGCCGACCGCCGAGCTCGTCCGTCCCGCGCCGTCGCACCGCTCCGCCCGACCAGCCGCCTGCAGCTCCGCCGGCCCCCACCCAACCGACTGCTCTCTCTCTCTCTCTCTCGGACCTTCGCGCCAGCCGCGAGCTCAGCTCGCCGGGCCGCCAGGGGCTCGCCGCCGCCTGCTGCTCCGGCGACGACGCAGCTGCCTCGCCAACCCCTAGCTCCCTCTCTCTCTCTCTCCTCCCCGACCTCTCCCCTGTCTCGGTTCCGGCGAGTCCAGCTGCCGCGCCCGGCCGAGCCCAGCCATTCCCCGTCGCCGCCCGCCGGCCAGCTCGCCCGTCGCCGGCTCGTCCGGCCAGTCATCGCCGCTCGCCGCCGCCGCGCCACTCGTCGCCACCGCCGCGTCGCTCGTCGCCGCCGATCGCCGCCCCGGTCGACCAGCCGGCTAGCCAGCCCCGGCTGGCTAGCCAGCCCAGCCGCGCCCGAGCCTGCCCAAGCCGTGGCCGGCTCGTCGCCCACGCGACCAAGCCGCGCCCGCGCCCGTTGCCCGTGGCCGCGCCCGCGCCCGTGCCCGTGCCCTTGCCCGCGCCTGTGGCCGACCGCCGTGCCCGCGCGCGTGCCTAATCGGCACTGTCCACCCGGGCCATTTTGAGCCCGAGCCGATTTTTTTTTCCCGGGCCAAATTTAAGTAAGTGACTCCCTAAACTTTACATAGTACATTGGGTATTATTAGACTCGTCTAGGGGATAATTAATACCGGTTTAGGGGCTAAACGTGGGCTGTGGGCAATTTTTGTGCATGCGTAATTAATAGACTAAATTGTGAGAATGGTGGGGCTTAATTAATGACTAATTATGGTGGGCTAATTGATAATATTGTTGTGGCATTCGTGGGTGGGCTTGATGTTCGTATGTGGTAGGCGTGAATGACGGATTTGTCGGCAAGTGTGATGGGCTGTGATGTGAATTGGATTCGTACGTGGGTATTTCATTGACTTGTCTCGGGTTTAGAACGGCTAGGGCGTGTTTAATTTAATTTTATTATTTTATAATTGTGCTACTTGAAATTGATTTATCAATAGGCTTGATTTTGGGTGGTTATGTGTGACCGACTTGAACGTCGGGTTTGTGAATTGAGGTGGCGAATTGTGAATTGGACTGAGTTGTGATTATGGGTTTGTTGATGCAATTGGTGTGGAATTGATTTAAGTAAATGGTATGTGCTTGCCTGTCGATTTTAAGCCCGGATTGATCGGAGGGCTACAGACTTGGGACGTGTTGACGGCGGTCCCTGTGAAGGCATGAATGGCCGATGTGCCAAATGGATGCGGGCTTGAGACGTGTTGACGGTGGCCCGTTAAAGGTGTGTGTTGACACCTAAATTTTGGCGATCCCGTTAGGTAAATATTGCATAGAAAAATTAGGGATTAAATTTTAACCCCTAAACAAAAATATTAAAATTGCATAGCATATAGTTTAGGCTCATATAGATTAATTGCATTCCGCATCGGATCGACGGTGGCAAGCGAGCTTAAAATTCATCATGTAAATCGAGCTCGGGCATCGAACGAGGCTCGGCTCACTCGGAAAGCATGGGCCGAAAATCACACGCAAAAGGGCTTGGTTGTCTTAATTTGAGCTTAAATTAGCCCATTATGCTTAATTAAAGAAAAGCCCAAATTAATTCAGACCACTTAGAATTAAATTAAAGCCTAAACCTAAGCCCATTAGGACTAGAAAGCCCGGTTAATTGACCTAGGTTTATACTATAAATATATATTTAGGTCTCATAATCGAGGGGGGGTTCTCATAATTTTCAAATCAGATTTTTAGAGAGAAAGATTGTTCTCGGTTCTTTCTGCTAAAGGCTCAACTGGCGAGAGTCAAGGAACAAAAGGTCTTCACGTTCTGGACAATTGATAGAAGAGAACATTGAGAAAGAAAGGAGGGGCTTCGTTCAAGAGGAGGTCCCCACGTTCTGAAAAAAAAAAAAGTCAAAGAAGGGAGCCAGAGAGAGAATCGTGGAGGGCCCGCGAGAGTGAGTGAAAGAGAAGGAGAGACACGTACCGGACAATTGAAAGAAAATCGTGAAGAGACGGGGCTTCATAGAATTCACGGCACCCATAGGCGGATACAGAGAAAAGAGAGGAAAGAGGGCCATTGATTCAAGAGAGATACACACGGTCAAAAGGGGGAAAAACCGAGAGTGCAAATTGGGACAGGACAGGAGCACAATCTCGGCTTCACGCTAATTTCAGCGAGTACCCAGGCTTTTCCACAGCACCTCTGCTCCTCCAACTTCCCTGCATCAGCCCCGTCAGCAACATCCGCGACTCTGGTGGACGCTCAGCAAGCTTGGATTTGTTTCCAAGTTGGTCTTTACACCTTTGCCGGACCAAAGCGCTCCCGCCTGCACCATCGAGTCATCGCCATCACAGAACTTTGCGGCAAAGTCACCGAATATACAGCAGCAACTGGCGAGTTCCTCGAGCACCCCCGGCGAGACGCATCCATTTGTTTATTCTCTGCAGGTTTCTTGGTGAACTCCAGGAGGTTACCAGCTCATACCAACGTCCCCAACGACCGTTCACCAACAAGACGCCCCTCATCCCGCTAGAACGATCAGCAGCCACCGAGAAGTCACCGTTGGTCATCCATACCGTGGTCCATCGCCGTGAGTCCAACAGCCGCCGCCGTCCCCGTCGCCGCGCCGCTGTTCCCGACGCATCACCGATCCGCAATCCCGATCCGCTGCAGATTCAAATTTGGAAATATCCGCAAATTAGGTAAGATCATTATCCGAATATTTTTCGAAATATTTAATTTCCTAAGTTTCAGTGTTTGAATATTTCGTGGATATTTTTTGGTGGATTGCTAGATATCTTAGGATAATATTTGCGATATCCGCAATATTTGAAAATACCCAAAATTAGGAATTTTACCTAATTTAGCAACGTATCTGGACGACTATCCGACCTTATCCCTAAGGTACGATACGCGGCGATACGGAAAATCATTATCTTGTCCATAATCACTTGGATACGATAATAGATTTTATTCGCTTTCCAAATTCGAACAATCAACTTTCCGTCAATATCTATAACCCTATAGATATGATTGTCAGTTTGATTTCTTTGCCTTATCCGAATTTGAATAAATCTTGCGGACTGCGTGTTTTGTTTGAATGTGGTTGCTATCTTTGTTTAATTGTTTTCCTTTAAAATAAAGAAAATCCAAAAATTTGTTAGTTAGATTTAAATTAGAAATTTTGCATGTTTAGGGAACCCTAAATATATCTAGAAGATAGGATAATTATTTAATTTAAATTGGGACTTGAGATGACTTATTTCCTAGTTTAAATTAGGTGTTATTTTATTCCTAATAGATTATTTAGGTTATTTTAAGATTTCGAATTTTAATAAAAAATACAAAAAAAAGAAGTTGTTAGATTGCATGTTATTTTAGGCATTTTTTTTATTTCGAATTTCAACAAAAAATACAAAAAAGGTATCATGTGCATGTCATATAGATTAACTGCATTATCATTGCTATGTCATTGCTATTGGTCACGTCGCATGTCATCTTACCACGTCATTCATAACTTGCCGTGTCATCATATATGACATGTCATTGCTTGCATATCATTTAGTGATTATATGTTAGGATCATGAAATTGCGAGTCACGTTAAAATAGGCATGCTTTGTACGTCATCGCATTATAGTAATCGTATTACATGCACTGCATATAGGTTAGTTCTCATTTAAATAAAAGAAAACCCTAAAAAATAGATTTGAGTGGAATTACATGCTAATTAGAAATCATATTAGGGTTATCAACGTGATTTTCTAGCTAACCATGCAGATGCTTACGTTGCTCTAAGGTAAGTATTTTCTATCCATCCTTGCAATTTATTCATTGCTTTCTTGGGTGTTACTTTGGTGGTTTGCGCACTCGCATGAACACCTCACATGTTAGTAATTAGGCTATAAAATGGATCCAGACTGCATGCAAAACATTTTTTTGAAAAGAAAAGGTACCGAAAGGGCGCTAGACTAGATCTAGCGTAATCAAGTCCCCGAGCTTAGAATCTCTGGTTCGTAGGAATAAAACATATCTCCCTATGTTTTATTTAGGTTTCTAATCGACCTACCACAAATAGATTAGTGGCGACTCCACGCACGAAAACATTTGCACGTTAAGAACTTAAATCCTAAGTTGCGAATTGGTAGGGCTTGGGAGGGCCCGAGTTAAGCTTAGTCTTAATAATCCATTAGCCTGAGAGAAAACTTTAGGTCGCGACAGTGTGATTGGACCGGGACGTGTTTACGTCGGTCATTGGAAGTGTTTGAACATCGTGGCTTGGGACGTGTTGACGGCGGCCACTGGAATTGATTGAATGGTATGGCTTGGGACGTGTTGACGGCGGCCATTGGAATTGATCGAATTGTGTGGCTTGTGAGCCAGTGAGAATGGACCTGAGGCGCAGTGGCGCGGGTCGTGAGAAAGATGTTCGGTCACGCATGCGATTTGAGTGTGATTGGGATTGGCTGGTTGAGCGTGTGAATGAATTGGCTGGTTGAGCGTGTGACTGAATTGACTGGTTGAGCGTGTGACTGAATTGACTGGTTGAGCGTGTGATTGGAATTGACTGATTGAGCGTGTGACTGAATTGGTTGAATTGATTGAGTGCGAGTGTGGATGGTCCTTGGACGATTGTGTTTTATTATCGGGATATTATTTCATTATTCTGTTTAACTAACGTGCAGTGTGGGTAGGTGGTTGGATGGCGAGGTAAGTCTATTGATCTGAATTATATATATGTTATCGATTTGATTGCATGTACGACTTGTCTGGGTACGCATTGGCCTACGTGAGGTATAGGGGGTTGTTTATTGAGACTCGTTCTCACAGTTATTATATAACCATTTCAGATCTGCGGCCATGAGTGATTGGAAACGCTGCAAGAGTATCTCGGAGATCGAGGACGGGTCAAGTACCCGGCATTTTTTGAGTTCCCCCTTTTTGTAGAGGAGTTAAGTTTGATACTATTGTCCCTTTTGAGAATTGTGGTTTTGCTATTGGGGCTTAGCATGGGGACTGTCTTGGTGGACGTCGTATGTATTTGTCAAGTGTAGGAATTATAGTTATTGTTTCATGCTATCGCTATCCCCCTTGTCATTATTAATTGTCCGGGTTGTTTCTATTTGTTTTCACGTGTGCTTAATCTCTGATATTTTGGGTTGGGTCGGCGACGTGCTTGGGACGTCGCATTCAATGTTCGACCAAACAGGGATGATCACGCGCTCGGCGGGGTCCGGGGCGTGACATTGCATTTCATGAAAATATTTAAGCAGGCAGCTTGAATTAATTTTATTACTTCATAACATATAAAATGATCATGCAGGTGCGCAAATCACAAAAGTATTACCCAATAATTAAAACGATAAGTAAATTGCAAGATAGGGAGAATATATTTATCTCAAAGTAACGTAAGTATCTGCAATGTGTATTTATATATATTTTGGGTTTTCTCTTGATTATATAAAAACTAACCTATATATAATGACATACAAAACATGACATGCAATTCCTAATTAAATGCTGTAACATGTAATTTCTAAATGACGTACAATTTTATGAACCTAAGACTAAATGACATGCTTATGATGTATTTTTTTTAATTTTTCAATTAAAATTCGTAATTAAAAATGCCTATTATCTAAACATCAAGTTCTAATCTAAGGAAAGAAACTTAACCTATTCTGAGGCAACGTTATTGGTATTTTTTCATTAAAATTCGGAATAAATAAATAACCTAATTTAAACATGCAATTTAATTTAACTTATTCTAAAATGATTTCTTTTTTGGTATTTTTCATGGAAATTCGGAGTTAAAAATTACCCTAAATAAAGTATCGAGGTTAGGGTAATATCTAAGTTAAACAAGGAAATAAATTTATCTAAATCCTATTTAAATTGGAAGTTATCCTATCTTTCTAGAATAGATTCAAAAGTGAATCTAAACTATCATATCCTATTTAAGGAAATGATATATATATATATATATATATATATATATCCTAAACATGCAATTCTATCTACAAGAATCAACATCTATTTAAATTGGTAACCGTTTAAGAGTCGTTGGGAGTTTTCTGCCAGTATCAAAATTGTTACTGCATTGTCATTTGGGAATTTGTAGCATCAATAGATCACTAATACTAAGATTATCAGTGATAGGATTAGCAATAGATCTTATATATCAATGACTTGAGTGGTCGTCTCAAGGTGTGTGGATTAGAAGGCAAGCTATTGTAATTCCTAGAACCATTTGATCTATGGATACCTCATATATATATATATATATATATATCCTAAACATGCAATTCTATCTACAAGAATCAACATCTATTTAAATTGGTAATCGTTTAAGAGTCGTTGGGAGTTTTATGCCAGTATCAAAATTGTTACTGCATTGTCATTTGGGAATTTAGCATCAATAGATCACTAATACTAAGATTATCAGTGATAGGATTAGCAATAGATCTTATATATCAATGACTTGAGTGGTCGTCTCAAGGTGTGTGGATTAGAAGGCAAGCTATTGTAATTCCTAGAACCATTTGATCTATGGATACCTCAAGTGAGCAACTGTGCTCTTGAATGAATCTTGAGATTCCACAATCTTGTCCTACAGTTATTATGTCTAAGTTGTGTGGTGCATATCACATGTGTGTTTATCCTCCAGCACCCAGACAGAATGGAAATGCAGGAAAGAAGTAGGAGGAGAGAAGCTTTGCCAGCTTAGCTTCTATCTCTTAGGTTCTTGAGAGCTGGAGTAGAAACGTCTTTTGAATCTTCTTCATTTTTAAATATTATGGTAAAGTCCCGTCATAGCTTGTAAATTTTGAAATATAGGCACTCTTCTTGCATTTCAGAGGACCTTGGGCCATGCATCAGAAACTAATGGGACTTATATTCTTCCCTTTGGGCTAACCGTAGGGGGTGTCACTGCAATGTACCTGAAACATCAAATCCCAATATGAGTTTTACGACATTAGAGCCCCTTTTGGAATTTCTCGACATAGTTATAGGAAAAACCATCCTTGGTGAGGATAATCTATTTGTGAGAAATTATATGTTGGCCAGCCTTGAATGTGAGGTGACCTAATTGTTTGAGTCCGAACTTATGCTACTTTAGGAGGAACGGGACATAACTATTCTACTTCATTATCCTTGGAAGAATGAATAAGATCCTGCCATTTTCTTTTTATGAATCACCTGGTAAATGGAGGTCAACATGTTATTAGCATTCAAGTCTTTTAAAAGGGAAAAGATGAGGAGGGGAGGACTTAGCATCCACATAAAACTACTTGGCAATTGAATTTTTCAAAGTTTTTTTTTTGGTAAAGGTAAGAATATATATATAACTTTTCAAGACACCAAGTACAAACTAAAGCATAAACCAAACCCTGACCCTGTTGGGACATAGGACTGTCCAAATAGGGTCAAAGAAGGTCCTGCAAGCACTATACAAGAAGCCGAACGGCTAAAAAAACAAAAACCGAATTACAAATAAGTACTATCCACTTCAAAGATGGAAGGAGGGAGTCCCCACTTTCTTTGGAAAATTCGGTTCCTAGGAGTGTCCTGTACTCTCCCCATAGAGATGGCTTTGTCTTTCACAACCTTGATAAGGTGCTTTTGCATACCTGGGATAAAGATGGTCTTGTTCCTGAATATAGCATTATTTCTTTCAGTCCATATAATGTGAACTAAAGCTCCAAAGGAGAACCGGGATAGGCAGTTTGCAAAAGAAGACCCACTGCATACTTTTTTAGCCCATAAGATGTGATCCTGCCATGGACGATTACACCAAGGGAGGTTACATTTGGTAGCCCAAAAGGAAGCCAGCCTATTCGTAGAGGGGCACTCAAAGAAAAGGTGATTGACTGAATCCGGTCTGATACCGCAGAAAGCACATAAAGCAGTGTCAATCCTACGGTTTTGGATGAGGAGAACCTGGGTAGGCAGCCGGTTGAGGGAGACTATCCACAAGAGAAACGCATGTCGGGGAGCAATATGATGGTCCTATATGAAGGAGTGCCAAGGGACCGGGTGACCTCTTCTTCTTATATGATTCCAAGTTGATGCTACCGAGAAGGAGTCCGAGGAGTGAGGGGTCCAAGTCAGTTTGTCCAAAATATTATCCACAAAGATAGGCGGTGGCTCATTCCAGCTCAGAAAGATGTCTAAAACTGATGAGGGTTGCCAAGTGCAATCATTGAACTCCCTAACTGAGGTATCCCTGGGGATCCGCAACTGGTATATGTCAACATTACTATAGATGAGGAAGAGAGGACCTCTGTTGTGCCACCAGTCAAACCAAAAAGAGATAGAGTGACCGTTGCCTATCTTCCAACGAAAGAGAGCTTGGGCTGAAGTGCGCAAGTCAAGGATCTTCTTCCAAGTCCACGAACAAAATGTAGGCTTGGTAGCCACCCAGAAATTAGATTTTAAGAATGTTGAATGGATCCATTTGCACCACATAGATTCCTTATCGGAGAAGAGGATCCATATGTGTTTTAATGTCATAGCTCTATTATATTCATGAAGTCGTCGGATACCGAGGCCACCTTCTTCTTTGGGAAGACAAACATGATTCCAGTCTACTTTTGCTCCCCCAATACCAAGATCAGGACCTTTCCAAAGGAACTGTCTCAAAATGGTCTCATTACTATATAAAATAGATTTCGGAAGGGAGAATATAGCAGCCCAGTACACCTGTATGGAGTGAAGGACAGATTTGATGAGCTGAAGTCTCCCCGCAAATGATAGGAACCGTTGAGTCCAAGAGCGGGCCCTAGCCGTAATTGAGTCGATTAGGATTTTACAATCCTCTTTGCGCAGTATGGAAGATATGATTGGCACCCCTAGATAACGAAAAGGTAGTGAGCCCAACTGAAAGCCAAGGCATTAAAGCAAATGACCATGCAAAGCCCTAGTCCCTCCCGAGAGGAATATGTTGCTTTTGCTATCGTTCGGTCGTAGCCCGGACCAACTGGAGAAAAGATCAAGAGAACCCTTGATTATTTCAGCCGACTTTAGGTGGGCCTCAGAAAAAAGGAGTACATCATCCGCAAAGAAGAGATGGGATATGCGGGTCTTCTTACATCGCCAAAACCAATGAAAGTCTGGAGAATTAGTTTTTGAGTATAGAATGCCAGAAAGGATTTCCATAATCAGGATAAAGAGATACGGCAAAAGCGGATCCCCTTGCCATATACCTCGACTATTAGGAAAGAACCCATGTAGTTCTCCATTAATAGAAACGGAGAATTTGGCTGTAGTTACACAGGTCATTATCAACTTAATGAAAAAAATGCGGAAATTTGAAAGCCTTGAGTGTCTTCTCAATGAAATTCCAGTCGAGTGTGTCATAGGCCTTTTGAAAGTCCACTTTGATGGCGCATTTCGGACGGTAAGCCTCGTGGTGAAAGTCCACAAACAATTCTTGAGCAATCATGATATTGTCACTGATTCTGCGACCTTTGACGAACGCCGTTTGGGACGGGCTGATTAAGGCTGGTAGAACGTGAGCAATATGCCTCGCCAAGATTTTGGAAATGCATTTGTAAAGTGTATTACAGCATGCAATCGGCCTGAAATCGGCCATGGTTGAGGCATTGGGAGACTTTGGAACTAGCGTTAAGATGGTACTATTTAACTCCTTAAGCATGCTTCCAGTCTCGAAGAAATCTCTTACCGCCTTGAGGGTGGACGGCCCAATAATCTCCCAAGAGGATTTGAAGAAGTCCACATTATAGCCATCCGGTCCAGGGGCTTTACCTCTAGCCAGCGAGAAAAGTGTAGCCTGGATTTCACCATCAGAAACCGGTTGTGCTAGGAAGTTCTTTTGATTATCATCAAGGGCCTGTCCAATGAACTCACCTATCTCATTGACAGATGGCTGGGTAGAAGCAGAAGTTCCATTGAGTAGTGCTTGAAAGTGGGTTACAATGTGATTCCTGACTTCTGAAGGGTCTGTCAATAGTGCACCATTACTTGTGGACACTGAAAGAATACGGTTCTGAAGATGTCTTTTGTTGACGAAGTGATGAAAAAACTTAGTGTTGAGGTCACCTTCTTTAAGCTAGCGAATCCTGGATTTCTATCGGAAAAAGGATTCCTCCTGTAGTCTTAAAGTAGAGAAGGAGCGTAATTGCTCAACTTCTCTATCAAACAAGTTCTGGTCAAATGGGGATGATTCCAAGGCTGCCTGGACAGCATAAAGCTCAGATCTTGCCTGTTCTGTCCTGGTGGATATAGCCGAGAAGAAACTTTTATTCAGCTGTTTCAACTTTGCTTTAAGTAGTCTCAGTTTGGAACAGACAATGAACATAGGCGTGCCCTCCATTTGTGTATCCCATACTTGGGCTACCAAGTCCAAAAAGTTAGGATGGGAAGCCCAGAAGTTGAAGCACTTAAACGGTTTCCTGGAGCTTTGTGGAGATAATATTTTAATCACCATAGGGGAGTGGTCAGAGATACCTGGAACAAGGAAGGAAGCTTCCGAAAAGGAGAAGTGTTGGGTCCAAAGGTTATTGATGAGGACCCGATCAATCTTACGGAGTTTCCTATTATTGCCAGAAGAGTGAGACCAAGTGTATCTGCAACCGACATATCGGAGGTCCTCAAGTCCAGCTTGGATGAGGCAATCGCCAAGCTCATCGAAGGCCGGAATCCATGGAGTTGTGCTTCCCACTCTATCCTGCGGATCTTTAATGGCGTTGAAATCACCCGCAATAATCCATGGTAAGTCGCATGAGGAGAGTCGAACAAGATCAGACCATAGTGTTCGCCTATGCACAAAGGTGTGTTCCCCATATATAACAGTGAGGAGACAGGATTTTCGCATATTCAAGAGAGTAAGTTGCATGTGAATCAATTGTCCAGACAAGTGGAGTTGAGTCATATCTATTTCACACGGGTCCCATCCGAACCAGATTCTGCCAAGGGGGGAGAAGTCGTAGTTGGAAGTCCACCGCCAGCTATCATTTAAGCCTCTAGAGATCTCAGCAAAAAGGGAGGCTTTTACTTTAGTCTCAACGATACCAATGCAAGAGAGCCGATTAGACCTAATAAAATTCCGGATCTCAGCTTGTCTAAGAGGGCCAACTAGGCCCCGGATGTTCCATATACCAAAAAACATAGCAAAAAGCGCACAACTTACCTCTTGGAAGTCCTCGGTCTCCTTCTCTTAGGTTTCTGTTTCGAGGAAGAGAGATCAATAGCCTTAGTGGGGCATAATGAGATTGTCATTTCACCAGGCGAGGCATTAGCGACCTCTTCAGTGGTAAGAGAAGGCATGGCACGAGATCGAGTGTTAGGAGGGGAAGCACAACCTGATTCAAGCTCTTTAGTTTCAACTTGAGCATTGGGTCTGTCCACTGGAGTTCGGGAGCCAGAGGAGTCTTCATTATATGAAAGTGAGTTTGATGAGGATTCAAGGATTTGCTGGTCCGAAGTGCCCGCTGTACACGGAGCAGGGGATGATACCAGAGTCAGTTGAGCCGGAGTGCTTGCTGGACACGGGGCAGGAGGAGAGCTGGGACCTGCCTCAATAATCTTGGAGTTGATCAGGTCGGTTCCCACTGGGCCTGGTTCAGCTATCGACTCAACAATAGAAGGCGGAGGAACTTCTATGGCCAAGTTACGATCCAGATGAGGAGTTGGAGCAGGTTGCCGCTGGTCAGAGGGCATAACAGGAGGAGCATTACCTTTTTTCCTACTGACCAAGGTCCAGTCGCCTGCTGTTTGGGGTCGAGAGGTGGGCTCAGCTCGAGTTTCAGGTTGTTGGGGAGCACAATCAAATCCCCTGGTTCCCGGTTTGTGGCCAAAAATACCACATGAGGAGCACACAAGAGGTTTCCATTCATATTCAATGCTTATAAAGTGTACTTCACCATCCCATCTGAATTTAACCATGTCCAGACGAGGATTAGTGGCTTTAATCTCTACACACACGGGCATAAGATATTCTGGATAGTTGCTCAGTTTGCACATCCACGTACAGTGGCTTTCCAATAGCACTTGCGATACGGCTAATACCAGCAGGGGACCATAAGGAGAAGGGTATATCCCTTAGCCTAACCCAGACCGGAAGAGAATCAAGCTTACCCTTCTTGAGTTTCAATTTAGAATGTCATTGTTGCAGCATCATAGTGCTGCTGAATATAGAAATTGGTCCCAAATCAATGATCTTTCTGCGGAACTCCGGATGTGGTACTCGGAAGAAGTAAAACCCATTTTCATGCAGCTTTACATCCACAACTTGATCACCCCAGGCCTTCTTGATAGCTTCTTCAGTCAACTTGAATGGGACTTTCTTCCCAATATAATGGGACTTTGAATTTTTCAAAGTTGATCGTTCCAAGATGCTATTTTCTTTCTTGGAATTGGACATCTACTTTGTACTACACAAAAATGAGTGCATTCATTTCTATGGCGTTGCATATCAGAGTTTGTACGATTCTGTGTTTTAGACTCTACATGGTCACCCAAACAGCTATCAATCTTCGACCAAAAAAGAACAGCCATCAATCTTATCCTCTATTGGCTTTGCCAATGTCAAAAATATGTGAGGGATGTTTACTTGTTTTCGGTTGAGCACTTAGATTTGCTTACTTCTTGGTTTATTTTCATGAATATGAGGTTGTGTATTTACAGTAAGGCATATGAAATTCAACCATGTGGTTCGCTGTCAGGATTTACTATTGAACATGGGTGATGATGCATCATTGAATATCTCATCCCAGTTTCTATTTCAGATTATTTGCTACCATCTAAAATTCGTAGGGTACATCCACGGCAGATGGCTCTTAGGGTGCCATTATAGGTTTCTTTAATTTCTTATCACACAAATTGGTCGTTCTGTCTCCGCTCTTTCTCTGGGGGAGGTGCCTGTTTGCTTCGTTATACTAAAAAAATGTGAAATTATGAGGTTTTGCCCTATTTTGATATGCTAGTGACAACTTTTTGCACTCGGAGGTGAACTTCCTGGGCAGCTTATCACATCCAAATAGGGTTAGGCTAATGGGATACTCCGGGAGGATAAAGAACTACTGCTTGTCCCTGAGTTCATGCCAAAGGGTATCCTGAAGAATCATCTCTTTGGAAGTAAGGTTCTTTCTTGGGCTATATACTCCAGCTTACTTTAAATTTATGGCAAATATGGTCTTTTCTTGGTTCAATGTATTACACATATCACGTGTCTTTCCTGCTGCGGGGGGGCTCCGCCATCAAACCACTTCCATGGGTCACACGGCTTCAAATTGCAGTAGGAGTAGCCAAAAACCTCGCCTTCTTGCACCAGTTAGGCAAATAATCTGCAGAGATTTCAAGCCCTCAAACATGTTGCTGGACTCAGTAAGTTACATGTTCATTATTTAGATAAAATTAAGCAATACCACATTGTTGTTACCTTTAAAAGAATCTGGTTCCAAAATCTTCTCCTGTGCTGAAATAACTCCCATATGTTTGCAGCATCTCTCCTTCTGCAATCCCCTCCTGCCATTCTGGAAGCAGCAAGAATTTGAAACCTTATGCTTTCGGGCTTTCATTCTGGCCAGGTTTTCGCATAAAACACGGGAGTTATCATTGCAAAGCATCTTCAAAACCTGGTACGCCAGATCCTTTCCTGGCCGGGGGCCTTCATTGTTATGGCTGTCTAAAATTGCATATTGCCAAGATAATTACTCTAAGCTTATTAAATCTGCATTGTCCAAGTTTACTCGTGCATAGATCACACTAGCAGTAGAAAAGAGACCTTATCCACTTTGATCTTTTGTTTGGCATGTGTTTCCACAGTGCTATAACGCCAAGATATCAGATTTTGGGTTGGCAAGAAAGCGTCCAGACGAAGACAGATCGCATGTGACGACACTGGTTATTGGAACTTATGGCTACGCAGCACCCGAGTATATAACCACAGGTAACGTGATCATACCAGAGACTATCGCACTTTGGACTTAGTTTGACCATGCCTAGAGCCATGTTTAGCAAATTCATGTTAGAGCATCACATCATTCTGGTTGAACCGATCATTTGGATGTGAAGAGTGATGTGTGTAATTTCGGGATGGTACTGGTTGAGCTTATGATGGGAATGCGAGCATATGATTCAAATCGTCCGACTAATCAGCCGATTTTGGTGGGGTCATTCCTCATCTTTCTAAAATGAAATTGACAAGAATCATGGACTCTCGATTGGAAGGGTGACATCCTCTGAAGGATGCTCCTGACATATCCGCCCTCGCATTCCAATGTCTCCATTAGTCGCCCAAGCACCGGCCATCGATGAACAAAGTCATGGAAACCCTGGAAAGAATTAGTTGCAGTTGATAGAAAACACTCTTTCTTTGGCTATTGATCCCAATTTGGCCGTCTTTCTTAGACACGCATTCTAATGTATCAACTAGCTTGGCCAATCGATATGCTTGTTGGCCCACGATGGATTGACCCACCCATGCCTAACGTTCAAACTGTGGCCCATGTTGATTTGCGAGGGTATGAAAGAGAAAAAGGAAGCTCGTGACATCATGATTGGAAAAATTATTCAAAAAATTCTAAACTTATTGCATTTTTACCAATTCAGACATACATTATTTATTTGTGTCAATCGAATCTTAAACATTTTCACTTCTTATCAATTGAATCATCCGGACAATTTCGGCCAGAAATTGCCGACGTGGATGCCGACTGTTTTTTATGGCACGGCTGGTATTGATGTGGACAATTTTTATTAATATTTTAATATTTTTCAAAATTTTTATTAACGTTTTATATCCTTTTTTTCTTTTCTTCTCTTTTCCTTGTTTACCTTTTTCTTTCTTTTTCCTTTTCTCTTCTTTTCTTTTCTTTTTCCCTTTTTCCCTCCGCTAGCCATTGTCGGCCCTCATCAATGGCCGGTGGAGGTTGCAGCCCTCAGGAGAGGGCCAAATTAGTCGAATCGAGCGAAGGTAGCCCTCGCCTGAGGCTGGCGAGGTCCCACAATGGCAGAAAAAGGGAAAAAGAAAATAGAAAAAAGGAAAGAAGAGAAGAGAAGAGGGAAAAAAAAAGGAACGAAGGAAAAGAGAAAAAAGGAAATTTAAAAAAATTTAAAAAATATTTAAATATTATTAAAAATTGTCGACGTCAATGTCGATCGTGCACGTCAACGTTTTCTATACAAAATTGTTCAAATGGATTCAATTGGTAAAAAGTTAAAAGTTTAAATTTCAATTGGCACAATCAAAAGGTTTAGGACTGAATTGGCAAAAATAAAATAAGTTTGGAACTTTTTGAACAATTTTCTTCATCATGATTTGGCCGAAAATGGCCCCATTCTCCAAGCTTAAGAATGTTGTTGAAGGACTCAAGCCTGCCAAGCATTCGACTCTGCTCTCGCTGCCCAAGTCGGAGTCACCTTCCAAACCCGCAGTCGGTTGCCGAAGGCGATGCCTTAACCACGCAGCAATGCAAGCTGCGTTTGCAAGGCCGGATAACTATGGGAAGAGGGATCCTTTCGTGTTTCGGGATTTCAAAATGCTCAAACCTCCACATAAAAAAAATCATAATAACAAACGACATCCTGATGGGACCCGATATCTTAAATATTGGCGGTCAGGATCCGATTGAGAAGTTACATTACTAATACAAACATATGCATGTACGAGTGTTAAATCTCCCATCAATGGACCCACTATATCGACGTTAATAATACCAAATCTGATGATTCATATTTACAGACATTATTAATTCACCAAGCCCCAAAAAGAATGCAATTTTGGGGCTAAGCAAATTTGGCTGCAATTGCCGTAACAATGCGGGTCAACAAGAGGCGGTTAAATACACATTTTTCTGGACCTGATCAAGAACTACCAGCGTTAATGGGATGTGATACTGCTTGAAGCTGTAATTTTGCTTTCGAAGCCTATTTTCTAATCATCCTTCCTTCCAATCTCCTTGATCTTGCTCGGCATGCCTAATTTCCATTTCGCTCTGGAGGCATCTTTTGACCAATAGATGGTTATTTTCACAGGTATGATAAAAGAGAAGGCCTGTTGTAGAGGACATAAGAAGATCCGTGTACAAGACGAAAGGTTTTAGAATAATCTGCATCAGCAGGAGAGCTAATGGCACCCTATTGTTGACACCTAAATTTTGTCCAAATCACTTAGGGTTTTATCGCAAAAAAATAAAAAAATATAAAAAATTAGGGTTTAATTCTTTAATCCCTAAACAAAAAATATTTTCATTAAATTCCATGGCACATAGACATTAGGCACGTTTGCATTAATAGGGCCTTTTAAAAAAAAAAAAAAAGATCCTGGGCCGGGTTCGTCGGCTCATTCTTGCTTTTTCTCTTCTTTTTATTTTTAGCGCGGCCCTTTTTATTTTTATTTTCCTTTTCCTTTTTTTCTTCTTTTTCTCTTTTCTTTTTTTCTTTTCCTTTTCCGCGTGGGCCGGCCTCCCTCTCCTTCGGCCCGGCCCGCGTCTCCTCTCCTTCCCCCCTCCCCAGTCAACGTACGGGAGGGAGAGGAACAGACGCCAGAGGAAGCAGAGGAACAAGGCAGATCGGAACAGTGCAGAGGAAAACCGGAGCAGGGGGCAGCGCGATCCCCGGGTCGGCGGTCGGCCGGCCGCGCAGGCTGGCGGTGGCAGGGGGCCATGGGCGCCTGCCGGCCAGCCCGCGTGGCCGGTCGCCCTTAAAGCCGAAGGAGAGAGAGAGATCTGGGGGGGAGAGTGGAGAGAGTCCAGAGAGGAGAGAGTAATCGGGGAGAGAGAGAGATCGGCCGCATCCTCCGGCACTCGCTGTGTCGGTGTCCCGGCAGAGAATCCACGCGCGCTTTTTTCCCCCGGCGCCGATTTTTGGTAAGTTTAGGTCCGAGTTTTGCCGGTTTGCGTTTTGTTTGAGTCGAGGTCGGCTTCCCGAGGATCCCGGCTTGTAGGCGTGCGAGGCGAGCGGACTTCGTCCGATCTGTCTCGTTTGCACTCTATTCGCCGCCGCCGAGTCGGGTAGGGACTGTGGCTGCCTTCCCTGTGTCCGTTTCTTACTCTGTTTTGGGGGGGTCACTGGCCGGAGCTCGCGGCCTTCCGGCTTGCGCGAGTTCCGGTCAGCGACACCCCAGACTTGGTCTTGCTTGTCTGCACGTTGTACTGTTTGAATCCCGGACGCGTTTGAGTCTCGGTCGAGCATGAAATCTCTCATTTTCATCGCGCACTCCAACTGTTTGACAGAATGCCCGAAACGCGTTTCTGAAATTTGTCGCCGTTTCCGTTGCATTCTGAGTAGGTGTCGGTTCCCGAGTGGGTTTGCACAATGTCTACAGCTGATCCTTTTTTGTTTCATCGCGTTTTGGTATTTCGATCCACCCCAGTAGGAGTCGGCCAGCCGGTCCCGCGTCGGGACCTCGCCGATCCGCGGCCGTCCAGTCCTTCGTCGGGGCTCGGACGGCCGCGAGTCAATCGCCGGACACCGCGGCGGTGACCTGGGTGACGGACGCTCACCGCCCCTCGTCGGGGCGGTGATGCGAGTCAAGGCGGGGCGCCGGCCGTCGAAGGCGAGGCCCTGGTCGCGTTGTGGCGGCCGTGAATCGGGTCCGGAGCCGGGTCGGGCACGCATGCGATCCGGGTAGGGTTTCTAGCGAATCGGGTCGGCGAGTCGGGTCGCGGGTCGAACCGGGTAGGGTTTCCGTTAAAGCGTATGGGCCGGGATGGGCCAGTCGTTTTTTTATTTTGTGTGTTTTCTTGTTGGGCCTTGGGCCCCCTTTTTTAAAAAAGAAAAATTTGTTTGTTTTGGGCTTTGGGCTTTCGTTTTTTTAAAAAAAGTGGGCTGGGCCCTTTTTATTCCTTTTTTTTCAGTTTGTCCGACCGGGCTCAATAAATGAGCCCGGTTCGGTCGTGGACCCGGGCCGGCGTGCCCGGGTCAGCCTCGATCCGGGTCGGATGCGGAGATCCGACCCGGATCCGATTTATTTTATTTTAATATTGTATTATTTTAATATTTTTTTAAAAAAAACCCGAATTTTATTTTATTTTATTTTTATTTTATTCGAAAAAAAATTTCAAAAAATTTTAAAAAAAAAATTTTCGAAAATTTTCAGAAATTCCAAAAAAGAAAACTTTAAAAAAAAAATTTTAAAAAAAATTTTTTTTTTAAAAAAAAGTTAAAAAAAAAATTCAAAATCAGGAAATTCATTTGGGTTTTGGAATTGATCTTTCTTGCCCTATCGTGCGTTTAGTGTCATATTTAATCGCACGATGTTTGGTTCACACACTTTGAATTGCGCATTTTATTTCAACCTCGCACGTAGGTGATTATGCATGTCTAGGTTTAGATATTGATTGTTGTTCCCCTTAGTTTAGTTAGGAATGGAATTTTGAGACTCCCGATTAGCAAGAACATATTAGGTGGTGAGTTGAACAAGATTAGGTACCGAAAGGGCACTAATTAATCGATTAGTGTAATCAAGTCCCCGTACCTGTTGAATCTCTGGTTCGTAGAAGTGAAGCATTTTCTCCCGTGCTTTACTTAGGTGTCTAATCGACCTACCAAGAACTGATTAGTGGCGACTCCTAGATGAAATAGATTTGCATGTTAACAACTTCAAATTACGTCGCGAATTGGTATGGGCTGGGGAGAGTTCGAGCTAGGTTTAAGCCTAGCAATCCATTAGCCAAACCCCTTTATGCGGCGGGGCCGTTTCGGGGAAGTCGCGACACCTATAAACAGGTGCATTCTCTTCGGTTGTAATTCACTTTTGCATCAATATCACATTCCACTTCATTCATATTTCTCTGGTGTGCCGGATTTTCTAATTTCTTAAGGATTTGAGGTCACTTTGTAGGAACCAAAAGAATGTAGAAACTTTGAATGTTTTGGTGAGAAGCGCGCAAATACACAAATGTGAGAGAATAATATTCAATGTCTTTTCTCATAGACTTACACGGAGAACACATCTCTCTTACAAGCTTAACAATACAAGCTTTTTTGTCTCTAAGCGCAACTCTCTCACTCTCTATTTCTAAGGCTTTCCACACGTTGACACGAAAAATTGGATATCCCTGCTGATAATTACCTTCTCCATGATTGGATTATATAGCCTATAACCCTTAGTCACATCACTATAGCCGATGAAAATGCACTTCTTATTTTTGTCATCCAATTTTTTATGGGGATATGCCACACACCTAAATACTCGCAACAACGAAACATCTGGCTTGTTGCCACTCCAAGCCTCTTCCGGGGTCCTTCCAACAACACTCCTTGTTGGACACCTATTTAGAGCATAGATAGCGCAACCAACAGCTTTTACCCAAACCTTTTGGGTGAATCTTTAGCCTTTAGCATACTTCTTGTCATTTCAAAAATTGTCCTATTCTTTCTTTTTGCTATACCGTTTTGTTCAGGAATATAGCTAGCAGTCAATTGACGTTTTACTCTATGAATTTTACAGTATTTGTCAAATTTATTTTAAGTAAATTCTCCACCTCTATCCAATCTCGACGCCTTTAATTAAAGCCATTATGTTTTTCAACAAAGACTTTAAATTCCTTAAATTTGCCAAAAGCTTATGATTTTTCTCTTAAGAAATATACTCATGCTTTTCTGGTAAAACATCTATAAAATTTGCGTGTACATATTTTGTCCAATTGATTCCACCTCAACAGGGCCACAAATGTCTGTATGTACAAACTCCAAAGGTTGCTTGGCTCTACTATCTTTTCCAACTAGAAAGAATTCTTGATGTTTTTTTTCTTCGACGAAACATCCTTCATATTGGTGGTCTAGACTATCTATCAAAGGTATGCCGGTCACCATATATTTTGGACCAGTAATTTTATTCGACGAAAATTTAGATAACCGAATCGAAGTGCCACAACCACTTGCTATCTTTTGTCATCACTTGAAAACTCAACAAAGTCTTTGTTTGAAGAGATAGACGGAACATCTAGTTTTTTGTCATCTGCACTGCCATGATCAACTTATCGTTTACACTTCTCATGGTGCAAACTCCATTTTCAATGTTAACTTTGTGACCTTTTTCTGTAAGTTGCCTGACACTTAGCAAATTTCAGAAAAGTCTTGGCACAAAGTAAATGTCTACAGCAATAACATTAATACCATCTTTTGATTTGATGTCAATGTTACCTTTGCCTATCACGAGAATTTTTTTATTTATTTCCAAAGTTGACTTCAGCACGAACTGTCTCGTCTAGCAGCAAGAATAGCTCCTTTCAACCACACATGTGATTATTGCCCCCGGAATCGATATACTAGATATTAGCATCCATGGTACTTGAGTCATCCGTTTTCATCAACATTGATGGCATGTACATGTTATGGCTGCATATTCCCCCATGATTGCTCGACATTCAAATTTGTAATGTCTGAATCTGTTACACTTAAAACACTTGACTTTTGATTTGTCACGTGTTTTATCTCTTCCAGTGGAATTCGAATTTCCACCTTTACCTTAGGCATAATGTTGGCCTCCTTAATTTGAGTGAGCGACCCGACTCTACAATGCTTGCTCGGGATACGAACCGATAGACTTCTAATTCATTCTCAGCTCATGCGAGTATAATGAACCCATTAACCGCTTCAACGTCACGGTTGATATATCCTGGCCTTCTTCGATTGCCGCAACAACGTAGTCAAATCTTTCAGTCAAAGACCCTATTATTTTTTCTACAACTCAAACATCTTGGAGTTCTTCACCATTAAACCTCAATTGGTTGGTTTGCACATGATCAAAGTACGGCGAGATAGATTTAGAGTCATTCATTCGTAAAGACTTGAAATCTCCTCGAAATGTTTGAAGCTGCACCCGCCTAACACAATCATTGTCTTTGTAGGATTTTTGCAAACCATCCCATGCTGCTTTTGCGGTCTCCATGCTCGATAGTTTTTCAAATATCGTCTCTTCCATGGCTTGAATGATCACATACAATGCTTTAAGATCTTTCTTTTGGGATTCCACCAACAATTCTTTCTCCTCCTTTTATCGAGTGCTTCAACATTAGCTACTTCGGTGTCGCCATTCTCTACCAAGTTCCACAAATCTTGGAATTTGAAAAGAACCTTCATCTGGACGGATCTATTGTTGAAATTCTTTTTGTTCAACTTTGGAAATTGCAATTGAACAATACCGGTGGATGCCATTGATAGCTGTGATACTAATTGTAGGAACCAAAAGAATGTAGAAACTTTGAAGGTTTTGGAGAGGAGCACACAAATACACAAAGAAGAGAGAATAACATTCAAAATGCTTTTTCTCGTAGGCTTACACGGAAAACACCTCTCTTTTACAAGCCTAACAATACGAGCTTTTTTTTTTTTTATCTCTAAGCTCAACTCTCTCACTCTCTATTTTTAAGGCTTTCCACACGTTGACACAAATGGGGAGGGGCCGTGCCTATTTATACTACTCCTCAGATGGCGAAGTTTTCTTTTTTATTAAGCAAATTTGACTTGCCAACTTGAAGACCAACTTTGAACTGTCTTCCAACATCTTGCGGCAGAAGCTTATAGACCAACTTGCTCCTTACCGAAAATCAACAAAAGACAAAGAACCTGCAGGAGAAATCTGGACATGTCCAGAGAGAGAGAGACGGTGCAATTTCAATACTCCCCTCACCGACTTCAATAAGGAAGCAATTCCCATCTTCAAGCTCGAGAATTATACCAAAAACAATTTTACTATTTCTGAGAGCGAGGTTAATTCTAACCCGTTTCGCTTTGCTTTGGAAATGGAAAAATGCTTGTCATGCTTCGCTCTTGCAATTTCAATAATGCGTGTGTATATTGTCCAACCTTGATGACTGGTTTTATAAGATCAGTTCGATGGATTTAGGTCGGGCTTCCCCAAAGTTCTTAGGCCCAAGTCACCAAACGAGGCTGGTTTACCCAAACTGATCACTTTATCATGTTATTGTAGACATGCAAATCGAGTTCAAGGGTTGGGCTTTGTAGGACACAATTTCACATTAGAAAGACCTTAAATGGAATCATAAAAATTGCTTTGTCTACCTATGGTGGACACAAATCAAATAGTTGGTATATTCTCATTCATAACGCTTAGATGCTTGATAAGTTGAAGTATACATATCACGCGTCTAGAAATTATGGTAAATTATAATGTGGTCATCTTCTTGTGTAAATAGAGAACTTAATTATCTAATGGACCGATCCTGCCATAAGCCTGAATTGAATTACATCAACATTTGTCTCAGTAATGCGCAGTCTCCTAGGTCCCGCCAGGCTTGCTCGAACCTCCGAAGGACCGGACCTAACTGCACGCCACAAACTAAAGGAAACCTCTGGTCATGGCTTGAGAAGGACACCTTGATGCTTAAGTCGATGCACGAGGGCTGAAGAGCTAAGCGAAAGAGAGAGATTAAGGAGCAGGAATCCTTCTTGAAAAATGTAACGAAAAGTGAAAAGTTTTGGCTACAACATGTTTTGCATTTTAGGCAAAAGTCTGCTTTTGCTCCAAAACTAGCATCCTTTTTCCTTCTACTTGAGTTCTTGAACTTTTATTTGATTAATTAATATTGCGAAGTTGCGTGAATTTTCTAATCAATCCTCACATTGGACTTTAAATCTGGTTATTTAAACCCGATATGAATATTGGAGCAGGCAAGATCTAGTTAATTGAAACCGATATGTCCATCTAATAGAGTCATTAGTTTCAATTGACCCGGTTTGAAACCAAAGAAACTTGATTATATGTTACGATCTCTTTGTGATTTTGAAAACCATGATGTGTAATAATCCGTGAATACCACCCCTAATTGACGACATGCGTTGCCTGGAATGTTAGAAAAGTCTTGGGCGAAATGAAATTAGGGTTTATTTCATGGAAAGTGTATTTCATATTATTTGGACAAGTGACTTGTCACTTTGTTGATATGTATAAGAATTTTCCATTTTAAAAAAAATGGCACCTAAGAAAGATGACAATCTCAGCAATTGTTTTATTTTAAATTGCCAATGAAATATGATTATTTTCTCAAAAATAATAAAAATACAACTTTCGATATCATTTGTCTAATGAGAAGAAAATCCCTAGTATTAATTCATTTTATAGGTCTGTATACAATGAACAATTGTCCAAAAAGTCATATACCTATTGTACGGCTGCCAATTCAATCCTAAGCATTTCAATTTTGCCAATTCAGTCCTAAACATTTCAATTGTGTCAATTTAAATTTAAAGATTTGTCAATTCATTCCTAAATCCTTCAATTAGAGGACTAAATTCCTTTCAATTCTAAACTTTTCAATTATGTCAATTTATTCCTAAATCTTACAATTGTATCAATTTAGTTTATGCTTAAATTGGTAAATCTTCAAAACTAAATTAACACAATTGAAATATTTAAGATTAAATTGACAAACTGAAAGGTTTAGAACTAAATTGGTTACTATATAATATGTTTGGTTGTGTTTAGTCGTGTGGATTTATAGTCCAAATAGGGCTAGATAGGAAATGATATATAATCCAAGGATTTTGTTATATCGTATCCACTGTTTGGTGAATATAAAGCCGGATCATGTATCTTATACTATCCATTATTTGGTATGAACAACATTTCAATGTAAATGAACCTGAAGATGCAAAAATGGTGATTGTAAGAATCTCTCATGATTCGCTGCTAAAGAAAGTACAAATGCATAAATAGATGTAACCTCTACCGATCAATCCATGATTTTGATTGTTGTACGATCTAAAATTTAAACAACAAAGGAGCTCATTGAAGCATTCAAAGGCCACAGGTTCGACTAAATAGGTTATAACAACATCAATGAGGCAAATTAGCCAGCAAATGCCAAATCTAGTAAGGGATAGAAAATATGATCATTCACATTTGTGACTTGAAAGTATAATACTTCAACTCTCGTGCCACTTTTGTGAAACTTTAACGTAAGCCATAGAGTTACAAAGGAGAAGGACTTTAGACTCTCTTGCTGCTTTCTTTGACTTTTGACTTGATCTAGAGCACTAAGGAGGAGAAGGAGCTTCAACTCTCTCGCCATTTTCATGGAGCTTTGATGTGAACTAAAGAATTACGGATAAATTGTGAAGCTTCAACATAAACTAGAGATACGGAGGAGGAGAAGATCAAGATATATATATATATATATATATATATATATATATATTGAGAAATCTCATTGCCCCTCATTTAAAATATGGGTTCTTCTAGTTCATCTTTATTTACTTTAATTTTTTTATTACTTTCCATCATTCCTAATAAAATTTAATTAAATAATAAACTATACCAATATACTTAAAATATGTAACAAATATTGATACTATATATACATAAATACATAATATATATTATAGAGTAGAAATAAATTCCAATATAAATATAAATATAAATAATAAAAACGAAAATTATTGTTATGATCAAAATATGCACCAAATATTTCATTTGATTCGAATTTTGTAACAAATAAAACCGACGATCGTATCCAAAGGATTATGAATAAGATTGACGGCATCGTATCTTAGGATTAGAATGAATTTTGTGGATAATGTTTCCAATTTGAACCGACGGATGGCTCAGGCTCAAACGTTGACCGGTGGTGGCTCGCGGTGGTGTGGCTAATAGTGGAGGTTCACGGACTCATGGTGACCAGCGGCGGACTCGCGGTGGGACCATGCAGAAGTCCAATGGCGATGGCAGAAACTTGCAATCTCAGTGGGGAATTCAACCAGCAAGATTGGGAACTTGCCAATGTACCGAAAAAGGCAAACCGATGCCGAGAAACCTGCAAAAATATCGAACACGGCATTGACTGAATTGAAGGCACCAAGCGGTAGTGTTGGTGCGGCTGGTGTTCTCCCGAAATCTGCTGGTTCTGTCTAAAGAGTTTGCAAGAGACTCGGCAAGGGTCGTTGGACGAAACAAGGACCAACCGCAACCAAGCTGAAATTCGTTGGGCTTGGCTAGAACTCGGACAAGGAAGACTTGCGATAAAAACTCAAACAAGAGCCGAAGCTTGTTTGATGGAGATCTCAGGCACGTCGGGAAATTGGTGGGTGCTGGTCCCTCGCTGGAAGGGACGCTGGAGTGGACTGAACACATCAGAGATGCTGTGGTGGACCACCAGGGCATGTGGCTACCGCAAGGGGACTAACAGCAGCATGCGGTACCGAAAGCGAAGCAGAACCCAGCACCAGTTCTAGGGCTTCGCTGAGCAATTGCTGGCATGAGGCGGCGCAGCATGGAGGAGCAGTGGTGAAGCGTGAAGGTGCGGGCAAAGGAGTTTGGCAGCAACACCCGTCGCGGCCAAGGAGCTGCACGCCCAAAGAAGAAGACGACTCTTTCTGTCTGTCCTTTTACTCTTACTTGTTTGATCTTTTCTCTTTTTTATGTGTGTTTTGTAGACCAAGAAAAAGAGAGACCCCTCAGCTGCAGGCCTAAAACCCGAAAAACCTCCAACTTTAGCATTTGTCCCAATTTTATTTTTTATCTCATAAAGAATTTCAAACTTTATATCAAGTCCCAGTTTTACTATAATTTTTTTTTCTCATAAAAAACTCTCAATTTTAGGTCTTGTCCCAATTCCACAATAATTTTTTTTGTCTAATAAAAACTCTCAACTTTAGGTCTTGTCCCAATTTACCGTCTAATCCTAATTTTATCCTAAAATTTTTACAATCTTATAAAAAACTATAAATTTTTGCTTGAGTCACAAATCTGCCTCAATTAACTCTCCGTCCAAATTTTCTCGTTGACAATCAAGAGATGGAAAACTCCTCAACATGAGCTGTTCTAGCTTCCCGAGCAGGAGCTCTCCAACTGTGAGAGATGGAACATTCCCAACTAAGAGTGATCAAATGCCAAGTACAAAATCCTTAAGGGTGATTTTGATGGAGGTTTAATAGAGAGCAAATTTGGGACTCAAGTAAAACTTGGTGATTTTTTATAAGACAAAAAAAATTGGGTGAAATTGAAACTAGACTTAAACCTGGAATTTTTTTACGAGACAAAAAAAAGTTTAGGGTAGAATTGGTACTTTTTTATGAGATAAAAAAAAGTTTATGGTTGAATTGGAACTGGACCTAAAGTTAGGGAATTTTTTATGGGATCAAAATATTTAGGGAAGAGTTGGGATAAGATTTAAAGTTAGAGGGTTTTTATAAGATAAAAAGTAGAATTAAGACCAGAGCTAAAGTTAAGGTTTTTTTAGGACATTTAGCCCTCAGTGCTTCTCCTTTTATAGATGGACAGCTCGTACCTTCAACGAAAAGAGCAAAACCTATCCCTTCTAAGGATATCTTAGAATATATTTTATTTTTTCACTTTCCCTTAGCTCTATATTTTACCTTTCCCTTGTTGACCGAAATTTCCCAGAATCTACCAAAATTAACTTTGTCCTTTTCTTCATATTCACTTCCTCAAATAACGGAATATTGGAAAAATAACGCCCATCTTTCTTACTTGCCGTGGGTCCAAATTTATTTCCAAAGTTTAATTTTGGCTTTTTAATTATTCAAAATTTTGGCCATTTAATGTGTGCAATGGGCTTGGTCAAAATTACGTTCTTTTACCGGTTCAATTAATTTCAAGGCCAATCAATTAAGTCCATCTACTACCGGTCCAATAAATATGCAAAATATATAGGATTAATTAACTATTAATGCAATTGCTCCTAATATCCATATGCAATATACTTAATATTTTTGTTTTGGGACTGGGGTCAATCTCTAAATTTGTATGCAGTAAACGACTAACTGGATCGTCAAATTTTATGTGTCAACAACATGTTAGGGGAAAGGTTAAAATCAATTCAAGTTGCCTGCAAATATTTTTTGAAATAAAAGAAAAAATGTACCAAAAAGGTATTAGAGTAATCTAGCGTAATCAAATCCCTAAATCCATTAACTATCTTATTCACAGAAGTAAAGTAAATATCTCAATACTTTACTTGGATTTCTAATCAACCTAACAAAAACTGATTAGTGACGAGTCCTAAATGAAAATGATCTTGTATGTTAAATCACTTGAATTTAAGTTGCGAATTGGTATTGACTTTGAAGAGTCTGAGTTAAATCTAGGCTTAGCAATTCATTAGCCAACCCCTAATTGGTGCACCCTAATGTAGGGTCGCAACAGTCTGTGATCACCAGGCAGTAGGGGACGCAGCCCTTGTTGAGAAAGCAACTCGAACCAAGAGGCAGTAGGTCGCGGTGGCTAGTGTGTCTCGGCCAAGGCGGCAATGTCATGGCCGAGGTCTAGGCACGACCAGGAACGTGGTGGCTAGAGCAGTCAACTAGGTAACAGTGCAGCTTGGGCAGAGCTTAGCCGTTGACCAAGTGCAGGGAGGCACAACATGCGACGGATGCTCAGCCATGACCCCATCTCCCGCCTTCATCCCCCCCCCCCTCTCTCTCTCTCCCCTTTTTCCTCTCTTCCTCACATGTTTCTCTTGTGTATTCTGAGAAGTAAATTGCTCCCTTCCCTTTTCTAAAGCATAAATGTGTTTATATATAGAGCTCAATCCCATGGTTAATTGGTCAGGCTTGATCTTTGGCCTTTGTGGACTAACGGGCTTGATTAACCTAGGGCCACTCTCTAATTGAGATTGTAAAGAGCTGAATTCAATTGACGTTTGTAGAGAGTGAATGCCCGTCAGAGTGTTGAGAGAGCAACATGGATGATAATCACTATAACTTGACTTCAAGTGTCGAGCAAAGGTGGAAATTTGTTAAATTAATGTATCGAGTTTGAACCTATTACGAAGTATTCCGATCCGTGAATTTTGTTATCCTATTGGTAAACATTCACTCCTTGACCGGTTTGACCGATCAAGAAGTGGGTTCTTTAAAGGTCGTATAGTGGAGGACCTCTTCAGCAATTAGGGAATATTGGATACTACAAGATAAAAGATTGGGCTCATCTATTCCATAAATAATATATTATTTATGCGGTAAAATGAAGGTTTAAGAGGAAAGGACAAAAATAAAAATAAAACAAGGGTTTAGCTTTTTAGGTTTTCTTTCCTTTTGACATGACCGAACAGTAGCCCTTGAGAAGCCGCTGCACAAAGAACAAGAATAATGAATCTAGGGGGCTCCTTCATGCATGAGGTTTCTTCATGCTCGTGCAGGGAGCCCAAGGTGAGCCGCACAAAGAAGGTAGGACATAAAGAGACGTTTCCAATTGAAGCCGCCGAAGAGATAGCATAGGTGATTATTTATGTGGTGACTTTTTTACATCCAAATGAATTGTTTATTAGTAAATACTTTAAATTTAGATTTAATCTAGGTGTAAAAAATACTCGAGCGTGTAAATAATTGTAACTTAAATTTTCTAATTATTAGTGAATTATTTACTGTTGACTCTCCCCGTTGATGTGCACTCGGATCGAACCACGTAAAATTTTGATGTCCTTCATTGTTCCTCATTTATATCTTCAATATTTTCGAATTAACTTTAATTGCAAGATCCTAGTTAGCTTCCACATTCATTAATATTACAATAGCAGTCATACTTTCCGTAAACCAATTACAAATTCTTTGCTTTTTTTTTAATAATTCAAAACTGTTGAAATATCCAATAGATAACACATTGGATAACTTATGGTGGGAGTAGAAAAGACCTATTATAATGCCATTTTGCGGAGTGGAAGGTTTTGGGCATTTGCTCCGTGGTTTTTTCCTGGCTTGGTTTTTCATGTTAAATCTCGTGTTAGGTTTTGCATTGCTCGATTGAATGTTATATTATTGCAGTGCTTATTGTACACATTTAATTACGCAAAGAGGGGATAAGACATTTGTTGTACATGATGAGAAATGGTCGGACCGGTGTTTCCACAGCAAATAGCTTAGAGGAGAAATGAAAACTCTACTCCAGTAACATGACTTGAAAGCACCCTTCGAGGTGCATGGCCGATGACCTTCGGCTCTTTGCCCTAGCATTGTGAACAAGTCTTTAATACTCCTAATTAACATTCTTTCATATTTTAAGTTTAATCATAATTATCAATTTTGGAAAAAAAAACCGTCGAAAGGAGGTGTTGATTTCTTAGCGACTTAAGACACCATGAAATATTACTCTGAAGGTAAATAAAATTTAGGGTTAATACTACGAAAAATTCTAAACTAGTACGCATGTGATAAATTTATCTCAAAATAATTTTTTTCACTAACAAAAATCCTAAACTGGTACACATGTGACAAATTTACCGTAAACTAATTTTTTTACCATAAAAAACCCCAAATTGGTACATTTGTGATAAATTTACTCTCCATTAAAATGACTAATATCATGAAAAATAAAAAACTGATACACTTGTGATAAACGGAGGGTAAAACCCCAAACTGGTATATCCGTTAACAGTCATGTGTCATTCAATTCAAAATTTTGATGGTAAAATTTAATGGAAACTAACTGAAGGTAAAATTATCGCATGTGTATCAATTTTAAGTTTTTGATGGTCAAAAAATTAGTTTGGAGTAAATTTGTCATAGATTTATCAGTTTGCGACTTTTTTTAGTGTCTTATCCTTGGCTTTTCGATGAATCTAATACGACTTTAGTGAAACCAGTCCTTGATTGTCCTTCTAGGTGAATATGGTCATGGATTTCATTGTGATACGAGGGCGTTACACAAATCAGACAATTGGTTATCACAATGACAAAGGCATTAATGGAAAGCAAGAGCGAAAGACCAAAAATACAAAACAATCATGTCCGCTTTATTCCAAACTATTTTCTGTGACCAAAACAATATTCAATTACACATGATGGCATAGTTTAAGCCCATGTATACTCACGATCCCACGTGGTGCCATCTCCGCTAAAGTAAAACCCATCATCCCGAACAGACCAATAGCAATGGCCACCACAACGGTGTATGTCCCGTTTCACAACGAATGTGTCGAACAGCTTGGACCGCCCCTCCCACTGGGCATGGCAAGTGAAATGAGTTTTAAAGAGCCAGTCAATCCGAAAACGGATAATTTGCTCCTGATTCGGTTGGAGAGTCCTGAACCCAAGATCATCGTCCCCGGATTCACAATGGAGCCCAAAGGCAGTGGGCAAGTTGTTGACGATGTGGACATGGCGCCTTCTGAAGACAAAAGATATGGAATTGGGAAAGTTGTTAGCCTGTGATGGTGGAAGAGAGGATATGAAGGAAAGTGACAGTAAAAGGACGACAGGCATGAATTGGCTTCTGGATTTCATTGCTACGAAGATAATTAATGACGTTTTGTGTAGAACCTTTTGATGTAATTTCTAATCAACTTTTTCTATCCATTGTGAACATTTTGGAAAGATAAGGATGAGTAGTCTGTTGAATCCAAATTTAATAGGAGATTTGGCTCAACTTGATAAATAAGGAAACAATATCTCTCAAATTAGGTAATAATCCTTATTCGATTGAATCATATATTTTATGGCATGTTTTGATTATATTGTAATCTAACTTGGATTATTTGATATTCTAGGAATATCCAATTATGATTATTTCCTAACCTATAACGTGCGTATAATCAGTAACTCAATCAATAGGCATTGAGATAAGGTTATGAATTGCACGGAAAATTGGTAACTTAATTTTTAGGCACAAAGATCAAGGTGTCGGTTTTATTTGTTTTCAAATTTGAAATGATCGGATATCCCTAGGTGATTTGAACTTATCTCTTGCGCTGTTTGATTGTTTTCCTTTTTTTGAAAAATACCAAAAGATACCTTGCATGATAAATAGATTTATTTTCTAGATTATGCATGTTAGGATAATATATATCTAGTTAGGATAAGTTTCCACATTAAAATATGATTTAATCTAAATTATATTCTTGTTTACTTAGAATGACTTTTTATTTTAGATAGTTAATTTCCACTATTTATTAATTATGAATTTAAATAGAAAATTGTAAAAAATAAACATATGTTGGGAAAATCACTAATGTGGTGATGGTTAGGAAAATCTCGTGTTATTTTGATGATGACAAAGACAAGTAAAGGCTACTAGTGTGTGTATTGATTGAATAGTACCAAGTGATGTATGCACAAGCCGAGATGCAGATATTTGTCATAAACAACACAAGAACATTCCAATATTAGGAGTGCTCTGTCACTTTCAAGATGCTCTGCCGATATTTAAGGCAAACAAGATATTGGAGGAACAAGGACACTACAAGTGCTAAATTTATGTACAACGCTCACTTTTGTATCAAAAGTTTTTGACAAATTACTTAAATGCCAAACTTTTTGAAAAATGATCACCGAAGTGTCAACTCCGACGTGACATATTTTTATTAATTTCTGAAGCCGATGTGGCTCGCCGGAGGTCTAGTCAGCATGTAGAGTCAGCATGTATACTTCATAACGACGTAGGTTAGCTTATTTCTCTCAAATAAGAACCCTAAATCCCCAAATTAAAAGAGAAGCCCAAGTTGAAAACCTTAACCGGCCAAATTCACCATATTTCGGTTTGCCTCCTAAATTAAGTGCTCAAGCTTGCAAATGGAGGGCAAGAGGTTTAGTAGCGGCTCAACTTCCTTTCAACAAAGCGAAGAAAGAGGTGAGTGTAATTGTTATTGTGGATTACCGAATCCAAGAAGAACATCTTGGACTCAGTTGAATCCTAAGAGAAGATTTCATGGATGCGCCAGGTAAGAGAAAGCTCAAAGTACAAATATTTCAAATGGGTCGATGAAAAATTCTCCAATTGAGCGACAAAGGTGATCTTGGAGCTACTTGAATGACAATATCAACATCCACCTACATTAACGGACGAGTTGAATGATGTGAACTCTATGCAAGTAGAAATGAAGGGTTTGGCATCTTTGGCCAACCATTTGAAGAAGGAAGTTTCTAGGATGAAAAGAGAAAGAAAGTGTTATCATGTGTTGATTGTATTGTTATTGTCTTGTTTGGTCTATTTTATGCTCAAATGTAAAGTGAGTATTGAGAAGAAGTATCTCAGTTTACCATTATTGTGAAGATTAATGGATTATGTACTTGTATTGTGTAATTTGTAAGTATATTTGGGTTGTAAGTTTGCTACAATTTTTGTTTGTATGCAATCTATGGTGGAAATGGAAGGTTGAAATTCATTAGTTATGAGCACTCATGAGTTTCTTTGATTAGTTGTGTATTGTCAATCTTGGTTTGCTGCAATAGCTTACTGGTAAAGTTTTGTTGGTCTGTTGCAATATTTGTTGCAAACACTAGTCGAAATAAGGAGTGAACAAGTTGTTGAGTGATCATTTCAATGCCATAAGCCGTAACTAGTGATCGTATGAGTGCTAAGTTTTTTCTAAAAGTGATCACTTACGTACCAATCGTGGTTCAAAAGTGATCACTTATGCTGCACAACTTTAAATAAAATGGGTAAGTTAGTTTCATTTTTTTTTCACTTGTAATGCACCACAACATACTAAATCCATACCAATGGGGTGATTGGTCGAGTGGTTGAGAGTTCCTGCTTCAGACAGTAAAACTGATGAGGTCCCAGGTTCAACTCCTGCAAATCACATCTTAGGGGCTTACCGGTGGCATTGGTCTTGTATCCCACCACCTTGAGGAATAGTCCATTGCACATGGGATATCTCGATTATAAAAAAAAAACATACTAAATGCATTGTGCTCAGCTATCGATGCACTTGGCCACTCTTATCCATGATCCTGGAGCCTATCCCCCGTGCACTAACACAATGCAAGCCACTAAACACACTTATATGCAAACACTGGATGATGCAAGGAACTAGTGCTTCTTGTGCACCACTAGTACTTGCTATAGTGCATTAGTACTTGCTAGTGCAAGAACATGTTTTAAAAAAAAAAAAAACATGTGCTTGCACCAGTATACTCGACTATTAGAACAACTAGCACCACTAACACACTCTTGGCCACTAGCACCAACACCACCACCAGCACCACACTCGATCACCAGCGCCACTCTCGACCAGCAGTACCACTCTCGGCCACTAGCACCAGCACCAGCGCCACTAACACCACTCAGCTACCAGTACCACCAAGTTGCTAGTGCAGTCTTATGCTTACTGGTGCCAAGATGCACTAGCACCCTAAACTGCACCAGCACAGCTGGTGCATCTTATGATTACACTAGCACACACAATTGCTGGCACCCACAAATGCATCAGCACCCAAGATGCATTAGCACACACAACTTCTACCGGCAACAAAACAACATCAGTCTCATCACAACCTTGCACCAGTAGCACAACATAACAACCATTCACATACTAGCCAAAACCAAAACAAAAAATAAGAACTGACAAAAACATCATTGCCATTGACATCGAACTGATTCTTTACAAAAAGGCAAATCTCTCACTTTACTTCTCTAATCACTCAAGGTTTCCCTCCCACCTAACATATCAAAACAAACCTAAACAAAAACAATGGCAGCAACCCACAAAAAAAATAATGACAGCAACTTCCATCAGTCAATTTGCACAATGTCCTCAATTCATTTTCCTTTTACACTTTTAACTTGATTTATAATCCTTGCACTCCTTCTAGCTAAACGTGCAAGTTATTTAACCGATCTTCTTATCTCATATACCTTCTTCTCAACAGCACCCATTTTCTTTCTACCACGTGTCATGTGATGGGAGCTATCCGTAGTGTCACTATTGGTGCCAGGTTCAGTCGGTTCAGATGGAACTGGTGCTTGGTTCTTTGTTAGTGGCTATTTTGGAGCTGTTGCTGATGTCTTGTAACAGCCCGGACCTACCGCCTCACGTGATATTGTCCGCTTTGGGCCAAGCCCTCACGGTTTTAAAACGCGTCACTGGGGGAAGAGGTATCCACAGCTTATAAAGCCTGCTTCGTTCCCCTCTCCAACCGATGTGGGATCTCACAATCCACCCCCCGTAGAGGGACCAGCGTCCTCGCTGGCACACCGACCCGGCACCGGCTCTGATACCATTTGTAACAGCCCGGACCTACCGCCTCACGTGACATTGTCCGCTTTGGGCCAAGCCCTCACGGTTTTAAAACGCGTCACTGGGGGAAGAGGTATCCACAGCTTATAAAGCCTGCTTCGTTCCCCTCTCCAACCGATGTGGGATCTCACATGTCTTCTTCTTTGGATCACTCTTCTTTGGCTTTGGTACGGCCCTTGACTCTTTAGTTGGGCCATCTTGAGAGATAAGTACCTTCGAACTTCTCTTAGGCTACAACAAAATAACCATATAACCACCAATATATGAAATACAAATACCATAATATAAATTAAAAGCACAAGTCCTACAAAACTTACATTCAAAATAGTCATTCCAGTACATTCGTCTGTGTAAAAGCCATAACCATATTACCTTATCCTTTTCCCATGAACTCCTCTTGTTTGCTATGGTGCCTCAGTTTTAACAACTTGCAGGGGAGCAACTTGTGTAACCTCTGCAACTTGTGCAGTTCATCGTTTTCTCACCTAAGAATGACATAAAAAATTAAATTTAAGCCCATAAAATAACACAAAAAAAGCACAACTATGTATAACTTACCGGATATTTTCTTGTTTGTTCAACAATCTACTCAGTGGTTGTTATTGCTATCCTATTTGGAGTAGTCCATGCACCTGACCCCACAATAGGGTCTTTTGTTGACCCTTCAGCTGGCTCTGTACCTGACCCTACATGAGGCTCTTCTATTGCCCTTTCAGTTGGCCTTACAAGAGGCCCTTATATTGGCCCTACATTAGCCACCGCACCTTATTGTTTTTATGTTGTTTCTTTAACGTGCATCCTTTCTTATTGTACCTTTCCTTGTGGCAATAGGAGCAACTTATCTTTGCCCCAATCCTAATCATCCTCCAACTTGAGATCTCCCCCTCCTACATCTTTTGTCTCTTTCTTGGCCTTCCTTTTTGCTTCTTTAGTGGCAAAGATATAAGGTATTCATGATTCGTTGGCTCTCAAAATTTACTACTTCTAATAGGCTGCATCATGAATTGGTGCGAAGCAAGGTATGTGATTTTCTTGTACCAACCATCTAGGTAATCCTCTAGGTTTTGTCACTTCATTTGGATGGCACAAATGACATGGGCACGAGGAATTCCAGTTAGTTGCCAAACTCGACATGAACACTTTCTCTTCTCTAGGTGGACGACATACTTATCATTGTAGTTAATTATCTCGTAGCCATCGTCTCTATTCCAAATTGGATGGCAAAACCTACAAGCAGCTAAGTTCTCGTTCAATCTCTTCGCAATCCTAGGACCACATTCTCTAGTCCATTTTGTAGCCTCATCTCTTTGTCTATGCAGCCTAGTCATGACCATAACGCGAATGTCTTTAAGCATGCTAATGATTGGTTTGCACCTCACCTCTATTATTTTGCCACTAAAAGTTTCATTAAGGTTGTTGTCAATGATATCGTATTTGAATTTTTCACTAAAGAAAGCCCTACACCAATGCTTAGCTTTTGGTTGGAAGAGTGCTTCGAAACCTTCTTTTATCAGCTGCAACAATTCCTATTTGGCCAATCTAAAATCAACCATGTTGGCGCTCTTTGCTATTTGCCAAAATTGCTTTTGCAGCTTATCTTCTTTGCAGTTCTTTGCCCAGTTTGCGTATATATGCCTTGCATACATTCGATGCTCGGCATATGGCATCAACTTAGCCAATGCAGTACCAAGTCCCAACAAAAATTCAAACCAACAAATACAAATAAGCAAAGATATAAGATTAAGTAATATGAAAAAGCTAATAATTGATTCTTCCAAAAAAAAAGCTAATAATTGATAATGGCATTACTTTTTGTTGGTCACTCATGAATACCCAATCTCCCCCATTGTCAATCTCAAGGTCAGCCATTAAATTTTTTAAGAACCATGACCAAGTGTCCTTGCTCTCCATCTTGAGAACTGCCCAAGCTATTGGAAACATTTGATTATCGGCGTTTCTCCCTATAATAGCCAACAACTCTCACTTACATGATTCCTTCAAAAAATAACCATCCAATCCTACAACTCTTCTACAACTAGCCAAAAATCCCCATTTCATGCATCAAAGCATACATAAATTTATCAAACTTTGGCCCACAGTCAAGTAGTGGCCTATCAACAATCTCTACATATACTTGACTAGATAGGTTTTGAAGCATGCCTTCACAAGCATAATTTCAAATCTGGGCATATTCTTCCTTATATCGACCCATTAGTATTTTCATTAACTTTGATTTGCTCTTTTGTACTGATTTCTCGACACATTAATCACCACTTGCTCCTTCACTAATTGGTAAAACTGAGGACTCTTGATCTTGGGTATCGCCTTTATAGTATTAAAGAATTGCCTCGACAACCATGTACTTGTTACTCTTTATTGTCAAACATGATGGAACAACTATGTTTATCCTGGAAATACTTAATCTGGAATGACCCTTTTCTACTCAGCGCGCCATAAACCTGCCATGAAAAATTAGGTTAGGAACACTTACCTCTCACAAATTCCTTTATATTTCTAATAAATTCAATGCTCCTCTGTTTAGCAATATAGTTCTTCACATTAGCCTCTTTAAATTGTTTGGCATCAATAAACGTCATGCCTACAGACAAATCAGGTTTGGCGACAATTGAATCATAACAAGGAAACTTACTTTTCCTTCTTCACGCAAGTACATCATCATCCTCAAGCTCATTTTCAAAACTAGCGCTCTTATTACCGCCACTTTCAGTCTCTTAATTATTTTTACCTCCAACTCATTCATCTTTATTTACTAGGTCAGATTCACACGTTTCTCCAAATGCTACAAATTTATTTCTCACAAATTCCCTTTGCTTTTGTCTTGACTGTGCAAGTTCATCATTGTCTTCATCACTTGAAAAATTTACATTTGCCAAAACTTCATCATCTTTATCACTCAATTGAGCAACTTCCCAATCTAGTCCAATTAACTCTTTATCAACTAATGTAGACTTTGCCCTCTCCTCCCTCGCTTGCCTCTCTTATTATCCTTCGTTTAATGTAGACTCATCCCCAACCTGATTACTCACTTAAATGTGATTCCTTACTTCTCCTATTTCAGTGCTCTCATCATTGTCATCATCTCCATCATCCTCATCATCACTATAATACTCAACATACACCTAAGCTTCCTCGCTGTGAATATAATGGTAAATGATATCTTTAATACCATTATCATCACTAAAGTATCTCAAACCATCCTTTAACTCCTTTTCAGGAACACAATAATACAATTTTGCATTTTGCATGATAAATAATGTATTATATCCCTCACGAATTTAATGTATGTTGGCTTCCTAACATCAACAAAGATAGTACCTTCATTTCCACGGGCATATTCTCACTCCTCAATGCCAATTACAAATTCCCTACCATTGCAAACAATGGTGGCTGCAAGATTCTCCCCCATGCCGACATTGCACCCAAGGAAAAAAACATTAGCTTTTGGACCACATAGCAGAAAGGACAAGAATTTTACATGGAGGTCCCTACAATCGAAAAATTGATTAAAGAATTGACTCGTGGTTGTCATTTTCTAGAATGAAACCAACAAAGTTGATTCAATCAATTCGGTCTCCACAATAGCACCAAATTAATTAAACAAAGTGAGGTCCCCACAACAAAAGCGAATTTGTTCGCTAGTACCAACTTTTCCTTCTCAATTACCAAGAACCATTTTCCCACTAAGCCGAGGCCTAATTTTGCCATTGTTGCCCTAATTTTGCAATCGGAGTCTCAAGAGAGAAGATGACTAACTTGAGTGATTAACGGCGAGACGACGACAGTGAGCAAGCAACAGCAGGCAGGCGACGACAACCGAGGGACGATAGCGAGAATTGACTCCGTGGTTGCCGTTTTCTAGAACGAAACTAATGAAGTTGATTTAGTCAATTCGGTTCCCACAATAGCATTGAATTGATTAAACAAAGTGAGGTCCCCACAACATAAGTGAATCTGTTCGCTAGTACCAATTTTTTCTTATCTATTACCAAAAGCCCTTTTCCCTCTAAGCCGAGCCCTAATTTTGCCCTCATTGCCCTATTTTTGCAGTCGGAGCCTTAAGAGAAAAGATGACTAACCTGAATGATTGACGGCAGTGAGTAAGCGACGGCGGGTAGGCGATGGCAACCAAGGGATGATGGCGGACGGCAGCGAGTGAGCAAGCTTTGTTTGTATGCAATAATAGGTGAAGGGTTGCCAACCTTCTGCGACCTCGGCCGAGTAAGCAAAGAATCTAATGCATAACGACATCATTTTAGCAATAGGCTCCAAATGATGTCGTTTCGTTTGTTGGAGCCACGTCTGACGGAAAAACAACGTCGTTTTTTACATCCATGTGGACTGTGTTTTAAGACATATGCCATGTCACCTTTTTCTTTTAATTGTAAATGCCACGTGTTAATTTTGGTCGGAATTTCTTGCCATTGGCACTTAAGCAATCGTTTTTTCTCCAATTTGGCACTTAAATGATCCGGTGGAGACTTTTGGCTCTAAAGTGAGCACCGTTCACAAGTTTTGGCACTTCTAGTGTCCTTGTTCCGGATATTGGGTAATTGAAGATGTCTACAAGCTGGAAGGATCTTCAGATATGGTGAACATATGGAAGGATCTTGATTGAAGGTGAACTAGCCGAGAAAAAAGGGGATGTTCGTGATGGCTTGGAGGTACAAAAATCGGGTGAACAATTGGATGGACCTGGTGATGTTGAACAAGCCTAGAACGAGGTTATTTGGTAAAGCTTATAAGGACCATGAAGATGAACAACTTGGTAGAGTTAAAATTGCCAATATGCTAGGAAGGAGCAGCAAGATTAGCATCGATATTGGGCGAGAGCAACTGCCTTATACAGATGAGGTGAAAGATTGTGATGATATTTAAGGACTTCGTGATATCCATGGTGTAATCCATTGGGAGAAGATCGCAAGATGTCCTTATACGTTTTCAGTAAACAGTACCAACGAACCTAAAGATAAGCTGATTGATGATGTTTGTATCAATGTCGGTACATCATGTCATTGGTGATATTTAAATAATGAACATATGAGGATGTTCGGGATTATAGTCGTTGAAAGATGGAAATATGCAACTGGAAGATCAGGAAGTCTATTGGGGAGCAAGAGTAGGCATCTATCAGAAATGTCAAAGTAGTCAGCATTGGAATAGTAGCTACATGACCTATTTCTGGGTAGACTGTAAATGTTAATAATAAAGGGCTGTATGGACAGCTCCATCTCTGGACAACAACATCAACGGATCTCTAACGGCTAATTGATCTTTTTAAGCATTTCCAACAGGAAGATTGAAGATGTATATTTAAGAGAAGACCTTTTAGGCCAAAATTTTAGATAGCACAATGTAGAATCCGAATATTTGCTTTGAGCTATTTTCCTTGTTGATATTGTTTTGTTCTCCTGAAGATCTTTACTATGATGATTTTGCTATATAGTAATCATATGAAAGATTAAGTGTACAAGAGTCAGTACAGTAGCTAAGTCCTGATAGTATGATTTATCATTTGTAAAGGATCAACACTTACCAATTATAACTTATTGAGCAAATTACTAGTGCAATCCAGCCCATTCTGGAGAGTGGATACAAGCTTGGGGATAAAACCGAACCATTATATATCTGCTTGCAAATTTTGTCTCTTTACTATTAGCATTGCTTGATCTTTTTCATCACAATTTGTCAAATAGTAGCTCGCACCTGATTTCCACAAACTATTTTTGCCAATGTTTGAAGTTGAACTTGTTATATTCCGCAAATGTTTTTTATAGTTCTCAAACAACTTGTTCACCCCCCCCTCTCTAGGTTGTATTGTTAGCCTCAACAATTGGTATCAGAGCCTATTTGCTTGTTATTTGAAGCGTTTTGTTTCAAAGCATAAAGATCTTGTTTTGGCTAACTTTACAAGAGGTGGTTTATCAAATTTCTGTTTGTTGATGATCTATTCTTTCAACTCAAAATTTCTGAAATTACTTCGTTGCTTTTAAGAAATTCCTTGCTTTAAATCGAAGTTTCCCAAGTTTGCATTTTACTAAAGGATTTTCAATATCTTCAAATTTTCACGAACTCTCCCTCTTGGCTTTGAATTTTTTTTTAATATTACTTTTGATTAAGTTCTTTGGATAGAAGATTATCCCAATCCAAATGTGAAATCTTACTTTCTAGTATTGCTACTTAGTTGGATTCTTCTAAACAAATGAATTTGTTGAATCTCAAAGTCTAAAGATTATCTTATTCGTTTCTCAACCCACATGATCTTTACAAGCTAGGAAAGACAACCTCATTTCTAGCTCATAAATGTGTTCATCCACGACAATCAGCATGGGATGAAAGGTGTAGCAAAAACAATGGTCGTGATGAATAACAAATGGTTGATGGGATCAAACATGGAACACTAACTCAAACATCAGAAAGACCTCTTGTTAAGTTGCTAGAAAAGAACAACAACCAACTCCACTAGCTCCTGCTCTTAACGAATCCAGAGAAGCTTGCACTAATTGTTTAAAGTTATTTACTTTGTACATTGTGTATTATCTTATTTGATATTTGAGAATATTTCTTCTTGTGTGACAGTTGAAGAAATTTTGGATCAACTCTAAGTCACATTTGAAGGAACCAATAAAATGAAAGGAAATGAAGTGGAACATCTTACTTAGAGATTTTGAGACTTTCAAGATGAAGCCACATGAATATATCAAAGAAATGTTCTTGGGCTACAACGACATCATGAATGGACTTGCTGATCATGGCAAGATTTACACAAATGAGGAACAGGCAATCAAGATTCTTCGACCACTACCACAAAAATGAGTTCATGTGAAAATCGTCAATTTATGAAACTCAAAGATCTCAACACTTGATATTGAATGAAATTATCGGAACTCTCATGGCTTATAAAAGCGAATCCAAACTCAAGCTACAAAAATCCAAAGGTAGAAAGTCTATTGCTTATAAAGTTAACACTTTTTATGTAGACTTTGAAGGATCGGCTCCAACGACAACAATAATGATAATGATTGTGATATGACCTCATTGATTCAAGAGCTCCTAAGATTCTTAAAGAGGAAGAGAAATCCAAAGGTAACCATATCATCTATGCAAAGTTTAGAAAGAGGAAGAAAATCTGGAAAGAAAATGTGTTGAGCAAATCGGATTGGAAATTAGCCGATATCAACAATTGGCTCAAAGATCACCAAAAACCAATAGCAGCACCTGCTGTTTTTCCACAAAAGATCGCGAATTTGATCCTGTCCAAATCCTAATGCTATCAACTAAAGATTTTAAGTAAGTTTTGATAAAAATCAGATTCAAAGGTATGGTATTTGCTAAAATCTACTTTGTGTAAGAATATCAAAATTTCATGTTCATTCTCTAACTTGCCTTGCAAATATTTTGATAAATTTATCATGATTCTTGATGATACCTGCTGAATTGCTTTTGATTATATATGATTCATATTGATATTGTTTCTTGTCATAAATATAAGGCATTACATGCATTCATTGTAAGAAATGACATGTATAATACTTGTATATGATAGAAGCATCAACATCTCCTTTTACAAATGATGCTAATGCTACATGTTATATTCTCATTTCATTTGAGATTCTTTTTGCTTGAGGAAAATCCCTTAATATCGAAAGCAACCATTGCATGCTTTTGTTTTTAAAGCCCCCCTCAATCAATGAAAGAACGCAACGTTCTCGCAAATTTATCTTTACCTTTACTTTTTCACAATTTAAATATTTTTCAATTTCCATACTTTAGTTGTAGTTTCAAATGTATTGTCGTCGATTAAATTCCGACTTTGTACCTTTGTCATCTCACTTTGTCGTCGATTAAATTCCGGCGAAACTTTTTATGTCATCGAGCTTCGAGTTGATTAAATTCCGTTGAAGCGTACCTCTTCCTTGTGTTCCATTGATATGACTGTTGTCTAGAATCACCACATAACCTGCCTCCTCTTAACAAAAATCGAAGAACAAATTTCGGTGAAAAATACTAGTCGAGGATCCAATTTGGGCGAAGCACATACATAGAAGCAGTCAAAAGACTCAAAACCCACCAATCGAAATGCATGGCAAATGAATCAATATAACCATATTATATACGTAGTAATATCAATTTGGCTGCACAAAACACAATAGAAGATATTCCGTCGATCACTAATGTAATAAAATTTAGTTTATTTCATTGGCTTGGCAAGGAAGTTCTAGGTACGAGCAGTTAAGATAGATCAGTGATATGCTGAAGAATTTGTACGTTACTACATGAATGTGGAGCAGGCTGCTTGTAATGGAAAGTTTGGATTTCATGTATTGTGAATGAAGTTGTATGAATAGACAGTTCTTTTATACTTGAGTACGTTATGCTCAGGCTTGATTTTCTTTTGTCTTTATTTTATAATTTCTCAGTAAATTAAAATTTAATAAATACTCATGGAAATAGAAATTTTAATTTATACTTAATTCATCATAATTGTGAATCCCACAAAATTAACACATAATAAGATTTTCAAATATCAAAAACAAAATGTGAATACACGGTACAAAAAAGAGTGAAATATGATATTTTAAGGTTATAGTTGGTCTAGTGGTATGGGGTCTTCACACACCCTCCTCTTGTTGGGTGTGCACACCCCGGTTTGATGGCACAGACGCCATTTGGGTAGCGACAAATGTTCCACACGACCTGTGGATCCTGGTGAAAACTCTTTTGACATTGTTTGCACACTACATGAAAGTTTTTAGTCTCTAAGAATTTCCCTGTTTGTTCTTACTCGGTTGGTCACCCAAATCGAATACATTTTTTGTTCAAACTGGCCATATATTGTAAATAACGAGGGAATCTTATATACTACGTGGAAATTTATTAGAAAGTCAAAAAAAAAATTATAATATGCGAGCGGATGAATGAGAGTAGGGGTGTGCAACCGGGCTGGCTTTACCTAGGAACCGAATCAGACCACCCGAAAAAATAGGTCCGAGAACCGATTCCGTTTTTTGGGAACCGGTTAAAATTAGTTTCGGTTCCCAGTTCCAAGTGACGACGAGAACCGAGTCGACCAGACCGGTTTTGGAATCGATTTTTAGCATGTATTAAAAAAAACACTAGATCATACTATTACTATATTTTGGATTGTTGCTTTTGGTGGATAGTAATTTCTATTACTTATCTTAGAGATTTTTGCTTTTGGCGAATAGTGATTTTTATTATTCATCTTTTATTTTGAATCGTTTCATTATTACTCATATTATTTTGCTGAAAAAAATGAAACCAGAAAAGGAACAAAAGAAAAGCAGGTTCTAGGATAGACCCAAAAACTAGACCGAAAAAATAGAATAGGTTCCAAAACAAGTTTCGGGGCAAACAAAGTAGGTTCCAGATTCCAAAAATCGAGAACCGGTTATAACAGGATAGGTTCCAGGTTCTAGGTTTGGAACCTACCCATCCTGGAACCGATCACCCCTAAAGCTAAGAATGAGAAAAAGATACCTCTAATTCACAGCAAATTTTATGATTTTCTTTTAAGTTGGCCAGACAACCCTTGGACTTATTTTTTCATCGCCAGGCCATTGCCCGAGAGCAAAGGGGCTGTTCCCACAAGCCCCTTTTTCCTAATGGGCCTAGCCCAACAAGGGCCCAATGGTGACACGCCTGAGCCGACAAGGCCTGTTGGCCATTGCTATTCCCTACCACAGGTTTCCAACCGATGGAAATTTTATTTGGATACATCCAAATACATCCGAACTGTTTAATTAATAGATTCCACACATACTTAATTAGTATAGCGCTCACATAACTCAACATTTCAGATAGGATCCAGGATACATGCATTGAGTGCCTAGAATAATTTTTCGGTCTAGTATAGATGATGTTTCAATTCCTACGCACTATTTCTTGTACATTCTTCCCTGACGAACATGCGTTTTGCTGTGGCTTTAAATAGAAACATCGTACTCTTTTTAAAGCCCCCTCAATCAATGAAAGAATGCAACGTTCTCACAAATTTATCTTTACCTTTACTTTTCCACAATTTAAATATTTTTCAATTTCCATACTTTAGCTGTAGTTTCACATATATTGTCGTCGATTAAATTCCAACTTTGTACCTTTGTCATCTCATTTTGTTGTCGATTAAATTCCAGCGAAACTTTTTATGTCATCGAGCTTCGGGTTGATTAAATTCCATTGAAGTGTACCTCTTCCTTGTGTTCCATTGATATGTTTCTTGTCTGGAATCACCACAGAACCCGTCTCCTCTTAACAAAAATCGAAAAACAAATTTCGGTGAAAAATTCTAGTCGATGATCCAATTTCGGAAAAACACGTACATAGAAGTGGTCAAAAGACTCAAAACGCATCAGTCGTAAAAAAACATGTGATTGACCAATTGAAATGCATGGCAAATGAATCAAATATAACCATATTATATACGTAGTAATATCAATTTGGCTGCATGCAACACAATAAAAGATATTCCGTCGGGTTTAGTGCCTGGTCGCAGGCACTAATGTAATAAAATTTAGTTTACTTCATTGGCTTCGCAAGGAAGTCCTAGGTACGAGCAGCTAAGATAGATCACTGATATGCTGAAGAATTTGTATGTTACTACATGAATGTGGAGGAGGCAGCTTGTAATGGAAAGTTTGGATTTCATGTATTGTGAATGAAGTTGTATGAATAGACAGTTCTTTTATACTGGAGTACATTATGCTCGAGCTTGATTTTCTTGAGAAAAGTGTCAAAAAAGTTCTAAACCTTTTGCATTAGTACCAATTTAGTCCTAAATATTTTTTTGTTGCCAATTCAGTTATAAACCTTTTGTATTGGTGCTAATTTAGTCTTAAACCTTTTTTTGGTGTCAATTCAGTCCTAAACCTTTTTGTCTTTGTGCCAATTCAGTCCTTCCAGTCAATTTTGGCCGGATTTTGTTTATATGAATGCCGGCCAGTCACCGGCACTGAAATGGACAACTTTTAATAATATTTTAATATTTTTTTGAATTTTTATTTATTCTTTTATTCTTTTCTTTTCTTTTCTTTTCTTTTCTTTTCCTCCCTCTTTCCTCCAGCTGATCGTCGGACTGGTGATTGGCCAGAGGCTAGAGGTCAGTGAGGACCTCACTGGCCACTAGCGCGACCTCGCCAACCACTGGCGAGGCTCTCCCTCACCAGCGACGGCGAAGGCGAGCCTCGCCTAGCCACTAGCGAGGCTCAAGCCCTTACCGGAGGCCACGACGAAGGCCTCTGGCAAGGGCTCGAGCCTCGCCCAGCCATGGCGAAGCTCGCCTTCGCCGTCGCTAGCTAGGGCGAGGCTCGCCTAGCCATGGCGAGGCTCGCCTTCGCCATTGCTGGCGAGGGCGAGCCTCACCAGGGGCCGGCAAGATTAACCTCGCTGGTGGCTAGGTGAGGCACGACCTCACTTGTGGCCGACAAGCTGGTGCCGGCGAGGTCTGGCCGGTCCGGCAACTGGCTGGAGGAAGAGGGAGGGGAGAGGAAAAAAAAGAAAAAAATATTAAAATATTATTAAAAGTGGTCCACATCAGCGCCAGTGATCAATTACCGGCCAGTTGGTGTCCACATGAGCAAAATCTAGCCAAAATTAACTGGAAGGACTGAATTGAAGCGAAGACAAAAAGGTTTACAACTGAATTAATATCAATACAAAAGGTTTATGACTAAATTAACACCAAAAAAAGGTTTAAGACTAAATTGGCACCAATGCAAAAGGTTTAGGACTAAATTGACGCCAAAAAAATTATTTAGGACTAAATTTGCACTAATGCAAAATGATTAGGACTTTCTTGGCACTTCTCCCCATCTTTATTTTATAATTTCTCAGCAAATTAAAATTTAATAAATACTCAAGGAAATAGAAATTTTAATTTATACTTATTTCATCATAATTTTGACAATGAGAATCACACAAAATTAACGCATAATAAGATTTTCAAATATCAAAAACAAAATGTGAATACAAGGTACAAAAAAGATTGAAATATGATATTTTAAGGTTATACTTGGTCTAGTGGTCTGGGGTCATCACACACCCTCCTTCTGTTGGGTGGCATCGACGCCATTTGGGTAGCGACAAATGTTCCACGCGACCTGTGGATCCTGGTGAAAACTCTTTTGACATTGTTTGCACACTACATAAAAGTTTTTAGTCTCTAAGAATTTCCATGTCTGTTCTTACTCGGTTGGTCACCCAAATCGAATACATTTTTGGTTCAAACTGGCCATATATCGTAAATAACGAGGGAATCTTATATACTAAGTGGAAATTTATTAGAAAGTAAAAAAAAAATTATAATATGTGAGAGGGATGAAGGAGAGTAGGGGTGTGCAACCGGAGTGGCTTTACCCAGGAACCGGATCAAACCACCTGAAAAAATAGGTCCGGGAACCGGTTCGATTCCTGATTCTAAGTGAAGACGAGAACCGGGCCGACCAGACCGGTTTTGGAACCGATTTTTAGCATGTGTTAAAAAAAAATCCTAGATCATACTATTACTATATTTTGGATTGTTGATTTTGATGGATAGTAATTTCTATTGCTCATCTTAGGAATTGTTGCTTTTGGCGAATAGTGATTTTTAATATTTATCTTTTACTTTGAATCGTTTCATTATTACTCATATTATTTTGCTGGAAAAAATGAAACCATAAAAGGAACAAAAGAAAAACAGGTTCTAGGATAGACCCTAAAACCAGATCGAAAAAATAGAATAGGTTCCAAAACAGGTTTCGGGGCAAACAAGGTAGGTTCCAGGTTCCAAAAACTGGGAATCGGATATAAAAAGATAGGTTCCAAGTTCTAGATCTGGGATCTACCCAGTCTGAAACCAATCACCCATAAAGCTAAGAATGAGAACAAGATACCTCTAATTCACAGCAAATTTTATGATTTTCTTTTAAGTTGGCCAGACAACCCTTGGACTTATTTTTTCATCGCCAGGCCATTGCCCGAGAGCAAAGGGGCTGTTCCCACAAGCCCCTTTTTCCTAATGGGCCCAGCCCAACAAGGGCCCAATGGTGACATGCCTGAGCCGACAAGGCCTGTTAGCCATTGCTATTCCCTACCACAAGTTTCCAACCGATGGAAATTCTATTTGCATACATCCAAATACATCCGAACCATTTTATTAATAGATTCCACACATACTTAATTAGTACGGCGCTCACATAGCTCGATAGTTCAGATAGGATCCATGATACATGCATTGAGTGCATAGAATAATTTTTCGGTCTAGTATAGATGCTGTTTCGATTGCTACGTACGATTTCTTGTACATTCTTCCTTGACGAACATGCGTTTCGCTGTGGCAACGACTGTTTTCTGGATTTTCATGTGAGCTCTCTCGAGTTGAGCATGTACCGATCCGGCCATACATGCAACTAAGTAATTCTTATAACCCAAGAACAGGTCTTCATCTCAGTGAGATGTATGTCTGTCGGGGAGGAAATGTTCCTTAAGACATTCGATGGAGTTTAATCTTTGAGAACAGAAAAACAAACGCCCAGGGTAGCTCAGAGACACTTATGTGAGATACATCAGCTAAAGCAGACTAATTTTCCGATGAACATAGGCAAGATCAGTACCACTTACAGAGCGAAAAAATGGTCAGACCCGGCAAATCTTGTCCATCAATGGGTCAAAAGCTGAATGCAGGACTTCAAGATCATGAGAATTAACATCAATAGCATAGATAATCAAAACAAAGCAGAAGTTACGAAAAACAGATAAGCAAATGTAATATAGCCAGGAGCTATGCCATAATCAGGCTACTCGTATGAAATAGCCTCCGATCCTATACCAACGTCAAGCACTGGAGATGCTGTAAGAATTTCAATTGAGCAAGCAAAATGAACCATTGAACAAGCTCTTGTCCACCAAAGAAAAAGATTTCATCGTTATGCATAAGTCTACATCACTCACACAAGCGAACATAGTTCTCGAGCAGGACAGGAAAAGCCTGAGCTTTGAGCAGAATATTCTGCATATGAGTAGCGGCAAGTGAAGAAAACAGCCACAGATTAGAAGATCCTCTGTTTCAACCAAAAAAAAATAGATCCTCTAACTCTTGTATCCTGTGAATCTGCTATATCATAAGATGCAACACACTGATTTCTCTGAGCATTTGAATCATCTAAACCATGGCAAGAACAAAGGAAAGAAAAAGGCAAGGAATCGAACAATTCAATGCCCCGACGCAAAACATGGAAAAGCGCACACGGTATATGAGCGCCGCTAGATCTTCCTAGAATCTTGGGTCGGCACAGTATCCATGAGATTGGTTTGAGGGTGGAAGCATCAAGAGATTTGGCTCATCATTTCACTAAAATTGTACATTAGCATGAACATGACACCAATTTTGCATTGTGCTTCTCCTTGAACATATGAACCAAAATCTACATTCCACTACTTTTGACATGGATAGAGCATCTCAAATTTGTATAAAATCTGCCAAAATGCGAGCATTCTCAGATTAGAAACAATCGCAAGTGGAAATAAGACTACTGTCCAAACTTCACGAGCGGTTCTTCAGCTCTCTGTACTTCATCAAACAAGCATCATAAAAGCCCGTCTGCACGCTGGCACGTACACCCGTCTGACAGTAAGTCGCGAAATGTTCGCAGTTATTACCAGTAAGATCGTACTTACCAAATCCATTGCTCCTGAGAAGCTTATAAGCAGCTTCAACAACTTGTTCAGGGGATCTGCTACAAGAAAGGGTGCTGCAAGTTCCCGAATTTTTCAGGAGAAGGCCTAATCGCGGCGCGCCATACATGAAGTAATGAATGGAATGAAGCGTCTTGCGGCCCCGACGGAAGCAATCAAGGCACGTCCTGATGACCCCGCGGCCAGCGTTTTCCTGGTACCCACATTCTGGACAGGCAGGCACAGTTTCTGGTTCGACCGTGGAAAGGGAAAGGATAGCCTCCTTGCTCTCTGTCCTGGTGAAGTGAATCACATAACCGCCTCCCACGTATATTCCTGGCATGTTTAGACACAACATAATGAATTATGAAACACTTAATCAAACCACAGATTTGCCCAAACGATGGAATTAAACCACCAATAGCAGTAGGATCTGGGTTTGGTTTGCTAGCAAATCAAGATAAAGCAGGCCTTTGCACCATAGGCCTTCGGACAACTTTACACTCAACTCTCTCTTTCCTTTGTCATAAACTTCCCAGTGAACTTGTAAGGATCTAAAAGGACAATACGAGCAAAACAAGAAAAGAACACAGAAAGTGATAACCCCAAAGAAATCACACCGATTATTGCACTAGTTTAACAAAATGTAGGAAAGAAATCTAGAAACCAAAAGGTATGCATCTGACTCAGAAAAGGCATAAATTTTACGTATCTAACTTCAAATGCTAATCATAGATCTCAATTGGCATCACCATCTTCCCCGTCGTTTGGGTCTATTACTTGACAAATTCCACCTCATGACCCTGCTTTTGGGCCAGAGAAGACAGGAAATGAAGCTAGAAATTCGATTTTTATCAGTTGGAAGAGAAAACTTCGTCCGATTAAAGAATCAGACAAGAACCCAATTGAGAAAGAACAGGGAAGAAGGGATCTCATAAGCAAGCATCAGAGAGGTTGAAGAAGACTGACCATGGTGACTGTAAGAGCCGTATCGCTTATAAGCGTAGATGTGATCACCAGGCTTCAGATCTTTTGGGTCGACCTCCTTCCATATCAGCTTCATTCCATCTTCAATTTCCTTCTTGATCTTGTTCATCATTTTCTTTTTCACTTCGGGTACTTCTGGGCTCTCTTTTTACTCCCCAAACACCAGACTTTGCACGCTGTTTGCTGATAGAAGCCGGCGCAGCGAAGCCGGCACTTGTATAGACAATGCTAGGAGGTGATCAATGCTTGTCCATCAAGTTTCGTGCTCGTTTCTTTGGATTGTGTGGATGAGACAGAATTGGCCCAGTCAATGAGCAAGTCAGATTTTTCCTCTCCACGCACAACACTAGTCAAACCCCCCTCTCGGATTACCGGTGGACTTGGGAGTCTGCAAAAGAGCCAGAACCGTCCGGACCGCCCGGACGGAACCGGATCAGAACCGGTGATTTCTAAGGGAACCGGTGGTTCCCGATTCCGGGTGTGAAACCGCCTACCCATCCACCCGGATTAGATCGATAATATAATATATTTATTTAATTTTTTTATTTAAAAAAGAAAAATCCAAAACCCTAAACTAAACCAGTAAACCTAACTCTCTCACAATCTCACTCTTTGGTCGACGCCTCTCCCTTACTGGATAACTCGATACTCTCTCCTCTCCGACTCTCACCGTCCCCGTCGCCGTCTCCTCGCGAAGTGGATCGAGCGATGAAGATGAAGATCAACTGCGCCTGCGACCTCAGCTCCATCTCCGTCTTCCCTCCTCACAGCAGGTTCATCGCCCCCGCGCGCGCTCTCTCTCTGTCTCTCTCTCGTGCAATCGATCGTCCACTTGCTTCGTTTTGAGAAATCCTTGGTTCCGCAGCTTTAAGGAACTGCTGTTCTATGTTGATCCGAGCCCATGAGCATTCCCAGTCCGGTGATGAGCATTCCCAAATTTCGTGGAATTTTGCTGCTCCTGAACTGTCTATTTTTGGCGGAAAAAATGCACGAAATGATTGCGATTAGATTACGAGTGACTTCATCAGCTGAAATTTGGAGCTTGTAACTGTGCATTGCTAGTTCTATTGAGGATCGAATCTGAAGATCGATTTTAACTTTTCCGTGAAGTATTGACATAGATGAGGAGGCTTTGAAATTTTAGGAGAATCTGCAATTAGATGCGGCATCGTCGTGCGGTTCTCGCTCTCGGTTTCCTTTTTCTCTCAAGTGACTTGGAAGAGATTGTGCCTCTGGGATGCTGTGAAAACAGGAATTCGGCTGCCTGTGTTTGCGTCCTCATTTATCTGTCAGTTGATCACCTACGACAGTTTCCTGTCCTCCGTGTTACAACATTTCATGCTAGTGCCTGTGTAGTCATATGCTCTTCTTGTGGAAGGAATGAAGACCAAAATTGTTGAAGTCCACTGTCTGGCTTCTTCACATGAAAAAGGAGTGGAAAGTTACACTCCTAAATGTAGCTATTGCAATGTCTTTGGCTCTGGCTTGTTAGGAAGTTCTTGGCACAAATGTCTTTATGCGGTCATATTTAGAAATTTTGAGCAACAAGTGAAGGTTTCCACTTTCCAGTCTTTGGCTCTGGCTTGTTAGGAAGTTCCTGACTTGAAGAGCAATGTCTGGACAGCAGGTTGAACTTGTGTATATGAAGGCTGGTGGGACCGGTTCCATAGACCCACCCGGGAACCGGACCGGACCGGACCGGACCGGACCGGCGGTCCGGTTCCCGGGTGGGTCCGTGGAATCAACGGGCGGTTCCCGGTTCCAATTTTTCAAAACCGGTCCTTAGCGGGCGGTTCCCGATTTTAGGGTGGGAACCGCCCACCCAGACCATGCTCATCCCTAGGTGATGTCTTAATAAGGTTGAAAAATGAGTAACCAAATCTCTTTCCATATCCATTCCATCCCATCTGCTTTGGAAGATATGTGATAATTCCTTTTGAACAGTAATGATTAGCAAAATTGGTACATGACTTGCTTATGTTTAGTAATGAGTAGTAATTTCTAAAGGCCTATCGTTCCTATATTCTTATCGTATGATTCTCTACTAAATAATACCCATTTACTTTATTTGGTATTGAGATTTTTTCCGTCAGATTTTTATTTGGTGCCCAATGTATGTAAATCTTTGTTGCTCGAGTGACATGTATACACATGGGCGATTTGTTTTCTAAACTTTCTTTAAAATGCACGTTGCACTCATTTAGATCGTTTTGGAAGATAAAATTATTACATTGCGATGTGTAGGATAGAATCTCCTTTCCCAATTTCCAAATTAACTTTTTCTTTCCCAATTTGAATTAGGCCTTGATGTGAATTAGTAGTAGTCTTGTAGATGTTGGATATATTACTCGTCAATATCCCCTTAGGGACCTAAAGACGGGACAGCAACACACAACCTTTGCAACTGTAAGGAAAAGCTAGTCTTGGAATTATTGATGATTGCTCTCAGTGTTGCGACAACACCCTTTGACCGTACCCTACGAGACAGAGAGAACTGAGCAAAGAACGTGATTTTTTTTTTGGCCTGTAACCAAAGAATATGATAAGAATGGAGCATTTCTACCTTATTTCATCAAACCCTCATCACAAAACAAGCATCTAACCCTCTGTTCACTCATTTCACAGTGAGTGTCGTTCATTCGTAATAACACTGCCAAAATGCAAAATGCAAACTCCCCAACTCCATGATTCCACCATATTTACTATCTTCTGTGAGTCTGTCCGGAGTCATTCTCTCATGCACATTCAATCTTGAATTTGGCAAAGCATCACTTCTCGATCAAGATATGGTGGATGATGCAGGACCTAATTGGGTGGGGATGAACAAAAGAGTTTATTTTCACTTACCCAGAAAGAGAAAGAGGAAAGAAACGAATTTAGAGCGGCACCCACCCATGATTCTGCCACAGAAAATATAGTCCAACTGCAGTACCTTCTCCAGACTTTTTTAGTGTTGTCGGCGGAAATTCCATTGATGTCAATCAACGACCCTTTTATTTCTTCACGTTGACTGCGTAATCGGCAAAAAAGTTAGATGGTTCTTGAGCAATTTAACTTTTAAAAACCCTCCTATTCAAGAAAAGAACCGTATTGTTAACCTTTAAGTCATAAAATCAGCTGAAAACAGATGTTTCTCTGAGAGAGCCATGTAGAGTACAAGCCTACAAGCAGAAAAGAAAAAGGGTATAGTTTCTCCAGTATATGGGTTCTTAGAGGGAACGGTGCGGCTCAATTTTCTTCATGTTGGATAACATCCAACCGGCAAGTTATTCATCAGAAAGAGAATGCTCTTGGTGGTACAATATGCAGAGAGCAACAACAATTCATGTTTGTGTCTTAACACATACTCATTTAAATGAAAAGAATCACACAAATTAAGCCGCGCTACCTACCTTGACGCTGGTGTTAATGAATCTGTACTCTTATGAGTGTGGAATTGCAAATTGGCATTCACAAGAGTCCGATTTGAATCTTTGGATGTGAAACATTGCAACCAATGTGTTTGGGAAGCCGAAGACAAACACAGACTTCTTGCCATACAGTGGGGATCGGTTCAAGTTGTCGAATCCATCCAAGTGGAACCCGAGCAGAGAGGTGGGGTGCCCCGGCCAGGTCCTCCGATATGAGGACAACTTCGACGCCACCGGCAACATCACCTTCACTGACTTACTTCGGCAAGACTGATGCTGAGGTAACCTTTAGTCCCAATTTGAATTAGGCGTAGGATTCTTGGAGATGCCGGTAAGATTCCTCGTCCACATCCGTCCTTGGGGCTTAAAGACGGGACCGCAACAGACCTTTTGTCAAGGAAAGGCCAGTCTTGGAATTAATTGAAGACTAGTTTCGATATTCCGACAACACCCTTTGACGATACCCTAAGAGACAAAGGAAACTGACAACGTAGGATCGATTTGGATTGGTGGTCCGTGAGACGTTGATGTCTGTCGTCATCTCCGATTCCCAGTCAATCATCTGGTTTTTTAAAGGGAAGACACTTTATAGCAGATTCACTCCCCATCAAAATATTAATAAAGGGGAGATTCTCTCCTCAATCGTAGAATATGATTAAAAAAATGTAGCATTTCTACCTTACTCAAGCAAGCCCATCTCAAAAGTAGCATCTAACTCTTTGTTCACTAGTTTCACGGTGTGTGTCGTTCATGCATAACAACACTGCCAAAATGCTAAATGCAAATGCCCCAACTCCATGATTCCGTTAATTTGAATTAATACAAAAAAAAATTATAAACTAGTACACATGTGATAAACAGAGAATAAAGTTCCAAACTAATACATCCGTCAACTGCCACGTGTAATTTAACTCAATAATTTGACAGTAAAATTTTCTCGGAAACTAACAGAGAGTAAATTTGTCACAAGCGTACTAGTTTAGGGCGTTTGGTGATAAAAAAAATTAATTTAGAATAAATTTATCTCAGGTACACTAATTTGGAATTTTTCATAATATTAACGCTTTTATTTTTTAGTTGGCCAAACGGCCTCAGCCTCAGAGGCTCGTGGTCACTCCTGTGGCCTTGGGTCCAATCATTGGACTCTTTTTGTCACCCGGGCCAATGCTTGGGACCAAAGGGGTCGCGCCTAGCACGCAACTTTGTCCAAATGGGCCAAGCCCAACACAGGCCCAATTATGCCATGTCTGGGTCGGCATGGCCTGTTGGCCACTGCTAATCCCGACCAATGTTTCCAATCAGTGGAGAATCTATTTTGATGTGTCCAAATACATCCGAACCATTAATTTATAAAGTCCACACATATATAATTTAAACATAACTCGGTTAAGATAGGATCCAGTAAACCCGTTAGACGGGTGAGTCGGGTCAAGACAGGTCCACCCCAAACAGACTCGTTTAGCCTTTTTTGACCAAATTTCATGCAATATAAATCCAATGACTCATACTCGACCTAACTCATGCCCAACCTATAACCAATTCGATCCCAACCATATTTCTAAAGTACTTCCATGTTTAACCTTTTCTATGAAAACTCATACTAACTGAGCACAAAATCAAGTGAGGACAAGAGAAAATGAAGAAAGAGTAAGTTATATTTAAGTAAATCGTAAACACATTTATGACTCATTTAACACTCATATTATGTTTAAACTCATTAATTGAATATCAGTAATCTATACAATAACTCACCCATCATATATGAGTTAAGAAATTTGTTTATGACCATTTTGACAGATTTAAATCCAAATTACATAAACCGAGTGCATAAAAGAATTTTTCAATCTAGAGTTGGATACTTTCTGGGGTCCTCCCCACGATTTACTCAACGTCCTTCTTTGACAAACAAGCATTGAATTCGAAGTCTTATACCAATGACTTAGTTCAATCACGTTTGGCTGTCCCATGAGCGTTCTCCAAGTTTTCATATGAGCTCTCTCGAATCGAGCATGTAGCAGTCCATCCATACATGCAACTAAGTAATTCTTACAACCCAAAAACGGGTCTTCATCTCGGTGAGTTGTATGGTTGTTGGGGAGGAAACGTTCCTCAAGATATTCCGTGGAGCTTAATTTTGAGAACTGATAAACAAACGCTCAGGGAAACTCGGGAGTTGATGGACATAAGCCAGATGAGTACCACTTACAGAGCCAAAAAGAGGTCAGACCTGGCAACTCTTGTCGATCGATGGGTCTAAGGCCAAATGCCGGACTTCAAGAGCACGAGAATCAACACGAATAGCATAAAAGAACCTAGACAAAGCAGAAGTTACGAAGAACGGACAAGCAAATGTACAATTGCGCTTCAATCACTGCAGCCAGAAGCTATGCCATAGTCAGGCTACTTGTATGTAATGGCCTACTTTCCTAAACCAATGTAAAACTCTGGAGATGGTGGAAGAATTTCAATTGTGCAAGGAAAAATGAACTGCTTAACAAGCTCTTGTCCACCGAAGAAAGAGATCAAATCGTTAGAGGCATGCCTACATCACTCGCACGAGCGAAGAAAATTCGGAGCTCGACACTCTGTGCAATGCGAACGACTAAGGAGTAAAAAGGTCTCGGAACTTCCAACCGCAACGGCCGGTTCTGCTTTGCAAAGAAACAAAGTGGGTTGAAAGAACTGAAAATCTTGTTGAGCCAGATCTCAAATTTCGCACTCATCTTTGTTGTCGTCTTGATATTTCTTCAGGAACTTTTGGCAGCCACCTTGAAGCGCTATGTGATCTGTGCTGCACTTGATTGACAATAACACAGTGCAGTCCCAACTAATCAACGGAGTCGTAAAATCATAGACAATCAGAATATCTCTAACTATTGTATCCTGTGAGTGTGCTACATCATAAGGTGCAACACACTGAATTTTCTGAGCAGAGAACCATCGAAACCATTTCGAGAACAAAGGAAACAAAAGACAAGGCAAGAACATCACTGCCATTTTGCGTTGCGCTTCTTCTTGGAGATATGAACCAAAATCCACATTCAAAACTATTGATTTGGATAGAGTATATCAAATTTATATAATATAATGCCAGAGTGCACGCATTCTTAGCATAAGCAACTGTCGATAATGGAAATAGACTACTCGACAAACTTCTTGATACGTTCTTTAGCATCTCTGCACTTCTTCGCAAAGCCATCATAAAATGCCGCCTGCTCGCTGGCACTTACACCCGTCTTACAGTAAGTGGCGAAATGTTCGCAGTTATTATCAATAACATGGTAAGTACCAAATCCATTGCTCCCGAGACTCTTTTGAGCAACTTCGACTACTTCTTCAGGGGATTTGTTGCAAGAATGGTTGCTGCAAGTTCCCGCAATCTTCAGGAGATAGCTCCATCGCGGTGCGCCATACTTGAAAAAATGGATGGAATGAAGCGTCCCGTTGTGACGACGAAAGCAATCGAGGCATGTTTTAATGACCCCGCGGCCAGTGTTTTCCTGGTACCCACATTCTGGACAGGTGGGCGCAGTTTTTGGTTTGACCTCGGAAATTGAGAGGAGGCCATTCTTGTTGTCTGTGCTGGTGTAGTGAATCACACGACCGCTTCCCATATATATTCCTGGCATGTTTAGAGACTACTTAGTGAATTATGAAACCCTTAATAACACCACAGATTTGCCCAAAAGATGGAATTAAACCACCAATAGCAGTAGGATCTGGGTTTGGTTTGCTAGCAAATCAAGATAAAGCAGGCCTTTGCACCATAGGCCTGCCTTCGAATAACTTTACAGCCGACTTTCTTTTTCTTGGTCATAAACTTTCCAGTGAACTTGTAAGGACCTAAAAGAACAATTCGAGCAAAACAAGAAAAGAACATAAAAAGCGATGACCCCCAAAAAAAATGCACGGATTATTACAGTAGTTCAACAGAACGCAGGAAAGGAATCTAGAAACCATAAAGTACGCATTTGACTCAGAAAAGGCATGTGCTTTTGGTATCTAACTTCAAATGCTAATCATAGATCTCAATTGGCATCCCCATCTTCCATGTTCTTTGGGTCTATTACTCGGCAAAATCCACCTCATGACCCTGCCTTTGGGCCAGGGGAGACAGAAAATGAAGCTAAAAAGTTGATTTTACTCCGTCTGAAGAGAAAACTCCACCCAATTAAAGAAAGAGAAAAGAACCCAATTGAGAAAGAACTGGGAAGAAGAGATCTCATTAGCAAGCATTAAGAGAGGTTGAAGAAGACTGACCATGGTGAGTATAAGAGCCGCGCATCCTATAAGCGTATATATGATCGCCAGGTTTCAGATCTTTTGGGTCGACCTTCTTCCATAACAGCTCCTTTCCATCTTCAAATTTATTCTTGATCTTGTTCATTCTTTTCAACTTTCACCTCGGGTTCTTCCGGACTCTCTCTACTCTCAAAGACTCAGACTTTGCACTCTGTTCGGGGATAGAAGACGCACCGCGACGCCGGCATAAATATACAAATAATGGTATGAGATGACCAATGCTTGTCCATCAAGTTGGGTGCTGATTTTCTCTGGCCGCGTAGATGAGACTGGAAATGGTCCAGTCAATGAACAAGTCAGATTTTCGCTCTCCATGCAGTCGCACAGCACTGGCCACACGGTCCCCTCAGACTGATGAAGAAGACGTCCTGATGAAGGTGAAAAACGAGTAACCGTTTCTTTTTCAATATCCAATTCCATCTGCTTGGGAAGATAAGAGCTAATTCTTTTTTAACAGTGATGACTAGAAAAATTGGCAACAAGACTCGGTCGACGTCCTTCTAAGGGCTCACATTCCTATTTTATACTCATATTATTCTCGACTAAATAATACCAATTTACATTTTTTTTGGTACCGAAGTTCCTTCCTCGAGATTTTTATTTCATACCCAACTTATGTATGACATGGCTGCACAAGTGCCGCGTACACATGGTCAAAATACATGTTGCGCCATTTATTTCCAATTTAACGCATTTTTCCCCCAATTTGACTTAGGCGTCGGATTCTTGTAGGATTTTTCCACATCCGGATTTTTCCCCAAAATACATGGTCAAAGTGCCGGATTTTTCCACATCCGGCCTCGGGCCTTAATTCTATGTGTAATTGGGCAAAGATAGAGAGATAATTCCATTTTCAATTTTATAAAACGATACCTGAGGTATCGATTTCTGATTTGGCCACACTCTATCAATATAATAAAGAGTTGGTCAATCAATTTATTGCTCGATTCAAAAAGGCTAGAAATATATCCCATGCGTCAATCTCAGAGAAAGAATTTACAAATGTGTCTTTCAATGGATTGAAATTCAATAATTCGAAGGCCAAAAATTTGCCGATTTATTTCAATTGGCAACACAAGTATCTAAGTATGAGCAACTACTTAAGAACAGAGCTAGCCGACCATATGAAAACTTTAAACAAAATGTGGCTTTCGTGGAGAAACATGTCATATGATGAATCTCACCAAGATGAAATTTGGCAAGAAAAAATCGAATTTGCCAATGATAAGGGGCACATGATGACTCATGATTATCTAATTTAGAAGAATCAAATGATCCATGAATCATTCGATTCTTTTAAAGGGGTGTCGCGACCTCCCCGAACCGGCCCCGAGGCCTAAGGGGGTTTGGCTAATGGATTACTAAGTTAAACCTAGCTCGAGCTCTCCCCAGCCCATACCAATTCGCGACGTAATTTGAAGTTGTTAACATGCAAATTAATTTCATTTAGAAGTCGCCACTAATCGGTTTTTGGTAGGTTGATTAGACACCTAAGTAAAGCACGGGAGAAAAGCTTCACTTCTACGAACCAGAGATTCAATGGGTACGGGAACTTGATTACACTAATCGACTAATTAGTGCCCTTTCGGTACCTAATCTTGTTTAATTCACCACCTAACATGTTCTCGCTAATCGGGAGTCTCAAAATTCCGTTCCTAACTAGGCTAAGGGAAGCAACAATTAATATCTAAGCCTAGACACATCTAATTAACTGCATGCGAGGTTAAATTAAATGTGCAACTCGAAGTGTGTGAACCGAGCGACGTGGGATTAAATATGACACCAAACATGCGAAAAGAGCGAGAAAACTAATTTCAACATCCAAATAAAACTTCTGATTTTTTTTATTTTTTTTTAAAAAAAAATTTTGAAATTTTTTTTTTCGGACATTTTTTGAAATTTTTTTTGAAATTCTCTTTTCTTTTTGAAAGAAAAAAAAATAACAATAATAATAATAAATAAAAATAAAAATAAAAATAGAATAATATAAAATGAAATTCGGGCTTTTCTCTTTTTTTTAAAAAAAAATTTAAAATTTTTAAATTTTTTTAATTTTTTAAATTTTTTAATATTAAAATAATACAATATTAAAATAGAATAAAGAAATCGGATCCGGGTCGGATCTCCACACCCGACCCGGACCAGGACTGACCCGGGCACGCCGGCCCGGGTCCGCAGACGGACCGGGCTCACTTGTTGAGCCCGGTCTAACCTTTTGAAATTACAATAAAAAGGGCCCAACCCGAATTTTTTTTAAAAAAACAAATGAAAGCCCAGCCCACTATATATAAAAAAACAAAAACTAATAACACTTCAGCCCAATCCCCCAATTCTGGCCCAAACGCGAAAGGCCCAAAACCCCTAAAAATTAAAACTGGCCCGACTCGCAAACCCTACCCGGTCACCTGCGTGTCCGACCCGACTCACCTGACCCGGTTTGCGGCCGCGACCCGACCCGGATGTGAGAAACCCTACCCGGTTCACCCACTCGTTCGACCCGGCCTGGACGTGCGTTGCCCTACCCGGATCGCGCGCGCGCCCGACCCGGACCGCGACCCGACTCGCGGCCGCCACGGCACGCTGGCCAGCATGGACACCGCCTTCCCCGAGCCGCGGCCGACGCTCCACCTGGGTCCGCATCGCTGCCCCGACAAAGGGCGGTGAACGTGCTCCACCCGGGTCACCATCGCGGTGACCGGCGACTAACCGAGGCCATCCGAGCCCCAACGGAAGGTTGGACAGCCGCGAATCAGCCAGATCCCGACAAGGGACTGGCTGTTTGCTCCCTTTCGCGGCCATGCCCGGACCGCCGCAGCGACCGGTGACACGCCGGGACCGACCGACGTCCCCAAAATCGCAGCTAAAGAAAACCAGATTCAAGAGTTTCATGCGGGCATATTATCAAACACGTTGCGGGCATCGACGAAAGTGAGGGATTTTAGGCTCGATCGAGGCTCAAACAAACCGGGATTCGCATACAATGACACAGAGGTGAGTAGAAACAAACTCGAGGCCTCACGGGCTGGAGCTCGCGCGAGCCGGACGGCCACGAGCTCCGGCCGGTGAGCCCCGTCGAACAGAGCAACAGAAACAGGGAAGGGGACGTGGCTGCTGCGACGTTCCCTATCCGGCTTGGGGGCGGCGAACGACGGCGAGCTCAATGGATCGAACTATGTCCGGTCGCCTCGCACGCCCCAAACCGAAATCCTCGGGAAATCGTCCCGAATCAGACCTAAATAGAAACGAAATCCGGTGAGCTTGGACCGGAACCTACCGTGACAGACGTCAGAGCTTCGCCGACCGCGGTCGTCGACGGGAGCCCGCGAAGCCTCGAGTCTCACTCGCCGGCGCTCTCGGCTTCACTCTCTCTCGGGAACTCTCTCTCTCTCTATCGAACTCCCATCTCCCTCTCTCTTTCTCAGCTTTTTCTTCTGGTTTCTGATCGCTGCTGTTTTTGCCTTCCCCAGGTCACCACAGAGCTGAGAAAGAGAAGTGGGCCAGCGTTGACTCATTCAACGCTGGCTTTCTCTTTCCTTTTTGTTTTTAATAATTAATTTTTATAATAATTTTTTATTAATAATTTAAATAATTTTTTTTAAAATTTAATTTTTGAAAATGAACATGGAAAATATATTCTAGTAGGCCCTATTAATGCAAATGCACCTAATAACTATATGCCATGCAGCTTTAATGAAAATATTTTTGATTTAGGGGTCAAACCCTAATTTTTATGCGATAAAACCCTAAATGATTTGGGCAAAATTTAGGTGTCAACAGCTGCCCCTCTTTGAAGGGGAGTTCGAAGAAGTTCCATTCAAAGACAATAGACACTTAAATTTTGTTCATGGAGGGCATGAGAAGATGCATGAGAGATGATGAACGGGCCTGTGACTGAATGAAGAGGGAGCCATACTGTGTAAAAACGGGCTTTTGGTTACATGAAATCCTATTATGTAAAGAAAGGGACTCTGGGCTACGAAAGCTCGCCAGATCAATTGGGTGCTCCGGGCTACAAAAGCTCGCCAAGTTGATTGGGTGCTCTGGGCTGCATAAGCTCGCCGGTCAAGGAAAGAGAAAGACTCTGGGCTGCGAAAGCTCGCCAGGTCGATGAGGTGCTCCGGGTTGCGAAAGCCCGCCGTGCAAGGAAAGAGAAAGTCTCTGATGACATTTAGGGACTAAAACCCTGTAAACATCAGAAATTTCACTTAGGGAGTAAAACCCTATGAGCAGCTAAGATCCCGCCTAGGGACTAAAACCCTATGAACGGCAATAGGAACAATAGCTTGAAGGAACAACTATGGGTTAAAACCCTATGAACGTCGAAGGTTTGCCTAAGGACTAAAACCCTATGAATGGCAAATTGCACTCAAGATTTTGAAATACCTACTATTTTTCACTCAGGATTTTAATGCCTAAGGTTTTCACTTAGGATTTTAAATTGCACTCAAGATTTTCGGGGTTTTAAGGAGAGACCCGGAACCTTTTGAAATCGGGGTCTAAGGATAGACCCGGAACCTTTTGAAATCGGGGTCTAAGGATAGACCCGCAACATTTTGAAATCAGGGTTTAAGGATGACCCGCAACCTTTCGAAATCAGGGTTTAAGGATGACCCGCAACCTTTCGAAATCAAGGTTTAAGGATGACCCGTAACCTTTGAAAATCAGGGTTTAAGGATGACCCGGAACCTTTTGAAATCAGGGTTTAAGGATAGACCCGGAACCTTTTGAAATCAGGGTTTAAGGATGACCCGCAACCTTTTGAAATCAGGGTTTAAGGATGACCCGCAACCTTTTGAAATCAGGGTTTAAGGATAGACCCGCAACCTTTTGAAATCAAGGTTTAAGGATGACCCGCAACCTTTTGAAATCAGGGTTTAAGGATGACCCGTAACCTTTTGAAATCAGGGTTTAAGAATAGACCCGGAACCTTTTAAAATCAGGGTTTAAGGATGACCCGCAAACTTTTGAAATCAGGGTTTAAGGATGACCCGCAACCTTTTGAAATCAAGGTTTAAGGATGACCCGTAACCTTTTGAAATCAGGGTTTAATGATAGACCCGGAACCTTTTGAAATCAGGGTTTAAGGATGACCCGCAACCTTTTGAAATCAGGGTTTAAGGATGACCCGTAACCTTTTGAAATCAGGGTTTAAGGATGACCCGAAACCTTTGATGCGTGGTTTAAGGTTGGACCACAAACCTTTTTGAAAAGCGTGGTTTAAGGTTGGACCACAAACCCTTTGGAAAGAGTGGCGAGGTGGACATACCTGTAGGTCAGATTGGATTGTTTAAAAGCCCTCTGTCAGCGATGCTTGAAAAGACTCATACACTTAGGGGTCCTTGTTCGAGGGTTTGATAGATCGCCTATTGTGTCCTTGCCAGCAGGGTCTTGAAAATTCGTGAATGCTTGGATGCATCTTGGCATTTCTGAGATCAGCTTAGAGGTTGGTGTTTGTGGAAATGTCACATGTCTTACAGGATTAGTAATAACAGGTACGTGTTATAACAAGTGCTCTAGTAGTGAGTGTGTACCAGGCAAGATAATATCACAAGAGGCCAAATCAAAATGGTATCATCAATGAAAAAGTACTGATTGCACGAGCAATTTAGAATAGACTCAATTGTCTGGAAAGCATTCAATATCCTTCAATATTGCAAAATTGCCTTAATGCATGAAGGACGTCATTAATCATCAAATTCCCTTAGGAGAAAGTCTTTTATCAAAGTGATGTTAACTTCCGAAGAGAGCCTATTAAGCATGCCAAACAAGAATTCCTTAGTCTGAAAGGACTTCTCACATACTCTCAAAAAGGCTATTTGATCCCATCAATTGATGTGGGAAGTAAACATGATCTCTCTATATACCTCACGCTACTAGTGTCGAAGGTTTTGAGAATCATTCGCAATAAGTATACGTTGACCAATCCAAGAGGTCTTTTAAAGGACTGTAATGTGGGTTTAGTCATGGTTTCAACAACGGATAAGCATTATCGGCTAAGGAATGAAATAATTTTCAATCAGCATCTCCATCAGGTTTACAGGTCAAGAAACCTTAAGATAAGATCAGACAACTCTGCCCCAACTTCTTCAAGCGATAACTTGTCTGGGAATCCAAATTTCTGCTTAGACCATCCTAATCCGAAGAGACTTTGGAGAAGGTTATAACATTGGTTTGGGTAAAGGCTCGAAAGGCTCAGAAATTTTCAAAAGGGGTTTAGGAGTTGGTGATTATTATAGCATCATTACCATATCATCCAATCTTTTGAAGGCACTCGACTTCTGAAATTCAACTCGTCTCGAAGGTCCATTGACTAATCGTTTTAATGTAAGAGCTTTGCTCCTTTCTCTAATGACTTTTGCTTTTGCAATGATTTTTTTTTTGCAAGCATTTTGCTTTTGACATTCCCCCTTTTTTTCATGAGAATTTTTTCTCTTGATGCAACCTTTTTTTTTCTTTGGGCATTGGCCTTGCTTTTACCAGGCACGCTGCTTTTTCATGCCCCCTAGTTTTCATTTGGCTTTTGCTCTTTTGATTTTTTTTGAGCTTTCAAAACTTTCGAGATGCTCTTCACACTGTCTCATGAGTAACAATTGTCTTGATAAATCACGTGCTTTGCCCCAGTGTAGGGAGATAATCACCATTCGATTTTAGAAATGAATATTTAGGCTCAACTTGGCTAAGCAAAAGGTATGAGTGTGTTTGGGTAGAGAAATGAATGCTCTTCTTCATTTTTGGATGTTTCAAGCTTCCATAAGGACTCACCTGAAGTTACCACAAAAAGATTAATACAAGTAAGGGCAAAGAAGTCTTTTTCATCTTTTCCTCCAAAGCATGTCAACCAAAACCTCCAAATTTGCCCCGTTGTAGGGTGGTTCTTGACAGGGGTATTTTGCAAACTCTTCACATTCAATGGCTCAAATGGGGCTAACTATGATCACCTGTAGTGTATAGGATAGAAGAAGGAAATGCCTCCTTTCATTTCGATCCATGTACTACTTGCGAATGAATCTCTTGCTCTTAAACAATACTAATTTTCTCTTCCACTCAACTCTCAAAGTGTTTGTGGGATGTGTTTGGGAATGGCTTACCTTTCCTCATTCTAAGTATTTCTCACTTGGCATTATTAACATCTCCCTTTCATTTTGTTGAGATCATCATGAATTGATCAATCTTCATAGGGAATTTTGATTCACAATGAATGAACCGTCAAGCAGACAAACAATTTTGAGATAATGATGATATTCAAAATTTCGGTGAAACGTTTTTTTTTTGTAAAGAAATTTCTGTGAAAAGTTTGATTTTACCATTTTCACTTTTGTGCTCTCTGAAAGCATCAAAAACTTTCTTCGTAATGAAAACTCTTCATTTGATTTCCGTTTGAATTTCGGAAGAAGGGCACTTACCTGGGGCATGGTGACTTGGTAACCCTGTAAGGAATAAGAACGAATGTGTTAGTTAAAGACCCTTTAAGGATTGAAAAATTGGGAACGATTCAACATTACCCTTCGTTTACATTTGTCCTTCAAGTCTTTGATGCTTCCTATCAAAGGAAAAAAAGAATCGTGTCAAAAATTGTATTAAAATGGACAATTGGAAACGATACGATTTACCCTTCATTTGAATTTGCCTTCTTGGATGTTTGACAACTCCCTTCATCAGCTCTCTTTATCTTGACTTTTCAGCACTGTTTCGATATTTGATGGCATTGTTCCTTGGATGCTTTGCCCCATCTATTACATGTTTCCTTGGTAGGAGGTGTCGCCTCCGCGGTCAATGTGTGCCTTTTTCTATAAGAGAGGAGACATGTTAGTTCAATCCCAAAATTGAATTGGACTAATTTAGGAATGATACGCCCTTTTGTGTTGAATCGAATGACTCCTCTTTATCATGCATCATGGGTGAGGATTATTGCCCTTTGAGTGACCTGCCCTGTTTATCACCGCCTTCAATGTGTGTTGCCTCATCATGCTTTCTTGGAAGAAGTTGTCACCATGGTCAAACACATTATTTCACCTGCAAAGCGAGAGATGGCACCAGTCATTTTCACTCTCTGTTGAACTAACTTAGGAACGATACAACTCCTTTTATGCCTTTGTGGATGGTTTCGCCTTATTGTATTTTCTTAGACGGAAGTTTTGTCATTGTGGTCCAGCACATTTCTTGATTTCGTGTTGGGCCAATAGACTCCATTTCATCATGCTTCCTCATCGGTGGTTGCTACCCCTTAGGTGATTTGCTCCTATCATCCCTCCCATTATGCCTGCTTGGTGGAGAAGAAAGAGATTTGTCTCAGTAACTGGATGCTCTACATTGCGTCAAATGACTCAGCTATATGCAATTTCATCCTATTTGGTCAGCGAGTCCTCAATCGCTCTTCAAACTCCTTTTGTGCTGAAGTAAACGCTTCGATCATGTTCTCTTGGTGAGGGGTGATGATCTTATGCTGAATCAAGTTTCCTCGACACATGCTGCTTTTTCCATGCTTGCTTGTGGGCTCTTATTTGGGGTCCATCTTTTTCGAAGTCGAGCGATTTGGCATCCTATCACATCTTCGCGAAGGAAAGGGAGAGTGTGCGCCTTTGTCTTGTTGTGATTTGTTGGCAAGAAGTGTTGCCCCGTGACGCACTCAATTGGTGATCAGGCCATATTGCATTTGACTCGGGCTCTAAGTGCTTATACTTTTGCCTTTTAAAGGATGTGAATGTCGAACAAGTCATTCATTTTACCTATTTGACAAAAATGGATGGACGAATCAGTTGTTGCACGAGAAATTCCTATTGGAACGATTACAACCTTACCCTTTCAAAGTATTATCTTGCAGTCCTAACTGAGAAAATGACCAAGCAAAGAAATATAAAACCTTATGCAAGTCCCCCTCTTTTTTTTAGCTTGTTTTTTTGAAAAATTTTGAAAGGCATAGAAACCTAACCCAGGGGCCCAGTTTGAAGTACTACAAATACTTTCAAAGGCCAATGATATGAACCGAAACCTCATCACTCAAGGACGAAAGTGCACGATTTACAAACACATTGATTGGGTTCACGATTAAACCCAAATCAGAAAACACTATTTGTAATGAGACTAAAGACAAGGACATGGTACAAAAAACTCTCGCACAGAGGAATGCGATAAATAATTCTTGTCCTAGCTCTAAAGTCTACTTCTTGGCGTGGTCGAGCGAGAGGATTCCAAAGAATGGCCATTGCGCATAACCTGCGAAAGAAAGACAATGTTAGTATGTGAATGAAAAAGTGATCTTTCACTGATGCCGCCTCTTATGACGAAAGCGAGGCGACAATACATACCTCCCATGGTCCCTATTTGTGGACATTTAGTATTTCAGCAAGACTTCATCGTAAGTGGAGACATCATTAAAAGATCAAATCGCGGCTATCGATCAAGCGCCATTTTTATTCCAAAAGTTTCATCGCAAAATGCGGCGTCAATTTTGAAGGACCGATTTGTGATTTTACTTTTGCAAAAATGAGGTGATTTTTATTTTAAAAAATTAATACACAAAAAGTGATTTGAATTTTGATTCCGAAATGTGAACAAAAAAGAATTTTATTGAAAATGTGATTTCAATTTTATGTCCCAAGATGAAATCCTGACTTGAAAGAATTTTTATACAAAATGTGATTTTAAACTCATGATTGAAAATTTAGACAAGACCATCTGTTTTGTAGGGCCAAATTAGAGATGTTTGAGATTTATGCTCAAGGCTCACTGCCAAGAATGATTGTCTAAAATTTTCAATTATGAGCTCAAATCACTTAGGACACTTGATTGATTTCCGCGAATTTCAAAAATGAAAATTTCAATTCAAAGTGGGCTAATAACGAGAGGAATCATACTTACAGCGGGTGAAGATCGTTTTTTCTTTTTCTTTCTTTCTAAAAAAAAGACACAAAGACACGCATATGCACTCGTGAGGTTCGTTTTCTATCTAGACGGTTTAACAAGGTGAAGCTAAGAGGGTGATCTGACCGTCGCAGTCTCGCGTTGGTGTCAGGCCCTCTTAACTTCGGCTCAGTCGAAAGAGATATCCTATGGTCACGCGGTCTCGCGGATAAGGATAAACACTTATGACACCAAGAAAGAAGTTTTCGGGGAGAAGAAAGGCAACCTCTACATCGCAGTCTCGCGTTCGAGGTTGTATCTTTCTTAACACCATCCTAAAGTATCCTATCGCGGCCCAGGTCCAGCAGCATGGTTGTGTGTGCAATAGTATAGTGCCAAACATCTAAAGCATGCACAACAGTTTATAAGCAAACACTACTTCGAGAAAATAAACATTCATTCCCCAAATCCCAAACCTGCAAAACAAGGGATCGATGGTGAGAACATTCACGTTAGGGACGTATATGAACAAGGAAAATGGCCTAAGTCCACAAAATGAGTCCCCAGCGGAATCGCCAAGCTGTCGTGACCTCCCCGAACCGGCCCCGAGGCCTGAGGGGGTTTGGCTAATGGATTACTAAGTTAAACCTAGCTCGAGCTCTCCCCAGCCCATACCAATTCGCGACGTAATTTGAAGTTGTTAACATGCAAATCAATTTCATTTAGGAGTCGCCACTAATCGATTTTTAGTAGGTTGATTAGACACCTAAGTAAAGCACGGGAGAAAAGCTTCACTTCTACGAACCAGAGATTCAATGGGTACGGGAACTTGATTACACTAATCGACTAATTAGTGCCCTTTCGGTACCTAATCTTGTTTAATTCACCACCTAACATGTTCTCGCTAATCAGGAGTCTCAAAATTCCGTTCCTAACTAGGCTAAGGGAAGCAACAATTAATATCTAAGCCTAGACACACCTAATTAATTGCATGCGAGGTTAAATTAAATGTGCAACTCGAAGTGTGTGAACCGAGTGACGTGGGATTAAATATGACACCAAACATGCCAAAAGAGCGAGAAAACTAATTTCAACATCCAAATAAAACTTCTGATTTTTTTGAAATTTTTTTTTTCGGACATTTTTTGAAATTTTTTTTGAAATTCTCTTTTCTTTTTGAAAGAAAAAATAAATAAAAATAAATATAAAAATAGAATAATATAAAATGAAATTCAGGCTTTTCTCTTTTTTAAAAAAAATTTAAAATTTTTTAATTTTTTTAATTTTTTAATATTAAAATAATACAATATTAAAATAAAATAAAGAAATCGGATCCGGGTCAGATCTCCACACCCGACCCGGACCGGGACTGACCCGGGCACGCCGGCCCGGGTCTGCAGACGGACCGGGCTCACTTGTTGAGCCCGGTCTAACCTTTTGAAATTACAATAAAAAGGGCCCAACCCGAATTTTTTTTAAAAAAACAAATGAAAGCCCAGCCCACTATATATAAAAAAAAAAACTAATAACACTTCAGCCCAATCCCCCAATTCTGGCCCAAACGCGAAAGGCCCAAAACCCCTAAAAATTAAAACTGGCCCGACTCGCAAACCCTACCCGGTCACCTGCGTGTCCGACCCGACTCACCTGACCCGGTTTGCAGCCGCAACCCGACCCGGATGTGAGAAACCCTACCCGGTTCACCCACTCGTTCGACCCGGCCTGGACGTGCGTTGCCCTACCCGGATCGCGCGCGCGCCCGACCCGGACCGCGACCCGACTCGCGGCCGCCACGGCACGCTGGCCAGCATGGACACCGCCTTCCCCGAGCCGCGGCCGACGCTCCACCTGGGTCCGCATCGCTGCCCCGACAAAGGGCGGTGAACATGCTCCACCCGGGTCACAATCGCGGTGACCGGCGACTAACCGAGGCCATCCGAGCCCCAACGGAAGGCTGGACAGCCGCGAATCAGCCAGATCCCGACAAGGGACTGGCTGTTTGCTCCCTTTCGCAGCCATGCCCGGACCGCCGCAGCGACCGGTGACACGCCGGGACCGACCGACGACCCCAAAATCGCAGCTAAAGAAAACCAGATTCAAGAGTTTCATGCGAGCATATTATCAAACACGTTGCGGGCATCGACGAAAGTGAGGGATTTTAGGCTCGATCGAGGCTCAAACAAACCGGGATTCGCATACAATGACACAGAGGTGAGTAGAAACAAACTCGAGGCCTCACGGGCTGGAGCTCGCGCGAGCCGGACGGCCACGAGCTCCGGCCGGTGAGCCCCGTCGAACAGAGCAACAGAAACAGGGAAGGGGACGTGGCTGCTGCGATGTTCCCTATCCGGCTTGGGGGCGGCGAACGACGGCGAGCTCAATGGATCGGACTATGTCCGGTCGCCTCGCACGCCCCAAACCGAAATCCTCGGGAAATCGTCCCGAATCAGACCTAAATAGAAACGAAATGCGGTGAGCTTGGACCGGAACCTACCGTGACAGACGTCGGAGCTTTGCCGACCGCGGTCGTCGACGGGAGCCCGCGAAGCCTCGAGTCTCACTCGCCGGCGCTCTCGGCTTCACTCTCTCTCGGGAACTCTCTCTCTCTCTATCGAACTCCCATCTCCCTCTCTCTTTCTCAGCTTTTTCTTCTGGTTTCTGATCGCTGCTGTTTTTGCCTTCCCCAGGTCACCACAGAGCTGAGAAAGAGAAGTGGGCCAGCGTTGACTCATTCAACGCTGGCTTTCTCTTTCCTTTTTTTTTTTAATAATTAATTTTTATAATAATTTTTTATTAATAATTTTAATAATTTTTTTTAAAATTTAATTTTTGTAAATGAACATGGAAAATATATTCTAGTAGGCCCTATTAATGCAAATGCACCTAATAACTATATGCCATGCAGCTTTAATGAAAATATTTTTGGTTTATGGGTCAAACCCTAATTTTTATGCAATAAAACCCTAAATGATTTGGGCAAAATTTAGGTGTCAACAAGGGGGCATATGGTTACACCAAAAAAACGACCAACTTTTGTCGACAAGTGGTAGATTTAATCAATGAAAGTAGAGTTATGTGAACAGCATAAGTCATCGATAAAATGAATAATTGACAATTGAAGAGTATCGATAACTCACCAGTGAAGTCATTAACAAAGCATCATGAAAGTTATGGACGAAAGCCTTCAAGATTTAGAAAACTGATCGACAGTCATCGATGGCGAGCAATCAACATAAAAACATAATCATTGGGTGGTTATGTTCATTGCCACTAATTTATAGTTTTTTTTATAACTTCTTATGGATAAGCGTTCTAGATGATAGGAGTTAGTGGATAAGGTAACTTCTTGTAACTGCCAATCGGAACTTACTTGTTTGTTTGAATTCTAAAGTTGTAACCACCATTTGTAACCATCGATTGTAGGCTTTAAATAGCAACATCGTACTCTTTTTATAGCCCCCTCAATCAATGAAAGAACGCAACGCTCTCGCAAATTTATCTTTACCTTTAGTTTTTCACAATTTAAATATTTTTCAATTTCCATACTTTAGTTACAGTTTCAGATATATTGTCGACGATTAAATTCCGACTTTGTACCTTTGTCATCTCACTTTATTGTCGATTAAAGTCCGGCTAAACTTTTTATGTCATTGAGCTTTGGGTTGATTAAATTATGTTGAAGAGTACCTCTTCCTTGTGTTCCATTGATATGACTCCTTTCTGAAATCACCACGAAACCCGTCTCCTCTTAACAAAAATCGAAGAACAAATTTTGATGAAAAATACTAGTCGATGATCCAATTTTGGCGAAACACGTACATGGAAGCAGTCAAAAGACTCAAAACCCATCAGTCCTAAAAAAAACATGTGATTGACCAATCGAAATGCATGGCAAATGAATCAATATAACCATATTATATACGTAATAATATCAATTTGGTTGCACAAAACACAATAGAAGATATTCCGTCGGGTTTAGTGCCTGGTCGCAGGCACTAATGTAATAAAATTTAGTTTATTTCATTGGCTTGGCAAGGAAGTTCTAGGTACGAGCAGCTAAGATAGATCAGCAATATGCCGAAGAATTTGTATGTTACTACATGAATGTGGAGGAGGCAACTTGTAATGGGAAGTTTGGATTTCATGTATTGTGAATGAAGTTGTATGAATAGACAGTTCTTTTATACTTGAGTACATTACGCTCAGGCTTGATTTTCTTTTGTCTTTATTTTATAATTTCTCAATAAATTAAAATTTAATAAATACTCATGGAAATATAAATTTTAATTTATACTTAATTCATCGTAATTTTCACTATGAGAATCACATAAAATTAACACATAATAAGATTTTCAAATATCAAAAACAAAATGTGAATACACGGTACAAAAAAGAGTGAAATATGATATTTTAAGGTTATAGTTGGTCTAGTGGTTTGGGATTTTCACACACCCTCCTCTTGTTGGGTGTGCACACCCCCGTTTGATGGCACGGACACCATTTGGGTAGCGACAAATGTTCCACGCAACCTGTGGATCTTGGTGAAAACTCTTTTGACATTGTTTGCACATTGCATGAAAGTTTTTAGTCTCCAAGAATTTCCATGTCTGTTCTTACTCGGTTGGTCACCCAAATCGAATATATTTTTGGTTCAAACTAGCCATATACGTAAATAACAAGGGAATCTTATATAGTAAGTGGAAATTTATTAGAAAGTCAAAAAAAATTTATAATATGTGAGAAGGATGCAAGAGAGTAGGGGCGTGCAACTGGAGTGGCTTTACCCAGGAACCGGATCAAACCACTCGAAAAAATAGGTCCAGGAACCGGTTCATGTTTGAACTGGTCGAGGAACCGGTTCCATTTTTTGGGAACCAGTTAAAACCGGTCCAATTCCCGATTCCAAGCGAAGACGAGAACCGGACCGACCAGACCAATTCTGCAATCAATTTTTGCATGTGTTAAAAAAAACCCTAGATTATACTATTACTATATTTTGGATTGTTGCTTTTGGTGGATAGTAATTTCTATTGCTCATCTTAGGGATTGTTGCTTTTGGCGGATAGTGATTTTTATTATTCATCTTTTACTTTGAATCATTTTATTATTACTCATATTATTTTGTTGGAAAAAATGAAACTAGAAAAGGAACAAAAGAAAAACAGGTTCTAAGGTAGACCCTAGAACCGGATCGGAAAAATAGAATAGGTTCCAAAACAGGTTCCAGGGCAAACAAAAACTAGGAACCGGTTATAATAGGTAGGTTCCAGGTTCTAGGTCTGGAATCTACCCATCTCGAAAGCGATTACTCTAAAGGTAAGAATGAGAACAAGATACCTCTAACTCACAGCAAATTTTACGATTTTCTTTTAACTTGGCTAGACAACCTTGGACTTATTTTTTTCATCCCCAGGCCATTGCCCGAGAGCAAAGGGGCTGTTAGCAGAAGCCCCTTTTTCCTAATGGGCCCGGCCCAACAAGGGCCCAATGGTGACTTGCCTGAACCAACTAGGCCTGTTGGCCATTGCTATTCCCTACCACAGGTTTCCAACCGATGGAAATTTTATTTGGATACATCAAAATACATCCAAACCATTTAATTAATAGATTCCACACATACTTAATTAGTATAGCGCTCACATAACTCAACAGTTTAGACAGGATCCAGGATACATGCATTGAGTGACTAGAATAATTTTTCGGTCTAGTATAGATGCTGTTTCGATTGCTACGTACGATTTCTTGTACATTCTTTCTTGACGAACATGCGTTTCGCTTTGGCATGACTGTTTTATGGATTTTCATGTGAGCTCTCTCAAGTCGAGCATGTACCGATCCGGCCATACATGCAACAAAGTAATTCTCAAAACCCAAGAACAGGTCTTCATCTCGGTGGGATGTATGTCTGTCGGGGAGGAAATGTTCCTTAAGACATTCGATGGAGTTTAATCTTTGAGAACAGAAAAACAAACGCCCAGGGTAGCTCAGAGACACTTATGTGAGATACATCAGCTATAGCAGACTAATTTTCCGATGAACATAGGCAAGATCAGTACCACTTACAGAGCGAAAAAGTGGTCAGACCTGGCAAATCTTGTCCATCAACGGGTCAAAAGTGGGAGAAGAATAGCAGAAGTGCCAAAACTTGTGTACGGCGCTCACTTTAGTATTAAAAGTTTCTTTTGGACCACTTTAGTGCCAAAATTTTTGAAAAACGATCACTTAAGTATCAATTCCGATCAATTTGGCCGGAAATCTGACGTGGCATTTTTTTATTAATTTTTGAGGCTGATGTGGCTCGCCGAAGGTTGAGTCAGTGTGCTTAGTCAGTATGTACACATCAAAACGACGTAGTTTAGCATATACACTTGGATTTTTTAAATATTTTTTTTTGAATTTTTCCTTTCTTTCTTCTTCTTCGGTCACTGCCGATGACCGGAGGCCGGCCATCGGCCACGGCCGACCGCCTGGCCTCAGCGACGGCAAGGCCAACCTCGTCATTGCTAGGTTTGGTGACGACGAGGTTGGCCTCGCCATGGCCGGGCAAGGCTCGACCTTGCCCAGATCCGGCGAGGTTGGCCTCGCCATGGCCAAGCGAGGCTCGACCTCGCCCCATGGCGAGGCCGGCCTTGCCGTCGCTGGGTTTGGCAACGGCGAGGTTGGCCTCGCCATCGCTGGGCAAGGGCGTGCCCAGGCAAGGCGAGGCCAGCCCTCACCTAGGCCACGGTGGCCTCGCCGGCGGTCGCTTCCCTAGGCAACCGCTGGCAAGGCCGCTATGGCCTGGGCGAGGGCCGACCCCACTAGATCTAGCGAGGGCCGGCCTCGCCGTCGCTGGGCAAGGGCATGCCCAGGCGAGGTGAGGCCGGCACTCGCCAGATCTGGCGGGGCTGGCCCTCGCCCAGGCCACGGCGGCCTCGCCGACGATCGCCCGGGGGAAGGCGACCCCCGAAGAGGCCAGGCGGCTGGCCATGACCAGTGGGCGGCCGCCTGTGTCCGGTCACCGGCTAAATGAAGAAGAAGAAGAAAAAAAGAAAAGAAGGAAAAACAAAAAAAAGTCAAAAAAATAATTAAAAATTCGAAATTTACACGTGGAAATGCCATGTAAGACTGAGAAATTCAAAATATACATGGAAAAGCGCTCATGGTATAGGAGCGCCGTTAGATCTTCCTAGAATCATGGGTCGGCACAGTATCCATGAGATTGGTTTGACGGTGGAAGCATCAAGAGAGTTGGCTCATCATTTCACTAAAATTGTACATTAGCATGAACATGACAGCAATTTTGCATTGTGCTTCTCCTTGAGCATATGAACCGAAATCTACATTCCACTACTTTTGACATGGATAGAGCATCTCAAATTTGTACAAAATCTGCCAAAATGCGAGCATTCTCAGATTAGAAACAATCGCAAGTGGAAATAAGACTACTGTCAAAACTTCACGAGCGGTTCTTCAGCTCTCTGTACTTCATCAAACAATCATCATAAAAGTCCGTCTGCACGCTGGCACGTACACCCGTCTGACAGTAAGTTGCGAAATGTTCGCAGTTATTACCAGTAAGATCGTACTTACCAAATCCATTGCTCCTGAGAAGCTCATAAGCAGCTTCAACAACTTGTTCAGGGGATCTGCTACAAGAAAGGGTGCTGCAAGTTCCCGAATTTTTCAGGAGAAGGCCTAATCGCGGCGCGCCATACATGAAGTAATGAATGGAATGAAGCGTCTTGCGGCCCCGACGGAAGCAATCGAGGCACGTCCTGATGACCCCACGGCCAGCATTTTCCTGGTACCCACATTCTGGACAGGCAGGCACAGTTTCTGGTTTGACCGTGGAAAGGGAAAGGATAGCCTCCTTGCTCTCTGTCCTGGTGAAGTGAATCACATAACCGCCTTCCACGTATATTCCTGGCATGTTTAGACACAACTTAATGAATTATGAAACACTTAATCAAACCACAGATTTGCCCAAAAGATGGAATTAAACCACCAATAGCAGTAGGATCTGGGTTTGGTTTGCTAGCAAATCAGGATAAAACAGGTCTTTGCACCATAGGCGTTCGGACAACTTTACACTAAACTTTCTCTTTCCTTGTCATAAACTTTCCAGTGAACTTGTGAGGATCTAAAAGGACAATACGAGCAAAACAAGAAAAGAACACAGAAAGTGATAACCCCAAAGAAATCACACCGATTATTGCAGCAGTTTAACAAAATGTAGGAAAGAAATCTAGAAACCAAAAGGTATGCATTTGACTCAGAAAAGGCATAAATTTTACGTATCTAACTTCAAATGCTAATCATAGATCTCAATTGGTATCACCGTCTTCCCCGTTATTTGGGTCTATTATTTGACAAATTCCACCTCATGACCCTGCTTTTGGGCCAGAGAAGACAGGAAATGAAGCTAGAAATGCGATTTTTATCAGTTGGAAGAGAAAACTTCGTCCGATTAAAGAATCAGACAAGAACCCAATTGAGAAAGAACAGGGAAGAAGAGATCTCATAAGCAAGCATCAGAGAGGTGGAAGAAGACTGACCATGGTGACTGTAAGAGCCGTATCGCTTATAAGCGTAGATGTGATCACCAGGTTTCAGATCTTTTGGGTCGACCTTCTTCCATATCAGCTTCATTCCATCTTCAATTTCCTTCTTGATCTTGTTCATCATTTTCTTTTTCACTTCGGATTCTTCTGGACTCTCTCTTTACTCCCAACACCAAATTTTGCACACTGAATGCTGAGAGAAGCCGGCACTTGTATAGACAATGCTAGGAGATGATCAATGCTTGTCCATCAAGTTTCGTGCTTGTTTCTTTGGATTGTGTGGATGAGACAGAATTGGCCCGGTCAATGACCAAGTCGGATTTTTCCTCTCCATGCACAACACTAGTCAAACCCCCCTCTCGGATTACTGGTGGAGATGTCTTAATGAGGTTGGAAAATGAGTATCCAAATCGCTTTCCATATCCATTCCATCCCGTCTGCTTTGGAAGATATGTGATAATTCCTTTTGAACAGTAATGATTAGCAAAATTGGTACACGACTTGCTTATGTTTAGTAATGAGTAGTAATTTCTAAAGGCCTCTCGTTCCTATATTCCTATCGTATGATTCTCTACTAAATAATACCCATTTACTTTATTTGGCATTGAGATTTCTTCCGTTAGATTTTTATTTGGTGCCCAGTGTATGTAAATCTTTGTTGCTCAAGTGACATGTATACACATGGTCGATTTGTTTTCTAAACATTCTTTAAAATGCATGTTGCATTCATTTAGATGGTTTTGGAAGATAAAATTGTTACATTGCGATGTATAGAATAGAATCTCCTTTCCCAATTTCCAAATTAAATTTTTCTTTCCCAATTTGAATTAGGCCTTGATTTGAATTAGTAGTAGTCTTGTAGATGTTGGATATATTGCTCGTCAATATTCCCTTAGGGACCTAAAGACGGGACACAGCAACACACAACCTTTGCAGCTGTAAGGAAAAGCCAGTCTTGGAATTATTGATGATTGCTCTCAATGTTGCGACAACACCCTTTGACCGTGCCCTACGAGACAAAGAGAACTGAGCAAAGAACGTGATTTGTTTTCTGGCCTGTAACCAAAGAATATGATAAGAATGGAGCATTTCTACCTTATTTCATCAAACCCTCATCACAAAACAAGCATCTAACCCTCTGTTCACTCATTTCACAGTGAGTGTCGTTCATTCGTAATAACACTGCCAAAATGCAAAATGCAAACTCCCCAACTCCATGATTCCACCATATTTACTATCTTCTGTCGGTCTGTTCCGAGTCATTCTCTCATGCACATTCAATCGTGAATTTGACAAAGCTTCACTTCTCGATCAAGATATGGTGGATGATGCAGGACCTAATTGGGTGGGGATGAACAAAAGAGTTTATTTTCACTTACCCAGAAAGAGAAAGAGGAAAGAAAGGAATTTTGAGCGGCACCCACCCATGATTCTGCTACACAAAATATAGTCCAACTGCAGTACGTTCTCCGGACTTTTTTAGTGTTGTTGGCGGAAATTCCATTGATGTCAATCAACGACCCTTTTATATCTTCACGTAGACTGCGTAATCGGCAAAAAAGTTAGATGGTTCTTGAGCAATTTAACTTTTAAAAACCCTCCTATTCAAGAAAAGAACCGTATTGTTAACCTTTAAGTCATAAAATCAGCTGAAAACAGATGTTTCTCTGAGAGAGCCATGTAGAGTACAAGCCTAAAAGCAGAAAAGAAAAAGGGTATAGTTTCTCCAGTATATGGGTTCTTAGAGGGAACGGTGCGGCTCAATTTTCTTCATGTTGGATAACATCCAACCGGTAAGTTATTCATCAGAAAGAGAATGCTCTTGGTGGTACAATATGCAGAGAGCAACAACAATTCATATTTGTGTCTTAACACATACTCATTTAAATGAAAAGAATCACACAAATTAAGCCGCGCTACCTACCTTGACGCTGGTGTTAATGAATCTGTACTCTTATGAGTGTGGAATTGCAAATTGGCATTCACAAGAGTCTGATTTGAATCTTTGGATGTGAAACATTGCAACCAATGCGTTTGGGAAGCCGAAGACAAACACGGACTTCTTGCCATACAGTGGGGATCAGTTCAAGTTGTCGATTCCATCCAAGTGGAACCCGAGCAGAGAGGTGGGGTACCCCGGCCAGGTCCTCCGGTATGAGGACAACTTCGACGCCACTGGCAACATCACCGTCACTGACTTACTTCGGCAATACTGATGCTGAGGTAACCTTTAGTCCCAATTTGAATTAGGCGTAGGATTCTTGGAGATGCCGGTAAGATTCCTCGTCCACATCCGTCCTTGGGGCTTAAAGACGGGACCGCAACAGACCTTTTGTCAAGGAAAGGCCAGTCTTGGAATTAATTGAAGACTAGTTTCGATATTCCGACAACACCCTTTGACGATACCCTACGAGACAAAGGGAACTGACAACGTAGGATCGATTTGGATTGGTGGTCCGTGAGACGTTGATGTCTGTCGTCATCTCCGATTCCCAGTCAATCATCTGGTTTTTTAAAGGGAAGACACTTTATAGCAGATTCACTCCCCATCAAAATATTAATAGAGGGAAGATTCTCTCCTCAATCGTAGAATATGATTAAAAAAATGTAGCATTTCTACCTTGCTCAAGCAAGCCCATCTCAAAAGTAGCATCTAACTCTTTGTTCACTAGTTTCACGGTGTGTGTCGTTCATGCATAACAACACTGCCAAAATGCTAAATGCAAATGCCCCAACTCCATGATTCCGTTAATTTGAATTAATACAAAAAAAAAATTACAAACTGGTACACATGTGATAAACAGAAAATAAAGTTCCAAATTAATACATCCGTCAACTGCCACGTGTAATTTAACTCAATAATTTGACAGTAAAATTTTCTCGAAAACTAACGGAGAGTAAATTTGTCACAAGCGTACTAGTTTAGGGCTTTTGGTGATCAAAAAATTAATTTGGAATAAATTTATCTTAGGTACACCAGTTTGGAATTTTTCATAATATTAACACTTTTATTTTTTAGTTGGCCAAACGGCCTCAGCCTCAGAGGCTCGTGGTCACTCCTGTGGCCCTGGGTCCAATCATTGGACTCTTTTTGTCACCCGGGCCAATGCTTGGGACCAAAGGGGTCGCGCCTAGGACGCAACTTTGTCCAAATGGGCCAAGCCCAACACAGGCCCAATTATGCCATGTCTGGGTCGGCATGGCCTGTTGGCCATTGCTAATCCCGACCAATGTTTCCAATCAGTGGAGAATCTATTTTGATGTGTCCAAATACATCCAAACCATTAATTTATAAAGTCCACACATATATAATTTAAACATAACTCGGTTAAGATAGGATCCAGTAAACCCGTTAGACGGGTGAGTCGGGTCAAGACGGGTCCACCCCAAACAGACTCGTTTAGCCTTTTTTGACCAAATTTCATGCAATATAAATCCAATGACTCATACTCAACCTAACTCATGCCCAACCTATAACCAATTCGATCCCAACCATATTTCTAAAGTACTTCCATGTTTAACCTTTTCTATGAAAACTCATACTAACTGAGCACAAAATCAAGTGAGGACAAGAGAAAATGAAGAAAGAGTAAGTTATATTTAAGTAAATCGTAAACACATTTATAACTCATTTAACACTCATATTATGTTTAAACTCATTAATTGAATATCAGTAATCTATACAATAACTCACCCATCATATATGAGTTAAGAAATTTGTTTATGACCCATTTTGACAGATTTAAATCCAAATTACATAAACCGAGTGCATAAAAGAATTTTTCAATCTAGAGTTGGATACTTTCTGGGGTCCTCCCCACGATTTACTCAACGTCCTTCTTTGACAAACAAGCATTGAATTCGAAGTCTTATACCAATGACTTAGTTCAATCACGTTTGGCTGTCCCATGAGCGTTCTCCAAGTTTTCATATGAGCTCTCTCGAATCGAGCATGTAGCAGTCCATCCATACATGCAACTAAGTAATTCTTACAACCCAAAAACGGGTCTTCATCTCGGTGAGTTGTATGGTTGTTGGGGAGGAAACGTTCCTCAAGATATTCCGTGGAGCTTAATTTTGAGAACTGATAAACAAACGCTCGGGGAAACTCGGGAGTTGATGGACATAGGCCAGATGAGTACCACTTACAGAGCCAAAAAGGGGTCAGACCTGGCAACTCTTGTCGATCGATGGGTCTAAGGCCAAATGCCGGACTTCAAGAACACGAGAATCAACACGAATAGCATAAAAGAACCTAGACAAAGCAGAAGTTACGAAGAACGGACAAGCAAATGTACAATTGCGCTTCAATCACTGCAGCCAGAAGCTATGCCATAGTCAGGCTACTTGTATGTAATGGCCTACTTTCCTAAACCAATGTAAAACTCTGGAGATGGTGGAAGAATTTCAATTGTGCAAGGAAAAATGAACTGCTTAACAAGCTCTTGTCCACCGAAGAAAGAGATCAAATCGTTAGAGGCATGCCTACATCACTCGCACGAGCGAAGAAAATTCGGAGCTCGACACTCTGTGCAATGCGAACGACTAAGGAGTAAAAAGGTCTCGGAACTTCCAACCGCAACGGCCGGTTCTGCTTTGCAAAGAAACAAAGTGGGTTGAAAGAACTGAAAATCTTGTTGAGCGAGATCTCAAATTTCGCACTCATCTTTGTTGTCGTCTTCATGTTTCTTCAGGAACTTTTGGCAGCCACCTTGAAGCGCTATGTGATCTGTGCTGCACTTGATTGACAATAACACAGTGCAGTCCCAACTAATCAACGGAGTCGTAAAATCATAGACAATCAGAATATCTCTAACTATTGTATCCTGTGAGTGTGCTACATCATAAGGTGCAACACACTGAATTTTCTGAGCAGAGAACCATCGAAACCATTTCGAGAACAAAGGAAACAAAAGACAAGGCAAGAACATCACTGCCATTTTGCGTTGCGCTTCTTCTTGGAGATATGAACCAAAATCCACATTCAAAACTATTGATTTGGATAGAGTATATCAAATTTATATAATATAATGCCAGAGTGCACGCATTCTTAGCATAAGCAACTGTCGATAATGGAAATAGACTACTCGACAAACTTCTTGATACGTTCTTTAGCATCTCTGCACTTCTTCGCAAAGCCATCATAAAATGCCGCCTGCTCGCTGGCACTTACACCCGTCTTACAGTAAGTGGCGAAATGTTCGCAGTTATTATCAATAACATGGTAAGTACCAAATCCATTGCTCCCGAGACTCTTTTGAGCAACTTCGACTACTTCTTCAGGGGATTTGTTGCAAGAATGGTTGCTGCAAGTTCCCGCAATCTTCAGGAGATAGCTCCATCGCGGTGCGCCATACTTGAAAAAATGGATGGAATGAAGCGTCCCGTTGTGACGACGAAAGCAATCGAGGCATGTTTTAATGACCCCGCGGCCAGTGTTTTCCTGGTACCCACATTCTGGACAGGTGGGCGCAGTTTTTGGTTTGACCTCGGAAATTGAGAGGAGGCCATTCTTGTTGTCTGTGCTGGTGTAGTGAATCACACGACCGCTTCCCATATATATTCCTGGCATGTTTAGAGACTACTTAGTGAATTATGAAACCCTTAATAACACCACAGATTTGCCCAAAAGATGGAATTAAACCACCAATAGCAGTAGGATCTGGGTTTGGTTTGCTAGCAAATCAAGATAAAGCAGGCCTTTGCACCATAGGCCTGCCTTCGAATAACTTTACAGCCGACTTTCTTTTTCTTGGTCATAAACTTTCCAGTGAACTTGTAAGGACCTAAAAGAACAATTCGAGCAAAACAAGAAAAGAACATAAAAAGCGATGACCCCCAAAAAAAATGCACGGATTATTACAGTAGTTCAACAGAACGCAGGAAAGGAATCTAGAAACCATAAAGTACGCATTTGACTCAGAAAAGGCATGTGCTTTTGGTATCTAACTTCAAATGCTAATCATAGATCTCAATTGGCATCCCCATCTTCCATGTTCTTTGGGTCTATTACTCGGCAAAATCCACCTCATGACCCTGCCTTTGGGCCAGGGGAGACAGAAAATGAAGCTAAAAAGTTGATTTTACTCCGTCTGAAGAGAAAACTCCACCCAATTAAAGAAAGAGAAAAGAACCCAATTGAGAAAGAACTGGGAAGAAGAGATCTCATTAGCAAGCATTAAGAGAGGTTGAAGAAGACTGACCATGGTGAGTATAAGAGCCGCGCATCCTATAAGCGTATATATGATCGCCAGGTTTCAGATCTTTTGGGTCGACCTTCTTCCATAACAGCTCCTTTCCATCTTCAAATTTATTCTTGATCTTGTTCATTCTTTTCAACTTTCACCTCGGGTTCTTCCGGACTCTCTCTACTCTCAAAGACTCAGACTTTGCACTCTGTTCGGGGATAGAAGACGCACCGCGACGCCGGCATAAATATACAAATAATGGTATGAGATGACCAATGCTTGTCCATCAAGTTGGGTGCTGATTTTCTCTGGCCGCGTAGATGAGACTGGAAATGGTCCAGTCAATGAACAAGTCAGATTTTCGCTCTCCATGCAGTCGCACAGCACTGGCCACACGGTCCCCTCAGACTGATGAAGAAGACGTCCTGATGAAGGTGAAAAACGAGTAACCGTTTCTTTTTCAATATCCAATTCCATCTGCTTGGGAAGATAAGAGCTAATTCTTTTTTAACAGTGATGACTAGAAAAATTGGCAACAAGACTCGGTCGACGTCCTTCTAAGGGCTCACATTCCTATTTTATACTCATATTATTCTCGACTAAATAATACCAATTTACATTTTTTTTGGTACCGAAGTTCCTTCCTCGAGATTTTTATTTCATACCCAACTTATGTATGACATGGCTGCACAAGTGCCGCGTACACATGGTCAAAATACATGTTGCGCCATTTATTTCCAATTTAACGCATTTTTCCCCCAATTTGACTTAGGCGTCGGATTCTTGTAGGATTTTTCCACATCCGGATTTTTCCCCAAAATACATGGTCAAAGTGCCGGATTTTTCCACATCCGGCCTCGGGCCTTAATTCTATGTGTAATTGGGCAAAGATAGAGAGATAATTCCATTTTCAATTTTATAAAACGATACCTGAGGTATCGATTTCTGATTTGGCCACACTCTATCAATATAATAAAGAGTTGGTCAATCAATTTATTGCTCGATTCAAAAAGGCTAGAAATATATCCCATGCGTCAATCTCAGAGAAAGAATTTACAAATGTGTCTTTCAATGGATTGAAATTCAATAATTCGAAGGCCAAAAATTTGCCGATTTATTTCAATTGGCAACACAAGTATCTAAGTATGAGCAACTACTTAAGAACAGAGCTAGCGGACCATATGAAAACTTTAAACAAAATGTGGCTTTCGTGGAGAAACATGTCATATGATGAATCTCACCAAGATGAAATTTGGCAAGAAAAAATCGAATTTGCCAATGATAAGGGGCACATGATGACTCATGATTATCTAATTTAGAAGAATCAAATGATCCATGAATCATTCGATTCTTTTAAAGGGGTGTCGCGACCTCCCCGAACCGGCCCCGAGGCCTGAGGGGGTTTGACTAATGGATTACTAAGTTAAACCTAGCTCGAGCTCTCCCCAGCCCATACCAATTCGCGACGTAATTTGAAGTTGTTAACATGCAAATCAATTTCATTTAGGAGTCGCCACTAATCGGTTTTTGGTAGGTTGATTAGACACCTAAGTAAAGCACGGGAGAAAAGCTTCACTTCTACGAACCAGAGATTCAATGGGTACGGGAACTTGATTACACTAATCGACTAATTAGTGCCCTTTCGGTACCTAATCTTGTTTAATTCACCACCTAACATGTTCTCGCTAATCGGGAGTCTCAAAATTCCGTTCCTAACTAGGCTAAGGGAAGCAACAATTAATATCTAAGCCTAGACACACCTAATTAACTGCATGCGAGGTTAAATTAAATGTGCAACTCGAAGTGTGTGAACCGAGCGACGTGGGATTAAATATGACACCAAACATGCGAAAAGAACGAAAAAACTAATTTCAACATCCAAATAAAACTTCTGATTTTTTTTTATTTTTTAAAAAAAAAATTTTTTGAAATTTTTTTTTCGGACATTTTTTGAAATTCTTTTTGAAATTCTCTTTTCTTTTTGAAAGAAAAAAAAAATAATAATAATAATAAATAATAATAAATAATAAATAAAAATAGAATAATATAAAATGAAATTCGGGCTTTTCTCTTTTTTTAAAAAAAAATTTACAATTTTTTAATTTTTTAATTTTTTAATATTAAAATAATACAATATTAAAATAAAATAAAGAAATCGGATCTGGGTCGGATCTCCACACCCGACCCGGACCGGGACTGACCCGGGCACGCCGGCCCGGGTCCGCAGACGAACCGGGCTCACTTGTTGAGCCCGGTCTAACCTTTTGAAATTACAATAAAAAGGGCCCAACCCGAATTTTTTTTAAAAAAACAAATGAAAGCCCAGCCCACTATATATAAAAAAAAAAACTAATAACACTTCAGCCCAATCCCCCAATTCTGGCCCAAACGCGAAAGGCCCAAAACCCCTAAAAATTAAAACTGGCCCGACTCGCAAACCCTACCCGGTCACCTGCGTGTCCGACCCGACTCACCTGACCCGGTTTGCGGCCGCGACCCGACCCGGATGTGAGAAACCCTACCCGGTTCACCCACTCGTTCGACCCGGCCTGGACGTGCGTTGCCCTACCCGGATCGCGCGCGCGCCCGACCCGGACCGCGACCCGACTCGCGGCCGCCACGGCACGCTGGCCAGCATGGACACCGCCTTCCCCGAGCCGCGGCCGACGCTCCACCTGGGTCCGCATCGCTGCCCCGACAAAGGGCGGTGAACGTGCTCCACCCGGGTCACCATCGCGGTGACCGGCGACTAACCGAGGCCATCCGAGCCCCAACGGAAGGCTGGACAGCCGCGAATCAGCCAGATCCCGACAAGGGACTGGCTATTTGCTCCCTTTCGCAGCCATGCCCGGACCGCCGCAGCGACCGGTGACACGCCGGGACCGACCGACGTCCCCAAAATCGCAGCTAAAGAAAACCAGATTCAAGAGTTTCATGCGGGCATATTATCAAACACGTTGCGGGCATCGACGAAAGTGAGGGATTTTAGGCTCGATCGAGGCTCAAACAAACCGGGATTCGCACACAATGACACAGAGGTGAGTAGGAACAAACTCGAGGCCTCACGGGCTGGAGCTCGCGCGAGCCGGATGGCCACGAGCTCCGGCCGGTGAGCCCCGTCGAACAGAGCAACAGAAACAGGGAAGGGGACGTGGCTGCTGCGACGTTCCCTATCCGGCTTGGGGGCGGCGAACGACGGCGAGCTCAATGGATCGGACTATGTCCGGTCGCCTCGCACGCCCCAAATCGAAATCCTCGGGAAATCGTCCCGAATCAGACCTAAATAGAAACGAAATCCTGTGAGCTTGGACCGAAACCTACCGTGACAGACGTCGGAGCTTCGCCGACCGCGGTCGTCGACGGGAGCCCGCGAAGCCTCGAGTCTCACTCGCCGGCGCTCTCGGCTTCACTCTCTCTCGGGAACTCTCTCTCTCTCTATCGAACTCCCATCTCCCTCTCTCTTTCTCAGCTTTTTCTTCTGGTTTCTGATCGCTGCTGTTTTTGCCTTCCCCAGGTCACCACAGAGCTGAGAAAGAGAAGTGGGCCAGCGTTGACTCATTCAACGCTGGCTTTCTCTTTCCTTTTTGTTTTTAATAATTAATTTTTATAATAATTTTTTATTAATAATTTTAATAATTTTTTTTAAAATTTAATTTTTGAAAATGAACATGGAAAATATATTCTAGTAGGCCCTATTAATGCAAATGCACCTAATAACTATATGCCATGCAGCTTTAATGAAAATATTTTTGGTTTAGGGGTCAAACCCTAATTTTTATGCGATAAAACCCTAAATGATTTGGGCAAAATTTAGGTGTCAACAGCTGCCCCTCTTTGAAGGGGAGTTCGAAGAAGTTCCATTCAAAGACAATAGACACTTAAATTTTGTTCATGGAGGGCATGAGAAGATGCATGAGAGATGATGAACGGGCCTGTGACTGAATGAAGAGGGAGCCATACTGTGTAAAAACGGGCTTTTGGTTACATGAAATCCTATTATGTAAAGAAAGGGACTCTGGGCTACGAAAGCTCGCCAGATCAATTGGGTGCTCCGGGCTACAAAAGCTTGCCAAGTTGATTGGGTGCTCTGGGCTGCATAAGCTCGCCGGTCAAGGAAAGAGAAAGACTCTGGGCTGCGAAAGCTCGCCAGGTCGATGAGGTGCTCCGGGTTGCGAAAGCCCGCCGTGCAAGGAAAGAGAAAGACTCTGATGACATTTAGGGACTAAAACCCTGTAAACATCAGAAATTTCACTTAGGGAGTAAAACCCTATGAGCAGCTAAGATCCCGCCTAGAGACTAAAACCCTATGAACGGCAATAGGAACAACAGCTTGAAGGAACAACTATGGGTTAAAACCCTATGAACGTCGAAGGTTTGCCTAAGGACTAAAACCCTATGAATGGCAAATTGCACTCAAGATTTTGAAATACCTACTGTTTTTCACTCAGGATTTTAATGCCTAAGGTTTTCACTTAGGATTTTAAATTGCACTCAAGATTTTCGGGGTTTTAAGGAGAGACCCGGAACCTTTTGAAATCGGGGTCTAAGGATAGGCCCGGAACCTTTTGAAATCAGGGTTTAAGGATAGACCCGCAACATTTTGAAATCAGGGTTTAAGGATGACCCGCAACCTTTCGAAATCAGGGTTTAAGGATGACCCGCAACCTTTCGAAATCAGGGTTTAAGGATGACCCGTAACCTTTGGAAATCAGGGTTTAAGGATGACCCGGAACCTTTTGAAATCAGGGTTTAAGGATAGACCCGGAACCTTTTGAAATCAGGGTTTAAGGATGACCCGCAACCTTTTGAAATCAGGGTTTAAAGATGACCCGCAACCTTTTGAAATCAGGGTTTAAGGATAGACCCGCAACCTTTTGAAATCAGGGTTTAAGGATGACCCACAACCTTTTGAAATCAGGGTTTAAGGATGACCCGTAACCTTTTGAAATTATGGTTTAAGAATAGACCCGGAACCTTTTAAAATCAGGGTTTAAGGATGACCCGCAAACTTTTGAAATCAGGGTTTAAGGATGACCCGCAACCTTTTGAAATCAGGGTTTAAGGATGACCCGGAACCTTTTGAAATCAGGGTTTAAGGATAGACCCGGAACCTTTTGAAATCAGGGTTTAAGGATGACCCGCAACATTTTGAAATCAGGGTTTAAGGATGACCCGTAACTTTTTGAAATCAGGGTTTAAGGATGACCCGAAACCTTTGATGCGTGGTTTAAGGTTGGACCACAAACCTTTTTGAAAAGCGTGGTTTAAGGTTGGACCACAAACCCTTTGGAAAGAGTGGCGAGGTGGACATACCTGTAGGTCAGATTGGATTGTTTAAAAGCCCTCTGTCAGCGAGGCTTGAAAAGACTCATACACTTAGGGGTCCTTGTTCGAGGGTTTGATAGATCGCATATTGTGTCCTTGCCAGCAGGGTCTTGGAAATTCGTGAATGCTTGGATGCATCTTGGCATTTCTGAGATCAGCTTAGAGGTTGGTGTTTGTGGAAATGTCACCTGTCTTACAGGATTAGTAATAACATGTACGTGTTATAACAAGTGCTCTAGTAGTGAGTGCGTACCAGGCAAGATAATATCACAAGAGGCCAAATCAAAATGGTATCATCAATGAAAAAGTACTGATTGCACGAGCAATTTAGAATAGACTCAATTGTCTGGAAAGCATTCAATATCCTTCAATATTGCAAAATTGCCTTAATGCATGAAGGACGTCATTAATCATCAAATTCCCTTAGGAGAAAGTCTTTTATCAAAGTGATGTTAACTTCCGAAGAGAGCCTATTAAGCATGCCAAACAAGAATTCCTTAGTCTGAAAGGACTTCTCACATACTCTCAAAAAGGCTGTTTGATCCCATCAATTGATGTGGGAAGTAAACATGATCTCTCTATATACCTCACGCTACTAGTGTCGAAGGTTTTGAGAATCATTCGCAATAAGTATACGTTGACCAATCCAAGAGGTCTTTTAAAGGACTGTAATGTGGGTTTAGTCATGGTTTCAACAACGGATAAGCATCATCGGCTAAGGAATGAAATAATTTTCAATCAACATCTCCATCAGGTTTACAGGTCAAGAAACCTTAAGATAAGATCAGACAACTCTGCCCCAACTTCTTCAAGCGATAACTTGTCTGGGAATCCAAATTTCTGCTTAGACCATCCTAATCCGAAGAGACTTTGGAGAAGGTTATAACATTGGTTTGGGTAAAGGCTCGAAAGGCTCAGAAATTTTCAAAAGGGATTTAGGAGTTGGTGATTATTATAGCATCATTACCATATCATCCAATCTTTTGAAGGCACTCAACTTCTGAAATTCAACTCGTCTCGAAGGTCCATTGACTAATCGTTTTAATGTAAGAACTTTGCTCCTTTCTCTAATGACTTTTGCTTTTGCAATGATTTTTTTTTTGCAAGCATTTTGCTTTTGACATTCCCCCTTTTTTTCATGAGAATTTTTTCTCTTGATGCAACCTTTTTTTTTCTTTGGGCATTGGCCTTGCTTTTACCAGGCACGCTGCTTTTTCATGCCCCCTAGTTTTCATTTGGCTTTTGCTCTTTTGATTTTTTTGAGCTTTCAAAACTTTCGAGATGCTCTTCACACTGTCTCATGAGTAATAATTGTCTTGATAAATCACGTGCTTTGCCCCAGTGTAGGGAGATAATCACCATTCGATTTTAGAAATGAATATTTAGGCTCAACTTGGCTAAGCAAAAGGTATGAGTGTGTTTGGGTAGAGAAATGAATGCTCTTCTTCATTTTGGGATGTTTCAAGCTTCCATAAGGACTCACCTGAAGTTACCACAAAAAGATTAATACAAGTAAGGGCAAAGAAGTCTTTTTCATCTTTTCCTCCAAAGCATGTCAACCAAAACCTCCAAATTTGCCCCGTTGTAGGGTGGTTCTTGACAGGGGTATTTTGCAAACTCTTCACATTCAATGGCTCAAATGGGGCTAACTATGATCACCTGTAGTGTATAGGATAGAAGAAGGAAATGTCTCCTTTCATTTCGATCCATGTACTACTTGCGAATGAATCTCTTGCTCTTAAACAACACTAATTTTCTCTTCCACTCAATTCTCAAAGTGTTTGTGGGATGTGTTTGGGAATGGCTTACCTTTCCTCATTCTAAGTATTTCTCACTTGGCATTATTAACATCTCCCTTTCATTTTGTTGAGATCATCATGAATTGATCAATCTTCATAGGGAATTTTGATTCACAATGAATGAACCGTCAAGCAGAAAAACAATTTTGAGATAATGATGATATTCAAAATTTCGGTGAAACGTTTTTTTTTTGTAAAGAAATTTCTGTGAAAAGTTTGATTTTACCATTTTCACTTTTGTGCTCTCTGAAAGCATCAAAAACTTTCTTCGTAATGAAAACTCTTCATTTGATTTCCGTTTGAATTTCGGAAGAAGGGCACTTACCTGGGGCATGGTGACTTGGTAACCCTGTAAGGAATAAGAACGAATGTGTTAGTTAAAGACCCTTTAAGGATTGAAAAATTGGGAACGATTCAACATTACCCTTCGTTTACATTTGTCCTTCAAGTCTTTGATGCTTCCTATCAAAGAAAAAAAAGAATCGTGTCAAAAATTGTATTAAAATGGACAATTGGAAACGATACGATTTACCCTTCATTTGAATTTGCCTTCTTGGATGTTTGACAACTCCCTTCATCAGCTCTCTTTATCTTGACTTTTCAGCACTGTTTCGATATTTGATGGCATTGTTCCTTGGATGCTTTGCCCCATCTATTACATGTTTCCTTGGTAGGAGGTGTCGCCTCCGCGGTCAATGTGTGCCTTTTTCTATAAGAGAGGAGACATGTTAGTTCAATCCCAAAATTGAATTGGACTAATTTAGGAACGATACGCCCTTTTGTGTTGAATCGAATGACTCCTCTTTATCATGCATCATGGGTGAGGATTATTACCCTTTGAGTGACCTGCCCTATTTATCACCGCCTTCAATGTGTGTTGCCTCATCATGTTTTCTTGGAAAAAGTTGTCACCATGGTCAAACACATTATTTCACCTGCAAAGCGAGAGATGGCACCAGTCATTTTCACTCTGTGTTGAACTAACTTAGGAACGATACAACTCCTTTTATGCCTTTGTGGATGGTTTCGCCTTATTGTATTTTCTTAGACGGAAGTTTTGTCATTGTGGTCCAGCACATTTCTTGATTTCGTGTTGGGCCAATAGACTCCATTTCATCATGCTTCCTCATCGGTGGTTGCTACCCCTTAAGTGATTTGCTCCTATCATCCCTCCCATTATGCCTGCTTGGTGGAGAAGAAAGAGATTTGTCCCAGTAACTGGATGCTCTACATTGCGTCAAATGACTCAGCTATATGCAATTTCATCCTATTTGGTCAGCGAGTCCTCAATCGCTCTTCAAACTCCTTTTGTGCTGAAGTAAACGCTTCGATCATGTTCTCTTGGCGAGGGGTGATGATCTTATGCTGAATCAAGTTTCCTCGACACATGCTGCTTTTTCCATGCTTGCTTGTGGGCTCTTATTTGGGGTCCATCTTTTTCGAAGTCGAGCGATTTGGCATCCTATCACATCTTCGCGAAGGAAAGGGAGAGTGTGCGCCTTTGTCTTGTTGTGATTTGTTGGCAAGAAGTGTTGCCCCGTGACGCACTCAATTGGTGATCAGGCCATATTGCATTTGACTCGGGCTCTAAGTGCTTATACTTTTGCCTTTTAAAGGATGTGAATGTCGAACAAGTCATTCATTTTACCTATTTGACAAAAATGGATGGACGAATCAGTTGTTGCACGAGAAATTCCTATTGGAACGATTACAACCTTACCCTTTCAAAGTATTATCTTGCAGTCCTAACTGAGAAAATGACTAAGCAAAGAAATATAAAACCTTATGCAAGTCCCCCTCTTTTTTTTAGCTTGTTTTTTTGAAAAATTTTGAAAGGCATAGAAACCTAACCCAGGGGCCCAGTTTGAAGTACTACAAATACTTTCAAAGGCCAATGATATGAACCGAAACCTCATCACTCAAGGACGAAAGTGCACGATTTACAAACACATTGATTGGGTTCACGATTAAACCCAAATCAGAAAACACTATTTGTAATGAGACTAAAGACAAGGACATGGTACAAAAAACTCTCGCACAGAGGAATGCGATAAATAATTCTTGTCCTAGCTCTAAAGTCTACTTCTTGGCGTGGTCGAGCGAGAGGATTCCAAAGAATGGCCATTGCGCATAACCTGCGAAAGAAAGACAATGTTAGTATGTGAATGAAAAAGTGATCTTTCACTAATGCCGCCTCTTATGACGAAAGCGAGGCGACAATACATACCTCCCATGGTCCCTATTTGTGGACATTTAGTATTTCACCAAGACTTCATCGTAAGTGGAGACATCATTAAAAGATCAAATCGCGGCTATCGATCAAGCGCCCTTTTTATTCCAAAAGTTTCATCGCAAAATGCGGCGTCAATTTTGAAGGACCGATTTGTGATTTTACTTTTGCAAAAATGAGGTGATTTTTATTTTAAAAAATTAATACACAAAAAGTGATTTGAATTTTGATTCCGAAATGTGAACAAAAAAGAATTTTATTGAAAATGTGATTTCAATTTTATGCCCCAAGATGCAATCCTGACTTGAAAGAATTTTTATACAAAATGTGATTTTAAACTCATGATTGAAAATTTAGACAAGACCATCTGTTTTGTAGGGCCAAATTAGAGATGTTTGAGATTTATGCTCAAGGCTCACTGCCAAGAATGATTGTCTAAAATTTTCAATTATGAGCTCAAATCACTTAGGACACTTGATTGATTTCCGCGAATTTCAAAAATGAAAATTTCAATTCAAAGTGGGCTAATAACGAGAGGAATCATACTTAAAGCGGGTGAAGATCGTTTTTTCTTTTTCTTTCTTTCTAAAAAAAAGACACAAAGACACGCATATGCACTCGTGAGGTTCGTTTTCTATCTAGACGGTTTAACAAGGTGAAGCTAAGAGGGTGATCTGATCGTCGCAGTCTCGCGTTGGTGTCAGGCCCTCTTAACTTCGGCTCAGTCGAAAGAGATATCCTATGGTCACGCGGTCTCGCGGATAAGGATAAACACTTATGACACCAAGAAAGAAGTTTTCGGGGAGAAGAAAGGCAACCTCTACATCGCAGTCTCGCGTTCGAGGTTGTATCTTTCTTAACACCATCCTAAAGTATCCTATCGCGGCCCAGGTCCGGCAGCATGGTTGTGTGTGCAATAGTGTAGTGCCAAACATCTAAAGCATGCACAACAGTTTATAAGCAAACACTACTTCAAGAAAATAAACATTCATTCCCCAAATCCCAAACCTGCAAAACAAGGGATCGATGGTGAGAACATTCATGTTAGGGACGTATATGAACAAGAAAAATGGCCTAAGTCCACAAAATGAGTCCCTAGCGGAGTCGCCAAGCTGTCGCGACCTCCCCGAACCGGCCCCGAGGCCTGAGGGGGTTTGGCTAATGGATTACTAAGTTAAACCTAGCTCGAGCTCTCCCCAGCCCATACCAATTCACGACGTAATTTGAAGTTGTTAACATGCAAATCAATTTCATTTAGGAGTCGCCACTAATCGGTTTTTGGTAGGTTGATTAGACACCTAAGTAAAGCACGGGAGAAAAGCTTCACTTCTACGAACCAGAGATTCAATGGGTACGGGAACTTGATTACACTAATCGACTAATTAGTGCCCTTTCGGTACCTAATCTTGTTTAATTCACCACCTAACATGTTCTCGATAATCGGGAGTCTCAAAATTCCGTTCCTAACTAGGCTAAGGGAAGCAACAATTAATATCTAAGCCTAGACACACCTAATTAATTGCATGCGAGGTTAAATTAAATGTGCAACTCGAAGTGTGTGAACCGAGCGACGTGGGATTAAATATGACACCAAACATGCCAAAAGAGCGAGAAAACTAATTTCAACATCCAAATAAAACTTCTGATTTTTTTGAAATTTTTTTTTTCGGACATTTTTTGAAATTTTTTTTGAAATTCTCTTTTCTTTTTGAAAGAAAAAAATAATAATAATAAATAAAAATAAAAATAAAAATAGAATAATATAAAATGAAATTCAGGCTTTTCTCTTTTTTTAAAAAAAAATTTAAAATTTTTTAATTTTTTTAATTTTTTAATATTAAAATAATACAATATTAAAATAAAATAAAGAAATCGGATCCGGGTCGGATCTCCACACCCGACCCGGACCGGGACTGACCCGGGCACGCCGGCCCGGGTCCGCAGACGGACCGGGCTCACTTGTTGAGCCCGGTCTAACCTTTTGAAATTACAATAAAAAGGGCCCAACCCACGCCGGCCAGCATGGACACCGCCTTCCCCGAGCCGCGGCCGACGCTCCACCTGGGTCCGCATCGCTGCCCCGACAAAGGGCGGTGAACGTGCTCCACCCAGGTCACCATCGCGGTGACCGGCGACTAACCGAGGCCATCCAAGCCCCAACGGAAGGCTGGACAGCCGCGAATCAGCCAGATCCCGACAAGGGACTGGCTATTTGCTCCCTTTCGCAGCCATGCCCGGACCGCCGCAGCGACCGGTGACACGCCGGGACCGACCGACGTCCCCAAAATCGCAGCTAAAGAAAACCAGATTCAAGAGTTTCATGCGAGCATATTATCAAACACGTTGCGGGCATCGACGAAAGTGAGGGATTTTAGGCTCGATCGAGGCTCAAACAAACCGGGATTCGCATACAATGACACAGAGGTGAGTAGAAACAAACTCGAGGCCTCACGGGCTGGAGCTCGCGCGAGCCGGACGGCCACGAGCTCCGGCCGGTGAGCCCCGTCGAACAGAGCAACAGAAACAGGGAAGGGGACGTGGCTGCTGCGATGTTCCCTATCCGGCTTGGGGGCGGCGAACGATGGCGAGCTCAATGGATCGGACTATGTCCGGTCGCCTCGCACGCCCCAAACCGAAATCCTTGGGAAATCGTCCCGAATCAGACCTAAATAGAAACGAAATGCGGTGAGCTTGGACCGGAACCTACCGTGACAGACGTCGGAGCTTTGCCGACCGCGGTCGTCGACGGGAGCCCGCGAAGCCTCGAGTCTCACTCGCCGGCGCTCTCGGCTTCACTCTCTCTCGGGAACTCTCTCTCTCTCTATCGAACTCCCATCTCCCTCTCTCTTTCTCAGCTTTTTCTTCTGGTTTCTGATCGCTGCTGTTTTTGCCTTCCCCAGGTCACCACAGAGCTGAGAAAGAGAAGTGGGCCAGCGTTGACTCATTCAACGCTGGCTTTCTCTTTCCTTTTTTTTTTTAATAATTAATTTTTATAATAATTTTTTATTAATAATTTTAATAATTTTTTTTAAAATTTAATTTTTGAAAATGAACATGGAAAATATATTCTAGTAGGCCCTATTAATGCAAATGCACCTAATAACTATATGCCATGCAGCTTTAATGAAAATATTTTTGGTTTATGGGTCAAACCCTAATTTTTATGCGATAAAACCCTAAATGATTTGGGCAAAATTTAGGTGTCAACAAGGGGGCATATGGTTACACCAAAAAAACGACCAACTTTTGTCGACAAGTGGTAGATTTAATCAATGAAAGTAGAGTTATGTGAACAGCATAAGTCATCGATAAAATGAATAATTGACAATTGAAGAGTATCGACAACTCACCAGTGAAGTCATTAACAAAGCATCATGAAAGTTATGGACGAAAGCCTTCAAGATTTAGAAAACTGATCGACAGTCATCGATGGCGAGCAATCAACATAAAAACATAATCATTGGGTGGTTATGTTCATTGCCACTAATTTATAGTTTTTTTTATAACTTCTTATGGATAAGCGTTCTAGATGATAGGAGTTAGTGGATAAGGTAACTTCTTGTAACTGCCAATCGGAACTTACTTGTTTGTTTGAATTCTAAAGTTGTAACCACCATTTGTAACCATCGATTGTAGGCTTTAAATAGCAACATCGTACTCTTTTTATAGCCCCCTCAATCAATGAAAGAACGCAATGCTCTCGCAAATTTATCTTTACCTTTAGTTTTTCACAATTTAAATATTTTTCAATTTCCATACTTTAGTTACAGTTTCAGATATATTGTCGACGATTAAATTCCGACTTTGTACCTTTGTCATCTCACTTTATTGTCGATTAAAGTCCGGCTAAACTTTTTATGTCATTGAGCTTTGGGTTGATTAAATTATGTTGAAGAGTACCTCTTCCTTGTGTTCCATTGATATGACTCCTTTCTGAAATCACCACGAAACCCGTCTCCTCTTAACAAAAATCGAAGAACAAATTTTGATGAAAAATACTAGTCGATGATCCAATTTTGGCGAAACACGTACATGGAAGCAGTCAAAAGACTCAAAACCCATCAGTCCTAAAAAAAACATGTGATTGACCAATCGAAATGCATGGCAAATGAATCAATATAACCATATTATATACGTAATAATATCAATTTGGTTGCACAAAACACAATAGAAGATATTCCGTCGGGTTTAGTGCCTGGTCGCAGGCACTAATGTAATAAAATTTAGTTTATTTCATTGGCTTGGCAAGGAAGTTCTAGGTACGAGCAGCTAAGATAGATCAGCAATATGCCGAAGAATTTGTATGTTACTACATGAATGTGGAGGAGGCAACTTGTAATGGGAAGTTTGGATTTCATGTATTGTGAATGAAGTTGTATGAATAGACAGTTCTTTTATACTTGAGTACATTACGCTCAGGCTTGATTTTCTTTTGTCTTTATTTTATAATTTCTCAATAAATTAAAATTTAATAAATACTCATGGAAATATAAATTTTAATTTATACTTAATTCATCGTAATTTTCACTATGAGAATCACATAAAATTAACACATAATAAGATTTTCAAATATCAAAAACAAAATGTGAATACACGGTACAAAAAAGAGTGAAATATGATATTTTAAGGTTATAGTTGGTCTAGTGGTTTGGGATTTTCACACACCCTCCTCTTGTTGGGTGTGCACACCCCCGTTTGATGGCACGGACACCATTTGGGTAGCGACAAATGTTCCAAGCAACCTGTGGATCTTGGTGAAAACTCTTTTGACATTGTTTGCACATTACATGAAAGTTTTTAGTCTCCAAGAATTTCCATGTCTGTTCTTACTCGGTTGGTCACCCAAATCGAATATATTTTTGGTTCAAACTAGCCATATACGTAAATAACAAGGGAATCTTATATAGTAAGTGGAAATTTATTAGAAAGTCAAAAAAAATTTATAATATGTGAGAAGGATGCAAGAGAGTAGGGGCGTGCAACTGGAGTGGCTTTACCCAGGAACCGGATCAAACCACTCGAAAAAATAGGTCCAGGAACCGGTTCATGTTTGAACTGGTCGAGGAACCGGTTCCATTTTTTGGGAACCAGTTAAAACCGATCCAATTCCCGATTCCAAGCGAAGACGAGAACCGGACCGACCAGACCAATTCTGCAATCAATTTTTGCATGTGTTAAAAAAACCCTAGATTATACTATTACTATATTTTGGATTGTTGCTTTTGGTGGATAGTAATTTCTATTGCTCATCTTAGGGATTGTTGCTTTTGGCGGATAGTGATTTTTATTATTCATCTTTTACTTTGAATCATTTTATTATTACTCATATTATTTTGTTGGAAAAAATGAAACTAGAAAAGGAACAAAAGAAAAACAGGTTCTAAGGTAGACCCTAGAACCGGATCGGAAAAATAGAATAGGTTCCAAAACAGGTTCCAGGGCAAACAAAAACTAGGAACCGGTTATAATAGGTAGGTTCCAGGTTCTAGGTCTGGAATCTACCCATCTCGAAAGCGATTACTCTAAAGGTAAGAATGAGAACAAGATACCTCTAACTCACAGCAAATTTTACGATTTTCTTTTAACTTGGCTAGACAACCTTGGACTTATTTTTTTTCATCCCCAGGCCATTGCCCGAGAGCAAAGGGGCTGTTAGCGGAAGCCCCTTTTTCCTAATGGGCCCGGCCCAACAAGGGCCCAATGGTGACTTGCCTGAACCAACTAGGCCTGTTGGCCATTGCTATTCCCTACCACAGGTTTCCAACCGATGGAAATTTTATTTGGATACATCAAAATACATCCAAACCATTTAATTAATAGATTCCACACATACTTAATTAGTATAGCGCTCACATAACTCAACAGTTTAGACAGGATCCAGGATACATGCATTGAGTGACTAGAATAATTTTTCGGTCTAGTATAGATGCTGTTTCGATTGCTACGTACGATTTCTTGTACATTCTTTCTTGACGAACATGCGTTTCGCTTTGGCATGACTATTTTATGGATTTTCATGTGAGCTCTCTCAAGTCGAGCATGTACCGATCCGGCCATACATGCAACAAAGTAATTCTCAAAACCCAAGAACAGGTCTTCATCTCGGTGGGATGTATGTCTGTCGGGGAGGAAATGTTCCTTAAGACATTCGATGGAGTTTAATCTTTGAGAACAGAAAAACAAACGCCCAGGGTAGCTCAGAGACACTTATGTGAGATACATCAGCTATAGCAGACTAATTTTCCGATGAACATAGGCAAGATCAGTACCACTTACAGAGCGAAAAAGTGGTCAGACCTGGCAAATCTTGTCCATCAACGGGTCAAAAGTGGGAGAAGAATAGCAGAAGTGCCAAAACTTGTGTACGGCGCTCACTTTAGTATTAAAAGTTTCTTTTGGACCACTTTAGTGCCAAAATTTTTGAAAAACGATCACTTAAGTATCAATTCCGATCAATTTGGCCGGAAATCTGACGTGGCATTTTTTTATTAATTTTTGAGGCTGTTGTGGCTCGCCGAAGGTTGAGTCAGTGTGCTTAGTCAGTATGTACACATCAAAACGACGTAGTTTAGCATATACACTTGGATTTTTTAAATATTTTTTTTTGAATTTTTCCTTTCTTTCTTCTTCTTCGGTCACTGCCGATGACCGGAGGCCGGCCATCGGCCACGGCCGACCGCCTGGCCTCAGCGACGGCAAGGCCAACCTCGTCATTGCTAGGTTTGGTGACGACGAGGTTGGCCTCGCCATGGCCGGGCAAGGCTCGACCTTGCCCAGATCCGGCGAGGTTGGCCTCGCCATGGCCAAGCGAGGCTCGACCTCGCCCCATGGCGAGGCCGGCCTTGCCGTCGCTGGGTTTGGCAACGGCGAGGTTGGCCTCGCCATCGCTGGGCAAGGGCGTGCCCAGGCAAGGCGAGGCCAGCCCTCACCTAGGCCACGGTGGCCTCGCCGGCGGTCGCTTCCCTAGGCAACCGCTGGCAAGGCCGCTATGGCCTGGGCGAGGGCCGACCCCACTAGATCTAGCGAGGACCGGCCTCGCCGTCGCTGGGCAAGGGCATGCCCAGGCGAGGTGAGGCCGGCACTCGCCAGATCTGGCGGGGCTGGCCATCGCCCAGGCCACGGCGGCCTCGCCGACGATCGCCCGGGGGAAGGCGACCCCCGAAGAGGCCAGGCGGCTGGCCATGACCGGTGGGCGGCCGCCTGTGTCCGGTCACCGGCTAAATGAAGAAGAAGAAGAAAAAAAGAAAAGAAAGAAAAACAAAAAAAAATCAAAAAAATAATTAAAAATTCGAAATTTACACGTGGAAATGCCATGTAAGACTGAGAAATTCAAAATATACATGGAAAAGCGCTCATGGTATAGGAGCGCCGTTAGATCTTCCTAGAATCATGGGTCGGCACAGTATCCATGAGATTGGTTTGAGGGTGGAAGCATCAAGAGAGTTGGCTCATCATTTCACTAAAATTGTACATTAGCATGAACATGACAGCAATTTTGCATTGTGCTTCTCCTTGAACATATGAACCGAAATCTACATTCCACTACTTTTGACATGGATAGAGCATCTCAAATTTGTACAAAATCTGCCAAAATGCGAGCATTCTCAGATTAGAAACAATCGCAAGTGGAAATAAGACTACTGTCAAAACTTCACGAGCGGTTCTTCAGCTCTCTGTACTTCATCAAACAATCATCATAAAAGCCCGTCTGCACGCTGGCACGTACACCCGTCTGACAGTAAGTTGCGAAATGTTCGCAGTTATTACCAGTAAGATCGTACTTACCAAATCCATTGCTCCTGAGAAGCTCATAAGCAGCTTCAACAACTTGTTCAGGGGATCTGCTACAAGAAAGGGTGCTGCAAGTTCCCGAATTTTTCAGGAGAAGGCCTAATCGCGGCGCGCCATACATGAAGTAATGAATGGAATGAAGCGTCTTGCGGCCCCGACGGAAGCAATCGAGGCACGTCCTGATGACCCCACGGCCAGCATTTTCCTGGTACCCACATTCTGGACAGGCAGGCACAGTTTCTGGTTTGACCGTGGAAAGGGAAAGGATAGCCTCCTTGCTCTCTGTCCTGGTGAAGTGAATCACATAACCGCCTTCCACGTATATTCCTGGCATGTTTAGACACAACTTAATGAATTATGAAACACTTAATCAAACCACAGATTTGCCCAAAAGATGGAATTAAACCACCAATAGCAGTAGGATCTGGGTTTGGTTTGCTAGCAAATCAGGATAAAACAGGTCTTTGCACCATAGGCGTTCGGACAACTTTACACTAAACTTTCTCTTTCCTTGTCATAAACTTTCCAGTGAACTTGTGAGGATCTAAAAGGACAATACGAGCAAAACAAGAAAAGAACACAGAAAGTGATAACCCCAAAGAAATCACACCGATTATTGCAGCAGTTTAACAAAATGTAGGAAAGAAATCTAGAAACCAAAAGGTATGCATTTGACTCAGAAAAGGCATAAATTTTACGTATCTAACTTCAAATGCTAATCATAGATCTCAATTGGTATCACCATCTTCCCCGTTATTTGGGTCTATTATTTGACAAATTCCACCTCATGACCCTGCTTTTGGGCCAGAGAAGACAGGAAATGAAGCTAGAAATGCGATTTTTATCAGTTGGAAGAGAAAACTTCGTCCGATTAAAGAATCAGACAAGAACCCAATTGAGAAAGAACAGGGAAGAAGAGATCTCATAAGCAAGCATCAGAGAGGTGGAAGAAGACTGACCATGGTGACTGTAAGAGCCGTATCGCTTATAAGCGTAGATGTGATCACCAGGTTTCAGATCTTTTGGGTCGACCTTCTTCCATATCAGCTTCATTCCATCTTCAATTTCCTTCTTGATCTTGTTCATCATTTTCTTTTTCACTTCGGATTCTTCTGGACTCTCTCTTTACTCCCAACACCAAATTTTGCACACTGAATGCTGAGAGAAGCCGGCACTTGTATAGACAATGCTAGGAGATGATCAATGCTTGTCCATCAAGTTTCGTGCTTGTTTCTTTGGATTGTGTGGATGAGACAGAATTGGCCCGGTCAATGACCAAGTCGGATTTTTCCTCTCCATGCACAACACTAGTCAAACCCCCCTCTCGGATTACTGGTGGAGATGTCTTAATGAGGTTGGAAAATGAGTAACCAAATCGCTTTCCATATCCATTCCATCCCGTCTGCTTTGGAAGATATGTGATAATTCCTTTTGAACAGTAATGATTAGCAAAATTGGTACACGACTTGCTTATGTTTAGTAATGAGTAGTAATTTCTAAAGGCCTCTCGTTCCTATATTCCTATCGTATGATTCTCTACTAAATAATACCCATTTACTTTATTTGGCATTGAGATTTCTTCCGTTAGATTTTTATTTGGTGCCCAGTGTATGTAAATCTTTGTTGCTCAAGTGACATGTATACACATGGTCGATTTGTTTTCTAAACATTCTTTAAAATGCATGTTGCATTCATTTAGATGGTTTTGGAAGATAAAATTGTTACATTGCGATGTATAGAATAGAATCTCCTTTCCCAATTTCCAAATTAAATTTTTCTTTCCCAATTTGAATTAGGCCTTGATTTGAATTAGTAGTAGTCTTGTAGATGTTGGATATATTGCTCGTCAATATTCCCTTAGGGACCTAAAGACGGGACACAGCAACACACAACCTTTGCAGCTGTAAGGAAAAGCCAGTCTTGGAATTATTGATGATTGCTCTCAATGTTGCGACAACACCCTTTGACCGTGCCCTACGAGACAAAGAGAACTGAGCAAAGAACGTGATTTGTTTTCTGGCCTGTAACCAAAGAATATGATAAGAATGGAGCATTTCTACCTTATTTCATCAAACCCTCATCACAAAACAAGCATCTAACCCTCTGTTCACTCATTTCACAGTGAGTGTCGTTCATTCGTAATAACACTGCCAAAATGCAAAATGCAAACTCCCCAACTCCATGATTCCACCATATTTACTATCTTCTGTCGGTCTGTTCCGAGTCATTCTCTCATGCACATTCAATCGTGAATTTGACAAAGCTTCACTTCTCGATCAAGATATGGTGGATGATGCAGGACCTAATTGGGTGGGGATGAACAAAAGAGTTTATTTTCACTTACCCAGAAAGAGAAAGAGGAAAGAAAGGAATTTTGAGCGGCACCCACCCATGATTCTGCCACAGAAAATATAGTCCAACTGCAGTACGTTCTCCGGACTTTTTTAGTGTTGTTGGCGGAAATTCCATTGATGTCAATCAACGACCCTTTTATATCTTCACGTAGACTGCGTAATCGGCAAAAAAGTTAGATGGTTCTTGAGCAATTTAACTTTTAAAAACCCTCCTATTCAAGAAAAGAACCGTATTGTTAACCTTTAAGTCATAAAATCAGCTGAAAACAGATGTTTCTCTGAGAGAGCCATGTAGAGTACAAGCCTAAAAGCAGAAAAGAAAAAGGGTATAGTTTCTCCAGTATATGGGTTCTTAGAGGGAACGGTGCGGCTCAATTTTCTTCATGCTGGATAACATCCAACCGGTAAGTTATTCATCAGGAAGAGAATGCTCTTGGTGGTACAATATGCAGAGAGCAACAACAATTCATATTTGTGTCTTAACACATACTCATTTAAATGAAAAGAATCACACAAACTAAGCCGCGCAACCTTGACGCCGGTGTTAATGAATCTGTACTCTTATGAGTGTGGAATTGCAAATTGGCATTCACAAGAGTCTGATTTGAATCTTTGGATGTGAAACATTGCAACCAATGTGTTTGGGAAACCGAAGACAAACAGGGACTTCTTGCCGTACAGTGGGGATCGGTTCAAGCTGTCGATTCCATCCAAATGGAACCCGAGCAGAGAGGTGGGGTACCCCGGCCAGGTCCTCCGGTATGAGGACAACTTCGACGCCACCGGCAACATCACCGTCACTGAGTTACTTTGGCAAGACTGACGCTGAGGCAATCTTTAGTCCCAATTTGAATTAGGCGTAGGATTCTTGTAGATGCCGGTAAGATTCCTCGTCCACATCCGTCCTTGGGGCTTAAAGACGGGACCGCAACACAGACCTTTTGTCAAGGAAAGGCCAGTCTTGGAATTAATTGAAGACTAGTTTCGATATTCCGACAACACCCTTTGACGATACCCTACGAGACAAAGGGAACTGACAACGTAGGATCGATTTGGATTGGTGGTCCGTGAGACGTTGCTGTCTGTCGTCATCTCCGATTCCCAGTCAATCATCTGGTTCTTTAAAGGGGAGACACTTTATAGCAGATTCACTTCCCATCAAAATATTAATAAAGAGAAGATTCTCTCCTCAATCGTAGAATATGATTAAAAAAATGTAGCATTTCTGCCTTACTCAAACAAGCCTATCACAAAATTAGCATCCAGCTCTTTGTTCACTAGTTTCACAGTGTGTGTCGTTCATGCATAACAACACTGCCAAAATGCTAAATGCAAATGCCCCAACTCCATGATTCCGTTAAATTGGATTAATACAAAAAAAAAAATCACAAACTGGTACACATGTGATAAATAGAGAATAAAACTCCAAACTAGTACATCCGTCAACTGTTACGTGTGATTTAACTCAGCAATTTGATGATAAAATTTTCTTGGAAACTAACGGAGAGTAAATTTGTCACAAGTGTATCAGTTTGGAACTTTTGGCAGTCAAAAAATTAATTTGGAATAAATTTATTTGAGATGCACCAGTTTGAAGTTTTTTATAGTGTTAACGTTTTTATTTTTTGGTTGGCCGAACGGCCTCAGCCTCAGAGGCCCGTGGTCACTCATGTGGCCCTGGGTCCAATCATTGGACTCTTTTTTCCACTCGGGCCAATGCTTGGGACCAAAGGGGTCGTGCTTGGCACGCAACTTTGTCCAAATGGGCCAAGCCCAACACAGGCCCAATTATGTCATGTCTGGGCTGGCACGACCTGTTGGCCATTGCTAATCTCGACCAATGTTTCCAATCAGTGGAGAATCTATTTTGATGTGTCCAAATACAGCCGAACCATTAATTTATAAAGTCCACACATATATAATTTAAACACAACTAGGTTAAGATAAGATCCGGTAAACCCATTCGACGGGTGAGTCGGGTCAGGCTAGGTCCGCCCCAAACAGACTCGGTTAGCCTCTTTTGACCCATTTTCATGCAATATAAATACAGTGACTAATACTCGACCCAACTCATGCCCAACTTATAACCAATTCGATCCCAACCATATTTCTAAAGTACTTCCATTTTTAACCAAATCTATGAAAACTCATACTAAGTGAGCACAAAATCAAACGAGGGTGAGAGAAAATGAAGAGAGAATGGGTTAGATTTAAGTAAGTCGTAAACATATTTATGACTCATTTAATACTCATATTATGTTTAAACCCATTAATTAAATATAAGTAATCTATACAACAACTCGCCCATCATAAATGAGTTAAGAAATTGATTTATGACCCATTTTGACAGATTTAAATCCAAATTACATAAATCGAGTGCATAAAAGAATTTTTCAGTCTAGAGTTGGATACTTTCTGGGGTCCTCCCCACGATTTACTCAACGTTCTTCTTTGACAAACAAGCATTGAATTCGAAGTCTTATACCAATGACTTAGTTCAATCACGTTTGGCTGTCCCATGAGCGTTCTCCAAGTTTTCATATGAGCTCTCTCGAATCGAGCATGTAGCAGTCCATCCATACATGCAACTAAGTAATTCTTACAACCCAAAAACGGGTCTTCATCTCGGTGAGTTGTATGGTTGTTGGGGAGGAAACGTTCCTCAAGATATTCCACGGAGCTTAATTTTGAGAACTGATAAACAAACGCTCGGGGAAACTCGGGAGTTGATGGACATAGGCCAGATGAGTACCACTTACAGAGCCAAAAAGAGGTCAGACCTGGCAACTCTTGTCGATCGATGGGTCTAAGGCCAAATGCCGGACTTCAAGAACATGAGAATCAACACGAATAGCATAAAAGAACCTAGACAAAGTTACGAAGAACGGACAAGCAAATGTACAATTGCGCTTCAATCACTGCAGCCAGAAGCTATGCCATAGTCAGGCTACTCGTATGTAATGGCCTACTTTCCTAAACCAATGTAAAACTCTGGAGATGGTGGTAGAATTTCAATTGATCAAGCAGAAATGAACCGCTTAATGAGCTCTTGTCCACCAAAGAAAGAGATCAAATCGTTAGAGGCAAGCCTACATCACTCGCACGAGCAAAGAAAATTCGGAGCTCGACACTCTGTGCAATGCGAATGACTAAGGAGTAGAAAGGTCTCGGAACTTCCAACCGCAGCAGCCGGTTCTGCTTTGCAAAGAAACAAAGTGGGTTGAAAGAACTGAAAATCTTGTTGAGCCAGATCTCAAATTTCGCACTCATCTTTGTTGTCGTCTTCATGTTTCTTCAGGAACTTTTGGCAGCTACCTTGAAGCGCTATGTGATCTGTGCTGCACTTGATTGACAATAACACAGTGCAGTCCCAGCTAATCAACGGAGTCGTAAAATCATAGACAATCAGAATATCTCTAACTATTGTATCCTGTGAGTGTGCTACATTATAAGGTGCAACACACCGAATTTTCTGAGCATAGAACCATCGAAACCATTTCGAGAACAAAGGAAACAAAAAACAAGGCAAGAACATCACTGCCATTTTGCATTACGCTTCTACTTGGAGATATGAACCAAAATCCACATTCAAAACTATTGATTTGGATAGAGTATATCAAATTTATATAATATAATGCCAGAGCGCACGCATTCTTAGCGTAAGCAACTGTCGACAATGGAAATAGACTACTCGACAAACTTCTTGAGACATTCTTTAGCATCTCTACACTTCTTCGCAATGCCATCACAAGATGCCGCCTGCTCGCTGGCACTTACACCGGTCTTACAGTAAGTGGCGAAATGTTCGCAATTATTATCAATAACATGGTAAGTACCAAAGCCATTGCTCCCGAGACTCTTATCAGCAACTTCGACTACTTCTTCAGGGGATTTGTCACAAGAAAGGGTGCTGCAAGTTCCCGCATTCTTCAGGAGATAGCCCCATCGCGGTGCGCCATACTTGAAAAAATGGATGGAATGAAGCGTCCCGTTGTGTCGACAAAAGCAATCCAGGCACGTTTTAATGACCCCACGGCCAGTGTTTTCCTGGTACCCACATTCTGGACAGGCGGATGCAGTTTTTGGTTTGATCTCGGAAAGTGAGAGGAGGCCATTCTTGTTGTCTGTGCTGGTTTAGTGAATCACACGACCGCCTCCCACATATATTCCTGGCATGCTTAGAGACAACTTAGTGAATTATGAAACACTTAATAACACCACAGATTTGCCCAAAAGATGGAATTAAACCACCAATAGCAGTAGGATCTGGGTTTGGTTTGCTAGCAAATCAAGATAAAGCAGGCCTTTGCACCATAGGCCTTCGAATAACTTTACAGCCGACTTTCTTTTTCTTGGTCATAAACTTTCTAGTGAACTTGTAAGGACCTAAAAGCACAATGCGAGCAAAACAAGAAAAGAACATAAAAAGCGATGACCCCCAAAAAAATTCACGGATTATTACAGTAGCTCAACAGAACGTGGGAAAGGAATCTAGAAACCATAAAGTACGCATTTGACTCAGAAAAGGCATGTGCTTTTGGTATCTAACTTCAAATCCTAATCATAGATCTCAATTGGCATCACCATCTTCCACGTTCTTTGGGTCTATCACTCGGCAAAATCCACCTCATGACCCTGCCTTTGGGCCAGGGGAGACAGAAAATGAAGCTAAAAATTTGATTTTAGTCGGTCTGAAGAGAACACTTAACCCAATTAAAGAACCAGAAAAGAACCCAATTGAGAAAGAACTGGGAAGAAGAGATCTCATTTGCAAGCATTAGGGAGGTTGAAGAAGACTGACCATGGTGAGTATAAGAGCCGCACGTCCTATAAGCGTAGATATGATCGCCAGGCTTCAGATCTTTTGGGTCGACCTTCTTCCATAACAGCTCCTTTCCATCTTCAAATTTATTCTTGATCTTGTCCATTCTTTTCAATTTTCACCTCGGGTTCTTTCGGACTCTCTTTACTCTCAAAGACTTAAACGTTGCACTCTGTTTGCTGATAGAAGCTGGCACTGCGATACCAGAGAATTTGGTGCTAATTTTTCTCTAGCCGCCTCGATGAGACGAAAACAGTCCAGTCGATGGACAACTCACATTCTTCCTCTCCACGCAATCGCGCAACACTGGCCACACACTCCTCTCAGATTAATGAAGGTGAAGAAGGAGCAACTGTTTCTTTTGTTGGAAAAAATATGCTCTTTCCAACTGTTGAAGAAAAGAAAATTCAAATTCAAACGGAATGAACAACAAAATTAGATTTTGAGGCGTGATATCACTTTTTTTAAGGAATTATTTATCCCACGAAGTTGCTAATGGTCACCGGCAAATTTCGATACAATAAAGTTTCGATTGAGAATACCGAATAGCAATTTCGATATATCTCTAGGGTCTCTCTAGGAAAACAATTAAAAAGAATGGCTGCAGTTTTTTGGAATAAAAAATTGTCTAAAAATCCGAATGAAGAGACTTAATATTCAACCATGTAAAAAGTAATTCACTAATCACATCATTTCGAACAAAGGCGTCCCTTTATAAAAAAAAAAAAAGATGTACAATGAATTGGTACAAAATCAAAACTCATGTTGAAAAAAGATATATGAAAATTCGAAATAAAATAATAATAAAATAAAGGGTTAATACCACGAAAAACCCTAAACTGGTACACTTATGACACATTTACCCCAAACTATTTTTTTGACCATAAAAAACCTTAAACTGATACACCTGTGATAATTTTACCCTGAACTATTTTTTTGACCACCAAAAATCCAAAACTGGTACACCTATAACAATTTTACCCTGAACTTAACACAAAAAACCCAAAACTGGTACATATATGACAATTTTATCCTAAATTAAAATTTTAATACTATTTTTTTATTTTTTTCAAATTTTTATTTATTTATTTATTATTATTTTTTTTTCATCTTCAACCTCTGGCCGGTTGCCGGTCCGGCGACCGACCAGAGGTGGAAGCCGGCGAGGGCGGCCCACGCAGGCTTTCGCCTTTGGCCGGTCGCCGGACCGGCAACCGGCCAGAGGTTGAAGGTGAAGAAAAAAAAAAGAAAAGAAAAAAAAATTCAAAAAATAAAAAATAATAATATTAAAAATTAGTTCCGGATAAAATTGTCACATGTGTACCAGTTTGGGTTTTTTGTGGTATGTTCGGGCTAAAATTGTCACAGGTGTACCAGTTTGGGATTTTTTATGGTCAAAAAAATAGTTTTGGGTAAATGTGTTACAAGTGTACCAGTTTAGGGTTTTTCGTGGTATTAACCCTAAAACAATAATATTTTTTTAATAATAATTATTATTTTAATCATTTTTTATTAATCCGAATTTTATAAATTCTAAAAAATAATCTTTGAACAAATACAACTTTTCAATGTTGAAGGAGTTATGTTCGAAAAAACATAACCTTCCAAAAGTGAAGCAGTTATGTCCGAAAAGACAATTCTTCCAAATATTGTAAGAACGCCTAATAACGATTAGGCCAAATAATAAATTTCGAAATTAATTAATAAAAAAATAACCGCAACTCTATTGCGAACAGTCATACTGTTTCAATAGGATAAAATCATTATTTTATAATAATAAATTCAAATTTTAATAAATAAAAATAATAAATGAGGATTAGTGCTGATTATCATCAGCGCCCACATGCGGGTATTGAGAATTCTAGTCCACACCCCACTATCTTCACTTTAACAAGAAAGAAGATACTCACACATATAAAATGGCCCACCTTCTTAAAATTCTCCTATGTGGGACAAAGGAAAAAGCGTTGTTTTATTTGTTTTACAAATAAACAACCAACATCTATTTCCATATCCAGTTCCATCTGCTTGGGAACATATGAGCTAATTCCTTTTTTAACAGTGATGATCAGCAAAATTGGCATAAGACTCGCGTATCTTTAGGTCCACGTCCTTCTAAGGGCTCTCATTCCCTATTTCATTCTCATATTATTCTCGACTAAATAACACTAATCTACTCTTTTCGGTATCGAAGTCCCTTCCTCGAGATTTTTATTCTCATATGAATTTGTTGCACAAATGCCGTGCACACATGGTCGATTTGTTTTCTAGAAACTCTTCAAATACACGTTGCACTCATTAATTTCCAATTTAGCGTAATTTTTTTCCCCCAATTTGAATTAGGCTAAGGATTCTTGTAGATGCTGGCAAGATTCGACACGGGACCGCAACACACAGGACTTTGTCAAGGAAAGGGCCAGTCCTTTTGGAATTTTTGAAGATTAGTGTCGACGCCCTGACAACACCCTTTGACTTTACCCTGCAAGTAGACCTGTTAAACGGGTGGGTCGGTTCGGATTTGGATCGGGTCATAAATGATCCGACCCAAATTGACCTATTAACCAATTTATTTGTAATGTAAATATCCTAACCCATTCCTGACTCGACCCATACCCAACACATACCCGACCCGACTCATATTACTAAAACACTTCTATATTTAACTCAATATAGGAAAACTTATTTCTTATGACTTTTTTTAAAAATTATACTACTAAAATATTTTCATGCAATACAATTTTTAATTATTTTTAAATTTTTTTATTAAATTTAGTATTTTTTATTTTTTAAATCCAATTTTTTAATTAATTTTATTTTTAATTTTTCCTTTATTTTTGGCCGGTGGTCGGCCACGATGACGGCCGGCATCCGGCCACTGGCCACGGGCGAGGACGAGCACGCCTAAGGCCGACGAGGCCTTGGCCTTACCAGATCAGCGACCTCGAGCTCGCCCGAGGCCGACGACCTCGAGTCTCGCCAAATTGGCGAGGCCGGAGCCTCGCCACAGGCCAATGAGGCCAAGCTCGCCGACCTGTGGCAAGGTCGCTCCTCCCCTATGCCTGGCGGCCAGCCATAGGCCAAAAGAGAAAGAGAAAAAAAATAAAAGAAAAAAGAAAAAAAAGAAAAGAAAAGAAAAAATCGATTTTTTAAAAAATATTTTTATAAAAAGGAGTGGGTTTAATGAGTGGATTAAAAATGGGTTCCATACTCAACCCATTAAGACCCATTTATGATAGGCTTAAAACTTTAAGACTTTTTTAAGATTGGCTCTTTAAAGATATATTGACCCATTTATGACTCATTTATTTTTTAAATTGATCATATATAAATTTTAAGACCCATTTAACAAGTCTATCTACGAGACATAGAAGTGATAACGTAGGATAGATATGGATTTTGGTGGTCCGTGTGACGTTGCCGTCTCTCGTCATCACCGATTCTCAGTCAAACCATCTGGTTCTTTAAAGGGCAGAAGACACCCCAGAGCAGATTCACTCCCCTTCGACGTATTAATAAAGGGAAGATTATCTCCTCGGCCATAGAATATGATTAAAAAAAAATGTAGCCTTTCTAACTTATTCAAACAAGCCTTCATCACAAAACTAGCATCTAACACTAGTTTCACAGTGTGTCGTTCAAGCATAACAACACGGCCAAAATGCAAAATGCAAGCGCCCTGACTCCGTGGTTCCACCATATCTAGTATCTTCTGCGGGTGCGTCCCCAATCATTTTCTCATGCACATTTAATCTGGAATCTGGTCAAAGTTCACTTCTTGGATCGAGATATGGTGGGTAATGTCGGACCTAATTGGGTGGGGAATGAACAAAAGTGTTTAACTTTACCCATCAAAGAGGATAAAGGTAGAGTAAAGAATGGAATTTTAGAGAGGCAACCACCCATGATTCTGCCACAACATACAGTCCAACTGCGTCACCTTCTCCAGATTTTTGAAGTGTTTTTGGCAGAAACTCTACTGATATCAATCAACAATTCTTTTAATCCTTCACTTGACCGCATAATCGGCTAAAAGTTGGATGGTTCTTGAACAATTCAATTTTCGAAAACCCTCCTATTCAAGAAAAGACGTATTTTTAACCTTTAATTCATAACGTGAGCTGACAACAGATGTTTCTCTGAAAGAGCCATGTAGAGAACAAGCCTAAAAGCAGAAAAGAAAAAGGTAATGGTTTCTCCAGTATATAGGTTCTTCAAGGTGGATGACAAGCAACCGGCAAGTTATTCATCTAGAAAAGAGAATACTCTCGGTGGTACAATTTGCAGAGCAGGAACAGAGCATCTCCTCAATAGTCTACAACACCAGAAACCCAGTACTAACTACTTCGAGAGAAATCCAGTCTGTAAATCAGAATAGGACTCATTACAGAGAACGGCCACGGTCAATCTGATATACTTATCTACCATGCTGATGGCGCTTTGTCGCCCGTCAAGCATATCTCATAGAATCAAACCAGATGAGCAAATCTCATCACCTAGAAGTATCGAAGCATGTACAGCTACAGAGCATCAGGTTGCAACCAAGTGACTAATGCAATGTAAAAATAATGCACACAAATCAGACTTAGCTACAGGAAGCAACCAATATGAGGAAAGAGTGAAGACCGTAGATTGGCAAATCTGAAAACAGCTATTTAGTCACAGAGACCATTGCTTTAGCAGAAACGCTAGGCACAGCTCAAAGGAGCCCTAGTTAAACATCACTAAAAAAGAAATATAGCATGTACTACAAAACGTAACTAATCAAATTACAAAAAAAAAAATTAAGAAAAGGAAGAAGAAGAATTATTTTGCACAGAAACGTATCTAATCAGCTTTGCAACACGACCTAAAGACAGTGCTAAGTACTTAGATAGGTGCAGCACATGTTGTCCTAAAATGGCCTGTCTGGTTGCAGCGACTACAGTGCACAACTCGTTTCACACGGCCTCGATCTTCTGCTCGGACACGTTTCTTCCTTGGCCTTCCAGGTGGACGCAGCGACTTGGGAGGGTGGATGACAATCTCGATAGATCTGTTGGCATTAGGGTCTCCGTCAGTTAATTCCTTCCAAAGTGACTTATCAGGAATTGGATGTATGGTTTGTGAGTAGGTCTTTCGGTAAGTGGCAACTGTGAAACAACTCTCCGTAAACCGGTGCACATTCTGCCGACATGAAAGCAGCGCAGCTACAGCATGAGCGCAAGGCAGACCATACAATTGCCAACCTCGACAGAGGCAACAACGATTGCGAATGTCCACTATGTTCGTTCCTTCATGGGATATAACTTCAAATTCGGCTTCATTAGCACGGAGCACCTGAAAGGTTCGTGCACGGTCTAGAGCCTCTGCAACTCGCCTTTCGGCTGAAGGCACAAGTATTGAGGTCCACTGCATGCTGGTCTCTCGGCGTTCATTGAACCACGTCATGAGCTGCCTCCTGATACATTCCATCATCTGAATTATCGGGAGGCCAGAGGCTTCTAAAATCCAGGAGTTGAGAGATTCAACGATGTTAGCTGTCAAATGTCCAAACCTCGTTCCCTCGAAATAGGCAGTTGCCCACAAGCGAGGTGGAATTCTTCTAATCCAATATGCAGCGTCCTGTGAGATCTCTTCAATCTCCAAGATCTTAGCCTCAAACTCAATTACAGTGAGAGCATGTGCGGCTTCCCACAGAAGGTTGACAAGCATCGTGTTGTTAAACTCTTTACGGAAGCTCTCACTCAAGTGGCGCATGCAAAACCCATGAAAAGCAGTGGGAAAATTTGCTTCAACTCCATCCACGATACCTTTCTGCCTGTCCGACAAGATTGTGAGCCTCGGCATATTTTCTGTGTTGATCTCAAGCAAATTATGGAGTTCAGATAGGAACCACATCCAATTATCATCATTCTCCTCGTCAACCACACCAAATGCCAAGGGAAACAGTGCTCCATCCCCATCAAAACCAGTAGCAAGTAGCAAAGTACCGAGATACTTGCTCTTTAAATATGTCCGATCAAGTCCAAGTAATGGTCGGCAGGCATTTAGAAAACCATAAATTGATGCCTGGAAAGATATGAATAGGCGCTGGAAACAATTATCTACAGCATTTCCATAAACAGATGCTATACTCCCTGGGTTTGTCCGTTTAACCTGGTCACAATATGGTGGAAGTAAGCGATAACCTTCTTCGAAGGAACCTCGCATAGCTGCCATGATACGCTCTTTTCCTCGCCAAGCTTGTTTGTATGACAAGGTGATGCCATGAACGCGATGTATCTCTTCAAGTATTTCTTTTGGCTTGCAGTTAGGATTCTCCCTCAGGCGTTGTTCCACGGAGTTTGCAACCCATTGAACCGATGCTTGTTGATGGCCAAGATGAGAAATTCCTCCACATAAATGATTATCATTGATGGTCCTAATAGTAAAAGTCGGAACGCCCGGTAGTTTTGCTGCATGAATGCGCCATGGGCATCCTTCACTTGCACATTTGGCAGTAAAACGAGTCTTGTCAGATTTTATGGTCTGAATTTCAAAATGAAGTCCAATGGCTGTATCTCTCAGTGCCCTCCGGCAGCTCTTGACATCAGGGAACTCCTGCCCTACCGATAGCTCATAGTTTGTGCCACAAATAATAGTACGGGCTTGAAGGATAGGAGTGGCAACAAGCGCATTCTCAACGTCCAAACCCTCTGCAGGTTCGATTGCCATTTCCTGGTTATGGTCTACCGCTAGCTCCAGATTCTCGTCAAGTTCCTGATTTTCTGAAACTCCTAACTCATTGCTTTCTGATAATGCAAGCTCATGATGGTTCGATGCAGGCAAAGCCAACTCATGGCCTTCATGATCAGGTTTTCTGTCAATAGCCAGCTCATTGTCATGCACATAGCCGTGGCCACTGCTTCCCTCAGCATCATGGTTTGGTCCTAAGCCCAATCCATGGTCATGGGCATGTCCTAAACCGAGCTCATGCTCATGGGTCTGTCCCAAACCCAAATGATGCTCGTGGTTCTGTCCAAGTTCCAGATCATGATGGTTTTGGCCGAGTCCTATGTTATGATTGTGCCCCGGCACGAAGTGCTGATTTTGTGCTACACCTACATTATGACTCTGCCCCAATATCAAATCGTGGTTAGCCATTGAAGAACGAATCTCAGTATATGAATAACTTCTCCAGCCACTCAACAGATGCTGACTTTAGTATCAGAAAGAGCTTTCCGGCCTGTCCTGTAAATGACCTGCAGAGCAGACGACCGTCCTTGCTTATAAAACAAACAACCATGACACAAATTAACCAAGAAAGCTTGCATTGATACGGTCAGGGCATTAGGACATTCAAATGTACAGTCAGTTCGCCGAGCTCATGCTTCGTATTCAAAGATTGCCATTTGGCAATCCTAAATGAAAACGGCACAAGAATCAACCAATGTCAATGAAGAACAAGATCCTGCTCTCTCTCCTTCCCTCCCCCACCCCTCGAGGTCAGGACAGTCAACAGAAAGAATGATAAGCAGCGATAAATCCTGCAAACATGATCCCGTAAACCATATTTCCCCACCTCCCCCATCCCATCCCCGGTAGCAAGTCAGTGGAATTGGATTAATTACACATCCTAAGTCTCGGGATTTTCGAAATCCTTAATCATATCCGGCAGTATTGAAAATTAAGCCAGGAGCAACATATAACTCGATCGAAGCTTCAATTCCAATCCATCCACCACGAAAGCCTCAAAATTTCCACTTACTAGAGAAGTGCACGCAAAACTATAATCTCTATCGACCCACTAGACTCACTAAACCCCAGCTACCCGATTCAGAATCAACACTCGACCGCACGCTCGAAGTGCACCCCAACTTCAGTTTCTCCGTCTTTTAATCAAAGCAGGACAAGTATAGCAATCAGCGCAATTCGAATCAAAAAACAAAAAAAAAAAGGAAATAGAAAAAGAAGGAGGAAGCTCATCACCCAAACCAACCCCAATTCCAGACAAAACCTAGAATATGGACACTCGAAACCGGCAATCACCTGAGAATTCAAGAACCGACCCAGCATCAACCGAGCTCCGATCAACAGGACCGGCCCCCATGGGAGCGAGAACCCGGAGATGGGCCCCTCCGGAAGCCGCTAAAGCGGCGATCTTTGGCGGCGGCGGCGGCGACGGCGACGGGGCCGAAGCTAGGGTTCCGGGAGCGATCGGATTGGGGATTTGAACGGAGGGGGAGAACGGAGGGAAATTGGCGGGTAAAGTTTGGGGGGAGGAGGAGGAGGAGGAGAAATATGGAAAACCGAAGAGGGGCTGGGGGAGAGATTGGGGAAAGGGGGAGGGGGCAGGGGCAGAAGAGGGAGAGAAGGGGGAGAGATGGAGGAAGGTTGAGAAGGGAAATTCTACAGGGGCCTTCGCTTTGGGTGTGAAGCAAGAACGGGGCATTTAGGTCAAAGGGGAGAGGAGAATGATTGAGAGAAGAGGAGAGAGAGAGAGATTCAGTTTTTGGTGCCCCTTTGTGGATTTGGGTTTTGGGAATTGACTCTTTTGGGCCCTTCTGTTGTGTGTTTTTTTTATGGTTTTGGACCTCTTTGGGTGAGCGGGGGAATTTGGCGGGGGTGTTGGACCATGGTTGCCCTTTTCCCTAGTGCCCAGATGGTTTTTTTTTTCTCCTTTTTTTTCCTTTGTCTATTGACAATTAGGAGGGAGCATGTACCATGCATGAGTTTATGGCAAAGTTTGGTACAACTTTTTGGGTCATGCGAGCCGCCGCCGCCGCCGCCGATGGAGCATAGGGACGGGCGCCGAGCAACAACGGGGTGGGGTTGAGAATCGCGTTCCCCATTCCCCGCCTCGTTAGGCAGGGCTCTACACCCGCCATCGTCTCGTGCCTTGTGTGCGGGAAGGGGTAGGGCACATTCCGCACGGGTGGCACGGGGCATTATGTCCACGCGGGGAAAATTTTTTATGAACTTTTTAATAACATATATAAAAAATAATAATCTATCAATAATTATGAACTATTCTACTTTAAATTTATTCATATTCTAAATCTTATTATTAAATTTCACCGGATCAAGAAAATATATAGGTATAAAGCTAAACAAGAACATAATAAATAAGTTACTGCTAGGTATATTTGTTTCCGGAAAGTAATGTTTCATAAATTATTTTTTTTCAAAATACGGTACACATGAGCAGTTTTGAAAAAGTCATCAACGATAAATACTTTTATTGTCAATAATAATTTATATATAAATATTTGCATTTATGATGAACCACTTTTTATATTCATTCATTTTGGTGAGCTATCAAAACGATCATTTTCTATATATATATATATATATATATATATTTCTAATTATTATTTTTTCACAAAACAAACGCACTCGAAGTATAATATATGTTTTATTCAATTATATCCATTTACTCTGTGTTTGGTATTGGGAACCAAGGGGAGGGAGACAAAATTGGGGGTGCCGGAATGAAAAATTGGCCAGCTTTATAAATTCCCTCCGTACCCTTTTCCCATATTTTTTCAAAAAAAAATTTGTATCTCTAATTTTTCGCACCCATTTTCCTTCCCCTTAATTTTTCGTCCTCTTATATTAAAATTTTAATAGATTGCACCCATGCAATGATATATATTTTAATGGCGGGCTGGCAAAATGCTTTGCGTTCCTTCAAGGTTGTGATTCGGCTGAGCCCTCTGCCTTCAGCTCCCTAGTTTCGTCCAACTCTAGGGAGCTGCAGCTAAGATGAAGCAGTATGCTACCGCCATCCACATGATCGGGCGAATGGATTCCATGGGGATATCTTGCAAACGTTTACGTTCTCAGCATTCTGATAGATTGCCTCTGCCACTTGGAATTGTCTGATCTTGGGATCTCCCGTTTTGAGCGTAATGTTCAAGCTTGGGCTTGAACCGGAGTGCGGTGGTGACCTTGGCCACTTTGCTCGACGCGGGCTCTTGTGAAGAGGGTAAGGCCGCGCGCGAGACTTGGACCTTGGCAGAAGAAATGCGGGGCAATGGGTTTAAGGCCGATGTCTTTACGTACCGTGTCGTCTTGAAGGGATTGTGCAGAACCGGTAATACTTCGACGGCCTTTCGGTTAATAAGGAATTTGGAAGAAAGGGGTCGCGAGCTGGATGTGGTCACGTACAACATGATCGTCGATGGTTATTGCAAGGAATGACTGTGTGGTGGAGGCATTTGGCTTCTTTAACTGTATGAGTCGCCAGGCAATTCGGCCCGATATCTTCACTTACAGTACCTTGGTTCATGGCTTATGCTGCACGGGAAAATGGACAACGAGCAAAGACCTTGCTAGAGAAGATGGTTAGTGATGGGATCCGCCCAAATGTTATCACTTATAACTCCTTCATCCAAGGTCTATGCCGTTGTGGCCAATCCTGTTGAGTGAGATGTTGAGGGGAGGAACAAGGCCAGATGATTGAACCTTCGCTATTATTTTGGATGCCCTCTGCAAACAGGGCATGACTAATGAGCCGAAGTGCATATTTGATTCGATGATCGAGATGGATGTTGAGCCGGATGTAGTTACTTATAACTCGTTGATCTATGGTTACTGCCTTCAAAATCAAATGGATGATGCTGCAATTACATTTTATTTGATGGCTGCAAAAATTTGCTATCCTAATGTTGTGACCTATAGCTCATTGATTAATGGGTATTGCAGGGTTAAAAGGGTCGATAAGGCAATAAGTATTCTTCGGGAAATGTTCGAGAAAGGATTCCTTAATGTGGCCACTTATAAATCAACAAACTTATGCCATCATGTTAGATGGCCTTTGTACATACGAACAAGTCGACAAGGCAATGGCATTGTTTTGACATATGGAAGATGGCATGGAGGATGTTCGTGCAATCCACAGCAACTTCCTTATTAACGGCCTGTGTGAGGCAGGGGAACTTGGAGCTGCAATGAACCTCTTCAATTCACTGAAAGCCAAAGGATTACAACCTGAAGTCGTGAAATTTTATGCCATCATAAAAGGACTCTATAAAGCTGGCCAAATACGTGAAGCTTGTGAGCTACTTCTTGACATGAACGAGAAGGGTTGCTCTCCAGATGATTTTGTGTATAATATTTTCATCCGAGCACTCCTTGAAGACGGTCAGAAAGCGAGGGCAATGCTTCTTCTAGGCGAGATGATTGAGAGAGGCTTTTCTGCAGATGCACCCACTGCTAAAATTTTGGGTGCATCATCCAACAGTACATCAGTATCCTGTCTGCACCGGGTACATAAGCTTTCATGAATTGTGATTGCGTTTACAGTAAATAGCTAACTTTTGTCTTGATGAGAGAAGACTGACCTTGCAGCGTCATCGATTGCTAGTCCTCCTCATATTGAGAATCACAAGCTGGGGTCTCTCAAACATGAAAAGGCTAAAACTAAAGTCAATTTAATTTGCAGAGCTCGCTATTTTACGATCATGGGGCTGGGAATAAGGCAATAGTGTCGGAGGGTGAATTTGTTACAGGTATACCAATACTACTGTACGAATGACAGCACGTGTGTCTATAAATTGCTGCTCGAGATAACGTTCTGCCATTGAATTTGGAGGAATATGAAGAGAAAACTGCACCAGTTCTCGTGCATTGAGGTTATCCAGAAGTCCAGTGTTGGGGTGATAAAAAGAGAAGCCGACTAGTTATGTGATGTAGCCGCTTTCTGTTAATTCTGCTTGAATAACGTGTATCTATTCCTCTCCAGATTTCCTCCAGCCTATTTCTCCAGTGAAGAGGAGCCGCCTTCTGCAGATCTGCAGTGTCTCTTATATCACAACCCTCTAAAAGTTGCAGCTTCAGGAGTACTGTATTTTGTGAAGCTTATTGTCGCAAAAGGTTTGTGTAAGCATAATAGACTACGATGCAATTATTCCTTCTGTAATGTCATCCAGGAAGCAAAAACTAATCTCAATTTCATCTTTACTCAACACCATGGGTCACTCATTTCAACAGCGATAAGGAAGGAAAGTAGTAGCTAGCACTTTTGCCGCAATGGTGTAGTCTGTGACAATGAAGAAAAAGATAGTGGAAGTTTAGTGAAAATTTGATGGGCTGCTAGAGAGTGTTTCCTTTGATGTCGGCCTAGAGATTCTGTTCTATCTTCAAATTGTTGTTCTTGTTTTAAGACAATTTATCAAGAACAACTTCAAAATTATAGTCAAACCTAGAGACTAATGTCTTTTAACCAAGTAATGGTCATCACAGAATCTGAGGAGGAAAGATTTTATTGCACTCTTTCTCTGGGATTATGATTACTCTTTAGTTCCTTCCTTTTTGGTTTTGTTTGTTCTTTTTCATTTTAGTTTTTCTATTCCTGATAAGTACCATTGAAGTTCTGATCTCGAGGTCAAGCATTCCCGTAGGGATGGCCATACTGAGGACATGGTGGTAGATATTGTTGAACTGATAAAAGATTGTGTTTCACATGAGTGATTGATCATCTAGTTTCATGTTAAGAAAGGATAGCATTCTTATGGTGAAGTGGGTTCACCTTGCAAAACTTCCATGAGCTTTATGAAAGCATCCAGCAGTGATTTCGAGTGAAGCCACTCAATTCGTTTTCTGAAGATGCCGTAATTATCAGCTTTACGGCATAACCATTCTATTGCAATATTCAAGCACTCGTATAGCTTTTCAATTCACTGCTTTGTGTTTTATGTAGCGGATTTTGGCGATGACTATTTAAAGCCAACGAATGCAAGTCAAAACGTTTGGTATATTCTGCTAAGCTAGTTCACGGATTTGGATTTCCTTATGATGTATTAGATTTGCGAATTAGCGGACAGTTCAAGTAAAATGCTTCTTTTAGACAGATTACATGACCATAAGAAATTATCTTGCCATGGACTTTTTCCAAGTGACGGTAAGAGAGATCTATTATCTATTGTAAACTCAAGATTTCTGCGTACACTAAAGATGATTGTATTAAGAATCTGATTTTGCATTAGTTTCTCATATCACCATTTCTTTTCCCTTTTTTGTGGGGAAGTCTCGGGGACATCAGCAAGTCAAACCTTGTAAGGCCAGTCACATGGTAAATGCAGGGAATGCCAAAAAGAGAAAAAATCAAAGGCCCACACACATGAGTAGGCCAGTGCCTATATCCTCATTCAGCTACGAAAAACAGAGGTGAAATCGACACTTCAGCAAAGTACACACGACTATGGAGGTTGGTGTCCATAAATGCTGTTGCTATCACTTTGACTGCGGAATTAGTCAAATATGGGCACCCACCATTCGTTTCGGACCTCTGCACCACCATAACTCCTTTTGTACACTGAAGGAGCTGAAGAGCTCAGAGAGGGACTGCTCATGCTGTCGGCTGAGATATTTCTGTCAATTATTCCAGCTGATCACATACATAATGCGAAAACTAAGGTACAAATCGGTTTTGAGAGCGTTTAACCGCGGGCAGGTCCTCGGATTAGTTGGATCCATTACAATGACCGTGCTTGCAGTATCGCCCACAGCATGCCTAGAGCACTTTCTGACATATATCATCTAGTAACAAGGGCAGAAAGAGTTGAGTTTCATCAAGATTGGAGGCACAATATTGCTTCGAGCAGTGAAACTCTTAAGTTACTGGGAATTTATCATTTTGTAATCGCTCTGTTTATAGATGGTAAACATGCTCTAAACTGCTCTGCTGTTGATGACATGGTTGGTGTCACTGGTTTGAAGAATAGTTGCTAGTTCATTCTGAAATTTGCCCCTTGAAAAACCAAAAAGCAACTAGAGGTTTGAGGGTTGCGTTCAGTATACTTAAGATTTCTAAGCCAAAGAGAGCCAATGGAAGCAGTGGTGCACCAAGCTTGCCATGCCTTTAGGTATCATCTGAGCACAAGTTTGAAAGAAATTTTATGCTTCTAATTTTTGCTTGTAACTTCGTTTCTAGAATTTGAAACTTGAAAAGATTATGTTTTGAGGGAAATTTATATATGTCGTGCATACTATTGTTCATACATTATGAAAGATTCCAAGTATTTCACATAATAAATTGAAATCTCATTCCAACAATTGACTCTAAGCAATCTTTGACAGACTAGAGGTTTCCGAAGGGATTCAGATAGGGGGAGAAAACCCTAGTCCAAAGTAGAAGAAAAATCGAAGAAGCAAAAAATTTAAAAAAATAAAAGGGAAAAGAAAAATGTAACCTGAATTATTGTTGCAGGGGAGGCAGCAAGAGAAGATGAAAACAGTGAAAAGACACATCAAGTGCAGAACAGTCTCTATACAGATGGGGACAAAACAGAGCAGCATCTTTCCAATTCCCAGGTGAGAACAGATCAAAGCTTTTGGAAGAGAGAGACACAGAGCCCCAACCACACATTATGTTGGAAAAGACGGGAAGCCTTTTTACCATCCACCACCCTCTTCAAAAATCTCATTCCATTGTAAAGACATTCCTGTTTTCAAAAAAAAGTAGAAGAAAATTTTTGGGGACCCTCGAAAGAGCTTCCCTAAAGGAAGATAGAAAGACAACACAGAGGAGGCAGAGGAAGTTTGTCAGATTGTCTGTTGAAAGAGACAACACAGAAAGTGTAAAGCCATGGGATCCCAGGGAAGGCTCCATGTACTGATAATTGGAAACTGGGTGGCCATAAGCATGGCCTCTTTTTGGTTTATTCAACTTAGCTTATCTAGATCACAAATGACAAATTAGTGAGCAGTGATCACTGGACTAGTACATCAGTGACTACATATTGGACTAGTTCATTTGATTGTTGAATGTCACCGCGAGGGTTGAACAGTCACGAGGAACATCTAACAATGTAACTCTTGCGTCGAGCCTTCGACTCGGTCTAAAATGTTCTGATGAAATGAACTCGCAAACTTTGTAATTGTGGTTGTTATGATCTTACCTATTTAAAGTACACTTAGACCTCTAAGTTTATGCATTATACTGCAGGATGCGAGTGCCAGGTCAAGTAACAGGTGTGGCCATGAGATGACATTGATTAAGATAGGACAATCAATCGAATGTGCATTGGTTTAGTCACTAGAGAGAGAGAGAGAGAGGCCAAAGATATCTGTCATCTGCTCTTTAGTTTTTTAGCTCTCAGAGAGAGAGAGAGAGAGAGACTGTGTGCTTGTGAGTTTTTAAGAGAAATACATCAGTAGCACCTGATGCAGAACTAGAAGCAGCTCATAATGGCAGCTTATTACCCCAACAACGTCACTACTGATCACATTCAACAGGTTCACTTCTCACTGTCTCTGTCTCTTGGTTTTCTTCTGCCATTCTTTTAGCTAGTCTTCACGTTATGTTGGTGTATTTTTAGTCTCGTCTTCCTTTCTTGTTTTGTGGAAGCATCTTTTCCATTGGTGGCATTTCCCCTGCACGAAGCATATGTTGAATAAATTAAGATAGAAGTTGTTGTGGACTAACCTTTCAACCGAGTAAAATTAAGTTAGAAAATCTTGTTTTTTTCTTCTTTTTCTGCTAGTGCTAATGGTTGGTTATTGACTCGTAGATCTTCAACACCATCTCCAAATCCTTCTTACCCCAATTTATCACACCAGATGGACCATTTTTTCCCTGAAAAACGAATCATTTTTTTTTTGCAGTAGTTGGTTTGTGCTATTATGTCGTGGTATTTATGATTCTGTTGTTTCACTTGAATGCATGCAGTACCTAGATGAGAATAAGTCCTTGATTTTGAAGATCGTCGAGAGCCAGAATTCGGGGAAATTGAGTGAATGTGCAGAGTAAGCAATGCCTTCACTTGCAGCTTACCAAGATCAAGGTTGAAATGATTTGAAACTCCATGCTTATAATTTCATTGGAATCGCTTTCGAACTGTTCTACAGAAATCAGGCCAGGCTGCAGAGAAATCTCATGTACCTAGCTGCCATTGCTGATTCTCATCCACCTCCAAACATTCATCCACAGGTAAACAAGTAATCTATTCCAACACGGGACAAATATTAGCATTTCATTAGTTTTAATCAAGTCATCATGTTTTAGCACCTTGAGACGCCTTGACCTTAATCTGAAGAACCCCGACTTTGTAACCTTGCAGTTTTCTTCGAGTGGTGTTATGCAGCCAGGAGTGCAGTACGCGCACCACCAGCAAATGACGCCGCAGGCGCTTGCAACGATGCGATCCTCCATGCTCTACCCTCAGCAGCCTTTCTCAGCACTGCAGCAGCAGCTCGGTGCGAGTTCCGGCGGAGGCACAGGATTCAACATCCTCCACAGTGAGGCAAGCCATTCAGGCATTGGCCGCTCGGCGTTCGGTGGCGGAGGTGGAGGGTTCCCCGAGTTCACCCATGCCTCGACAGGGATGTCGAGCGGTAGCAAGAACGACGTGGGCAGTGTGACTTCTTCTGAGGGCCGAGGAGCAAGCTCACTGGGTGGCACGGGCTGCGGCGGCGATAATGCAGAAACCCTTTACATGAAAGCAGCAGATCATGAAGGGAATTGAAGGGTGGGTGAGGATGGCAAACGCTCCACCCCACTCGAGGCCCCTAGTTGCTTGCTTGTTAGGCTTATGCGCAAAAAAGACTGACTGATTAGCTTTATGTTCTTGTTTTCCTAGGCAGATGATGCATTGATACTGTAAATTTCTGCAGGATGAATCGATTGGCTATGTGCTTTTGCTCTTGGTTGGCCTATTTCGTTTCTTTCCGTTGCTGAATGTGACATCTTGAATATGCTCTTCTTTATGATCTTAACCTTTGAGCCTGGATCAAAGTTTGATCATGTGAACATATCTCAGCCCCGAAAAAAGATCAACTTGCACAAGTTCAGCGTAAGGAAGCGAATCTCATCAGCCTGATAATTTTTTGCTGCAATTTAGGATGATAACGATATCGACAAAACTGAGCAATTTTCCCATGACAGGACGCGAACGGAAGCAGGAAAATGGGTAGAGGTGATGGGTCTATTTGTTCGACTTGTCAAACCACGAGGGTCTAGGAGCTGCTTGGCCTTAATCGATGACTTGCAGTTAGGTCCATTAGTTACTTCCGACATGTTAGAATCATATTGTTGCTTGACGGCTAAAGAGGTCAGATTTGCGATGTTCAAACATAGGTAATCAGCTTCCAAGAAAAACTCAAACCACATCAGTACACCCAAAACACAATCTAAACACAAGGACGCAAAAGTGACAGGTTCAAAAGCCATAACATCATGTGAACTCCATCTAGCAGCAAACCTGAAGCTTTGCCAGTCTTGCCCGTCATTCTTCGACATTTCTTTTACTCTCGCGTCGTGTTTGTATGCTTCGATTTTTCTTCATTTCACCAGGAGTATTGGCAAGTACGGAAAATTTGCGATGTTACTTATAGGACACTTGCAGTTGGCAAGCTCAATTTGGCAGTAATCTCATTGAAATGCGGATTGCTGAAACGACTGAACTCTTATTTATACCACGGCAATGATCTTATCCACAATATCTTTTCACAAAAATAGAAATGGAATCTAGTTTTTTTGAATATATATTTTGGTTTAAGCTCCCTCCTTTGATCATACGAAGAGACATTGAGAATGAAACCCGAGCAAGCCTTCTGACCACTCTCTCGAGAAGACACGTTCATCCAAAAGCCCATTAAAAGGCATAGAGTATGAACCATGGCTTTGCTCCAAAGTCTTCTGGGATTGCAGATTACGCTGGACCAAACTCCGGCTCGTATCCTCACCGTACTTGGAGAACTCCCCGGCGTCAGAGTCTTTGCCGGTCAGCTCCTGGACGATCGCGCGGAACTCAGAAGCATTGCGAGCCTTCACCATGACGGGGCTCGAAATGTACCTGATCTTCAATGGTTTCTTCTTGGCTAAACTAGTGGGTTTTTGGCTCTTAGCTACCTGGTGAAAATTGAGCTTGCCCATGAATGATGATGTATGTGGGGAGAAGAGAGACTGGCTCTCTAATTTCACAGAGGCTTCCATTTATAGAAGCTGTAGCTAGGGCAGATTGAGCCAGGAAAGTCAGGACATTGTCAAACAGTTAAATCGAGTGGAGCTTCCCAGAAATGGGGATCCAGGACGAGACAAAATTGGAAAAAGCACAGAAGATGACCAGAGAGATTTAAGTTGCATGACCATGCAAATTAGTGACCAAAATTCCAAAGAGTCTGCCCTCGTCCCGGCTTCCTCAAAAGGCTTCATCTCTTTGCCAATTCCCTTTTTCTAATAAGACCAATTTTGACTGCCAACAGTACTGCTCAACGAAAAATGTACAAATCCATACATATCCATACATTATATTATGCATATTATATACATTATAAAGAGAACCAGGCAACGGCAGCCCGTCACTAACGTGAAAAGTATACAAATGTATAGTTTATGGCCATAGGAGCTCTTTATAATATAAAGTATATATATGGGGGTAGGATGGGTTCATTTCATGCACTTTCGAGGGTGACAATCTGGTATTATCATTATATTCATGTAACGCGGGGTTCGACGATGCTCAGGTTTTGTCTATATACGAGTTCTTTTAAAGAGAAGGCTTACGAAGGTCCACGTATACAGGAAGACGATGTACCAAATTTGCGACGTTTCCTTTTCCAGCATTATTATTTCTTGCCGTGACATGCATCCGTCCCGTTTAAAATTACATGTCGACAATGACAAATTAGAGGAATTAAACATTCTATATTATAGTCTACATCCCGCCTTTACCGTTTTTAATGCTAACTACCAGAATCTTCGATTTGTGATAATTTTATGCAGATAAAATATGAGGGACGGGACCATATGTTATGGTCGTCGGTACTTGGTGTTCGTCGTCGGTCTTCATCAACCCACGTGCAGGAAGACGTCGCTCTCGTCAGTCAAAGATCCAATTTGCTGGTCGAACCCTTTCTAGATTGATTGATTGATTGGCTGGTGATTTGTCACCAATCCCTACGACGCCGTGCCTCAAACTAGTACAAAGTGGGTCTTGAATTCAATCCATATTGGTCGCCCTCTAAAGTGCAAGCGTATGTCTAATTAATTGTATGAAAAGTCCCAATTAATGTATGTCTTGTTAAGTATTCCACATTTGTCGCGTTATTATATACGATGAATTCCTTGCACCAGTAGTGATTTCCTGATTTGGTGAGTTTTTTTTTCCGAGGAAGAACGGTTGTCGAAATTTTCTACTTAATTTTTGCTGCCCGGCACCGCTTGGGATTATGAATCGACTGATAATATTTTCATGGGAAATGAAAATTGCTCTCTATTATTTTTGAAAAATGGTTTACGATCTTGGAAATCGCAATTTTTTTTTATTCATTTGACCTCCATTATGATCATGGACCATTCGAGCCGGGTTGCTTTAGAATCAAATGTCCAAGGGTTAGACTTGTGTGCCCATGTGTTGGACCTAAGTTGTGGATTGTAAAGCATGAGCGTCCAAGCTATTACACCGAGTGCATCATCGCGTGGTCTAGATGCCTGGCGGCCAATTTTGGGCCGCCTACGCCGTGGCTCGAGTCTTTGTAGCGCCGAACCAAGGTCCCTAGGGTCGAATCCAGGACTCCGCGGCCAGCCTTGATTAGGATCCCGTTTGCTAGAATACATGACTCTAATGTTTGAGTCCAAGGCTTCGGCTAGTTGATTCTAAGTCGGCATAAGAGCTTGGGGTTCTTAGCAATCAGACTCAAGTTCCCAATAGTGAAACACAAGACCCTAGTGAGACCTAAATCCCCAATTATTTGCGCCGGGGACCTCGGTGCGAGAATCGGGTCACCGATGGCACCCACGTTACCGGGACCTCGTGGTTGGACCCATGACCTTGGCTATTGGAATTGACTGATAAAACCTACTAGAGCCAGACCTTTGTTAAGTCCACGTGAACTTGGGTGCCGGGCAGGTAAACCCAAGACCCTAGAGCTGGCTTTCAGTCCCCGGCGGTGACGCCGGCGAGATCTGGATCCGGTGGATGTGAAGGCAACGTCTCTCGTTCTTCACGACAGAATTTCTCGATGATAATAATATTCTCCATCTAGAAAGCAATCCCGTTGAACCCACGGACCCAGAAAAAGAATGCATATGCAGGTTCAAACACGTGCCTCTCCATCTACCAATTGGCCCCTCCCTCATCATGGGAATGTCATCATGCACTTCTCCCCCACACTGAAAAAAATTAGTTACGAATTACATGAGTCAAATCTCTAAACAAGAGCGTGTATGTACATACGGAAATCCCAGCTCAAAAAGACTATGTAACTCGTGCAATTTCGATAAGACACTCGTCCAGTCATGTTGGATACTTGTTATTGTTACAATTCTTCCAAAGTTATGTGTTTAGCTAAGACCCATCTTGGCTATGATTCAAATACTTACTTTACATTTAGCATTTATACTTTAGTTTCAATTTCCGACACGCCCTTGATGCCGTTGTTTGTATTAATGACGCCGGTCTACTTGTTGATGAAGTATTCTCGATATCCTGTAACTAAAAGAGCACAATTTTTTTTAGAGGAGTGATATAAACATTACCGTGGGTTTAGATTAATTTACAAAACGATGTGATAGATGTAAGTGAATAAACAATCCAACTAATTTGTAAGATCAATCTTTGTATTTTAGCGTTTAGGTTTGTTATTTTCTTCATGAGAGTAGAGTTAATCATGAGGCCATCTAGACGATGGGAGCTCATGTGCTGTCTTTCTAGTCAAGGTTTCACATTCTCGTTGACTGTTGACACTGGCTGTGCGTTGCATCTTGTGTCCATAAAACGTTAGTCTCTTTTGGGCCCCTTTGGCCATGTCTCATCTCTCGGCACATGTTATTGAAAATTGAAAAAATTATCAAAAAAATTATAAACCTATTGCAATTGTGCCGATTCAATCATAAATCTTTTTCTTGTCAATATAAATCATAATCTTTTGCATTTGTATCGATTCAATCCATTCGGCATTTTGGCCGAAAATCGCTCGACCATTCTATGTGGTACGTGGCGCAGTCGACGTGAACGTGAATATTTTTACAAAACATTTTAATAATTTTTGTATTTATTTATTTATCATTTTTCTTTTTTTTTCTTTTCTTTCTCTTTCTTTGTTTTTTTCTTCCCTTCTTCCGCTAGCTGGTCACCAAACCTTGACGATCAGCTAGAGGCAAGGGAAGGCGAGATCAACCTTGCCGTCGCTGGGCGAGCCTCACCCTTGCCGTCGCTAGGCAAGGACAAACCTCGCCAGCCCAATGATGGCAAGTCTCATCCACTCCTGGCAAGGCTCAACCTCATCCATTGCTAGGCGAGGTTGGCCTCACCTCAATACCTAATTGACTGAATTGACAGAAATGAAAAAGGTACTCAATTGGCTTAAAAAAAATTTAGAACTGAATTGACACAATTACAATATATTTAAGATTTTTTTGGTAAGTCTTCCCTTTGAAAATCCTTATCACGAATAAGTATTAGTTTTGGGCTTCTTGTTTCCAAAAAAATTAATTTCAATCTGGATTGGTAATGAATGCCCACCATATTTTCTGTTGGCATTAGCTCTATGTATCAAATGCTAACTGTAATGAGCTTAATTGATGATTAATATAAAATTATTGTTGCCATGATGAGGAATTGGAACAAGGGAGAAAATTAATGTGCAGTGAGCCATCCTTGCATAAGGATGTTTTCTCAGCCAATTGTGGTAAAAAAAAGCTATTAAGAAAGTCAAACTTATTTGATAGTAGAAAATATCCTTTAATGTCTAGTAATTTGATACTTTATTTAAAGAGCAACTGATGATTTGAATTTCATAGAATTTTATAAAGTTGAGATGAAGTACCTAAAACGGATTAACAGGTGAATCTTTATTAATGTACATGAGTAGAGTACTCAATTATGTCTATTGGACCTAACTCTTCTGTATTTCTTGTGAAAAAAATATATTATCATTGAAATTTTTTCTGAAATCATTATCAACCATTATAAAATAAATTGTTAAATAAGGCGTGATTTGATATTTAAATATTCTCATACTCCGCTACATATGTAGGCTGGATTTTGGCCCAACACTAAGCATAGAAATATATTTTGAGGAAGGCAAATATAGAGTCTGGAAAGATTTAAACCCAAAACCCCATATTCTTGGTAGTGGTTCCACAAAATCTTTTAATCGTAATTAGTAGGTAAAAAAGAATGTTTTTTCACATTTTTTTTCTACAAGCATTTGCCTTTCCAAGTTTACTAGTCTTCAAATGCCAATCCCAAGAAGTTTGAGGACCAAATTTTGTCAAAATTGCACAAGTTACCGAGATCAAGTTTCGAAAGACTAGTCTAGTTGGTGTCACATATATTATTATTACGAGATATGGGACCATCAAGCTAAAAAAAAAAGTTTTGAAGACTCCTAATTTAGTAGTCTACTTTGGCAATAAACAGATAACAGCGCAAGGGAAGATTGCTAATCGACACCTATGTACAAACGATGCCACATATCGGTTTATTTCATGCATAAGTTCAATTTAATTAGATATAACTTTTGATGGATGGCTCAGCCCACCATTTGGTGGAATTCCATCTTCAGTTTTGTAGATGCAAAATTGAAAAATCTATTCCTTTTTCATCTTTCAGACCCCTATGTCATCACATCTTCATTCTTCTAACGAAAGAAAATGTGTTCATTTATGAATTACTGCCATTGAATGACCTATCAATGTCTGATAATCTGACAATACACAACTCGGAAAATACTTCTTGGACAAGGAGATATAACTTCAAGTCACTAGTTTTGTTTGTTGATGATGTCTAGGTCTTAACAAAACACCATTTGTATCATCGGTGGATCTTGTCTTTGTAAGTAATAGATCTTTTCCCACCATTGTTCGGTGTGTCCTCGCCCACCCACGTAACTCAGCAGTCAATCGTTTTCACTTTTTAACTCCTTAATTTTATGCGATTTTTCATTTGCATTGGAGGGTTGGCTTCCCTTCTTCATTTAGAGAGAGTGAACTGGAGGATTGGCCATGTCTTCCCTTCTTCTTTTAGAGAGAGGGAGAGAGAGAGACTTGGTTTATATGCGGTCAGGAATTGGCGCGAGAGGGAAGGTACCGAACTTAACGGCCCTCTTGAAGAATGTCACATTGTGACACCACTCTATTCTCCCACATCCACTCTTGCACAGAACATGAAAATGAAGATTTTCCAAGAACCCCCCCATTGAACTTCTCCTTTTCTCTCCTCTTTCCCATCCCAGACCCATTTTCTCTCACTTTCTCCAGAAAATTTTGCCACTAATCCCACCTTTGTTCCCCTTTTCCCCCCCTCTCTATTCTGGGTGGGTTACCTGATTTCAGTGATTGCAACTGGAACACGCATCATTGAGCCTTCCCGGTATCCGAAAGCCCGAATCATTTGTGGCCATAGCTTTCCATATCTTCGGTGTAATTTTTGCTCTTGAAGATTTCAATGAGGTGATCAACAAGTTATAAACTTTCAGTCGGAGAGGCGAAATGAGATTTCGGGTTGGTGCAGCATTCATTGAGATTGCCATGAGCTTTCTGAACGGAAAACCTGTTCACTGAGAAACCTCAATCTTGAAGTTCAAAATGGTATGTCTTGCTTGTGATCACCTTTGATCTGCTTTTAATTTGCATTGATCTTGCAGCGTTTGTGCTCTGTATGCGTCCATTTGAGTACCCGTGCGATACTGGCTTGCATGTCCCATGTTTTTGGGTCTCTGGATCATAGGTGGAATTTATGAAAGACTTGGTTTCTGCAAATGTAATGGGATAAGCAAGCACCACAGATTAGTGAAGACAATTTAAGCCACTGCATATGGCGGTGACATCATAGCAAGATCGGCATGAGGTCGAATGAGATGGATATTGCTGGAAAAAGTGTGCATTTTTGTTGTGAGGGACTCTAGTAGTTGAACCGCTCATGATTGTCGTGAAAGAAAAGGATGATGTTTGAGGAAATTGACTTCAACTCGAACCATTTTTTATTTCTGGAAACTGGTATCTGGTGATGAATCAGAAGAGGACTCATTGATTTAATTTCTTCCACTTAATCATTTCATCTAAATTAGCTATTGACAGCAATGCCATACTTGTCTGAAATGACTAGAGCCACATTCGTCCTTATTTTTAGTATAAGCAAACATTTGCGATGCATTTGATGTTTCTGACTCATTGATTTAATTTCTTTCAATCAATCATTTCTTCTAAATTAGCTATTGACAGCAATATGCCATACTTGTCTGAAATGACTAGAGCCACATTAGTAGTTCTAATTAAACATTTGCGATCCATTTGATGTTTGCCTGACTATATTAAACTGACATTGCACAAAGTTTAGACTTTGTTTAATGATTCTCTATATCCAAAATATGTAAATAGTTGTTGGTTTCTTTTTCCAAGTCATGACGATTTTCATATATCCTTCCCTATTCTTAATTTGTTAACAGAGTAATGTAAAAAATTATGAGTTTCTCTGTCTTTTCGTGGGTTAAGTCATCTTCTCGCATGTCATAATGTGTCTGCTGAAAGTCTTGAGTTTTTGCATTCGTGTCTGCAGGGAACACCGGTGAATATAATTGTTGGTTCTCATGTCTGGGTTGAAGACCCTGAATTAGCTTGGATTGATGGACAAGTGTTGAAGATAAATGGGCAGGAACTTGAGATTCAGGCCAATAATGGGAAGAAGGTTCGACAGTACTAATTAGTTGAATGTTGTGACTTTCACAAAGCATAATAGTAATGTCCAAGGTTTTAATAAATGCAATTGTGTACCTGCTATTAGCCCCCTGTATATATCGCATTGCCATGAGTCCTATGCGTGATTTTTGGACATAGAGTTGAGTTCACTGTTGTTGTATTCTCCCCCAACATGGTCACATCAGACTTCTTTTCTAGAAATAGACTGAGAACCATTTGCATAATCAATGACATAGAATGTCCTTTTGTCATAGAGCAGCCTCAAGGGAAGGCATTATGCTCTATCTTCCTATAAATCAAAAGATGTTGCTTTGCTCAACGTATTTATATCTGTAATTGATCAGCAGATGATACGTAGTTGTCTTCACTAAAAACCCATGATAAGGTAAAAGCTCAAAGGGTTCATCCTATTACATGGTTTTTTAGCTGTCACTAAAACCCGTTACAATCGTACTTGCGGGTTTGAAAATGGTTCCTAACACAAATTTTCTTTTCAGGTGGTTGCAAATCTCTCGAAAATATACCCAAAAGACATGGAAGCTCCAGCAGGTGGAGTTGATGACATGACCAAGTTATCGTACTTGCACGAGCCTGGAGTTCTGCAGAATCTGAAGACAAGATACGAATTGAATGAAATCTACGTAATTGCGATTGCCTTTTTTACATCCTAATGCTTCCGAACTTCAGAGCTGTTCCTTAATTTATACAGAGTTTCCATCGACAACATTGTTGATTGTGCCTCGTTCATGGCAGACATACACTGGAAGTATTCTTATTGCCATTAATCCGTTCCAAAGACTTCCTCATATCTACGATGCTCACATGATGCAACAATACAAGGGAGCGCCACTCGGCGAACTGAGCCCACACGTCTTTGCAGTGGCTGATGTCGCATACAGGTAACTTCAATTTAAAACTTCAAAGACTTAATTGCTCTTTTCCGAAGTTGAAGACCCAGTTACTAATACTAGTGCAATTACGTGAAACCAGGGCAATGATACATGAGGGAAAGAGTAATTCTATCCTAGTCAGTGGAGAAAGTGGAGCAGGAAAAACCGAGACCACGAAAATGCTCATGAGATACCTTGCCTTTTTGGGAGGCCGAGCTGCAACTGAAGGACGGACAGTTGAACAACAAGTTCTAGAAGTATCATAAACTGCCTAGTTACTCTTAATTGGTCTAACAATACTTATTCATGAGGCCACATTTATTGTCTTACTAAAAAATTGTGCAAATGCAGTCAAATCCAGTTCTTGAAGCATTTGGGAATGCCAAAACTGTTCGAAATAACAATTCCAGGTTAGAATGAAAACAGCTGTCGAATTTTTTTTCTCACTCAATGCTAGTGCATTAGCATTAGTTGTGTTGTGGAGATATTTTGACTTTGTCGAGAGATTGACATGATACTCTACAAATTAAACTGGTGCAGTCGTTTCGGGAAGTTTGTGGAGATACAGTTTGATAAGCACGGAAGAATATCAGGCGCGGCCATTAGGACATACCTTTTAGAGAGGTCTCGTGTTTGCCAAATTAATGATCCGGAGCGCAATTACCATTGCTTTTACCTGCTTTGTGCAGCTCCTCAGGAGGTATTGCTATTATTATGGCTTCCATGGCGTTCTATTTGTCCACATCTATGTTCATGGACATCTCATATCTCTTGTTACTACTGTATCTCCATAGGAAATTGAGAAGTATAAGCTAGGAAACCCCAAATCGTTTCATTATCTCAACCAGTCCAAATGCTATGAGCTGGTTGGTGTAAACGATGCACATGACTATCTTGCCACTAGACGAGCTATGGACATTGTGGGAATAAGTGCAAAAGAGCAGGTATATCGATTGAATAATCATTGACAGTAAGTAATTTACAGCACCGACAGGTTGATTTCTCCGGTCTCCTGACTACTACTATTCTCCCCTCAGGAAGCAATTTTTAGAGTTGTTGCTGCGATTCTCCATCTTGGAAATATTGTGTTTTCCAAGGGAAAGGAAATTGATTCATCAGTCCCCAAAGATGATCAAGCTAAATTTCATCTCAATATGACAGCAGAGCTTCTCATGTAAGAACTGTGGTGAATGTACTTGGACTATGCTATAATTACATGCATTTTTTCTATTCTAGACAGGCCTATAACATGTAAGGAATTTTATGGTAATAATGATCTTCCCTTTATTTAAGGTGTGACCCCGCGGCGCTGGAAGATGCATTATGCAAGCGTGTTATGATCACTCCTGAAGAGGTCATAAAGCGTTGTCTTGATCCTCAAAGCGCAACAGTTAGCAGGGACGGATTAGCAAAGACAATATATTCCCGATTGTTTGATTGGTAGATTGCCAAATTGACTCTAATCATAAAAGGTTTATGAAGGTGTATTTAGTTTTTGCCTGACAACTCCATGCTGTCAATGCACAGGTTAGTTGACAAAATAAACTCCTCGATTGGACAAGATGCCACATCAAAATCACTGATTGGAGTCCTTGATATTTATGGCTTTGAAAGTTTCAAAGCTAATAGGTAAGCATGGGATAAACCACTTAAAAGCATTGTAATGAATGACAGTTGGTTCATCTTTCTATTAGGAATTTTTTTTTCGTAATCTGGTACTTATACATCATTTTGCAGTTTCGAGCAGTTCTGTATTAACTTTACAAATGAGAAGCTGCAACAACACTTCAACCAGGTAAGGATTCTTTTGCTTACCCTATAACTTTATTTTGGCCTTATCAATTTTTGTCTTCACAATGTTTGTTGATGAATTTCAGCATGTCTTCAAGATGGAACAAGAAGAATACACAAAAGAAGAGATCGATTGGAGCTACATAGAATTCGTTGATAATCAAGATGTCTTGGATCTTATTGAAAAGGTTTGATTCTTCTCTTGTCAGTTATCGTCATGAAGTGATTCTAAAACTTTCATTAATTTACAAGTAAGGTTTTCTTGCTGCAGAAACCAGGTGGAATTGTTGCCCTGCTTGATGAAGCCTGGTATGATCCACTGTTTTGCCCATTAATCACCATTGCAGGTTCTAGTTTCAAATAGAATTTTTCATTTGACAATATTCTGCCCCAGTCATCCAAAGTTAGTGAGCCGGTGATTGGGTTCCTTTGAATTGTTTGTAGCTTTGGGATTTCTGTCTTATTCATGAGATCGGTCCCTATTTCTGACTTTGTTAATAGTCAAGAATGTTTATTTGCAGTATGTTTCCCAAGTCAACGCATGAAACATTTGCAAACAAACTTTATCAGACATTCAAAAATAACAAGCGCTTCATCAAACCAAAATTGTCTCGGACTGATTTTACCATCGCACATTATGCTGGAGAGGTAGGTTATGTTGATGGACTCTAATATATGTGAAAGAAAAGTAGCTTCACATCCATGATGTTCTCTCCTCGCACTGATTTTTTCAGGTCTTGTACCAATCTGACCAATTCCTAGACAAGAACAAGGACTATGTCGTACCAGAGCATCAAGATTTGTTGAGTGTGTCGCAGTGTAGTTTTGTTGCTGGCCTTTTTCCTCCTCTGCCAGAGGAGACCAGCAAATCTTCCAAGTTTTCCTCCATCGGATCTCGGTTCAAGGTGATCTTGCTTTAGTGTTTCGCTTTCTCAGTTTCCCTATTACCTCATTCCTAACTATTTTGATGACTTAATGATGCAGATGCAACTACAACAACTGATGGAGACGTTGAACTCCACTGAGCCCCACTACATCAGATGTGTTAAACCAAACAACCTTCTCAAACCTGCCATATTTGAGAATGTCAATATCATGCAACAATTGCGTTGTGGTGTGAGTACGACATTATTTCTTACCTCATCTTCATTTGTTAATGTATCTGGTTTGCTGCTAGAAGTGATGAGTGTCTTCTGCAGGGTGTCTTAGAGGCAATAAGAATCAGCTGTGCTGGATACCCAACTCGCCGCCCCTTCTTCGACTTCATTAACCGATTTGGAATTCTTGCTCCGGAGTTTGTAGAAGGAAAGTGAGTATCTGATATACTGTTTAAGTCGACTAGAACTGTGCCGTTCAGCTGCAGATGCATGGCCATAGTTTTATTATTACTACTTTTTGCTGATTGTTGTTGAAAAAACATTTGGATTTCCTGATGTTTATATTTTACATGATCTCGCAAAAATAGCTATGACGAAAAGGAAGCTTGCAAGAAGATTCTTGAAAAGAAGGGGCTCAAAGGGTTTCAGGTAGCTCCTATAGTTTCTGTACTTCTCATTGCTGACTGCTATTCAGTCTGTGTGATCAGGAACAATCATTTCGTGCCCTCAACTTTTGGCAACCAAAACATTTGAGTTTTCTCTATGCTGCAACCATAGTTCCTTGTTTGGAGGAATTGTCTTTGCTTAAAAATGTTTTGAACACATTGAAATTTGCATTATGGTCTTTGAAATTAATGTCAATACACCATTTATGCGTGCAGATAGGTAAAACGAAAGTCTTCTTAAGAGCCGGTCAGATGGCTGAATTAGATGCACGGAGAGCGGAAGTACTAAGCAACGCTGCGAAAATAATCCAACGTCGTATAAGGACCCACTATGCTCGCAAGCGATTCATTGCTATTAGAAAGGCTACGATTGTTGTTCAATCCTTTTGGAGAGGCAAGTCATGCATTTTTTTCCCTTTATAAGAGGGCAACCAGAAAAGTCATGCCTTTCTCACACTTCATAAGAAAAAATCCTCATCTTGTTCTACATGATGACAGGACGGTTGGCTTGCAAGCTTTATGATCGGATGAGGCGGGAGGCCAACGCTGTGAAAATTCAAAAACACATACGTAGGCACCAAGCTAGAATGACTTACAGCATACTCCATGCTTCGGTGCTTGTCTTGCAAGTGGGTTTAAGGGCGATGGCTGCACGTAAAGAATTCAGATTCAGGAAGCAAACAAAAGCAGCAATCATTATTCAGGTTAAATTCTAGGAATAGTTCGATTGCATCACTTGATATCAAGTGTATTACATGCTAACAATTTTTGTTCTCTAACTTCTTGCCAAATGCAGACGAGATGGCGGTGCCATAGGGCTGCCTCCTACTACAAGAGGCTTCAAAGGGGATGTATAGTTGCACAAAATATATGGAGAGGAAGAATTGCCAAAAAAGAACTTAGGAAACTGAAAATGGTATGCACTACATAATCTTCTGTGCTTTGCCACACAAAATACTATGCAGATTTTCCATCATATTGTAGATCATACTATCAATGTGACAGTTCTTGAGGAAAATGTTCTAGCCGGAAAAATAAGAGTATAGGCGGGTCATGTTGGTTTCTAAGTTTTTTACCTCAACAAAGGGGAATGAAAATGGTGGCATGAATTGTCTAAAAGATGTGTGGATTATACATTCAAGTTGTCCTTCGATATGTCTTCTTCATGGCTATGTAATTGTTGATACTGTTCGGAAATGGACATATATTATGCAGACGTTCTTATGAATTGTTTCATGTCATTCCTGTTTGTTTTCACTGGGCTGAACACTTTCAATTCCTGTCATGCTTCAGGCTGCGAGGGAAACAGGTGCACTCAAAGAAGCAAAGGATAAGCTTGAAAAACATGTGGAAGAATTAACATGGCGACTACAACTGGAAAAACGTTTAAGGGTAATATCTTGTTTCTTAGTGTGGAGCTCCCTTTTCATGGGCCATCTAGTACAGGGCCTCTTTGGGATACTGTGTTTTAAGTACTTGATTGCATCCTCATTCAAAGTAAAATTATTTGTGCAGACTGATTTAGAAGAAGCCAAAGCACAGGAGATAGTAAAGTTGCAAAATTCAGTCCAAGCCTTGCAGACCAAGGTTGATGAAACAAATGCAGAGCTTGTCAAGGAACGAGAAGCTGCAAAAAAAGCCATTGAAGAAGCACCTCCTGTCATTAAAGAAACCCAAGTTTTTGTGGAGGACACAAAGAAAGTCGATTCTCTAACATCAGAAGTAGAGAACCTGAAGGTATAGTAATTTGCACGAAGGATGTCATCAAATAGTCATAATATCGCGGATTTAGACAGACATCTCGTATAATGTTAAACCATAACCAATATATGATCAACCAGGCCATGCTGGATTCAGAGCGAGAAAGAGCAGATGAATCAGATAAAAAGTATACGGAAGTCCTGGAGAACAGTGAAGAACGACGCAAAAAGCTAGAAGAAGCAGAGAAGAAGGTTCATCAACTCCAGGAATCTCTGACCAGGTAACTCTTCCTTCAGATAACTTATTCCCTATTATGAATGAACTAACTCCTACAACCCTAACAAAAACACGTATAGACTGATGTTAATGAACCATGCATCTAAACATATCCTTTTGTAAGTACACTTTTCATTTCATCTTTGTGACAATTATGACTTGTCACAGGTATGGCTTGCTGATGTTTGGTACCATTTTAAGTGACATTAATGTTCTTATTAATGTATTTGCGAAACTTTAATATCTGTGAAAAAAAAGTGTAAGGCCAGTTGACAGTTTGCAATCACATAATTAGGTTAGAAGAGAAGATCAATAATCTAGAATCAGAGAATCAAGTTTTTCGTCAGCAGGCTGTGTCGATGGCACCCAATAAGTTCCTTTCAGGTCGATCCAGATCAATTCTTCAGGTAAACTCACGATCATATATTTCCAGATTCACTGGTAGTATCATGACCTAAAATAATTCTTGTCTTGTTGCAAAACTGGCAGAGAGGTGCTGACAGTGGTCATCTGTCTACAGACTCGAGGCCAAATCTGGTATGACAAACTCTCCAAGATATACATAAAGACTTCTAAATTCCTCTCTATTGAATTTCTCTCACTCGACACGTCTTGAATGGAATAGGATCTACATAGTCATTCGATCAACCACAGAGATTCTTCCGAAGTAGAGGATAAACCTCAGAAGTCATTGAACGAAAAGCAGCAGGAGAATCAAGAGCTGCTCATCAGATGTATCGCACAGCACCTCGGCTTTTCTGGGAACCGACCAATTGCTGCCTGCATCATATATAAATGTTTGTTACACTGGCGATCCTTTGAAGTCGAGCGTACAAGCGTTTTCGATCGGATCATTCAGACTATAGGCAATGCTATCGAGGTTAGAGACGCCTCATGATGTTGCAGCTTTTATTTTCCCCTCATGTCAATCTCCTCCGTACTTGATACCTCCCTAACTTGAATATTATCAAATGGAGCAGACTCAGGATAACAATGACGTTTTGGCGTATTGGTTGTCTAATGCCTCAACGCTTTTGCTTTTGCTGCAACGCACACTAAAAGCAAGTGGTGCAGCTGGAATGGCCCCACAGCGCCGAAGATCATCATCCGCCACCCTGTTTGGAAGAATGACACAAGTAAATTTTCCTCATTAAGCCTGAATTGGGGTTTTTCATTTTTGGATGAATGAGAACAGTATAAATTCCTGGGTATGATGAAGTTCGACTAATTTAGTTTCTGATCCATTCTTATGTTTGCCTTTTTTTTCTCTTTCAGAGTTTCCGTGGAACACCACAAGGCGTTAACCTGTCCATGATCAATGGCAGCATTGGTGGAGGAATGGATTCTTTACGGCAAGTTGAAGCGAAATATCCAGCTTTGCTTTTTAAACAGCAATTGACAGCGTACGTGGAAAAGATATACGGAATGATTCGAGATAACCTGAAAAAGGAAATATCTCCGCTACTTGGCTTATGCATCCAGGTAGTGACCTCTAATTGACGTTATGTTCGGCAATTGATTATGAGATTTGTGTCTACGGTGATACCTTCAGTCAAGAATAGCTTACACGAGTTTTCTTTGCCAATGATGAACTAGGCACCAAGAACATCAAGAGCAAGCTTAGTCAAGGGGGCTCGCTCGGTGGCAAATACGGCAGCCCAGCAAGCTCTAATTGCACACTGGCAGGGAATTGTGAAGAGCCTCGGGAACTTCTTAGACACCCTGAAATCGAATCATGTCAGTAAACTCCGTTTAGGCCTTTTACATATCTGCTTTATTTCCTAAGTATATATAACATGATGAGCTTCAATTATTTAGAATTTCACATTTTATTGCTCCCGTGTCATCTTATTCTTAGTTGTTGGCCAAATTAATATTCCCTGTTGCAAAGATCTTGTGATTTGTTTATCTGCGCAATTCAGCAGTTGTGACATTTTTTGAGTACGTTTGTCTTTGTTATGTTCCAGGTGCCGCCCTTTTTGGTTCGTAAAGTATTCATACAAATCTTTTCATTCATCAACGTCCAGCTATTCAACAGGTACCTAACTTAGAACTTAGTGCTTTTCAATTGTTTCTGAACCATGAACCAGTGTCTCACTTCATTTTTCTCCCCCAGTCTTCTTTTGCGGAGAGAATGCTGTTCGTTTAGCAATGGGGAATATGTCAAAGCAGGCTTAGCTGAGCTGGAACACTGGTGTTACAAGGCAACCGACGAGGTACAATTTGGACACCATCACTCAGTTGTTGTTCTCTAGGTTTCTTTCTAATCAAGCCAAGTTATGCAGTATGCAGGTTCGGCTTGGGATGAGCTAAAGCATATTCGACAGGCAATCGGGTTTCTGGTAAGTGGGCTACTTTGTTTGTTTCATCACTTTCTGGTGCTTCCGCCAACTGTTGTAGAAAGATGGGCCCAGAATCAATCAAATGTTCGGTCTTGGCAATTCAGGTCATACATCAAAAGCCAAAGAAAACGCTGGATGAAATAAGCCATGATTTGTGTCCAGTGAGTGACTTCAATCACTGAGCTAACTTTGGCGACCTGGAACAGCTCCAGCACCCTGTACTTCTGCTAAGTTCCTACACGATCTAACTCCTCTTTCGTGTTACAGGTTTTAAGTATTCAGCAGCTGTACCGGATCAGTACGATGTACTGGGACGACAAGTATGGCACGCACAGTGTATCTCCGGATGTAAGTTTCTCTCGATGGATTACTCGCTCTAGAACTAGGTTAGAGTCGTTCTCGTCTGTGGAGGATTTCTCGGTCATTTTCTTTTGGCATACTTAAACGGGGCGGAATGCTAATCCTGAACTTGGCTTTCCTCAACAACTCTCGTTCAGGTCATTTCCAATATGAGGGTGTTGATGACCGAAGATTCGAACAATGCAGTCAGCAGTTCATTCCTACTCGATGATGATTCCAGGTTAGCTTCAAGATTTACTTTGAAACAAAATCAGTGCTTCCTCAATTACCATTACGCCGCCATGTTACTTGATCTCCCATAGAGTTTCTCTCTAGGTGACACACAACTTCTCGACTCCTGCTCTCTGTGCAGCATTCCGTTTTCGGTGGACGACATATCGAAGTCGATGGAACAAATGGACATAGCAGACATCGAGCCTCCGCCACTTATCCACGAGAACTCGGGCTTCAGCTTCTTGCTACCGCGGTCTGACTGATCGATGAACAGAGGCGGTTCTCCGATAAAAACACTCCCCATTGACCTGATCGGGATGCAATCTTCTCGAGCACGGCTTTGCTTCTGTACCGCCGTAGATCAGGCGTACTCCGAAGAAATCCCCTCACGGGACACGCCATCGAACCAGGGCGCGATAACTACAGGATAATATTGCCTTCTTACTTTTTGTCACCAATGTCCCTCATCCAGGGGCAAGGAAGTTTTGTTAGGTGAGGTGAATCAATGCTTAATGTGACTCTGAATTCTGTATATAATCTCTCACTATAATCTGTTGATGATTAACATGGAATTTTGCATTAATCAATAGAGGAGACAACCTCTTTTTCTCCCACTCGTTCAGTTTTGCACATTGTGTAAACATGCCAAAAGTCAAGATGAGCAGGGAAGATATCAGCCGCAATATATGTCTGTAAAAACCCATGCAAATGCCACTATCAAGATAGTATAAACATACATGGTATACGAATAATTTCTGTCGGTTTCATCTAAAATCGCAGCATGCGGATCCCACGGATCGCGCCTTCGAGAGGGGCTTTTCTTTAACGAGTAAATAAGGCGAAAATCGAGGAATTATGTAACGATACGCCCCAAGAAGTCAATTAAACCGATCGGATTCGGATAGACCATGCGATACGACTTAGGACATCACGGTTTTGGTGAGAGATATTTTTATGGATGTGGAACACGTGACGTTCCATAACAAACGCTGCCTCGCCAACACGGCGAAAATTTCAATCGAGGGTCGCTTTCTACGCTTTCGATTCCCATTGCTTTGCTTTTGAAAATATCCTTTCCATATACTGCCAATTCGAAAGGTACCACGACCGTGATGTTCATGGCAATTTTTGGTGGACATAGCCCGATACGTAGACTTTACATATTAAGAATATCTTTAAATACCCACGTTATTTTATTTTATTTTTCTTTGGTACATGTTAGTACGTCTACCGAAAAAGGGTTCTTTTTTTAAGGAAAATGACACAAATAGTTCTTGAACAATGACCCGATGTACAATATGATCCCCGAATTTTTAATTTGTTCGATATGACCATGAACATTTTGTGCGTGTTCAAACTAATCTTTGTATTATATGAAAATATTCAATAATGTACATGAACTCATATTAATGAAAGGATAACATTGGTTATTTTCATACAATCTAGGATCCAGTTTGAACATTTATCAAAGGTTTAGGGGCCATGTGAATAAATTAAAAATTCAGGGATGTCATTGCACATTGGGCTCAAGTGTAGGGACCACGTTAAAAAAATTGAAAATTCGTAGATCACATTACACATTACATCAAAGTTTAAGGGCCATTTATGTCATTATCTCGAGTTTTTTACATAAGAAAGACACGGTGGAGCTATCGATATAATTCTTGAAGCTAATGATTTTTCCGCTTATATGACGAAGGATCCGATTGTTTCGAAAAAATGAATAATTTTGAAATTATTTTTTTAAAAATGATCGTTTATATTACTTACAGAAATGAACGAACAAAAAATATTTTTATTGTTTAAGAAAATGTTTAAACATGAATAGTTATAAGTTAATTATTTTAAATGATAAGAGTAATTTTTATTAAAATAATATATATGTTTTCCAAATCAATGTTATAGTACGAGTCACTTCACATCATTAATTTGTAATTTATGCTCCACAGATAAGATCCTGGTTTCTCGTAATCCTATAGGTTGGCCTTTTCAAAAAATTGGGGGCGACACGTGTGTCACGTGGATTTTGTCTGCCAGAGTCATTTTGTCCTAAATCCATGGTTGCATGCGAAAAGATAAGTAGTGTGGAAAATGGACCGCCTAAATTAAGAACCATCCTGATAACTCTATAAAAATAGAGTTATTTTATCTACTTTAGGTAATAAATAATGTAATATTTTTTAGAATATATTTGGATTTCCTTTTATTTACTTAATTTTTTCCTTGTTTATGTAAAATATTGAGATATGAAGAAAATAAGGAAAATATGAAAAAACAAGAAGGAAAGAAATATGCGATCCAGAGAAGAGTTAGAAGGTAGATATCACATTGGGAATTCTGCAATTTATTCCCTAATTTTATGCGAAAAAGAAGCAATTGTCTTGTGAGAGGAGTCTTGTATGTTATCATATAAATAGGATAAATTGGGGGAATATGGAGTTTTTTTTGTGGGAGATCGTTTTTGTTTTCAGTGTTATGAGAGTTTTTCAAGTATTTTGAAGAGAAGACAAAAGTGGTGACAGAATTCTTGTTCTTTGATTCAAGATGTTTAGTTTAATTTCTATTGTCGTTTCTTCTTCTATTATGTTCTAATTTTCTTTGTTAGAGTTACGATGTAGCCTAACCATGATGATATGAATTTCATGCTTTTTATGCTTTGCAAATAATTTTTTTTTGGTAAGTTAAGTATTGTATAAACTTTTCAAAGCCATGCTTACAGGAATGGTAATCGAACACAAATAATTTCATTCATGTGAGTTATATATTATTGTGCTTCATGTGTTTAGGTGACTGGCCACCACTTGAATGATCTGATGTGTATATTTGAGACCGAGAAGTGATAATATGCAATTGCTCCTTATAATATATAACCATGAATTAAATGTGGATAGAAATATACCATATTATTTGTGTAGTTTTCGGTGATAAAGTGATCCAAAAGATTCAATGTAAATCGGGAATATTCACAAATTTTAATGTGCTTATGTTTATTTAAATTCACATAGAAATATAGTGAATTGATAAACTGAGTAGGTTTGTTATACTTAGAGATAGGATAGTAAATAAACTAGGAAATTCCGCTATCACATGTTTGATATTATTCTTGTATGCATAATGATCCGAAATTCATATCTAGTGATTATGGTGAAATCGGATGCTCTAACATATTTTACTTGATTGATTATCTGCCTTTAGTTTATAAAATTCCATTTTTAAAAATTGTCAATTTTTATTTGTTCTCAATTATATTTTGATTTGTTAGATAAATTTTAGAATTAGTTTATTTTTAATATTTAATTGGTTTATTATCATTAATCTCTATGGGACGATACTCTTCTCGTCATTGTATTACCTGTTCAACACGTTCGTTGATACGTACAGAATTTTATGAACAAGTTTTTGGCGCCGTTGCCAGGGATTGTTTATTTAATACCAATTAATATTGATACCGGATAATTTTAAGTTTAATCTAGCTTTTATCTTTTTTTTTTCAGAGTATACATTGGTGCATGATACATAGTCAACAAGGAAAACTTACTAAGTTTGATCCAGAAATCGAATACACATTTAAAAGGCGACTGAGAGAACAGAAAAATCACATTAAAAAGATGGAGGGAGTTGATGTTAGTAGAAATCAACGTAGACTCTTGAAAGATTATGCTGCGCCAACAGTTGAGGGCACCACATCAAGTATCAGGAGACCTGCAATTCAAGCAAACAACTTTGAAATCAAGCCATCACTGATTCAGATGCTTCAACAATCAGTGCAATATAGTGGGCTACCAAGCGATGATCCAAATGCTCACATCGATGCTTTTCTTGAAATCTGTGACACAATTAAATATAATGGAGTTTCATATGATGCTGTTAGATTGAGATTATTTCCATTCTCTCTTAGAGACAAAGTTAAAGGTTGGCTCTCTTCTCTTCCTACAGGATCGATGACTACATGGAATGATATGGCCCAAAAATTTCTTGGTAAGCTCTTTTCCACCTGCAAAATCTGTAAAAATGCGCAACAATATTACTAATTTTATGCAGATGGATAATGAATCATTGTATGAAACATGCGAAAGATTCAAGGAGTTTTTTAGGAGATGCCCATATCATGGATTACCCGTATGGATGCAGGTACAAACTTTTTATAATGAGTGTAGTACAAATCTCCGTTCTATGATTGATACAGCTGCAGGGGGAACTCTGAATAATAAAACACCAGAAGAAGCCTACAACTTATTAGAGGAGATGACATCCAATAGTTATCAATGGCCTACTGAGAGGATACCAATGCGAAAAGCTAGCGGAGTTCATGAGGTGGATGCTTTCACGGCAATCGCTGCGCAAATTAAAGCACTCAACAAAAAGATAGATAATATGAGTGTTTTAGATATGAAAATTCAGAATATGACATGCAATTTTTGTGGTGGACATGTTAGCACAGAATGTCAGGTAGGTAACACCTTTGCTCAATCTAATGAAAATGCTAACTTTGTTGGGAATTTTAACAAATCATAGAATAATCCCTACTCCAACACGTACAATTCGGGATGGCGCAATCATCCAAATTTTTCATGGAATAATCAAAATGTGACGAGACTGCCACCGAAATTCAAACAACCAGAAGAGACAAAGTCCAGTCTAGAAGATATAGTCACAAAACTTACCAACACTACTCAGGACTTCATCAAGAGCACAGATGTGAGATTTCAGAATTAAGAGGCTTCAATCAGAAATCTAGAGATGCAAGTGGGGCAGTTAGCAAACATGATGTCTAGGAGACAACAGGATTCTTTGCCTAACAACACAGAGAAAATCCAATTGAAAATGTAAAAGCTATAACCCTGAGAAATGGTAAACAAGTGGGTGAATAAGATACCAAACAAGAGATTTCTAGAGACAAAGAAGAAGAGGTCAAGAAACAACCAAAGGAGATAGGCAAGAGCAAACTTTTTCCAGATAATCCCAAGCCATACGTGTTGCCAGTTCCATTCCCTCAACGACTCCAGCAGCACAAAATAGATAAGCAATTTTCTAAATTTCTTGATGTTTTTAAAAAATTGCACATTAATATCCCTTTTGCAGATGCTTTAGCACAAATGCCTAACTATGCAAAATTTTTGAAGGAGATTTTGGCAAACAAAAGAAAGCTAGAGGATTACGAAACTGTGAAGTTGAATGAGGAATGTTCGACCATCCTACAAAATAAATTACCTCCGAAGTTAAAACATCTAGGGAGTTTTACAATTCCTTGCACTATTGGAGATTCTTACTTTGAAAAGGCATTGTGTGATTTAAGTGTAAGTATTAATTTGATGCATTTCTCTATTTTTAGAAAATTAGGATTGGGTGAAGTAAAAGCAACTACAATGTCGCTTCAACTTGCTGATCGATCAATTAAATATCCGAGAGGTATTGTGGAAGATGTATTGGTAAAAGTTGACAAGTTTATTTTTCCCGCAGATTTCATAGTTCTTGACATGGAGGAAGATTTTGAGATGTCACTTATTTTAGGTCGTCGTTTTCTAGCAACAGGAAGAACTCTTATTGATGTATAACAGGGAAAGTTGATTCTTAGAGTCCAAGATGATCTTGTTTCTTTTAATGTTTTTAAAGCAATGAAATATCCCTCTGATGATAATTCTTATTTTAGAGTTGAGACAGTTGACAAGTTGGTGAATAATGTTTTTCAAGAAAATATTTTTAAAGATCCACTTGAAGCATGTTTGGTTCAACCAAAAGACAGAGAAATTGAGAATGAGGAGATAATGGAGTATGCAACTTTTATGGAGGCAAATCCAACATATTCAAGGCATAAGGCAACAAAATTTGAGGAGTTGGGACAACACACAACGAAGCTTAAGCCATCAATTGAAGAGCCTCCTATTTTTGAACTCAAACCCTTACCTTCTCATTTGAAATATGCTTATTTAGATGTAATTTCTTCTTTACTAGTAATTATATCTTCTTCTTTGACAGATTTGATAGAGGAGAAACTGCTCAGAGTGTTGAGAGAACATATAAAGGTGCAATTGAATGGAAAATAGCTGACATCAAGGGAATTAGTCCTTCAATTTGCATGCACAAAATTTTGATGGAGGAACAACATAAACCCACTATCCAACCTCAGAGGCGTTTGAACTTGAAAATGCAAGAAGTGGTGAAAGCTGAGGTAATTAAGTTACTTGATGCAGGGATCATCTATCTTATCTCTGATAGTTCCTAGGTAAGTCCTGTGCAAGTTGTGCCAAAGAAAGGTGGCATGACTATTTAGAAAAATGACAATAATGAATTGATTCCTACTAGGACAGTTACTGGATGGTGTGTGTGCATGGATTACAAAAAATTGAATGATGCCACTAGAAAAGATCATTTTCCTTTACCATTTATTGATCAAATGTTGGAAAAACTTGCAGGACATGAGTTTCTTGATGGATATTCAGGGTATAATCAGATTCCTATTGCACCAGAAGATCAAGAAAAAACTATTTTCACTTGTCCCTATGGTACTTTTGCTTTTAGAAGAATACCCTTTGGTCTTTGTAATGCACCAGCTACTTTTCAGAGATGCATGACGGCTATTTTTTTTTTTTTGATATGGTTGAAAAATATATTGAGATTTTTATGGATGATTTTTCCGTTTTTGGCTCATCATTTGACTCTTGTTTAAATAATTTGGCTTTGGTCTTACAAAGATGTGAGGAGACTAACTTTATTTTAAATTGGGAGAAGTGTCATTTTATGGTACAGGAAGGAATAGTGCTCGGGCATAAGATTTCTAGAAATGGAATAGAAGTCGATCGAGCCAAAGTGGAGGTTATTGCAAAATTGCCTCCACCAACATCTATGAAACTTGTCAGAGGATTTTTGGGTCATGCAGGATTCTACAGACGGTTTATAAAAGATTTTTCAAAAATTGCTAGACCCCTATCTAATCTTTTGGTAAAAGATGCACTATTTAATTTTACTGATGAATGCGTGCAGGCTTTTTAACACTTTAAAGGAGAAGTTAATCAGCACCAATCATGGCAACACCAGAATGGAATTTACCTTTTGAGCTAATGTGTGATGCTAGCGATTCTACAGTGGGAGCTATTTTGGGACAGGGGAAGAATGGAATTTTTCAAACCATTTACTATGCCAGTCGAACCTTCTCAGGCGCACAATTGAATTATTCAACAACAGAAAAGGAACTTTTGGCAGTAGTTTTTACTTTTGATAAATTTCGTTCTTATTTAATTGACTCAAAAGTTATAGTTTATTCTGACCACTCTGCTCTTAAATATCTGCTTGAAAAGAAAGAATCAAAACCACGTTTAATTAGGTGGATTCTATTGCTGCAAGAATTTGATTTGGAAATCAAAGATAAGAAGGGGATTGAAAATCTAGTTGCAGATCACTCGTCAAGAATTCCGAATTTAAAGGAAGAGGTAAGTTTAATTATGGAAGAGTTCCTTGATGAGAAATTTTTTTCCATCAAATCCACGAAAATTCCTTGATATGCTGATTTTGTGAATTATTTGGTAAGTAATATTCTTTCTCCTGAATTATCATATCAACATAAGAAAAAAATTCTTTTCTAATGTTAAAAATTATTTTTTGGAAGAACCTTTTCTTTTTAAGGTATGTGCAGACTAGATCATAAGGAGATGTGTTCCATACGAAGAAAAGACAAATATTCTGCATCATTGTCATGATAGAGAGGCAGGTGATCATTTTGATGCCACCAAAACTGCAGCTAAGGTTTTACAATCTGGATTTTATTGGCCCACACTTTTTAAAAATGCTTATTCCTTTGTAACTTCGTGTGACCGGTGTCAGAGAACTGGAAATATTTCTAGAAAAAATGAGATGCCTTTAAATAATATTATTGTGTATGAATTATTTGATGTTTGGGGTATTGATTTCAGGGGACCCTTTACATCTTCTTATGGTAATTTATACATTTTAGTGGCTATGAAGTATGTGTCTAAATGGGTAGAAGCTGTAGAATTACCAAAAAATGATGCTAAGGTTGTTGTCAAATTCTTGAAGAAAAATATTTTTACGCGATTTGACACTCCTAGGGCAATCATTAGTGATAGGGGGACACACTTTTGCAACAAACAGTTTAAAGCACTTTTGAGTAAGTATGGAGTCACACATAAGATCGCAACCCCTTATCATCCTCAAACTAGTGGTCAAGTAGAGGTTTCAAATAGGGAAATCAAGAGAATTTTGGAAAAAATAGTGAATGTCTCTAGGAAAGATTGGTCAATAAAACTTGATGATGCACTTTGGGCTTATAGGACAGCATTCAAAACCCCAATTGGGATGTCTCCTTTTAGGCTAGTGTGTTGGGAAGGCTTGTCATCTATCGGTGGAATTAGAGCACAAAGCATATTGGGCATTGAAATTTCTGAACCTTGACATGCAGTCTGCAGGCGAAAGAAGATTATTGCAACTAAATGAATTGGAGGAATTTCGCAGTGAGGCCTATGAAAATGCTAAGATGTACAAGGAGCGCATCAAAAGATGGCATGATAAACACATATTCAAAAGAGAGTTTGAAATTGGCCAATAAGTTTTACTTTATAACTCTCGTCTGAAACTTTTTCCAAGAAAGGTACGTTCTCGATGGTTTGGTCCTTATACAATCACACAAGTATTTCCATACGGGGCAGTTGAAGTTGTACATGACACCGAAGGCACATTTAAGGTGAACGTTCAACGTTTGAAGCCCTACTTCGAAGGTGGTTACAACAAGCAGAAGATCACTATTGAACTTTATCCTCCAGAATAGCGACATCTGAGATAGTTTGGCTGAAAACTATAAAGCAAGCGCTTCTTGGGAGGCAACCCAAGCATTTTTGTTATGTTTCTTCATTAATTTTTACGTTCATTTTTTTTCAAAAAAAAACATGATTAATAATTTTTATCCAAGTTAATTTTCTTACTTACAGGATCACCTTTTTAGAGTTTAGTCATCAAAACCATCCACGGACACATCCTACAGCAAGGGAAGTTTTCTTGTTCCTATTTTTGTTTTGTTTCTTTTGTTTTTCACATTGAGGACAATGCTTCATTCAAGTTTGGGGGGAGACAAAATTTTTGCTCAAAATTTTTTTTGCTAAATCTGAATTTTTTTATTGCATTCCTTATTGTGAATTTTTGCGAATCTTAGGAAAATTTAAATTTTGTTCAAACTTGCGAATGATATGTGAGTTAATTTTGATTCTGATAATGTCGATCCACTTACTGAGCACTATAAGTCCTTAATTTTTTAGTAGTGTGTACATCTAGAGAACATTCATGTGAAGTATGTGCTTTTCTTATATCTCACCCAAATCTTAGAATTTGTTTGATTTTCGCTCGAGGCGAAATCCTAGGCTACATCTAACTGAGAAAATGATTTAGGCAATTTTTTAATCGATTGAGCCTTTTAAGCCAACCCTATTTATTTATTCATAGTCATCCCGTTGAGCCTTAATTATTATCTAATCTTTTATTGACACCCACGTACTTTTTAGCTTACCTTTTGCTGAATTATATCATTGTCCCATGTCCCATGAACATGTTGATTTTTTTTAGGACAAAAGTTTATTTGAGCATAATAGCAATTTGGGAGGAAGGGTGGAGCATGGAAATAATTTGATTGCTATGGTTGTTTGGGGTGTATCTTCTTCGAAAAAAAAGAAGAAGAAAAAGAAAAAAAAGAGAAAAAGAAAGATATTGCTTTTATGGTTCCCTATCCAACTTTCAATTGAGTGAGCCTTTTGGATACTCAATGAGTTGGGAATGTTCACGTTATATTAGGAGGGACTTAGGGAGGAACTCCACCATAAAGCAATGAAAAAAAAGAGAAGAAAAGAAAAAAAAAAGAGGAAGAATGATGATTCGTAGTGGCAGAAAGATTATTTTGAAGATGTGAAATTGGGGATAGTGGCATGTGCTCTAATTAGATCCTATAAATCAATGTGTTCATGGGTGATTTGAGCTTAAATTTACCTATTATCTCACCGTTAGCCAACCTTACATTACAGCCTGAGGAAAGTCCTATTGATTTTTGGTTGGATGATTAGCTTACATTAGTAGAGAGATGAATGAAAAGCAAACCTTTAAGATTTGGTTATAATTATAAAGAGTTTTTGAGAGGTTGCATACCAATGTGAACTTATTTGGATTGCATATAATTCGAAAAGATGAGGACTCACACACACACTTGGATCACATAGTTAGAATCGGTTTTAACTTATGAATCTATTTCAATGTTTGGATGAAATTTGTGTTTCCTTTGAATTGTGATTTCGAGTAATTATGGAAGGAAGTCATGGAGGGGGTTGTTAGCTTGAGTATGTCTTATATCTTGCTTTTGCTCGAGGACCAGCAAAATGTTAAGTTTGGGGGTTTGATAACTCTATAAAAATAGAGTTATTTTATCTACTACAGGCAATAAATAATGCAATATTTGTTAGAATATATTTGGATTTCCTTTTATTTACTTAATGTTTTCCTTATTTATGCAGAATATTGAGATATGGAGAAAATAAGGAAAATATGGTAAAAAAAGAAGGAAAGGAATATGCGACCCAGATAAGAGTTAGAAGGTGGATATTACATTGAGAATTCTGCGATTTATTCCCTAATTTTATGCGAAAAAGAAGCAATTACCTTGTGAGAGGAGTCTTGGATGTTATTATATAAATAGGATAAATTGGGAGAATATGGAGTTTTTTTTTGTGGGAGATCGTTTTTATTTTCAGTATTCAGAGAGTTTTTCAAGTATTTTGAAGAGAAGACAAAAGTGGTGACAGAATTCTTGTTCTTTGATTTAAGATGTTTGGTTTAATTTCTATTGTTGTTTCTTCTTCTATTATGTTCTAATTTTCTTTGTTAGAACTACGATGTAGCCTAACCATGAAGATATGAATTTCATGCTTTTTATGCTTTGCAAATAATTTCATTCATGTGAGTTATATATTATTGTGCTTAATGCGTTTAGGTGACTGGCCACCACTTAAATAATCTAATGTGCATGTTTGAGACTGAGAAGTGATAATATGCAATTGCTCCTTATAATATATAACCATGAATTAAATGTGGATAGAAATATACCATATTATTTGTATAACTTTCGGTGATAAGGTGGTCCAAAAGATTCATTGTAAACCGGAAATATTCATAGATTTTAATGCACTTGTGTTTATTTAAATTCACATAGAAATATAGTGAATTGATAAACTGAGTAGGTTTGCTATACCTAGAGATAGGATAGTAAATAGATTAGGAAATTCCGCTATCACATGTTTGATATTGTTCTTGTATGCATAATGATCCGAAATTCATATCTAGTGGTTATGGTGAAATCGAATGCTCTAACATATTTTACTTGATTGATTATCTGCCTTTAGTTTATAAAATTCCGTTTTTAAAAATTGTCAATTTTTATTTGTTCTCAATTATATTTTGATTTGTTAGATAAATTTTAGAATTGGTCTATTTTTAATATTTAATTGGTTTATTATCATCAATCTCTGTGGGACGATACTCTTCTTATCATTATATTACTTGTTCAACACGTTCGTTGACACGTGCAGAATTTTACGAACACATTCGGACCGAATTGGATCGGCCAATTTCATCCGGTTCCCGATTCCTAAAAATGAAATCGATGTCTGGGTGGTTCGATTCTTGATTTCAAGGGAGAATCGGATCGGACCGGACCGAATACTTATACTTTTTCTATTTTTTATTTCTTCAAAAAAATTAATAAAATGTAAACTAAACTAACATCTAATGTTGTCCCCTTATCGTCGCACCACAATGAATCTTCACTCATCATCGTTTCCGTCAATATGTTGAGATTTGTCACTCTCTCTCGTTGTAGTGGAAAAAAAAAAGTGACTGGTTCCATTGGACCGAATCGAAACCAGATCGGATCAGGAAGCGATCACCCGTAACAAATATACTAAACCATCCCTCAAGAAATTTGTCAAACAATCAATTAAAGAATTTTGTTTGGCATGTTGATTTTTATTTATTTATTTATTGTGATATGCATAAGTAATATTTTGAAAATCAGATATTTTTCATTAAACTTAACCGACATGTATTTATTCAAGCCATTAACGTGCAAATCAACCCGACCTAATTACTAATCTTGTTAATAAGTGCATACAGTGCACTTGTTGAACATATAAACGTTTGATTTCAAAATATTTATTGCGTATATTACGAGACCGATCGGCGCATTGAAAGTTGCAAACATTTCCTCATAATTTACAAAGTTCATGACTTTAAAAATCCAAAATCAGTACCATGTGACATATTCACCACAAATTATATTTTGCTCACGAAAAATCCAATCAGTACCCAAACCTACTGTCCATTACCATTTCGTCCAATTTCCCGTTAGAATACATACATGTCAACACGTGTTCCATGTTAGTTCCATCTTGTGACCATTTACCATGTCTGGGGACATGTATGCACTATAGCCGGATATTGAACTGAATGTTGGTAGAGACCACGCCTTTTGTATCGGGGATGACAGTTTGAGACATCTAGCGATACAAAAATTAATTCTGGACAAGTCTCTCAAGATTACCCATTTAGGATTTTTTTTTCTTTTTATGTTATAATAGTATCCTCAAAGATTCATATTTTTGTTTAGTATAAATATCCAAAAACCATAAAAGCTAGAGGTGAGCAAAAGGAACCACCCGGATCGGGAACTGCCAGGACCGAACCAAGCCGACCGGTTCTAGGGCAATGATCTAGTTCTCGGTTCTATAAAATTGGATGTGGCACTACCCACTTGAACCCCTCGGAGTCGACCGATTTTTTTTTAAATTATTTTTATTTCTTAAAAACTTCTAAATAAATCCTACTTTATCTCCCATTTCAAAGTGGAAGCCCTTCAAGGTCGAAGCAATTACGTTTACTTATGCACGTGAGTAAGATAATAAGAACAAATCAAAACACAACATCAATTGCGTGTTCCAATCAAATTTTGCCGCAAATTGAAAAAATATCTGTGAAACTTACTAATCGTGGAAACGTCTTGATTTAACGACAAATTAAAAGAAAAACTGAACATGCTGCCAGTTCCTGGATCGCACCAGTTCCAAAGGGCACCGGTCTGCTCTGCTCCTCCGGTCCGGCTCCCGGTTTCTGAGCGGGACTCGATCACCCCGGATAAAAACACCATGGCGGGGGGGTGGTCAATGGAAAAAACAGAAAAAAAGAAGATAACGTGACATTGAAGGTCCTAACCTCCGGCCCCCAAAAAAAGAAGAAGAAGAAGTCCTACTGCCCTAACCGACGTTAATTAATACGGGAAAAAGCGCAATTTGGGCAAAAAATTAATCCGAGAAAATCACGACTGACCGGATTTTTTGCGAGAATAATAATAAAATAAACATGGTGGGGGAAGATGCTTTGCGGTCCGAAAGTCTGACTGTGCTGGCAGAGAGAGAGGGAGAGGGGGGGAAAAAAGAGCGTCCAGGTTCTCTTCACGTAATATTTGGTGGGTCCCACTTCCTGGACCCCACACGCGCACCTCTCTCTCTCTCTCTCCTCTCTCCTGTCTCTCTGTCGTTTCTTGCCTCCTCTTCCTGTTCTAGTGTTCTTGTTCTTGTTCTTGTTCTTTCAATTGGTGTTGTGGGTGTGTGTGCGTGTGTATTACTTTAAGTTGAAGCTACAGTGTTCAGGAATTTCAGTCGACCTTCTCTTCTCCGTACTTGTGCGGCCGGAACCGATCTCTCCTCCTCCTCCTCCTCCTCCTTTTGCAGTGGAAAAAATAAGTGAGAAAAGGAGCGAGTTCGGCCGGTGGTTTTTTATTTTTTGGCTGTTTCTTTTTCGGGAAAGCTCGGTTTTCCTTGGCCCCCCCTGCCGGGTCTGTTTCCATCTTTCCATTTCTGGTTCGAGCATTTTCGGCTCCTTTTGCTCCTGGGGGGGAAAAGGTTTCGCCTTTTCTCGTGATTGGAGAATTCGAGAAGGGGGGGGGGGGGGTGCTGTTCTGGTGGGTTCTTGATCTTTTGCCAGCGGGGTAACGATCAAGAAGGAGGCGACGGGCTGATCTCGGCTCTTTTTTTTTTGGAGGTACCCCCTTTGCTCACAGTCTCCATTCACTAGCGAAGATTAGAAAAGCTCCCTCCTTTTTTTTCTCTCTTTTTGGAGCTCCCCTTTTGGTGTGCGGCTTTGATTCTGGTATCTGCCCTTTGTAGATTGGAGACCGTTTGCTTCAGATTGATTGGTTGTCTTGTGGGGCTGAACATTGTTGCGGTGCCTCTACCTTGTTTTTGATCTTTTTCTTTTTGGATGATTTGTGGAGCTAGAGAGCAGGAAGAAAGAGAAGTAAGCTGTTATGGTTGAGAGGCCGGGGATTGTAGATGCTCTGGTTTACAGTTTTTGCTAGATCTCAAGCATGAAGAACTAGTCCTCCTGCTTCACATCCGCGGAAGCAGATTGATACGTCTTGGAATTTTGGCAGATTGGTTTCTCTTGCTATGAGAGCGGTCTTTCGATTTCCTTGATTGGAGATTGCCTCTCGTTTGGAAGTTAAACATCGAGGTGAGATGAATTGATTAGGCACTCACTCGGGGGGCAATGTTAAGAGCAGTCGCTCTTGGCTTATTCCTATCTTCCCTTACTGTCTGTGCTTACGCCGATGACAACAGTTTCAGCTGCTGCGATGATGAGGGCTTTTGGAGCGTCGAAAGAATCTTAGAGTGCCAGAGAGTGAGTGATTTCTTGATTGCTGTGGCATACTTTTCAATACCACTCGAACTCCTTTATTTCGTTAGTTTGTCGTACGTGCCATTCAAATGGGTGCTCGCTCAGTTCATAGCATTTATTGTCCTCTGTGGTTTGACACATTTGCTCAATTGTTGGACTTACTATGGCCCTCACTCATTCCAATTGATGCTGTCCCTCACGATTGCGAAGTTCCTCACCGCGCTGGTCTCATGTGCTACTGCGATAACCCTTTTGACTTTGATACCTCTGCTACTCAAAGTAAAGGTGAGAGAAACTTTCTTGAAACAGAACGTATTGGAATTAGACCACGAGGTTATGATGATGAAGAGACAGAAGGAGGCTAGCTGGCATGTCCGTATGCTGACGCAGGAGATTAGGAAGTCACTAGATAAGCATACGATATTGTACACAACTCTGGTTGAGCTCTCTAAAACTTTGGATTTGTACAATTGTGCGGTCTGGATGCCAAATAATGATCGGACAGAAATGATTATGACCCATGAGTTGAAGGCAAGTTCATTCAAGAGTTACGGTCGCTCCATCCCAATCAATGATCCTGACGTGATAGAGATAAAAGAGAGCGAGGGTGTGAGGATTTTGAGGCCAGATTCAGCCCTGGCGGTTGTGAGTAGTGGTGGGCTTGATGAGCTAGGTGCTGTGGCAGCAATCCGGATGCCAATGCTTCAGGCGTCGAACTTTAAAGGAGGAACACCACAGTCGATTGATACACATTATGCAATACTAGTTTTGGTTCTTCCACAAGCAAATCCTAGAGATTGGAGCTACCAGGACATGGAGATTGTGAAAGTGGTTGCCGATCAGGTGGCCGTGGCCCTTTCTCATGCCGCAATTCTTGAAGAATCTCAGCTTATGAGAGAGAAACTGGCAGAACAAAACCGCGCTTTGCAACAAGCTAAGAGAAATGCTATGATGGCTAGTCAGGCGCGAAATTCTTTTCAGAAAGTGATGAGTCATGGGATGAGGAGGCCAATGCACTCAATTGTGGGCCTGCTGTCTATTCTTCAAGAAGAAACTATGAACCCTGAACAAAAACTCATTGTTGATGCAATGGTGAAGACCAGTAATGTCCTCTCTACGTTAATTAACGACGTGATGGAGATCTCGGCTAAAGATGATGGGGAGTTCCCTTTTGAGATGAGACGTTTTCATTTACATGCTATGATCAAGGAAGCCTCTTGCCTTGCCAAATGCCTCTGTGTTTATAGGGGCTGTGGTTTTGAGATCAGTGTTCGAAGTTCTCCCCCGGATCAGGTTATGGGCGATGAAAGGAGGACTTTTCAAGTGATACTGCATATGGTTGGGTATCTTTTGGATATCTATGGTGGACGGGATAATGTCACTTTTTGGGTCTCTTGTGAGAGTGATACTGAGGTGAAGCATGATAAGACTTGGGGTTCCCAAGCTAATGAGTTTGTAACTGTAAAATTTGAAATTGAGATTGCAAGTGGAAGTGCTCGTTCAGGTGGCTTAATTCCCGGAATGCACCCAGCTGGTTGGAATCGTGGCAGCAACAACAATAAAGATGCCGTGAGCTTCAATGTCTGCAAAAAGCTTGTCCAGGTTGGTGCTTGCACTCCCTTGTATTTATCAGTTTTCACTGAACAATCGTGAGTTCCCTCGTCACATCAGGTTTGGATGCCGTTTTTGGCTGCATAATCTTTGCTGTTTCCATGTGGTTTGTCATTGTGAAGTTAACCGACTCATTCGGGGCTTCATGGATTCACAAAAAATTTAGGAATTTGCAAGAGGGTGCTCTGTATCTTTTGGCTGCTGTACTAAAGGGTGACTGCAGTGCTTATCATATTTCTTTCTTAACAGTAGGCTTGTCATTGCCAGATAGTACAAGAAAGGATCAGAAGTTCGCTAATAAAAATGTGTGTCCTGTTGTCAGATTGGACGATGGGTTGATTTAGATGTTTCTATACTCTGTCATTAATTTGGGTGCAGTAGGTACTTCTATCGTCAAATTGAGTAATCATTGCAATGTATGTTGTTAATTTGGTTCCGCTTGATACTTCATTGTACATACCATAAACTTTAAAGACTTGAGCGACGCCTAATGAGCTGTTAACTCAGGAAACTGCTCATGCTATTAAACTCGATTGGTTGAACTCTGGCGAAAGCGATGAAATTTGAGTTTAGGTTTTGTTTGGGATACTCATTAACAACTCATTTGATATTATCTTTGCACTTTTGTACTTTGAAACTGATGATTCTGTAGCAACATTTTGGGGTAGGACCTTGTCTGTGCAGCCATTTGAAGTGTCTCTTTACAACTTAAAGATCTGTGAAAACCATGTGCAGATGATGCAAGGTAATATCTGGATTGCTTCAAGTTCTCGAGGTCTTCCACAGAGGATGACACTTGTTCTCAGGTTCCTAAGGCAAGATTCTTGGGGAAGAGCCATGTTGCCTCCTGGAAATCCCATGGAGCAACAAAACCTGGACTCTCTGTTTAGAGGCCTCCGGGTTCTACTTGCAGATGATGACGATGTTAACAGGACTGTGACCAAAAAGCTTCTTGAAAGGCTCGGGTGTCAAGTGACTTCAGTTTCGACGGGTCTAGAATGCCTTAGTGCCCTGGGCCATACAGATCATTCTCTCAGAGTGGTTTTTCTGGATCTTCACATGCCTGATATGGACGGTTTCGAGGTTGCAATGAGAATAAGGAAGTATCGCAGCCATCACTGGCCATTAATCATTGCACTGACGGCGAGCGCTGAGGAACGTGTTTGGGAAAGGTGCCTACAGAGGGGAATGAACGGTGTGCTATGGAAACCAGTAGTCCTGCAAGGCGTGGCCGATGAACTTCGACGAGTATTGCAGCGAGCAGGTGAAGCTGTATGATGAGGTGTAGGAGGTGATGAATTCATTAATAGGCAGCTCTTCTACTTTCCCCTCATCACAGTGTCGATTCTTCTCGCATGATGTAGACAAAATGCAGTGACTATACTTTACTAACCATTTATTTTGCTTATTGATAGAATCCAACAGGCTTAAATGTAGCTTTTACTCAAATTCTCATCAGTATAATTCAGATCTGCAAGAATTATGCAGAGATTCACAAGAATAGACAATCTGAAATTGCAGTAGAAATGAACCGTCCAGTCATGCACATTCTCTCAAAATAAGAAGGTGTTTTATGTGATCTGGTGCAATATTGGACCGGTCAAGCTGTTAATAGTGTGGACCAGAATGGTTCAGTTTAATTCGTTGTAGGCTTGCTTCAGCTACCATCCCTTCTGCTGTGTTCTTGAGCTACAGGCATAAAATACAGGCGGTAGAAGTTCTGTATGGATGAACCTTATTACGGCACGTGACAATGTGAGCGTCCAAGTTAACTCTGCTTGCATCCAGTTGTTGCGCGAAGCTTGCTGAAGTTCCATAATAAATTTGATTACAGGTAGTAGCGCCATGGCAAGAGTTGTTTTGTCTCGGGTTTCAGACACGTGGGTCGAGCATTTCTGGATTGTAGTTTACATGGAAGTCAACAGTTTGGCACAGCACTCTGAGGTAGCATGATTCTTCATTTGTTTACTATCTTGAGTCGGTGATCACTGAATTTGCCCCATTTTTCTTTGCTAGAGGTGGAATCTTTGCGTGTGTTAGAGAGAGAACAAAATATATGCCATGTATAATAGCAAGTTGCCCTTTTTAAGCAAGTATGTGGGACTACACCAAGCCTCTCTCTCTCTCTCAAGCTGTGAAGTCTTTATGCAGAGCATGGCTCGATTACTTTAAGGCATGAAACATGTTGACAGATGTTGAATGGCTCTATTATAAAGGCTTTTTTCAGTTTACAGTCGGTTGCTTGAGACTAAGGGCATGATACAAGAGATGTTTCATTATAATATCAACACATCTGCTTCTCCTTCTAGTCCTTGATCAGACTGGAGGAAAAAACAATTACATAAAGAAAAAGCACGGAATGACGCATGTAGTTCTTTTCTTTCTTAACATCTGATGTTGGTTTTTTATGGGACCCTGTTAGATCGAATGAAATTGCCATTTCAATGGATCGGACAAACTGTCGGTCCCAAAGTGGAAGACCCTTTTTGTACCAAATTGGATGTGCTAGGTCAGTTGAGTGGGTGAAATTTGACGTAAATTTCGGAAGTCATGGTTTAATCAACTAATTGATCAAACTTTACGGTTAATGGAAAGTCCGTTTTCAGAAGATGTATCGTGGTAGTTGACCAGTTCGTAAGGTATTTAGAACGAGTTAACGAAACAAATACGCATCCCGCTTTCTTTTACTAAGTTGTTCGTCTAACTACATCCTTCGACAATTCCTGTGGAGCGATTCGGGATTGTTTAATCCCTAATTGCACAATCGAGAATGAATTAGAGGAGTTCAATCACAGATGGTCGCACCATAGGAAAGGGAAAAATAGGAATGGTTGACTCGACAGCTCAATGAGTTTATTGGGCCACAACTCAGGTCCATGAGCGTGGATTCAGCATCACTCTTCCTCCATGAACAGATGTATCACACATCCATAGAAGCCCAAAGGAGGGAGAGTCCTCCTTCCAAGTTGATGCCTCTTGCGTAGGAGGACCACGAGAGATCATTGGCTTAGTAAAGCTTGGACATTGGTAAGATCTTTTCTCCATATTTTTTGGGCTTAATCTGCTTCTCAAACTCTCTTAGTGTAAAGACATACACTAAGTCATTCAATACAAAGCATCTCTACTATTTTGACACTTTCTACTCCTTGCTCCTTGCTTCCTTCTAAAAGAGCGGAAACTGAAAAAAATTATGTGTATATTTGAAGTTTCAAATTGGGTTGTCCAAAGTTCCAATTGATCGAGCTTGAATTCGAAATCAATAATCAGTTTGAAAAAAAAACCCAGAAACCAATCTTTTCTTTTTATCTTTGTGAACTCCATAAACAAATTTTGAAGGAACTAAATTGCGGGAATTGCTATCGGAACAAGTGCTCACAGATTCGATTGAGGGATAAGTTATTTTCTCTAGCTCAAAAGCTTGAATTTTCATTTTTCTCCGAAAAACAAAGGAGCCCTCCCTTTTTTTTTAATGGAGAATGACTAGATAGGTTTAAGCCAAACAAATTTCGAGCTTTTTAGAACCGAGGCTTGAGCCGGCCGATTCGGCGAGCTTTGCCCAGCAATCGACCTAGAACCGAGCCGGCTGGTGGCCCCCCGAATCAGATCGGCCTGACTGCAAGACGAACCAACCCTTAATTATCACCAGAACCAATAAAAAAAAAAACCAATCCAGTGAAGAGTGTTCACTGAATCACGAGAATTTTTCTCAAACGTGGAAAAAGCGAAATGGAGGTGGGACAAATTGCAAAGTCCCCGTGGGGGTTGCGACGACGTTACGACGCAATTCCCCAAACACGACGCAATTGCACAGGGACGTGCCTCCCTCCACGGCGGGTCTTCCGGTGGTTCTGCAGCTGCATCATCATCGTTCAGCCGGCTCAATCCCCCCCACCCACGTTTTTCTTGTTCTACCGACCGGAGCCCTGTCGTTTTCCACGGTCTTCTCCTTGTCGTTTTCCATTTTCCTTGTTCCCGTGAATAGCCCCCCCGCCCCTTCAGAATCTCTAGGGGTCGTGAGGTGCTTCAGATGGAATTGCGCCATTTTGTTGCCCCGGTCCAGTTAAACCCTTCAACGATGGTCAAGAAGCGAGGCAAACTCACGGATGTCCGAAACTCTTTCGTGATATTAATCCTCTTCGAGTCAGGTCTACGTCTTGGTCTACATCTTGCTCCATGCAATGAATCGTCCGCTGATTGAATTCGCGCGCAAGGCTCCCATTCTGATGCTGGATATGCGTCGGTTATTTAAATTGTCGCTTGTAGTTAGTATATTGATTTTTTAAACTCGATTTAGAAGCACCGGAACAACCGTAGGTTTAGTGTGGACGTCAAGGCTCGACTGACCATCGGTTGCTAACTCACAGTAAGACATATGCAAGTTTCATCTATCTAAGAACTTTTCATTTCGTGTGGGAACTTGGTAACTTTCAATCCACCATGCAGATGCATTCCCAAGGTAGTTCTGCAGGTTAAGCTTTATGCTCTATATGCAGTCTATCTTGTAGTTCCATTTCATTTCCCATTTTTTGCTTATAGACATAGCAAGATGACATGGGTAAAATATTAATACGTACGAAAATATTCATATTATGAAGAAGATGGAGTTACTTACCAAAAAAAAAAAAAAGCTGAAGAAGATGGAGTTACCTACTATCATGATGCTGTACAGGATCCTCCACTTTGTATAAATAGTTTTCTCATTTTTCAACATATATTGTTAATTACTTTAGCCAAAAAAAAAAAAAAAAGGTTATATTGATTACTCGTTGTTGCAAGTGCTATTCAGAGACATTCTGCTCCTTAACATCTTCTAACATCTGTGGCCCATCCTTCATTGTCGAGACCTTCGAAACAGAAACTTTATAAGTATGGTTGTTCATCGCAAGTAGTCTTGCATTTGACTAGAACTGCATATGTATTGCAGTTTTTTTTTCTGTCGAAATGGTAATTTTTCTTTTACCATATCTATGCACAGACCATTAATCAGAAACTTAACTCTTCTGTTCAGTACTGACCTTTCTTACTGAAGATTCTCCTTGGTTTGATTAGTTTAATCGTTATTTACAGTGCCCTAAAACCGAAACTTGTTGTCTTTCTGGGTAGCTTCAAATTATCGTTGCAGATGCCCCTGACCATACAATTACTGCATCATCTTTATTGTAAGATTGAACTAATCGAGAATGATTAAATTTCTAGCTAGCAATAAAAGGATTATATTGTTTTGTCTGACATTAACGATCTCCTTGTTAAACATAGTGAGCTGTCTAAGCAGAGAGACAAGAAGATGCTTTGCACAGTTCTTTTATACATGTAACAGACCATGATTTGGTCGCCTAGGAAGCTAAATATTCCCAATTAATTAGTAATTATTGTAAGCCGTAGATACATTGTCAAAGAGATTATTATTTAGTTGCTAATTTATTAATATTTTACTTTGCTAAACCTATGATTACCCAACAGGAGATTGTTCTTTTTGAATACTTCTCCTTCTGATATTTGTTAACTGATTCATCTCTCCCCTTGAATCTAGAGGTAGATTTTACTTAAAGGAGTTGATTGTCACCTAGCTAATATAATTATATTGTTTGAGGAATATTAATCATGATTTTACCCGAAGAACGTGTTGAGACAGGTGAATTGTTTGATATATACTTATGCAGCTGCAGAATGAATGACCACCACATCCTCAACAGCAGGGAATTTCATGCGTTGTGATTGGCCGTCGACCCGAAAATGGAGAGACGCTTTAACTAAAGAGAAGATTAGCATAATTGTTTTTTTGAAAGTTAGGTCAAATTGCACCTCAGCCGGCCGAAATAGACGACGTGTACTTCACAGCAAGTGCGTCCCCCGATCGAATAAAAATATTCGGCATCAAGGGAACTCAGCAAAGCAAGAAAATGCCATTGAATTTCCCTTTGCTGATGCATGATTCTCCATTATCAGTGGCTATATTTTAAAACTTAGCTGCTCATCACTTTTTTAATGAACAAGAAGGGCTCCGTTTTGATGGTCCACATTAGTTTACTCCAGATCGACGGAATCCTATTCAAAGCATCATCATTTACTGGCTTGTTTAGGCTCAAACATTAATCTAGGGTTTGGAGTTGTTGGCAAAAATCAATTAAAAATGTCAATTGATAGGAACCGAGGCGACTTCATTCATTGTCGTTCCTCGTCGTCGGCGGGGTTAATTACTTTAATCACGCGATCAAATATCTTAAAACCCTAGGTGGGCTCAATGGGTACTGGTGCTTTACCCCTGGAATGTTGCAAGAAAGAAAAGGAGCTGGGGGTTAATATTTAATTAATATATGATTAACATTGACATGTGAAGGCATGTGAAGAGGGTCCTCTTTGCTGCTAAACTCTGGGATCCTTTGAGTGTGTCAAGAAAAGAAAGACATCCTTTTTAAGTGCACTATACTGATCTTGGGGATATAGTGGTGCTTGACGTTCCAATATACAAAACCTTAAAAAAACATATGCTGTGTCCGTAAGGATTGTGGAAGCCTAATCGGCTGAACAAGATCGATTTGTTTTAGGTCTCATTATTCGAAAAAACAGTAATTTACAGAATGAGGACATAAATATATGCGAAACATGATTGAAACATCACTGAATGAAACTCAACATGTGTGATTATACTTTTACTTTTTCCTGCATTTGGGTGATCATACAACTCGTTTAAAAAATATTTTGCAGTTTGAGGACATAAACTTCTACGGATGATTGAAGCATTGATAGGTGATGATGCAGTTAATCTTTCTAGTCCGAGATTTGAGTATGTTCTCTCATTCTGATTTATTTCATTGTCATATATATTTAGTTTGTGTATATTCTTCCAGCTAGACTATTTCAAAAAGCACAGTTTAAGCTAGCAATCATATATACAATCAAATAATTACAATGGATAGAACCTGCTACTATACTAGTGCAAAAAAATTAATTAGCTCCAGAAATATGGCTCTTATATGCTGAATGCAAGCGTCGATTGCCCTTTTAACAAGAAAAAATTTTGCTTTTCGACTATTGGATCACTACTAGTCATCTTCCTAAGGGTAAAATTCCTAGCTAGTAAATTAGATTTCTACTGAAGTAATGTGCTGTCATCTAGCGAATTAAAGCACGCACAAGGAGTAAACCTTTTCTGAACAACTTCGGGTTAATCTTTACGTTGAAAAGTGCAGAAAATTGGGTCTGCTGAAGTTTCAGCCATAGCCTAATGCAGGAGCTAATTAGTATTTAATCTTGGATAAAACCCCCAAATTCTTCAAATGTTTTCTCAGAAATTAGCAAATGAGGAACTGCTTATTCTGAAGTTATATTTTTCCTCTCAAAAAGTCACAATCTTCATATCCATTTTAGCAATATATCATCAGTTCATCACCAAAAATTGCACACGCCCAGAAATTTGCTCGAAGAATGATATTTGCAACTGAAAGGCCACTAGAACCAAACGTCAATGTTTTATGGGACTTGAGAATTCTTGAGAAGACATTTTGTTAATCTCCAGATTTTTCACTTAATTAGCTAGGTTCCTCAAGCTAATACTCTATGAAGTATTTAATCCTTGTAGTAGAGCTTGTCCCCCTTTTTCCCTTTTTTTCTTTTCGCTTTCTAGCTTCCTTTGTGAAGCTTTCCTCTAATTAAGTTATGGTTCCCGTTAAACATTAAAAACAACGAAGACAAACAGAACAAATTATATATAAGCATGAAGTCACTCATTTACCATCAAGTATCAATTCTGTTCATTCTAACTGCTGTATGTGTAGTTCTCTTCAAGCTCCAAGTCTATCAGATTCAAAGTGAAATTCAGCAGCATGAAGAGCATGTTTTTCAGGGACAAAAAAAAGCCTTGGTCATGGATTAATTATGACAAGCTAAGATAAAAAAAAATTATGTTAGAGATGAGGTTGGAAAAATAAGAAAACTTCAGCTCTGCCAGGACAAATTGAAGGGGAGGAAGAGGAAAGGTGAAGAAAATAATTGGAATAATTGATCAAGCTTTTTCCAAGATCAAGAAGCCTTCAATATTTTTGTCTTAGGTCTTCTTAACGATTGCCCTAAGGGCTCTAGTTAAAACAACTAAATATAGTAACAATGCATACCAACACTCTTTGAAAATTGAATAACAGCACATTTTAAAAAGAAATAATAGATCATATACTGCCGGCGTAAAGGAAATTCACACAAGTGACCTTTTCTGCCCCTGATTTGAAGATTATAACATCCACTTTCTCAACTCAATGATGTATGAAGTTGCTCGTGTAAACTTTGCCATAACAAAGAAAATACTGAAGTCCATAATGAAGTTAGGTCAGATCTACATGAAACTCCTTTCATATTGCATACATGGAAACTAAATAAATTCCAGTTGTCACTATTTAAGGTTTTAAATAAAATACTCAGTAGACTGAATTTAAAGTAGTAGTTTTGCTCCTGACTACTGTAAATTTTATGCAACAGTGTGAAGAGATTAACACAGGAAACAGTAGTTTTTTACGGAGCGAAACACGGAAATCGGTGGAAAAGTTGTGAAAACTAAAATAATTGAAGGAAATGGAAATAAAATTCTTGCCTTGATTTGCACATAAAGAAGTACCAAAGTGATGATAATCTTGGTTTAATGTACAAAATATGAAAAAGACACGAGCAAGTTTTTCTTTTCCATATCCCTAACACAATACAAGATAAAGTAGCTGACCTGAAGCTCTCTCTCTCTCTCTCTCTCTCTCCCTCTTGTCCTCATGACTTCTCTATTTTATCCTTTTCTAGCCATAAGTTGGCCGGCCATGAGTCCAACCATAAGCCTCATGGTTCAGTTGTCCACCATTTGGAAGCAAATTCGGAGGCAAATTATACACCGGCATCGTCGAAGGGTCCGCCATCCCACCTTGTTGCTGCCCCCCGCTGCCACCAATCCCCGGCGGCGAGCCACTGCCCATCTGCCCTTGCCCGCTGCCCGCTTCCTCTTCCTCCTCCAAGGGCAGTCTCTCATAAGTAGCATTAGAAAAGGTCGCTGCGATCACCATGACAGGCCCCGAAGCCACAAGCGAACCCACGACGCTTCCGCCGACCACCTGACCTTGGCCTCCGGCTAGGTATATGGTCAAACCAGTGGACCCTGGTGGGGCAGGACCAGGTAAAAAGGCCCCGGTGAGGGAGAGAATCTCGAAGCGGCCGTGAAGGGCCATGACTGCCCCCGGAGCCGCGGGTTGTCGGAGCGTGACATTGGTAACCGTGCCGCTCCCGCTGAGCACGCAGACGCCCCTCTGTCGCCGTCTGGCGAACTGGGCCACGCTCTCGGCTATATCTGCGCCGTTGGCTATCTCCATCACGTGGCTCCGAAGCGCGTTAGGGCTATCTCGGGTCACAAAGATTGGCGGCTTGGGCTTATTCTTGGAGCCCGGCGGACGGCCCCTCGGCCTCCGAGTGGCGACCTCGACGGCTCCTTCCTTCGGCTCGTCGCTGTTATCTCTCTCGTCTTCTTCCACGGCCCCAGCTCCTCCGCTGTTGTCCTTCATGGAGATCCCTAGATCAGGCTTTCTCGCCGGGGAGGAGCTCGTCGAGGTCTCGACTCCGGGGAGCCCGACCTGCCCTGTCCACCATGGATTTGCCATGATTCCTCTTCCTTGTGAAAAGAATTTGAGCAAACTATATGCTGTTGAAACTATAGGATTGATTGGTACTTGAATTCCTTATAGACCCCCAGATCTATCTGGGTCAATTCACCTCTTCTCTATGGCAAAAGCTCAACGGGAAGAAGAAGCAAATAGCCGCAGCAAGTGAAGAGTTATGCGACAAAGAGATGACCTCCCCAGAAATGACCGCTAGCTCTAGTGATCTTCCACAAGAAGGCAGATGATGGAGAGAAACAGAAAGAGAGGAAGGTAGCGAAGGTTAAAGAAGGCGAGCGATTAGAGAACCTAAGAGAGAGCGAAAAGTGATGAAGCAAGCCCGAGAGAGAGAGATAGAGAGAGAGAGAGAGAGAGAGAGAGAGAGAGAGAGAGTAATGAACAGGAAACACCACAGCTAAGGAGCGAGAATCTCTTACTCTCCCTCTAATTTTTTTTTTTCTGGGTTTTCTTTATGACCCGCTACTTTTCTTTGTCATGGGAAGTGAAAAAGGTTGCGTGGCTTCTTTCTTTTAAACTCCGGTCTCTCCCACGAACATACAAAGCGATAGGTCAGTGAAAAGAGAGAAGGTTAAGGAGAAGAAGAAGTTGAAGAAGAAGAAGAGGAAGAAGAAGGAGAAGGAGAAGGAGAAGAAGATGGTGTTGGGAACTAGGGTTTGCGCTGTGGGGTCGCGTGCGCGTGAAATGGTGGGTCGCACGTCCACCTCTCCCTCTCGCGTCCCGACATACACATATCATCAACACACACACATACATACGACAGAGAGGAAGAGAGAGAGAGAGAGAGAGGTTGAGGAAAGGTGCGCGCAATATATTATAATTAATCGGACATTATTATATGATTAAACTGACCTCATTTCTCAAGAACCTTATGTCCCATATTAAATATAAAAAAAAAAAAGACGACTCGTCGAGGGGTGGTTTTTCCCCATTAAACTAACGTGAAAAATGGTGGTGAGGAGCTCCAACCTTGACCGCAATTTCGGTCACCGTCCCTCCAGTCGTTTTCCTGGGGGACTTTCTTATTATCAACTGGTTATGATTTTGTCTTGTGGAGGCCGTTTACATGGTGCGGACAATCTTAACCTTCTTTCCTTATTTTAAGAATGTCTCTTCTTCTTTCTTTCTCTTCTATTTTTCCCGTGAGGAAAACATTATAATAATATCTAATCATTTCCTACCTCTCATCGTGTGGCTTGAGACTTTGTGTATGTGTCGCTATGATTAATTGTAAAATAATTCGACCCAAGATCTATGTTCCGCAGAAAATATGTGGTAAAATAGCGAAAAGGGTCCTGAGATAATTTGGATGATATTATATTTCTCAGGCCGTTGATTAATGTTTTGAATTTGTACCTTTTCAAGTCTACATTGATTTTCTTCTGATGGTGTGGTCAAGTTCCGAAATGTGGGTTGTCTTTTCAAGGGTTAGGGCAAGACTATAGCATGGATAATAAAAGGCAAGTTAAAATGAACATTCGAACATGAAACATTATGCAACCAAGACAACACATTTTCAGTCGTTTAATAAGTCCACCGAACATATAAAAAGCTAATGATTAAGATTTAACGACCCGGTTAAAAATGATTAAGTGCAATGTTCGAAGAGTATTTTAACTATTTACCCTAATACGGTGACGCGGGGAACATGCAAGGATTTCTTTAGTTGCAAACTTGCGACATCATGAAAAATTAAGTTATTCCATCAATTGAGGAAAAAAAATAGAGTTCGCTTTGCATGTTTTCCTTTTGTGTCGTTGAAAAACATGTTTGTTCATATTTCAATAAATCCTAGTTCTGATGAAGTTAACTGTTGCTACTGTTAAAAGGCTAAGAGGAATACACAATACTTCCTCGGAGAGTAAAAGAAGTCATTTTACATGTTCAAAAAAAGTTAACATTTTGAGTGTCGTTTAAGAGTGCTTTTATGAGATTTGTCAAGCATACTTTATAAGAAATTTTCCATTTTCCAGACGCCGATTACACATGTCACAAGAACGGTCAATTCATTTAAATACTGTAACATCATTTCTTTACTTTAACAAGTGTTTCAAAAACACTCATCAATGTATATCTCAATGTTTTTTATTCATTCTCACCCATGTTATCACTAAGCTTGAATTTGATATATGCAAGAAATTAGGGGATATTATGATTAACAAATGATCTTAAGGATGTTATGAATAAGTCAAGGACCATAGAATAGTCCGATGTCAAGCCTAATGAGCCTTGTTCAAACTCACCCATGACTCAAAAAATCTCGAAATTTCGTCTACAAAATTGGCTGGGCTAGCTAAGCGACGAGCTAGCCCCCGAAAACTGAGTCACTTGCGTGTGCTTGTCAACCTAAACAAAGTTTATGTGAGTAGGACGTTGCTTGCACATTGTAGGTTCAAAAAGCATTATCTAACTCAACACAATGGCGGCCTATTGGGCCTGTCAAACCGTCAAGCTCATAATCAGATCTTCTTGTGATTGTCCATCATTTGGTAATTACAAAGTTTTAAGTTAATGTCTGTATTAATCCTGTCCTTGTAATATGGAGAGTTGCATCTTTTTGTATATGCCAAGCGGTTGATTAATTAACTGTTTTAGGATCATAAAATTCAAATCCCATCAATTTTTAATGATAAAATATATTGTATATTGGCCAAAAAGATATGATCAGCTTGATTGTTTAGATACTATGATCACCTATAAAAAAAAATAACATTACCAACAATGCGTATTATTTAAAAATTGGCATGTCTTTCCATTTTCCAAACCTCACACCACCTGCTTCTCTAATACAAAAAAAACAACATTAGATGAAACACTGTATGCCAGAAATCACCAATAATGCCGTATTATTTAATAAGAAATTTCAGAAAAAAAATCATAAAATCCTTTTAAATATCTTTAAGCTTTTAAAAATGGCCAGGCATGTGCAAGAATGACAATCTCTTGCTAAATTAGGATTAAAAGTTCGGAAAGATAATTTATCGATCTCTTCAACTTATGCGTTCTTTTCCTAGAAATGCACGTGGTCGTGTGTCTCTATTTTTTTATCATGTCATATATATATGAGTGTGTGTACATGCGTAAACACACCCACATATATAGTCTAATGGTACCATTGTCTGGAATGAAGTCTTTTCGTCAATAGTTGTGGAGTCTAAATAGTAAATTAAACATGATTAATACTATAGTGCTGATAATAATGTTTACTTCCAAAAAGAAAGACTTGCTTCTCTGAAAGGAAAATAACTATGATATTATAAACGTGAGGAGATTATAAAAACATCCATTGAAGGTGGCATGTTTAATGGTATAAAGTCGAATGCTGAATAAGAAACCAAGTTAGCAAGATGGGAACCAAAATTACGACAAGAGTATTCGACATTACATAGAACAGAGAGCCTGAGATCCTCTGCTGAGTGTAGATCGATACCTTCAGTTTTCATCATCATTCATAGGATCGATAGTTTAGAGTTGATTTGGTATGCTTAATCCCAAAGAATTCCTACTCTCTATCAGCCATTTTCTCCCTTCTTGTGTGTTCAACCCCAACCATCTCATCGGAGCGGGTCGCCACCCTCTTGCAGCGCCACCAGCCACCAACTGCACGGCTATGTGCCAATGCCGCCGATATGTAGCTTGATTCACAAAAGCTCTCTCTCTCTCTCTCTCTCTCTCTCTCTCTCTCTCTCTCTCTCTCTCTCTCTCTCTCTCTCTCTCTCTCTCTCTCTCTCTCTCTCTCTCTCTCTCTCTCATCCTTCATTATTAGAGATATTTTCAATGACACATAGACGATGGTCATCAATTGAACACGGGGAAGGGGGAGGGGGGCAAAAACCAAAAGAATTCCTTTTTTGGGTCCGTTTTGTTGAGATGTATGTGTGAACTGTGTTAAAGAAGTCTCATATCGAAAGATTGTATTAAAAAAGTGGATCCCACTGGATATGTTGACAGGCTCGGACTTGGGCTCCCTTTTGTCTCCTAGGTGAAGGTATCGAATTTCTGTTGCGCATTCTCAACAAATAATATCGAAGCTTTCGGTGGCACGTGTGTGGTGGCTAGCACGTGTCGCCCCCAGGGTTTACTCCCCGGCTATCGGCCGTGCGGGGGTTCCCTGGGTTATCAAAATATATATATATCGAAGCCAATGGTAGATTGGTGGGCTCCTAATCTGTTCTATGTCTAGTGAATATTTCAAGAAAGGAATTCGATGATCAACGTGGTGAGCGTTGCAATGTAGCAACGCAAGTCCAGTAGTAAACTTCATGATTCGGTTTGGAGAAAGAGATTAAGGATGAAGTTGGGCATTGATGGATATTCAAGTTGAGATATCTTTATGCAAAAGAATGCATAGATTAAGGGGGAGGAGATCTAATATTGAGTTCACACATGAGGGGAAGATTGTTGTTGAGATGTACGTGTGTGAGTTATGTTAGAGAAGTCTCACAATGGAGAATTGGTGTGGTATGGAGTAGTCAATAAATATCCTAGTTAGCCCATAATTCTTTAGTTTAAGCTTTTGAATAAATGTGGGTTCAACTGGATATATTGATTGGCTCAAACTTGGGCTCCCACTTGACAATCTCTAGGGTGGAGGTTTCGCGCTTCTGCTATACACCCAATACTTTCATTTAGCGAAAAATGAATGATTTGTAAAATATTACCTAATAATGATTGTTTGTTATAACAATGAATGAACGAAAAATATTCTCATCATCTACGAAAATGTTTACACATAAATTGTATTGTTATCGATAATGGAAACATTTTTCATTAGCCAATGATTTCAAGTGATACAAACGATCATTTTTAAGAAAATATTTTCTAAATCATATATTTTCCGTGAAACAAACAGAGCCTTTTGAGTGGAATAAAGTTAAACCTCTTAAAAGAAAACGTTGGACCCCTGATCCCACTGAGAAGGAGGGGAAGAAATTGTTATGGTGATGACCACAATCAAATGATCATCATTTAGGAATCAAGGAGGACACATTCAGGGCATGCATGAAAATCATTATATTTTTCTATTCATAATAACAGGTTTGGAATAGAAATCCGTTTGATAACGTAATTTCATTTTTCTATTTCTAGAATAAATTTTGGATTTCAGAAATAGGTTTGAAAGAGAAATGAAAGTAAAATTTTTTTACTTTTCTATTTCTAAAACAAAAGTGAAAAATAAAAACTCTTCTCATCGCTCGCCTTCGCTATTAGCTGGCCGCCCACTTGCTGCTCGTCGGTCGCCTCCCTCTACCGTTGTTCATTGCCGCCCGACACCTGCTGCCTCTTGCCGCTGTCCTCTGCCATCGACCACCTCCTGCTGCCTCTTGCCGTCCGTTGCTGTTTGCCTCCCACCACCACCCATCGTTCATTGCCACCCGCCGTCCTCCACCGCCGTCGACCATCATCCTCTGCAGCCACTTGCCATCCTCCTTCGCCCTCCCGAGAGAGAGAAATTTTGTATCGTTATCAAACAAATTTCCGTTTCAAGAATAGGAATTCTGTATTATTATCAAATGCGTATTTTTGCTCAAAAACTCGTCCAAGGAATAGAAAAATCCATTTCTAAGTAGAAATTATTTTCTAGAATATAATAGTTATCATTCGCACTCTTATGGGCTCTCAACACCATGTATTTTTCATAGTTTTTGCTTTTTCACCGTTCACTAAGATGAAGTCAAATTTGGTGCATCAAATCAAATTCATCTTTTTCGATCCGATCAAAGATAGGTCATCCGTTCTTCGATCGAACATGTATCCATACATGTACTGAACTCAACTTGCTCGAGGCGTACATTCGATAAGCAAAACAACATTAATTGAGCTCATGTCTTGCTCGCCGGAAATCGCTTGACTCATTCACATCTCGAGATCTCCGTGGGGCCCGACGGTTCGGACAACGCAAGCTTAGAATCGGTAGTAGTTTGAACAATAGCATCCACGGACTGCAAATGTAATTAAACGAAAAAGAAGGGGCAGGGAAAACCTAATCCCGACTAGAAAAATTGATCCGGGTCACAAGCGACCAATGAATTGAGGTTGCAAGTAACGATGAAAATGAGGTTTTGACCGGCGAAAGCCGAGATTAAATTTAATCAACACGACACGGCGGAAGGCGTTGGACTGTCCGAAACATTTTCGGCTTAGTTTAGGGCAAGTTGAGGAAGAGATAAGGTTGTTAAATGCGAGGGAAATGGACTGGTTCAATTGTTTAATCTGTGGGTTCGTTCAACTGTGGTGGCTCTGTGCCTCTATGGGGCTTGCATGGTCCATGCCTCTATGAACGACCAATCTCCAATTTCTTCTTCTTCTTCTTCTTTTACTTTGTCTGATTACAACAGGAGACGTGATTAGTTTAATGTGAGCGCACATAGGGGAGGGTTTAATTGGGGATGGTTGGGTCTTCCTTTTTGGGGTTGATCAGCATGTGTTTGGATGAAGTTTTGTGATCAAATGTAGGGGTGTGCATGGTCCGGGTGGGCGGTTCCCACCCCGGAACCGTAGACCACCCGCTACAGGACCGGTTCCAAAAATTGGAATCGAGAACCGCCCGTCGGTTCCATGGATCCATCTGAGAACCGAACCGCCGGTTCGGTCCGGTTCTTGGGTGGGTCCATGGAACCGGACTCAACAAGTTTTTCTAGGCAAATAAAAAAAAATCTGTGAACCAACATCGGATCAACAGAACAAAAGGAAAAGAACATAACTTTTCATACAATTCCTACACTATGATCGATTATATTTACTACATCATCCATAAATCAAGTAGGTACCCATTAATTATTGGGAAAAATGACCAAGGTATCCCAATTACACAAGTGCTTCAGACATGATAACAAATTTTCTTCTTTTTTTTTAAAATTTTTTTGGTCAAATTTTTTAATTAAAAATTTAAAAAATAAAATATATTATTATTATATTACCGATCCGGTCCGGGTGGCGCGAGTGGACGATTCCACACCGGGAACCGGGAACCGGCTCAAACAGTACCGGTTCCAAAAAATTGGAACTAGGAACCGGACCGGTTCCCTTGGGAACCACCGGTTCCGGTCCGGTTCTGAGCGGTCCGGGCGGGTCCCGATTCTTTTGCACATCCCTAGTCAAATGTGTGTAGCCGGGGTAGGGTGTTGAATTTTCTTTCGTTTCCTTTCCTTTTTTGGACCATGATTAGGGCTTTTTATCGATTATAAGCACGAAATTATTGAAGCGCGAAGCTTTATAAGTGGTACCACGCAGGGATTTGCAGTAACGGTCTCATTCTTCCAGGCAATAACGGGGTATATTTCGAGCCGAACATTCTGTAACACGAGTGAAATTATCGCGGGAGATTGCTAATGCTCGGTCGTTTCTGTATTTCACATGCAAATTATAGGTGAGGGGAAATTATTGACATGATTTTATCGGTTTTCATTGCGATGGCAGCTAACTAGCAAGCATGAGAATCACCTATAAAAGCGGATCACAATTGAGTGTTGAATACGAGAAAGGACTAATCAACTGTTTGTTTACAAGCAGGGTAATGTGGTGATTAAATTTATTGATGCAATCTGGAATGATTAAACTCCTAAAAAATATAAAGGTTAATATTACGAAAAACCTGGGTTATCAAAAAAGGTTAATATAAAGGTTAATATAAAGGTTTACTCCCCGGCTGTCGGCCGTGCGGGGGTTCCCTGGGTTATCAAAAAAAAATATTACCAAAAACCCCAAACCGGCACATTTATGACAAATTTACCAAAAACTGATTTTTTGACTACCAAAAATCCCAAATTGCTATACTTGTGACAATTTTATCCCAAATTAATTTTTTGACAATCAAAAACTCTAAACTAATACACTTGTGACAAATTTACCCTTCGTTGGTTTCCATTAAATTAGATTAATATCACGAAAAATCCCAAACTAGTACACATATGACAAACAAAGGGTAAAACCTCGAACCGGTATACCCGTTAATGCCACATGTCATCTAACTCAGCAATTTAACAGTAAAATGTAATGGAAACTAACACATGGTAAATTTATTATAGGTATACAAATTTACAATTTTTGGTGATTAAAAAATTAATTTTGGATAAATTTGTCAAATATTGATTAATTTAGGATTTTTGGTGGTATTAACCCAAAATATATATGCATATAATAAAGTTGCATACTTGCATGCATGTATTAGTCACGGCATATTTACTTGTGGACCAAAAATTACATCGCTGGCAAAGAGGTGGAATGAAACCCTAATCTCCTTGTTTTACTTTGCTTTATTTTATTTTAAATTGTTTTTTAGACATTGGATCAAGAGTGCTCACGAAACCTGGCGTTGACTTTGGAAAATGGAGGTGATTATCACTAAAGTTTCGGTCAACGCGACCAACACGAGACACGCACACACTATAATACTCGAGCAGATTAAGGACGGTAGTTTCCTAGTTTGACATGCCATGAATTGTTCAATAAATAAATTGATCATGATCATGATTACGAGAAAAATTTTCAATCAATGTGAGCTGTGGCAATGGCGACCCAAAAAAAAGTCAAATCTTTGATGAGTTTTAGACCGAGGTGCGGATGAATATACTCACTTTCTTTTATGTGATCCCTACCAATTAAAGTTCTAATTCTTACTTAGTGATTCTCCCTCCAAAACTTTTTAAAATAGATGAACCTGCCCCGTCGTCATTCGAAACAAGAGATCGAGGGACAATCGTGGCGATTAATTAGAACATGAAATCGTCTTTTGGCGCATTTGTGGAGTACCATGGATCGGATTACTTATTTCTCATGCTGAGCGATGCCAAATACACTGATAATTTAATTAAGACTTACGCGAACATGGAAAATCACACCAAATGTCTAAATAACCGGGGGTTGTGTATGAAGTGATTGGTTCCACTATAGCCTTGTCAAATCCATCAATGGATAAATTGTATTAAGAGAAAGTATTATTAGGGTTCCTATCTTTATTTTATCAAGCTTAATTCTCGTCCAACTTTCGGCCAAATAAATTATTTTGGGGATGGCTGTACCTGAAGTCCTAAAACGTATTATGAAAGTGCAATTGAATCATAAAATTATCGCAAAGTGCAATCGAGTCCTAAAACTTTCAAAAAAATACAATCACGTCTTAAAGATTGTCACGAAAGTATAATCGAGTTCTAAAATTTTAAAAAATTGCAATCACGTCCTAAAAGTTGGTACGAAAGTACAATCGTATCCTAAAATTTTCAAAGATTTTAAAACTTGATTGCACTTTGTGATAATTTTAGGACTTAATTGCACTTTCATGACAATTTTTAGGACTTCAAATGCAATTATCCCATTATATTAAGAAAGAGTACTATTGGGGGTTCCCGTCTTTATTTTTTCAAGCTTAATTCTCGTCCAACTTTCTGCCAAAGAAAATAATTCTTGTCCAAATTGAGACACCAAGAGATTCAATGGGGCCACGGTTCGACCCAAAAGAATCAAGTCGATCGGATCTTATCCGATCTCCCGGCCCGGAGAAAACGGGTCGGGTGGGGGCGAGCCTCGACGGAGATCCCGGGCCCGGGCCGTCTCTTTCGGGCTTGGTCCGTCGGCCCGACCCAAATGGGAAAAATAGGGTGTGACCCGAACCGGATCCTACGAAGAACGGAGCTATCAATCTTTCTGTCGGACTGCTGCTGATGCAGAGGACAATCGCAGAGAGAGAGAGAGAGAGAGAGCAGAGCAGAGAGATGGTGGAAGATCTGTTCGAAGGGTTGCCGCCACCTTCTTCGAACCCACAAGAAGCCCAGGCTCGAGAGCAAGAACAACAGCAAGGAGGAGGAGGAGGAGCGCGAGGCGTTCTCTTTCAGATTCCCTCTTCTTCTTCTCGCAAGAAGGACAGCGCCCCATCCCCTGTTCCACCACCTCCGCCCCCGCCTCCTGCTCTCAAGAGCGCCCTCAAGCGCCCCAAGTCCGATGAGCCCACCAACCCTCCAGGTACTCGAAATTCTGCGTTCGCAGAACTGCATAGCTCGTTTCCTGCAAAGGGTCGGTGTTATCTGTTGTTCTTTTTTAATGGGTATTGCTCGTTCAGTGCTCTAGGTTTCGTCATTCTTTCGTTGTTGTGTTGTAAGTGCTCCATTTGAGTTTGATCCTTGATGGGTGTCTCTCATTTCGGGGTTGCGGGATTGTTCTTCCAGTGGGACCTGTCAGGCGACTGGAATTGTTCATTTTGACTTATGCTGGCGTTAGTCCCAGCGATTTTCCAGGCTTAGCAGCTGAAAGAACTTTTGTGTTTGTTCAAAGTTCAAGTATTGTGGAGGATTTCAAACTCTGGAGTTATTTCTCGTGAGAAAATCTGTTCTTGTGGTGACAATGGCGTTCGTGTTTTCATGGATCGATCTGAATGACTCGTTGTTCATGTTCAGGTGCCGAGTCGGGGAAACGTTTGAGGTTCAAGACGCATACGGATGCCTCGGAAGCTCAAGTCATAGATGCTATGAAGAAAATAGCATCTCACATCCGAAATCCCACAAAGCTCGGCAAGGCGTCGAAGCTTGCCATACAGTTAATACAGGCGGGGAGTGTGAAGCCCGGGACAAGGGATTACTTCTTTGCCATACTCGAAGCTGCAATGTCTTCGCCAACAGCTTGTACTGATCAATCAGTGCGGGCAGATTATCATGCATTGTTCTCTGTGGCACAAGATGCAGCTGAGGTATAAACATGGCTCCTATTAGTAATGAAGTTTGATATCTCAGGGTTATTATGACAAAAAATCCCTAAAGATGCTACTACGTTATTGTTTTCTTCCAGCATTTAAGTGATAAACAAAAAAATCAGTTGACTACATGGACAATTCAGGCAGTGGTGGCAAATGATCTGTTCACTGATGACAGCTTCGTGGTACAACTTTTGTCTTTGCCTTTGGATTTATCTCGTTCTAGTTCAAAGTTCGTGCTTGCATCATTATTTGTCACTGTGTTTAAGGCAAGTTTTTGTTAATTGTGTAGCATCTGTCGATGGCCATTTAAGTTTCGGTTTTTCTCAGGAATAACTTTTAAGTCTCTTTTTGAAGGTCTTCCCTTAGTAAAGTATCTTGCAGCTCTGTTGGCTGTGTATGGTAATAGTTCAATTTATGGTAGTGCTAATATTTTCTTTGTTTAGCGCCATTGGTAACGCCATTGTGGTAACGCCTAGAGCTGGTAGCTTCGCTGGTTGCTCATTTAAACCCCATTTCACCCTTTGTTAGTAAAATAGGTCGTACTTTTGCATATATTAGTGTAAATTAGGTGATAATCAATGAAACTTCCGTCTCCCCCACCTTTATTATTAACGAAAAAATACTTGTTCTTTTGGAGTATAACGTAGTATACACGTATAAAATACTTGCCATATTACACTCGGGAAAAAGAACGTCATTTCAATTAATTTAACATATTTTCATTGGTCAATTAATGATTTGCCATGTCCTTCATCATTTGTATATCAAAATATGATATATTAATACATAAATATAATTCTCTTTTGATTTCTCATTGGATAGCAGTAAGTAGCAGTATAATTCAATTATTAGATTATTCTTACAGCATCTTGTAATTTGATTAATCCTCTTTCCGTATGTAAGTTTTTCTCATAATAATAGAATTGGTATTAACTCATGTTAATATCATTTTTATATATAATGAAAGTAACTCCAGATTCTTTCCATGTACTTTTGAGAAAATTGACAGTATATGCCTGTCCGTATCCCACATCGTATAAATTTTATCCCGTATATTGCTAACAGAGTTCACCAATAAGAAAGAAATTCTAACATTAGAATGCTGCATTCAGTTCAATTGCAATTACACTGCACTTTTCTTTTATGGTTCCACAGTGGGCTGTAATATGATTTTACCCCAGTGGTCTTGTTTCCTATCTTAAATGGTCTCCTTTTTAGTTATTCAAGAGCATTTACTGGTAATCATACACTTTGCGTAGGACACCTGAATGTTCTTTTCTCTCGATATGGTGTTGCAACTTTGAAAATCCGTATGCACAAATTTATTATTTCTCACCAAAAGGATAATGTCCTTGCTGTTGGTGAAAGAATCATTCTTTTAGACAAACCATTTCGTCTGTTTTTGGTTTAAACTGATGGACTATCTTATCTTGTTCGTATGGCCGCCTTCTTTCTTGGGACATACCATAAGTTCTCCAAAACTGCTGGAAGAATAAAGGACACCATATCCAATCTACCAGTTGCTACTGAGGCTGATGACATAGATGAAGCTGCAGCTGCTGATGACATAGATGAAGCTGCAGCTCTGGAAGCTGAGAAAGAATCAACTAATCCGAGAGGTAATCAGGAGCTGCCTCCCGATAATCATTTGGGAGCCAATAATGGGGAAGAGCTTGACCCATTTGGGCTTGATGCGCTTATCCCGAGTAAAGCGAAGAAAGACGAAAATTCAAAGGGAAAGAAAGATACAGCAGCCAAGATCAGGAAGGAAGGAGAGGACGAACATAAGAGATTTCTCAAGTCGCAGAGAGAAGCCTTGATTGTCTGTTTAGAGATTGCTGCGCGGCGGTACAAAACTCCATGGTAATTTCTTTGGGCTGTGTCAAGAAACGTGTTTCCTTTTTGCTTGTGATTCAATATCGACCATATTTTGAAAGCGGAAACTTATTTGCAGGTGTCAGACAGTCATAGACATATTAGTAAAGCATGCCTTTGATAATGTGTCGAGGTTCACATCTAAACAGAGGGAGGCCATTACGAAACTTTGGGCTTCCATTCGAGAACAGCAAACTCATAGAAAGCAAGGGAAATCTGTGTCTGGGAAGCTTGATGTGAATGCTTTTGAGTGGCTTCAGCAAAAATATGCTACTGAGAAGATCAGCATTAGGCGTGCTGTTGGAGGTAGTGGAGATCGTCGCGCTCAGCAATGGCTTGGTTGAACATTTCTTCCTCCATGTGTAGCATTACTAATTAGTTTTCATGGGGAAGGTGCTTACTGGTATTATTGACATCAATTGTTCATAGGGATTTGCTTGTCTCAAACAAAAATCGCTCAACGTATTGTGAATTGACTGAATGGAACTTCTTGATCAAATTGAGAATTTTCATGCAATGCGACCTGGATAGACAATCAACTCTCGTCAGAACTGATTTTCCTTTGTCACGTGCTTGCGTCACAGGTGAGGTGTTGAAAGAAATGCATGCCGTTTCGATGAGGCCCGCACAACGTAGTATATTTTATGTACATTTTACCGTGGACAGAAGAGAGAGGGAGGGAGAGAGAGATATTACAGATTCATTCCCTGGTTTATCGGTATCTATATTGTATATCTGCATATGCAACTTACGTAGATGCACTACAAAAACCATCGTTTTACGGGTCGAGATTCATACTCTAGGGACAGGTTAAATATTCACTCAACTGTTTGGACAAGAATTTTACAATTGCTTACATAACTTCCTGCTGAAGAGGGATAGATCTTATTATCAGGTGGAGTTTGTTCCGAGTTCCCAACTTAAACCACATTTTCTTTCCCGTTTCACCCTGATCAACCCCTGATGGCAACTTCGATCACGCTCACACCTGCTTCTTTCTTAATTCTAGAATTCATCATTCTTCTCCTGACCTCTTCCACATCACTCCATCTGTTTGAAGTGGCAAATATATTCGATGAAAGAACATCGTAACCAGAACTCCGAGGTCCCATTTCCATAATCTGCTCGGACGCCAACATCTCCATCTTAGAATTCTTAAACAGCTGCGAGGCAGCATATAAAGCACCCCATATAATAAAGTTGGGTTTGATTGGCATGCTTTTGATGACTTCATATGCCTCGTCAAGCAACCCAGCTCGACCAAGAAGGTCGACTATACATCCATAGTGCTCAATTTTGGGAATCAACGTGCGGCTATTGACCAATTCATGGAAAACCCTCTTTCCTTCTGCTACTAACCCGGCATGACTGCAAGCCTGCAAAACTACAATATACGTCATATCATTCGGCTTCATGCCCGATTCCTCCATTTCTCGGAAGAGTTGCAGAGCCTCTTTTCCAAAACCATGCTTTCCGTAACCGCCAATCATGGCATTCCACATGCATATGTCTCGATAAATTGCCTCATCGAACAGAATGCGGGCCCCAACTACGTCACCACACTTAGCATACAAATCGACAAGTGCAGTTTTGAGAATCACATCATTCATGCCACACTTGTTGAGGTACGCATGGATCCGCCTGCCCCAGGCAAACGCGCCAGTGCCTGTGCACGCCAGTAGGACGTTGACTATAGTTTCGCTATCCGGACTTAACCCTTCGGCCCTCATTAGGACAAAGCAATAGAAAGCTTGATCGACGAGTGCTGCTCGAGCATAAGCTGAAACCATTGCTGACCATGTGAAGAAATCTCTGTTCTCTATGTGATCAAAGAGTGCCCTAGCATATTTAGTGTTGCTGCACCTTCCATACATATCAATCAGACCAGCGGACACAGCTAAAGAGATGTCCAAACGGTGTCTAGAGATATAGGCATGTATCTGCTTGCCGAGTTGCAAAGCATTTACAGATCCACACTCTATGATCAAACTCAACAATGTTACTTCATTCGGGAGAAGGCCTTCTTCAAGCATTGTTTTGAAAAGATCAGCTCCTCCTCTTAATTTGCAACATCGGATGTAGCCTGAAATCATCACAGTCCATGCAACAATGTTCTTCTGAGTCAACCTGTCAAAGAGCATATGCGCAGAAGCTAAGTTTCTGCATTTGGCATGCATATCAATCAAAGCAGTACTTAGCATAACTCCCATATTCTCATCAGAATAGCCGCCAGAAGCAGTTCTTATTGCATAAGCATGCATAGCTTTCGCCATCTCGACGTTCCCCAAATCTGCGAAAAGATTGGCCATATTCACCAAGGCAGCCTCATTAGGCTTTACATTCACAATGTGCATTTCCTTCACCAATTCCAACGCTTTTTCAACTAGTCCATTGCGACTGTAGCACCGAATCATCGTGCTCCAGGAAACGGCATCCCTGTCGGGCATTTCATCGAACAAAAACCGTGCGAGTGCCACATGCCCGCATTCCCCATACATAAAAACCATCGAATTGAGCACGAAAACATCGCCGTCGAATCCAGACTTTGCCGAGAACCCGTGAATCTCCTCTCCCATCCGCAAGCACGAAACTTGCCCGCAGGCTTTAAGGACCGAAGGTATGGCGAAACAGTCTAATTCGTAACCAGCTTCGCGCGCGCATGCGTACACGCTAATTGCAGCTTCAGGGGAGCTGCTCTTGACGTACGACGTCACGAGAAACTTGACATGAGCCGCGGAATCCAAGTGGGGTTGATGAGCTGCCCCGGAAACGCGGCCGGTGTGGCTACGAGCACGAGTGAAGTGGGTCTTGATCAAGAAGGCGTGCGCTCCCTCGGTCCGGTCGAGGTCAACGGAACGATCGTGAGGGTGGTGCGCCCGCGAGACGCCGGAGGGTTCGACCGTGGAAAACAGAGCGTGCCGAAGGTGAGATCTTCGAGCGGTACGGCATTGAAGAAGTGGCGGAGAGATGCGAAACTGCAAGCGTCTGCCTTTCCCATGAAGCAGCCTTGAGTTTAGCCAAGTCCTTGCTGCTGCGTTCATGGAAGATTCATCCTTTATTATCACCGGATTGCTTACTGGACACTCTCTCGCCGACACACATGAACATCATCGTTCTTGGACTCGAAACAAGAATCGAGACTCGTGATGATTGTTCTTCCCGATTTAGCTGGAGCAACTTCATCTGGGGTTCTAGTCCCTTGCCCGTGCGACCAAGACCCGACCATTCCTGTTCGCTTGGTTCAGTTTCGGTCATGTGTCACGGGCCGGCAGTACTTTGGACACGGAATAGCCCGTGCAAGCTGAGAAGACCCCAGACCAGCCTTCATTTTAGAGTTGCTCCTAAGAATGGTACGCCAAATCGCATCATCGTACTAACACTTTAGACATAACAATTGATTTCGGCCTGTCATGACCTCGTTAGGAGAGCGATATAAACTCTCAACCTGTTTGTGCATAGACCAACTCTGCCTTGAGAGGATATATTCATTGTAAGCTAAAATTCCTAAGACAAATCACTTTAACGCCGCTGTCATGAATCAGATGTACTATTGCTTCTGCACCATTCATTTTTTGTCTCGAAGGCACCAAGCTCCGTTTATAAAAGGTACCAGAAATACGAGAGAATAATGACACGTACGTCTGAGAAGTTTCGATGGCTTTGGGACAAGAAAGGACGTCGCTTTCCCGCCTCTGTGGCCTTAGATCTTTCTGACCGAAGCCGAGGTTCCTTCGTTGGCTCGGTCCAATGTTTCTCGTCGATGAGGATGGAGACGGTTGATTTCATAAGCCTCGCGTGACAAGCCTTTTGACCGGTCCAAGTTCGAGACTTTGGCTCCAATGCAAGGACCAAAACTGCTCTGGGGGGCAATATTCGCCTCCACAAACGGCTAAAAAGAAGAAAAAGACTGTACGCGGTTCTCTATATTTCATATATTTGAACAGATCCGATAAATTTTGTTTTAAGTAGAATCGAAAAGTTTATGCTAGTCCTACGGTGTCGCTATAGGTGCGGGATTTTTGTGTTCGGCTACCATCTTTGTAAGTATCGTTTTGAAAAGTTTATACAATACTTAACTTACCAAAAAAAAAAAGTTTATACGAGTCCTGAAATTTGGAATTGAAAAAAAAAAGTGAAATGTAAGAACTGACTGATTTTACAATGACCCTTGTCGAATGTAAGATAACAAGCGACAATAAACTCGTCGTACCTTGATCCATTGATTAGGGTGGAAAGATAAGGCGTGTGATTTATAAAATTGAGGAAGAAAACAACAAGGAGAGAAAAAGGGTATTGTTAAAAGTTTACTATTTCTCATTAAGAATAAAATTTCTTGTTTTTGAAAGACATCTATTAGGTTTGTTCATATAATCGAATCTAATACAAAAGTTCCCTTTTATGTCAAAATTTTTCTTCCGAAGGAGAAAGATCCTTAACACCAAATGAAGAACAATCAAACAACGATGAAAATTGACAAGACGTTCTTTTTACGCCAAATGCGATAAGGGCGAGGGGGTGGGCACCGGGCATCCCTACTTGCTCCCTTGCCTCCGTGGTCGGATGTATGCTCTATTTTTTTTCATATTAATGCATTGCAATGACCATTACTATTCAACAGATGATTCATTCTTGTTGTTCAAGACCATCTTTCCTTGGTCCAAAGCCATTTGCAAGAACGCATGATAGCACCACTACGAATATGGTCGTATAACTGTCACAACAGTCAGAATCAATGTGCAGTAGCCTGTATTATCATAACAATCACAAATACTATGTAAAGACAAAAGAAAAGGTCTCCCCTTGTCTTTGTTGACAAAAATCACAGCACCCACAAGAATAGTAGATACCACTTTAGTACCTCCACCATCTCAATCATGAGCTTTTTTTTTTTTTTTTGGTAAATCAATCATGAGCTTCATCTCAGCTTTATCCAAAGAAGAACCAGATTCACAATCAAGTTTACAAGGTGAAGGGAGATTAAAATTCTAAGAATTACTCCTCAGCTGGAATCCTTGGATTGAACAGAACTCGTGGACTCTTGCTAGTGAAACTAAAAGTAAAGTTTGGATCACCAAGGGCTAGGGTCTTCAGATACTTTGAGGAGCTCCTCCAAGTAAGCAGCTCCAAGATCCTCCAGCACCACCACATTCTTCAGCATCTGCTCCTTCTCTTTCTTCTTCTTCATCTCGGACTTCCTCTTCAGGGAATGCCTCTTCTTGAGGGCAAGAACCGGCGAGCCACCCTCCTGAAGCCCAACGACACCGTTGTCCTGACCCTCCATTTCTTGGAGGGACTTGTAGACCACCTCCGGGGGGAAATTGAGCACAGCAAGTGGGCCCCTCATCGCAATCGCGGCCTGGTCATAGGCGAGGGCGGCCTCCTCGGCCGTGTCAAACGTCCCGAGCCAGACCCTGACCCCATTCCTCGTCGAGTCCCTTATCTCCGCCGCATACTTCCCCCATGGCCTGCGCCGCACTCCCCGGTATGTGGCCTCCCTAGCGTGCTCGCTTTCGTTCTCGTCTAGGTTGATGATATCTCCCGACCTTGAGTTCACTTCCTCATGGTCTCTAGCACCGTGCGAGGAAGAGATGGTGTCCATGGAGTAGTCCTGGGCCGTGGCAAGGACTCCATAGAGGAGCATTTCTTCAGAGTCATTCTCATTGAAAGGAAGTGATGGTGGGGCAAAGAAAGCACTGGGGTTGTAATCAAGTGAGAAGTGGTGAGATTCTGAGGAATTGAAGGAAGAGCAATCAGTGGAGAACTCTGATAAACTTGGGTACTGGAAAAGAGAAGAATTCCAATCCATGATGCTGTGTATGTTGAATCTATGAGTTCTTTGACCAAGCAATCGAAAGAAGAAATCAAGAAAGTGAGCTTCTATGGTCACATGAAGTTGAAGGTAGTGGCCTCGCGTGAATTATATATATAGGCATGAAGGGAGGGAACACTGTGGGATTCAAAAATAAACGTGAATTCACATGATTAAAGGAAAAGTTAAATTGATGGAAGATTGTGATAGGGGGAATCGAAAAGAGGGCAAGATTGGATGAACTTTGGTGGGCACTCTTTAGGAAGTGTGGTCGTTAATGAGAACCCCCGAAATCAAAATTTGCACACGTGAGTCAAAGGCACTCGTGGGCATGGCGGCCTTAGTCAGATGAGAATTCAAAGTGACATCATTCTGATGATTCCCAATGACAACGACTTGCCCGTGTCGCTTCGGATCCACTAGTCTCACTGCTCACTTGCTGTGTCCTGGTCAGTCGATGGCCTGAAGTTTGGATGGGGACAAGTTCTCAAGCTCTTGAAGGGCCCTTCTAAGTGAAGAAACACCACCCATTTGGCTAATCTTTTGTGATCTTTGATGCTTTTGAAGCTTTTTCATGGTTTGATGAATTTGATCCTTATGTCAAGGATATATGCAGATGGATGAGGAAGGGAAGTTTGGTGAATTTATTTGTGAGCTTACACATTTTTTTCTCACTTTAGTGCGAAAAAAAGCCTGAATTTGAATTGAACTCAGTAACAAGTATCGCTAGTTGCAAAGTTCCAAGTTTTGTACGACCATACCATTTCTCTTCATTTGAGCACCGAGATCTGTACGTTCTGATCATTTGAACTATCTTGATAGAAAATCTTATAAATAATTCAATTAGAAATTCAAACTTTGCAATGAGTTGGTATAGGCCATCATGCCTCATTTTTCAACTTTCATTTTTTTTTTGTATTGTGATCAGGTGGTATCTTGAGTTAGATTTCAAATATAGAAAGAATATCAACTCTTCAGTCTTGTCAAAAGCAGATCATTCATCTTGTGATTTGAGAATTTGTAGGGAATGACTAAGGTTTATGCGGGAATACTATTGACCGCACCCTTTGCCTCTTCCTTTCGTTGCCAATACATACTGTGCTTGACCATATTCAAACTGGCCATAGGGCTTATAGTTTCCATTGAAGAGGATCAACCTGCAGTCCATGAAAGGAGAGGAGAACAGATGGCAATTTGGGAAAGAGGGTTGGAAGGTGAAAAGGAATTTAGGAAAGATTCGAGGAAGGACAAAGAAAGGGAAACAGATGGGGCCAAATCCTTTTAAGCCTCTAGCGGGAGGTACGTTGAATCGGTACGTGCCATCACTTCTTTGTCCCTTGACGATGATGATACCGAGGTTTTCTCTATTGCAACGTCCTTGGTTTCACCCAAATGGACAAAAGGTGAGAAAGCGGAAAAAAATGAGAACAATAATTGTGCCCTCATTTTTTGCATGATAGATAGTGGAAAGAGGTTATGCCTGGGCTTGGCGAAATGGTGAGGAGGGACGGCCAATGCTATCGAGCTCCTTCAGACGTTATTATAAACGTCTCGTACTCATTACAAAATATTTTATTGGAATTGTAATTATTTCGTATCATTCACAACTGACATACTCGTCACCGCTACTCTATCAAAATGCTATTAGCTTGCAAGTCTTTTCACACAAGATATGTCGAACTTAGGCAGTAAAAAAACATAATTTTCCTTTGTGTCTTTTTTATTGATTACTGTTTTCTCCTTTCTCCAACATAATCAATCCTATTTTATAATGAGGTAGGTGTCTATGCTCAATAGGTTCATGGATAAGTACAACCTTTCAAGTTGTGTCTAAATCCCCTTGTATGATAAGTTTGGGAGAGACCCCACTGTGAAGAATATATTTTATTATATCTTTTGATTAATCAGAGTTAGCATTGACCGTCATTACGCACGTCTGTCTCGTGCGACTAATAAATCCTCGATCAAATATATTTTATTATTATAATTATTTTTATTTTCAGGGTTGGTTCCGCCATAGGGTCTAGAAATCATCCATTTTACCATAATCTCTTTGCTAATTAGACTCGAGCTATTTCACTCTGATTTTATCATGAAGCACAGATAGAGGTCATTAGTTTTTTTTTCGGTCAGAAGAGGTCATTAGTTCAGCAGCAAAGCACTTTATTGTCAACACATTCCAGCTACAGAATATAGCCCTCGTGGCATTTGTATTCTTTAATCATAAGCGATAAAAGATGTCCGTCGTCAAATGACTCTCAAATGTCGATCGATCTTTTTGTTTCCTTTATTTCTGAAACATGGTGCAAGCAAGACGATGTTTGGTGAGTAGTAGTCTAGAAGGCTATTTTTAAATCTTGACAGACACTGATGCTTCTACTTTAACCAAAAGCAACTAGCAACAGTGATAATATGAGCAAATGATGCTATAGTCTGCATGGCAAACTTTGACCTGGCAATGCAATGGAAGACCAAACCAAAAGCCCTTTCATACTATTCCAAACTAGGAAGGTCAATGGTTCAGTTCAGGTTTCCATGATGTCAGAATAAAGCAGTGTGATATCCATCTAATTCTTGAATCTCATTAGTCATCCTTGTAGGAATTCAAGGGCAATGTCAAGGGTATTACTATTTTTCACTTAGGGGTGTTATGTTTGGGACAATTACATATCAACATTAGTACTCGGATTTGTTTAACTTTAGGACAATACTGTTAGAGTTATAAATGAGTCGAAATGGTCGTGTCTATGTGTCAGAAAGATTAAAAGTGTTTGATATAAAAGAAAAGTCATACTGGGTCCATATGCAAAGACCAAAAAGAATAAATATCTATAATTCAAGAAACTCCGAAACACATGGTAAGCTTTTGGGTGAGGCTATTTCCGGATCAAATCCACTCCATTTTCATTCAAGCGACAAAATCGTCTTCAATCACCCAATTGATATTCAAAGCGGTGAATACGGCACTTTCCTAGTGGTGAAGTACATCAAGTGACTCCGTTTGCTCAAGGATTCATATCTAGGATGGCTGCTCAAACTACATGTCAATAGCAAAATTTTAGAAAGAAGTTCATTTCAAGAAACGATTAAGTTAAACAAGTGCCAATACTGTGCAAAGAAAGTGGCTCGTGCCCTTGTGCCCAATAACAATCACTGGCTCTTATAATTATCCTCCAGTGCTCAGGTCCTAAAGAGTTGGTCAAGAAATGCATATAATAAGGGCAACACGGGGGGCCTTAGGCTAATAATGATGCTATGCGGCTAGAGTTAGATATAATAGTACAAACCATAGTCTATAATAAAATATAATACGATGCGGGCCGTCTCCGGTTAAAAAGGGTTGGTCCTCCCAAACATATTTTTTCAGTGGGTTCGACAGAAAAGTTCCAGAAGCAAATGAAAGTCTTTCAGAAGTTCAATATTCAAACAGAGAAGGATTGGTCAAAGCTGACACCGGGGCTGACGTAAGAAAGCTCTTAGTGAGGGCTTTTCAGGTAGCTTTGAAGCCCTATTTTCAAAGTGACAGTCTTCACTTCACATGTGCTGGTTGCCTCGTATGGCTGAACAGAGAGAAGAAGCAAATTTGATTGAGGAGCAAACGCATGCATGTAAATGTCATGTCACCAATTACATCACCAACACAAACCCTAATGAGAATTGCACGTGCACTTCAAGGGCTAGTCCCACGCAGGGGTGATCTGTTCTCGATCCGGACCACCAGTCCAGTCCAGTCCAGTCCAGTCCAATTCCGGTCCGGTCCAATGGAATAGGTCACTTAAGATTTAGTTCATATTTTACTAATTTTCAATGAATTTATATTAACGAAGTTCACTTAGGGTTTAATTCACATTTTACTAATTTTTATCAATGAAGTTTATTTAGGGTTTAATTTTTTTGAAAAACAAAAGTATATGTTGTCCGTCCGATTCTCCCTTAAAACTGGGAACTGGACTGTCCGGACACCGGTTTCACTTTTAGGAACCGGAAATTAGATTGACACTCCTAGAAATCGGACCCAACCGGCTTGTTCGGTCTGGTCCGGGTGGTTCTCAATTTTGGCGGTTCATTTTGCACATCTCTAATCCCGCGTTCTTTTTCCACGGGAGTCTCTGTAGATTCACGATTGCGCATTCTATATCGTTCAATCAACTTCTTGATGTAAGTCTTGAGACAAAATAAGAAGTTTATTAAATCTATCTTCGACAATCTTGACACCAAGTAGATAGCTAGCTTCACCCATGTCCTTCGTCTCAAAGCTAGAGGACAACAACTGGCACGGAAATGGGATCCCAGTAGTTGGAGACAAGAGATTCATATGAGAAAACATAAGAAATGAGCCTCTGCTCGAGCCTTCAAAGATGAAGATACATGAACATCCATTTGATCCCCATCAAAGTTTGCATTGATTAGTAGGATAATCCTTGTTATTTTTTTTTTTTGGTAAGGAAAAGAATTCCTTGTTATTTTTTAACATACGTCGTCAACATTAAAAATGAAAAAAAAAGGAGCACGAAACTACCGTTGGACCCTTTTACATAAACACAATAGCCCTTCTTTATCAACGTACACCCATATGCTAAGATGGCTTGATGAAATAAATTTAAGGTACTATTGCCTGGACGCCCGCTTTAAGCCATAGATTTCTCCTATTAACTTGCGCACATATCTGACACTTCTTGAGCTCATTTCGAAGGACTTTACGTTGCCAAGTCAAAATGAAGAACATTTCAGGTCAACCCTAAAGACCCAAAAAAAAACTCGAAAACAATTCAGAAAGAAAGAACTCCTCGGTTCCTTCGATCCTAGAAAGATTACTTCTATCCAACTCAACCGGAAAGAGCTTAGGTGCGCCTCCTCCATAGCTAGAACTATTGCACAAACTACGAGAACTATAATTTAGTAAAAATCTTCACTTTACGTGAAAACTCGAAGATTATTGCAATTTAAACCTAAAACCCGCAAGTCGCCGCTGGAGGCGACAGCCACCACCAACCCCCTCGGGTTAGCCCTGCTACTTTGAGGTAAAATGATGCTTGAATTCTGAACGGATTCAATTGAACATAAGTTGGGATTCCAAAAGGAAGAAAATTGGAAGGGTTGATGGAAGATTAGATTAGAAAAGAAAGAGAAAAGGAAAAGGAGAAGTGAATGCGAAGAGGGGCAATTCACCAAAGAAATTTCTTAATCTGGGCTCTGTGGCCCATTGAACTCCCAAAGCAGAAGAAGCCTGTTTCTTTTGATTTGAGCACTTGAGATCAAGCCAACTTTGGACTTCTCCTTCTTCCTCTTCCTCTTCCATCTCCAACAAGAAAAATATCAGAAGCCATCATTCAATTTCAGTTCAGATAAGGTTTCACTGAAGACTCACCGTGACCCCTCCTCCACCTCACTGCACCACCGCCTCCCGCCGCCGCCGCCGCCGCCGCCATGCTCTCTCTAGCCCTCATCAACACCACCCACACCCACCACTACCACCAATTCTTCAACCCCACCACCACCACCACCACCCTTAAGCCCCTCACTGCCCCTTCCCTCCACCACCCCCACCACCACCACCACCACTCAGCCGGCCGGAGGCCCATCTCCGCCAGCCTCAACCCGAACCCTCTAATCCCGGCCTCCCCTCCGCCGCCGCAGCAGCAGCGTGTCTACCAGCCCTTCCGCCCTCCCCCCTCCCCGCTCCCCTCCCAGTTCCGCTCCCTCGACATCGCCAGCCGCCTCGACATCCTCGCCAACCGCCTCGGCCTCTGGTTCGAGTACGCCCCCCTCATCCCCTCCCTCATCCAGGAGGGCTTCACCCCTCCCTCCATCGAGGAGGTCACCGGCCTCTCCGGCGTCGAGCAGAACCGCCTCGTCGTCGCCGCCAAGGTCAGGGACTCCTTGATCCAATCCCAAACCGACCACGATGTCGTCGCCGCCTTCGACATGGGCGGCGCCGAGCTCCTCTACGAAATCCGGCTCCTGAGTGCCGCGCAGCGGTCTGCTGCGGCGGAATTCATTGTTAGGAATAAGTTCGACGCGAAGGGCGCGCAGGATCTCGCCCGCGCCATGAAGGACTTCCCTCGCCGTCGCGGGGATAAAGGGTGGGAGAAGTTCGAGTATAAATTGCCCGGAGACTGCTTGTCGTTCATGTATTATAGGCAGAGTAGGGAGCATAGGAACCCGTCGGAGCAGAGGACGTCGGCATTGGAGCAGGCGCTGAGTGTCGCGGAGACGGAGAAAGCGAAAGGCGTGATCCTGGAGGACTTGGAAGGGAAAGACGGAGAACGGGATGGGAAAGAAGGGGAAGTGCAGGGTGGGGTTCGGGTACCGGTGGTGAGGATGAAGATGGGGGAGGTGGCGGAGGCGAGCTCCGTGGTGGTGTTGCCGGTGTGTCGGGCGGAGGAGAGGGAGAGGGAGATCTTGGAGGCGCCGTGGGGGTGCAAGAGCCAAGGGGAGTTCGGGGTGGTGGTGGCGGAGAAAGGGTGGGCGAGGTGGGTGGTTCTGCCGGGATGGGAGTTGGTGTTGGGAATGTCCGGCGGAGTGGTGGTGGCATTCCCGGACGCGAGGGTGTTGCCGTGGAAGGTGAATAGGTGGTACAAGGAGGAGGCCATCTTGGTTGTGGCTGACAGGGGGAGGAAAGAGGTGGCCGAGGACGAAGGCTTTTATATGGTGGCGGCGGCGGATGCCGATGCTGATGGCGGCGGCGGCTACGGATTGAAGGTGGAGCGGGGTTGGAGATTGAAGGAGATGGGGTTGGGGGAGAGTCTAGGGACCGTGGTGTTGGTGGTGAGGCCACCAAGAGAAGAGATTGAGGATCAATTGAGTGATGAAGATTGGGAGTGAAAGGCAACAGCATGAATATGAGAAGTATGTCGATCTACAAACATTGATACAGATCAACGTACAACCGGTTCGATTTGAGACTATGGTCGAACACGAACGCAGTTTGAACATGAACTTTTCAGGTTGAAATGGGTTTTTTTATAAATTGCCCATTTTGGATATTTGGGAGGAGCCCTCTTTTGATGTTTCCTCTGTTGTTGTCTAAAATATGAGACTTATTCAATTGGCAGATCATCCCTGTAGCACTTCAGTTTTCCCTTTATTCATCAGGAGGGGTTATACCTCTTTACACACACGTATGAAATTCGACATGTAATAACATCTCTGGAAATTCATTAATCCGCTGGTTCTTGATGCTGTCTGAATATGGAGTAAAATGCATTAATCCGCTGGTTCTTGATGCTGTCTGAAAAAGGAGTGAAAGACCAAGTTGCCTTTAAAATTTGGAAGAAGTTCATTTCACGGGATCGTGTGAGTGACGCGTGGTGTAGTACGTAGTCTATGTGTGTTTGATGCCTTACCCGGAGGACAAATCGGTGAGCTTAGCGAACAAAAGAAAAATTTGGGCTGGTCGGATAGTTGAGATAAAATCCTTTTCGTCCTCTAAACTCTAAAGCTTTTAACATAATCCACGGGTGTCCAGACAGTTGACAAAAATGACTCGAGTCAAAATCTTGACACGAACGAGAGAAAAAAAGCAGACGAAATTGCAGAACTACGAGATTGACATTGCGCTAACATTTTGCTCAGAGTTATCTTACATTCAAGTACATCTAGTCTGAGATGGAAAAAGAAGAAGCAGGAATCAAGAATGTGATGTTGGTGGTATCACTAGCTGCATGGTGGTGGAGGCGGAGGTGGAGGCGGAGGTGGAGTAGGAGGCCTTTTGAAATGGACACGGCCATTACCTTGGGAGGTGGTGGAGGAGATCTTCTGATGACCCGGTCTGGCAACACCACATTCAACTGATGATCCCTCGAGTCATCATCAGATGAAGCTGCGGATACAAGCTACTGGAGGATCAGGATGAGAAAAAGAGACTTCAGAATGGCGCCCATGGCGTCTGGATCTGTTAGACGAAGGCAGATGAAGCATTCACTGCTGTTTTAAACAGCACATGGGATCAATGTGCCCCGTCATTTATTAATCTAGTTATGCATGTCAATCTCAGTACCAACCTACTATTCCGAAAAGTTAGTCAATGCTGCTGAGGAGAAACATAGCAGATTTCTTGGCGTCTCTTGGTAGAACCAATCGATCAACATTAATTAGATACCATCATACAACCCAAACGCTCAGCAGCAAAAGGGGAATAGGAAACAGATGGAGGAACCTAGATCCGCAATTGGTCTTGGATCTTGTTTGGCTCTGCAGCTAAAGAGGTTCTTGATGAAAATACCATGGATATCTTTGACAGTTTCCATACCCAAAAGTTTAAGCTATTGATCGTATATTGAGATCACAGTAACTTCGAAGAATGACAGGGCAGTGAACTGTTTTCTTCAACCAGTTATATTCATATATGTTCTCTTACATTCAAATACACGTATCACCACAGAACCAAATAATCTGGAAATGGAGTCACAAACTTCTACAGGAAAGTATGAGGAAAATGGTAGGAATTGGTAAGGCGATTGCTTCTATCTGACTAACTGCATGGTGGCGGTGGTGGAGGCGGAAGCAGCGGGGGAGGCGGCGGACCCATTGGTCTAGGAGGAGGACTTTTGAAATGGATGGGAGCATTCACCCTAGGAGGTGGCGGAGGAGACCTTCTTGTGACCCTAATAGGCAACAACCTCAACTCACGAGGAAGATGGTGTGAGCGAATCGAACCATCAGATAAGACTGGCGATACAAGCAACTGGTGGATCAACATGAAAGCAAGCAACTTTGAAACGAGACCCATTTTTGTGGATCTCGAGTTCGTTAACTGGTAAGACAGATGATGCACTGATGCTGCTTTTATAGAGCATGGCTTCTGAAGAAAGACTGAACCAGATGGGAACCAAATCTGCAGTTGGCCAATGCTTTTGAAGTTTTGAGGCCAAAATGTCAACATATGTTGGTAGCCAGCTGGTTGATATAGACGTTTTGAAATGCACACAGATCGGGAACTCTGACCCGCCTATTGATAGAGTATTCCGTTGTTGCCTAGTCAACCAAGAGAAGTAGTCATAATGCCAAGTCCCAAGTGTCAGAAGACTGATTAAAACAATAGAGGGGAGCATGATTTAGAATATAATTTGGAACTTAAAAATTTGAGCAGTGAAAATTTGTAGGTTTCATATTTCAAGATATGCAAGATAAATTTTAGGTTTCAAAAATTGAAAAAATTATTTCTATGAATAGGTTCTAGATAAGTAAAAACCTTAAACAAGTTTTTTGTATTTTTCTTAGTCTATGTCTTCACATAATCTTGCTGTATTCCACGACATTAAATTATAAACATATAATCTAAAATCGCTAACTTAAACTTTCATTTTATGACTTGTTAATATTTCATATTCTTCGTATGTCTAAATATAAATTATTATCAGTTAATCATAATAGCAAGTGATGATCATTAAATGTGATGATTCACTATAATTGTTCAATTAATAATACAAGCCTAAGTAAACCCTAGGTTATAGGTTTTAGGCTATGTAAAATAGGTTCCAGGTTCTAAAAAAATGAAAAATTAATTCTCCAGGATTGGTTCCAAGTTCTAGATGGAACTTGGGACCGCTCATCCCTAATAAACAACAGGGGTGCAACAGACCATAAATGGGTACTAAAAATAGTGGATTGTTTATAAGCCCACAACAAGAGTTTGTAAGAGTCATTTTTTGAACTAGTTTTGCAATACAATCTTCACTGCATAGGAAACGTAACACATAAACAATTATTATACAGTATCCATGATGTTCTTGCTAAGACATGCTTATGAGTAATCAAAATGCAAAATATAGGAAAGGAATATCTCGAGATGAAATCTAAAAAGAGTTCTACGAAGGAATATGAAATCCATTACCATAATCACACAGCGAATAGTACACTATTATAGAACCAAGGAAGTAATTGTCAGCATCACCTATAGAAACACTCACGATACACCTAGCTCGGTCGATAAAACGACGGCCTATACATGATTATTAAAACAAAGAGGCGGGATGACATGAGTTCATCCGAATCTTATTATATGACTACACGAAAAGATGTATTAGAACTCCCACGAAACCATGTTTCAATGCACATTCGTTCTCGGCACCCGGCAGTTCAACCTCGAACCCACACTAGGAATTAGTATGAACAGTATGTTCATGAAGACTTCAATGCCCGCACAGCTTCAGCAAAAATCTAGTAAGTAAAAGACTGTAAGTCAGCGGAAATGGTTGATTCATAACAGGAAGCAAGGAAGTTGAAAATTAGTCTGATGCACTCCATGTACGTCAAAAGCAGGAAGAACCCAATTCAACAGTCGCGCACCAAGATTGAATTACGAGATCCTTCCAACCGGCCAAAGTTGCGAATCTCATGACCAAATTGTAGGCTCTGTTTGTTTCGCAAAAAATAAATGATTTGAAAAATATTTTCTTAAAAATAATTATTTGCATAGCTTGAAATAATTAGTCAATAAAAAAATTTCATTATCGACAATAATTTATATCTAAAAATTTTTGTGGACGATGAACATTTTCTTCATTAGTTCATTTTCGTAAGCAATACAAGAAATTATTTTTAGAAAAATATTTTCCAAATCATTTATTTTTTGCAAAACAATTGCGCCCGTAATTTACAGTTCATCAGCGAGCTCGTAGCTAGTCCTGGTTTCATGAAAATCAGAGTGTGAATGGCCATAGCCCCTATATCATTTTGCAGCAAACCTATAAAACGTCAACTATCTTCTCATTACCTTTGTGAAATAACTACATTGCCCACTCGAAGTAACTGCCTAAATAGAAAACTAACAATTATTATAAGAAGCAAGTATTCAGAAGGAGAATCATCGCACCTTTGAAGAAGGCCCGGCCTGCTGCTTCCGCTCTCCTGTTAATGTTTGATTGTAGCCACTAAACTCCTTCTCATTATCCCTAGGAGTACTGTCATTTGAAACTTCTTCCAAATCAGATGATGCCGTCTCAACCTTCTGCAAGGTGTCAATATCCATCGCACTCGTTCTTGTCGAATAAGATGTACTATGATTTTGGTTCTTTGAAAACTGAGTGGCAGCAGCTCGTGCACCAGCTATGGCGGCACTGAGACTCGATGATTTCCCTGGTTCACTTTGTTTAGATTCAGACACATTTAGTAATAGGGAACCTGGCTTCAATGAAAAAAGATCACGTGGATTTGGAAGCGGAAACTTTACGGGCAGTGGACTTTCCACTTTAGTAAGCCCTCTGGCTGCAGCTTCGTATATCTGTGAAAAGTTCATTTGTCAGCATATGTGCAATGTCGTGCATAAGATGATAATTTACGTAGCCAAATCCTTTACCTTCTTTTCTAAGTTGTAAATCTTCTGGTGCCCTCGCATCTCGAAAGGAATGACTAATTTCTGTATTACTTAAAATATATCAACAAAGTCGAATCAGTGTGGGAAATACATAAATGGTGAACAAACATATGTGAGAACAAAGTACCGATTGCAAATAGGACAGATTTACACACCTGTGGCTGTTCACAGAGCCAGCAATAATCTGTTAGTGCTTCCAGCCTTACCTGTAATTAAAAAATTTTAACATGTTCAACTTAATTTGTGAAATCAGATAGGTATTCAAGAAACAAAGCAAGCAAAAGATCAGTGTGTCCCACCCCTTCAGGCACCCCATCCCAACCAGCTAGCTCTTCACCTCGGACACAGCCAACCACTTCGACACACCCTTTTTCATAGGCAAAACATTCCAATTGTCAATGCATTTGTTTGAAAAAGACGAAGACCAGTTCTATGATGCAGAATCTACTGTTAGAAACTTTGCCCAACAAAGAGCTTAGATAAAACAGAAATTAATGCGGGTGAAATGGAGCAATAAAAGCAATCCATATCTAGACTTTTTTCTATCAAGACATGCATTAAACTGCTATTTATCTGGGAAATCCATCAGAAGATGATTTGAATTTTCAAGAACTTGTAAATAGGAGGCTTAAGTGCTCTTTCAAAAAAACGAAAGTCCAAGTATGCTAGTTGCAGCATAATAGGCTCTCCCTTCGAATACCTAGTAGTCTTGAGACGGGATAGTGCTCAGGGAACTTAATTTCAGTAATCCCATTCACCGCATAAATCTCCCTGTAGAACTGCTCCATAGCTTTGATCGTGGATTCATCTGGAACTTTGCTGGCAGCGTGGATCCAAAGGCGGCCTTCACAAATGATGTGCTATATAGTCAGAGATCCTCAAAAAGGAAAAGGAAAAGGAAAGGGAAAAGGATATTCAAAGCTTCTTCAACAAGACGTTGACAGTACTTGCTAGATCCCAGCTTTGCGCATAGACTTTCTGAACTTCCATACTCAAAGTTTACCATAATATTTGTCAACAAAGAATTGATTATATGAGCTGAGAGTAACATTCTAACTTTCTCAAGGCTATCTTAATGCACGCGCAAGACGTTTGTACTTCGTATCTTTCACTGCCCCAGACAGTATGTGCTAGGTATTAAAGTTGTGCCACATCATTCCATTCTCAGTTACACAAACTATCAGCAACAGTAAGTCATCCCTTAGCAACTTCTAACACAGTTGATTTGCACTTGCTTGTGATGAGAACTTTATGTTCCAACATTTTCAATAAATACACAACCTCGTTCGTATCGGTCCACATATTGGTTTTCAATTTGTTCTTGCTGTTATTTCTCTGCAATCCAATCAGGCAGTTTTTGATAAACTTGTGAAGCATGAAAACACCGGTGCCGCGCAAACTAGTCAGCGAGAGTCAAACACAGATTTTGCACCGAACAAAAGGCCCTTCTCTCTTTCTCAAGTGCTATGAGCAAACAATGTTCAATTTCAGTAGTTAACCTTTTCTCCCTTCCAGTCTCCGTAGGTTCTCTCACCATTCACTTCATCCTTTGAACTCCACAAACCACAAACCACAAACAGAACTTGGTCATAGAAAACGAAACAATCACTGAAAACTTCAAGAACCCAGATAGGAAAACACCGCGAACAGATCGAATTAGTAGCTCAAACTCAAATGGCTCCACGAACAAATTCACTCCTTTCTCGTTTCAGACTTTGTAACACCAAACAAACAAAAAAGTTCGAACTGGGGCGCGAAATTAGAAGTATGAAAGGGAGTCCCAGAACCGAACCTCGAATTGGGGCAGGCCAAGACCTGCCCTCGATGCGCTTGATCCCGTACACGAGCAAAGAAGCCCACGGCTGGTGCATCGTCAGGCACGGGTTCCGGTAATTCCCCTGGTTCCGACTGTGCATCGCCGTTCTCCTTCCTCTGTCGACGAAACAAAATTCTGGGTTTTGCTCGGGGCTGCGTGGTTTTCTCGAGAATCCGACGGAAAGATTTCCGGGCGAACTTTCTGCGACGAGCCGCTGATTTGTACGTTCGGCGTTTTGGTTTTCTTTCTCCTTGTCTTAATTGGTGAATCTGGGTTTGCTTCCCAATTGCAAAGATATATTAAAAATTAAAAAAATTCCGAAGTTGAAGAACCTATGGATACAGAATAGATGGCAAAATGGCCTAAGCATCTATTTTATGTCTTGTTTCTTGAAATTCAAGACTTCAAGTTTCAACCCACTTAATCATTCTCAAATTTAGCCTTGATTGTAACAGCCTGAATTTCAATGTAATTCCGAAATCAATTAAATTAACAATATTTCGCATTTCATTTTAGTAAGTCTCGCCCAGAGCTGATCACTCTAGGGATACTAACCAAAAGGGTATGGCTAACTAAGAAGATGGTACGTGGACCAGGGACCCGATCGCGAATCGGGCATCGATCTCGAGAAATGACGAGGGAATATTTTGGGCCAATGTGAGCCGATCTTAGGAAAAGTGACGGAATTGGTTTAGCCAAGGCCAACGATGTACAATCGGATCGCGGGTGATTCCGCAAGTCCGAGAGTGCACGTGGCCAACCAATTCCGAACTTGAACCGAACGATCGCGACCTCTAGAACTAGCAATAATTCCTCTCATTCTCTGAGTGATCGAGACCATCATGATTCGAATAACCCTAGGTCAATACGCGTAAACCCCAAACAGCCGCCCGTTAATAAGAGACCTTAAAATTTGAAATCTAGCGAGTTTTGGTCACGAAATTAGACCCGGACTTTGGTGTCGATCTTCGAGGGCTTAAAGGATTGTTTTCGCGATTCTGACATCGTATTATGCTGGCCACACACATTTGGGATAAGTACGGTCGAAAAATGGAATTTCAACCCGAAAGTCAAAATTTACGATTTTGCCCATGTGGACATCGATGTTGGATTTTGAGGCCGTTTAAGGTTATTTTTTGAGGTCGAGGACATTTTAGGGTGGCCACGCACATTTAGAGTTGTTTCGATCAAAAATTGAAATTTTGGCTCAGAAGTGAAAAATAATATTATTTTAATCCCCAGAACTTTGCAGTCAATTTTCGAGGGCCTAAGAGGCTATTTTCACGATTCCAACGCCACATTATGTTGGCCACACCTATTTGGGATTGATAGAGACAAAAATTGAAATTTCACTCCGGGACCGGAAAAATGACCATTTTGCCCCTAAGCTATTTTTGGTCCGAATTTTTAGGAAATTATTTGGGATAATTATAGATGGTTATCAGCTGCATTATTGGGGGCTAAAGACCTTTTTGCCCTCAATTTTTGGATAGGATTGAATGAGGACCGTTAGATTAGGGGTATTTTGGTCAAAACTCCCGGATCGGCGACACGTGGCACCCCTAGGCTGCTTTATTTGACCAGATCAGACCTCTCTCTCTCTCCTCTCCCCCTCATTCGGCCAGAACAGCCCCCACCAGCAGCCTCTCTCCCGATTTCTCTCTCTCTCTCTCCGTTGGTTTGCCTTGCCGGAGCTCGCCGCCGGCCACCATGCTACGCCGCCGACCACCACAGCCCCCAACCTCAGCCTCACCCTTGTTCGGCCCCTTCCTCTCTCTCCCTCTCTCTCCTTCTTTCCCTTTTCCTTCCCGGAGCATCACCGCCGCCGCGTCGGAGCCTCGCCACCGCCGCGCCGGAGCACGGATCGCCGTTCCGTCGCCACCCAGCCGTCCAAACACGCGCGTACGACGCTGACCGTACCTGTCCGTACGGTCGGTACTGTAGCGTCCATACGGTCCACCATCCGTACGGCCGTCGCTTCGGCCACCGTTCCCCGCGCGTCCATACAATTCCGTACGCTCTCGTCCGTACCCCCCCGTCCGTACGCCGCCGTGAACAGTCGTCGTCGCCGCCTCCGAAACGCCGCCACTGATTTCGCCGTTCACTGGCAATCGGCTGCTCGTTTCGCGTTGTCGCGATCTAGAAATTAAGTAAGTATATTTCCTAAATCCGGATTAGGACTGATAGTGCATTTTCTGGATTGACTTAGGTATTATCGGTGTATACTTAGGACAGGATTGTGGACCAATGGGTGGAAATATATCTAAGGAATTTAGTGGGATTTTTGGAGATAATTATTGGACTAGTACAGATTAGTTGGGGATTATGTGATTCGACTGCCGGGTATGCCCGGGCTGAATGACTGGTCGATTTCTGTACCCAATTGTTGGGAAATTGAATAATGTCATGTCGCGTGACTGTGTGGCCTACTCGTGCGGAATGTAATTGGCCATATGATGGCTTGAATGGATTATTGAATTACACATTGTGAAATTGGGCCGCACGGTATTAACTGGCCAAGTAAGTAATTGTTATGGCGTGAATTTGACTAGATATTTGAGTTGTGTCTGATGCTCATGTTGCATTATGCTGCATTTCATGGCACGCATTGTGAATGCCAAGAATGAGGCGTGTGATGAAATTGTGCGAGAATGCGTGCCTGCCATGAGCATGTGATCACAATTTCGCCCTGATGCGTATTACGCGGGGTGTACCGTCCTGATGTGTGTTACGCGGGACGATGCCCGGTACGTCCGGAAGACGACCAACCTGATGCGTTTTACGCGGGCTCTGGTTCGTGAGGAGAACAGTGTTGCGCCTGATGCGTCTTGACACGGGCTAGAGACACTGTGCCGGGGGCATTTTACGATGGCCACGGAGTGTTGTGATTTTAAAGTAAAGAAACCTCATGCACTTTGTAACTGGTCATGGTAAACGAGATAATTTAATTGGACCAGTACGCGGTACGAGACAGAATGTGGACATTTGCACGCATGAGAATGCATGAGCCAGTGTGCAAGTGTGCAGGACTCGGTGAATGGCATGCGATATGAACATTGATGAGCTTGGGCATGCGTTTGTCGTAAGTGTGAACCGAGTGCTCTCGCATGTGGTTTGATTATATTAATATTGTGAATAACCTGCAGGGTCCGCCAGGTAAGTGATCTAGGCCCGAGAGCCTAGGTCAGAAGTTGTTTATGAGTTGAGGTTGCAATATTTGTTGTGCGTTGTCTGTCGGGAGATTGCATGTTAGCCTAACCTAGGTTTAGCGGGTTATACTAGCTGAGATTCGTCTCACGGTTGTAATAACCCAACTTTTTAGACTCCCAGCCCTGAGCATGCCGAGTCCGACACCACTTTGTGGGATCCCTGTACAGATTCATCGTACGATGAGAGTCTTCCCCGCAGAGAACAAGGAAGCATATGTAAGATACCGATCTATAGTGTTCGTGAATGCGGGGGAGTATTTTTACCAGCCTCAAGAGTACGTGGCCTGGTGTCTCAGGGACACGGATGGAAACATTGGGCGACCCCTCAGGACTTTTGATGCGCCAATTGGTCAAGATGGATTGATGGAACCCATATACGCGGATGGTGAGGTATTCAATCCTCAAGATATCTACGAACTAGATGGCGTTGATGTGCCTATGGAGGGGGAGCCACAAGAGCCACAGGTGATAGCTGAAGACTAAGACCAAGAAGCCGAGGAAGAAGACGAATTGGAAGACATGGATCTTGATTCTGATGAAGACCATGGAAAAGTAGCAGAGATGGGATCAGATGTAGAGATAGGAGCTGAGGAAGATGAAGACTTAGGGTGGTATCTGGACCCGGAGTTAGAGCCGAATTCAGAGGATGAGGGGGTCGCGGCAGAGGCTATGGATTTTGAGGAGTCTGAGGCTCAGGAGAGTTTATCCGAGGAGCCTTCAGAATCATCAGATCCAGACTGGGAACCTTAGGAGAGGTCCGAGTTTGGTTGGGAGGACTATCCTTTTTTTACTGTAGTCCTCCTTGTAGGATTAGCTTGACTCACCCTAGCCACCTACCCTTTTTGTTTAGTAGTGGCTGTTCACTCGCTTTTTGGGTCGGATGTATATATATGAAGTGTTTATGTGAACGCGGTTGTCGCGACCTGCCCCTCGGGTGCCGAACTCGGATGAGGCGGGTTTAGAGATAAGTGTTCATGAGATGTTTCATATGGCATCTTTAAAAAATGATTTTACTGAAGTGTAAATCTCTTGTTTAGCCATATGATCCATTGATCATGAACGTGGATTTTCCCTAAATCCATATCTTGCGTGACAGCGGATTGATTTTTATTTTTTAAGGAGTCGCCACTAGCCTAGGTCGGGGGTCGGCTAGAAAACCCAACCGAAACGCTGGAATTTCGTTTCGGTTTCTACGAAAACCAAAGATCAAAGGTTCGGGGACTAGCTTACGTTAATATTTCTATTAATGCCCTTTCGGTACCGCTAAACTTAACATGGTTGTTATCTAAGTCGTCATGCATTTGTTTTTTACAATTTTCATGCCAAAGTCTTAATCCACTAGGTGATCATGCATCTTGTTTTTGTATTTTCATTTGAGATTCTAAACTAATCCTATCTTAGTCTAGAAAAAGAAAGAAACAATCAATTGTATTGAAAGACATTTCGTAAAGTAAACACTCGAAGTATTGAAAGGACGAGCTAATTCTAAGTGCGAGAAAGTAAAAAGTAAGAACCCGCAACTCGTCGGGTGTTTATTACAACACGAATTGAAAACCCGAGACATGATCGGGGATGAATGAATTAAGTACAAATTGAAACCGGATTGGATATCGGTTTGGAACCATCAAAACGAATATAAATCGAGACCGGATTGGACATCGGTCAATCACCTTGGTCTTCTATTTCGGATTATTCTTCCTTGGATCGCCTCTCGGGTGTCGGTGTTTACATTCATACATTCATTCATAACAAACGACATATGAAAGAACAATGTTGCAATCAATCACTAATTAAGCACGGGCCTCGGGATCAACCTTTGTTTTTCATGCGATTCGATTCATCACCCATCTAATCAACTAACATTGTTTGATTAATGGTTAATGATAATGAGCTACCATTTGTATTCACAAAACGGTAACTCATATCAATTAACCCCTAAAGTCGGGTTCTAATGACCAAGAATGGGCTACCCGCCGAACATGCATCGGGCCTAACATTCATCTAACAAAAACATGCATAAACATAAAATGAACATGCATTCAAGCCCATGGGCCTTGTTTCGAAGCCAATCAAACAATGAGAAGTGGGCTTTATAAAAAAGACCACTTATTCAATTAAATGCCTAATTCGGATTGCTTCTGTTTAAAAATGATTAACTATCCTAATGACGTCCAAATGAAGTGGTTCAGGTGTCATTAGAAAGCTTATGACATGAGGAACAAAAGTCATGAAGACCATTTTTTCTAAATCCTAGCCTATTTTCCCGAAAATATCAAATTAAATTTCAGTGACAGGCTGGACACGGTTCAGTTATGAATTTCAAAACAAAGGCGGGAAAAATAACAAACCTTATCAAAACAGCGCGAAAATTTTTGTGCTGTTAGGATTCCCTGTGTGCAACAACTTTTATGTTTTGAGTTTTTGCTAAAAAGCCCTCCAAATTTTTATAAAATTCGATTTTCACGAGGGACTCAATTGCAAATGGAATTTTAACCGGAGAAGACTTTTCAAGCAAATTGACCCCCCAAAAATTACAATTAGGTCCTCAAAATTTACAGTTGACATAATGAGACCCCAATGAGCAACTTTGAAGTTTTGATTTTTTGCAAAAAAGGACCCTAACTTTATCAAATTCGGAGAAACATCTTTTGAACTCCAAAGGAATGAAAATCAGATCTGGACACAGATTCTGATCAAATTGTGAGAATTCCTTTTGAAAATTCAAATGATCTCCGATTTTGATAAAATTAGTATCAATTGAAAGATCTTGATCTCAGGAAGAACTTTCGTGAAGAAAATTTTTTCATAACTTGAATACACGAATTTATGAAAATCGAAGAATACACAAAGGTCGACTGAAACTAGCATGAAACCAGATTTACATGCATATGACGTTGCAAATCGTACTAGGCTAACATGCTCGAAATTTTGTGAAAATTTTATGGTGAACAGATCAGGATGTTTTCTACGATTCTCATGAAGGAAGTTTTTCCAAAAAATGATCACAAAAAATCATAAAATTCATCCAACAGCACAACGTCAGTCAGGGAATCATCAGAACAGAATTATACAACACATTCCAGATTCTGATCCTAACTTCTAAAAGTGTTTTGACATAGCAAATGAAGTCCGATCGAGGCATATGATATATCAAATCGAAGCTTAAGACGAGCTCTACGACTCTCTAGTTTATCACTTCATCATATTTCGACATTAACAAGCTCAAATCAGCATCTCAAGCCAACAGGTTCCACTGAACACGAATTTACGGAGTTGTGTTTAAGCGTTCTTACCTTGTCTCACGATGATCCAACGCTCAAGCGAGCGATCCGGCCTCCGTATTCTGATCTGGAATAGCACAGAGAGGCCTCGGAAAGCTCGGCCAACCTACGACAATGGATTGCACAAGATAGCGTAAGATTCAACTCTTGTTCACACAAATGGACTAATCAGTAAAAGTTGAGGAAAATGATGTGATTCGGTGGCTGTTTAATACGAGGCCAGCCACCACAGTGCCGTGAGGACGTCAAGGGAGATCGTCGGTTGCTCGGAATCGCCGGAAGAGGTCGCCGGAGGGCCGGTTCAGCCGGCTGAACCTGCTGGTCCAATCACCGGCGGTTTTGCCGGTGATTCTGCCGAGGAGAAAACGCCGCCGGAGAGAGGTGCTCCGGCCACCAGCCTGGGTTGCTGGTCTTGCGATCAGCCTCAGGCCGCCGTGGGGGACGCCGGAGGGGCGGTGGCTCGCCGGAAAGGGGCCGGCAAGGGGCTGGAAGGCCGGCGGCCGAGAGGGAGTGGCGAGAGAGAGAGGGCTGATCGTGAGAGAGAGAGAGAGAGAGAGAGAGAGAGAGAGAGAGAGAGAGAGAGAGAGAGAGAGAGAATTCAGATCTGAAAATGATTATCCCCCCTTTGATTTTTGGAGGGAAAACACTATATACCCCCTTCAACTTTGAATTCTAGCCCTTAGATTGATCAAATGGTCCAAAATGCATCTTTAATGATTAAGAATATTCCTTAGAGGCTAAGGGTTGATGACATGGTATTATGGATGGACATGATCAATTCTAAATGAATGGCCATGATTGATTTGCTAATCCCCTAATTAATTTGCTTAATCCTTGAAGAAGGGCATTTTTGTCATTTTTGATCAAGGGCATTTTTGTCATTTTTGCACTTAAGAGGATGTGACTGATCTTGGTTGGTCCGACTGGATTATCGATCATCAAAATTTTCGACCGGAAAATGACTAATCTGATCGGATCTGTTCAATTTGAATTAAACCGATTTGAGTCAATTAGCTCTAAATTTGGGTAATTGCATGACCGAGCTAGACTAACAAGTTTAATTGAAGTCTAATTAACCAAATTGAGTCCCAATTCATCAAATTGAATATTAGTCTAGAGTGGGTCAAGTTGAATTGCACTAATTAGACCAATTACTCTTAGACTTCCTAATCATTGGATCACTAAATTGATCAAATTGACCCAAATTCATGTGAATCTTCCAAAATTGATTTTGAATTTGGGTTTCATATAAGAAATGAGGTTCAATCGTATCTCAATTGCACACATCATGAAGAATCGATCAAAATCACTGATTAGGGCTAAAATTGGGGGTTTTTGTGTTTGGCTTGGAATCACAAAATTGGTTCAAAAATTGGATATAAAATGACCTCTAGATCAAATGTCGTGAAGAAAACTAATCTAAAAAATGACTAGAAATGAAGTAATTTCATTTTTGGCCGATTTGAATCAACTTCCGTAATTTGGGAAAAAGTTGATTCAAAATCGATTTTTGTAAAATTTCAAATGCCAAAGGTAAATTGAAAGTAAAATAAGATGATTTGTAGATTTTTGAATTTTTCAATTTTTTGGTCAAAGGTTTGACCAAAAGTCAAACCCTAGTTGACTTTTCACTAGAAGTTTGATTTTATGATCAAATCTTTGAATTTTTCTAAAATTTCCACTTCTAAAGTGAAATTGGACTTGAAAGGAATCTTTTTATGCAAAAAGCCCCAATTTGACCTGGGGTTGACTTTTGGTCAAAGGGTTGACCAAAAAGTCAACGCCAAAGTCAACCATTTGACTTTTTGGGTTTTTGTATGAAATGAATAGAAAATCACTTATAAAAGCTAAACCAACAGACAGAATTAAAAAACGACACTTTTTGCTCAAGAAACGGGCTCCGTCGCGATCGGAAACCATAATCTCGAATTTTATTTTTAATGACATATCGGCTAAAAATTAGGTGTCAACAGCGGTAAAAAGAGCTTTAATAAGTAATATAAAGTGTACATATTTTCAAAAATGTTGATTGCTGTTTGGTTATCCTGGTCTCCTATATTATTGTCAGGGTTTGTTTAAATATTTCTTCCGTGTGTGCTTGATCTCTGTGTGGGCGTTGGGTCGGCGACGCTTCCTGGGACGTCGCACCATAATCGACCGTTGGCGGGATATTGCGCTTCATAGGGTTTGGGGCGTGACATTGACAGCTTGGCAAAATGAAAAGATAATCTTGAAAGCAAGTAGGCCACATGCGAATTTAACAATCTTGCAGAAATGTGGCATATTTTATCGCAAAGTGGATGATCTTGAGCTTGACAAATATAGTATAAGCTAAATTATTCAAAGAGTCGATTTCACTGAAACTGTCCTAAAGTTCCTATCTTGAAGCTCCTTTATAGCCTAACAAGATTTGGGTTTGAAAAGGGCATACAACTCTACAATTCTACTCCAAGCTTGTTGAGAAATTTGACGAGAAAGGACTACCATGGTGGTTGGTTTGGTGATACAGGGCTTATTCCCAAATAGTTTGGAGTCATTCTAGATACAAGTTTCAATTCTTTGATCGCTCCTCAACTTCGGAAAGCCTTAGTTCGCTTGCAATGTACGTCCAACCGTGCTATGACATAAGATAATGCCCGGTGATACTCATATTAGCACCGGGGTGAATCGGCGGCAATGTACTGGCTCGAATGAGTAATAGACATGACTCCGTCGCGGGTGTTGAACTCCTATAATAAATCGGCTATATGGATCAACATAATGAATGGCTATGATCATGCTTATTAATGTTTATGATTACATTGATCTACATATATTGAGTCTATTTAAGAACCGTCTCGTTATGCAATATTGGAAGAGTGTGCCCGGTGTAGAGGTGGCACCACCAAACTATCTTGTCTCAGCAAAATCAGCTTTATTATTTGTTTGGTAAAGAAGAAAAAAAATGCACCTCCCATTTTCTATGTTCGGAAGTTTAAACAACCGATTTACTAAGAAATGTGTTTCAAGGACCTTTTGGCAGTCTAAAAAGTCGTTGAATAGACCAAATTTGTGAACCAGTCTCTGTACATAAACTTATTTATGTATGGTAATCAAGGGAAACGAAACTTATTTATATAACATAAACTTTGACTTGTATTCGGATGATATCTTAATTTAATTTCTGCAAGGTCGAACTTAATCCTAAATGACCCAACTAAGACAAAATTAAGTTTATGGACTGGCCACACCAAATAAAGACATCATCGGTTTGATTTAAGCTCTTTTTTATACGTTGTCCACTCTATTAGTCTTTCCTAGTTCCTATGTATGAACAACACAACTTTGGTTTTGGTGAGTATTGAACGTTAGAATTGTTGTGTGGTGTTAGATTTAGGTTCCCATTCGACCCCATCATAAACCGATTTGCTTTTTCATTTTTTTCCCGAGTTCTTGATACCAAATGCCAACCTCTCATAGGTAAAGCAAATAATTTGACTCAATCAAGTACTCTCAATAAACCTCTTAGAAGAAAATCACTAAAAAAGTCCTAAATTTATTATGCGGATGCTAATTCAGTTCTAAATCTTTCAATTGGTCAATTTAATCCTGAACTTTTTTTCAATTTGCCAATATAGTCTTCCCATCAAAATTGATCAGAAATTGCTAACGTTGATGCCGGCTGTCCTATGTAGTATTGCTGGTAGTTGACGTGGATAATTTTTTACATTTTTTATATATTTTATGTTCTCTTCTTTTTTCCTTCTTCCTCCACCGATCGCTGGGCTTCGGCGATGGTGAGATCCAACGAGGGCGAGCCTCACTAGCCCTCACCTGTGGCTGGACCCTGGTTTATCATTAAGCCTTAGCGACCCCTAAAGGAAGATTGAAAAAAAGAACATCACATTAGTAATAGCCATGCCACGTAGGGCGGCTAGCCAGTTAGCTTCCACATTAGCAATTTTCGCCTAAAATTGATCGGGAGAACTATATTGGCAAATCGTCAAAAGGTTTACAACTAAATTAGCCAAATTGAAAGGTTTAGAATTGAATTGACATATATACAATATGTTAGGATTGTTTTGGTAATGGCTAGGTTTGATTGGTCGTGGCGGGCCTTGGACTTATTGAATTGAAATGGGAGCGAGTGTGTGGAATAAGTGCCGGATTATTTGGGGCAAAAATGGAGTAGATTGAACAGGCCATTAATGCCTTGATATTATCAAAATTGTGAATAATTGTGTCTGGCATCTTGGCATGGGTAATTGACTTTGGATTCACGGGCATATGAATCGCATGGTCATACTAGTATTTTGGCTGGGCATATTGAAATGTGAATTGAGCTTATTGCGTGGTAAATTGAATAGTGGCTGTCCGCTTTGGGACTTCGGTGGATTAGAAAACGGCAAGTTAGAAATTAGACTGAGTGATTGCCGGGTGTGCCCGGGTTGATGGATTATCGTTGATTGTTGCTTGTTGAGGCCCAATTGGGGCATTGCCATGTCACATATTCGTGTGATCAACTGAAAGCAGTGTGTGAATTACATGCCGTGGCTAAATTGAATTGTTGAATTGATTGGGCATGTTAAAATGCGCATCTAATTGCCATTTGATGATCATGTGCTCGTGAGAAATTTGGCATTCATTTTGATGACCATTGGGTCATGGCCTTCGGGTCGATTTAATTGTTGATGACCATTGGGTCATGGCCTTCGGGTCGATTTAATTGTTGATGACCATTGGGTCATGGCCTTCGGGTCGATTTAATTGTTGATGACCATTGGGTCATGGCCTTCGGGTCGATTTAATTGTGGATGACCATTGGGTCATGGCCTTCGGGTCGATTTAACTGTTGATGACCTTTGCGTCATGGCCTTCGGGTCGTTATAAATTGTGGCCTTTGGGCCGGGCCTACGGGTCGATTGATTGCTGATAAATGCCTAACCTGCAGGGCGGTGATATATATGAGTTGGGCCGTGAGCCTATGATTTTATGGTGATTTAATGGTACACTGCTTGGTGTGTTTAATTTGCTTGTCAGGAGGTGCACGTTAGCCTAGTTTAGGTTTAGGGAATTACTCACTGAGATTATTCTCATTGTTGTTTAAATCCCAATTTTTCAGACCCCAGCCTTGAGGATGGCAGGCGTACCAAAGTGTTCTTGGAAGGAGTCCCCGACCGGTTGTAGTGGCCTTTAACTGCCTTTGATTAATGAGCATGGGCTACAATTGAATATTGTGTCTGGTGCCCAGTATCATTGCCAGTGTAATTATTCGTGCTGGTTGTTGTATGGCTATCCTTGGTTATGTGTATATTATTGTTTGGGTGATTTTGATTTGCTTCCGCATGTGCTTTAAATCTCTGTGTTGGGTTTGGGTCGGCGACGCGTCCTGGGACGTCGCAGTCAAATTGACCTTTGCGAGGGATGTGGCGCGCCGAGGAGTGCAGGGCGTGACATCCCCGTTTGATTTGGTATCAGAGCAAGGTCAGCTCGATCCAATTAGGTCGAAGCCTGGAGTGATAAGGAGCGATGACCTTGGGTAGCCAGTAGGGAGATCTTGCATGCTACGTGTACCTCCTGACTGTTTGTGTAGTGATTAACTGGTTGTCGAAATGACCATAAAGTGCAGGTGCGGCAGGACTCGAGGTAAGTACGCGAATCTCCTTGGTTGAGATGATGTGCTATTGTGTAAGATCGCATGCTGGTTGCTTGACTGCTGTTATGTATACCTGCCTAGGACCTTAGACCGGTTTAGCTTGGTTTAGGTCTCTAATTCCTGAATGGGATTATAGCAGGTAAGTAAGTGGTGTGACCGCGTGAGCTTGAGTAGTCGAGGTTGAGGTCGAGGTCGCATAGGTCCACAAACTGGAGTTGCAGAGGATCCCAGAGGGGATGGGATTTTGAAGGCACTTGCAGAAGTTGGAATCATAATGGGACAGTAGGCTTAAAAAGGAGCTATCGCTAGCTGCTAAGGCTGTTGTCGCTACTGTCATCTGTAATCAAGGGGTAGGAATTTGGAATCGTCGGATACATCACATGGTGAAACAGTTTCCAAAACTTAAGTAACTCAAGTTGGAGAATATGGTGGTTCTGAGGTTGCGACTCTCTAGGTTAAGAATTGGAGAAAGCCTTTGTATTGCTGGAGTGCACGAAGGAAGAAAAGGTGGCCCTAGTGGTGTACCAACTTCAGGGTGTAGCAATTGGCTGGTGGGAGGCCACCTGAGGTAAGATTTTCCAGGTAAGCACGATCTCAAATTGGACTACCTTTGTTGAGACCTTCAATGGGAAAATACTTCTCTGAGACTGCACGGGAAAGGAAAATGGCAAAGTTTCTAAGGCTCCGTTAGAATCATATAACTGTGGATTAGTATGAGGTTCAGTTCTCAAGGTCGTCTAAGTACGCACTAAGGATAGTCGAGGACCCTGTGGATAGGGAGAGGAGGTTCCGCGATGGACTAAGGCTGGAACTCCGTAATCAGCTGGTGCTATTGAACTTAAAGGATTTCAACGAACCATACGAGAGGGCTCAGACGGTTGAGTAGGATATGAATGAGATGACTACCACCTCTGGATCATGGTACGTGCCGACTAGGGATAATCGCAATTTTGGTAAGAAGACTATGACTGGGAATAAGCGGTTTGTTTCTCCTGTAAGAAAGAAAATTGAAAAGTCGAACTACTATTATAGCGCCGCATGTCAGTCTTGTGGAAAGAGGCACGGGAATGGCCCTCGCCCAAGTGGACTTGGAGTGTGTTTTGGAGATGACCAACATGGTCATCAAGTAAGAAACTGCTCGAATTGACAAGCTAGGCCGCCAACGCAACAACAGCAATCACGAGTAGGATATTAAGCGGAAGTTGCCCCCAGAATAACCAGGACCGACTGTAAGCACAAGGAAGGGTATGTGCTATGGCTAGGACAGAAGGGAAAGATTTGTCTTAAGGATCTAAATGCAACGTGTAATGATGTATTAGAAGTGATTTTTGAAGTTATAAATCTGAATGGTCATGTGAGACATATAATTGCTCTTGGTGAATAGACGCAATCAGTTTATGGATTTTAGAATTGCTGATGACATCCTTTGGCCAGATTTGGATGAACGAGTTATCGCTTGGAAATTTCGGATTTTGTAAAGAACCAGGGTGACTTGCTTTGGGAGACCGTGGGATTGAAAATTAATGGATTGGGCTTCGTCTTTAAGAGATGGAAAGATAATTATTTTGTGATTGAGTTGGCCCTAGAATAGAGCCGATATCTAGAGCGCCTTACAGGATGGCATTGTCGAAATGAAGGAATGGAAGGTCTAAATGCAAGAGTATTAGATAAAGGCTTCGTTCACCCGAGTGCGTCTCCATGGAGAGCGCTGGTTTTATTCACGAGGAAAAAGGACGGAATCGTTAAAGTTGCACATTAACTACAAACAGTTGAATCGAGTGGCCATTAAGAATAAGTATCCGTTGTTAAGGATTGATGATCTGTTGGATCAGATGCAAGGGGCGTCGATATTCTCAAAGATTGACCTAAAGACTGACTATCATCAATTGAGGATTAGGGAGGATGTGTCGAAGGTGACATTTAGGACGAGATATGTGTACTATGAGTTTACGATGATACCATTTGGACTGACTAATGCCCCTGCTGCTTTCATGGACTTAATGAATCGAGTATTAAAGGAGTTTTTGGATCAGTTCATCATTGTCTTCATATATGGTATCTTGGTGTATTCGAGAAGTTCCGAGGAACATAAGGAACACTTGAAAAAGGTTCTACGGACGTTAATAGAGCACGCACTGTATGCTAAGTTTAGCAAGTGCGAATTTTGACTGAATCGAGTTGCATTTCTCGGACATATAATTTCCGGAGAAAGAATCTCCGTGGATCCAGCCAAGATTGAGGTAGTAATGGATTGGCCGAGACTGACGACAGTTACTTAGGTTCGAAGCTTTCTAGGACCGGGCGGGTATGAGAGCTATAACGATGCTTCACTCAAAGGATTGGGATGCGTGCTAATGCAACATAGAAGGGTGGTTGCTTGTGTATCGAGACAGGAAAGGCTAACCGAGTAGCGGATGCCTTGAGCAGGAAATCGAGTATCACACAATTGTTGGTTAAAGAGTGAAATTTTATTGGAAGGAGCACGGGACTCGGAATTTAAGTTCGAGGTAGGACACCTCTCCAGTTTGACGGCAACATTAAGGATTGAGCTGGAAGTGCAAGCCAAGATCAGGGCGTTGCAGTCTACGGACCTTGAGATTCAGAAAATTTTGAGTATGGATGACACTAAGAGAAAACTAGACTTTTAAATGTCTGAAGATGGAATTCTTAAGTTTCGAGGACGACTGTGCGTACCCGATGATTTGGGGCTTAAGGAAGAGATTTTGTCGGAGGCTCATAGGAGCAATTACAGTATCCACTCGGGCAGCACTAAGACGTACCAGAATCTTCGTCAGTACTATTGGTGGAGTGGAATGAAAGTGGACGTGGCCAAGCATGTGGCCAAGTGTTTGAAGTGCCAACAGGTGAAGGCACAGCATTGTAAACCTGGCGGGATGTTGTAGCCGTTGGAAATCCCAAAATAGAAATGAGAGCACATTACAATGGATTTTGTAACGGGATTGCCAAGAAGCCAGAGGGGACACAACTCTATTTGGGTGATAGTAGTTAGATTGGCCAAGTCAGCGCACTTCCTGGCAGTGCGAAAGGACTTCGAGCTAGAAAGGCTGGCAAAGTATATGTGCGTCAGATAGTTTGTCTTCACGGAGTACCGGTATCAATCACATCGGACTGTGATCCCTGGTTCACTGCAAATTTTTGGAAGAGTCTGCAATCAGCCATGGGAACTAAGCTGCATTTCAGTACGGCTCATCATTCGTAGACGGTTGGCCAGTTTGAGAGAACTATTCAGACATGGGAAGATATGCCGAGAGCGTGTATGTTAGACTTTTAGGGCAAGTGGGAAGAACAGTTGCAATTGGTGGGATTTGCCTACAATAATAGTTTTCAACAGAGTATCAGGATGGCACCGTCTGAGGCACTTTATGGCAAGGCGTGCAGAACACCATTGTGTTGGGATGAAGTAGGGGAAAGAAGTATAACGGGTCTGGAGTTGGTTCAGCAGTCGGTAGAAACGGTAAAGGTTATTCGGGAAAGGTTGAGAACAGCCCAGAGTCGTCAGAAAAATTACGCGGACCGAAAGCGTAGATCGTTGGAGTTTCAAGTTGGCGACCATGTATTTCTCAAGATCCTTCCAATGAGAGGACTGTCTCGGTTCGGCAAGAAAGGAAAGTTAAGTCCAAGGTACATAGGCCTATTTGAGATTTCGGAAAGAATTGGAATGTTGGCCTATCGCCTAGCTTTGCCACTGAATTTGTCGCAAGTTCATAACATCTTCCACGTGTGGATGACAGGGTGTCGTACGTGGTAAAGGCAGTTCGGATCGAGGACAAAATAGAGAAAGTGTTACGAAACAAGAAAATTTCGTTGGTCAAGATGATTTGGGAACACCATGAAACTGAAAGTGCGACATGGAAAAGCGAGGAAGCTGATGCGACACCAGTTTCCCCCCATTTGTTTGGATGATTGGGTAGGATTGTAAATTTCGAGGACGAAATTTTTGTAAGGGGGGAAGAGTTGTGACATTCCGAATTTCGGCCCATTTTTGGGATTTATAAAACGCGTAATTTGTCAGTGTGCTTATAGTAAAATCTCGCCCGGGAGCTGATCACTCCCGGTTATCATTTTAAATTAGAGATTTCGCTAGAATCGCACTCGATCAAATTTGGCCGTTATTTGGACCCCGGACTTGGCAGTCGATTTTCGGGAGTGTCGGAACGAAATAAATTGGACGGTGTCGATATTAATGTGGCCAGTATCAAGATTTTCAGGAATAATGGAAAAAGGGGGAGTTTTGACCAGGTGCGAATTTGGACTAGTAGACCTCCCTCGTTAAAATTTGGTTTAATTAATTTGACCTTTGTCCCTTTTTATGTGCGAGGCCTTTTATGAACCGGTAGACCATTTTCGGTTTTGAATTTGGACCCTCGGTTTGCGTTTAATATAAGAATGAAGTTTATTTTTTTTATTTCCTCTCTCTCTCTCTTTCTCTCTCTCTCCCCCTCTGACCCGCGCGCGTCCCCTTCTCCCCCGGTCAGACCTGTCTTCTCTCTCTCCTTCTTTTTCTTTTTTCTTTCTTCTTCTCTCTCCTCTCTCTTCTCTTTTCCTTCTTCTCCTTCGCTGGCCTCCCCCGACGCTCCTGCTTCTGATTTTTTTTGCTCTGCAACCCATCGCCGGTGACCAGCCCAGCCGCCGCGCGCCGTCCGACCGCCGATCAAGCTCGCCCCCAGCCTCGCCGCCGTCGCCGCGTCGCCCCGACCGAGCCGCGCCGCCGTCGGTCGCCGCGACCTCCCGTCGCCGGCCTGCCCGCGAGGCGCGCGAGCAGCAGCTCGCCGCGGCGTCCGCCGCGGTCCGGCGTCGCCCAGCCGTCCGCCGGCCTACCCTCCGTCGCCCGGCCACCGTGAAGCCGCCGTGCCACCTCCGGCCGCCGCTCGACCCCCTCTTTCCCCTGTTTTTCCCTCTCTCCCGAAGCCCTCCCCTGTTTAGGGCTTCTAGCCTCGCCGCCGCCACGTGCCGCGGTTCCGGCCGCCGCCGCCGCGTGCCGCGGTTCCAGCCGCCGCCGCCTCGCCTCGGCTGTCCAGCCGCTCCCCTCAGTCGCCTCCGCCGCACCGCTGCCCCGTTGGCCGCCACCACCTCCCCTCTCTTCTTCTTCCTCTTTCCCCCGACGCTTCCCCTGTTCTGGGCCACCTCTCGCCGTGCGCCGCCCCGTCGCCGCCGCGAGGTCGCCGTGGGCCGCCGTCCCTCTCTCCTCGGCCGGTAGTCCCTCCTCTCTCCTCTCCGCCCAGTGAGCTTCCTCCCCTTCTCTCCCTCTCTGTTTTGGCCGTGAGAGGCCCATCGCCGGGAGGGCTCCGCCGCCGTCGTCACTGTTCCGGCGTGGGGCCGTCGCCGCGCCCCGCTGTTCAGCCGTTCTTTATCTCTCTCTCTGACCATGACTCTCTCTCTCTCTCTCTCTCTCTCTCTCTCTCTCTCTCTCTCTAGGCCGCGGACTAGCTTAGACCGCCCTCCGCCTAGGCTCGCCGTTCGCCGGAGCCGCCGTCGCCGTCGTTACTGTTCCGGCGAGGGGTAGCCGCTGTCCAGCCGCCATCGCCGCGTGTTCGGCTCGGTTTGAAGCTTAGGACACCCGGTGAGTTTGACCCTAAACCCCAATTAGGATTATTTGCATTTCTAGACAAGTTTAGGGGTTATTGTGCAAAGGATGACAGGAGTGGATGTCGCGGCTGATTTGGTGAATTATAATGACCGTTTGATGAGGTTTCGCGGCTATGTAAGTGCCGAGAGATGGTTGGTCAGGTTTGGGATGGAATAGCCCAAGTTCGGGAAAATTCGGACCGGAAATGTGAACTTTAGTGCGCGTAGTATTTGGTCTTGTGGCGGCCGATTGGATTGGTGTTTTGGGGAGTTTAAATCGAGCCTTTGAAGACATATATAGGCCTAGGAAGACTTGTGTGGGGGCTGTCCACACTAGGGCCGACTGGGGTGAGACGCGATTAAATTGGGGCTTAGTAATGTAATTGGCGAAATTGATGGATAGACTGAGCTAGTGACTGAATTGTCTCTAATTGGTAGTGATTGGGCAATGCCATGACATGTTTAGTATGGCTAAGAGCAGAGTGGCTTGGTGGGCCTTGATGGGTCTTGATCGCGCAGGATCATGTGGATCGGCTTGAATTTAGGTGTTTTAGGAACTAATTAGGATTTGTTGGAAATCCTAGTGGTGGCGCCATGTGCGAAGATTTAATGGCTAGGTTTGATTGGCCGTGGCGGGCCTTGGACTTATTGAATTGAAATGGGAGCGAGTGTGTGGAATAAGTGCCGGATTATTTGGGGCAAAAATGGAGTAGATTGAACAGGCCATTAATGCCTTGATATTATCAAAATTGTGAATAATTGTGTCTGGCATCTTGGCATGGGTAATTGACTTTGGATTCACGGGCATATGAATCGCATGGTCATACTAGTATTTTGGCTGGGCATATTGAAATGTGAATTGAGCTTATTGCGTGGTAAATTAAATAGTGGCTGTCCGCTTTGGGACTTCGGTGGATTAGAAAACGGCAAGTTAGAAATTAGACTGAGTGATTGCCGAGTGTGCCCGGGTTGATGGATTATCGTTGATTGTTGCTTGTTGAGGCCCAATTGGGGCATTGCCATGTCACATATTCGTGTGATCAACTGAAAGCAGTGTGTGAATTACATGCCGTGGCTAAATTGAATTGTTGAATTGATTGGGCATGTTAAAATGCGCATCTAATTGCCATTTGATGATCATGTGCTCGTGAGAAATTTGGCATTCATTTTGATGACCATTGGGTCATGGCCTTCGGGTCGATTTAATTGTTGATGACCATTGGGTCATGACCTTCGGGTCGATTTAATTGTTGATGACCATTGGGTCATGGCCTTCGGGTCGATTTAATTGTTGATGACCATTGGGTCATGGCCTTCGGGTCGATTTAATTGTGGATGACCATTGGGTCATGGCCTTCGGGTCGATTTAATTGTTGATGACCATTGGGTCATGGCCTTCGGGTCGATTTAATTGTGGATGACCATTGGGTCATGGCCTTCGGGTCGATTTAACTGTTGATGACCTTTGCGTCATGGCCTTCGGGTCGTTATAAATTGTGGCCTTTGGGCCGGGCCTACGGGTCGATTGATTGCTGATAAATGCCTAACCTGCAGGGCGGTGATATATATGAGTTGGGCCGTGAGCCTATGATTTTATGGTGATTTAATGGTACACTGCTTGGTGTGTTTAATTTGCTTGTCAGGAGGTGCACGTTAGCCTAGTTTAGGTTTAGGGAATTGCTCACTGAGATTATTCTCATTGTTGTTTAAATCCCAATTTTTCAGACCCCAGCCTTGAGGATGGCAGGCGTACCAAAGTGTTCTTGGAAGGAGTCCCCGACCGGTTGTAGTGGCCTTTAACTGCCTTTGATTAATGAGCATGGGCTGCAATTGAATATTGTGTCTGGTGCCCAGTATCATTGCCAGTGTAATTATTCGTGCTGGTTGTTGTATGACTATCCTTGGTTATGTGTATATTATTATTTGGGGTGATTTTGATTTGCTTCCGCATGTGCTTTAAATCTCTGTGTTGGGTTTGGGTCGGCGACGCGTCCTGGGGCGTCGCAGTCAAATCGACCTTTGCGAGGGATGTGGCGCGCCGAGGAGTGTAGGGCGTGACACAATATGCTTCTTCTCCTTTCTATTTCTCCTCTCTCTTCGTTTTTCTCTCTTGGCTATTTACCGTAGGTTCTCTGTGTTAGTAGTCTGCCCTAGAAATCAATCAAGGTTGATACTCTAATATTAGCTGTGGATTAGGTTGTGTCAGAAAACCGACCTTTACTATATTTAGGTAGTCATGATGTCTTGCTAGAGACCGCTTATGGCTTGTTGGCCAAAAAAAATTTTGAGCACACTGCTAATGTTTAGTGAACCTACAGGGTTATACACAATAGCGAACTGAGTTAATATTTTCTGTCCGCCGGGATCTACTTAAAATAAGAAGTAGATTTTAATTTATTCTCCTATTCAACTTATCTACGCAGTCGTGCACGTTATGAGATAACGATTAAACGTACGATTGAAGGTGGACAGTTTGGCAGGCCCAAATCGCTCGACCCCACTTCTTTTAATTCTTGTAGATAATGAGGCTATATATATAGCGTGTGGGTGACGAAAAACCTAAGAGAGAAAAAAACGCCTCCAAGAGAATACGAAGAGAATCGTTCTCTGTTCAGAGATCTTTGAGAGAGTCTCGAAGATCAAAGGCGATCAGGAAAAAGAAGTCTATGATCTTTAGCTAGCACTTGGATCGTTGGAGACTTCCGTTTGTGTGTGTGGATACCGGTAGAGGCGCAATACTTGGGGCACTAATCCAGATGCAATCGATTGTCAATTTACCTTCGATCTACAAAAAGGTACTTGTCGAACTTCTATTTAGATTTTAATATACGCATGGATTTTGTTTAGGGTTTCGGTTTATAAATTCCGCTGCGTTTTTAGTATTTGAGGAACCCTACACTCTAATCAGCTTTGTGACATGGCATCAGAGCAAATCTGACTACCCAATGCCTTGATCGTACTACTGGTTTAAGAGTCCCTCAATAACTCTTTTCCTTCTATGGTGCACAGCCACCCAAAGCTATGAGTTCTACCTGTTTTCTCTTCTAGTCTCGATACATATAAGACTAAGAGAAATCAGATCCATCAGGTTCTATTTGCGGCTATGGATTACGACACTTACTGATTAGTAGGTTCAAGGATCAAGATATTTCGTTGATTATGGTTGATTGGTGTTGCAATATTTCCATCGAAAATATAATTAATTGAGTTGGGATTTTTTTCTCCTAGTAAGATATTTTCTTCTATGTAGCAGTCTATATTTATGAAATTTTAACATTTCCTTTGTAAAAATCGATGGAGCCAATTGCATTTGATTATATGTTGGTACTGATTATATGGAGCCCAGGGCTGTTTTATTTCTTGCACTGAAATTTCAGTCTTCTTGATATGTGGTGGATATATTTATATTGAAATTATCACCATGAGTCACACTAAGTTTTCTATAGATAATGTCAATGTTCATATTACCACCATTAAATTAAATGATTAATACCATGAAAAACCCCAAACGGATACACTTGTAATAATTTTATCCCGAAATAATTTTTTGACAACTAAAAATCCTAAATTGGTACACCTATGATAAATTTACCTTGAATTTTTTTTTTCCACTAAAAATCCCACACTGGTACATTTGTGATAATTTTACCCCGAACTAATTTTTTAATCACCAAAAACTCTAAACTGGTACATCTATGATAAATTTACCCCAAATTAATATTTTGACCACTAAAAATCCTAAACTGGTACATTTATGACAAATTTACCATCCGTTAGTGTTCGTTAAATTGGATTAATATCACGAAAAATCATAAATTGGTAAACTTGTGACAAATAGAGGGGTAAAATCCCTAACTAGTATACCCGTCAACTATCACGTGTCATTAAACTTAGCAATTTGACAGTAAAATTTACCAGAAACTAACGGAGGGTAAATTTATCATAGGTGTATCAGTTTTGGATTTTTGGTAGTTAAAAAATTAGTTCAGAGTAAAATTGTCACAAGTGTACCGGTTTAAGGTTTTTGATGATCAAAAAATTAATTCGGGGTAAAATTATCACATCTATACTAGTTCAGGATTTTTTGTGATAAAAAAATAGTTTTTGGTAAATTCGTCATAAGTATATTAGTTTGAGATTTTTTGTGGTATTAACCCTAAATTAAATGCCTATAATTACTTGTTATGGGCTCAAGCTAGTAAGGTCTATATTGATGCCAAAGGGAAACTCGGGTATCTTAAAACACATGATGCTAAAGAGTATGGTAACAAGATGAAAGAGAATGATATACTTTTGGTGTGGTTATGGAACGGCATGGAACCACCATTGCTGCTAATGTCATGTTCCACACAACTGCCAAGGGAGTGTGGAATGATCTTATGGAGAGCTACTCACAAGACAAAAATATGTCTAGAGTCTATGAATTATATGAGAAGATCTCAACTTTTAAACAAGGGGACAAGTCTTTTGGAGAGTATTATAGTGCTTTGAAAGGTATGTGGGAAGAACTCAATTTTTATCAGCCCATCACTACTGATCTTGAGAGACTAATGACATAGCAGGCTAAATTTCAAGTGGCCAAGTTTTTATCTAGGCTAAATAATGATTTGCAGTCTATGAAGAGCCAACTTCTTGTTGGAGAGAAAGTTTCCTCTATGAATTAAGCATTTTGTCAGATTCAGCGTATTGTCCTTCCATCTTCTACATCAATAAAAGACAATTCAGCCCTTTGGTGGTCGTGGTGGATTTTCTAATAGAGGCCATGGTTCAAGGGGAGGCCGTGGCTCAGGGGAAGGCTGTGGCAGTGGTGGTGCACGTAATGACAGAGTTATGATCGAAACAGCCGTCAGTGTACTTACTGTGGCAAATCTAGTCATAATGTTGACATTTGTTGGGCTAGGCATGGCAAGCCTGAGTGGGCTCAACGATTAGTTACTACAAATGTTGCTGTGTCCGAAGGGAGCGCTAGAAATGTGTCTTCTGGCGACATGTATGCGTCCATCCCAACTGGCAGTAGTTCTTCTAAGTGTGCAGCTTGGGATAATTTGATTACACAACTTATCCAGCATGTCCAACAAGTAGAGGCTTCCAATTCCTCATCCACTACTACTCCTGCATGTATAGGTAACATGACATTTTTCTCGACTTTGTCTCTTAGCACTGGGGTCATTGACTCGAGAGCTTCTAGTCATATGACAAGTACTCAAGAACTATTCTCTTCCTACCATAGTTCTTCATCTCAAGTTATCTTAGCTAATGGCTCCTCTACTCATGTGGTTGGATTAGGGCTATTTCACTCACACCTTCCTTATCGTTGTCCTCTATCTTGTATATTCCCCAACTTCCTTTGAATTTGTTATTTGATAGTCAGTTTACTAAAGCTCTTGGTTGTTCTGTTACATTTTACCCATCTTCTTGCATTTTTCAGGACCTTCAGACAAAGAAGACGATTGGTGAAGGGCATGAACGTGACGAACTTTACTATCTGGATGGTGTCTCTACTGCTAATGCCAATGGTCTAGTTGCTAGTTCCACTACCCTCCCCCCTTATTATGGCATTCCCATTTAGGACATTTATTTTATTCAAGTTACAGTAAATAATTCCCAAGTGTAAATCAGTTTCTACTCTTGAGTGTAAGGTGTATGAGCTTGGGAAACATCATCGTAGTTCTTTTCCTAGTCGTAGTGATTCTCATGCATCTACTTTACTTGAATTTGTTCATTCGAACATTTAGGGACCTTCGTGTATTGCTAGTAGAAATGATTTTAAGTATTTTGTTACTTTTGTGGATGATTATTCTCATCTAACATGGATCTATATGCTTCATAATCATTTTGAATTTTTATCTGTTTTTCAATTATTTCATCATGAAGTTACTAATCAGTTTAATACATCTCTTAATATTTTGCGAATTGATAATGCTCTAGAATACTCGCAGAAATCAATTTCTTAGTTTAGTTCTAATCTTGGCATTATATATCAAACAAGTTGTACTTATACCCTTCAGCAGAATGGTGTGGCCAAGAGAAAGAATCGCCATCTTCTAGAAGTTGCTCGTTCACTCTTGTTTTGTATGTATTTCCCAAATTCATTTTGGAGTGATGCTGTCCTTACTACTTGTTACCTCATTGTCGCGACCTACCCGAACCGGCCCCGAGGCCTGACGAATTAGGCAAATGGATTACTAAGTTAAACCTAGCTCGAGCTCTCCCAAGCCCATACCAATTCGCGACTTAAATTTGAGTTATTAACATGCGAATCGATTTCATTTAGGAGTCGCCACTAATCGGTTTTTGGTAGGTCGATTAGACACCTAAGTAAAGCACGAGAGAAAAGCTTCACTTCTACGAACCAGAGATTCAACGGGTACGGGGACTTGATTACACTAATCGACTAATTAGCGCCCTTTCGGTACCTAATCTTGTTCAATTCACCACCTAACATGCTCTCGCCAATCGGGAATCCCAAAATTCCATTCCTAAGCTAAGGGGAACGACCATTAATATCTAAACCTAAACATGCATAATCAACTACATGCGAGGTTAAATTAAATGTGCAACTCAAAGTGTGTGAACCGAGCGACGTGGGATTAAACATAGCACTAAACACGCGAAAAGGGCGAGCTAACCCAAATTAAACTTCTGATTTTTTTTTTGGAAAATTTTTTAAAAAAAAAAAATTTTTAAAATTTTTTTTAAAAAAAAATTTAAAATTTTTTTTAAATTTTTTTTAATTTAATAATTTTTTTTAGAATTTCTGAAATTTTTTCGGAATTTTTTTTAAAAAAATTTTTTGAAAATTTTTTGAATTTTTTGAATTTTTTTTAAAATTTTTTTTAAAATTTTTGAAAAATAATAAATAAATAAATAAATAATAATAAACTAAAATTCGAGATTTTTCTTTTTTTTTAAAAAATTTTTTATATTAAAATAATAAAATAATAAAATAAAATAAAATCGGATCCCGGTCGGATCTCCACATCCGACCCGGATCGGGACTGACCCGGGCGCGCCGGCCCGGGTCCGCGGGCGAACCGGGCTCATTCGTTGAGCCTGGTAAATTTTTTTTTTTTTTTAAATAACAAGGGCCCAAAGCCCAACAAGAAAAAAAAACAAATTGGCCCACTTCGGCCCACACACCAAACAAAAACCCTACCCGGCTCGCGACCCGCGAACCCGACCCGACCGGAAACCCTACCCGGCTCACTCGACCCGGTTCGCGACCCGACTCGGCGAAAACCTACCCGGCCGACCCGGCTCGCCTGACCCGACACGCGCAAACCCTAGCGCCCGACCCGACTCGCCGACCCGGTTCGCAGCCGCCTCCGCCGCTCGCGGGCGCGACTCGCGCGTCGCTACTTCGCGCCTGCGGCCGGCGCTCACGCCGGTGGCCGGCGCCTCACCTGTCCGCGACGCCACTCCGACGGAGGGCGGCCGACGTCCTCCCCCCCCCCGAGTCACCGCCGTGGTGATCGGCGAGGGACCGAGGCTGTCCAAGCCTCGGCGAAGGGCTGGACAGCCGCGGATCAACCAGCCCCGACGAGGGACTGCCGAATGCCTCCGCCCGCAGTCACGCCCGGACTGCCGTGGCGACCGGCGACACGCCGGGACCGACCGACGCCCCCAAAATCGCAGAGAAACACAGCAAAACTCCCACAAAATCACGGAGAAACACAGCAGAACTCCGGAGCTGGTTCGGGCAAAACGTCAAACAGTTGGTGCGCGCGACAAGAACAACGGATTTCATGCACGACCGAGACTCGAACGCGTCTGAGATTCACACGCCACAATGTGCAGACAAACAAGACCAAGCCGAGGGCGTCACTGGCCGGAACTCGCGCGAGCCGGACGGCCGCGAGCTCCGGCCAGTGACCCCCCCAAAACAGAGCAAAAACGAACAACAGGAGAGGCGGCCACGGTCCCTACCCGACTCGGCGATGGCGTATGGAGGGCGAACGCGGTGGATCGGGCTACAACCGCGCGCCTCGCACACCTACGAGTCGGGATCCTCGGGAGACCGACCCCGATTCAAACCCTAAACGAAACAAAACCCGAGCGTTATCGGGACCTACCGCGCAGACAGGGGTTCACTGGCCACGGCTTAGGCGCGGCGGTCGTCGACGGGAGACCGTTCGACCTCGAATCTCCCTCTCACACTCTCGGTCTCACTCCCTCTCTCGATCTCTCTCTCTGGGTCTCTCTTCTCCGATCTCTCTGTTTCTCTCTGTGGAAAAAAAGCCCCCGTCTCTCTCTGATCTCTCTCCCATTTAAGCACAACCAGCGGACAGGCGCGCATGGCCCCTGCAGCGGCCGGCCGATCGCCCGACTCGGGGATCGCGCTGCCATCGCACGCCTCTGGCTCCTGTTCCGGCCGCGGTCTCTGCCTGCTCTGTTCCGGCTTCTGTCCCTCCCCCCGTACGTTGACTGGGGAAGGGGATAAAGAAGAACAAGCGCGGGCCGGGCCAAGGGGAAGAGGGCCGGCCCGCGCGAAAAAAAAAGAAAGAAAGAGGAAAGAAAAAAGAGAGGAGGGGGGGAAAAGAAAATAAAAAGGAACATAACAAAACAAAAAAAAGAAAAAGGGCCGTGCGAAAGGCAAAAGGAAAAGGAAAAGAAGGAGTGGGCCGACGAACCCGGCTCGGGATCTCTTCCTCTCCCCTTTTTTCTATTTTTTTATTTTATTTTATTTTTTTTGGAAGGCCCTATTAAAACAAGTGCGCCTAATGTCTACGTGCCATGCAATTTAATGAAAATATTTTTTTATATATATTATTTTCTGTGATAAAACCCTAAATGATTTGGACAAAATTTAGGTGTCAACAGCTGCCCCTCTTTGAAGGGAAGCTCGGAGAGGTTCCTTTCAAAGACAAAAGATACCTAAATTTGTCAGCGGAAGGCAAGCGAAAGTTGGATTTACGCAAGAGAAAAACAAATAAAATAAAATAGAACAAAATAAGATGAGAATAAAATAAAATGAATAAAGTGTGGTTTAAAGTTGGACCACAGACCTTTGAAAAACGTGGTTTAAGGTTGGACCACAAACCTTTTGAAAGAGTGGTTTAAGGTTGGACCACAAACCTTTGATGCGTGGTTTAAGGTTGGACCACAAACCTTTGAAGCGTGGTTTAAGGTTGGACCACAAACCTTTTGAAAGACGTGGTTTAAGGTTGGACCACAAACCTTTTGAAAGAGTGGTTTAAGGTTGGACCACAAACCTTTGATGCGTGGTTTAAGGTTGGACCACAAACCTTTTGAAAAACGTTGTTTAAGGTTGGATCACAAACCTTTTGAAAGAGTGGTTTAAGGTTGGACCACAAACCTTTGATGCGTGGTTTAATGTTGGACCACAAACCTTTGATGCGTGGTTTAAGGTTGGACCACAAACCTTTTGAAAAACGTGGTTTAAGGTTGGACCACAAACCTTTTGAAAGAGTGGTTTAAGGTTGGACCACAAACCCTTGATGCGTGGTTTAAGGTTGGACCACAAACCTTTGATGCGTGGTTTAAGGTTGGACCACAAACCTTTTGAAAAACGTGTGCCTAGGTGTACATACCTGTAGGTCAGATCGGAGTGCTTAAAAGCTCTTTGCCAGCGAGGCTTGGAAAGATTCAGCGAATGAGCACTCGGGGTTCTTGGTCCAGGAGTTTGATAGACCGCCTATTGTGTCCTTCCTAGCAGGGTCTTGAGAATTCATGAATGCTTGGATGCTTCTTAACATTTTTGAGATCAGCTTGAAGATTGGTGTCTGAGGAAACGTCACCTGTCTTACCGGATTAGTAATAATAGGTACATGTATTCATCTCAGAAACAAACAACCGACACTCTCTAAGACACATGTTTCAAGATCAGTTCCATTGGAGTTCATGTGTAACGATTTTAACATGTCCGCATCACCAACTTTCCACTGGGGATAATTATCATTTAAGACAATTTTTACTCATAACACGAATCATCTTGAAAATGCTAAATGAGAGACTTTCAATCAGAAAGGACTTTTGTTCACTCTCATCTAAAAGGGTTATTTTGTGAGCATCACTCTGTCTTACCATCATCACGTCGACAAGGGTCCGAGTATTCTCGCAAACAGTACAACCTTACCAATCTGAGAGGTCTTCATTGGGACCGTAATATAGGCTTGGTCGATGGCTTAACGACTGAAACTGTCCAAGTCGAAGTTATGAAATAAATACTTCGTGATCATCTTCGGGTTTACAAGTCGGGAACTCTGCGAAATAGGATAGAAAAATAATCTTGTTTGCACTTCTTTGAGCGATGCTTATAAACATATGAGCTCCTACGTTGACTCAAGTGCCCCAATCAAAAAAGACTTTGCAAAGGATGTAACGTAGGTTAGGTTCATGGGTTGAGAAACGAAAGGATCGCAGGCTCAATGATGTGTATTGGGGTGAGAGTTGGTGATCATCTTGACATTGTCACCGGTCTTCTTCTTCGCCACTGGGGATTATCCTCAGAAATGCGCTACCGATCTTAACCATTCGGCGTTCGTCTCCTGGAGACTTGAAGGACGACTATTGCTTGACTAGGGCTGACTTTGTAATCTCAACACACATCATCTCAACATTTTGCGTCTTATTTGATACATGGGGGCTAGCCTCACTTTGACAGGCACACTGCCTTTAATGCCCCATAGCTCGCGCCCCTTTTTTTTTTTTTTTTTTTTTTCAACATTCATATCTATGGGCATTGACCTTGCTTTTACCAGGTACACTGCTTTTTCGTGCCCCTAGTTTTCATTCATCATTTTTTGGATTGGCCTAGACAAATTTAAGCAATACAATGCCGTTGAATTCTCAAGTCCTCATCTTTAGTCGGCACTCCGGATCATGATGCTCGTACAGTGGTGACTTTTGTCTTGCCCTGGTGCGGGGGATGATCACCAACTAGGTTTATGAGAAGCAAAATTGCAGGCTCAATTGGGTTGTTCAATGGATATAAGTGTATAGGATAGAGAAAGAAACGCTTTTCATCGTCTTGAGGCACTTGAATTCACGTACCAGTTCATTTGCAATAAAGGCACTCAAAGATCGATACAAGTGAAAGCAAGAACATTTTCTACCCATTTTCCCACCTCGATATGCCGACCCACCTTCGATTCGCCTCGGTGTGGGGTGGTTCTTGACAGGGGTGGCGTGAAAGAAACTTCACAAGTGTTTGAGCTCAAAAGGGTTAAGCAAATGGTAACCTATAGCGTTTGCGATGGATGAACGAAATGCCTCTCATCACTTTAGTTGCCGTACCTTTTGCGAGATAACCCTTCACTTTACAAACATGGAATTTTTCGCTCAACTCACTAGTACATGGGACAGTGTATGGAGCATGGCTTGCCTTTCATCATTCCGACATGTCTCATTTAGCATATTCAAGCATCTCCGCACCACTCATTGAATTGTCCATTTTAATGACCCTCAGTGGAATTGGTGACTTAGACAGATAAAAATCGTTACAAAGTTCAAGGACATTTCAGATATTCACATGCACCGGAAGGTTCATAACTGCATAACGATCAATTACCAGACATAACTTTGAGCATTCATTCAAAGAGCTGTTATCACAAGAAATGTTTCTTGTCACTGCACTTTAGCTTCCTCGTCGTTCGTCCTTCATTTCATTACAATTGGATACCTGAAACACAAGCACATGTACATGTATGGAAATGTATGCATGACATGCATGACACTAAGTGATTTGGATTGCACGAAAAACAGCTTTCTAGCCTTGATTTCATTCATGGAAAATACTTCTTGACTGCGTCAGAGTTTACAGGCTTGGACAGCTCGTGGCCATCCATTTCCATTAACACTAAAGCGCCACCTGGCAGGATCTTTTTGATGACATAAGGGCCTTCATAAGTCGGGGCAAATTTGCCGTAAGGGTCACGCACAATGGATATCACCTTCCTCAATACCAAATCGTTGACTTCGAGATGTCGGGGACGAACTTTTTGATTGAATGACTTCGCTACTCGTTTCTGATAGCATTGACCGTGACATATGGCTTGTAGTCTGCTCCCATCGATCATGTTCAACTGTTCATGCCTTTGTCGTACCCATTCGGCCTCATCAAGTTTTGCCTGAGAGAGAACCCTCAAGGATGGAATTTCGACTTCCACAGGTAGGACCGCTTCCATTCCATATACTAACGAAAATGGGGTTGCTCCAGTCGAGGTGCGGATCGATGTCCGATATGCCATCAATGCATATGGAAGTCTTTCATGCCAATCGCGATAATTCTCAGCAGTCTTTGATAAGATCTTCTTTATGTTCTTGTTTGCCGCTTCAACGGCCCCGTTCATTTGAGGGCGGTATGGTGATGAATTCAGATGCCGGACCCGAAATGTCTCAAGCAATCCATCCACGATTTTGTTGTTCAGATTGGAGCCATTGTCAGTGATGATTGCTTCCGGAACTCCGTAACGGGCGATGATATCGCGACGAATGAACTTGGCCACGTTCTTCGCGGTGACATTAGCGTATGAATTGGCCTCGATCCACTTCGTGAAGTAGTCGATTGCTACTAAGATGAATCTGTGTCCGTTTGACGCTTTGGGGTTGATCGGCCCAATTATATCTATTCCCCACATGGAAAACGGCCAAGCTTGAGACATCTGATGGAGTTCGTTTGGCGGAGCATTAATTCTATCTCCATAAATTTGACATCGATGGCAACATCGCGCATGCTGAATACAATCAGACTCCATGGCCAACCAATAGTACCCGAGTCGCATGATCTTCCTTGCTAGGAGATGGCCGTTCATGTGGGGACCACATTCCCCTTCATGTATCTCTTTCATCAAACGATTGGCCTCCTTCGCGTCGATGCATCTCAGTAACACTGAGTCATAAGATCTTTTGTAAAGTGCGTCCCCGCTAATGAAGAATTTTGAGGCCAACTTCATCAGATATTTCCTGTCTGATGCTTCACTTCCTTGAGGGAACTCACCTTTCTGCAGGTAATTTAGAATGTCATGGTACCATGGTTCTCCATCAGGCTCTTCTTCAATTACCATACAATAGGCCGGACGCTTAAGGATTTCAATCCTTAATGGTTCGATATCCAAGCCTTTTGTCGCTTGCAGCATCGACGATAACGTGGCTAAAGCATCAGCGAACTGATTCTGAGACCTAGGTAGGTAATCGAATGATATTTCTTGGAATTCTTTCACCAGCTCTTCCAGGAACTCATGATACGGGACTAGTTTTGGATCCCGCGTTCGCCACTTGCCTTCGGTTTGGAGGATAATGAGGGCTGAATCGCCATAGACTTGCAATTTTTGAATCCCCATGTCAACAGCAGCTTGGAGGCCAAGGATACATGCTTCATATTCCGCGATGTTATTCGTGCAAGGGAAAGTCAATTTGGCAGCCACGGGGTAGTGCTGACTATCTGGGGAGACGAGAACTGCCCCAGTGCCGGAACCAGATAAGTTGACCGCACCATCAAAGTACATGGTCCATTTGTCATTTGACGCAAATAAGACCTGCCTATCCATGTCACCATCTTCATCGGGGTCTTCCGCTTTTTCGGGACTTTCCGCTAACATGTCCGCTATGGCTCTACCCTTTACGGACTTTTGCCCCAGGCTCCGCACGTCGAATTCTGAAATTAGAATCTGCCACTTGGCCAGCTTCCCCACCAAGGCTGGCTTCTCTAAGAGATACTTGATGGGATCATTTTCAGTTACTAGCAGAACTTGGTGATGGAGGGTGTATTGGCGTAGCCTGTGCAACACCCAGACCAAGGCTACGCACGTCTTCTCAACTTCCGGATAGTTCACCTCCGAGATAGTGAATTTCTTGCTGAGGTAATATATTGTGCGTTCCTTCCCGTCGTCCGGCCTTTTTTGGGCCAGCATGGCTCCCAGTGATTCATCATGGATAGTCAGATACAAAATTAATGGAACTTTGGGCACTGGCGGGACCAAGATCGGGGAATGAGTCAGATAATACTTTATCTTTTCAAAGGCATCCTGACATTCGGCGTCCCATTCGATTTTCGCATTCTTCTTCAAGAGTTTGAAAAACGGCCTGGCCGTTTCTGACAACTGCCAGATGAATCTTGCGACATAATTTAATCGTCCCAACAGGCTGCGGACTTCTTTGACAGTGGCCGGAGGCCGTAAGTCGCAAATGGCCTTTACTTTCGACGGGTCGATCTCGATACCTTTGTTACTGACCATAAATCCTAACAGCTTTCCAGACTTTGCCTCAAATACGCATTTCGCGGGATTGAGGCGCAGTTTAAACTTTCGGAGGCGATCGAACAACTTTTGCAAAACTTCGACATGGTCTTCGACTTGCCTCGACTTCGCAATCATATCGTCCACATACACCTCAATCTCCTTGTGCATCATGTCGTGAAATAACGCGACCATGGCCCTTTGATACGTTGCCCCGGCATTTTTCAGACCGAAAGGCATCACCTTGTAGCAAAAGGTCCCCCATGGGGTTATGAACGAGGTCTTGCTCCTATCCTCCTTCTTCATGCGGATTTGATTATACCCTGAGAATCCATCCATGAAAGAGAACAATTCAAATCCTGCAGTACTGTCAACCAAGACATCTAAATGTGGGAGCGGAAAGTCATCCTTTGGACTAGCTCGGTTTAAGTCGCGATAGTCCACGCAGACTCTGACTCGACCGTCTTTCTTCATTACTGGCACGATGTTTGCTATCCAATCGGAGTAGTGCGATACTTCGATGAACCCCACTTTTAGCAATTTCATAACCTCCTCCTCGATCTTCTTGGACAATTCTGGCTTGGTCCTTCGGAGTTTTTGCTTCCTTGGAAGTATGTCAGGATCAGTTGGTAGAGCATGCTCTACAATTTCTGGATCCAATCCCGGCATGTCAGCGTATGTCCAAGCGAACACATCCTGATATTCTTTAAGAAGGCGAACCATTCTTTCGGCCTCTGCTTTCGAGAGACTTGCCCCGATCTTTATTTCCTTGACATTTTCATCATTACCCAAGTTTATGGTAATTGTTTGTTCCACTGTTAATGGCCTCGATTCCTCATGTCGCTTCCATTCACGCTCAATCCCCTTCGAATCATTGTCATCGCTATCGATATCCGAGAGACTTCCTTCGTGCAAATCCGAATCACATGCGTCCTTACCATGATTATGCATGATGTGATGCCTGAGATGTGATGAGATGAGTTAGGACGTAAAACATGGTACATGCCAATTTGAAAATGCTTTTGAAATTTTTGGAAAAGGCTTTTAAGAGCTCATCCTCATGTCATCGGACTTCCTCGCTCATGAAGACCATGAAAACTGGGAGCACGTGGAACCCCAGCCCTCAGTGACCATCATAGGACCAGTTTGGTGTGATTCCACGTGTCCTTAATAAAACATGCACGTATTTTATTGAATTAAAAGGATAAGGCCGCATTACAACACGCACCGCCCCGAACCAACGGCTCAAGATTCGGGGCTAGACAAAGTTTTCATTACAAACGAACCTAGATTAACAAATTGCAACGACACTAAGCTCCCACGCAGGGGAGAGAACATAAAGCAAATAACAACACTAATGGGAACCGCCCTACTCTGCATGGTCAGTGACACTTCCAGAAGATTCAGCTTCTTCACCCGTCAGGATAGTGCATATGGCATTCTCCTCGAATAGCTTAGCTATACTGTCAATGGCCGCCTCTTCCTCATGTAGCATCTTCGGAGGCCCGGGAAACATTTCTTTCAATAGGGGGAGTAATGGGCCTTGACAGCCCTTTTCCACTCCAATATGTCTGCCATGGTCCCCCTGACCTGCGTCTTGGCCTTCATGGTTGCTCCAGCCTCCGTCGCTACCTCGACCTCCACGACCACTTCGGCCTCCATCAATACCTCGACCTCCATAGCCGCCTCGGCCTCCGCGATTACCTCGGCCTCCATCATTACCTTGACCCCCACGGCCACTTCGGACTCCATCGATACCTCGACCCCCATAGCCGCCTCGGCCTCCGCGATTACCTCGACCTCCATCATTGCCTCGACCTCCGTTGTCCCGACTTTCACGATTGCCTTGGTCTCCATTATCTTGGCTTCTCTGATACCCTAAGCCTTCCCTCCTTGCACCTTTTCCAGCTTCGATGGGTTTTCGAATCCCTTGCCCATGCAATCCAAGGCCTTCCCCAGGGTTGTACCCGTTCGCAAGCATAATTTTTCCAGCTGCTAGAGCCGGCTTGGACAGTTCAGGGGTGCCCATGAGCGAGCCAACGGGAACGTGGACCATAGATACCAACTCCAGAGTTTGAAAACTGGATTCCTCTTTGCATTCAGGCTCTACGTACGGGATGGCTGTCTCGTGATAGATTTTGAAGTCCGTTTCTCCATGGACTGTAACAAGCTTGTTGTCGACCACAAACCGCACCTTTTGATGGAGACTAGAGGGTACAGCACCTGCGGTATGAATCCATGGTCTCCCTAGTAGAAAGTTGAACGCGCTTGGGATGTCTAGTACTTGAAAAAATACCAGAAACGTCACGGGACCGATTAGGAGCTCCAACTCAATCTCTCCCATTACTTCCCTTCTAGTGCCGTCGAATGCTCGTACGGGATTTTTGGCAGTACGCATCCTCCCTAGATCGACCTTTAAGAGACGGAGGGTGGCTAACGGGCATAAATTCAAAGCGGAGCCATTATCGATCAAGGTCCTCGCGACCACCATATCGTGATGCTTAACCGAAATGTACAAGGCTTTATTATGATTCCGGCCCTCTACCGGAAAGTCCTCGTCCGCAAAAGAGATTTGATCCTTCAACAGGATGGTCCCTACAAATTCTTCTAACTGGGCTTCGTCGATCGTCTCCGGGACATGAACCTCATTAAGGACCTTTAATAAGGCATCCTTGTGTTTCTCAGAAGATTTGAAGAGATCCAGGAGAGAGATTTGGGTTGGCATTTTTCGTAGCTGGTTCACCACATTGAATTCGCTCGTTTTTATTACTGCCAAAAATTGCTTTGCGTCTTCTTCAGTCACTGCCTTTTTCTCAACTCCTCCCGCAGGCGCATAGCAGCGACCTGACCGGGTGATGGCATCCACTTCATCCGTTTTGTAATCCCACGGGACCGCCTTAGTATCGAAATCTGGAGGGGCTTCAAGGACTATGACCCCTTCTTCTTCCAGGGGCGGCAGCTCGATCACAACCCGCGTCGTATCCTCCTTTCCCACCTGGATTGCTGAGAATTCCTTAGTTGCGAGGTCGATGATCACTGGCTCGACATCCTCCACCTCCGGCTCACTAACATAGTCCTCATCAGAGAAGTATATCACGACTGGTGCTGTCATGGCGACTAATCCCTGTCCCATATCGACATTCCCAATTACCCCCATGCTCATCGCTCTACGAACACACTCTAATTTTTCTTCTATCGTGACGTCATTTCCTCCTTCGTGGTGTCCAGCTAGTTGAAGCACTTCGTACAGCCTCGGGATGTTCACCGTGAAGGCTTGTTTGCTCACGTTCGCTTTTCCGAACACCACATTTACGCCCTCGGCATGGTCGGGCAAAGGATTTCGCTTCACGTTGGGTTGTGCCCTCTCGAACGATAGAATCCCCTTGTCCAACAAATTCTGAATCTTGATCCTTAGTGCAAAACAGTTATCCGTGTCATGCCCCCTTTCCCCTCGGTGGTATTCGCATGTCTTGGTCATGTCAAACCCAGGGAACCTCGGAGGATTGTCCCTAGGTACTTCTTTGGCTACCATCCTCTTCTCAATGAGCACGGGCAGCAACTTTGACATGGATTTTGGCAGCGGGGAGAATTCCCTATGAGGAAATCTCTTACTTTGATCATGCCCTTGGGGCGCACGTCTTTGTACGGTTGAGGGTTTTTGTGGGGGTGCTGAGAAAGGCTTAGACGGCTCTTGGACGAATGCAACTTCGACAGCGGCTTCCTTGTTCTTCCTTGTTGGGAATCCTCTACTATTCCCCGCGGGTATCCTCCCATCGACAATCGCCCATTCTACCCCTTCGCCCACTTCCACCAGTTGGGAAAATGTTTGGCACCCAGAAGTTAACATTCCGTGAAAGTACTCAGGTGGCAGGGTTCTCAGAAAAAGTTGCCTCATCTCCCTCTCGGTTAGCGGGGGCTTTACTTGTGATGCCATCGCCCTCCATCTTTGAGCGAAGGCCTTGAAAGGTTCATTCCTTCTCTTTTCTAGCCGAACCAAGTCTTCTCTGGTGGGGATGATTTCAGAGTTGAACCTGTACTGCTGAAGGAATTCTTCGGCAAGATCTTCCCATCCTGTGATTGTCTCAACATCCAGCGCAATGAACCATGACAAGGCAGGGCCAATCAAGCTATCTTGGAAAGTCTGGATTAGGAGCGGTACGTTGTCGGAATAACGAGCCATTTTTCTCAAGTAATACTTGAGGTGAGTCTTAGGGCAACCGGTGCCATCGTACTTCATGCTGAATTCTGGCTCCTTGAAGGTTTCAGGGACTTTCACTTTAGCATACGGAGATAACTTGTCAACCCCTCGCATCTCGTACCCCTGAAGAACACAGAGTCGTTCCTCCATTTTGGCCAGGCGCCTTGCGCTTTCCTCATCGAGGCGGGAAACGAGCTCCTCCCTTGGAACAGGATCCAAATTCACAATGATCGGTGTGACAGAGGGGGAATCTGATGCGGTCCCCTTTTCAGGAGGGTCCGTGACATGTGGATCAACGGCCATCGGGGGAGTATGTCCTGAGGAGGTGGGGACAGAAGCCTCGGTGGCATGTGCAGGCGGAGGATCTTTGAGTTTCTGACTTATCTCGATCATCATGGCGGTAAGTTGAGCCAGTTGATTTTCCATGTTGGTCATGCGCGCATTGGCTTCTTCGCTCTCCATTCTGACTTTTGCACGGGTTCGGATCGGGGATCTCCTTTTAGCCGTCTCGATTATCTCGGTGGAACGGATGCACTAGCTAAAGCCTGGTTGCGATGGTTGATGGCTACAGGAAGAAGCTCCCCAATCTCGATTTCACCCTCCGCGTGTTGATTGAGCTCGAATTAACAAATACGGATGGTTCGTAATCACCGTGGGGGACGTCGGGGCTTCGTCGGCCTCAGATCTCTCGACTTCTCCCTTCGTGCGTTGAGTGGACTCAGACGATTTGCGAACACCTAAAAAAAATGAGTATAGGTGAGCACACGATTTAAGTGGGAGGTTGGCCCATGGCAATGGTCTAGGCGTTTCGTATCCCTCGAGAGAAAGCTTTTTATTTATTTACTTATTTATTATATAAAAAAAACGAGATTTTGGAGTTTTTAGACATTGCAGACGATAAATGAAAGCTTCTTAACACTGAAACGAGGAAATGAGATTTTTTTAGCATTGAAACAAAGGAGGTACATAACGATTCCTAAACCTGGAAGAAATTGCCTAAACATTCAGACTAAGGAAATACAAGAAACTGCTGGAATATAAAAAGAACGAAATTCCATAAACATTTGAGACTAAAAAAAGCAATAAAACCTCTCCTAAACAAGACACTAGGGGGACAAATTTGGTGAAAGTGCCATCTCAAACTTCTCAGGGCGACTCATTTTATATGCGATGCGGAATCCGCGGCTTTGCGGAGCCGTTTGTTCTCTCGAGTTAACTTCGAGATGCGAGTCTTGTCCATTTCCACCCTCTTTTCGAGATGCTCAATTTGCGCCTTCTGGGATGGCTTGTCAGTCACTTTCGGGACCAGTGGTCGCAGAATGGTCGGAATTCGGTGGTTGCGGATGTAGAACGTGGAGGCGTGGTGAATCTCCTCCTCCCCATTTAGCGTCTTAGGCACGACGATTCTTTCAGGACGACACTCACTCCAGGCAATCTCAATAGCACGGATTTCGTCGAAGTAGTCGTAGTCTGTGCGGGTGAAGCGAGCCTGGAACATCTCCGTCTTGAGAGGTGGCGGAATCTCTTGTAGAGCTCGGTATTGGCGGGCCACCCTGTACGGGTAATAGGAGGTGGCGCCAGAGAGACCAAGCAGCGGGATCGGGTTAGCGAACTTGTGAGCAAAGCGGGCTTCCTCGACCTGGAGCCATTTAGCATGCCATAGAAATGCCTTGGGTTCGGGGTCTATCAGGAAATTTATCCAACGGGAATATTCTTTGTCAGGGGAATGCTTTTCTAAGACTTGGAACCTCTGTATTGGGTGCCTAAACTCATCTATTTGGAACAACTGCATAAGGTGCCCAAATCCCCTTATGTGAGAAAGAAACCATATTTGCAAAATTTCCGGGGAAGCTCGCATGATTTTGTCTCCGTTTTGTTTAAAACGATTAAGGGACAACAATGTTTCGGCTAAAATCATGTTGACATAATTTAACCCAGCACACATGTGTTTGACCACCCAATCAATTGAAGGATTTATGGCATTCTTACGATGAGGGAAGATGATCAGTCCGACAAATGCTAAAATAAAAATCCTACTCCTTTGGGCTATTGGTTGACTTGAAAAACACTCGGCCAAAAATGAGAATGGGCACGCATAACAATTAGCCTTAACGACCTTCCTCACCACCTCGGCCCTAACTCTCAAAAATTGTGACAACTCGGAGATGGGGTCTATACCTATGGGTGGCTTGACAAGCTCGGTTCCAAGAGGCATTCCAATGGCAATGCTATATTCTTCCAAGGTCGGAGCTAACTCGAACTCGCCAAATATGAAAGTCGATGTTTGAGGGCACCAAAAGTGTGGTATCGCTTGCATAACCCCGGAATGGATGTTGATCTTGAGCAACGGGAGGAGACGGCCAATCCTTGCCTCGACCTGCCTTCGGCCAGTTTGATCCAACTGATCCCACCACGCTATGAGCTCTTTCTTGGGAGTGGAAATGAATTGGACATCGGCTCTCCCCATCGCATATAAATTGAGACTAACGATCGACCTAATTTGCCATGGACCAACAAAAGGAAATAAATGAATTGCATAACAGGAAAGATAAATGCTTACGTTATTGAGAACAATGGCGGACACAAAGACACACGCATGAAAGGTGAGGCTCGCTTTCTATCTAAACGGTTGAACAAGGTGAAGTTAAGAGGGTGATCTGACCGTCGCAGTCTCGCGTTGGTGTCAGGTCCTCTTAACTCCGGCTTAGTCGAAAGAGATATCCTATAGTCACGCGGTCTCGCGGACAAAGATAAACACTTACGACACCAGGAAAGAACTTTCGGGGAGAAGAAAGGCAACCTCTACATCGCGGTCTCGCGTTCGAGGTTGTATCTTTCTTAACACCGTCCTAAAGCGTCCTATCACGGCCCGGGTCCGGCAGTATGGTTGTGTGTGCAATAGTGTAGTGCTAAAACATCTAAAGCATGCACAACAATGTATAAGCAAACAATGCTTCAAACGTCCGAGAAAATAAACATTCGTTCCCTAAATCTCAAAACCTGCAAAACAAGGAGTTAATGGCGAGAACATTCACGTTAGGGATGTATATAAACAAGAAAAATGGCCTAAGTCCACAAAATATCCCCAGCGGAGTCGCCAAGCTGTCGCGACCTACCCGAACCGGCCCCGAGGCCTGACGAATTAGGCAAATGGATTACTAAGTTAAACCTAGCTCGAGCTCTCCCAAGCCCATACCAATTCGCGACTTAAATTTGAGTTATTAACATGCGAATCGATTTCATTTAGGAGTCGCCACTAATCGGTTTTTGGTAGGTCGATTAGACACCTAAGTAAAGCACGGGAGAAAAGCTTCACTTCTACGAACCAGAGATTCAACGGGTACGGGGACTTGATTACACTAATCGACTAATTAGCGCCCTTTCGGTACCTAATCTTGTTCAATTCACCACCTAACATGCTCTCGCCAATCGGGAATCCCAAAATTCCATTCCTAATCTAAGGGGAACGACCATTAATATCTAAACCTAAACATGCATAATCAACTACATGCGAGGTTAAATTAAATGTGCAACTCAAAGTGTGTGAACCGAGCGATGTGGGATTAAACATAGCACTAAACACGCGAAAAGGGCGAGCTAACCCAAATTAAACTTTTGATTTTTTTTTTGGAAAAATTTTTTTAAAAAAAAAAAATTTGAAATTTTTTTTTTAAAATTTTTTTTAATTTAATAATTTTTTTTAGAATTTCTGAAATTTTTTCGGAATTTTTAAAAAAAAAAATTTTTTAAAAATTTTTTGAATTTTTTGAATTTTTTGAATTTTTTTAAAAATTTTTTTAAAATTTTTGAAAAATAATAATAATAATAAATAAATAAATAAATAATAATAAACTAAAATTCGAGATTTTTCTTTTTTTTAAAAAAATTTTTATATTAAAATAATAAAATAATAAAATAAAATAAAATCGGATCCCGGTCGGATCTCCACATCCGACCCGGATCGGGACTGACCCGGGCGCGCCGGCCCGGGTCCGCGGGCGAACCGGGCTCATTCGTTGAGCCCGGTAAATTTTTTTTTTTTTTTAAATAACAAGGGCCCAAAGCCCAACAAGAAAAAAAAACAAATTGGCCCACTTCGGCCCACACACCAAACAAAAACCCTACCCGGCTCGCGACCCGCGAACCCGACCCGACCGGAAACCCTACCCGGCTCACTCGACCCGGTTCGCGACCCGACTCGGCGAAAACCTACCCGGCCGACCCGGCTCGCCTGACCCGACACGCGCAAACCCTAGCGCCCGACCCGACTCGCCGACCCGGTTCGCAGCCGCCTCCGCCGCTCGCGGGCGCGACTCGCGCGTCGCTACTTCGCGCCTGCGGCCGGCGCTCACGCCGGTGGCCGGCGCCTCACCTGTCCGCGACGCCACTCCGACGGAGGGCGGCCGACGTCCTCCCCCCCCCCGAGTCACCGCCGTGGTGATCGGCGAGGGACCGAGGCTGTCCAAGCCTCGGCGAAGGGCTGGACAGCCGCGGATCAACCAGCCCCGACGAGGGACTGCCGAATGCCTCCGCCCGCAGTCACGCCCGGACTGCCGTGGCGACCGGCGACACGCCGGGACCGACCGACGCCCCCAAAATCACAGAGAAACACAGCAAAACTCCCACAAAATCACGGAGAAACACAGCAGAACTCCGGAGCTGGTTCGGGCAAAACGTCAAACAGTTGGTGCGCGCGACAAGAACAACGGATTTCATGCACGACCGAGACTCGAACGCGTCTGAGATTCACACGCCACAATGTGCAGACAAACAAGACCAAGCCGAGGGCGTCACTGGCCGGAACTCGCGCGAGCCGGACGGCCGCGAGCTCCGGCCAGTGACCCCCCCAAAACAGAGCAAAAACGAACAACAGGAGAGGCGGCCACGGTCCCTACCCGACTCGGCGATGGCGTATGGAGGGCGAACGCGGTGGATCGGGCTACAACCGCGCGCCTCGCACACCTACGAGTCGGGATCCTCGGGAGACCGACCCCGATTCAAACCCTAAACGAAACAAAACCCGAGCGTTATCGGGACCTACCGCGCAGACAGGGGTTCACTGGCCACGGCTTAGGCGCGGCGGTCGTCGACGGGAGACCGTTCGACCTCGAATCTCCCTCTCACACTCTCGGTCTCACTCCCTCTCTCGATCTCTCTCTCTGGGTCTCTCTTCTCCGATCTCTCTGTTTCTCTCTGTGGAAAAAAAGCCCCCGTCTCTCTCTGATCTCTCTCCCATTTAAGCACAACCAGCGGACAGGCGCGCATGGCCCCTGCAGCGGTCGGCCGATCGCCCGACCCGGGGATCGCGCTGCCATCGCACGCCTCTGGCTCCTGTTCCGGCCGCGGTCTCTGCCTGCTCTGTTCCGGCTTCTGTCCCTCCCCCCGTACGTTGATTGGGGAAGGGGATAAAGAAGAACAAGCGCGGGCCGGGCCAAGGGGAAGAGGGCCGGCCCGCGCGAAAAAAAAAGAAAGAAAGAGGAAAGAAAAAAGAGAGGAGGGGGGGAAAAGAAAATAAAAAGGAACATATCAAAACAAAAAAAAGAAAAAGGGCCGTGCGAAAGGCAAAAGGAAAAGGAAAAGAAGGAGTGGGCCGACGAACCCGGCTCGGGATCTCTTCCTCTCCCCTTTTTTCTATTATTTTATTTTATTTTATTTTTTTTGGAAGGCCCTATTAAAACAAGTGCGCCTAATGTCTACGTGCCATGCAATTTAATGAAAATATTTTTTTATATATATTTTTTTCTGTGATAAAACCCTAAATGATTTGGACAAAATTTAGGTGTCAACACTCATAAATCGTATGTCTTCCACTATCATCAATAATCAGTCACCGATTAGTGTTGTGTTCCCTGACAAGCCATTATTCCCTCTTACCCCTCACGTCTTTCGGTGTTTGTTTTGTCCATAACTTACTTCCCGGTGCTAATAAACTATCCCCTCGTGCCTCCAAATGTGTTTTTCTTAGGTACTCACATACTTAAAAGGGATATCGATGTTATGATCCAATAATTTATACCCAATATATCAATGCTAATGTTACTTTCTTCGAGGGCACACCATACTATTCTACTGAGGGTAAAGAGTTTTCAATTGACATTGTGACCAATTTTCCTATCCCACAACTTATCCCCTTAGACTATGTTAGTCCTTCTCTTGTGTCTCATCCCTTGCACGTGTATCAGCGGTGTAAACAATCTACGGCACCACCAATCTCTAGTTCTTCCATGCTCTCTCTCCAATCTCCCTTCTTGTCTCCTAATCCGAACGATCTTACAGTTGCCCTTTACAAAGGTACTCATTCTTGCACACACAAATCCTCTTTTGCTTACCCTATCGAGCATTATGTGTCTCTTTTACATCTTCCTGCCCCATTACATGACTTTGCTCTATCATTACATACTCACACAATTCCTACCTCTCCTACTAAGGCCTTATCTTGTTTAGAGTGGAAGAGAGTTATGGATGTGGAAATGGAAGCTCTGGTGTCCCGTCAGACATGGTCTTTGGTTTGTCTCCTCCCGAGAAAGATGTGGTGAAGTGTTGGTGAGTGTACACTATCAAGCACAACCCGAATGGCTTAGTTGAGAGTCTTAAAGTCCGGCTTGCGGCTAAAGGTTTTACTCAAACTTATGGGGTGGACTATTTTGAGATATTTTCCCCTGTGGGACGTCTCAATTCTATTCGTGTTGTTATTTCTCTTGCTGTGAATTTTGATTGGCCATTATATCAATTGGACGTGAAAAATGCTTTTCTTTATGGTGATTTGTTTGAGGAAGTATAGATGGAGCAACCTCCTGGGTACATTGCTCAAGGGGAGAATCATAGTGAAGTATGTCGGTTGCATAAGGCCATTTATGGGTTGAAATAGTCTCCAAGAGCATGGTTTGAGAAATTCAGTTTAGTGATTTCTAGGTGTGGTTTCCACCCATTCAAGACCGAGCTAGCCTTGTGAAAGACTAGTATAGCGAACGGTGCCATACACGTTCAAGTGGCGCACAAGCTAGATGTGCTGAAGCCCAAAGAGTTCAAGGGCAATCGGTCCACTGAAGAGGTGGATAACTTCTTTTTGAGCATGGAGCAATACTTTGACGCCATTGGTATTCAAGACGAATTAGCCAAGGTAAGAAATGTCTCTATGTTCCTAACCAATAATGTCATGCCTTGGTGACACAATAGGTGCGATGAGACCAAGTGAGGTGCCGATTCCATTGACACATGTGATGGATTCGTCAATGAATTTTGGGATTATCTCTTCCCCGAATTCACTCACCAAGAGGCCCTTAGTAAGCTCCACTACCTTGAGCAAAAATGCATTATCTAATAGTATGTGAAAGAGTTCACCAAACTCAAGCTCGACATTTCCAACCTAGTGGAGGAGGAGGCTCTCACAGCATTCATGGATGTATTGAAGCCTTAGGCCCAACTCAAGCTCAAATGACGGGATGTTCATAGTCTCTCGAAGGCACTAACAGTAGCCAAGTCTCTCGCCAACTACACCAAAGTCAAATCCTCCAAGTCCAAAGGGAACGGGTGGAGAACAGATCGCCCCCACGAAGGCGAGGAAGGCAAAATTAATTGTGGCCAAAGAGACCAACAGGAGAAAGGGTTTTCCAAACAACCCAACTCAATGTAGAACCAACTCCAAGGAGACTTCAACAAATAAAGCTTTAAGAAGCCACCACCATCCCCATGCTTCATTTGCGATAGTCCCCATTGGACCCAAGAGTGCCCAAAGAAAAACAAGCTCAACGCTTTGCTCGCCGTAGAAGAAGAAGAGCAAAATCAAGAGAAAAAGGAAGTGCGACTCGGAACCGTAAATGTTCTCAACTCCATCAATTCTGTGAAGACCCATGCACCGCCAAAAAAGAAGTCTACAAGTACACATTTGTCATTTGTGGAAGTCAAGGTACACAACACAACACTCTATGCCTTGTTTGACATGGGTGCGTCAAACATGTTCTTGTCAAGCAAAGCGGCGAAGAGGTTGGAACTTTGCATGCAACCACCTAGACATCAGTACAAGGTAGTCAACTCAGATGATGTACCAGCCATCGGCATTGTCCAAAACGTGGAACTACACATTGGTCAATGGAAGGGCAAGCTCTTTTTTGAGGTAATTCCGCTCAATGAATGTTATCTTATATTGGGTTTGGAATTCTTTAATAGTGCGAATGCCATGAACGATATGAGAAACAAGTCGATTATTGTTATCGACCCAAAATGTCCATCGATGGTTCCAATGAGCTATGGGTTGACAAAGACCAAGAGCATCTCCATGATACGACTTATGAATGAAGGGCCAAGAGTTGAGCAGCTCACAACCGAGTCAAACACGAAGCCACAACCTTTGGAGAAGCTGAACGAGGAGTTGAGGCAACCGACGCCAACTCAAAGTAAGATGCTGATTCATGTGCTTTTTCCGGAAATAGAGTACTTGCCAAGCAACATGGAAATGGTCGAACCAAAAAAGAAGTTGCTTGTGGAGCGACTTGGGATTCGAGAGCCATATAATCAATAAGTTGAGAAAGGAAAAATCAAGCGGCATCGGAGATGGAAGAATCAACAACGATTGGGAAAATTGACAATCCAAAGGAAGATTTCGAGTTGAGAGCGCCGAGGACGTTGCTCGAATGGGTGGGGGAGAATGTCACGGTTCCATGATTCTCAAGGCTCAATGTACTGAGGATGGGTCCTAGGGAACGGAATAAAACTACTTCTTGAAAATGTACACTTGTATTAATGAGGTAAATGGTAGTCTTATTTTAAATAGAAGAGAATATAGTTGAGAAGAGTAGATCTTCATATGTATAAATAGATGTGCTCTTCCCCACATTTGTATTATCCGACATTTGTGCAATAAAAGCACCTTCTCTCCCAAAACTTCTCTCTTAAACACACACTCTCTCTCTCTCTCTCTCTCTCTCTCTCTCTCTCTCTCTCTCTCTCTCTCTCTCTCTCTCTCTCTCTCTCTCTCTCTCTCTCTCTCTCTCTCTCTCTCTCTCTCTCATATATATATATATATATATATATATAAATCGGATAAGTTAGTGAGTGAGCATCAATCCTTGGAACAAAAAGGCTTGACTTAGACGATCCATCAAACCAACGAAAGCCTAAGTTGCTGCATGGTCTCGATCTTGCGCATCGATCTGTGACACTTGTCTCTTCGTTGACCTTCCCTCATTGCATGTAAGAAACTAATTTAATCGAACACATGTTGCTAATTTGCACATTATATTGTATATCATATCCTAACTTCTATATAAAGAAGTAGAATATTATACGGCTGCCGACGAGCCACATCTGGCCTGGCATGCACGTCGTCGCCAGATGTCGTGCAACCCCACGCGGCCCTCACCAGGGTCGCGCGGCCCTCACCAGGGTCGTGCGACCCAGGCCACAATCAGCTAGAAGGTTGTGACCTCAGGCGGCGACTGTCACCGAGGTCGTGCGACCTTGCCAGCCGTTCGTCGTTCCGATCTGGCCTCACTAGCCGCCCTCACGCAAAGAAGATGAAGAGTAACAATGATGGGCAAAACCAAAATATTAAATAATTGGTGATGGTTGTTTTGGAAGAAAAAAATTAGTTTCAGCATTCCTAATGCTGGCTTTCGGCCGAAAGCCGATTGGGAGCGCTTGCCAAATGCCCCTGCATTTCCCCTAGGGGCTTTGGAAGCCGAAAGCCCATTGGGAAAACTAACCCAACCAGCGCCGTATTAACGGTCGCCACCGTAGCATTAAGCCAATCGCCTCGCATCGCGTTGTCATCGAAATTGCGTATCCAATCAATTAAGACTATGTCCAATTTTCCCCCTCATGTGTGTTCGCATGTGTGTGGGGCATGGAACTCTTCCCGATGAATTAGTGAGCTCATAGACAAAATAGATCCGATAATACATCACCGTGGCATCGGGTTCGGTCGAATCAATCCATTTGTAATATCTTCACCTTTGGCCATGATCCATGAATGTTCTTTCATATGTCTAATTCGATGTTCATTTCATCTTCCTTATATGATGCCTTCTCATACTTTGAACTTATTTATCTTCAAGCATGTTGACGAGGAACATGAAGGGAAATATGTGAAAAAAGAATGACGTTAGTTAACTAAACAGTGCTTTCACAAAACTAATTTCAGTATCAAATTGTATAGCCTACACAGATTATACATCTGTGAAAGATTATTTATACGCATTGGTGAAATTTTTTACAGGAGTGCACGCTTCAATTCTGATGACCAGGTCATGCGCATGTCTGTCAAGAGATCATCTAATGTGTAATTGATTTTTAAACAATTTGGCCATCGTAGAAAAAAAACTCAACCTCATCGTTTTGACATAACTTCAGCTACCTAGCTCCTTGAGAATGGGTTACTATGTACCGTCTCTAGATTAATTCCCCTTTATGGATACTCTGAACATATCAGTTTCAAATTTATGTCACAGTAAGATGCGAAAAGTATTGCATGAATTGTGTATACGCCTTGTATCCATCTGAACTATTCAATTTGGTAGCTCTCACATGAAATTCATTGTGATTTATAAGTTTTAGTGGTGCATATGAATCTAGAGTGCAGGCACTGGGCTCAAGCGGTAATACTCATAGTCCTCCTTGTAATTTAGAGTGCCTCTGCACTGCAATATATGCGAAATTTCTCCAATTGTCCAAGGTTATGGGATGACTTAAATTGGTCACTTGGGCATATCGATTACCTTAACCATATTGGAAAAAATATGATATTTAATTACTTAGGAGGAGATATGTGGTACGAATCAAGCACCCACAAGAAAGCACATCCGGCACATAAATCGGTTCAAATACTTCTTCAAATTGGACAACCCAACAAGTTAAATGGAACTGGGTCAGATGATTAGGACTCGTACTTTATTCCTTTCTCATCTGAGATTCCCCTTCCTCCGTGCCACAACGAACCGTGATTACGCTAATCGGGGTACCTAGTCGAAGCACGGGGGCAAGGGTTCAAGGGTCACTCACTATGCCACTTAAGCAAATTGACGATATAGTCACGGCCAATAACCGAAGGACTTGATTCAGTTTAGGTGGGAGAACTTAACGACTCAAAAGTTGAGAGTTAAGAGGGTTAAATCGGTACTCATTTGTAAGAAGCGGTTCTCCTAATTTTTCTTGAAAATAACCATGACTAGGAGAATTACCAATTTGCGAGAGGTTATTACCACAACCTTATGCTCTAAATTTTACCTTGCTAGTTTTTATTGTGTGTGTGCATTTAGTTAATATTACGAAATATTTAAGCATAGTTTTAAATTTTTTTTTGTCTTGCTCATTCTCGGTTTGTTGTCGGCTGGAATCATCGATGGAACGATGCAAGATAAGAATCTGGCACTGGGGTAAAGCTAGCCTATATACCTTACCCGCGAGGAGCAACCAAAGAAAGCTCCAATTCCTTTAGTTTGGGGCCCTTTCTTGAAATGCTTTACTTGGCAGTTTTCTTAGCTATCAGGTATGGAATAACCATATTGGATGTGTCAAATGGATGCCGAATTTATGAGCTGAAACCTATTTGGATGTCCAATTCAAAGGATTCTTGTGGTTTCAGACGGTACTAGCAAACTTCTATACCCTATTTCCTTCCTGACTAAGTTTTGATCCTGTGCGATCAGTGAGCAAGAGAGATGGCAGAATCCGCAGTGTCCTTTTTGGTCGAGAAGCTTGCTATGTTGGTCGAGAAAGAGGTGAAACTATTGAAAGGGGTGCGTGGAGAAATTGAATTCATGAAAAATGAATTTGAGGAAATGAAGGCCTTTCTAGCAAATGTCGAGACGTTGCAAGACGATCACCCTGAGTTGAAGGCATGGGTGAAACAGGTCAGAGAGGTTGCATACGATGTGGAGGATATTCTGGATGAATTCACGCTCAAATTGGCAAGATATCACGGAGATGGGTTCAGGAGGTGCTTTCACAAGATCAAGTCATCCATACAGAACTTGAAAGCACGCCATCATCTCTCCTCCAAAATAGCTGATATCAAGTCAAGAGTCATCAGCACCGGCGAAAGGCATCGGCGATACGATTTCAAGTCATATAGCACAGAGCAAAGTGCGAGCACGTCCACCAGAGGAGCCTCATTGCACAACCTCAGGGAGGATGCTTTTCTAGTCGAGGAAGGTGATCTGGTGGGGATTGACGAGCCGAGAGAAGAGCTTATTAAGTGGCTTTTCGATGAAGAACCCGGGCTTGAAGTTGTATCAATCTTAGGGATGGGGGGTTCTGGAAAGACTACTCTGGCGGGAAGAGTCTACCACAATCACCAAGTAAGAGCCCACTTTCAAAGCCATGCATGGATCAGTGTCTCACAGTCTTATAAGATTGAGGTTATTTTGAGGGACATGATTGCACAACTCCATGGAGAAATTCAGCAACCGCTCCCTCAAGGAATAGAATTCATGAAGAGCACGAGTCTCAAGCAGATAGTGAAAGACTTTCTGCAGCAAAAGAGGTACGTCATTGTTCTAGACGATGTATGGAACTTAGAAGCACTAGAAGACATAAAAAATGCAATGCCTAATAACAATTTCTGTGGCCGAATAATAATCACTACTCGCATAGCTGACGTTGTTACTGGCTCATCCAGCCCATCAAAAGTTTATTGCCTTAAGCCTCTGTCTCCAGAAGAATCATGGCTCTTATTCTGCAAGAGAGCCTTCCGTGGGGATATCTGTCCTCCTCAACTAGAAAACGATTCTCGACAGATTTTGAAAAAATGTGAGGGTTTGCCACTTGCCATCGTGACAATTGGTGGTCTTCTCTTTACAAAAGATGTTCAGGAATGGGGAAGGATTTCTCGTAGCCTTGCTGCAGAACTAGAAAGCAATGACAAAATGCAAAATTTCAGGAAAATTCTCAGCTTGAGCTACAATGATTTGCATTATAACTTGAAAAGCTGCTTTTTGTACTTGGGAGTATTTCCAGAGGATCATGTGATTGAGCGTATGAGGCTCATCCGTCTGTGGATTGCAGAAGGACTTGTTGAGGAAAGGGAAGGGATGACGCAGGAGGAGGTTGCTGAAATATACCTGAAGGAGCTTATAAACAGAAGCTTGGTGCAAATTGCAGGAACAACTTTAGACGGAAGGCTAAGAAGTTGTAGGGTACATGACCTAATGCGTGAAAGTATCCTGTTTAAGTTAAGGGACGAAAACTTTGTTTCTTTTGCATCTGAACAGAAAGCAGAACTGCACGACAAAGTCCGGTGTTTGTCAGTCCAATACACCCGCTATGACGCACTGAACCAGCTGAATCTCCCCAGCCTACGCTCTCTACTCATTTTTGAATCAGGAAAAATGTCAAGCTCGGATGAGCGATTCATCCCGAGTGGCTCTAAGCTGCTGAGGGTGTTAGATCTGAGAGGTTCATGCCTTCACAAGTTCCCCCAACAAATACCAATTCTGTTTCACTTGAAGTATCTAAGTTTGAGAAGCACCAACGTGAGCATCATTCCTCGGTCAATTGGGGAACTCCAAAATCTGGAGACTCTGGATCTTAAACACACATTGGTCTCTGAGCTGCCTGTGGAGATAACCAAGCTCAAGAAACTACGGCATCTGTTAGTGTATCGTGATGCAGAAATCACACCTTCTCAACCCTTGGGTATCAGAAAGGGATTTTTAGCTCCCCAGGGAATTGGAGCACTAACATCACTGCAGAAATTGTATTGCGTAAAAGCTAGAGGTGGTCGTAGCAAGAATACAATGCAAGAGATTGGAGAGTTAGTTCAACTAAGGAGGCTGGGCGTGACGGACCTGAAGGAAGATGATGCAAAGGAACTATGCCACTCCCTCGAGAAGATGACCTGCCTTCGATCGCTAGAGGTGGTTGCAGAAAGTGAGTCTGAAGTAATTGATTTGGATTTTCTATCTTCACCTCCCCCGCTCCTTCGGGGTCTATATATCCAAGGATGTCTAAAGAAGCTACCTCGTTGGCTTCCTCTGCTGGACAATCTGGCCAGTGTGCGTTTGAAATGGAGCAGATTGAAATCGAGCCCCCTAGTTGTGCTCCAGAATTTGCCCAATCTCGTGGATCTTGAACTGATTGAGGCCTTTGATGGGGAAACATTGGACATTGGAGATGGAGGGTTCCCGAAGCTCAAGACCTTGTACCTCATCAGTCTGGAAAATCTGAGATTTGTGCTGATGAATGGCCAGGCAATGCCTTGCCTTCAGAGTCTCAACATTGGCCGATGCAGGCACTTGGAGTGGCAATCATTACTGGTTGTCATCCGCAGCCTCACCCTCCTCAAGAGACTCCGATTCGTTGAGATGCCAGAAGAATTTGCTCTGGAGTTCTATCCGTACGGCAGTAGCGGAATGAGGGAGGGTATTCTGCAAGAGTACTATGAGGAGGTGATGGAGCGTAACCTGGAAGTTTCCTTCGTATGGGCGACAGAGGATGACTACGAGTGGCATGATCTTGGCCTCGATTCCTATAATGTCATCAAGCGCAGGGTGATGAGCCGCGTTGAGGTTCTCCCTGAAGAAAAGGACGGATTGGCCTTCACGCAAACGGAGGCGTAAATCTGTATGCTAGGCAGTTGGGCACTCGATATTTTTTTTTCTTTTCTTTTTTCTTTTTTTCCCTTTTTCTCTCATTTTCCTGTTTGATAAATTTCGAGATATTTTCATTCCGTTCGTTGGCCTCATCCTAAAACGTGAAATCAACTAATACAACTTTATCCATTATTAAAATACATTCTAATAAAATATATGAGTGTTTTGATGAATATTTATGTGATAAGAAAGATTCCAAGTCAGATTCGAAGTCAATGCCGACACCTATGCACAATCAAGTTGTTCTTATTGGTCAAAATGGAATACCAATTCCTAATGTATTAACTGTGTATAATTTTAACGTGCACCTTATTTATGTTGGGGATGAACATTTCTCCGTACACTTTACTTTTTAATCTTTCTAATACTTGGATAAACTTGGTATATGCCACGTATTACAAATTAATATGTACCCAAAAATTCGGTATACGAGTACGCGTTAAATATGTGAAACATATTAATGGACTTGCAAAATACAGATATGCGAAGAATATATGTAAAACACATTAACAAAAATCTTTAGATTAAGCAAAACTAAAAGTTCATGTTAGAAAAGTTGCAATAATTCAAATGAAGGGAACCCAAATAGCGACAAAAGTAAAGTGTAAACTGACGTGGCAGCTAGCCAGTACTGATCATCTTTTGTGGCGCGACCGACGTTAATATGGATAACATTTGCAATTTTTTTAAAAATTTTTTAATTTTTTTTCTTTTTTTACGTCAGCACTAGCCATGCCACGCAGGACGGTTGGCGATGATTAGGTCGTCAAATTAGTGATTTCCAGTAAAAATTGATTAGAACAACTAAATTGACAATTATTAAAAGATTTAGGGACCTTCACGTATTGCTAGTAGAAATGATTTTAAGTATTTTGTTACTTTTGTGGATGATTATTCTCATCTAACATGGCTCTATATGCTTCATAACCATTCTGAATTTTTTATCTATTTTTCAATTATTTCATCATGAAGTTACTAATCAGTTTAATACATCTCTTAATATTTTGCGAACTGATAATGCTCTAGAATACTCAAAGAAATCAATTTCTTTGTTTAGTTATAATCTTGGCATTATATATCAAATAAGTTGTACTTATACCCTTTAACAGAATGGTGTGACCGAGAGAAAGAATCGCCATCTTCTAGAAGTTGCTCGTTCACTCTTGTTTTGTATGCATGTCCCAAATTCATTTTGGAGTGATGCTATACTTACTACCTGTTACCTCATAAATCGTATGTCTTCCACTGTCCTCAATAATCAGTCACCGATTAGTGTTGTGTTCCCTGACAAGCTTTATTCCCTCTTACCCCTCACGTCTTTGGGTGTTTGTTTTGTCCATAACTTACTTCCTGATGCTGATAAACTATTTCCTCGTGCCTCCAAATGTGTTTTTCTTGGGTATTTACATACCTAAAAGGGATATCGATGTTATGATCCAACAATTTATACCCAATATATTAGTGCTAATGTTACTTTCTTCGAGGGCACACCATACTATTCTACTAGGGGTAAAGAGTTTTCAATTGACATTGTAGCCAATTCTCCTATCCCGCAACTTATCCCCTTAGAGTATGTTAGTCCTTCTCCTGTGTCTTATCCCTTGGACGTGTATCAGCGGTGTAAACAATCTACGGCACCACCAATCTCCAGTTCTTCCATGCTCTCTCTCCAATCTCCCTCTTTGTCTCCTAGTCCGAACGATCTTCCAATTACCCTTTACAAAGGTACTCGTTCTTGCACACACAAATCCTCTTTTACTTACCCTATCGAGCATTATGTGTCTCTTTTACATCTTCCTGCCCCATTATGTATAAATAGATGTGCTCTTCCCCACATTTGTATTATCCGACATTTGTGCAATAAAAGCACCTTCTCTCCCAAAACTTCTCTCTTAAACACACACACACACACACACACACTCTCTCTCTCTCTCTCTCTCTCTCTCTCTCTCTCTCTCTCTCTCTCTCTCTCTCTCTCTCTCTCTCTCTCTCTCTCTCTCTCTCTCTCTCTCTCTCTCTCTCTCTCTCTCTCTCTCTCTCTATATATATATATATATGTATATAAATTGGATAAGTTAGTGAGTGAGCATCAATCCTTGGAACAAAAAGGCTTGACTTAGACGATCCATCAAACCAAGGAAAGCCTAAGTCGCTGCACGGTCTCGATCTTGCGCATCGATCCGTGACACTTGTCTCTCCGTTGACCTTCCCTCACTGCATGTAATAAACTAATTTAATTGAACACATGTTGCTAATTTGCACATTATTGTATATCATATCCTAACTTCTATATAAAGAAGTAGAATATTATACGGCCGCCGACGAGCCACATCTGGCCTGGCTTGCACGCCGTCGCCTGACGTCGTGCAACCCCAGGCGGTCCTCACCGGGGTTGCGCGACCCAAGCCACAGTTGCCTAGGAGGTCGTGACCTCAGGCGGCCGTCGCCGAGGTTGTGCGACCTTGCCTGCCCTTCGTCGTCCTGATCTGGCCTCATCGACCGCCCTCACGCAAAGAAGATGAACAGTATCAATGACGGGCAAAACCAAAATATTAAATAATTGGTGATGGTAGTTTTGGAAGAAAAAAATTAGTTTCAGCATTCCCAATGCTGGCTTTCAGCCGAAATCCCATTGAGAGCCCTTGCCAAATGCCCCCGCATTTCCTCAAGGGGCTTTGGAAGCCGAAAGCCCATTGGGAAAACTAACCCAACCAGCGCCGTATTAACGGTCGCCACCGTAGCATTAAGCCAATCGCCTCGCATCGCGTTGTCATCGAAATTGCGTATCCAATCAATTAAGACTATGTCCAATTTTCCCCCTCGTGTGTGTTCGTGTGTGTGCAGGGCATGGAAATCTTCTCGATGAATTAGTGCTCAGAGACAAAATAGACCCGATAATACATCACCGTGGCATCGGGTTCGGTCGAATCGATCCATTTGTAATATCTTCACCTTTGGCCATGATCCATGAATGTTTGTCATATGTCTAATTCGATGCTCATTTCATCTTCCTTATATGCTAAGATGTCTTCTCATACTTTGAACTTATTTATCTTCGAGCATGTTGACGCGGAACATGAAGGGAAATATGTGAAAAAAGATTGACGTTAGTTAACTAAACAGTGCTTTCACAAAACTAATTTCAGTATCAAATTGTATAGCCTACACAAATCATACATCTGTGAAAGATTATTTATACGCATTGGTGAAATTTTTTACAGGAGTGCACGCTTCAATTCTGATGACCAGGTCATGCGCATGTCTGTCAAGAGATCATCTAATGTGTAATTGATTTTTAAACAATTTGGCCATCGTAGAAAAAAAACTCAACCTCATCTTTTTGACATAACTTCAGCTACCTAGCTCCTTGAGAATGGGTTACTATGTACCGTCTCTAGATTAATTCCCCTTTATGGATACTTTGAACATATCAGTTTCAAATTATGTCACAGTAAGATGCGGAAAGTATTGCATGAATTGTGTATACGCCTTGTATCCATCTGAACTATTCAATTTGGTAGCTCTCATGTGAAATTCAATGTGCTTTATAAGTTTTAGTGGTGCATATGAATTTAGAGTTCAGGCACTGGGCTCAAGCGGTAATACTCATAGTCCTCCTTGTAATTTAGAGTGCCTCTGCACTGCAATATATGCGAAATTTTCTCCAATTGTTCAAGGTTATGGGATGACTTAAATTGGTCACTTGGGCATATCGATTACATTAACCATATTGAAAACAATATGATATTTAATTACTTAAGAGGAGATATGTGGTGCGAATCAAGCACCCACAAGAAAGCACATCCAGCACATAAATCGGTTCAAATACTTCTTCAAATTGGACAACCCAACAAGTTAAATGGAACTGGGTCAGATGATTAGGACTCGTACTTTATTCCTCTCTCATCTGAGATTCCCCTTCCTCCGTGCCACAACGAACCGTGATTACGCTAATCGGGGTACCTAGTCGAAGCACGGGGGCAAGGGTTCAAGGGTCACTCACTATGCCACTTAAGCAAATTGATGATATAGTCACGGCCAATAACCGAAGGACTTGATTCAGTTTAAGTGAGAGAACTTAATGACTCAAAAGTTGAGAGTTAAGAGGGTTAAATCGGTACTCATTTGTAAGAAGCGGTTCTCCTAATTTTTCTTGAAAATAACCATGATTAGGAGAATTACCAATTTGCGAGAGGTTACTACCACAGCCTTATGCTCTAAATTTTACCTTGCTAGTTTTTACTGTGTGTGTGCATTCGGTTAATATTAAGAAATATTTAAGCATAGTTTTAAATTTTTTTTTGTCTTGCTCATTCTCGGTTTGTTGTCGGCTGGAATCATCGATGGAACGATGCAAGATAAGAATCTGGCACTGGGGTAAAGCTAGCCTATATACCTTACCCGCGAGGAGCAACCAAAGAAAGCTCCAATTCCTTTAGTTTGGGGCCCTTTCTTGAAATGCTTTACTTGGCAGTTTTCTTAGCTATCAGGTATGGAATAACCATATTGGATGTGTCAAATGGATGCCGAATGTATGAGCTGAAACCTATTTGGATGTCCAATTCAAAGGATTCTTGTGGTTTCAGACGGTACTAGCAAACTTCTATACCCTATTTCCTTCCTGACTAAGTTTTGATCCTGTGCGATCAGTGAGCAAGAGAGATGGCAGAATCCGCAGTGTCCTTTTTGGTCGAGAAGCTTGCTATGTTGGTCGAGAAAGAGGTGAAACTATTGAAAGGGGTGCGTGGAGAAATTGAATTCATGAAAAATGAATTTGAGGAAATGAAGGCCTTTCTAGCAAATGTCGAGACGTTGCAAGACGATCACCCTGAGTTGAAGGCATGGGTGAAACAGGTCAGAGAGGTTGCATACGATGTGGAGGATATTCTGGATGAATTCACGCTCAAATTGGCAAGATATCACGGAGATGGGTTCAGGAGGTGCTTTCACAAGATCAAGTCATCCATACAGAACTTGAAAGCACGCCATCATCTCTCCTCCAAAATAGCTGATATCAAGTCAAGAGTCATCAGCACCGGCGAAAGGCATCGGCGATACGATTTCAAGTCATATAGCACAGAGCAAAGTGCGAGCACGTCCACCAGAGGAGCCTCATTGCACAACCTCAGGGAGGATGCTTTTCTAGTCGAGGAAGGTGATCTGGTGGGGATTGACGAGCCGAGAGAAGAGCTTATTAAGTGGCTTTTCGATGAAGAACCCGGGCTTGAAGTTGTATCAATCTTAGGGATGGGGGGTTCTGGAAAGACTACTCTGGCGGGAAGAGTCTACCACAATCACCAAGTAAGAGCCCACTTTCAAAGCCATGCATGGATCAGTGTCTCACAGTCTTATAAGATTGAGGTTATTTTGAGGGACATGATTGCACAACTCCATGGAGAAATTCAGCAACCGCTCCCTCAAGGAATAGAATTCATGAAGAGCACGAGTCTCAAGCAGATAGTGAAAGACTTTCTGCAGCAAAAGAGGTACGTCATTGTTCTAGACGATGTATGGAACTTAGAAGCACTAGAAGACATAAAAAATGCAATGCCTAATAACAATTTCTGTGGCCGAATAATAATCACTACTCGCATAGCTGACGTTGTTACTGGCTCATCCAGCCCATCAAAAGTTTATTGCCTTAAGCCTCTGTCTCCAGAAGAATCATGGCTCTTATTCTGCAAGAGAGCCTTCCGTGGGGATATCTGTCCTCCTCAACTAGAAAACGATTCTCGACAGATTTTGAAAAAATGTGAGGGTTTGCCACTTGCCATCGTGACAATTGGTGGTCTTCTCTTTACAAAAGATGTTCAGGAATGGGGAAGGATTTCTCGTAGCCTTGCTGCAGAACTAGAAAGCAATGACCAAATGCAAAATTTCAGGAAAATTCTCAGCTTGAGCTACAATGATTTGCATTATAACTTGAAAAGCTGTTTTTTGTACTTGGGAGTATTTCCAGAGGATCATGTGATTGAGCGTATGAGGCTCATCCGTCTGTGGATTGCAGAAGGATTTGTTGAGGAAAGAGAAGGGATGACGCAGGAGGAGGTTGCTGAAATATACCTGAAGGAGCTTATAAACAGAAGTTTGGTGCAAATTGCAGAAACTGATTTTGACGGAAGGCTAAGTAGTTGTAGGGTACATGACCTAATACGTCAAAGTATCCTGCCTAAGTTAAGGGACGAAAACTTTGTTTCTTTTGCATCTGAACAGAAAGCAGAATTGCACGAGAAAGTCTGGTGTTTATCAGTCCAATACACCCGCTATGACGCACTGAACCAGCTGAATCTCCCCAGCCTACGCTCTCTACTCATTTTTGAATCAGGAAAAATGTCAAGCTCGGATCAGCAATTCGTCCCGAGTGGCTCTAAGCTGCTGAGGGTGTTAGATCTGAGAGGTTCATGCCTTCACAAGTTCCCCCAACAAATACCAATTCTGTTTCACTTGAAGTATCTAAGTTTGAGAAGCACCAACGTGAGCATCATTCCTCGGTCAATTGGGGAACTCCAAAATCTGGAGACTCTGGATCTTAAACACACGTTGGTCTCTGAGCTGCCTGTGGAGATAACCAAGCTCAAGAAACTACGGCATCTGTTGGTGTACCATGATGCAGAAATCACATCTTTTATACCTTTAGATGTTAGAAAGGGATTTTCAGCTCCCCAGGGCATTGGAACGCTAACATCACTGCAGAAATTGTATTGCGTAAAAGCTGGAGGTGGTCGGAGCAAGAATACAGTGCAAGAAATTGGAGAGTTAGTTCAACTAAGGAGGCTGGGCGTGACGGACCTGAAGAAAGATGATGCAGAGGAACTATGCCACTCCCTCGAGAAGATGACGCACCTTCGATCACTAGATGTGTTTGCAGAAAGTGAGTCTGAAGTAATTGATTTGGATTTTCTATCTTCATCTCCCCCGCTCCTTCGGACTCTAAATATCGGAGGATGTCTGGAGAAGCTGCCTCGTTGGCTTCCTCTGCTCAACAATCTGGCCAGGGTGCATTTGGGATGGAGCAGATTGAAATCGAGCCCCCTAGTTGCGCTCGAGAATTTGCCCAATCTCGTGGAGCTTGGTCTGATTGAGGCCTTTGATGGGGAAACATTGGATATTGGAGATGGAGGGTTCCCGAAGCTCAAGGAATTGTACCTCGCCAATCTGGAAAACCTGAGATTTGTGTCGATGAATGGTCAGGCTATGCCTTGCCTTCAGAGTCTCATCATTCGCGGATGCAGGCACTTGGAGTGGCAATCATTACTGGTTGTCATCCGCGGCCTCACCCTCCTCAAGAGTCTCCGATTCGTGGAGATGCCAGAAGAATTTACCCTGGCGTTCTATCCGTACGGCAGTAGCGGAATGAGGGAGGGTATTCTGCAAGAGTACTATGAGGAGGTGATGGAGCGTAACCTGGAAGTTTCCTTCGTATGGGTGACAGAGGATGACTACGAGTGGCATGATCTTGGCCTCAATTCCTATAATGTCATCAAGCGCAGGGTGATGAGCCGCGTTGAGGTTCTCCCTGAAGAAAAGGACGGATTGGCCTTCACGCAAACGGAGGCGTAAATCTGTATGATAGGCAGTTGGGCACTCGATATTTTCTTTTCTTTTCTTTTTCTTTTTTTCCCTTTTTCTCTCATTTTCCTGTTTGATAAATTTCGGGATATTTTCGTTCCGTTCGTTGGCATCATCCTAAAACGTGAAATCAATTGATACAACTTTATCCATTATTAAAATACATTCTAGTAAAATATATGAGTGTTTTGATGAATATTTGTGTGATAAGAAAGATTCGAAGTCAGATTTGAAGTCGATGCCGACACCTACGCACAATCAAGTCGTTCTTATTGGTCAAAATGGAATACCAATTCCTAATGTATTGACTGTGTATAATTTTAACGTGCACCTTATTTATGTTGCAATAATTCAAATGAAGGGAACCCAAATATCGACAAAAGTAAAGTGTAAACTGACGTGGCAGCTAGCCAGTACTGATCATCTTTTGTGGCACGACCGACGTTAATATGGATAACATTTGCCATTTTTTTAAAAAATTTCTAATTTTTTTTCTTTTTTTACGTCAGCACTAGCCATGTCACGCAGGACGGTTAGCGCTGATTAGGTCGTCAAATTAGTGATTTTCAGTAAAAATTGATTAGAACAACTAAATTGATAATTATTAAAAGATTTATAACTAAATTGGTAAATCATCGGCAGAGTTGCTGAAATTCTAGGGGAAGATGAAGCTGCTGTCACTTGTGGGGGCAGACTCATGTGGCCACTCACCAACTGCAGAGTCGTTCCAAAAATAATGCTGGGTGAGTGTTTGGAGTCATGTTCATCCGAGGAACCTTCATTTTGTTGCATTAGACAAATGCAATGCAAACTTGGTCATCTCTCTCTCTCTCTCTTTCTCAGGAAATTATTCACATCATTGGGATAATTAATAGGCAACGTTTATACCTAACTTTTGACAGAGACGGTCTCTTCGTGCTTCTAAGAGATACATGAACCTGGTTCTCGATCAGATCAGGCAAGTCAACAGTCTCCCCTCCACTCAGGATCTAAGGATGTCCTACTCAAGAAAAACAGAGCAGAAACAGAGAAAAAGGAATACCATAAGAGAGGCACAAAAAGATTAAAAAGTATCATTCCCTAGATTAAGATGATTGCTCAACCTTGCAGAGATTAACACGTTAATGCAAGGTGACATTCCTTAGATTTGTAAAACGTTGGAAAAGTAAGTTAACCCATTTACTTTCAGTTCATTCAGAAAAGAACTTTTCTCCAATTCTTTTTATGTAGCAATATAGAATCCAAGTATTTAGCTGCAAAGACCTTTCAACACCAGTTAATCTACTAGAATATTTTTTGAATATTTTTTTCTGTTCACAAAAAAAAAAGAAAAAGAAATCAAATGGATGAAGAAACGAGAGGCCAAAACGTTGGAAGCACTCACTCAAGGCCTGCTCTGCAGAAATCCTCCTGGAAACATCCCTGCAAATCATCTTCATCAACATGTCTTTCACTGCCGCCAACACCGTCCTTAGGCCCTCGCTGAAATCCTCAGGTTCCCCTACAGCACCACCTGGAAGACCTCTGGGGCCGACTCGCCCTGGAACGGTGGCGACCCGACAATCAACACATACAACACCGCTCCAGCGCTCCACACGTCCACCTCCTTGCCGTGCTCCCTCCCTATCAGCACCTCTGGCACAAAGGTGTGCGGCATCCTCCATGGGCCCACCCTCATGCAATTAAACCACCCAGCCGAAGTCCGCCAGCTTCACGACGTCCCTTGAATCGAAGAGCATGTTCTCAGGCTTCATGTCCCGGTGAACAACGGTCTGGCAGTGGCAATGCACGAGGGCATGAAGGAGTTACACCAAGCACAAGGTGGTCTCAGGCTCAGGGAGGGCCTTATGGGACAATATGCAGTCGTAGAGAGTGTCAGGCTCGCAGAGGTCCAGCAAGAGAGAGGCGGTCGTCGGTCTCACCGGCGTCAAGGTTATGAAGAATGTGAGGGTGAGGAGAGAAGAGGGTCCTGAGCTTGGGTTCCCTGACGAGGCATTGGCGGTAAGTGGCGTCAGGGAGACGGCACTTGTCGAGGACCTTGCAGGCGGCCAAGGAGTTGTTGGGGGAGGAGAAGCAGCGGAATATGGTGCCGAAACGGCCACGGCATATTTCCACGGCGGCTGGCGTGTTGCTCGTTACGCGCATTTTTCAGTATCTGTTTCTTCTATGTCTCTGTCTAAATGTGATTTTCTGACAGCTGGTGACTTTGCTTTTAATAGGAGGCAATGGGCTTCTTCGATTTTGGTATAGGTGCGACGGAGGACATGGAGAGATTTTCCCGAGTTGAGAAACGGTTTTTAATGGCATTTACAATTTTGTTGTATGACTCGTTCCCCAGCAAAATGGTTTATGTACATATAATAAAAGGTTTTATCGAATACGAGGTGACAATTTTGCGAGAGAAAATTTTAACGGGCGGATCATATTAAACACGAACCGAAAAGTTTGACATATTACTTTTTCAATCATATTAGTAATCAATCTCTATGGCTATGCTCTTTTTATTCTAATTTTATTTTAACACGATTCTTGTTCCTTCATGGGAGTGTATGTGTGCTGTGGAAAAATGGTTGGATTGGGACCACTAGTACCAGCGATCCCGATTCCGAGTTGGCAAGCCTATTACCACAACCTCATCAAGATGTGAGTAAAATGTCTCTTCATAAACTAGTGATTTAGTGAAAGACGGGTGACCATTTTACTACTGGCCCAACCTATTTGTCGGTGGAAATGAGCATCAATCAATTACTTGATTTAAAGGCTAAAATTGGATGTGCCGTTGATACAAATTGGAACCATATAATGGATCTACAAAACAGCATGCCTCGTCTCTGCCTGTCATGACGAGCTTGGGAGTTTCCACAGATGAGAGAACATCTTAATCTTTTCTTGTTTTTTTAACTCGTTCTTCTTTATAACTTGAAGTATTTGAAGTTAAAATCTGAAAATGACATAAATTAACCGCCTCGTCCATTTATATCAATTGATCTTTCATCATAAGTTGCGGCCAAACATGACTCTTTAAATTACTCTGAATAAGATATGCTGTAATTTAAACATGAAAATTTGCTATATTTGAAAAGATACTAACCCACCCTTAGAGTTGAAACAAAAAATATATTTTTTCCTTTTTCTTATCATTTTGGAATCATTCACTTGTTGTTTATAAAATAATTTGAAAAGAATGTTCAACATCTCATGGTCTCACATCGAATAAAAAAGGTCATGTTGAGTGATTCATAAGTCAATACTTACCTTCAAATGATCATCACCTAATGTTGACCAAGACGGGTTGATACGAGGAATCTTATAAAGCATAAGGAGAGAAAAGAGGGGGAAAATGTACAAGTTGTGCATCTTAATCAATGGAAACAGACTTGCATTGAAGAAGGGCATAATCAATTTGCGAGGAATAGCAGCATATTGCTACAGTTAGTCCCTTACATAACAAAAATTGCAATAGTGAAGTTAGCAGAAAAAGGGAGGTGGAGGTGAGAAAGCCAAATATACTTAAGCATAATTAATTTCGAGCATGAAGACCATCAATCTTGTGCTTAATGAGAAAATATTGGGTTATCATATTGCAACAACTCCTTATCTCAGCAATCAAAAAGAATGATTGTCCTAAATAATCAGATGGCTCACTAAGTTCAAGTTTAAGTAATAACCCGTTTAGGTACTTCGGATGTAGCAATCCAAAGCGTACGTCACAATATGATGCGGAAATTATTGTATCGAACGGGGTCTATATGCCTTATGTTCACTGAAACTATTAAATTTGGTAGGTCTCGTGTGTAATTTATCATGATGAACAAGTGTTAGTGCTGCAGATGGATCGAGAGGGCAAGCACCGGGCTCATGGGATAATACCTCAGTGGGGTGGGTGTCGTAGTCCTCCTTTTAAACTAGAATGTCTCTACGCTGCAATATACGCAAACTTTCTCAAATTTCTCAAGGTCGCGAGGTGACTTAAATTGGTCACCTGGGCATATCGATTCCCCTAACGATATCAGGTCAAAATAAGATATTGAACAGCTGATTTTAATTGCTTAGGAGGAGAATTGTGGTACGAATCAAGTCTGGCACATAAATTGGCTCAAATTCTTCTTCAAACTGAACTACCCAACCAATTACATGGACCTGGTTTAGATGATTGGAACTGGTTCAGATGATCAGGACTTCATACTTTATCCATTTTCTCATCTCAGATTCGCCTTGCTCTGTGCCTCCATGAATCGAGATTACACTGATATGGGGGAACCTTCTCGGAGTAGGGTGGCAAGGGTTCAGGGGTGGCTCGCTATGCCACTTAAGCAATTTGACGGAATGGTCAACAGCCAATAACCAAAAGACACTACAAAAAAAACGGATTTTTGCCACGAAAATTTTCCAACGAAAAATTTTCGTCGCAAATTTGCGACAAATTTTCCAACGAATGGAAAAATTCGTTGGAAATTTCCAACAAAAAATATTTCGTCGCAAAATTCGTTGGAAATTTCCAACGAAAAATTTTTCGTCGCAAAATTCGTTGGTAATTTCCAACGAAAAATTTTTCGTTGGAAATTTCCAACGAATTTTCCAACGATTCAAAAAAAATTGATTTTATTCGGCATTTTTTATATTCGTTGGAAAATTCGTTGGAAATTTCCAACGAATTTTCCAACGATTTAAAAAAATTGATTTTTATTCCCCATTTTTTTATTTTCGTTGGAACATTCGTTGGAAATTTCCAACGAAAAAAAATTCGTTGGAAATTTCCAACGAATTTTCCAACGATTTAAAAAAAATTGATTTTTATTCCCCATTTTTTTATTTTCGTTGGAACATTCGTTGGAAATTTCCAACGAAAAAAAAATTCGTTGGAAATTTCCAACGAATTTTCCAACGATTTAAAAAAAATTGATTTTTATTCCACATTTTTTATATTCGTTGGAAAATTCGTTGGAAATTTCCAACGAATTTTCCAACGATTTAAAAAAAATTGATTTTTATTCCACATTTTTTTATATTCGTTGGAAAATTCGTTGGAAATTTCCAACGAATTTTCCAACGAATTTCAATTTTCCGGCAATTTTTTTCATAGTGGACAATTTTCGTTGGAAAATTCGTTGGAAATTTCCAACGAATTTTCCAACGATTTAAAAAAATTGATTTTTATTCCCCATTTTTTATTTTCGTTGGAAAATTCGTTGGAAATTTCCAACGAAAAAAAAATTCGTTGGAAATTTCCAACGAATTTTCCAACGATTTACAAAAAATTGATTTGTATTCCCCATTTTTTTATTTTCGTTGGAAAATTCGTTGGAAATTTCTAACGAAAAAAAAATTCGTTGGAAATTTCCAACGAATTTTTCAACGATTTAAAAAAAATTGATTTTTATTCCACATTTTTTATATTCGTTGGAAAATTCGTTGGAAATTTCCAACGAAAAATTCGTTGGAAATTGCCAACGAATTTTCCAACGATTTAAAAAAAATTGATTTTATTCGGCATTTTTTATATTCGTTGGAAAATTCGTTGGAAATTTCCAACGAATTTTCCAACGAATTTCAATTTTCCGGCAATTTTTTCATAGTGGACAATTTTCGTTGGAAAATTCGTTGGAAATTTCCAACGAAATATTTTTCGTTGGAAATTTCCAACGAATTTTCCAACAATTCAAAAAAATTGATTGTTATTCCCCATTTTTTTATTTTCGTTGGAAAATTCGTTGGAAATTTCCAACGAAAAAAAAATTCGTTGGAAATTTCCAACGAATTTTCCAACGATTTACAAAAAATTGATTTGTATTCCCCATTTTTTTATTTTCGTTGGAACATTCGTTGGAAATTTCTAACAAAAAAAAATTCGTTGGAAATTTCCAACGATTTAAAAAAAATTGATTTTTATTCCACATTTTTTATATTCGTTGGAAAATTCGTTGAAAATTTCCAACGAATTTTTTTTCGTTGGAAATTTCCAACGATTTAAAAAAAATTGATTTTTATTCCACATTTTTTATATTCGTTGGAAAATTCGTTGGAAATTTCCAACGAATTTTCCAACGAATTTCAAATTAGCGGCAATTTTTTCATAGTGGACAATTTTCGTTGGAAAATTCGTTGGAAATTTCCAACGAATTTTCCAACGATTTAAAAAAATTGATTTTTATTCCACATTTTTTATTTTCGTTGGAAAATTCGTTGGAAATTTCCAACAAATTTTCCAACGATTTAAAAAAAATTGATTTTTATTCCACAGTTTTTATATTCGTTGGAAAATTCGTTGGAAATTTCCAACGAAAAAAAAAATCGTTGGAAATTTCCAACGAATTTTCCAACGAATTTTACTTTTCCGGGAAATTATTTTAGCGTGTACAATTTTCGTTAGAAAATTCGTTGGAAATTTCCAACGAAAATTTTTTCGTTGGAAATTTCCAACGAATTTCAATTTTTCTGCAATTATTTTAATGTGTATAATTTTCCAACGAATTTTGCAACAAAAAACCCTACTATATTTTCGCGCTTATTTGATTTCAAAATTCATTTTCCCTCTCTCTTTTTCTCTCTCTCTCTCTGTCTCCCCCTGTCTCCCCCTCCGGTGCGCCTCTCCGCCTCCTCCCTCTGTCTCCTTCTCCCTCTGTCTTCTGCTTCTCCTTCTCCCTCTGTCTCCGCCTCCTCCCCCGCTGCGCCCCCTCCGGCTCCGGCTCTGGCTCCGTCTCCGGTGCCATGGACACCAACACTCCGCCGCCCCCCCTCCTCCTCCGCGACGTCGTCCGGGACGAGGTCGCCGTGGATGAAGCCGTCGTAGCCGACGAAGCCGTACCTCGAGCTCCGTCGGCGGACGCTCCGCCGGACGCTGGGCTCCGGCTCCCGCTCCGGCTCCAGCGCCGGCACGTGGGGCGGCTTCCTCGCCAGATCCGACTTCGGGGGCCGCCCCTTCTTCCGCTTCACGATCTGCACCATGCCCGCCGTGGCTGGCTAAAACCCCCCGAGCCCGACTTTCCCTCTCTAAAACCTCCGATCTCCCCTCTCTCTCTCTCTAGCTCCCTCCCCAAAGGCGCCGCCGCGGCCATCCAGGGCCGCTCTCGACGCCCCCGACGCCACCAAGCCTCGTTGCCGGCGAGGGTCGAGCTTGCCCAGATCTGGGCGAGCTCGAGCTCGTCGCCGGCGCGGGCCGAGCTCGCCCGGATCTGGGCGAGCTCGTCGCCGGCGAGGGCCGAGCTCGCCCAGATTTGGGCGAGCTCGGCCCTCGCCGGCGACGAGCTCCAGCTCGCCCAGATCCGGTCGAGCTCGGCCATCGCCGGCGACGAGGCTGGCCCTCGCCGGCCATGGCGAGGGCCGAGCTCGCCATGGCCGGCGAGCTCGAGCTCGCCCAGATCTGGGCGAGCTCGGCGCTCACCGGCGACGATGCTGGCCCTCGCCGGCGACGAGGCTGGCCCTCGCCGGCGGTGAGGGCGATTTTCCGAAAAAAAAATTCAAAAAAAAAATTCGAAAAAAAAAAATTCGAAAAAAAAAAATTCGAAAAAAAAATGCGAAAAAAATATTTTCGTTGGAAAAAATTTCCACGATTTTTCGAAAAAACAATTTTGTAATTTTTCCAACGAAAAAAATTTCGTTGGAAAAAAAATTTCCACGATTTTTTGAGCACAAAATTTTTTTTTATAAAATTTTTCCAACGAAAAATTTTTCGTTGGAAAAAAAATTTCTACGATTTTTTGACCAAAAAATATTTTTAAAAATTTTTCCAACGAAAAATTTTTCGTTGGAAAAAAACTTTCCACGATTTTTCGACCAAAAAATTTTTTTTAAAATTTTTCCAACGAAATTTTTCGTTGGAAAAAAAATTTCTACGATTTTTTGACCGAAAAATTTTCTTTTAAAATTTTTCCAACGAAAAATTTTTCGTTGGAAAAAAAATTTCTACGATTTTTTGACCAAAATTTTTTTTTATTTTTCCAACGAAATATTTTTCGTTGGAAAAAAATTTCCACGATTTTTCTGCGACCAAAAAATTTTTTTTTGTAATTTTTCCAACGAATTTAGCCACGAATTTTCCAACGAATTTTCCAACGAAATAAAATTCGTCACAAATTTCCAACGAAAATTGAAATTTTTTGTTGGAAAAATTTCCAACGACCTATTACCAACGAATTTTTTTTCGTTGGTAAATTCGTTGGAAATTCGTTTTCCAACAAATTTTTTCAAATTTTTCGTTGGAAAATTCGTCGGAAAAAAACAGTTTTTTTGTAGTGAGACTTGATTCAACAATTTGAGTAAGTTGGAAGAATTTAATGACACAAAAAGTGAAACTTAGAGGTTTAAATCATAGTTCACCGCTAAGGAAATGTCTCTTCTTCTCGGAAAACGTAGATGCCTTTTCCTTGGACGCATGCGGCCTCTTATCTCAAAATATAATCTTCGTCCTCAAGGCGCTTTCTGTAGTTGCATCAAGCAACCGCTTCCACCAAGAAGAATTCCACAGTGCATTTTAACGGAAGTTGTCCATGGTCGGTAAATTTTCTTGTGAGTAGCCATTCTCCTTGTTTTGTTGGTTCTCCTCATTTTCGTTCCAAAAAGAAAAGAAAAGAAAAATTACTACGATGATAAGGAGAAATATTTAAAACAGTAGAAAACAAGGTGCAACTTGCAAGTTAAATATTTTTTTCTTCAATGGTTCTATAACATCCTCATTGATATCTTCTAAACTCATTAATGATATTCTCTCTGGACTTTCTTTACCGAAAGTTGGTCTTTTCTGGAAATAAAAAAAATAGCATGAGTACAATGTTTTCCAATAACATGCTTTAGGTTTCAAATTTGGGGAGAAAAAGGAAATAGAGAAAATGTGAAAAACAAAAGAGAAAAAAGAAGAACGCCACAAAGAGTATGTTAAGCCCCTACAAAAGGGAGTCCCACATCGCCCCGCTGCTGTTTAGAAGCCTCTATGGCTATCCTCCACTAACAACTTAAGCTTTTAGTGCAAAATCTCGTGATCATCATTCTATTCACCGTACATGGGATTAAACGCTGCAAGTACTGTAACTTTCGTACGGTTTTTACTCAAGTATCATAACTCCGTAAGTCCATCAGTCTTGATATATATAGATTTCGGAGCATAAAAAAATGGGAAAAAAAATCGAGCTTCTCGTTCAAATGTGACAGAAATTTCTTACAAGAAAAATCATAGGTGGTGAAAAAATTACCAAATGAAGGTGCAAAGAATCTGGAATCTAAAGTGAGAGACAAGTCGGTCAGTCCTGTGATGAATTAGCCAAGTCTTCGCATTGACAGTTACCCAATTGCAGATTTCAAAGGAAAATGATGGTAAAGAGTCTTTTCTCAGAGAGCTCGTGATGGAAAAATAACCAATATAATCCAGGAAAAGAAAAAAACCACAATATACGAGTCAACGATGGGGGCTAAAAAGTCAACCACTCCCGTAGCAATCACCCATTGGGCTCTAGTGAGCTTTCCGAAGGGTGAGCTTTTCTGAAGAGTGGGCCCAACGACAGCTTGCTTTACTTTGTTAGCGCGATCATGGGAAAGACTTCGCCGAGCTGACGAGCTCAAGCACATTTGGATGTTCATTCGAAGGATCCTTTCTTTCGGTTTCAAACGGTACTAGATAAAGCTTGCCATGTTGGTCGACAAAGAGGTGAAACTATTGAAAGGGATGCAAGGAGCGAGATGAATTTGAGCGCATGAAGGCCTTCTTAGAAACTGCCGAGTCGTCGCAAGAAGATGACCATGAGTTGAAGGTATGGGTGAAACAGGTCAGAGAAGTTGCATATGATACGGAGGATTTTTTGGATGAATTCACTCTCAAGTTGGCAAGAGATCACGGACATGGGTTCACGAGGTACTTTCACAATATCAGGTCATCCATACAGAACTTGAAAGCATGCCATCATCTTCTCCAAAATAGCTGATATTAAGTCAATGTAAGACTGAAACTGAAGGATTCTATCGTGCATTGAAGAACAAAATTCATGCACTATTAGAATCAAATGCGGAAAACAGGATCGAAAATAAACTGACCTCCAGCCATTGTTCAACTTTACGTTCGTCGGAAACCCACGGTAGTTCGACGTCAATTTGAAGCGATTACGGGCGCACTCTACTAACCCAATCCCCTCGCGTACTGATGGTGTATTACCGAATGAGAGGGTTTGCGTTAGACCTTGTGTTAGCCCTTATGGAATGAACGTTCACCTTTATAAACCGCTTCCCATCAAGGCGGTTACCGAAGAGGGCGGTTATCACCGAAGGGGTACGAAGCGTGGAAAAACCGTATGTGGATAACCGTCACTTAAAAGAGAAAACGTGGGTCAAACCTAAATGTGGGATCACATTATAAATATAACATTCTCCCACTTGATCCCAACATTTTCATCATACAAATTACCCAACCAAATCCACGAAAACCATATGCTTAAGAAAAGAAACAAAACACATGAATCATGGCGACACGTCCTCTAAGAGCGAGTAATATCTTCCATGTATTACGATGCATCTTATTCCTTTAATGTTAGCCCATATGTGACAACACATCTTAATGAATAAACCCTATGTTCATTCCAGAACCAAGGATAATTGTTATTCTCATAAACAACTAAATGTGTACACCAAAAATTGAGAATAACATTACAACTGAATAAGAGTTTCAAACAACAAAAGTCGTCCATACGACGATAAATCACATCATGGGAACTATTCCCATACTAGCCACATGATCCTTATACTTCATAGGTGGCATGCCTTTAGTCAAAGGATCAGCTATCATCAATTCAGTGCGAACGTGTTCAATGACCACTTTATTCTCCTTCACACGTTCTTTTATGGCTAAATACTTAATGTCGATGTGCTTACTTCGACTGCCGCTTCTAGCATTTTTAGCCGTAAAAACTGCAGCTGAATTATCACAATATATTCTTAATGGCCTAGAAATAGAATCAACAATTCTAAGCCCTGAAATGAAACTCTTCAACCATACACCATGCGAGGTAGCCTCAAAACAAGAAACGAACCCAGCCTCCATAGTGGAAGTAGCAGTCAAAGTCTGCTTCGCACTCCTCCATGACACGGCTCCGCTAGCTAACATAAAAATGTATCCTGATGTTGATTTTAGAGAATCAACGCAACCAGCGTAATCCGCATCCGAATAACCAACTACTTCCAAGTTGTCAGTCCGTCTATATATAAGCATGTAGCCTTTAGTACCTTGAAGGTATCTCATCACTTTCTTTGCAGCTTTCCGGTGGTCCATCCCTGGATTACTCTGATATCTTCCCAACATTCCCACCGCAAAAGCGATGTCAGGTCGAGTGCAAACCTGAGCATACATCAAGCTTCCGACAGCAGAAGCATATGGGATTTTCTTCATTTGTTCCCTTTCCAAATCGTTTTTCGGGCACTGGTTCAAATTGAACCTATCACCCTTCACAATGGGTGCTATACTTGGTGAACAATCTTTCATCCGAAATCTCTCCAAGACCTTATTGATATAGGTTTCTTGAGATAGTCCTAAAACTCCTCGAGTTCTATCTCTATGGATCTTAATGCCAATGACATAAGATGCCTCACCCATATCTTTCATATCAAAACTCTTAGAGAGGAATTGTTTCACCTCATGCAACAACCCCTTATCATTGGTTGCAAGTAAAATATCATCCACATATAGTACAAGAAAACAAATTTTACTCCCACTGACTTTCTGGTATATGCATTGATCCATGATATTCTCTACAAAACCGAATGAAGAGATGACATCATGGAACCTTAAGTACCATTGACGGGATGCTTGTTTCAAGCCATATATAGATTTCTTAAGCTTGCACAACAATTGCTCACCTTTACTAGAGGAGAATCCTTCAGGTTGTTTCATGTATATCTCCTCCTCTAGGTCCCCATTGAGGAACGCCGTTTTCACGTCCATTTGATGTAATTCCATATCAAAATGGGCAACCAAGGCCAAAACAATACGAAGAGAATCTTTCTTAGATACAGGAGAAAAGGTCTCCGTGTAATCGATTCCTTCCTTTTGAGTGAATCCTTTGGCAACGAGTCTAGCTTTATATCTCTCAATGTTACCCAACGAGTCCTTCTTAGTTTTGAAGACCCATTTACAACCAATGGCTTTTACACCATTAGGCAACTCAACCAAATCCCAGACTTTATTTGATGCCATAGAACTCATCTCATCCTTCATGGCATTGTACCACAAATTGGATTCATCACTACTCATGGCTTGTGAAAACGTTTCAGGATCATTCTCAGCTCCAATATTGTAGTCAGACTCTTGTAGATACACAATATAATCACTAGGAATTGCTGATTTCCTCATTCTAGTAGATCTTCTTAATGTTGTATCAACATTCTCTGGAGGAGCGTGTTGTTCAACTGGTTGTTCAACAGCTTCTGGTACTTGTTGAACAACTGGATTTACCATATCATTATCAGCAAGTTGTGGAACTTCAATAGTTGGTTGTTCAATAGCCGGCTGAACTGAAGGAGCGTTATAAACAACAACCAACCTAGTACTTGAAGTGGAAGGTTGAGTATCTGAATGATCTTTCTGAGAAACAATGTCCTTTAATCGATCACTCCCACTAATCAAGTCACTTTCAAGAAACTTAGCATTTCTTGATTCCACAATCCTAGTAGTATGAGATGGACAATAAAACCTGTATCCCTTGGACTTTTCAGCATATCCAATGAAATACCCACTTACAGTCCTTGGGTCCAACTTCTTTTCTCGTGGATTATAGACTCTTACTTCAGACGGGCATCTCCAAACGCGTACATGTCGCAAACTTGGCTTCCAACCTTTGAATAACTCAAAAGGCGTCTTTGGGACAGCCTTGGTTGGAACTCGATTTAATATGTACACTGCCGTCTTAAGTAGGGGTGTCAATGGGTCGGGTCGGGTCGGGTTTTCATTATACCCGACCCGACCCGAAACAATGAATATGTGTGCTTGGCCCGACCCGAAACAAGACACAAACATGATATTGCCACACAATCGGGCCGGTTCGGGTCATGTTCGGGTCGGGTCGGGTCATGTTCCGAGAAAAATGCCACAACTTAACTATCACCAAGACGGCGTAGAAGAGATCCACAAACACAAACAGGAAAAAAAAGGATTGTCCTACATCTACTCCACCTTGGTTCCAGAATATTCGAAGCCCATACAGCAAACCTTAAAGAAAGCAGAAACACATCCATAGAGGAATATTCCCAGAAAGAGAGTAAAAATAAGCAGAAATTAATAAGCACGGGTAAGTGACCGCACAAGAAAGTTTGCAGTTTCTAACACACTCCCTCTTTTCTTATCGCGTATAATTGCTACTTCAAAAGTCAAAGTACTTAGCATGCTTAACAAATAGACTCGTTCATTAAGGATCCTTATTTGAGATCAAAATATTGGTTCCTGTAAATCCGTCGTCTCGCAACCGTATGTTTCGTTTTATAAGACTTGGGACACACGAGCAGATTTCCGGAATCACTCTGTATAGACCTCCTGATCGGTTAAACCTCCAACCTGCATAGCTGAATTTTGTTCCAGGATAGTTTGCGCGCGATTTTTGATATTTCGAGGGGGAGAGACCCTCAATCCCCGATGCCGAAAATTCTCCGGACACCCCGACTAGCTTCTCCGAAGACAACATCCGCCTCCGTACTGTCCCCGACGATGTCATTCCCCTGGCTGGTCCACTGGCGCGTCGACACGTCTTGGACGCTCCCTTGGTTGGGCCAGAGGAAGCGGTTGCCTGCCGGAAAGGGGAAACGGTCGTCGCCGCAGGCGTCGGCCGTCGATCTCGGCAACGCCGCTGAGGGTGATGTTGCCGGCGGCGGCGGCGGCGGCGGCGCGGCAGAACCCGGGGAAGAAGAAGTCGGCAGCAGAATCCTGGAAGGAGGAGAAGGGATGTTAAGGGTTTTGGTTATTGTTTGGGTTGGTTTATTGTTTGGATTGGGTTTGGGTACCCAAGCCCAATAGATCCAAACAATACCCAATTTTTTTTATTGTTACCCAAATAAGTTGAGATCCAACCCGACCCAATAAGAAAATTTCGTGTTCGGGTCGGGTCGGTTCGTGTTTCGGTTCGGGTATTGTGTTTGGTTTTGACACCCCTAGTCTTAAGAGCTTCAGTCCACAAGGACTTAGGAAGTTTGGAGCTACTAAGCATACTCCGCACCATGTCCAATAAAGTTCGGTTTCTTCTTTCTGCTACGCCATTTTGGTCCGGAGAACCTGGCATAGTGTATTGGGCAACTATCCCGTTCTCTTGAAGAAACTTCGCAAACGGACCAGGTGCTTGTCCATCTTCAGCGTATCTACCATAAAATTCTCCACCTCTATCTGATCTCACGATGTTAATTTGCTTGCCGCATTATTTCTCTACTTCCGCCTTAAAAACTTTAAAGGCATCCAACGCTTCGTGCTTATTACGAAGCAAGTAGAGATACATGTAACGTGAGTAATCATCAATGAAGAAGATGAAGTATTTCTGACTATACGAGTCCATATCAGGACTACAAATGTCTGTATGTATGATTTCTAATATGTCTGTACTCCTCTTGGCACCTTTCTTTGTCTTGTTGGTCTGCTTTCCCTTTATGCAGTCCACGCAAATATCATAATCAGTAAAATCCAAAGTACCGAGTACTCCATCATTTACTAATCGCTTAATTCTATCTATGGAGATATGTCCCAATCTCTGGTGCCACAATATAGAGGAATCTTCATTTACAACACATCGTTTTACACCAGCATTATCATGAACATGCATCGCATTATAATAGGCATTGTCTTGTAAATTAATTCGAAAAAGACCATCAGACAAAATACCACTCCCAACAATTTCAGATTTAAACAATAAACTGAAGTTTGAATATGAAAAGTTAAAAGAGTAACCCAAAGGTACAAGTCTTGAAACTGAAATTAAGTTTCTAGAGAAACTTGGAACATAAAAGGTCCTTTCCAAATTCAAAACAAAGCCACTATTGAGAATTAATCTACATGTCCCAATAGCTTCTACAGGCGAACGCATCTTGTTTCCCGAATAGATGCTTTGTTCACTTCCCACTGGCTTCCTGTGGTTTTGAAAACCCTGCAAGGAATTCGAAATATGGATTGTAGAACCAGAATCAATCCACCAAGTGTTGTGACTCACATCAGCCATATTAGATTCATAACAAACATAAGAGGTTGAATTACCTTTCTTCTCGAGCCAGGCCTTAAATCTGACACAATCCTTCTTCATATGCCCCTTCTTTCTACAGAAGAAACATTTGGATTCCTTCTTAATGTCAGCTTGGGGAGGTATTTTACCTTTCCCCTTCTGCTTGCCGTGACTCTTAAACCTTTCTTGTGTTGCCAAATGAGCACTCTCTCCCAATTCCATAGTCAGCCTCTCTTCCTCTTGAACACACATGGTCATAAGTTCATTAATTGACCATTTATTCTTATGTATGTTGTAAGAGATCTTGAAAGGTGCATACTGTTGTGGGAGAGTGTTCAGAATGTAGTACACAAGAAACGATTCAGATATCTCAACCTCAAGGTTTTTCAGCTGAGCTGCAATGTCCCTCATCTTCATGATGTGCTCACGCACACCTCTAACACTTGTGAGCTTTAGAGATGAAAACTTCATTATTAGGGTCATGGCATGCGCCTTTTCTGAAGTCTCAAACTGCGCATCAATGGCCTCCAATAAAGCCTTAGCATTGCTATGCTGAGCGACTGAACCACGAATACTAGGAGATACTTTAGTCCTTATGAACATCACACTCAGGCGGTTGGACCGCTCCCACTGTTCATAAAGGGCTATCTCAGCTGCAGTGCTCGTGTCAGTAGGAGCAGGTGGTTCATCTTTTCTTATAGCATAATCAATATCCATGCACCCCAATTGAAGAAGAATTGACTCCTTCCAAACTTTATAGTTTTCACCATTCAATATGGGAACATCACTCTTAAATTCAGAGAAATTCACAGGTTGTAAAACTGCATATCAAACAATCATGCTTATGTCACAAAATTTGAGGCAAAATTAACATATATCATGTTCTACCAATGTAAAACATGTTACAAAATATGAATCACATAACATAAAAACTGCCTGTGGGCTAAGTTTTTAATTTAAATAGATTCATAAATACTTCATGAAGAAACTATCATATTATATTCCTTTCCTTAATCCCTGTGGGTAAATTAAGAAAAATAGTATGATATTTCAACCTAATTAATCAAATTAATATAATGAAAATTCCTGTGGGATTAAATTCATCATATTAATAAAATTAATTACAATTAATGTCCATTTCCAAATGTGATCCGAATGCTATTAATATATAATTTAATTAAATAAGGATGCTGTGGCTACTCCCCAATTAATTAAAAAAATATATGGATCACTTGACATTTAATTTCATGCATAAAAAATTATTCATAAAATGCATGAAGGACAAAACAATAAATTTAATAAGGCAAGTGGCATAATCGTAATAACGGGTGAAAGCAGGGGCATAATCATAAAAAAATGAAGGGAAATTGGCCGGTTCTAGGGCTCGTGCCGCGCACGCGCCTGCCTTATGCGCGGGCGCGTGCTGCGCACGCGCCTGCTTTAACCGCGGGGCGCGTGCTGCACACGCGCCTGCAACTGCCGCGCGCGTGGCCCGCACGCGCCTGCAGTTGCGCGCGCGTGGATCCCACGCGCAACGGTTGCGCGCGCGTGGGGGCCACGCGCTTCTTCCTCCGCGCGACTAGAAGCATTTTCACGCCATTTTTCGCCGTTCATCGCCGTTCCACCGCGCATTCGACCGAATGGGTCTCCTCCGGTAGCCCATATCACACCAAAATTATTAATGGGTTTCGGAGACCACGTCGGCGCGACCACATGGACCCAACATTCGGCGAAAACAACCAAGAAATTGGCTCGAATCAAGCAAAATTCCGTCCAAACGCACAAACCCTAACCCGCAACTTCCGCCGCTCAAATAGCCTCCGGCGACCACCGAAATGCCAAATTAACTTAGGGCTATTCTTCTCCATGGCGGTGCGACCATGCCGGTCCGAAGTCGAGCGGTGGGTCGCCGGAATTTGGCCGGAATCGGCGATTTCCCTTCTTAGCCCAAAAATGCCGAATTACTGTTCATCTCAAAAAGCTCCGAAATTACACCAAAAATTCAACAAGAACAAGGCAGAGGCACTAAACTTGCTCTGATACCAAATGTAAGACTGAAACTGAAGGATTCTATCGTGCATTGAAGAACAAAATTCATGCACTATTAGAATCAAATGCGGAAAATAGGATCGAAAATAAACTGACCTCCAGCCATTGTTCAACTTTACGTTCGTTGGAAACCCACGGTAGTTCGACGTCAATTTGAAGCGATTACGGGCGCACTCTACTAACCCAATCCCCTCGCGTACTGATGGTGTATTACCGAATGAAAGGATTTGCGTTAGACCTTGTGTTAGCCCTTATGGAATGAACGTTCACCTTTATAAACCGCTTCCCATCAAGGCGGTTACCGAAGAGGGCGGTTATCACCGAAGGGGTACGAAGCGTGGAAAAACCGTATGTGGATAACCGTCACTTAAAAGAGAAAACGTGGGTCAAACCTAAATGTGGGATCACATTATAAATATAACAGTCAAGAGTCAACAGCATCTGCGAAGGGCATCACCGATACCATTTTAAGTCGTATTGCACAGAGCAAAGTGCAAGCGCATCCACTAGAGGCACCTCATGGCACGATCTCAAGGAGGACGCTTTTCTAGTGGAGGAAGGCGAATTGGTGGGGATTGACGAGCCAAGAGGAGAGCTTATCAAGTGGCTTGTTCATGGAGAACCCGGCCTTGAAGTTGTATCAATCGTAGGGATGGGGGGTTCAGGGAAGACTACTCTGGCAAAAAGAGTCTATGACGATCGCCAAGTAAGAGCCTACTTCCAAAGCCATGCATGGATCAATGTCTCACAGTCTTCGTTTGTTTGCTGGAAAATATTCTCTTTTTGGAAAATATTTTCCCGGAAGTCATTTTCCTGGAAAACATTTTTTTGGTGTTCGGCTAAAATCTGAAAAAGTTTCGGGAAATATTTTCTGGTGTTCGACGACCGCCGATCCGGTGGCGTCCAGCAACTGGTGGCGGCGACCGACGACAGACGGCGGCGGTCGGCGGTGGTGGGCGGCGGCGACCGACGACTGACGGCGGGTGCGGGTGGCGGCGATCGGCGACTGGTGGCGGCGACCGTTGGCCGGCGGCGATCGGCAGCCGACGACGGTGACCGGCGATCAACTTCCTCTCCCACGGAAAACATTTTCCTTCCCATGGGCAATTTTAGCTTCACTTTGGGGGAAAATGATTTCCTCTTTGTGAAAAGAGAAAATCATTTTCCTCAAAACAATGAAGGATTTGGGAAACATTTTCCCCCCCCGAACACCGGAAAACGCGGAAAATGTTTTCGGAAAAAATATTTTTCCGAAAACAAACACAACCTAATATTCATGACATTTTGAGGGACATAATTGCACAACTTCATGGAGAAATTCAGCAACCGGTCCCTCAAGGAATAGAATCCACAAATAGCATGAGGCTCAAGTAGATAGTGAAAGACTTTCTGCGGCAAAAGAGGCACGTCATTGTTCTAGATGATGTATGGAACTTGGAAGCACTATAAGGTATAAAAACTGCAATGCCCAATAGCAGTTTCTGTAGCCGAATAATAATCACTACTCGCATAGCTGACATTGCTACTTTCTCATCCAACCAATCAAAAGTTTACACTCACAAGCCCTTGTCACCAGAAGAATCATGGTTCTTATTCTGCAAGAAAGCCTTCCGAGGGAAAACCTGTCCTTCTCACCTAAAACACCTTTCTCGACAGATTTTGAAAAAATGTGAGGGTTTGCCACTTGCCATAGTGACAATTGGTTGTCTTCTCTTCGCAAAAGATGCTCAGGAATGGGAGATGATTTCACGCAGCCTTGCTGCAGAACTAGAAGGAAATGACAAGATGCAAAATTTCAAGAAAATTCTCAGCTTGAGCTACAATGATTTGCATTATAACTTGAAAAGCTGCTTTTTGTACTTGGGAGTATTTCCAGAGGATCATGTGATTGAGTATAGGAGACTCACCCGTCTGTGGATTGCAGAAGGACTTGTTGAGGAAAGAGAAGGGATGACACAGGAGGAGGTTGCTGAAAGATAGCTGAGCGACCTTATAAACAGAAGTTTGGTGCAAATTGCAGAAACAACTTTAGACAGAAAACTAAAAAGTTGTACGGTACCTGACCTAATGCGTGAAAGTATCCTTTCTAAGTTAAGGGATGAAAACTTTGTTTCGTTTGCATATGAGTAGAAAGCAAAATTGCATGAAAGAGTCCTACGTCTGTCAGTCTAATACACCTGCAACAACACACTGAAGCAGCTAAATCTCCCCAGCCTACGCTCTCTGTTCATTTTTGAGTTAGGAAAATATCCAAGCACAGATGAACAATTCTTTCCAAGTGGCTCTAAGCTGTTGAGGGTATTAGATCTGAGAGGTTCATCCTTTCACAAGTTCCCCCGACAAATATTAGTTTTGTTCCACTTGAAGTATCTAAGTTTGAGAGGGACCAACGTGCGCATTATTCCTAGGTCAATTAGGAAACTCCAAAATCTGGAGACTCTGGATCTTAAACACACGTTGGTCTCTGAGCTGCCTATGGAGATTACCAAGCTCAAGAAACTACAATATCTGTTGGTGTCCAGTAAGGCAGAAATCACAACTTCTCTAGCTTTTAGTATTACTAAGGGATTTTCAGCTCCCAATGGCATTGGAGCACTGGCATCACTGCAGAAATTGTCCCGTGTAAAAGCTGGAGGTGGTTGGAGCAAGAATACATTGCAAGAGCTGGGAGAGTTAAGTCAACTAAGGTGGCTGGGTCTAACGGACCTGAAGAAAGATGAAGCAAAGGAATTATGCCATTCCCTCGAGAAGATGACCAACCTTCGATCACTAGATGCAACTGCAAAAAAGTGAGTCTGGAGTTATTGATTTGTATTTTCTATCTTCACCTCCCCCGCTCCTTCGGCGACTATTTATCGAAGGATGTCTAAAGAAGCTGCCTCATTGGCTTCCTCTGCTGAGCAATCTAGCCAATATGCTTTTGGCATGGACCAGATTGAAATCTAGCCCCCTAATTGCTCTCCAAAATTTGCCCAATCTCATGGAGCTTTATATGATTAATGCCTTTGATGGGGAAACATCGGTTTTTGGAGATAGAGGGCTCCCAAAGCTCAAGAGGTTATTCCTCGCCAATCTGGAAAATCTAAGATTTGTGTTGATGAATGGTCATGCAATGCCTTGCCTTCAGAGTCTCATCATTATCAGATGTAGGCACTTGGACTGGCAATAATTACTGGTTGTCATCCGCAGGCCTTGCAAACCTCAAGCATCTCCAATTCTATGAGATGCCAGAAGAATTTGCTCGTGTTCTATCTGTACAGCAGTAGCAAAATGAGGAAGGGTATTCTGCAAGAGCATTATGAGGAGGTGATGGAATGTAATCCAGAAGTTTACTTCGTCTGGCGGAAAGAGAATCACTAGGAGAAACATGATCTTAGCCTCGATTCCTATAATGTCATCGAGGGTAGGGTGATGAGCTGCGTTGAGGTTCTTCCTCAAGTTTCGTAGATGATAGTGATATCTTGGGCCCTGCCAGTCCCCTTGGTCCATCATTGATCCTAGAGGACCATAATCACAAGAAAGAAGATCTTCCGGTGCTTTTAGTATTTCTTCCATTATCAATATTTTTATCTAGAGCTGTCAATACTTGATCTTCGAATTTACTACCCTCAGGTCCCTCGGTCCTATCTTGTTTTTGTCGTGGTCGTCATGGTTATCGTCTTTTTAGTGATCATTACATGTATTTCTTTTTTCCTGCAGCTATTGTATGAATTTTGATTTGTTTTAGCCTATATGGAGGCAAAAGAGTGATTTGACTAAAGGAACGAGAAGAATTACAATTTTCCTCTTGAAAAATCACATGTTAGCATGTGCAAACGAAAAAATAGGCGGAGGATCGATAGATGTGTTAAAATGAAATGTCAGCGGAGTTTTGACTAACACTCAAATGTTCTGCGGAAAGGTGCAAGGTTTTGTATTATTTCCCTCAAACTCAAACACATTACTTTTTAATCTTTCTAATACTTAGATAAACTTGATAAATGCCACATATTACAGATTAATTCTCCATTAATCAAAATTATAAATGTACCCCAAGTTTGGAACGGGATAAATCGGTGAAACATATTAATGGACTTGCAAAATACAGATGTGCGAAGAATTGATATAAAACAAATTAACAAAAATCTTTACATTAGGCAAAACTAAAAGTTCATATTATAAAAGTTACAATTATTCAAGTGAAGGGAAACAAAAGTACGTGTATATTCATTAGTATCTTTGTAATGAAAAGTAAAATGGATGTTTTAATCTTGTGCATTGCAAAGATCTTCTATTGCTATGGATTCGTTGCGTGTTCTTTCAATTCATGCTTTATTCTGCACAACATATATCATAGACTAGGTTGGACCCACTAGAAACTAACTACTTAGGTGAAAATTGGACCGTGACCTAAGACAAAGCTTGAAAAATATAATAAGGAAGGCTAATAAGGGATCTGGAAAGATTTGAACTCGGGACTTGCTACTCCAATACCACGAGGTTATGTTGTTAGATGCAAGTGTAATTTAATATTTACATATTCTAAGAACCACATTTTGCACTAGCATATATTGTGGCTGCAAGATTGGGAATTCTTCTTTTTTATTATTGTTTTTTCCATATTTCAGTATGAATGTATGTTCTTCTGCAAAATTTAATAGAGGACACGATTAACTTCCTTTTCTGAAAAACAGAGCCAGGCGAAGGCTACATGCGCTCCCTGTTTTAGTTGTACTGTTTCCTTTTATATAAGTATAGACAGCTATAGGGATAGAGCAGCAAAATTGACTTCTAAAACCTTTTGTTTATTGCAAATAATTTAGATGTATCTCGAGAATTTAATAAACTCGAACCTCAAAATTGCATCACTAGTCGCTAATTTTTCCCCCTCTCCACAATTTTGCAATCATTTGAGTATAATTTATTCACTTCACAATCTAACCTCTCGTGCCTTGTCCATGTCCGATATCGAAATATAGTCACATTATTTCTCCATTGACCACTAACTCGCTCAAATATAAGATAAACGTCACATCATTTTCTAATAATCTAAATTTTTGAATTGCTCAGTCATCAATTCAATCATTTACTGGGAAGCAATTTTTCCCTTTTGCCGCAAGACTAAAATGTTGTCAATTAGGGATAATCATCACAAGTTTCGTTAGTTCATTCATTGAACCATCCATCATTAGTACAAAGACACCGATTCTCCACACAAGAAGGTAGCCAAATCCAATTCTTCCGCAACTTAATTTGCATTCTCAATTGAAGGCAAACCATCTTTTTCGTAAAAGCAGTAGAAGTAAATTCTTTACCTTCTCTATTCACATCCTTTATTCTCTCCAAATATCAAGAAAAAATTCAAAAAGAAAGGGACCAGAAGAGTTCTTAAGCCACTAGTATCTATCTACCATCTTAGATTCTCAAATAAACCAAAGTTTATACAAGAAGCACAGATGATAGAATTAACAACAGAGTTGCTGAAATTCCGGGGGAAGAAGAAGCTGCTGTCACTTGTTGGGGAAAGAAGCTGGGCGAACTTTCTGCGCTGAGCTGCCAATTTTTACGTTCGGCGTTTTAGTTTTCTTTTTCCTTCTCTTTCTTTTTTGTCGAAATCTTTTTCCTTCTCTTGATTGGTGAATCTTTGTTTGCTTTCCAATTGCTGAAATATGTTAAAAAAAATTTAGAAAAAAAGAGAGAAACAACTTGAAGAAACTATGAATTACAAAAGAGATGGCAACCAAAAAAAAGAAAAAAAAACAAAAGAGATGGCAAAATCACCTAATCACCCATTTCAGATGTTGTTTCTCGAAATTCGGACTTCCAGTTTCAACCCGCTCAATCATTCTCGAGTTTAGTCATGACGGTGTAGCAAAAAGCAGATAAATCTTATGAGCAAGATGGCAACGTGGCAAATTTACCATTCCTGCAGATATGTGGCACATTTTCTCGGGAAGTGCATGATTTTGAAAAGAGCGGGCAATTATAACCCTCAAATCGAGAATGGATGAAGACATTTTGTATAAAATTTCAGTTTACATTGTCAATATATGCTCTATTTTTCCTTTTTCCTGTTCTGTCTAAGGTTTCTAATCCATCAAGAACGAGCAGTGTGACAACAAGGTCGAACTCGAGAAAATTCGGATGAAAACAACTAAAACCATGTCAAGAAATCTTTTGTTCTCCTATCTCTAATTAGAGAATTTTTCAGAAATCATCTCCGCTTTTTACAAACCATATCAATTTGCATTCCCGCATTTCATAAACTAGAATTTGCTCAACAGCCCTTTAAAGTGGCAGAAAAAATAACTGCAACGACTATACTACGCTCCTCCTGAAAAACCCCTTCGGAAGTTTTGACAGATGATTTTTCTTTTCTGGTCCAAAAGAACAAAGCCACGAGCTTCCCTTCTTTGTGAACTGCTAAATGTGTGCACAGCAGAGACCTAAACAAAATGTTTTTTTTTCTTGATTTTACATTCCTTTTTGGTGGAGAAAACTATCATGGATCGGATATATTTTGCAGAATAACCAGTTCGCGTAGCCAAAATTGACCAAAAACGTTGGCAAAATAAAAGAAGGTACATGATAAAAGTGGATAACGTGGTAGACAACACTTTCCAGGGGAATTTTCTGATTTAACGGGGCCTAATTTCATAAATTTTGACGTAGGGGCATTGTTGGAATAAAAAAGGGGTTTCAGTGAATTTTGAGTGAGCCGCTTGAACTAAGTGCTTACGCGTTTTGAAGTTTTAGCAAGGAAACTCGAGGTAAAAATTGTAAGTTTTGAAAAGTGTGGATGCAAATTGATATGAGATGAAAAATTCAAGAATTGTTTTTGAAATTTTCTCTTCTAATAAATTCCACGTAAGAGTGGATGAAATGATGATGATCCATCACCTGAGCCAGTGAATATGATGCTATTGTCTTTCCATAGTTTAAGTCAAGACACAAAATGCCATCCAAAAATTCTTGAATGTCAACAGGATAATCGGATCTTGCGTGAGGTCTAGGCCCAGTTAGAGCCACTGACCACATCGAACAGCTTTAGCTTGAAGACCCAAAATTGAATCATAAACCATCCTTCTTCACATAGCCTTCAGATTCGACCAAAAACCCCCAAAAAAAAAAAAAAGCCTTCAGCTTATCAAGACGTGAGATTTGGTTCCCGTAACAACAACACAGCAAATCTAGGCTCGTACGAGAATTAGTGCAAAGTCCAAATTGTCCAAATTGCCGCAAAGATTCTTGGACTGTTATTATTGACCATGTGACCCTTTATCCTAAATTCACAGTGCATGTGTTTAAAAATGGATAGATATTAGATAGACTCGATCTGTATAGATTAACATGATCATAGTCATCGATTGCGTGAACCAAATAGTGAGACCCACACATCAGTGACTATGGTAATATTGATCCGCATAAACCGAACTAATTTAAGAACCTTCTTCTTGAACGATAATGGAAACGAATCTAGGGTATGCCCGGTATAGAGGTTGGACCACCTAATCATCTTTTCTTAGCCAAATCGGCTTGCTATTTGTTTGGAAAGAAGAAAAAATGCACCTACCGTTTTCCACGTCCAAGAAGTTCAAAACAAAAAAAGATAGTTTAAGCAGTGCTAAACTCACTAAGATGAGAAAGTATTCGGTGGTTATAATATAACATGTCATATGCTAGTGTGTCATGCATTTTTTTTAAATTCAATCACAAATTGTCAAATGTCGTTGACGTGGACACAAATATAAAAAAATTTAAATTCTCAGTCTCTTGTTCTCTCTCTCTCCCTTCTGCTTTGTTCACAGGTATTCGCAACCATGGACCTCGGATTTCCATATTTCCGTGAGCGCCGGTGGTCACTGACCTAGGATTTCTAGAATTCCGTGACCTCCAGCGACTCCCGCCGATGGCCATGGATCTCGGATTTCCAGGTTTCCATATTTGTCCTCCGTTGACCATGGACCTTCGATTTTCAGATTTTCTCGAGTGCCCAGATTTGCAGATCTGGCTGAGTGACACCAACAATGGCCATCGATGAGCATCGGAGTTGCTTGCTGGTGTCATCTAATCATAAAAAGAGTTGTTGGACAGATTTGGAGCAGCGCCCATATCCAGATTTGTACAAAGACATAACTAATGGGCCTTGGAAGATCTCAACTTTGTTTTTTTTATGTGATGGACCTTCATTCCAGTGTTGTTTGCTTCAATAGTCTCAAGTGAGATTGACTTGAAAGTCTCTGCCTTCACTTGACCGCCTGGTGAAGCAAATGGACGAGCTGCAAATTATAATGGGGATCCTTCATACACGGAGGGGTGGCCATGAGCGACGACGAAGTGGTTGGCTGGCTCGGCCATGGACAGTCAGCCTAGATGTGGCTCCGGCAACTCTGCCGATGACTGTGGATGGAGGAGGGAGAAGAGAGAAAAAAAAAAAAGGAGAGCGAGATTTTTAATTTTTGTCCATGTAATTGACAATTGGCAATTTGGGATTGGGTTTCAACAAAAAAATGCATGCCACGTCAGCCTATGACGTGGTATGCTGTAACTAGGGGTGTCAGAACCGAACCGGAAAACCGAACCGAGATACGAACCGAACTGAACCGAACCGAAAATTTCGTGCATTTCGGTTTGGTTTCGGTTTCGGTTGGGATCATCAAAATTAACCTTTTTTTTTTCAGTTCGGTTTATTTCAGTTCGGTTCGGATAAGTTCGGATCGAACCGAACTGAAATAAACACTTCGGTTTGTATGAAGAGCGGATCCATTCACGCCAAGACATGAACCTGAAAACCCCTCGCGGTCGTCTGATCTTGGAGTCCTTGGAGTCGTCTCGAGACTACGTCCGACGCCAACAATCTCTGCTTCACGATCGCATCGGTCCTGCCCTGATTTGCTCTGCTCTTTGGCGGAAAATTTTGAAGTGTCTCGTCCTCGGAAATCTCCGTCACTTGCGTTCGTACTCGCCGGAAACGTCTCCAGAGCTTTCTATCGTTGCTGGTTCGACCGCGATTCTTGACCGGGAACCACATCATCTAGGTGAGTTTTAGATGATATGTCTCCGTCACTTGGTAAGCGAAAATAGAGACTGATGTTGACCCCACTGTTTGCCTGGAATATGTCTGGGATTAAAGTTATTTTCGTTGTTGAAGATGAAATTTAGTTGAAACGTTGCTTATAAAGGCATGTTGGGTCAATCCTCTGCGACGCACACCATGCGTTTGATGAAATGCCGACACCAGATTTGTATAAATTTGTCTACGAATTTCGGATTAATCTGAGTGGGTTTCGTGCGATGGATGTTTCTCATTAACTTGTGAGCTCAATTTCTGCTATATTTCATTATGGCCGAATAAAAACTGAGCCACCTATTATTAAAAATTATCATAAAAATTATCATAAATACATATTATTATCAAAAAATTATCATAAAAAAATTATCATGAAGTTTTTTTCATAAAAACAGAAAACCGAGCCATGAATAAAAAAGCAAAAAAAAAACAAAAAAGAAGAAGAAATCGAAAATCAAACCGAACCAAATCGGCTTATCGGTTCGGTTTCAATTCGGTTCGGTTCATATTTGGTTCGGTTCAAGGAGGAACCCTTAACGGTTTGGTTCGGTTCGGTTTTTCAAAAAAACCGAACCGAACCAAACCGTTTACACCCCTAGCTGTAACCACTGAATACTTTCTCAACTAAGGGTGCGTTTGTTCGAGGAAAAGTATTTTCCGGGAATTCGTTTTCCAGACTTTTACCCGTTTGGTTCGCATGATTAGTCAACCGAAAACACTTTCCGGTCAAGGAAAATATTCATGTATAAAATTAGGAAAGTGAATTCCCTAATTTAAGAAGGTGAAAATACTTTCTGAAATTGCTCATATTGAATTTGTTAATATATTTTTCTTTTCTTTTCTTTTCTTTTGTTTTCTTTTTCCTTCATCCTCCCTCCGCCGGTCGCCGAAGTCCGCCTGCTTCACGACATCCCTTGAATCGAAGAGCATGTTCTCAGGCTTCATGTCCCGGTGAACAACGGTCAGGCTGTGGCAATGCGCAAGGGCGTGGAGGAGTTGCACCATGCACGCGGCAATCTCAGGCTCGGGGAGGGCCTTATGGGACAATATGCAGTCGTAGAGAGTGTCAGGTTCGCAGAGGTCCAACAAGAGGGAGAGGTGGTCGTCGGTGCGTTCTGCTCGTTAGGGGCAGTTTTCTGGGTCTGTTTCTTTTCCGTCTCTCTCTAAATGTGATTTTCTCACAGTTGGGTGACTTTGCTTTTATTGGGAGGCAACAGGCTTCTTCTATTTCGAAATAGGCCAAAGGATATTCGGCCTGCGACGGAGGACATGGAGAAATTGTCGGGAGTTGAGATAAATGGGTTTTAATTGCATTTACACGTCTGTCGTATGACTCATTCCCCTAGCAAAATGATTTATGTAATACTTAATAAAAGGTATAACAAAAAGAGGTGACAATTTTATGAGAGAATATTTTAACGGGCGGATCATATTATACACGAATAGAAAAAGTTGTCATTATCTTTTCAATCATGTTTGTAATCAATCTTTAAGGCAAAATTATTGTTATTCTAATTTTAACACGATTCTTGTTCCTTTACGAGAGTGGATGTTTGCTACGGAAAAAAAAGGGTGGAATGGGACGACCAATACCAGCGATCCCGATTCTGGGTTCGTCACAGCCCCACCAAAATGTGAGTAAAGAAGTCTCTTCATAAACTTGTGATTTTGTGAAAAAACGTGTGACCTGTTTACTATTAGCCCAACCTATTTGACGATGGAGATGAGCATCAATCACATACTTCTTTTAAGGAAAAAATTGGATGCGCCATTGATACAAACTGGAACCATATAATGGATCTACAAAAGAGGATGCGTCTTGTCTCTCCCCATCATGACGAGTTAGGGAGTTTCCACTAATGAGAGAACATCAGAATCTTTTCTTGTTTTTTTTTTAGCTCATTCTTCTTTATAACATGAAGTATGCGAAGTTAATACCTAAAAATGACATATATTAATTGCCTCGTCCATTTGTATCAATTGATCTTTCATCATTAGTGGTGTGCAGACGTGACTCTTTAAATTACTCTGAATAAGAAATGCTGTAATTTAAACACGAGATCTGCTATATTTGAACAAATACTAACCCACCCTTAGAGTTGAAAAAAAAATATTTCCTTTTTCATATCATTTTGGAAACGTTCACTTGTTGTTCATAAAAGAATTTGAAAAGAAGGTTCCACATCCCATAGTCTCACATCGAATGAAAAAGGCTACGTTGAGTGATTCATAAGTCAATGCTTACCTTCAAATGATACTAACCTAATGTTGATCTAGATGAGTTGATACAGGGAATCTTATAAAGCATTAGGAGAGAAATGAGGGAAAAAAAGTACGAGTCATCTTAATCAATGGAAACGGACTTGCATCGAAGAAGGGCAGAATCAATTTGTGTGGATTAGCAGCACATTGCTGCAGTTAGTCCCTTACGTAACAGAAATTGCAATGGTGAAGTTAGTTGAAAAATGAGAGGTGGAGGTGCGAGAGCCAAATATACTCGAGGATAATTAATTTCAAGCATGAAGACCATCAATCTTGTGCTTAATGAGGAAAGATTGGGTTATCATCTCACAACAGTTCGTTATATCATTTCAGAAAGAATGATTGTCTTAGATAATCACGTGGCTTACTAAGATCAAGTTTAAGTAATCATCCATTTTAGGTACTTCGGATATATCAGCCCCAATTGCATATCACAATATGATGCTGACATTATTGTATCGAAGGAGTCTATATGCCTTGTGCTCATGGGAACTATTAAAATTGGTAGGTCTCGAGTGTTATTCACTGTGATGAACAAGTGTTAGTGGTGGAGATGGATCGAGAGTGCAGGCACTGGGCTCATGCGATGATACCTCAACGCAGTGGGTATTGTAGTCCTCCTTTCAAACTAGAATGCCTCTGCGCTGCAATATACGTGAACTTTCTCAAATTTCTCAAGGTCATGGGGTGACTTAAATTGGTCACTTGGGCATATTGATTACCTTAACGATATTGGATCAAACTAAGATATTCAACTGCTGATTTTAATTACTTAGGAGGAGAAATGTGGTACGGATCAAGCCCTCACAATAAAGCAGATCTGGCACATAAATCGGTTCAAATTCTTCTTCAAACTTAGCAACCCAACCAGTTACATGGAATTGAGTCAGATGATTAGGACTTGTACTTTATCATTTTCTCATGTCAGATTCTCCTTGCTCCGTGCCTCCACGAACTGTGATTACGCTAATTTGGGGTACCTAGGCGGTGCATGGTGGCAAGGTTTCAGGGGTTGCTCACTGTGCCACTTAAGCATTTTGACGAAATAGTTAAAGTTCCGTAACGGAAGGCCTTGATTCGATAATATCAGTAAGTCAGAAAAATTAATGACACAAAGACCAGAAGTTGGATCAAATCGGTACTTTTTTTTCGGTTGAAGTTCAAATTGGTTCTTAGTCCGCAGAGAAAATGTCAAACTTTTTTTCCGGGAAAATTGAGATATGTCTTTTCCTTGGACACATAAGGCCTCATTTCAAAATCAATTTTTTGCAATGCCGTTGCTAGAGAAGAATTTCTCGCGTGTGCATTTCGGCGAAAGTTGTCCGCGCTTGTTTTGGCGGTTCTCCGAAAACTGTTATGAGAATCAGGAGATTATCGAATCAATACCTAAATTATCTCTCTTTTGGAAGCAAACATTGATCAACTAGTGATGCATCACTTTTTATATGTTCTTTGAATCTAAAGACTACATGTGGGGAATTTCCTAAGGTGCGATTAACATGTAGTGGCCTCCGCAAGGAAGCACACCATTAACTTTGAGCCAATATAATTTATTTATATATTTCTTTTAAATTTGAGATGTCGAATGTTAACTTCGCACAAGCTCAGTTTTAGTGCATACTTACAGTAGCAGTAGGGATATGCATTTTTCCCTCGGTATCAAAAGCCTAAGAAGCAAAAGCGATATGATTTCTTCGGCGGCAGCACCCAGTAGGAGAGATTAAACCCGTTGGCGATCTCGCTGTGGATGTCGTTGTAGGAGATGTTACGATTATCCAGGTACAATACTGATGTTGTATGCCATAAATAATCGGATGCATGGGTTGACATGGTTATGGTGCAAGAATCCTCAATATCTGATGCCATTGCATCAACCACTACATATCCCCATAAAATGAGCTCCCATAATTCCCGGGGTTTATTGATTTCACTTAACATCAACCACTATACAAAGAGAGCATCGTGCGGTTAACTTCACAAGCTAACTTGAACCTTGAGTCACCACAATCTCTCTGGTCTTCTTTCGATCAAAATGGATAGCTTAAGTTACTGACCTCTCCACACGCTAAAGGGGCACATAGGTGATTGTTTCGAGCATAGCAACTAATCCCAGCTTGCAGTTACGAGAAGAACGAGTAAAAGGAAAGGCTCCATTTGGTACCTGAGTCGAGCGAATTTGTGCAATGGAGAGAGACTTTTGTTTGGCTTTTGGTTATTTGGTGGAGTGGCTCGATTCAAAAGGGGATGCATTTAGAGAGAATGTCCGGATTGAAGTTGAAGAAAAATTCAGGATTAGATTGCGGTCAACATTATATATCAAGAGAAAATTATCATTGCTACTATGCAGTGGGAATGTTTTGTTGACTTTTGTTTTGTCAATCCTTCAAACTTAATCTGCCAATAAACAAGAGCGATGGCTTCGTTCCCATCAAAAGCACGATTACCCAGTATTCTTGATTTACTTAAAATATAATCAAATCCTAAAATTTTCAAAAAGTATAATCTAATCCTGAAATTTATCAAATTTGTGTGATTGATGACTTTCGTTAGCTCCATCAAATTTGGATGATGAAAAATGCTAATGTGACATCTTTATATTTTAAAGACAAGATGGCGTCACATCAGAAAATAAACAAAATGTTTTTTTTTTTTTTGGTAACTCAGGAACTCCGCGCACGGCCAACAGCCGGAGGGGTAAACCTGGGGTGACGCTAGCGCAGGACCCCACCCCCACGGCGCCACACTTAAGAATCCCTAACGCCTACGCTAGGGTTCGAACTCCGATCCCTTAAAAATAAACAAAATGTTGAAAGCGGAAAAAAAGAAAATCCAAAAAAAGAAAAAGGAAAAAAGCCAAAAATTAAGAGGGGGGGGGGGGGAGAGGGGGAGGGGTGGTTGGTGGAGAGAAAAAGGGAACCTGAGAGAGATCAGTGTGGAACATATATAATTGCTGAACAAACATATGTGGGAACAAAGCACAGATTGCGCATAACATAAGACAGATTTACACACCCGTGGCTGTTCACAGAGCCAGCAATAATCCGTTTGTGCTTCCAGCCTTACTTGTAATTACAAATGTTTACATGTTCAACTTAATTTGGGCAATCGGATAGGTGACCAAGAAATAAAGCAAGCAAAAAAGATCAGTGAATCCCACCCCTTCAGGCGCCCCCCTCCCAGCAAGCTCGTTCTTCACCTCGGACACAGCCAACCACTTCGACACACCCCTTTTCATAGGCAAAACATTCCAATTGTCGATACATTTGTCTGAAAAAGACGAACACCAGTTCTACGATGCACAATTTACTATTACATAATTTGCCCAAGAAGCAACTTAGATAAAACAGAAATTCATGAAGGTGAAATAGAGCAATAAAACCAGACATATATCTTCACTTCTTTTCTATGAAATCATACATAGAACTGCTCCTTCATCTGAGGGATCCATCAAGAGATGATTCAAATTTTCAAGAACTTGTAAATAGGAAGTGCTCTTTCAAAACATAGTTCAAGTAGGTTTACTTAGTTGAAACATGGATTGAGGAAAATCGAAGCTTTCCATTTGAATATCCAGTAGTCTTGAGACAGGATAATGCTCAGGAAGCTTAATTTCAGTAATCCCATTCACCGCATGTATCTCCTTGTAGAACTCCTCCGTGGCTTTGATCTTAGATTCATCTGGAACTTTGCTGGCGGCATGGATCCAAAGGCGGCATTCACAAATGGTATCCTATACAGTCAGTGATCCTCAGAAAGGAACAGGAACAGGAAAAGGAAAAGCATATTCAAATTTTCTTCAACAAGACATTGACAGTGCATTGGCTCTGCCAAAGCAGCAGAGTGATGTATTTTTACGGAACAGAAAATCCAATATGCACACAAAACGGCACTCTCTGATGGATATTCAACATGTCACTTGGGCAGCAATTCTCTCCTAATATGCAGTTTTTTTTAATGTAACAAAAATCCCAGTACCCTTATAGATCCCTCATAGGCATGAGTTTTGCGCATAAACTTTCTGAACTTCCATACTCAAAGTTTAACACAATTTAAGTCATCAAAGAATTCATTATATGAGCTGAGAGCAACATTCTCATTTCTCATGTCTATCGTAGAGCATGCAGCAAGATGTTTGTACTTCATAGCTTTCCCCGCTCAGGACAGTATGTGCTCGGTATTAAAGTTGCACCACATCATTCCATGCTCAGTTGCACAAACTTCAGCAACAATAAATCACCCCTTATCAACTTCTAACACAGTTGATGTGCACTTGATTTTGATGATAACTTTTATGTTCCATCATGTTAAAAAAATACACAACCTCATTTCTATCAGTCCACATATTGGTTTGCAATTTGCTCTTGCTGTTCTTTCTTTGCAAACCAATCAAGCAAATTTTCTATGAACCGGTTGAGCATGAAAACATCGGTGCAACACAAACTGGTCAACGAAAGTCAAATACCAATCTCGCTCAAGCTCGGCCGAACAAAAGGCCCTTTTCTCTTTCTTAAGTGCCATGAGCAAACAATATTCAATTTTCAGTAGCTAACCTTCTTGACCTTCTAGTCTCTGCAGATTCTCTCACCATTCACTTCATCCTCTAAACTTCACAATCCACAATAGAACTTGGTAATAGAAAACCAAGCAGTCACTGAAAACTTCAAGAACCATATAGGGAAACACCGTAAACATATCAAATTAGTAGCTCAAAGGGCTCACTGAACAGATTCACTCCTTTCACGTTTCAGACAATGCAACAGCGAAACAGAGAAGTACGAAAAAGAGTGACTAAACCGAACCTCGAATTGGGGCAGGCCAAGACCTGCTGTCGATTCGCTTGATCCCGTACACGAGCAAAGAAGCCCATGGCTGGTGCATTGTCAGACACAGGTTCCGGTAATTTCCCTGGTTCTGACTCTGCATCGCTGTCTCTCCTTCGGCTTTCGACAAACAAAACTCTGGTGTTTCCGTTGTCTTCTTCCTTCTCTCTGTTTGCTTACCAACTGATAAAATATATTAAAATTTTAAAAATTCCGATGTTGAAGAAACTATGGATACAGAACAGATGGTAAAATCGCCTAAGCACCCATTTCATATTCTCTTTCTTGAAATTCAGACTTCAAGTTTCAACCCACTAAATGATTCTCAAATTTTGACCAAAAAAAAATCATTCTCAAATTACTCTTGATAGTGTGGCAAATGAAAAGATAATCTTTAAAGCAAGTAGGTGACATGGTAAATTTAACATTCCTGCATAAATGTGGCATATTTTTACCGCAAAATGGATGATCTCAAGCTTACCAAATATAGTATAAGCTAATTATTCAGAGTCAATTTCACCAGAATTGTCCTAAATTTCCTATCTTGAAGCTCCTTGATAGCCCAACAAGATTTGGGTTTGAAAAGAGCATACAACTCCACAATTCTCCTTCAAGCTTGTTGAGAAATTTTATGAGCAAAGGCTGCCATGGTGGTTGGTTTGGTGATATAGGGCTTATTCCCAAATATTTTGGAGCCATTCCAAATACGGGTTCGAATTCCTCAGTCGTTCCTTGAATTCAAAAAGCCTTAGTTTGCTTGCAATGTAGCTCTTATAATGCCAATTCTACTCCTATTAGCACCGTGGTGAATGGTGGTAACGGGCTTGCTCAAATGAGCAGTAGCTATGGCTTCATTGCAAGTGTAGAACTCCTATAATAACTCGGCTATATAGATCAACAAGATGAATGGTTATGATTACGTTGATGAATGGTTATGATCATGTTGGTCTACTTAAATTGAGTCTATTTAAGAACCTTCTCGTTATACAATAATGAAAACGAATCTAGAGTGTGCCCGGTGTAGAGGTTTAGACCACCAAACTGTCTTGTCTTAGCAAAATCAGCTTACTATTTGTTTGGTAAAGAAGAAAAAACTGCACCTCCCATTTTCTATGTTCGGAAGTTTGAAAAACTGATTTACTAAGAAATGAGTTTTGAGGGCCTTTGACGGTCTAAAAAATCCCCAAATAGACCAATTCTGCAAATCAAGTCTAGCATTTTCGCCAAATTTATGGTAATTAAGGGAAAACGAAACCTATTTAGATAACATAAACTTTGGTGTTGTATTTGGTTGACATCTTGATTTAATTTTCGCAAGGTCAAACTAAATCCTAATTGACCCAACTAAGACCAAAGTTAACGGACCGGCCACACCAAATAAAAACATCATCATTAAGCTCTTTTATACGTTGTCCACACTACGAGTCTTTTCCTAGTTCCTACGTAGTAGCAATGTAACATAGGTTTTGGTGAGGAATTGTTTTTCCTCGTTTTTTAGTTCTTGATACCAAATGCCAACCTTTCCTAGGTAATGCAAATAATTTGACTCGATCAAGCACTCTCCGTTGACCTTCCCTCACTGCATGTAATAAACTAATTTAATCGAACACATGTTGCTAATTTACACAGTTTTATTTATGTATATCATATCCTAACTTCAATATAAAGATGTGGAACATTACATCTGCTAGCTCTGTGCATAAAAATGTAGGCATTAGGCAACACTCTAAAATGGGGCACGTGGTTTGTTAATGGCTCACTTCCATAGAGAGAGTTTCCTTCGCGGGTTCAAATGAGCTCAAGCATGCCATGATCAGGGTCACCACGAGGTCGCCGCCGCCTCCGCCTATGGTCAGCCCTACCAATAAATACAAGAACCTTATGTATTCACCACCGTCACTGTCACTTTAAGCCAATGGCCTCACACCACGTTGTCATCGAAACTATTTATCCAATCAATTAAGACTATGTCCAATTGTCCCCCTCGTGTGTGTATGGCATGGAACTCTTCCCAATCAATCAGTGAGCCAATAGACAAAATAGACTCGATAATACATCAGCATGGCATCAGGTTCAGTCGAATTTATCCATTTGTGATATCTTCACCTTTGGCCACGATCCATGAATGTTCTGTCATATGTTTAATTCGATGGTCATTTCATCTTCCTTTTATGCTATAATGTCTTCTCATACTTTGAACTTATTAATCTTTGACTATGTTGACATGGAACATGGAGGGAATCATGTGAAAAGGGAATGACGTTAGTGGACTAAACAGTGCTTTCACAATACTAACTTCATATCAAATTGAAGGCGTACACAGATTATATATCTGTGAAAGATTATTCCTATGCATTGGTGGAATTTTTGACAACAGTGCACCCTTCAATTTTGATGACTAAGTCATGCGCATGTCTGTCAAGAGATCATCTAATATGTGTAATTGATGTTTAAACAGTATGGTCATTGTAAAAGAAAACTAAACCTCATCGATTTGACATAACTCCGGCTACATAACTCCAAGCGAATGAGTTACTATGCATCGTCTCTAGATTAATTACCCATTTAGGTAGTTCGGACATATCAATTCCAAGCATATGTCACGGTAAAAGGCGGAAATTATTGTGTGGATTCTGTATATGTATTGTGTCCATCTGCACTATTCAATTTGGTAGGTCTCGTGTGAAATTCATTGCGATCCCCAAGTTTTAGCGGTGCAGATGGATCCAAAGTGCAGGCACCGGGCTCATGCGGTAATGCTCATATAGTCCTTGTAAACTAGAGTGCCTCTGTACTGCAATATATGTGAAATTTCTCCAATTTCCCAAGGTTGAGGGGTGACTTAAATTGGTTAGTTAGGCCTAATTACCCTAACCATATCGGATCAAAATATGAAATTTAATGGCTGTTTTTAATTACTTAGGAAGAGATATGTGGTAAGGATCAAAGCCCCCCAACAAAGCATATCTGGCACATAAATCAGTTCGAACACTTCTTTAAACTGGACAACCCAACAACATGGAACTGGGTCAAATGATTAGGACTTGTACCTTATCCATTTGTCATCTCAGGTTCGCCATCCTCTGTGCCTCCACGGACTGTGATTACGCTGATTCGGTGGAGCAGGGTGGCAAGGGTTTAGGGGTCGCTTATTGTACCACTTTAAGCAATTTGACGGAATTGTCGATGTCCAAAGACGGATAGACTCGATTCAACCATTTCTGTAAGTTGGAAAACTTAATCCCACAAAAAGCGAACGTTAGAGGAGTAAATCAGAACTTTTTTTTTGTCGCTAGAGGAGTATATAAGTACTTAGCCCGTTGAGAAAATGTCAAACTTTTTTTTCCGGGAAAATGGAGATACATTTTTTCCTTGGATACGTAAGGCCTCAGTTCAAGATCAATGTTTCGTCCACAAGTCGTTTTCTGTAGTTGCAAGAAGGCAACGGCGTTAACAGGGAAGATTTCCACGGTGCGCTTCCACGAAACTTGCAGAGAAGGCGTTTGTCTCGCCCACTTCCACCTAAATCCCGCGTTTTCTGTTGACTGGATTGTGAGTTGACCAGTCACAAGAGAAGCAAATTGCCAAGTCCCATTTGTCGGCTGGAATCATCAATGCAACAGTGCAATATAAAAATCTGCCACTGTGCAGCTGCCTTGACTCGGCAATTTGCTTAACTATCGCAATCATTGTTGTGTTATCGGAGTTTAGAAGTCATCGGAAAACTTCGCCGAATAGACTTTGCCGTCGCCTTAAGCCGATGGCCTCGCACCGCGTTGTTATCGAAATTGCTTATCCAATCAATTAAGACTGTCTAATCATCTATGTGTGTTCGTGTGTGTGTGGCATGGAACTCTTCCCAATGAATTAGTGAGCCAATAGACAAAATAGACCCGACAATACATCACCATGGCATCAAGTTCAGTCTAATCGATCCATTTGTGATATCTTCACCTTTGGCCATAATACATTACTGTTCTGTCATATGGCTAATCCGGTTTTCATTTCATCTTCCTTGTATGCTATGATGTCTTCTCATACCTTGGAACTTATTTGTCTTTCATTATGTTGACGAGGAACATGGAGGGAATTATGTGAAAAAAGAATGACATTAGTGGACTACTTAGTGCTTTCGCAATACTAACTTCAATATAAAATTTGATGGCGTATACAGAATATATATTTGTGAAAGATAATTCATATGCATTGGTGGAATTGTTTACAGGAGTGCAGGCTTCAATTTTGATGATCAAGTCATACGCATGTCTGTCGAGATCATCTGATATGTGTAATTGATTTTTAAACAATTTGGCCATTCTAGAAAAAAACATAACTTCAGCTGCCTAACTCCTCGCTAATGAGTTACTATGTACCATCTCTAGATTCATTATTAATTTTAGGTACTTCGAATATATCAATTCCAAACGTATGTCAGTAAGATGTAGAAATTATCGTATGAATTGTGCATATGCCTAGTGTCCATCCGAACTATTATATTTGATAGGTCTCGTGTGAAATTCGTTGTGATCCACTAGTTTTAGTGGTGCAGATGGATCCAGAGTGCAGGCACCAGGCTCACGCGATAATACTCAATGTGATGTGCATTATAGTCCTCCTTGTAAACTAGAGTGCCTCTGCACAGCAATATATGTGAAATTTCTCCAATTTCCCAAGTTTGTGGGGTGACTTAAATTGGTCACTTGGGCCTATTGATTACCCTAATATCGGATCAAAATATGATATTAAATAGCTGATTTTAAATACTTAGGAGTAGATACATGGTAAGGATCAATGCCCCCAACAATGCAGATCTGGCACATAAGTCGGTTCTAACACTTCTTCAAACTGGACAACCCAACAACACGGAACCGTGTCGGATGATTGGGACCTGTACTATATACATTTCTCATCTCAGGTTCGCCATGCTCTGTACCTCCACCAACCGTGATTATGCTGATTCGAGGGAACCTAGGTAGAGCAGGCGGCAAGGGTTCAGGGGTCGCTCACTATGCCGCTTAAGCAATTTGACGAAATAGTCGACAGCCAATAACGGAAATACTTGATTCATCAATTTTCGGTAAGTTAGAAAACTTAATTACACAAAAAGCGAACGTTAGAGGAGTAAATCTGTACATAACCCTTCAAGAAAATGTCGAAAACATTTTTTCTGGGAAAATAGAGATACGTGTTTTCCTGGGATATACGAGGCCACAGTTCAAGATCAATGCTTCGTCCACAAGGCGTTTCTGTAGCTGCAAGAAGGCAACCGCGTTAACAGAGAAGAATTCCACGGCAAAAGTTGCCGAGAAGGCGTTTGTCTCGCCCCCTTCCACCTAAATCCCGCGTTTTCTGCTGACTGGATTGTGAGTTGACCAGTCACAAGAGTAGCAAATTGCCAAGTCCCATTTGTCGGCTGGAATCATCAATGCAACAGTGCAATATAAAAATCACCGGGGCCCAATGGAAATGCAGCTGCCTTGACTTGGCAGTTTGCTTAGCTATCGCAATCAGCGTTGTGCCATCGGAGTTTAGGAGCCATTGGAAGACTTCGCCAAATAGACGAGCTCAAGCCCATTTGGATGTTCATTCAAAGGATTCTTTCTTTTGGTCTCGGACGGTGCTAGCACACTGCTATAGCCTATTTCCTTCTGGCCTGAGTTTTGATCTCCTGAGATCATTGAGCAAGAGAAATGGCAGAATCCGCAGTGTCCTCTTTGCTTGAGAAGCTTGCTACGTTCGTTGAGAAAGAGGTGAAACTATTGACAGGGGAGCGTGGAGAAATTGAACTCATCAAGGATGAGTTTGAGCGCATGAAGGCCTTCTTAGCAAGTGCCGAGTCATCGCAAGAAGATGACCCTGAGCTGAAGGTATGGGTGAAACAGGTCAGAGAGGTTGCATACGATGCGGAGGATATTCTGGATGAATTCACGCTCAACTCGGCAAGCGATCACGGAGATGGGGTCATGAGGTACTTTCACAGGATCAAGCCATCCATACAGAACTTGAACGCACACCGTCATATCTCCTCCAAAATAGCTGATATCAAGACAAGAGTGGACGGCATCAGCGAAGGGCGTCGGCGATACCATTTCCAATCGTATTGCATGGAACAAAGCGCGAGCGCATCCACCATAGGCACCTCATGGCACGATCTCAGGGAGGACATTTTTCTGGTCGAGGAAGATGAACTGGTGGGGATTGACAAGCCGAGAGCAGAGCTTATTAAGTGGCTTGTTGACGGAGACCCCAGACTTGAAGTTGTATCAATCTTAGGGATGGGGGGTTCAGGGAAGACCACTCTGGCCAAAAGAGTCTACGACAATCAGCGAGTAAAAGCCTACTTCCAAAGCCATGCATGGATCACTGTCTCAAAGTCTTATAAGATTCAGGATATTTTGAGGGACATAATTGAACAACTTCATGAAGAAATTAAGCAACCGATCCCTCAAGGAATAGAAAGCATGAATAGGAGGAGGCTCACGCAGATGGTGAAAGACTTACTGCAGCAAAAGAGGTACGTTATTGTTCTAGATGATGTATGGAACTTGGAAGCTCTAGAAGGTATAAAAAATGTAGTGCCTAATAGCAGTTGCAGTAGCCGAATAATAATCACTACTCGCATAGCTGACATCGCTATTATGTCATCTGACCAATCAAAGGTTTATACCCGTGAGCCCTTGTCCCCAGAAGAATCATGGTTCTTATTCTGCAAGAAAGCCTTCCGTGGGAATCCCTGTCCTCCTCACCTAGAACACTTTTCTCAACAAATTTTGAAAAAATGTGAGGGTTTGCCACTTGCCATAGTGGCAATTGGTGGTCTTCTCTTTGCAAAAGATGTCCAAGAATGGGAGATGATTTCTCGCAGCCTTGCTGCAGAACTAGAATGCAATGACATGATGCAAAAATTCAGAAAAATTCTCAGCTTGAGCTACAATGATTTGCATTATAACTTGAAAAGCTGCTTTTTGTACCTGGGAGTATTTCCAGAGGATCATGAGATTGAGCGTATGAGGCTCATCCGTCTGTGGATTGCAGAAGGATTTGTTGAGGAAAGAGAAGGGATGACACAGGAGGAGGTTGCTGAAAGATACTTGAAGGAGCTTATAAATAGAAGTTTGGTGCAAATTGCAGAAACTGATTTAGACGGAAGGCTAAGAAGTTGTAGGGTACATGACCTAATGCGTGAAAGTATCCTTTCTAAGTTAAGGGAAGAAAACTTTGTTTCTTTTGCATCCGAGCAAAAAACAAAATCGCACGAAAAAGTCCTGCGTCTGTCGGTTCAATACACCTGCAACGACGTACTGAACCAGCTAAATCTCCCAAGCCTACGCACTCTGCTCATTTTTGAGTCAGGAAAATTGTCAAGCTCGGATGAGCAATCTGTCCCAAGTGGCTCCAAGCTGCTGAGGGTGTTAGATATGAGAGGTTCATCCCTTCACAAGTTCCCTCAACAATTGCCAGTTCTGTTCCACTTGAAGTATCTAAGTTTGAGAAGCACCAACGTGAGCATCATTCCTAGGTCAATTGGGAAACTCCAAAATCTGGAGACTCTGGATCTTAAATACACGTTGGTCTCTGAGCTGCCTACGGAGATAACCAAGCTCAAGAAACTACGGCATCTGTTGGTGTATCGTGATGCAGAAATCACAGCTTCTCAACCCTTGGTTATCAGAAAGGGATTTTCAGCTCCCCAGGGCATCGGAGCGCTAACATCACTGCAGAAATTGTATTGCGTAAAAGCCGGAGGTGGTCGGAGCAAGAATACAATGCAAGAGATTGGAGAGTTAGTTCAACTAAGGAGGCTGGGTGTAACGGACCTAAAGAAAGATGATGCAGAGGAACTATGCCACTCCCTCGAGAAGATGACCCATCTTCGATCACTGGAAGTGGTTGCAGAAAGTGACTCTGAAGTAATTGATTTGGATTTTCTATCTTCACCTCCCCCGCTCCTTCGGGGTCTATATATCAGAGGATGTCTAAAGAAGCTGCCTCGTTGGCTTCCTCTGCTGAACAATCTGGCCAGAGTGAGTTTGGGACAGAGCAGATTGAAATCGAGCCCCCTAGTTGCGCTCCAGAATTTGCCCAATCTCGTGGAGCTTGTTCTGATTGATGCCTTTGATGGGGAAACACTGGACATTGGAGATGGAGGGTTCCCGAAGCTCAAGGAATTGCACCTCGCCCGTCTGGAAAATCTGAGATCTGTGCTGATGAATGGCCAGGCAATGCCTTGCCTTCAGAGTCTCTTCATTGGCGAATGCAGGCACTTGGAGTGGCAATCATTACTGGTTGTCATCCGCGGCCTCACCCTCCTCAAGAGTCTCCGATTCGTTGAGATGACAGAAGAATTTGCTCTGGAGTTCTATCCGTACGGAAGTAGCGGAATGAGGGAGCTTATTCTGCAAGAGTACTACGAGGAGGTGATGGAGCGTAACCCGGAAGTTTCCTTCGTATGGCGGAAAGAGGATCACTGGGATCGATATGATCTTAGCCTCGATGGCTATAATGCCATCAAGCGTAGGGTGATGAGCCGCGTTGAGGTTCTCCCCGAAGAGAAGGACGGATTGGCATCACGCAAACGGAGGCGTAAATCTGTATGATAGACAGTTGGGCACTCCATATTTTATTTTCTTTTCATTTTCTTTTTTCCCTTTTTCTCTCATTTCCTGTTTGATAAATTTCGAGATATTTTCATTCCGTTCGTTGGCCTCATCCTAAAACGTGAAATCAGCTAATACAACTTTATCCATTATTAAAATACATTCTAATAAAATATATGAGTGTTTTGATGAATATTTGTGTGATAAGAAAGATTCGAAGTCAGATTTGAAGTCAATGCTGACACCCACGCACAATCAAGTTGTTCTTATTGGTCAAAATGGAATACCAATTCCTAATGTATTTATTGACTGTGTATAATTTTAACGTGCACCTTATTTATGTTGGGGATGAACATTTCTCCGTTCAATTTACTTTTTAATCTTTTAAATACTTGGATAAACTTGGTATATGCCACGTATTACAAATTAATATGTACCCAAAAATTTGGTATACGAGTACGCGTTAAATATGTGAAAATATTAATGGACTCGCAAAATACAGATATGCGAAGAATATATGTAAAACACATTAACAAAAATCTTTAGATTAAGCAAAACTAAAAGTTCATATTAGAAAAGTTGCAATAATTCAAATGAATGGAACCCAAATAGCGACAAAAATAAAGTGTAAACTGAAGTGACAGCTAGCCAGTACTGATCATCTTTTGTGGCACGACCGACGTTAATATGGATAGCATTTGCAATTCTTTTAAAAATTTTCTAATTTTTTTTCTTTTTTTACGTCAGCACTAGCCATGCCACGCAAGACGGTTGGCGCTGATTAGGTCATCAAATTAGTGATTTCCAGTAAAAATTAATTAGAACAACTAAATTGACAATTATTAAAAAATTAATGATTAAATTGGTAAATCATCAGCAGAGCTGCTGAAATTCTAGGGGAAGACGAAGCTGCCGTCGCTTGTGGGGGCAGAGTCATGTGGCCACTCACCAACTTCAGAGTCGTTCCAAAAATAATGCTGGGTGGGTGTTTGGAGTCATGTTCATCCGAGGAACCTTCAGTTTGTTGCATTAGACAAATGCAATGCAAACTTGGTCATCTCTCTCTCTCTCTGTCTTTCTCAAGAAATTATTCACATCATTGGGATAATTGATAGGCAACGTTTATACCCAACTTTTGACAGAGACGGTCCCTTCGTGCTTCTGAGAGATACATGAACCTGTTTCTCGATCAGATCAGGCAAGTCCACAGTCTCCCCTCCACTCAGGATCCAAGGATGTCCTACTCAAGAAAAACAGAGCAGAAATAGGGGAAAAGGAATACCATAAGAGAGGCACAAAAAGATTAAAAAGTATCATTCCCTAGATTAAGATGATTGCTCAACCTTGCGGAGATTAACACGTTAATGCAAGGTGACATTCCTTAGATTTGTAAAACGTTGAAAAAGTAAGTTAACCCATTTACTTTCAGTTCATTCAGAAAAGAACTTTTCTCCAATTCTTTTTATGTAGCAATATAGAATCCAAGTATTTAGCTGCAAAGACCTTTCAACACCAGTTAATCTACTAGAATATTTTTTGAATATATTTTTTTCTTTTCACAAAAAAAAAGGAAAAAGAAATCAAATGGATGAAGAAACGAGAGGCCAAAAAGTTGGAAGCACTCACTCGAGGCCTGCTCTGCAGAAATCCTCCTGGAAACATCCCTGCAAATCATCTTCCTCAACATGTCTTTCACGGCCGCCAACACCGTCCTTAGGCCCTCGCTGAAATCCTCAGGTTCCCCTGCAGCACCACCTCGAAGACCTCTGGGGCCGACTCGCCCTGGAATGGTGGCGACCCGACGATCATCACATAAAACACCGCTACAGCGCTCCACACGTCCACCTCCTTGCCGTACTCCCTCCCCATCAGCACCTCTGGCACAAAGGTGCACGGCATCCTCCACGGGCCCACCCTCATGCAATTAAGCCACCCAGCCGAAGTCCGCCAGCTTCACGACGTCCCTTGAATCGAAGAGCATGTTCTCAGGCTTCATGTCCCGGTGAACAACGGCCTGGCAGTGGCAATGCACGAGGGCATGAAGGAGTTACACCAAGCACAAGGCGGTCTCAGGCTCAGGGAGGGCCTTATGGGACAATATGCAGTCGTAGAGAGTGTCAGGTTCGCAGTGGTCCAGCAAGAGGGAGAGGCGGTCGTCGTTCTCACAGGCGTCAAGGTTCTGAAGAATGGGAGGGTGAGGAGAGAAGAGGGTCCTGAGCTTGGGTTCCCTGACGAGGCATTGGCGGTAAGTGGCGTCAGAGAGACGGCACTTGTCGAGGACCTTGCAGGCGGCCAAGGAGTTGTCGGGGGAGGAGAAGCAGCGGAATATGGTGCCGAAACGGCCACGGCATATTTTCACAGCGGCTGGCATGTTGCTCGTTATGCGCATTTTTCGGTATCTGTTTCTTCTATGTCTCTGTCTAAATGTGATTTTCCGACAGCCGGTGACTTTGCTTTTAATAGGAGGCAATGGGCTTCTTCGATTTTGGAATAGGTGCGACGGAGGACATGGAGAGATTGTCTCGAGTTGAGAAATGGTTTTTAATTGCATTTACAAGTTTGTTGTATGACTCATTCTCCAGCAAAATGGTTTATGTACATATAATAAAAGGTTTTATCGAATAAGAGGTGACAATTTTGTGAGAGAAAATGTTAACGGGCGGATCATATTAAACACGAACCGAAAAGTTTGACATATTACTTTTTCAATCATATTAGTAATATAGCTCTATGGCTATGCTATCGTTATTCTAATTTTATTTTAACACGATTCTTGTTCCTTCGTGGGAGTGTATGTGTGCTGCGGAAAAATGATTGGATTGGGACGATTAGTACCAGCGATCCCGATTCTGAGTTGGCAAGCCTATTACCGTCTTGAAACCGTGCCTCTTTCCCATTTTTCCTTTTTCTCTCCACGTTTCTCTTCCGTCGCCCTTTCCATTGACCTTACGTCCCAACGATGTCTCCCTCTCTCTCCACCCCCTTGTTGGCACCCACGCCACCGTTGATGCCCTTGCGCCGCCCGTCAACCTTCCCCTCCCGGCTTCTCTCTCACAGAGCTCGCGGGTTCCGATCACGAGAGCCCAAGCTCGGCTCGACCAGGTGGGGATCACATGAATCACGACCTCCAAAATACTTTCTTTCCATTATAAGATCTCCCAGTTAAAGGTTGGGACCTTCTGGCTCTTTGTTGTGCAAGGCAAACGTTGCATCTTTCCTTTCGTCCCTCGCAAATTCCAGCGTTAAAATTGTCACGGAACGTTATACATTCTCTTCAACACGGTCGAAATATCGTGCTTCATTTGACGTGCCTTATTTTCTGGTGTTCGGCTGATGTTTTTTCTCATACGGCTTATAATTTGTCTCTATAGGGTATTATTTGTTAAGAAAGCGGGGCCCCCACTAGTCAGACCGTCCCGACCGACGGTCAAATCATAATATCTTGGCAAATCTACAATTATAATTGTTGGTCCTAGTAATGCGAAGTCTGTGTTATAATTGATTATGATCATGAGCTGGTTTATCCAAACCCACGAGGTCGGTCGCTGTAGTTAGGGTTTCTAAATTAATTGTTCCTAAAGAGTCCCAGAAAACCTTGGCAGATGCTGCGAGGACGATGAGACTTGGTCAAGCCCTCTTAATTTCTTCGAGCGTCCGAGACCTCGTTTTACTTATCTTATGTACGTGGAAAATGTTTGACGCTTTTAAGAATCATTTGATAAAACAAATGAAATGGAATTGCTATATATTTTCGCGTAATTATACATGTTGGTCAATGGAAGGACAAGCTCTTTTTTGGGGTAATTCCGCTCAATGAATGTTATATTATATTGGGTTTGGAATTCTTTAATAGTGCAAATGCCATGATCGATATGAGAAACAAGTCGATTATTGTCATCGACCCAAAATGTCCATCGATAGTTCCAATGATCTATGGGTTGACAAAGACCAAGAGCATCTCCACGATACGACTTATGAATGAAGGGCCAAGAGTTGAGCAGCTCACAACCGAGTCAAACACGAAGACACAACCTTTGGAGAAGCTGAACGAGGAGTTGAGGCAACCGACGCCAACTCAAAGTAAGATGCTGATTCATGTGCTTTTTCAGGAAATAGAGTTCTTGCCAAGCAACATGGAAATGGTCGAACCAAAAAAGAAGTTGCTTGTGGAGCAACTTGGGATTCGAGAGCCATATAATCAACAAGTCGAGAAAGGAAAAATCAAGCGGCATCGGAGATGGAAGAATCAACAACGATTGAGAAAATTGACAATCCAAAGGAAGGATGCGATCGGAGAGGACGTTGCTCGAATGGGTGGGGGAGAATGTCACGGTTCCATGATTCTCAAGGCTCAATGTACTGAGGATGGGTCCTAGGGAACGGAATAAAACTACTTCTTGAAAATGTACACTTGTATTAATGAGGTAAATGGTAGTCTTATTTTAAATAGAAGAAAATATAGTTGAGAAGAGTAGATCTTCATATGTATAAATAGATGTGCTCTTCCCCACATTTGTATCATCCGACATTTGTGCAATAAAAGCACCTTCTCTCCCAAAACTTCTCTCTTAAACACACACACACACACACACACACACACACACACTCTCTCTCTCTCTCTCTCTCTCTCTCTCTCTCTCTCTCTCTCTCTCTCTCTCTCTCTCTCTCTCTCTCTCTCTCTCTCTCTCTCTCTCTAAATTGGATAAGTTAGTGAGTGAGCATCAATCCTTGGAACAAAAAGGCTTGACTTAGAAGATCCATCAAACCAACGAAAGCCTAAGTCGCTGCATGGTCTCGATCTTGCGCATCGATCCGTGACACTTGTCTCTCTGTTGACCTTCCCTCACTGCATGTAATAAACTAATTTAATCGAACACATGTTGCTAATTTGCACATTATTGTATATCATATCCTAACTTCTATATAAAGAAGTAGAATATTATACGGCCGCCGACGAGCCACATCTAGTCTAGCATGCACGCCGTCGCCTGACGTCGTGCAACCCCAGGTGGCAGTCACCAGGGTCGCGCAACCCAGGCCACAGTCACCTAGGAGGTTGTGACCTCAGACGACCGTCGCCGAGGTCGTGCGACCTTGCTGGCCCTTCGTCGTCCCAATTTGGCCTCAACGGCCGCCCTCACGCAAAAAAAGATGAACAGTAACAATGATGGGCAAAACCAAAATATTAAATAATTGGTGATGGTAGTTTTGGAAGAAAAAAATTAGTTTCAGCATTCCCAATGCTGGCTTTCGACCGAAAGCCCATTGGGAGCGCTTGTCAAATGCCCCCGCATTTCCCCAAGGGGCTTTGGAAGCCGAAAGCTCATTGGGAAAACTAACCCAACCGGCGCCGTATTAAACATCGCCACTGTAACATTAAGCCGATCGCCTCGCATCGCGTTGTCATCGAAATTGCTTATCCAATCAATTAAGACTATGTCCAATTTTCCCCCTCGTGTGTGTTCGTGTGTGTGTGGGGCATGGAACTCTTCCCGATGAATTAGTGAGCTCATAGACAAAATAGACCCGATAATACATCACCGTGGCATCGGGTTCCGTCGAATCGATCCATTTGTAATATCTTCACCTTTGGCCATGATCCATGAATGTTCTGTCATATGTCTAATTCGATGTTCATTTCATCTTCCTTATATGCTATGATGTCTTCTCATACTTTGAACTTATTTATCTTCGAGCATGTTGACGAGGAACATGAAGGGAAATATGTGAAAAAAGAATTACGTTAGTTAACTAAACAGTGCTTTCACAAAACTAATTTCAGTATCAAATTGTATAGCCTACACAGATCATACATCTGTGAAAGATTATTTATACGCATTGGTGAAATTTTTTACAGGAGTGCACGCTTCAATTCTGATGACCAGGTCATGCGCATGTCTATCAACAGATCATCTAATGTGTAATTGATTTTTAAAAAATTTGGCCATCGTAGAAAAAAAACTCAACCTCATCTTTTTGACATAACTTCAGCTACCTAGCTCCTTGAGAATGGGTTACTATGTACCGTCTCTAGATTAATTCCCCTTTATGGATACTTTGAACATATCAGTTTCAAATTTATGTCACAGTAAGATGCGGAAAGTATTGCATGAATTGTGTATACGCCTTGTATCCATCTGAACTATTCAATTTGGTAGGTCTCACATGAAATTCATTGTGATTTATAAGTTTTAGTGGTGCATATGAATCTAGAGTGCAGGCACTGGGCTCAAGCGGTAATACTCATAGTCCTCCTTGTAATTTAGAGTGCCTCTGCACTGCAATATATGCGAAATTTCTCCAATTGTCCAAGGTTATGGGATGACTTAAATTGGTCAGTTGGGCATATCGATTACCTTAACCATATTGGACAAAATATGATATTTAATTACTTAGGAGGAGATATGTGGTACGAATCAAGCACCCACAAGAAAGCACATCCGGCACATAAATCGGTTCAAATACTTCTTCAAATTGGACAACCCAACAAGTTAAATGGAACTGGGTCAGATGATTAGGACTCGTACTTTATTCCTCTCTCATCTGAGATTCCCCTTCCTCCGTGCCACGATGAACCGTGATTACGCTAATCAGGGTACCTAGTCGAAGCACGGGGGCAAGGGTTCAAGGGTCACTCACTATGCCACTTAAGCAAATTGACGATATAGTCACGGCCAATGACCGAAGGACTTGATTCAGTTTAAGTGAGAGAACTTAACGACTCAAAAGTTGAGAGTTAAGAGGGTTAAATCGGTACTCATTTGTGAGAAGCGGTTCCCCTAATTTTTCTTGAAAATAACCATGATTAGGAGAATTACCAATTTGCGAGAGGTTACTACCACAGCCTTATGCTCTAAATTTTACCTTGCTAGTTTTTACTGTGTGTGTGCATTTAGTTAATATTAAGAAATATTTAAGCATAGTTTTAAATTTTTTTTTGTCTTGCTCATTCTCGGTTTGTTGTCGGCTGGAATCATCGATGGAACGATGCAAGATAAGAATCTGGCACTGGGGTAAAGCTAGCCTATATACCTTACCCCCGAGGAGCAACCAAAGAAAGCTCCAATTCCTTTAGTTTGGGGCCCTTTCTTGAAATGCTTTACTTGGCAGTTTTCTTAGCTATCAGGTATGGAATAACCATATTGGATGTGTCAAATGGATGCCGAATGTATGAGCTGAAGCCTATTTGGATGTCCAATTCAAAGGATTCTTGTGGTTTCAGACGGTACTAGCAAACTTCTATACCCTATTTCCTTCCTGACTAAGTTTTGATCCTGTGCGATCAGTGAGCAAGAGAGATGGCAGAATCCGCAGTGTCCTTTTTGGTCGAGAAGCTTGCTATGTTGGTCGAGAAAGAGGTGAAACTATTGAAAGGGGTGCGTGGAGAAATTGAATTCATGAAAAATGAATTTGAGGAAATGAAGGCCTTTCTAGCAAATGTCGAGTCATTGCAAGACGATCACCGAGTTGAAGGTATGGGTGAAACAGGTCAGAGAGGTTGCATACGATGTGGAGGACATTCTGGATGAATTCACGCTCAAATTGGCAAGAGATCACGGCGATGGGTTCAGGAGGTGCTTTCACAAGATCAAGTCATCCATACAGAACTTGAAAGCACGCCATCATCTCTCCTCCAAAATAGCTGATATCAAGTCAAGAGTCATCAGCACCGGCGAAAGGCATCGGCGATACGATTTCAAGTCATATAGCACAGAGCAAAGTGCGAGCGCGTCCACCAGAGGCGCCTCATCGCACAACCTCAGGGAGGATGCTTTTCTAGTCAAGGAACGTGATCTGGTAGGGATTGACGAGCCGAGAGAAGAGCTTATTAAGTGGCTTTTCGATGAAGAACCTGGACTTGAAGTTGTATCAATCTTAGGGATGGCGGGTTCTGGAAAGACTACTCTGGCGGGAAGAGTCTACGACAATCACCAAGTAAAAGCCCACTTTCAAAGCCATGCATGGATCAGTGTCTCAGAGTCTTATAAGATTGAGGTTATTTTGAGGGACATGATTGCACAACTTCATGGAGAAATTGAGCAACCGCTCCCTCAAGGAATAGAATTCAAGAAGAGCACGAGTCTCAAGCAGATAGTGAAAGACTTTCTGCAGCAAAAGAGGTACGTCATTGTTCTAGACGATGTATGGAACTTAGAAGCACTAGAAGACATAAAAAATGCAATGCCTAATAACAATTTCTGTGGCCGAATAATAATCACTACTCGCATAGCTGACGTCGTTACTGGCTCATCCAGCCCATCAAAAGTTTATTGCCTTAAGCCTCTGTCTCCAGAAGAATCATGGCTCTTATTCTGCAAGAAAGCCTTCCGTGGGGATATCTGTCCTCCTCAACTAGAAAACGATTCTCGACAGATTTTGAAAAAATGTGAGGGGTTTGCCACTTGCCATAGTGACAATTGGTGGTCTTCTCTTTACAAAAGATGTTCAGGAATGGGGAAGGATTTCTCGTAGCCTTGCTGCAGAACTAGAAAGCAATGACAAAATGCAAAATTTCAGGAAAATTCTCAGCTTGAGCTACAATGATTTGCATTATAACTTGAAAAGCTGCTTTTTGTACCTGGGAGTATTTCCAGAGGATCATGAGATTGAGCGTATGAGGCTCATCCGTCTGTGGATTGCAGAAGGATTTGTTGAGGAAAGAGAAGGGATGATGCAGGAGGAGGTTGCTAAAATATACCTGAAGGTGCTTATAAACAGAAGTTTGGTGCAAATTGCAGGAACAACTTTAGACGGAAGGCTAAGAAGTTGTAGGGTACATGACCTAATGCGTGAAAGTATCCTGTTTAAGTTAAGGGACGAAAACTTTGTTTCTTTTGCATCTGAACAGAAAGCAGAATTGCACGAAAGAGTCCGGCGTCTGTCGGTCCAATACACCCACAACGATGCACTGAACCAGCTAAATCTCCCTAGCCTACGCTCTCTGCTCATTTTTGAGTCAGGAAAAATGTCAAGCTCGGATGAGCAATTCGTCCCAAGTGGCTCTAAGCTGCTGAGGGTGTTAGACCTGAGAGGTTCATCCCTTCACAAGTTCCCCCAACAAAAACCAGCTCCGTTTCACTTGAAGTATCTAAGTTTGAGAAGCACCAACGTGAGCATCATTCCTAGGTCAATTGGGAAACTCCAAAATTTGGAGACTCTGGATCTTAAACGCACGTTGGTCTCTGAGCTGCCTATGGAGATAACCAAGCTCAAGAAACTACGGCATCTGTTGGTGTATGGTGATTCAGAAATCACAGCTTCTCTACTCTGGAGTACTAGAAAGGGATTTTCAGCTCCCCAGGGCATTGGAGCACTAACATCACTGCAGAAATTGTATTGCGTAAAAGCCGGAGGTGGTCGGAGCAAGAATACAATGCAAGAGATTGAAGAGTTAGTTCAACTAAGGAGGCTGGGTGTAAGGGACCTGAAGAAAGATGATGCAAAGGAACTATGCCACTCCCTCGAGAAGATGACCCACCTTCGATCACTAGAGGTGGTTGCAGAAAGTGAGTCTGAAGTAATTGATTTGGATTTTCTATCTTCACCTCCCCCGCTTCTTCGGACTCTATATATCAGAGGATGTCTAGAGAAGCTGCCTCGTTGGCTTCCTCTGCTGAACAATCTGGCCAAAGTGAGTTTGGGACAGAGCAGATTGAAATCGAGCCCCGTAGTTGCGCTCGAGAATTTGCCCAATCTCATGCGGCTTCAACTGATTGATGCCTTTGATGGGGAAACATTGGATATTGGAGATGGAGGGTTCCCGAAGCTCAAGGAATTGTACCTCGCCCGTCTGGAAAATCTGAGATTTGTGTCGATGAGTGGCCAGGCAATGCCTTGCCTTCAGAGTCTCCTCATTGGCGAATGCAGGCACTTGGAGTGGCAATCATTACTGGTTGTCATCCGCGGCCTCACCCTCCTCAAGAGTCTCCGATTCGTTGAGATGACAGAAGAATTTGCTCTGGCGTTCTATCCGTACGGCAGTAGCGAAATCAGGGAGGGTATTCTGCAAGAGTACTATGAGGAGGTGATGGAACGTAACCCGAAAGTCTACTTCATATGGGGGACAAAGGATGACTACGAGTGGCATGATCTTGGCCTCGATGGCTATAATGCCATCAAGCGTAGGGTGATGAGCCGCGTTGAGGTTCTTCCTCAAGTATCGTAGATCATAGCGATGTTAGTGGGCCCCTACGAGTCCCCTTGGTCCGTCATTGATCCTCAAGAGGACCCTCACCACGAGAAAGAAGATCCTCCGGTGCTTTTATGATTTCTTCCATTTTCAATATTTTTATCCGAACCTTTCAATACTTTTATCTTCAAATTTACAACCTTCACATCCTTGGGTGCTATCTTCTTGTTGTTGTTATCTTATTCAGTGATCGGTACATTGGTTTCTTATTTTTTGCTTTTGTTGTACGGATTTCGATTTTGTTTTAGCCTATGTGGAGGCAAAAGAGTGATTTGACTAAATAAATGAGAAGAATTGCAATTGTCCTTTTGAAAAATCACATGTTAGGCACGTGCAAATGGAAAAATAGACGGAGGATTAGTAGATGTAAAAAAATGAAAGTTTGGCATGGTTTTGACCAATAGTCAAAGGTTCGCCTGAAAACTTCTAGTATTTCGTGCTATTTCTCCAAAATTCCTACACATTACCTTTTAATCTTTCTAATATTTGGATACACTCGATGTACGCCACATTTTACATATTAATTTTTCATTAATCCAAATAATATGTACCCAAAAGATTGGTATACAAGTACGGGATAAATTTCTGAAAATATTAGTGGACTTGCAGATTACAGATATGCGAAGAATTGATATAAGACACATTGACAAAAATCCTTAGATTATGCAAAACTGAAATTTCAGATTAGAAAAGTCGCAATTATTCAAATGAAGGGAATGCAGATAGCCACAAAAGTATGTTGAAGAACTTGTAAATAGGAGCTTAAATGCTCTTTCAAGACAAATAAGTTGAAGTATGTTACTCAGTTGCAGCATGGATTGAAGAAAATCGAAGCTCTCCCTTTGAATACATAGTAGTCTTGAGACAAGACAGCGCTCAGGGAACTTAATTTCAGTAATCCCATTCATCGCATATATCTCCCTGGAGAACTCCTCCATGGCTTCGATAGTAGATTCATCTGGAGCTTTGCTGGCGGCATGGATCCAAAGGCGGCCTTCACAAATGATATGTTATACAGTCAGAGATAAAAAGGAAAAGGAAAAGCATATTCAAATCTTATTCAACAAGACGTTAACAGTGCACTTGCTCCATCAATAATTGCTGCAAAGTGACATATATTTTAACGGAACGGAAAACATGATATGCACACAAAACAGCACTCCCTGATGGATACTTTACATGTCACTTAGGCAGCAATTTTATCCTGAATGCAATTCTAATCACGATGTAGTTTTTTCGAATGTAATAAAAATCGCAGTACCCTTATAAATCCTTCACAGGCACGAGCTTTGCGCATAGACTTTTTGAACTTCCATACTTGAAAGTTTTACACGATGTTTGTCAACAAAGAATTGATTATATGAGCTTAGAGTAGTGTTCTCATTTCCCATGGCCACCTTAGTGCACGCGCAAAATGTTTGTACTCTTTACTGCGCCGGACAGTATTTACTAGGTATTAAAGTTGCGCCACATCATTGGAGTCTCAGGGTGTGAATGGTAACCATTCTGCTCCAGAAATCAAATTCTTGCCAGAAATTGATTTCTGAAATTCTTGCCAGAAATCGATTTTTGGAGGAGAAATCTGTTTGGTAAAACATGATCAATTCTGCTCCAGAAATTGATTTCTGGAACAGAAATCTATTTTTATTTTTTTATTTTTTTGGGTACATAAAAAAAAAATTTCACTCAAACTGAGTGCCCAAAGGTATTCTAAGCCATTTTGTGAAGTTTTGAAATTTTGAAATTTTTTTATTTTTTTGGGCACCTCAAAAAAATTAAATTTCACTCAAAGTGGGTGGCCAAAGGTATTTTAAGCCATTTTATGAAGTTTTGAAATTTTTGATTTTTTTTATTTTTTTATTTTTTTGAGCACCTCAAAAAAATTAAATTTCACTCAAAGTGGGTGGCCAAAGGTATTTTAAGTCATTTTATGAAGTTTTGAAATTTTTGATTTTTTAAATTTTTTTTATTTTTTTGAGCACCTCAAAAAAATTAAATTTCACTCAAAGTGGGTGGCCAAAGGTATTTTAAGCCATTTTATGAAGTTTTGAAATTTTTGATTTTTTTTATTTATTTTTTTATTTTTTTGAGCACCTCAAAAAAATTAAATTTCACTCAAAGTGGGTGCCCAAAGGTATTTTAAGCCATTTTGTGAAGTTTTGAAATTTTTTATTTTTTATTTTTATTTTTTTGGGCATCTCAAAAAAATTAAATTTCACTCAAAGTAGGCACCCAAAGGTATTCTAAGCCATTCTGTGAAATTTTGAAATTTTTGAAATTTTTATATTTTTTTTTAAAAAATTCACCAAATTTCCTATTTTATCGAAATCTTGACTTTTTTTATTTTCTGAAAATTTTTATGATTTTTTGTGGAATTTTTCAATTTTTATGCATTTTCTAAAAAAAAATTAGTGAGAAAAAGAGAGAAAATAGGAAGAATGCATTCTGGAAGAGAGAAGCTATAAAAAGTAGCTTCTCTTTTTCTTGCCCAAAACTCATTCTGGAATCAAGAATGCATTCTGGAATCAAGTATTTTTACAGTTACACAAACTATCAGCAACAGTAAGTCATCTCTCATCAACTTTTAACACAGTTGATGTGCACTTGCAGTTCTCGCGGCTATTCCGGTGGTCCGACAACCTCCTCTGGCAGAACCTTACGACCAGCCTCTTCAGCTCCTCCACGAGGCTGTGGTGGCTGGCCTGAGTTGAAACAGCCACCGGAACTCCTCCATTTCACTTGATTTCACTCATCATTTACTTCTAGTTCTTTCTAAGTCCTTGAAACGTTTTCTCACTTCGAGATCTTCATATCGTGATCTAGACACCGGAGAGCTTTACTTGGTGCCATCTCGAAGATTAGTGGCGGCCAAATAGCTCATACAAGCTCAACGAACTCGTCACACAAGGTAAGAGTTCCTACACCGAGTTTACAATGGATTGATTGAATGATATGATCGAGCGTATGTTTGAAGTGAATCAGGGCCAATTATAAAGACATGCTTGCTGTTTGATTGCTAAAAACGTTCTATGGTGATCGATCTATGCATAGGAGTCGTTCAATGGATGTTAGGAACATTGATTGCATGTTCTGTGATTTTCGTCCACTGAGGAGTCTGTAACCTTCTACTGCTGATTCGAGCCTCTAGATGTTGAAATCTGGAAAAATACTTAGCTAGAGATTCAAAGAACACGTTCTAAGCTTCGATTTGATATATAATATGTTATAAACGGACATCATTTACTATGCCAAATCGTCATTAGAACATTTTATCAGAATCTGGAATGTTAGTTTATCTCCTGTCTCTGTGATTCCTGATCAACCTGACTCGGTTCGGTGATTTTTATGATTTTTTTGTTCTTTATTTGGAAAAACTTCCTTCATGAAAGTCGTAAAGGACATCTTGATCTTTCTAGAATAAAAATTTCAGAAGATTTCACGATGATTTGGTCAGCACGATCAGTGCTCAAACAACCGTCTTCTGGTCTGTAAAAATCTATTTTCAACTGACCTGTCCATTCTTCTATTTTTAGAAATTTTTGTGTTCGTCATTTCAGAAAATATTATCATAAAAGTTTTCACTGAGATCCTAAGCTTTCTAATGGTATCAATTTTGTCAAAATTTAAGCTTGTATGAATGTTCAAAGGTTTGATCATTGTGTTGATTGAATTCTGTATTTAGATCCAGAAATTCAAGCCTATGAGCATCCAAACGTGTTTTTGCAATTTCAATAGACTTGATTTCCTTTTTTGCAAAAATTTAAAACTTCAAAGTTGTTCATGGGGGTCTTTATTTGAAAACTGCAAAGTTTGAGGACCTAATGACAATATATTGGGGGTCAATTTTATAATAGTTTCGGATAAAGTCAATCCGGCCTTGAAAAAATGTTTGCATCTGAGTCCCGGGTGAAAATCGATTTTTTTAGGAAAAATCAGGGGGTTTCTAACAAAAACTGAAAACATGACAGTTGTTCAGAATATGTTTTTCTAACTGATTATAAAATCTCACGCGGTTTGAGTAACGTTTGCTATTTTTCCCGTATTTTTTCAAATTTCGGACCAGAACCGGGTCAAGTCTAATACATCCGGGTAAAATCCCAATTTTCGAATAAATCGGGTGGGCATCAGGCGAAGTGGTCTTCATAAACTTTGATCCTCATTTCCTAAGCTTTCTAATAATGCCTAGTTTATTTCATTTGGACATTTTGTAGTGGATTAATCACATTTAAAGAGGATCTAATCAAATTTGACAAATTTCCCTTGAATAAGTGATCCTCATAAGACTCACTTCACATTATTTGCTTGATTGAAAAACAAGACCATTTGCCCTAATTGCATGTTTAATTCCTTGTCTATGCATATGTTTGTTAGATGAATGCTTAGGTTTGATGCATGTCCGATGGGTAGCCTACGATGGACACTTAGAACTAATTTTAGGGGTTAATTGATATCAATTGCCGTTTTGTGAATGGAAATTGTGGCTGAATATCATTAACCAGTAAATCAATCAATTATAGTTGATTAGGTGGTTGGGTGATCGAAATGCATGAAAAACAAAAGCCAACCCCGATGCTAATTCAATGCTTTGTTGATTAAATGCTATTGCCTTGCTTTGTTTGCATGCTTGCACTACTTGTTTGAAATGTATTAGTTCAAGTGTAAAACCGATACCCATGAGGCCACTCAAGGAGGAGGAGGCCAAAAGCTTTGAAAGGCGGTGACCAATGTCCAATCCAATCTATTTTTGTACCCAATTTGATGTCTAACCATGTCTCGGGTTTTCCCATTTGTGATGTAATAATCACCCGACGAGATGGGGGTTCTCTTTTCTTGCTCTTAGATTAGCTCGCCTTTCAATTACATTGGGTGTTTACTTTATGCAATGCCTTTCAATACAATTGTTTGTTAATTTCCTTTCTAGACTAAGATAGAATTAGTTTAGAATCATAAATGGAAAACACGAGAACAAGATCCATGATCATTTAGTGGATTAGGACTTTGACATGAAAATGACAAACACAAATGCTTGACGACTTAGATAGCAACCAAATTAAGTTTAGCGGCATCGAAAGGGCGTTAGTGAAAACATTAACGTAATCTAGTCCTCGAGCCTAGATATCTCTGGTTTCGTAGAAATCAAAACGAAATTCTCGCGTTTCAATTTGGTATTCTAGCCGACCTCCAACAAAGGCTAGCGACAACTCCTAATTGTTAAAAACATAAAATCAATCCCGCGTCACGCGAGGTATGGATTGCAGGAGAATTCACATCTATGATTAATGGACCTTATGGATGAACAAAAGAATGACACTTTTTGAGCCGTTTTTTTTAGATGTGTTATTCGGACCGTTTCACGAACAATTATCTCTAAACCCGCAACCGCAGGGCGGCCCTTGAGGGTGGATCGCGACAAATGTGATCGTACTTCCGAAAACAATAATAAACCGTAACTTCTGGACTCCATTTCCAAACTATTTGGACAGAATGTACGTGACAGGGACGTCTGTTCTATGGCTTAGTCGCTAGTTGCTACTTCAAACACTGAACTGAAACTCAGGACCACCGTAAAAGAAAATTAACCCCATATTGAGGAGTCTTACCCATAAGCTACAAATTATAGCACTCAGGGTTCGTCACCACCCTTGCGGCATTATCTGCATCCCTGTTCATCAATTTGGAATCAGCATAGTGAAGGTTGTGGAAATAGGACGTCCCAAATCCTTTATAAGGAAAGTGGTTGCTCCCCGTTCGCATCTTCGTATGATGATCATCAAGTTCCATGTTGACTATCTCTCTACCCCAAGTTACCCCATCAGCGCTTGTGCTTAAAGAAGTAAAGAATTCTTTTGGCCAATATCCTATGTCGACATTCACCAATTGAAGCCACCAATGTCCAGTAGCTGAATCCTGGGACATCTGGTAAGAAGACAAATATACTCAGGTACATTCGCGTTTGCGTCACCCAAATATAGTTAAATTACGCCTTTTGATTTCTTTATAACTGACTGCATCATACGATATATTATGATAAGAAAACTAGACGAGAAACACAAAAGAGCCTATCATTTCCGTAAATGGACAATTCCCATTACCTGGGTTACGGACATATAAACATCACATTGATTCCCGTTAGTAGCTGGGTACAGGTTGTACCGGAGATCCAAGAGTAATTTTGTGGTCCACAAGAATCCTGGGCAGTGGGGATTGACGTGACCGATCTTTCTGGTAGTTATCACTCTGAAAATCATCTGGAATAAGCATGTCAATTGTCAGCCATGTGATCCTAACTCTCATGAGAATCTCACATATCATAAAAGACACAGGAGAACACAAGGTCCAGTATATGAATGACCTAGTCTGTTTGCCGAAATTAGCAGAGTTACTACTACCTGAAACCAGAAAGAGAGAAACTTTACTTTTCTCCGGCACTTTGAGATTGCAAATAATAGCAATACAGCTTTTATCCAGTACTTGCCGTCCATCCCACCTCATAGTATTCATGTTCTCGTTTTGCTCCGCCAAAACCCACATTTGGGAGAAACTAACATCGTTGTCCAATACTGTGGGATAGGGATTCCACGCATTTACATGTGCATGTGCTCCGCGGTAAGTCCCACTGGGCAAAGACACTTGGGCGTACTTTTCCAAATAATTTTACATCATCTTCATTAAGAAGTCTGCTTTGATGCGATCAAAGCATCTCTGTGATGAAAATGAACTCAAAGGGGACGGTCTTAAGAACATTTCTTTTCTTTAGATTGCACATACTTCATGACCAGCAGCTTGGATCTAAGTTAAGTTGGCTTTGATTAACTCTCTTCATTTGTTGATCGAACGGAATGGCTCGCCTTTTTATCGTACTTTTGCTGGCTTTGATAGGGACCGTTCCTTCAGGGAACTCTCCATGTTTCCACCAACCCTGATTGAGCACGCCTTCGGATGATTCTGCCTCATTTAACTTCTGGGTTGAGTTCGGTTTCGCTTGTAAAGTATTCAAGATGAAAGTTTCAACTTTCGTCATATCATCAGAGAAAAAAATATTAAAAAATATTTACATGTTGCTACTTTCCTAGATAAAGCCATCTAAGTGGATCATCTTCCGGAGAAACTGAAAATACTGTTGCTTGAAGGGCTATACGAAGGCCTGGGCCTCCTAAAGCATCTCATGTTGTCGCCCACGTATGTTTGTGTAAATTGAGTTAATCTTGTTTCTTTCGTCTAACGCGTTATGTCTTATAACAAATATACTCCTAGAGTGAACATGCATGGTTTACACATGATCCAATCTTCAGCCATCCGCCGCTTCTGCAAGCCGGTCCTTGTCTAGCGATCTGCTCCCTTGGTGGTGTCTTAGTTGGTGCCAAGCACAATCATCATCGGAATCCCTTAACGAGCTGCTGCTGCTTCCTCGATGACAACCCGACGCAGCTGCTGCTCTGTTCCGACTCTGCTATGCTGACCCGAGTCTAGCACTGTGAGTCTTGCCGTCGACCTCTGTCCAGCCATCATCGCGTCTCGCCATTCTCTATTTGCAAGTTTGCCGATTATCAATAACAAGGATAACCGGGAAATCATCACCGAATGATCAGCAACTCCTCCTCGATGCCGTCACCCTTGGCCGTGAGCTTGCACCACCACCGCCAGCCAAGCACCCTTGCCGTGATCCATGAGCTGGCTATCATCCCTGGCCACCATTCGAGAGCCATCCGTCAAGTTCGAATTTGGAAACACGATTTTCAAATTAGGTAATGGTGATTATCCGATTCGATTTTTAGATTTTACCGCCTATTTTGAACGATTGTTATCTAATGTGAATATTTGAGATCATAGGCATATCCTCTAAAATAGAAATTTTCCTAGTTTGACAACGTGCATTAGTCGATAGCTGATTCCCGAGATATGAATCGTGACCGCATGGAAAATTGGCCAATCCAATCCTTATGTCATAGGATACAATTTGCCAATTTTATTTGTTACCGAATTTGAATCGATTGGAATATTTTGTGCTTACCTTCACGATATGATGATTATCTTGTGTTTCGGTGGTTATCTTATCTTGATTTGTTTCCTTTATTTGAAAAATATAAAAAGATTAGATATATTTTCTAGAATAGGTTTTAGATAGTTTTTTCCTTAATAGATTAGGATAGATTAATTCTAGATAACCTTGCATGTTTAGGTAAGATTTCATAATAAATTAGGATAAGATTTAAAATCTTTTTCTAGATAGATTGCTTGCTAAGAAAGGGTTTATTTAGTTTAGATAATATTCCAATTTAAATTAGGATTTGACCTAGTTTAATTCCTTAAATGAATTGGATAATACCTTAATCTAGATAATTTATTTTCATCATATTATAATTATGAAATTTAATGGAAAATTTAAAAATATCATGTGCATGTCATTTAGTAATCACATATTAGGTCCATTTATGTAATTAAATCAACATACTCTATGTAGAGTATTTTAATTTAGAGTTATATTAGGTTCATCTATGTCGCGTGACATACTAGAATAGTCGCATTTAGACCTAAGCTCGCATTCCATGCATTGCATATAGCTTAGATTTCACTTACAAGAGAAAACTCCCCAACAAAATGAATTAAAACTTCATTCCTACATTCATAGTTAATTTAAATTTTAGAATTAAGTTTTGTTTTACTTGTTTGTTTCCTGCAATTTATTTATTGCTTTGCTTTCTTGAGTGTTTCATTAATGTTTACACACCAGCATAATCACCTTACATGTTAGTGGCTAAGTTAAAATCAATTCAAGCTACCTACAAAATATTTTTTAAAATAAAAGAGCAAATATACCGCATTAGAGTAATCTAGCGTAATTAAGTCATCGAATCCAATCCATAATCTATGGTTTGTCGAAGTAAAGTATTATACTTTACTTGGCTTTCTAATCGACCTTCAAAGAATTGATTAGTGGTGACTTCTAATTGAAATGATCTTGCATATTAAATAATTTGAACCTTATATTGCAAATTGGTATGGCTTGGGAGAGCCCGAGCTATGTGTAGACTTAATAATCTATTAGCCAACCCTTAGGCTATGCGTGTAGACTTAGTAATCCATTAGCCAATCCTTAGGTGGTGCACTTTTCGAGAGGGTCGCCACAGCTTGGCAACTCCACTATATAAACATCATCACGTCTCATAAATTGGACGTCGGCAATTCATTATTCGGAAAACACATAAAGAAACACCCGTGAGTGAGAGGGAGCGAGAGAGACCTCAGCCCAGCCAACCGAGCTGCTCCGTCACTATCCCAATTTTCTGCCCCGTGACCCAGGAGCCAATGCTCCAGACCCTGCTCTCCCACGATCAAGCCAACAGCAGCCACAGTACCACGAGTTCCAATTCGTACCGCGAGTGATCGGCCTTCCAACATTGGATTCACGAACATCGCTGAGCTCAGCAGCATCACCGAGCCACGACCACGACTGCTGCGACCTGCTGTCCTTGTTGATTCGCCCTTGGTCCGAGAAGCCAAGCCCTCCACCGACAACATTACTGCCTTCGTCGTCGCTCCCTAGTTCAGCCACCTTGACGAGCTGCTGCTTCCTCGACGATAACGTCATGCAGCAGCTGCTATGTTCCAACTTTGCTGTGCCAACCCGAGTCGTGACAACGAGCCCTGCATGACGAGTCTTGCCGTCAACCTTTGTCCAGCCATCACGGCGACTTACCGTTCACTATTTTGCGGGTTAGCCAATTATCGATTGCAAGGATCACCGCGAGATCATCACTGACGATCAGCAGCTTCTCCTCGCCGCTGTTGCTCTTGGTTGCGAGCTTGCACCACAACCACCGGCCAAGCACCCTTGCCCTATTCCACGAGCGGGCTATCGTCCCCAGCCACTATTCAAGAGCCCGTCCATCGAGTTCTTATTTGGAAACATGATCTTCAAATTAGATAACAGTGATTATCCAATTCGATTTTCAGATTTTACTGCCTATTTTGAACAATTGTTATCTAACATGAATATTTGAGATATCCCCTAAATTAGGAAATTTTCCTAATTTGACAACTTGCATTGGTTGACAGTCCAATCTCATGCTCGAGATACAACTCACGACCCCACGGAAAAGCGGCCAATCCAATCCTCATATTCGCTGGTTTTATTTGTTACCAAATTTGAATCAATTGTAATATTTTGTGCTTATCTTCATGATTTGATGTAGTGGTGGCCACGGTTCGGAACCGACCGGTTCCGGTTCGTAGCCAAGTATGAACCGGAACCGCTCCTGGCGATTCCGTTTCCTGTTCGAAACCGGCCGGTTCCAGTTCAGACTTTTTCTTCTTTTTTTTTTCTTCCTCCGCCGGCCATAGCCGGGGCCGGCGGAGGTCGTCGGCCTCAGGCAAGGCCGGCCTCGCCGGCCTCACCCGACGCCGGCGAGGCTCGACCTCGCCTGCAACTGGCAAGGCCAGCCTCGCCCGACGCCGGCGAGGTCGAGCCCTCGCCAGATCTGGCGAGGCTCGACCTCGCCTGCAACTGGCGAGGCCGGCCTCGCCCGATGCCGGCGAGGTCGAGCCCTCGCCCGATCTGGCGAGGCCGGCCTCGCCCAGCCCAGGCGAGGGCGGCCCTCGCCCAGCCCAGGCGAGGGCGGCCCTCGCCCGACGCCGGCGAGGGTGGCCTCGCCTGAGGCCAGCGACCTCCGCCGGCCCCGGCTATGGCCGGCGGAGCCTGCACCTGCAGGCTGTGCCGCTATACTGCTGGTGCAGCTTTCTTCTTTTTTTTTTTTTGTGGAACCGGGCCCGGAATTGGCGGTTCCGGGCCGGTTTCGAACCGCGGGCCCGGTCAACGGGTCAGTTCCGGGCCAAAACCGGCCCGTGGCCACCTCTAATTTGATGTGTATATTATGTTTCGGTGGTTATCCTGTCTTGTTTTGTTTCCTTTATTTGAAAATTACAAAAAGATTAGACAAGATTTCTAGAATAGGTTTTAGATAGTCCTTTCCTTAATAGATTAGGATATATGAATTCTAGATAACCTTGCATGTTTAGGTTAGATTTCATAATAAATTAGGATAAGATTTAAAATCTTTTTTATAGATAAATTGCATGCTAAGATAGAATTTATCTAGTTCAAATAATATTATAATTTAAATTAGGATTTGACCTAGTTTAATTCCTAAAATGAATTGGATAATATCTTAATCTAGATAATTTATTTTCATTATTTTCTAATTACGAATTTTAATGGAAAATATAAAAAATATCATATGCATGTCATTTAGTAATCATCTCTTACGTCCAGTTATGTAATTATATCTTATGTTATGTAGACTAATTTAGTTTAGAGTTATATTAGGTCCTTGCATGTCGTGTGACATATTAGAATAGTCACATTTAGACCTAAACTCGTATTACACGCATTGCATATAGCTTAGATTTCACTTAAAAGAGAAAACGCCAAAAAAATTTAATTAAAATGTTATTCCTACATACATGGTTAATCTTCACGTTAGGATTAAAACAAAACCCGAAAATCATTTGTTTTGTTTTACTTGTTTGGTTCCTGCAATTTATTTATTACTTCAATTAGATGCCAGAAAAATTTGCTCTTGCGTTCTATCCGTACAGCAGTAGCAGAATGAGGGAGGCTATTCTGCAAGAGTACTATGAGGAGCTGATGGAACGTAATCTAGAAGTTGACTTCATCTGGTGGAAAGATGATTACCGGGGGCAACATTATTTTAGCCTCGATTCCTATAATGTCATCAAGGATAGGATGACGAGTCGAGTTGAGGTTCTTCCTCGAGTTTCGTAGATCATAGTGATTTATTGGGCTCTGCCAGTCCCCTTGGTCCGTCATTGATCCTAGAGGACCATCATCACGAGAAAGAAGATCCTCCGAAGGCTATCTTCTTGTTCTTCTTCATGTCATGGTTGTCGTCTTTTTATTGATCGTTACATGTATTTCTTATTTTTCAGCATTTATTGTATGAATTTTGATTTGTTTTAGCCTATATGGAGGCAAGAGAGTGATTTGACTGAAAAAAAAATGAAAAGTACACAATTTTTTTCCCTTGAAAAATCACACGGTAGGCATGTGCAAATGGAAAAATAGATGTTGGATTGATAGATTTAATGAAATGAAACTTCAGCAAGGTTCTGACTAGCGGCCAAAGTTTCACCGCCAATCGTGCAGGGTCTTGTGTTATTTCCCCTAAATTCATAAACTTGATATATGCCGCGTATTACAGATTAATGGTTTTTGCCATATTTCAGTATGAATGTATGTTCTTTTACAAAATTGAATAGAGGACACAATAACTTTCTTTCATGAAATAACAGAGCCGGGCAAATGCTTCATGCTCCCCCTGTTTCAGCTGTACCTTTTTTTTTTATGTAAGTAAAGACAACTATAGGGATAGAGCAGCAAAATTGACTTCTGAAACCTTTTGTTTATTGCATATAATTCAGATGCATCTCGACACTACAAACTCGGACTTCATGATGGCATCACTAGTAGCTAACTTTTCCCCCTCTCCGCAATTTTGCGATCATTTGAGTAGATTTATTCGCTTCGCTGTGTTAGATTATGTCTAGAATTTGAGCCATATACGGAACCCGACCTAATTGGAGGATGTAGATCGGTTTGTTAAATCAAATCTATTAGAAACAAAATCCCATAATTCATTAGCTTAAGTTTTTGAGCAAAAGTAAGTCCAATTAGATACGTTAACGAGTTCGAACTTGAATTTAGCAATCTCTCCAGGTGAAGGCATGGGGCTTCTACTGCGCGTTCCCAATATCTTGTCCATGCCCAATGTCGAAAAATAGCCACATAATTTCTCGATCAACTAGCTCGACAAGATATAAGACAAATGTATTCAGGTACCAATTCAATCATTTATGAAGCAATTTTCTCTTTTTCACATTGTAATGTTCAGCAAGACAACATTTTGTCAAGGTAGAATGAACAGGGATAATCATCATAAGTCAGAAACCCTTTGAGAGCATCTGGTCTGTCTATTGTTTTCCCTTAGATTCTGCAAGTGCATTAAACCACATGATAAGCAGCACAAAATCTTCATCAGCGTTAACTCCAAGTGAAGGAGACTACAAATTCTTCATTCAATAACCATCCATCATTAGCACAAAGGCACTGATTCTCAAATCCAATTCTTCTGGGAATTAATTTACATTCTTACTTGAAGGCAAACCATTTTTACCTTCATTGCACATCCGTTAATCTCTCCAACTATCGGGAAATAATTTGATTAGAGAAGGACCAGAAAAGTTCTTTAGCCAGTAGTATCTAATCTACTGTCTCAGACTCTAATATAAACCAAAGTTTATACAATAAGCACAGATCATAGAATTAACAAAAGAGTTGCTGATATTCTAGGGGAAGATGAAGCTGCTGTCAGTCTCTTTGTGCTTCTGAGAGATAGATGAAACTGTTTTTAGGTCAGATCAGGCAAGTCCACTGTCTCCCCTCCACTCAGGATCCAAGGATGTCCTGCTCGAGAAAAGCAGAACAAAAACAGAGCAAGGGGAATACCATAGGAGAGGCACAAAAAGATTAAAAACTATCGTTCCCTAGATTAAGATGATTGCTTAATCTCAGAGAGATCGACACGGTCAATCAGCGTGACATTCCTTAAATTTCTGGAACGCTGAAAAGGAAGCTAACAAATATACTTTTGGTTCATTCAGAAAAAGAACTTTTCTCCAATTCTTTCTGTCTAGAAATAACAGAATAAAAGTTTTTAGCTGCAAAGACCTTTCAACACCGTTTTCAAGGCCTGCAAGTCTACTACAATTGTGCTTTAAACATTTTAAAGCAAAATGAAACCAAATGGATGATGAAAATGATGGGCAAAAAAGTTGGAAGCACTCACTCAAGGCCTGTTCTGCAGAAATCCTCCTGGAAACATCCCTGCAAATCATCTTCCTCAACAAGTCTTTCGCCACTGCTGACACCGTCCTAAATGCCCTCGCCGGGAACCTCAGGTTTCCCCTCAGCACCACCTCGAAGACCTACGAGGCTGACTCGCCCCAGAACGGTGGGGACCCCACGATCATCACGTACATTACCACCCCGGCACTCCACACGTCGACCTCCTCCCCGTACTCCCTCCCCATCAGCACCTCCGACGCGACATAGTATGGCGTCCCCATGATGCCCTCCACAAGCCTGCCCTCACGCAACCAGGCCCCGGATCCAAAGTCTGCCAGCTTCAGGACATCCCTCGAATCAAACAGTATGTTATCGGGCTTCACGTCCTGGTGCACAACGCTCAGGCTGTGGCAGTGAGCAAGGGCACAGAGGAGTTGCGCCATGCACGCAGCAGCCTCAGGCTCGGGGAGGACCTTACGGGACAATATACGATCATAGAGAGTGTCAGGCTCACAGAGCTCCAGGACGAGGGAGAGGCGGTCGTCGGTCTCATGGGTGTCAGGATTCGGAGGATGTGACGGTGAGGGGAGAGGAGGGTCATGAGCTTGGGTTCATTGACGAGGCACTGGCGGTCGGTGGCATCGGAGAGGCGGCGCTTGTCGATCACCTTGCAGGCAGCGAAAGAGTTGTCGGCAGGGGAGAAGCAGCGGAATATGGTGCCGAAACGGTCACGGCCGATTTCGTCCAGCAGTTGGTAGCTGTTGAGCTCAAGTGTTTGGCTCGCTATTGGCATTTTTTCTTGCGAGTGTTTCTTCTCCGTCTCTCTCTCTCTAAATGTGACTTTCTCGCAGCCGGTGACTGCTTTTTATAAGAGGAAAAGGACTTCTTCTATTTCGGAAGAAGCCGAGGATATTCAGCCAGCGGTGAAGACATGGAGAGGTTGTCTCGAGTTGAGATAGAACGGTTTTCTACTGCATGTAAAGGCTTGTTATATAACTCATTCATCTCGCAAAAATGATCATGTTTCTAATGAAAGGTTTTCTTATAGTAAGTGGTACCTAATGTTAGGCATGCCAAAGCTGATTTACAAAATTAAATTTACGAAAAAGGGGTGCCAATTTTGGGAGAGAATATTTTAACAGGGAGGTCATATTAAACACGCTCCAAAAAGTTCGGCAGATATCTTTTTCGATCAAATTTGTAATCAATCTTTATGTCCATCTTTTTTGTTATTCTAATCTTAATCTGATATGATTCTTGTTCCTTTGCAAATGCGGGTGTGTGCTATGGAAAAAGGGTCAGATGGTGGCTACTCCATCACTGCAATCCCACCAAGATGCCAAGTCGGTAAGCTTTCCAAACGAGGAGGTTACTGTAATCCCACCAAGATGCTAATAGACAAGAAGTCTCATTAAACGAGGAATGTGATAACTAGATAAAACAGCACAAGTAGGTTCACTTACGACGCGAATCAAAGTCGTAATTTTTTGAAAGACAGGTGACTTTTTTTACCACTGGTGCAGCCACTTTCGTGGTGGAAATGAGCATCAATCAGTTACTTCATTTAAATGCAAGATTTGGACGTACCACTAATACAAATTGCAACCATATAATTAGTGGGGATCTAAAAAAAAAGAACGCATGCCTCTCTCTCCATCATGACCAGCTAGTCAGTTTCCACAAACAAGAGAAAAACAGAGCCTTTTCTTCTTCTTTTCCCTCGTACTTCTTTATAACATAAAGTATCCTAAGTTAATACTGCATACTACCGCCTCGTAGTTAACCTTTCATCATTAGCGGCGGGGAGACGTGGCTCTCAAATTACTCTGAATAACAGATACTGTAATTTAAACACGAAAATATGCTATCTTCAAATATATACTCATCCACTCTGCTATTTTCTTAGAGTTACAACAAATATTTTTTTTCCTTTTTTTTACTCTTTGAGGAACCGTTCCAACCGTTGTTCATAAATGAATTCGAAAAGAAAATGTGACGTATGAGAGTATTCAAGAGGCTCTGTTGAGTGATTCATAAATTTATACGTCCCCTCAAATGATCGCTACCTTATACGATTACTCAGAGTACTCATTTCGGAGGGCTCGGCTCGTGTGGACTGGTAGGTATAAAAGGGAATCTTATAAAGTGTGGAGAGAGAAAAAGAGGGGAAAGATAAAACACAAGTTATGCATCCTAATCAATATGTGAGGGTTGGCAGCATATTGCCGCAGTTAGTCCCTTGCGTCCCACAAACTGCAATAGAAAACTGTGGGTGGGGTTTAGTAAAAGCCAAATTTACACAAGGATAATTAGTTTCAAGCATGAGGTCCATCAATCTTCTGCTTAATGAGAAAATATTGGGTTGTCATCTCGCAACAGTTCGTTATCTTCAGCATGATCAATTTCCAATTACTCAAGGTTGCGAACTTGTGATCATTAGCCGATGATAAATTGCGAAATCACCGGTTGTTAGAAACTTAAATTTCTCAAAGTCTTCCAGGTAATTGAGCCGTCCCTCTCTCACTCAGCAATGAAACCACCCCGGTGAAGGCGATTCTTGGGTCTCGCCTCATCTAGTGAACATCATCTGCTACAACTTGTTAGGATTCCTAATCTTCTTATTAGCCACTTCATGCCTTACGTTAGTTTTAGAGGACAGGCGCGCTTGCTATTAGTTTAATCTCAACTTTTCCAGTACTTGCCCTACATGTTTATTGTCTAATCGTACACAGACTGCGACTCGTTTTGCCGCCTAATCGTGTTTGTCAAGGCGCCAGGTCTTATGCAGAACATGGTTTGAACCCCTTTAAATGAATTAATTAGTACTTTTACCTTATATTTTATGGAAAAAGGGGGTGCCAAATCTAGCAGCTGATTAGAAACTGGAAAGACAAGTCTTGAATAAAGAACTTGGTGCTTGTTGAGATCTATGGGTCGATGTCTTCGGCTTGTAGGGAATGTAACCCACCCCAGTTCCTCGGGTTCTGTAATAAAAGATAACTTATTTATAAAAAGAAATATTGTATCTGCAGTACTTATGTAATGCAAAGCTAAGCATATGCCAAAATATAATAGTTGATTAGAATTTTACTAAAATCTTTCGTCGTTGAAACCGATTTATATTTGTACCTGCATTTTTCGTTTGGATAACGAAACTGCACATCAGGGGATTGCGAAAAATCACTAGCACAAGATACGAATCTTTATCGTGACATTTTCCACCATGTGAACTAGGGTGAACTATGACTATTTTTCACATGAACTTTCTACTAAATACATTTGTATCTGCAGCATGATGTTCAACCTTTCTATGAAATACACATGGTGCCAAAGTTGCTCGGTCTAAAATCTGTCTTTCTAAATGTGAAGGAGCTCTTGGGCTTCGAGAATTGACCCCATGGAACATTGCTTGTGTTTCAAAGAGGCTCTGGAATTTGCTCCTCCAATGCTTGGGTGAAATATGACTTGCTAAATGGAGACACTTTCTGAAAACTCACATCGAACAATCTTGTGGGTAATGGCGTGTCCATTTCATTAGGGTATGACAATACTTGATAAGTACCCTCAAAGGATCATCTATGATTCTTCTTTAGGAGACAATGCTCGAGTCTCCAAAATGATTGTCAACAATACAAGCTAGTTCTGCCGATAAGGTGATTGTCAGTGGCTCTTCTAGTGCGATACAGATATTTAGGATTTTTCCAAGAGATATTTAGGATTTTTCTTTGATTTTCCATCTCTCTCTCTCTCTTTTGCAATAGTGCATATATTTAAAAAAATTCTCCATATTTCACTTTGACTGTACATGTCTTTGATTGATATATTATCTAGATAGCCATCTAATGAATCTTATAATTGGGCACATGTACTCTTTATCAAGACAAATAGAGAAATATATAGAGATCACACAATTCTATCTTCCGAGAGCTTGATGATCCTGAGGTGCAAACCCAAAGAGCATCGCATCTTGTATCATTTTCTTTTTTAATAACTATTAATATCCCTCTCTCAACATTGATTCTCAATATTGTTTGTCTCGTTCAATAATCACGTTAGCCTATTTTGTTGTCGCATAGTCTAAACAGTAGTCACGATAGCCACCTGCCGCAACCGCAACCTCCAGCAGTGACGATAGACTCCTACTGCATGGCCTACACGGCAGCCATGACAAACCATGTCAATGTCCTCTGGTTCTCTCTCTTTGGCACACCAAATGCTTCAGTGATCCACCTGGGTGTTTTTCGAATCTTTTATCCAAACTCAAGTTCGCTTTTTCTACGTCACCATGTTTAGGATATATGTTAGAGATATTATTGAGATATTTCTTTTGATTTTTCATATCTCTCGTAATGGTGTATATATCTAGAAGAACTCCTCTGTGCTTAGCTCTGAGGACCTTTAATTTTTAAGGAGTGAGGGGGAGGACGAAAAAAATAATATGGGGAGACCTTCAAATTTTTGTTACACATATAATGATTACATACATATATATGTACTGCACACTCATAATAATTAAAAGCATCATAGAGTAACTGCATATATAGAGTAACAAAAGAACATAAAAAAGCATATATCCCGGGCACGAGTACTAAAGGTCTCAAGGAACTCAAACAAAAGTCCCCTGAGACCCTAGTGCCGGTACAACCCAAGAACCGGATCAGTTCCCAATCCCAAATTTTTGGAACTACCGATCCAATTACTGATTCCTTGCGTTGAACCAAACCAAACCAGCTGAATCGGACTGAACCAGTGAAACCGGCAATCACCCGAGACTCTCTCTCTCTCTCTCTCTCTCTCTCTCTCTCTCTCTCTCTCTCTCTCTTCACTCCCTAAGGCGACTCAATCCTATCCAGCGATTCACTCCCTCCGGCAAATTTCTCCGTTTGTTCGATGTAATCCTTTCGCTCTAGGTGTCTCTCTGAATCTCTGCAAAAAATTGAAGCTGCATTTCCAGATTTCCCAGGTATTTCGGCTTGAATGAGCTAGCAATGTCTCGATCACACTTGTTTTGTTGATTCTACGTTGATTATCTTCTGTTTTACAAGTGTGTGCGTCTGGAACTTTACAGCTTCGTTCTCACACTGTGTCGGTGCATTTGAAGAGTATTGAAAGTTGGGATAAAGAAGAGTAGACAAAACATGAAGCGTTTTCATCACCTATGTTCACAAAAACACTCCCTGGCCGAAGATTTTCATGAGCTTGTAAAATGTTTTGCTCAATACCATTAACAAGAACATCAAATGATTGCCTTACAAATCCAAGTGATGTCAATAACAAAAAACTCGGCTAGTTTTTGAGTTAACCTTTAGTTCCAAGATTAACATCGTCGGGTCGCGGGTCCACAAAATAGGAATCGGCCCTAACTCGATGGGATCCAGGTTTCCACGGTGGGAACATACCCACTTGGAATCAATTTATCACGACCTAAATTTTTCATACAATTTAAAATTCAAAAGAATAAATAATTTTACCTCAAACAATGTATACAATTTCATTTTTTCTATAAATAATCAAAACCCCATGTACGAAATATCCTCCCATACTCTTGTTGCACACTCTGGCCCAATCCTCAAAAAGATCTTCGGAAGCGTTAATCTAAATCCTTGAACTTCGAACTCAACCAATCTACAAGGTATTTTGGGATGAGCTTAAGCTCGGTAAATGAAAGTTCTAAGTATAAAATCAGAGATCTACTCACCACTCGACCCTAGAGCACAATAGCATAATAACAAACAACGAGCAATACCATATATCATTTCGAGTCACTATAATTCAGAAAACTCCAAGATTATTTACATATTCACAATAGAATAAATAGACCACTTAAGGAATACAACAGGTATTTGTAACCCAATCTCAACCCAACATATTAACCATTTCCTCTTTTGTGAGCACGTATCATAATATAAATTCACAAACGTATCAAGGTTCCACATATTCCACCAACATATTCATAAAAGTCATTACAAGCACCAACCAACTATGTTAAGTTTCCCAACACTTGCCCGCTACTATAATAAGGAGATCAACCTACTCTATACAATGAATATTCACCCACACTTTTCAAACATATTTCTTACATTTCCTATGAGACATAAAACATGTGTTGTAGATGACTATAATCATGTGCGCAATTAATAAAAATAGATGATATGAATTGATATTTAACACTCAAATGCACACAGATATACATACGAATCCCATGATGTGCAAAGAGACATAATAGTTCACCGATATACACAGGTGAGTCCATATCCTACTCGTCATTGTCTAGGATTCATCTCAACTAATGAGGCATCTCGAACAATATAACATAATAATTCACATGTTCTTTTTTTTTTTGGTCAGAAATAATAATTCACATGTTCAATCGTATGATACTAGTGCAAATAATGTCGCTATAATCTTTTGGTATCCACCGCATCAACAATGGAACCAATTATCTATTTATTATTATTTGCAGATCCACAAACTCTTATTCTTAAAATAATCATCATTCAGAGTTCACAATAGTCTTACATCGCATGATTTTGTTATTATTGCCGGTTTTCCATTAAAGCTAAAATGTGTGCCTAGCCCCATGATCCTTTACATAAAGGACGCTTACCTTTCTCATTCTACTTCGTCCATGACATGAATCACATGTACTTATAATTACAAAATCATAACCATGCAAATATCACAAAGAATATCAACATAGACATTTCTTCATAACAGTGCATCAATGTACAATATAATAGTCTCTTGATGTTATCCATATAATAAAGTAATCTTTTAAAAATCAAACGCATCGTGATATAGCCATGATCTATAGAATGACTCATTTCATATTCTAATGACATCATGAACAAAATGGACCTTTCATATCACATTAATACCAATTTCATAACAAAAGCACAAATAGACCTCAACCAACCAACTTGATGCATGGTATCACCCATGATACAAAATCACATAAAATCACTCATACGTGGTCTTACCTCTTATTATCTCATTACGTAATCATTAATTTATTTTAGCAACATGGATCTATAAAATTATTTATACTTTAAGTTAAAATCAAATAAGGATCAAGAGTACCAAGAGGATCAACCCAATTTAGCCCCTCGAGTTTCACTTGCATTGAATCAAAGAATTGAATAAAGCCTTAATCACCTTGAAAATAAAACAAACAAGAACAAAAATTAACAACTATATATAATATATTCAAACCAAAACTTTATAATAGATAAAAAATAAAGTCCGTGAGTTTTACCTTGAAAGATGCTTAATAAGTTAGACTAAGAACTAAAGATAACACAAATTAGATAAATTTTGGAGCTAGGAAGAAAATTTATAGAACTTTGCTCGTTTTGGAAGGATAAGAGAAATTGCACTTAAGATAAGAAAATGAACACTTCACCCTGAAGTGGCATGAGTTATAATAATTAAAGCTAATGATTGGAGAGAGAGAGAGAGAGAGATTGACTAAGTAAAATGCATGAGCGAGACTATTGGCTTGCAAGCTTAGAGAGCATTAATGGGCTAGAGTTAAAAGAAGTGACGTAAGGAATGATGCAATTTGCAAATAAGAAACTAGATGAAAATTAAAGAACGTAGCATAAGATATTAGTGACGAGTGCTTTGGTCAAGATGAGATTGAAGGCAACATGGTAATTCTACAGGGAACTTGGTGTCCATTCTAAATTCCAACAAGTCAGAAAAATACTTTAAAACTACCAAAATTATTAGCAGGGCCTACAAAATGCATAATTGTCCTATATGCTTTTCAGGGTATATTGATCCCATCTGGTAAATATTAATGGCCTTATAGATAAACATGAGCCTTATAAATAGATTCTCTTAGAGTTTTGTGTCTTAAAGGCATTTTGGGCATTTTCAATGTATAGCCACCCATGGCACTATCGTAATATTCATCAATTTAGTGGCGCTTTGTAATCATAATAAAACTCTCATTAAATCTATGTAATCTAAGGTACGCTAGATCTAGTGTTCAAATCTTATAGTGCTAAGCATACCTTATTTATTGTAATATAATATCACGTAAGCTCTCAATTAACAAACTAACGATGATTTATTTTAATTTTAGCATGCAATCTTATCTCTATATAACACAATAATTACTATTGTAATAAATAGAAGTAAAATTTAGCATGTCTCACAATTACCGCTTTTGACTTGGCCTCAAGGGATCTGGGTTCATCCTCGGGAGAATTGGGCCCGGATGTCTGGGTCTTGGGCTTTGGTAGTGGGATCCTTGGCTTGACCTAGGGGGGCTGGACACAAGAGACAGGGACCCACACGTCTTGGTGTAGTCATATTTTGAAAAATAATTTCTGTTTTTTAATAAAGGAGTTCATTTTTCTAAATTTTAGCATAGATTGTCTGTTAACTCTAGAAAATTTTATATTGACTCATTTTTCTAAATGATCTACGAGAAAAATATTTCTGGTAGAAAATTTTCCACAAAATAAACGAAACTTTTTGGAACACAATTCATCATTTTGTTGTATTTTATTTTTTTGGTTGTCTATCGTGCTGGTGTATGCCCGGCAACCTTACCAATTAAACCCAAACTCTAAAAAGAGTGCTCAATTTGAATTAGGCGAACAATCACGTAGGATTTCAACATTATATCAATAACTTTTTTCCAAAAAGACTTTATTAATGAATGTCTAAAGATACTCATTAAATAGTAACAACACACCCAACCAAAAAAAAAATAGTAATGACACAAAGAATCCGATTTCGATACATCCATCGCACATAAAGCGGGAGAAACAGTATATTAAAAATTGCGATAATTCTTTTAAATGAATGTACAAAGGGAACAGATTTCTCTAAAGAACAAGAAAGCCAGCTGATGTCACCTGTCTAATCCCTTGTGGATTCCCGAGTACTATCGGTCAAAAGCAGTCAACCACGACACGCGCAAAGCATTAATGAACCCCAATTTAATACGGTCACTTGCATCAAGATAGAGATCACAGCTAATCAGAGAGAGGGAGAGGAAGCCAAACCAAACATTTCATCCGACTACATCGATGACTCCGATAAGCACGAGCCGCCATTGGAGAGCTGCATAAATAGCCGCCCTCTCCCCCCGTTCCTTCTGGCTTGCTTGCAGTGTACAACTGTAAAAAAACAACTCAAATTTAAGTACTTAGTTCCTGCAATTCCGTCGTTGCAATTTGCAAACAAGTTGGAACATTCTTGTTTGGCTTCACACAGTTACCAAGGAGAGCGACCGTACGGCCATTTGTTTTTTCTCCCTTCTGTAAGTAATGGTTAAATTATTTATCCTGTTATTATTTTATGTTCTCTTTACTTGGTAACACGGAGGAACATGCACGTCTCAAAGAAGCGTTGGGTTTCGGTTCATGGATTAGTCCTTTCCCATAGGGAAATGAAGGGGTCTCGTACGCGAGAGATTCTCAAGTTGAGAATAGTTTTCATGAACATGGAGAAGAAGAAAGAGAAATTTGCTTCTTTAAAAGTTACACTGACTTTGATTGATGTGGACCCTTTTCAAAGAGAAGCCACAGATTCTAGCACTTTTGGACGTTTGGTCCCCATTCGAAGAAGGATCTTGAGAATCGGTGGACTCCAAAGATTCTCCGATTTTTTTGACTTTTTGCGACTCATTTTCTTCTCCAAAACTTGGAGATTGTTGTGTTTGATGTTACTCGGTGATGCTCTCCATTTACCATTTATGCATAGAGACTTAACCGCAAAGGCCCCGGTCAATATAAGAAAAACTGTGGGGAAGAAGATAGACGTCGTCTGAATGGTTGTTCTTGAACAACCTGGGGTGTTATTATCATTAGATCTTTTAGGTCATAACGACCTTATCATCTTATCTCAATTAGATAATTATAGGTGTAAGAGACTCCTGATTATAGCAGTCCCTCTGACCTTCTATAACTAGATAATTATTAGGAGAAGAGGCTCTTGGAGTGGCCCTAAGAAAGATCCTTCTTCTAGGAACCATCATTCGTGCGCATCAGGCCAAATTTCCAAGGTGTAGACCGCAGGGGTTGAATTTACCTAGCGTGAATTAGCCAAACGCAAAGAAAAGTGTCAACAAAGCCTTAAATTTTTTTTATATTTATGTAAATTTAGTCCTAAATCTTTTTTTATATCAATTCAGTCCTAAATCTTTTACATTTATGTCAATTCAATCCTAAATCTTTTTTTTATGTCAATTTAGTCCTAAAAATTTTGCATTTGTGCCAATTCAGTCCTAAACCTTTTTTTGGTGTTAATTCAGTCCTAAAATTTTTGCATTTGTGTCAATTCAATCCTTCTGGCTAATAGTTATTCACGTGTCGAAGGACTAAATTGACATCAATGTAAAGGGTTTAGGACTGAATTGGCACTAATACAAAAGGTTTAAGAATGAATTGACACAAAAAAAAATTATGATTAAATTGACATCAACACAAAAAAGGGTTTAGGACTTTTTTTTGACACTTTTCTCTACGTTTTCCCACTTGTTTAATACGTAGGTTTTTTCTATGCTTATTGAACAGGAATTAGATTCAAGTGACTTGTGGTCCTGACCTGAGGCTCAATGGGCTGATTTAACATGTCACCACCTTTCTTAGCAGCCTCTAAAGAGAGCACGTTAACTGCTTAAATTCCTCTTCTTCAGCCACAAAAAGGAGCCGAAAAGAAAGCACCTTCTCGAACCTAATTTGTCTTCTTTCCCAGCAAATAGGAAGCCGCTACGACTCATTTCTTCCCCTGAAAAATCAAAAAAGCCACCATCAAATAGTGGGTTGCAGCCAGGTTCCGGGAAAGAAGATCCCACTTTCTCAATGGAACAAGCAAAACCCAATTCGTCCAACCATTAGTACTTGACCAATGTGAGGACTCTGTCTCCCATTAGCCCCCGAATTGAGTTGCCACACAATTAAGGTAGTGGGTTTCTGAGGTAGGCTGATGATGTTGGAGATTTGCTTTCCTTAAATTTTTCAACTTTCCTTCCTCTTGGGGATAATATTTAATGCCCAAGATTGCAATTGCGTGATTGAGAGCCGTGACATTAGCAACCACTTGGATTGCATGCACGAGATTGGTGTCCACCGCGCTGGATGCCACAACTAATGGCCCAGAATTTTTCCTCTCTTTCAATCTCTGGATAATTTCCTTTGGGGCCAAACATGTGAAGTGCATCTCTCGGAACAGAAGTGCTTTTGTATGTATATATACCTGTCTGTCCCCGGCGGAGTTTTGGCTGCGCTTTTCTTGGATGTGCGTTTTTCAGCATTCCATTTTCTTGAATTGTCATGCCTTTTGATTTTTCTGTACGAGGTTCTTCAGCAGCAACGTATTTTTTGTTCACAGTTCTCTAGGTTCTAGCAATTTTCTGATAAGCTCTTCGTGTTTAGATTGCTTTGAGGTTTATTGTGTGATGAATAAAAGTTTGTTGTTTTGCTTCCTTTTTATTGGGTGGGTGTGTTTCAGGTTGCAGTGAATCTCTCTCTCTCTCTGTGTGCTAATTAAGCGCACCGAAAGTTGCGATTCTGGAGTCGAACAACCAGGAGATAAAGTTGCATTTTTGACCCAAACAGGTATGATCATGACAACTTTCTCACGCAATCAGACGTGCGGAGTTTGATCTCTGGAATTGTTTTGATGGCTTGTACAGAAATGAGCATGAATATGCATGAATTGGCCTCTTTTAAGAGCATTTTTCAAAGAAGATCAAACTTTTGAAACGAGAATTCATTCTTGAATGTGATGGGTAGTTTGGAGCGGAGATGACCTTTGTGGGGTGCTTTCTAATCATGTTACATCGTTTTGTGTCTTTCGCGGCATTCTTAGCATTGGTCTATTTCTGAAAGTATGTCGCAGCACATTTGTTTGTCGAAATTCCCCTTTTTACTCCTTCAAATTGATCTTTTCGCACATCTCTGCTCGAACCAGACAATGAGAGTTAGACGGTTACGTCTTCTTTTGATATGGAATCCAAGGTGATTACAAAAATTGAAACTTTAGGCTGAAGCAGATATTAAAAGATTCTGAGAGGGTGAAAATGGTGTCAGTTTCAGGATTCTTTGTTCCCCTTTTCTTTATTGCTTACGTTGATTAATTCAGAAAACAAGATAGGGTAATTGAGACTGTTCATAGCGTATACTCGTGATAGCTGCAGAAAGTGAAAACCTTGGATGACCAGATGCTTAAGAGTTTCTGTATATTTTTTTTTTGGTAAGGATGAGTTTCTGTATATTTATACCTTCATTCTTTTTTAATTTTCCCCCATCGTTGCTTAATTCCAGGAAAAAAATGGTGACCAAGACCGTGGATCTTCGTTCCGACACTGTCACCAAGCCAACCGAGGCAATGCGGGCAGCAATGGCCGATGCCGAAGTTGATGACGACGTATTGTGTTATGACCCGACGGCACATCGCTTAGAAACAGAGGTGGCGAAGATCACGGGCAAAGAAGCCGGCCTCTTTGTTCCATCAGGCACTATGGGAAATCTCATCAGTGTTCTTGTTCACTGTGAGGTCCGAGGAAGCGAAGTCATTCTCGGAAACAACTGCCACATACACATTTACGAGAATGGAGGGATTTCCACGATTGGAGGTGTTCATCCAAGGACGGTGAAGAATAACGAGGATGGGACGATGGATATTGATTTGATTGAAGCTGCCATAAGGGATCCAAAAGGGGCGCTTGTGTATCCTACCACTAGGCTTATTTGCCTGGAGAACTCACATGCAAAGTAAGGCAACTCTATCTATCAAAGTTTTGAATGAGATGTTCTGGCAAGATTGTATTTGTTTATTGTGCCTAGTTAGCTTGGTGCAATATTCGTCACATTGGGTTCGGCTAAAGTTAAGGGCCCTGTTTGGCTTACCAAACTGGGATATATTTCTTCTAGAATTTATTGGGAATTCCTATTTTGCTGGTGAAACATAAATCTTTAGTCTGTCAATTCCTGCTTGAAAGTAATTTGCTTTCCCTAAAGGTCTTCTCAGGCCATTCAATATCACTCACTCTGTTCTGTTGAGTTCTGAGCTATTCGTCGTGGCACGGAAATTTGAACTCATGAAATGCCGGGTCAATCTAATCCACTACAACCATGTGAATTATGTGGTGGTTTATGAGCAAAGTCTCTGTTATTTGGTAGAACTATATCCGAAGTTTTTCTCTTGATCTGTCAACGGCCTCATGTTACAATATGGGAGCTGGCCATGCCCAGAATTACCTCGAACACGAAGCAGATGATGCTGAAGAGAGGTCTAGTGACCAGATCTGATTATGAAGCTCTATCCATGGATTTCTATTTATTTACTTTTGGCATTTAGTCCATGGAGCTATTTTTATGTCTGGATTTGGGATGATGCATTTTTCCGTTGACTTTATTCTTTTTCATTTCTGCTTGTCTCATGATATCATTCTTTCCGAACGCAGTACTGGTGGCAGATGTTTGTCTGTTGAGTATACTGATAAAGTCGGAGAATTGGCAAAGAAGCATGGTCTTAAGCTTCATATAGATGGGGCTCGCATCTTTAATGCCGCAGTTGTGAGTGATAATTATCTAGAGATGATTTTAGATACTTGCATCGTGTTAACATTAACTATAATGGTTGCATTCATCTTATTCTGTTAGGCACTTGGAGTTCCGGTAGATAGGCTGGCACAAGCTGCTGATTCAGTTTCAGTACGTTCACTTGGCATCACATGAGTTTGATTTCAATTAATTTTCTACTTTGGACTGCATCTAAAAGTGATTCTCTATTAATTTGGTCAAACTGTTGGTAGGTCTGTATATCGAAAGGTCTCGGCGCCCCTGTTGGATCTGTTATTGTTGGTTCCGAGAGCTTCATCGCAAAGGTATTAAACTGTGTGCATATACTAATTGCATCTTTCGTTTTTCTATTCAAATTTGATAATTTAATGATTCTAAGCTCGTTAATTCAGGCTAGAAGGCTGAGGAAAACCTTAGGTGGTGGAATGAGGCAGGTGGGCATCTTATGTGCTGCTGCACTTGTTGCACTGCGTGAAAATGTTGGAAAGCTCGAAAGTGATCACAAGAAAGCAAAGATTTTGGCAGGTACTTGACGCCTCACTTTGTACATCGTTACATACTCTATCATTGTGATTTACTTACTGCTTAATCCCGTGTGCGCTTCTGATGCATGTGATGTATTCAGAGGGACTAAACAAGATTAAAGGGCTAGCAGTGAATGTTGCTTCTGTGGAGACTAATATTGTAAGTACTGCTGGTTTTAGTAGTGAAAAAAGAGATCCTCATTATTTCACGGGAATATTTTCTTCAAAGCTTAATAGGCGTGGCTCCTTAACACAACTGATATCCGACTCTTTGCTCTGACCAGTTATACTTTGATATCGACGAAGGCTCTAACATGACAGTACAGAAGCTGTGCAAGAACCTGGAAGAACATGGAATACTCGTGATGCCGGAGACCTCAACCAGGTTGTTCTTCGCCTTTGATGATCATCTGTTTTGACTAATTTTCCCCATATGGACCATCATTTAACAGATGGTCTATTTGTAGTGAACTTGACAAATCATGTATTAGTAAACTGATTTCGAGATGTCTTTCTTCAGAGTTAGACTGGTTGTTCACCACCAGATCTCAGAAAACGATGTTCATTACACGCTGTCATGCTTTCAGGTAATGCATATCCCCTGTCCATTTCTTTCCCGTGGTTTCTCGCATTTCTTTATGGTTAAAACTCATATCTTCGCTAACCGCGTGCAGCGCATAATGACGGGAGCCCCAAGCGAGAACGGGATCTAATAGAAGAAGCCGTTTCCTTTACCGCCCTGTTCAGTTTGTGTAGAGGCAGCTAAAATAAAAGCTCCTCGCGTTGTAGTGGTCACTTTTATCAATCTCTGGAAGTTGTTCTACTTAGCTAAATGCAGTTGGACCTCTCATTTGGTGCTCTTCTGCCCAATTGTTTTCTGTTCAGTCAGCTTGTGAAGTTATAATCTGCCAAATTTATATGCTTAGTCTTGGATTTGTCTCTGTTTCGGTCCTTGATGCAAAATGAGCTTATTATAATCAGCTTCAAAAGGCTACTGTGATTTGAACAATCTGGCTCCATTGTAAGAAAGTGGAGGTATTGGCCCAAGTAGAAAACTTGTCATATCAGATTTGATGGATCATCATCATGAGAAATTATCATTCAGATTCTTTCCTATGATATGATGCCATTAAAAGAAGCTTTTTGACCCTAAAGTCCAAGTCCAAAGATCTGTCACTAGATGGCCTCGAGGGTGCAAGTTGGTTCTTGTTACTTTTCTCTTTGGCTGGATTGTTGTGGACACCATGAAGTAAACCAGCACCTCCATTCAAGACAGTTTTCATTTTTTCTGTTGAAAAAAGTACAATTTGATATTTCACAAAAAATCATGAAGATAGTCACAAAAAGAAGTAACTTTCTATATTATTACAAAACCATGAACATGGTCACCAACCATTTTTAGTTTTCCTTGTATGGTTGGAAGAATTTATATGAGAAATCTTCTTTAGACAGACAGCAAATTCATTATTTTCAAGTCTCTTTTTTTTAATCTTTTTGTTCTTTACATTCTTGCTTGTGGCGCCTCAGTCTGTGGAACCATTGAAGTAGATTGTTGTCATCGGTTACGTTAAATGGAGCAGGTCTGCTGTATTGTTCTCTTTCCAGATAAAGCTCTGCAGAGCAGTCATGTCATAGTTACTCACTCTTTTGTAGAGGTTGTAGTGCATTTATGTCACTTCTACTGTGCTTTCTTCTCCTCCTCTATTTTCGTGTCTTTATTTTCTAATCTTGGATGGAATTTTCAAAAGCCAATAATTCATCATCGTTGACCTTTATTCAAAGCAAATAATTCATTACCATCATGATACTTTGGTCCAACCCATGATTGACTAAATGATCACAATTCACCAGCACCCTCTTTCTACTGCAGTTTGCTTGGAAGAGGAGGACGATCAGATCCGAAATTTCAGAGAACAAGTAATGAATTCTTTATGGCTTTTCAAGATCCTTAAAAGCTCGATCATCTCCGGCATGTTTTCTTTGAAGGAGCAAACAAGAATCTCCTTGATTACATCCGAAAAAGTTTTGTTCATCACAAGAGATTAGCTCGATCAACAGGAGTGGCAATAATTAAGACCGTGTCGGTCGCAAGTTAGGTACCCAACAAACGCGGTTTCGAGAACTGGAACGACGCATTTTCGAGAACATGACCTGAACACGACACGAAATTTAACGAATCTCTTTCCACCGAAAGAAAAAGGCTTTTGTCCCGAAAAAACGGCACAAAAGGAGAGGGATCTTTTTCCAAAAATCGCTATATCTATGCGTACAATATTCCCTCCCCCCCCTCAGGACAACGAAACAATTTGACAAGCCATGTTACCACATCCAAAAGACAGATGCGGTTACTCTTCTTTAATCCCTTAGCTTTGAAGTAAGCTCCAAGGCCCAAAACCCTGCAAATTCCATGCTCATGGCTTAAGCAATGCTAATCACAGCAGGAAATATAAAAACATGCGATCGCACAATCATTCAATACCTTCCTCGGCGTGAATCAATTGAAGCTTAAAACACGCGCAAAGCGTCCTTCTCGTATGTCTGCGGTCCGAAAACAGATTTCGCAATTTAGGACCCAAGTAGCTTAATCAGTCTACCAAAGCACGTGTGACGGTCTCTTTCCAATAAAGAATGGTTCGAATGACATTACAATTCGGCCAATAATTTGTTTAAAAACTTGCAAATTTGTCATTGACTTTGGACGCCAATTTCAGGTACACACGATGAACTCCTCAGAAGGGTTTGGGCCCCAGTTTCACCAAATAAGGTTTTTTTTTTCCTTTCTTTCTCGAATTAGACCCTTGTAATACTGACTACTGGTTGGGCGTGTTGGTTGAGACAGAGACAGATGATGTCCCGAAACAATTCATCTCCCGAACTTCAAATTTTTCGAATTTGGTGCCGTTGGCTGCCGTCGCTTTTCGAGTTTTGTCGTGGAGGGACAGCTTCATTTCGTTCGTTCGAGGAAGCGGTCTTAATCATTTATCTTACGTGCCAAACAAATTTGCATCTTAATCAGCCAAAGAAATTTCAAGGGTTTCGACATGCAAATCTTCGCTTTTTTTGTCAGAATTCCCAGCTTTGCTTCTTGAATAATTGTCTCTGATATTCCAGTTTAGGGGGGCATGCAATGTCGGGTCACTTTCACTTTAGGAGAACCTCGCAGTTTTGCATGAAAATGAACCATAGCTAACTATCTGGACAAATCAGTCCTTCCAATCAGCCAAAAATAAAAAGAGTCCGTGTAAAACCGGCCCAAAAAACGAAAAGGAAAGTCGAGATAAAACAATATTAAAAGAGTCCGTGTAAAACTTTGGATCATTATGATGTCCACCGCTGCTCATACGGCTTCCATCCAACGGTGAATTTTGTAGTAAAAATAAAAAAATTTACATCGGCGATGGATCTAATAACAACCCTAAAATGTTAATCTTGTGAATTCAATTAGAAATCTTGTGACCTTCTTCGTTAAAAGCGCTAAACTTTTCCGAACGGCAGATTTTTGCCAAATAAGTTATACCATCTTGAGATAAGTCCATCTTTTGATGTTAAGAAAATCCCATATTCCAAAGGTGTATTATAGTGCTTGCAAGAAAAAGGATGTATTTCACTAATATTGTTGTATAATTAAGGGCTCCGGTACAAGGACCGAATTGAAAATAATAAGTTGCGTAATGGACAGTATCGGATTCGTCAAAAAGTACATATAGCGATTGTGATTAGCAATAAAGTCGTTCTCATAATTTTGGATTCTTATACATCTTGTGGCCTAAGGCAAGACAGGAACGAAGGAACAAGGGAATTTGCTGTGAAGCTTCCTTAGTTCATTTGTTACTGCCTTTCATTTTCATGCGAAGATAACCCAAATTAAATGACATTGGTTCAACTTGATTTCTTCTACTTTACCTAATAATTACACTCTTGACACTGCAAAATGTTAATTTTTTTGCAAACTTGGTTTGTACCTTGCTAATCAACCTCACAAATTAAAATATTGGATGGACTATTTTCCTTTCTCGGCCACAAAATTGGCAAAGTGGCTTGATACTCTAATGATTTTGTTTTTCTCTCATAAAGGTGAACATATTTAGTGGCTAATCTGATTATTTATAGGTCCAAAATTGGTCCACTTCTGTACACGATTGATGAGAGAGGCATGATTTGCGTTTATTTTTTTTATATTTTTCTGGACAATAAAGTTGCATGCCACCTTCCCTGGAAAAGCCAGAGGACTTCGTGCGCGGCAACTTGGGGGGGTGATGTGAACCTTGGTATTCATACAAATTTGTTGGGGTGATAGATTTTCTATGCTCCGTGCAACTTGAAATCCCTAAAGAGGACAAATTCTGTTCCACTCTCCTAGGTCTCCACGCAACATGTAATAATCAATTTTTTTTTTGTTTTTTTTTATAACACAGGGAACCCTCGCACGGCCGACAGCGGGGGATAAACCCTGGGGGCCACACGTGTTAGCCACCACACACGTGCCACCGGTTAAGTCACCCTGTGGCGCCCGGGATTCGAATGCTCAACCTTTTGTGAAAGGAAGAGCGCCCGTTCCAGCGACGCCACCTAGGTGGGTGGTTGTAATAATCAATTTTTCGTTGCCCTAATTATCATTTATCGTGTTCACTTAGGCAGAAATTAGTTTGGCAAGAGGGTTAAGCTTTTCGAGTGGACAGATTCGCTGAATTTTTCGAGAGCTTTAATTATATATACCTACTTTCGATATTGTATAGATTTTGCCCCCCGTTAAATTTGGGCCACCATAAATTTGCCTTATTAGACTCTTGAATAATTATCAAAAAAGTTGTAAACCGGATATAATGAAAGGCTTGAACAAGTTGTGAAAAAGTACAAGTAATAAAACGAAACCTTCAATAATGTTAATTTCAATAAATTTCCAATTAATATAACTAAATTTTCAAATCAACCCGAATATCTCAAGTTCCAGCTGAGACGCTGCAGACCTATGTGTCCAATATATGGAAAAGGCTTATCATGGAAACTTCATCTTTTAATATGTAAGTATCTTTAAGTGAATAGAAAAGAATACGATCATTTTCAGACAGACAATTATTTTTCATTGGTGGAGCAAATTGCTTTTATGTGAGCAAAGTTAAAATATTCCATATAAACCGTGCATAAAAGTAAATTGAACAGGCGGATTACTTTTGTGTATGTACGCTTACAAGTATAAAACCACAACACGATTGAAGAGTGATCCCGGACACCTATCAAAAAATAAAACGACCAAACTTGTGATTTTTCATTGCATTAAATTTTCTTAATCAAGGGTAATCAATATAACTCATACACACGCAATGCTTTGGACCACAGCATTTTTTTCAACTTTAGAAAAAAAAGATAAAAGCAAACTTGTAATTTTTCATTGCATTAAATTTTGTTTGATTTTGATTTTGATTTGAGTCGGTACGGATTAATCGGTGTCTTGACATTCCATCACATCTTGTAGCCTAGCCTTGTAGGCCGGGGGGGGGGGTGGTTTCCTCTGGAGCATCATCCGAATTTTCGATTCCCTTTATCAGAACTAAGAAATCAAAAATTAAATAAATCAAAAAATTAGTCACCTCAAGCCATCAAGGGATCATACCAACAGATAAAACTTAAATTAATTAATTAGTCCTCTATTCGAGGGTTTTGCAATGACTTAATTTCTCAAAAAATCTCAAATTTTAAATTCAGTCTTAAATATATCCTGATTTTTTTTAATCTCAAAAAAAATTTAAAATTTAAAATTTTGCCCCAAATCTAGCCATTTAATTTTCCGTCCAACAATCGCAATTAGTTGTCCGTCGTAGCATTTCCACGTGTGCATGTTTTCTTTCATTTCCCCCCGCATGTCAGTCCACGTCACCTTTATTTTCATCCCTTCTTCTTCTTTCCCGATGAACAGTGAGGAGAGTTCCAAATTTATTCACTGGACTCGATGAAGGATCACCAATTTCCAGTCCTCTAATCAAAAACCTCCCCATGTCGTCCTTCTTTTTCAATTCTCCGTGCGCAACAAAAATTCAAGAAACGAAAGAACCCTTCAACGGACCAACAAAGGGAAAAACAAAAAAAAAAACTATACATGTCAGTAGCAATTAAAAACCGAGACAAAAATCAAACTGTGAAGGTGAAATTCGACGAAGGAGACGATGAACAACGAGGGGGCCTCACGGCTCGTCTTTCCCGTCAATCATGCAGTGAAATCTGCCGCGAGCAAAGACCGCCGTGGAGGAGGAGCAGCTCAATGCAAAGCCGTTCGCGAAGCCGGCGTAGCAGCGTCTGTGCATGACCGAGTCGATGCTGAGAGAGCCGAGGAAGAAGATTTTGAGTCATAAGTCACGGCCGAGTCGCGATTGCGACAGGCTCGTGGTCGATCGTGAACGGTTCAATGTGGTCGAGCTCCTTATCACGCACCCGTTTCCATCCAAACCCTATAGCTAATAAAAGCACACGTCCAACACTTTGCTCCGCCGCCAAAGCCCCGCCGCCGCCAGGATCTCAGGCGAGTCGCCCAGCCTTCCTCCAACGCCGCTACAAACCCCACCTGCCTCAGGAGTGGCCGCTGTGCTCCGTCTCCTTGCCGTTTAAATCTCTGCCTCGCACGAAGGTATGCCACCGCGACTTGCTGCCTCGATTCGAGGTCACCCATTGTGTCGCGACGAGGGATCGAGGCCGCCATTTTGGACATGGAGACCCTCCGATTGAGGTCGCGACCGCCGCACCGAATCTCAGTCCGCCATGGCGTCGCGACCTCGAATCTTGGTCGCGAATGCCACCGCGGCGCCCTAACGGTGACAAGGAGCTGTGGTCGGAGGGATCGTCGGAGGTTGCGGCGCAGCTCGGAGGTTTGGGTGGCGATTGGCGAGAGCTGGTGAAGCTGTGGCGGAGGAGCCCCGTGCGCATCAACAGTGAGTCGTCGCTCAGGCGCAGATGGGAGAAAAGAGGAAAAAATTTAGAGAAAAGGAAAAAATGACGTGGAGGGAAATGAAGGAAACAAATGTACGCACGAAAATGCTACGTCGGATCGGATGACCAACGGTGATTATTGGACGGAAAGTTAACGGCATATATTTGAAATAAAATTAAAAGCTAGGAATTTTTTTCGGATAATTTTTTTTGATAAGTTTGAAACTGAACTCCAAAGTTTGAAGAGGAATTAAACCGTTTTGCGATTCCAAACGCAGGAAGTTTGTTCCATACTGTAAGTGGAAAAACGGGAACTGCCCATTTATACGTAACAGTGGGATGTTCCTCAATCCTGGCGAAAAGGAATATTAAAATCATTGATGATAAAACCCTCGTTTTATTTTTATTTTTATTTTTAAAATTATTTTAATCGGATTAATAAAAATCCACTGTTTTTGACAATCACGCCTTAAATTCCCGGTACGATATTTGTAGGTTTCTGACCAAACCCAACCCCACCACCGCTCCCTTCCCCCTACATATTTAGTATTTTATCAATCTCAAAGGGCGAAAAAACCCAACAATGTAATATGATGGGACAAATCGTAATAAAGGAAACACGAGATGGACATATGAGAGAGGCAATGTTTTTTTTTTCCCCGGAAAATAAGAAAAGGACAACATTGCCCCTTATGAAATCCAGTTTGATTTCAAGAGGGTACTTCCCCCCCCCCCACAAATTTTTTTTTTTGGGGTTGTTGTGAATTGCCCCTTTTCTGTGATTTGCCCCCTCGAATTGAAGAAATTGGTTGCAATGTGTCCTCTAGTGTTGACCTTGACTATAGTTTGCTTCTAGTTCCAATAACCTGACATCGCGGGACCGATTAGAAAGGATAAGTTCGTCGTATAAGTATATACATATTAAAAGTAGAAGAATAATTTAGAAATATATTGCGTGTGACTAAAGTTTTTGCGAGAATATGACCTCACATCAATATATAGCTTTTAAATGTATTTTGAGTAGTCACTATATTTTTTTCTCAAAAACATAGATGACATATGACCGGTTTGCGATTTGACCTCTCGAATTTGTCCTTCTCCCTAATGTTCTTGCGAGAATTTGACCTCACATCAATATATAGTTTTAAATGTATTTTGAGTAGTCCCTATTTTTTTCTCATAAATATAGATGATGTATGACCGATTTGCCATCTATAACTAGTCACATGCGGTCAAGTAGTTAGATTTCTGAGAAAATTTTGACTGGAGTCAACACTAGAAGGCACATTGTCATCAATTTCAAAAAGTTAAGGGGTAAATTGCAAATTTTAAAATGCTGGGGGATAACTCGCCAAAATTCCAAAAACTCAAATGAGATCAAATTAACTCTGTAAATTCCTAAGACGATTGGACAAAGATCTTTTTCCATTTAACTAGTTATAGTACCTTTCTTATTATTTTTTAAATCTAGGAAAAATATAAGTAAAGTTCTCAATAGAAACCGCATTTTTTAAGTAAACCTTCAATTGGTACATCCACGTAATATTTACCCAAAAAAATCACAGATTTAAAGCAATTTGAGGTAATTGTGGTGCGATTGTACCACTTTGAGATTTTTTATTACACAAAATTTTATTTGGAGTAAATATCGTACGTAAAGTATTAATTTGAGGTTTTTGATAAAATTAGCCCTTTTAAGTATATAAGATAGGTACGTGATTGTCTCGTGATATTGATAAAGTTAAGCCATCTACTTTCACCTCAAACATCCCTCCAAATTTATCACCAGCGACAAGCCAAAGTTAGGCGAGTGAGTGGATTTAAAAGCTTATTTGCAGCCATATTATCTAAGTATTATAATTTCAACTTTAAGCAAACGTTTATCTCCTGACCAAAAATCAATATTTATAAGTCAACAAAGCGCCAGACTACAAAGATGCACAAACAATTCTCAAAGAAAAACAATGACGAGGACTTCTAGAAATTCAGAAACAAAGTTCCTGTACATGAAAAGCATTCTACACACCTCATTTCTTCTCCAAACAATATGCTAAAAAGAAATTAGCAAAAGGGATTCTTTAATCATGAATCGGGAAGCATACATGGTTCAGCGATGTCTCAAGCTCGACTCGGCTTCTGGTTCTCTCTCCAGCATCAATTGCAGCCTAAATGTAATAATGGGTAATGTCACAGTGACCTCACTTTCATCCCCAGATGAGAAGTGAAATCGCAAGTACAGTGTATCGCTGAAGCTTGGACTGGCGTGAGAGGGGGGAGGGGGGAGAGCGAGAGGGAGAGGGAGAGACAGTAATTGCTGTGAAGGTTCCTGCAAGAGAACATCGTTGTTGCAATCCATCCAACCATATCTGTTCGTGCGTGGCGTGGACGCGCCCATGAACAAAGAAGTAAGGCTCGATCGCCATTATTGCGACTGGTTTTTGCTTGCACAAAGCAATCAGTTTCTTGTCCACTCTCTTCTTTCTGGGTCACCATCACTTCCACTGTGCGCGTACAAGTACTGTTGCGAAGCTTGTCCTCATTTGACCAAACAGTCTCCAGTTTGTTTACTTATTAACCGATGACAGCCTCTGTCTTGACCACTGGTCTCTTCTCATTCTCTCTCGCTCTCTAAAGTGGAGTGTGTGTGTGCGCGCGCACAGTGTGCAACTTCAGTTGCTGGGTCTTTTCCCGGAAAGAAAAAATATCTGATGATCTGATCTCTCTCTCTCTCTCTCTCTTCCCCACTCTGCAAAATCATTTTCCTTTTTCAGAAACCATCGTCCACCCAAAGAAGCAAACTGATCCTCCATGGCAGGAGTCTGTAGTTTCTCTTGTTTCTCCTTTTCTTGACCCACAAAAAGGAGCGTGTGAGGAGGAGAATCTGTTGTTCTGAATTTGAATAGTGACCATCATATTCGGCCAAGGCCAAGGGGGAAAAGGGGAAGAAAGAGAAACCCTTCTAATTCTTCCCCTCTGTTTGCTTTTTTTTCCTTTTAATTTTTCTCTCTGTCCAGCCCTACTCTTCATTAAATACTCTTCTCAAGACCATGCAAAATCCAACATCCTCCTTATTTTAATCTCTCTTTCATTTTGATTTGTTATATTCCAACACCTGAAGAAAAGCTTCTCGCAGCTGCGCAGGGAGTGTGGAATATTAAGAACTCTCTCTCTCTCTCTCTCTCCATATGACAGGAAAGTGACTCCAGCTCTCTCTTTCTACTTCATGCCTTTTCTTGGTACTGGATCTTGCACAATCGGACAAAAGAAGCAAAACCCTAGATCAGCAAGAACCCCAATATTACCAAATTAGCAGATCTCTCATCCCCAATCAAGATCCAAGAAAAAAGAAAAGCCACTTCAAGAAACCATCCCACTTCTTCCCTATATGGAGCTAGTCCCAGAATCATCGTCAAGCAACCCCAACTTCGACACCCCAATCACCATCAATACCCACATAATCGGGGCGAGCTCGTCGTCGCCAATGTCGGCGTCGCCGCCCACGCCAAGCCGCTACGAGAACCAGAAGCGGCGGGACTGGAACACCTTCTGCCAGTACCTGAGGAACCACAGGCCGCCACTTTCCCTCACCATGTGCAGTGGTGCCCATGTCCTAGAATTCCTCCGGTACCTCGACCAATTCGGCAAGACCAAGGTCCACAACCAGAACTGCCCCTTCTTCGGCCTCCCGAACCCGCCCGCACCCTGCCCGTGCCCGCTCCGCCAGGCCTGGGGCAGCCTCGACGCACTTATCGGCCGCCTCCGGGCCGCGTTCGAGGAGCACGGGGGGAGGCCCGAGGCGAACCCGTTTGGCGCCCGAGCCGTGCGGCTTTACCTGAGGGAGGTCCGCGACTTCCAGGCGAAGGCGCGGGGGGTCAGCTACGAGAAGAAGAGGAAGAGGCCAAAGCAGAAGCCGAATAACAATGCGCTCCCGCCGCCTGCTGCTACAACAGGCTGAAGATGAGAGGCCAATTTGATGCCGATAAGTGTGATCAAGATGGGTTTGATGCCTATATGAGACATCTTTTGCCTCTTTCGGAACATGGGTATTTCCTATCTTATTGCTATTTCTGTATTTTACTTTCTAGTGATCTTAGAATATGTATGGTCAAATTTGTGATGATTTTTCTCCTTATTGGTCTAAGGAGCCTTGAACTGGCCCTGCATTATATAGTCTTTTCTTCTTTTTTGATTTGGCTTCTGCAAGATATGTTTTAGATTTGTGGGTACCCCTTGAGGCTTCTCTTTGGGAGACAGGAGTGAATGGTGTAGTGTCAGTAGTGTGTGAGGGAACTAGTCACGAACTGTTTAGACTGGAGACTTCTTAGTAGGAAAAATGAAGTGGCCAAGTTGGATCATAATCTTAGTGTACTTCGATCAAATGATGATGAATCTGAGCTCTACGTTTGGAAAATTTCTCTCTCTCATTTTCATATAAGTGTGCTATATTTCATGCAGTCCCAATAATTGGTGTGTGTTCGTTTGCCGATCAATCATGCGTTTGCTGTGATGATCATTCACTCGAGTGCATTCATCTTTAATTATTCATATTGACAAGAATGATTTGTTCTTCATGTGTCATGCACTCAATTTGGATGATTAGATCTTTTATATGTGTCTCGATTCTCAAGTATAGCCCCCACAAGAAAGCAGATTGAGGAACTTTTAAATTGGGGGAATGCGATTATGTTATATTTTTCTCTCTCTTCACGATCATTTTGCCACCCAAACATATTTTGTTTGTCCTTGAGAACGAGTTGAAAGAGGGTTTGCTACTTATGGACAAAAGCATTTGGAGAAGTGGAAAGTTCACGAGGTAAACTAATAGTAAAGATGTGGTTAGGTATCATTTAAAGCAACATTAAATCAATTCAAAAAGAAGCAATAAGACAAAACAGTGGATTTTCATCCTTTTTCGCTTTCTTTTCCCTACAGATGGATGACAACGGAAGACGCACGAGTGTCACAGTTTTATATTTTGGAGCCTCCTAGTCCACACCTAGATCAAGCCTTTAAGACATCATATATACTATATAAATCCTATATGGTTAGTTTAATTGATATGCTTTTGAATCTTTTCTTACGTTTTTACTTTTGACTTTAAGTATATAAAATGGGCGAGCTAAGCTGAAGGAATCAAACTCTACCTATCGTGAGATTATATGGTGTTCGTAATTGTAACTTATAATATCAAACTTTTGCTCAGCTTTTAAGGCTCAAGGCTCGTTACTAACTACTCATAGAGGTATATCTAGGTTTTCATTGATTTATTTGATGTTCAATTCGAAGGTTTGGTCTTAGACTGGTGTAAGAGCAAAGTGAGTTGTTGGGGTTGCATTGGCAAATATATTCTTCTCTGTTCTCTGTTGAATCGTCTTCTAACCAGGATATTACCCAAATTCATCCAGATGCCTCAGCTGATTACTATATTGCGCTTTCTTTTTGGTTTAAAGATATTTCGAAAGTATTTCATAGAATGACTTATTAAAGCACCCAGGATTTATGCTTCTTCTTTTGTTGAGTTTCCAAGCTTATCTAGCTGAGGCTTGCACTATCCGTACTAAAGAGCGAATTTACTTGGGTGCCATGAATTGTAGCTAAGGCTTTCCCTATCAATGGTGATTTTATCAAAACAGTAGCCTACACCAATCATTTTTTATATCTACAAGTTTGAGATTTTCCCTAATTCTGTTTCTATATCATTCTTAATCAGTTTTGAAGTAGTTTATGTCTTTTCCATCTATCAAGATGACCTAGTTATGGCTCTTACAGCACATTATTCAGACTATCTGAAAAGCTCGGTTCTAACTTCACTGGGGAGAAATTTATGCGAAGTTTAAGTCGTATAAACAGAAATCATCAAATCCTAAATCTTTTTTCTGGGAATGCAGTCGTAGGTTGGTACAGAGGAAAAATCAAGTCATCAAAAGGTTTAGGATTACGTAGACTATAGACAATGCTCATATTATTAAATATTTACAACATGATTATATTTTATCCAAAAGGTTAAGGACTTTCAGGATAATAAGATTTCAAACCGATGCTTGTTCTCTCATATATCACTGTCCTTACAATTTTTGCGTCCGAACTTGATTTGTGAAGCTTTTGGTGCAAAAATCAAATCACCATCAAATCTCTTCCAGAGAGAAGATATATAGAGTAGATGATGCAAGTGAGTGTTCATGGAATATATTCTGACATTTGTTTTCTTTATTTTTACTTGTGAATTGCTTGTTTGCGAATCTTTCTTGTAAGTTTCGAAGGGTGGTCAGGATTCCCTGGATGGAAGATGTGCCTAAAACTTATTAATATTATGCCTCTTCTTTTGTGAAGAACCTTTCTATGTTCACAAATAAAATCGCCTCTGATTTAGCTTTTACATACTATTTCGTGTTGCCAAAATTGGATGACCAAGTAACATTGCTGAGGATTTTCCCCATAGCTCCATACGGGACATTTCCAAATTCCACAAAGACATAATAATGTGAGCATTAACCTACACAAAATCACTCCCTGGGTGTAAACCCGTTGTGTGGTTTGCCAGTGTGGACGATTGTTATGTCAACAGGAATTTTAGTGCTTATGAAAGAGTTATGTATCTACGCAATCGCAATTTCTGGAGATTCGGTCTCATCAATTTATGTTTTTTCCGTAAGACAGAAATATCAACATGTATCTTCATGTGGACTATTGTTATACCACACTTCTGGTCATTCTTCTAGTCCAAACTATGCGAAATGATGATGTGTTTACACCATAATTTGAGAAGGTTAGTTTTGACATAAGCCGCTACTTCCATCAACATATGATAAGTTCCCCAAATGTTGTGCCGGTTGCTGCAAGTCGAAGTTCTGTTTCGAGTTGATGGATATGTGTATGGCCTGACAATCGTATCTAAAGGCGTCCATGATTACGACGAAAAATTAGTTTCCGGAGCAGTTAACTGAAGTCATCCCTAATGATGAGTGTTTGTAGTTGACTATGTTTCTCGTTAGAAAATTCACACTGAGGACATAATGATCGATTGAAGCCTACCAAAGAAGTTATGTTTAAAAGGATAAAGATTAAGTTTCATTGTTACCAGCTAGTTCTTTCGATCATGTGGCTAGTGATTGTGTAGGTTTTGTGTCTAATTCGACTACCCCATGGAGTTGCACCTCGACACGAACATAGTCTTGAGATCAAACCTTTCTACATATATTCCTCTTCCTAGACTGTCGCATTTAGAATTGGTGAACCGAAGGTTTTTTTGAACCATATTCGGAAGCGGAAAACAAAAGATCTATTCGATTTTGACGTACATAAACAGGAGATCATGAATAGTATCTTCAATCTGAAAACTTTTTTTGGGGTTATTCCACATCGGTTGTAGAATGAGTTAGTGATCAATTTATAAATGTGAGGAAATATCTCACCCTTTGAGCTAACTTTGTGGTGACAGGCTCATGTCCACCCAACACTGATATCAAAGCTCAAGTTATTAATAAGTCTAAACCAAATAGTCACACGGGAAATAACCGTTATTGTCGCTCCAACCGAGGGCTTGATGTGCGAGGGGTAGATTGTTAGAGTTATTCTACATCGGTTGTAAAAGAGGCTGGTGGTCAGTTTATAAATATGATGGAAAGTCTCATTTCTTTAGCTAACTTTAGAGGTGAGAATATGGGGTCAGTTTATAGTACCAGAGCCCAATTACCAACAAGTCTGGAGCAACAATCAAGCGAGAAATATGGGTTGTTGCAGGGCTTGATATGTGAGCGGAAGATTGTTGGGGTTATTATAAATCAGTTGTGGAATGGACAAGTGGTCAGTTTAGAAGTGTAAGGAAAAGTCTTATCTTTTGAGCTAACTTTTGGGGTGAAAAAAACCCAAGACCACTTAACACTTTCAACATAAAAATAGATAAGTTGCTTACAAGCAAATTTGAGTCAATTACTTTATTTTATTATCAATTCGGTTAAGTTTACATCATTATTGAAAAGTCAATAATCACATCAAAAAGTTAGTTGTAAAGTGAAGCCAAAACAACGTCATTAACTCCATATACGACTTCGTTTTAGCTTCAATACAGCCACATTTGATCCATATTAGCTTCGTTTGCCATCTGTTTTTTACATGAGCCATCACGTAAGATTTTCAACGATAATATCATATGGAAATGCAACGGAAATATATTTAGAGTTAATACCACAAAAAACTCTAAACTGGAATATTTGTGACAAATTTACTCCAAACTAATTTTTTGATCACAAAAAAGCCTAAACTCATACATCCGTGATAATTTTATCCTCTGTTAGTTTCCCTTAAATTTTACCGTCAAATGTCTGAGTTGGATTATATGTGACAGTTGACGGGTATACTAGTATGGGGTTTTATCCTCCGTTTGTCATAGGTGTACCATCTTGTGATTTTTTGTGATATTAATCCAATTTAACAGAGGGTAAATTTGACAAAATTTATCAATTTGGGGCTTTTGATGGTCAAAAAATTAGTTTAGCGTAAATCCGTCACATGTGTACTAATTTTAGGTTTTTTATGGTCACAGGTTTACTAGTTTGGGATTTTTCGTGGTATTAACCCATATATTTATCACACCAATACAAGTTTTGGGTTTTGATGACTCAAAAAAATTTAGCGTATTGGTATTAAATGGGCATAGTTTAATGTTTTTTATGGTATTAACAAAGAAAGGATGACTAGGAATTTGGTGTTTTTTATCAGATAACTACAAAAATTTGAGATTATATTGTGAGGTCTAACATTGAATGTTGTCACGTGCAACCACGTGGGAGAAAATAAACGATTACTTGCTTTTTATCCGAACACAACATAAACTACTAAACGAACAACTTAAACCAAAATTTTCCGTTTGTTTGGTTTGATCTAGTTCGAGTAATCAATATTTTGAATTTTTTTAAACACCTGCACTCAAACATGCAGAGTAGTTCCATAATCATTCCGAGTGCTTGATTCTAATCGGCAATTCAAGGGAATGATGGGTTTCATTAGATCTTTTCATACAATAGGGAGATATGTTTTTCAGAAGAGCATATCATAGAAAAACAGTCCCTTCAACAAAGCTAAATAGGTCGATTTTTTCTTTCAAATTATTTGGCATGATCAATGTTATTTTCTCCATTAACATGCAAACTTAAACCGATCATTTTCTCATTATGTTTTGTTTTGCCACACTTAAAAAAAGGTTATCATAGTTGGTTGGGGCATTAATGAATTTCCAGCTCATAAACTGAATATCATCCATTCGAATCCCATTAATTGTATGCAAATTGCCTCAGGTAAAGACCATCTACACAGGCCAAAGACCTAGACATAATTGGTTCATGGAACTTGCAGGATGTTTCATGTACCTTTAGCTAGCAGGGTCTCCACGCTTATGTCCCTAGTTTAAAAATATAACACTTTTGTTCCCCTTTTTACTATTTCTAAAAAGGATTTGAAAATGGAAAAAAAAATACCTTATGTGTGAAAACGCTAAGAAAGAGTATCTATGGTTGTACAAGTTTATACCTATACATTTTTAAAGAGGCAATTCGCATTAGATTAAAGTCAAATTGTGAAAACATTTGAAAAAGAAAAGAACGTCAAGTAGAACACAATCCTTCAATATATGTTGCTTTCCAAAGACAATGGACATGAAAGCGTAGCTCATTTAATGCAAGTCTCTATCACTTTTCTTAGTAGAAGTTGATGCAATTGACTTTATACTCATCTCAATTTGTCCTAACCAAGTGATAATTGATCGGTGGAATACTTTAGATTAATTAAGCTAGCTAAGGCATATAAAAAGTCGCGGCAATGGTTGTTTTATTCTTTTGTTTTTATTCATGGAAAACAAACGGATGGCTTTCTTATTCAAGCAATTGCTAATATTGATAATACCACCATAGTACTACCTAATAAAGTTGTCAAGCAAACCGAAAGAGCAATAGAGACATCTGTGCAGGTCGCATCTTTAAGAATTTGTTCACTCACAAGGGCACACAAATTTTGTCCAATTATCACGAGAGAAAGGGTCGAAAGTCATTCACGCCAAATCACGCTACAGGAAATCATTTTCCTCTATTTAAAATGTCAAAACTAGCAAGTTATCGATCGGGCACATGCGGATAAATCATCACAATATTCATGGCATCGCACATGATCTACAAAAGGCACTTCAAAGATTTAAACCGATGAGTTTCACGGGGGGAAAAAGAAAATTTGCGGCCGTACCCACCGCCCCTCGAGTTAATAAAATTAATCCCGTGAAAAGCTCCGTTTTCCCCCATTTTCAAAAGCTAATAAAGCTAGAAATGGCATATCACCCACGTACTTTCTCGCATTAATCTACTAACCCCAACGCTAATATGATTGGAGAGTACTATTATCCAAGCGTGGTATGGTGAATGACCAAATCAAACCAAATAATAATGATAATAATAATAATAATTTCTCAACAAATTGCAAGATTATTCTATCTAATCGAAATAACAATAATACTAAAAAAACCAAACCCACCTCATTTTGCCTTCCGTCTTTTGTCACACCTACAAAAAGTTGTCCCTACCCTTCCCTCTCTCCTCCTAATCTCTAACAAGAGCATTAATTTACACCAAGTAAAAGAGATTTTCCGTACGAAGATCCCCGCAATCTACGGCCTACTCGACACGACGTATGCGACGGCGACACGTGCGCCTCCCCGGTGGGCCCCGGCCGCCTCGTGCGCCCACGTGGACTCTTGTACTGGCTGTCGGGGAACAGGCGAACCCATCAACGCCGCGGGCCCCATCTCCCCCCCCTCCCGCCCGCCCGACGCATCCCGTTCCTAATCCTTAGATCCTCGTGCAGCGAATCCCACCACCACCACCACCACCGTCCGCCGTCCCGGGGACGCTCCACCCCGCCGCCGCCGCCGCTCGGCGCCACGTGGCGGCGCGTGGGCTCTGCGATTGGTCGAGGGGAGGAGATTCCGCCGGCGGTGGCTCGACCGCCCTCTGGTCTTCACCCCTCTTGGTGGGTCGAAAATTTCCGATGTTGCACAACCAAACAATGCAACGGATGGGACAGTGAGGCGTTCGAAGATGGCTTCGAATCTGAATTCGATGGGCTCGATGAAGCCTCGAACCTAATACGGGCACATGAATAGAATAGAGTTTTCGGAATGATAATCTTAAATCTAGCATGGATCAGTACACGTATGTTCGAAATTTTGATAAGAATTCAGTGAAGAAATCCGTTCAATTTGAACTTTTCTTACTCTAACCCTCCTAACACTATATGCTTTTAAGTAAATGTCCTCTAGCATATTAATAAGAGATAAATCCTCCTGATATAGGCAATGACTATTGGTCTAAATCTTTTGTAATCATTCTAAAAGGAGGTGAATTCTTATTCGATATGTTCATGCGATGAAGTTTTTAGATCAGGGAGACAAGACTTGGGCTACCCCAGGCTAATGGATCTGGCCTACCAATTACACATTTTTCTTCGTTCCTCTCGATGCCTTCTTATTATGCTTTTGAAATAGATCTTTCGTATCGTTTGATTTAAGTTTAATTGCTCGCCTTTAGTCAGTTAAATAACTTTTACCGTACTTTGAAAGTTTGGCAACATGTTAAGTTCGCGCATGACAGCTATATAGCAAACCTTCAAATAGAGTGAAACAACTTAAAAGTCATGAGGCATGCACTTACTCTAACTTAGAGGATATCGTGACTATAAGGTAAATGATAACATTGCAATAAATGGCAACACTACTTTCACCCATTCTAACTATTTGCATGAACATGGTCCAATGACTTTGGCCCAATAAGTAATATCATGTTCAACTTAGTTCATGAACTATATAAAAATATTTACAGTTATTTATGAACTTGAATTAATGGAAAGATAATATTTAATATTTTCATATAGTTTATGGATTAAATTGAACACGATATTATGCATTAAATCAAAATCTATGGACCATCTATATAAGTTCTTGCGAATAGTTAGAACGGGTGAAAATGGGTGTAGTCATTTTTTGCAGTTTTATCATTTACCTTAAGTCACAGTACCTGCTAAGTTAAAGTAACTACATTCCTTGTGACTTCTAAGTTTTTTCACCCTATTTGAAGGTGTGCTAATAGCTGTCATGCATGAACTTAGCATGTTGCCAAACTTTGAAAGTACGGCAAAAGTTATTTAAGTGACTAAAGGCGAGTAATTAAACTTAAATGAGAACGATACGAAATATCAAATTCGAAAGCACAATAGAAGGCATTGAGAGGAACGAAAAATAGAATATATATAAAAAATTCAGGGATCACATTGCATATTGAGTTACAGTTTAGAGATCACATCGAATAAATTAAAAGTTCAAAATTCATACGATATATTAAGTCAAAATTTAAGGATCGATTATGTCATTTTCCCTATATTTAATCCCAATGACCTTGAGGAATTTTGTTTGCCGGAATAAACTTAGCCTTTTCATTCGCAAGCTAAAGTATTTTGCCAACGTGTTCTCACATCATTTTGTCGGAAAGTGTCGAGCAAAAACCGAAACCCTAGCTCGGCACTACTTCAAAAGAAAAGCCCGATCCAAACCTTATGACCGCAGTTTCTAGTTCCTAGAGAAAGAGGACACTGTAGCTTCTAGTTGCTCTGCAGTCCACACGGAAGAAGGCTGCTTCTTCCATTCCCAAATTTGGGTTCACCAACGTTTCCTAGTAATCCAACTCGTTATAGAAAGGTACATGCTGTCTGCTGCAAGCCTACACAGCTATTCATACTACTAGGGTTCTCCTTCTCAATTCCCCATGAGTGTTTGGTCAAGTCACGACAGTAAAAATCTCTTCAGGAGGAGGTGGTTCATCCCTTCTTTAATCACGTACTCCTTCCAAAAAACACAGCATCAAAGGCTCCACTTTTCCTGGTTGTATTGTGATTCCAAGCTGCACAGCACAAGTTCCCAGCTCAAAAGGCACCATTTCTTGGCCCGACCCGCAAAACCTTTTCGAATCTTTGTGATGATAGTTGTGTTAAAAGGAGGGTAAATCATGTGTGGCTCCATACGCTCGTTTCTTGAATGGACACATTACTTAATGTTTTGCTTTCTGCTCTTTTTGCCTAATGCTCCACCTAAAACCCAACTAACCCGAATGATGGCAGGGACTGGGATTTTGACGGGGTCAGATCAGTCCAAAACACCAAGTCACCTTCAGCTCGATCTAACCCCTTCACGGCTTTTCACTGTACTTTGCTGCTTCCTACTTAAGAGCTTACAGATATTGTTGCATGCACAGGCTAATCGAGGAGATCGAGGAAGAAGCAGAGGACACAGTCGTGGGACTGTACGACTGCATTTAAGCCTAACTTTTTTTTAAAGTAAATATATATTCTTTTGTATGAATTAAAAGATAAGTCACAGCAAATGGACCTAGTGGCCTGACACTGTATAGTGTATAAGCCAAGACGGCAAAAGAGAAGACTTTTTTTACTTTTTGGGTATGCTTGTGAAACTAGGTTAAGTGCCTTTCATGATTTTATCCACCGTGTAAAAATGGCAGCAGTATCTCTAGACCTTTTACTTTGAAGCTGTTCCCTCGGGTATCAGGATAGATTAGAATATTCACATTGAAATATATAAAATTTTTAAGCTAACTATAATATTCCTTGCAGTACCATGAGACCAGCAACTTCCTATTGAACTTTACAAACTCTTGCGATTTCGGCACTTGACCGTTGTTATGCTTAAACCAACAAATTCCACATATCGATAACCCTTTGGATGCGATAAGGTGAATTATGTTTCGGATTGGAAATATTGGGAGACATGTTCGTTTGCATCAATCATAGCGTTGCAAAGATTTTTACTTGCTCATGTTTGATTCATCGTCGCACAACAAACATTTTGAAGCTACATGTAAAATTCAAATATCACCGTTTATCACAAGTTAACAGAAAAACGAAACAAGTTTAGCAAATGGGATACTACCTCATCGTTTCGTTAACCTTTATTTTTTTTCTTACTGTTTACGTTATAACTTTCTTTAAACGCTAGGGCTTGCATTCGATTGCAAATTTTTAGTGAATTAGGCAACGACTGTTACCACACGTGCATTAGCCTAGGTCAGTGTGGACTTTCATTTTTTCTTGATGTTTCCAACTCACCCTTTTTCCTGCAGAATTTGGAATGATTCAGTAGGAGTTTGAAAATTTTCTGACTTGGAAGAATCACTTTATTCTTGTCTATTTGATTAGAGCGGTCCTTTGGAACTTGAAATAGTCTTTGGACACCCGATTTTTGGGCGCCGCCCTGCTAGCACATTTTCTTTCCCCCCTTAGTTTAATTTAATCTCAATTAATTAATGCTAGCTGCGAGCAATCGAGTGGGGGGGGGGGGGGGGGGACAGCTTTTTGCCAAATTTGGGCTGACCACCCTTTTCTCGTCTTTAACTATTTATGGAAGGTACCTGCTAGGGCATTAGCCCAGTTGCGGTAGGGGACCATTTCTTTGACCGTAATCCATGTGAACATATCGAAAAGAAGAGAATAGTACTAGTCTAAAGATGAACATGATGATGATTCGAGATCACTACTGACGGCTGATTTCACTTGCTTTTCACCTATATATATATATCATAAACATATATACTGCCTCACTTTACCAAGGGTGTATATTTGTTGTAGGTTTTGCCATTTCCTTTTCAAACAGTACCCCCCCCCTTTCTCACACATCAGAAAGCACACCAAGGCTTTAACCACAATGACCAGCGGATAGTCATCTAACACGGTCGCCACAGGCGGCCGCTTGCCACCGCGACTGCCTAGGGGCTCGGCCCGCCACCACCGACGTCTCGTAGTGGAACTTGGCCATTGTGTGAAGATCCCATCAAGAGGGCTCGTCCCTTTTCTGTCTCTGTCCTCCCTGAATCTTTTTCTCTCGTCGATCGCGGCATGCCACTACCTAAATGGCCTCTCGATTCCAAGTGGGCCCGATGTTATGACCTTGCGAAGAATCGAGCAATCATGATATAATATGTGATCCAATTGTTTTAATCAATTTTCATTTCCTATTGTGCCATCTCTAAACACATCAAAGTGGTTTGGATGGGAATATGATAAATTGAGGTTGGTTTGGAGTGTTTTTATTTTTGTATTTTTTGCATTTGACTTTTTCATACCATTAAGAATTCGATTTTCCTGTAGACATCGAATACCCGAAAGTTTTCAAAACACTCAAGTATTGACGGGTAGATACATCTAGATGATTTACCTTTGCTTTTTTTTTTCCTTTCGCCATCATATTATTCTCGTTAATCATTCTATAAAGTATGTATCTATGTCGAATAATTGTATTTCATTTGCTGGAAATAAAAAATAGGAATATACATAAAATCCTAGCCAACGGCCCAACAGAACTAAGTGAGGGCCCAAAAACGGCTATGGAGAATACAGGCCCAGGAGTATTGGGTCAGAAAGGTTGAGCCCATTATGAAAGGAATAGAATGGCCAAGCCTCAAAGAATCAATATCTGGTTGAAATCAGAAGAACATTTCATGTAAGAAGGACCAGTAAAAGGTGCCCTTGAAAGCAAACATTGGTACCATCTGAATTATTGCAAACAAAGTTTTTTGTTTATGGTTTTCCATGGCCCTGATGGGCAATCCTTCTCCGAGACTTGGGCTTGATTGTTTCGAGAACAATGAATAATTTGAAAAATATTTTTCTAAAAATGATTACTTATATCGCTCAAAATAATTAGTAAATAGAATTTTTTTTTTATTATCGATAACAATCTATGTCTAAAAATTTTCTTGGATAGTGAAAGTAATTTTCGTTCATCCATTTTTGTAGGCGATATAAACCATCATTTTAAAAAAATATTTTTCAAATAATTCATTTTTTGTAAAACAAACGGAGCCATGGAATCGGAGTTCGGCGTATTTCACCTTTCTAGATAGCTATCCAATCCGGTCGTATTGCAGATTGACGAGAAAATTATATCGTTTAAGATTTTAGGATTCAATGAAACCGAATGGTGTTTATTTTCAGGATGTTGGTATTGGAAAGCAAAACAAACAAGTACCTAATTTTGAAAACTAACATAATTCATTTTGTATATTTAAGTTTAAGCATTTCCCTTTTTTTCCTACGTTCAGCTTCATAAAATAAATTCATTTTGAGTATTTAGGCACAGATTTAGGTCCAACAAGCTTATAAAAATACTAAAAATGTCAACATCCTCAAGATTATAGGTGACAATACTTATATGCTAACACAGATAAAAATACGATGTAGCAATGCCAATATATACCTACAAAACACTTATACCAAGGTATGCCCTACGTAAAGCGCGGGCTTGCAACTAGCATAAGATATTTAAGAGGTAACCTCTTAACCACAAAACTATAGCCTACCTCACCAACGGCAAGGAGCTTCAAGAAGCTTTCGCCTTTGACGAGGCCTGTCCTCATCTTATGGGGCGGGCTTCAAGGATGCGTTCCTTAATTTAGCAAATCGATACCTGCACGCCTAGCATCCCCAATTACCTTTGTATCTTTGTATTCCCTAGGGAGAGAGAATATTTTCTCAAAGTTTTACATCCCGGTGATTCCGAGATTAAGACGAGAATCGAGATTGAGCCTTTTAAAAATATGCTCATATGCGAAAACACTTATACTAAGGTATGCTCTATGCAAAGTGCGGCTCGTAACTAGCATAAAATAATTACTAGAAACATGACCCGCGCTCAACGAAAAAATTCATCTCGAGGGACCCCAAATTTCAATATGAATAGTAGGCAAAGTTTTTCGATAAGGGCATTTTACAAATTTTATGGCAAAACTATATAGCGAATCCCGTCATTTTATTTTTACAAAAAAAAAAGAGATTGGAATGTCAAAATTTTACTTTTTAAAGAAACTGATTGTATATATTGGGAGGTTTGAAAGTACATGGCCTGAATTATTTCTCTCATAAGAACAAAGTTGAGATCACACCAGACAGCAAGAACAAATTTTCACTTCTGTCTCTCCATGATCTCGATGTGCAAGCCATCGCCGAGGCTCAGGATCGGGTTCCGTCGAATTTCGCCTTTCTTCACATTCGTCCATCTGATCAGGTTGCAAAAGAAGAGAAACTTTCAGGAATCGTGTCGCTTTAGATTGCTTAACTCACGCTCCTAGAGCCGCATGATCTTTTGCGGGCCGTCGGTATCGAATAGGGTAAGGCGAGTACCTATATTTCATGATCAGAACATGGAGAAACGCCGACAGAAAGGCCCTCGCGTACTCCGCTCCGGCACACTGCTTCATCCCCGATCCGAAAGGCGTGAAGTTCTTCAGCATCACATCTGAATCGTATTCCTGGAATTGAAAAAGGCGGAACTACTGTCAAATGTACCGAGTCCGATGGAGCTCAAATCGAAACCGATCACGGCGACATTGCGCGAGGGTTTTCTATTCACAATTCACCTTCCAGCGCCATGGGTTGAACGTAAGAGGGTCTTTTTACGTCTCGGGATTCAAGTGAAGAGCGGAAGTTGCTATCAATACTCCCCAGCGCTCGGGAATTGCGTATCCTGCAAGAACTCTAATCGTCATGTAGAGTGCTAGATCTGAATCTGCAGTTTGACAACTAGTCGATATTGTCATTTTCATTCGATGCAAGTACAAAGCAACATGAATTGAATGTCACGTGGAGATAAATTGCCGTTCCATTCCACTTCAGTTTTCGTCCTCCGAAACAATCCCGGCGAGATGTTTCCCAACCTTAAGGATTCATGGATCACCTGTTTGTTGAACAGCAACGGTTCAGCAAGACTGTACTGTTTACTGATTGTACTGAAGAACCATGACCATTTAGCCAGGGGGCATACTTTAAGAGTAAAAGGAATTGATTTGTATTCCTTCCATTTGATCGGGGAGCACGAAGTTTCTCTTGGCTTTGTTATCGACTCGTGCTCGTCCTGGAAAAGTGCACAAATAAAATAAACTGGGCAAAGATTTTCACAAGATGCCGTCATGCATATTTAATGTTGTTATATTTCGTCGGTCCCCCCATGATGAGTGTGTACAAGGGACACCATTTGCTCTAATTATAAATTTGTCTGAGAGACACCTTTTGAAGAGGTATGAGGGGAGTTTCTTAAGAGAAGTTAAGATAACTTCCTCGGAATGAACAATGAATAAGAGATAATTAGAACTCTCTTTTCCTCTCGACGCATAAGGATTCCGTATCTACTTTGAGAAGACAATCGGTATTAACGCTGTGGAACGAGAATACTTTCCTTGTGATTATATTCGGACCAACGTGAAGTAGATTCGTTCATCGTTTGCTGGTGATTTAACGTACGATCCTGGAAATTTTGTTCGTAATGCATCAAACAGGTTAGTTTATTCTCGCGACACTCGCTTTCAACATTGGTATCAGAGCCAGGTTATGATCTTTGCCTTGTTTTTCCATTGAATTTTTTTGCTTGTTATTTGATACGGGGATCGAGAGAATTCATATTGTCCGGATGTTCATTGCTCGGAAATTGCAACATGAATCGTTGAAAATGAAATCGAACGCGACGAACGGGTTTTGGAGGATGAACGCCGTTCTTTTTGACCCTGTATCGAATATTTATTTTCAGTAAAAAAAATGAGATATTAATATACAGAGCTGAAGGACTCGTCGAGATGAGCAGAATGGCGGGTCGAACACCGCCGGAAGATGCCGGGTGCGCCCAAAGCGCTGGCGCTGCTAGCACGTGAAAGCCATGCGCGTCGCCAACCGGCACGTGTTGACGTCTCCAACTCTTCTTTCTTCTCTGTTTCTTCTTCCCCTTGGTGCCTCTCTCAGACTTCCCCCAAAAACTCTCTGTGTTCAAGCCCCCCAAAAACCTCTTCTTTCTCTCTCTATCTATCCCCTTTTTCTCTCAGTTCCCCCCTTTTAGACTCCTCCCTCCCTTTCTCTCCCCTCAAAACTCCCCCGAATGTTCTCTTTCTTCTTCTTTTTCTCTCCTTTCGTTCAAGCCCCCCTAAAACCCTCTCTCTGTTTCTCCTCTTCTCCCTCCCTCTTTTAACGCTGGGAGAGAGAGGAGGATAAGCTCCTCCCTTTGGGGACGACCACGGGCCGCCTGATCTCTGGCCTTCGACGCACGCGACCTCCTCCCCTGCAACGCCACGTTTCCCGTTCTGCTCTGTCAGCTTGCCTCACTGTGCTCCCCTCCCTGTTTTGTCTTTCTCGCAAGCGTGAGGAAGAGAGAAAGAAAAAGAGAATGCGGCTGGGCTGTGGAAGAAGAGAGATTGGGCCAAAAATAAAGGGTAGGGGGATGGTCCGAAGGTGGGCTTAAAAAAAAAAGACAATCGGAACTAGGGCTGATGGGTCGGGATAGATTGGTCCCCTATATATATACTTTATTTATTTTAATTTTAGTTTTATCTCTCTTTTGCACTAACTTAGCCCATTTACTATTCAAGCCCGAATTAATCGCGGCGGGGCAAAATTAGGTGTCAACAGAAAATCATAAAAACCAAAAAAAAACAGAGAAGAATTTTCGGACAAAATAAAGGCTTGGTAGCTTCCAAAATATAAAACGCGATTAATTGCGTATAATACAAAAATTATCAATATATTGAAAATGTAAAGTTTGCTCAATCGATTGTTTTACCGGTGCCCCTTAGGGGGCCACTCGTCAATACGATACTGATAGTGAAAAAATTGCTCTCTGGCGACTCTTTAAAGAGCTGAGGATCGAGTGATTAATCCCTAGGCATAGATACGGCATATGATGCACTCAAATAAATGACTTTCGCTTGGAGTAACCTTGAGAGCACGCTGGCGACCCTGTCGGTGAAATTTATCCGACGCATGTGAACCGGCTGTTATCAAGATCAATCGAGTCAGAAGAATTTCGATATCTCGCGTGAGAAGAAAAGGAAAGAGTAACGAAGGGACTTCTAACAGCAAAGTACAGCTAACAGTGTGTTGCTCGCAAGATCCCACCGCCCGCCATTTACGTCCCCACACCAAACCCCGCTCTCTCTCCACAACACCGCGTGCCACGCAGAATTCCCATCCATATATATAAACACTTACTATAACTCTGCTCATTCACTCAGATCATCCTAAACATAGAGAGCTCTGCACACACTCTTTTCATCTTCTCTCATTCTATCTTTTGCAACTGCGGTACTTTCTCAAAGCAACACTACTCAAGTAGAGAGTCAAAAAATGCTGAGGAAGTCGTCTAGTGCTTCTCGCAGCGCGTGGAGCCTCTTGCGCACAGCGCTGCTCTAGGCGGGGGCGTTCAAGTTGCAGCTCCACCCTGTGCCCAAGTTCCTCAAGACAATCGACCAGGCGATGCCGTGCAGCCAAATCTGGTTCGCGCTCTCCTTCGAGAAGACCCTGGTTGTCCACGTGGGGATGCAACACCCAGGGTCGATGCTGTTTCACTTGCCACACATCCCGTGCATAAACCCTCAAATCGATTTCGATCCGGAGTTTGACAATGACGACCGGCTATGCTACGGGTATGACGCGGTGAGGAAGAGCTTCCTTGAAAATGGAGGCGAAGAGGAAACTCGTTTTGATGAGGAGGATGGAAAAATGGAAATTGAGGAAGAGCAAGGGATTGACACGAGCAGAGGAGTTCATAGCCAAGATCTACGAACAGATGAAGCTGCAAAGGCAAATTTCATACCTTCAGTACAATGAGATGCTAAACTGAAGTGCGAGCTAATCCCCGCTCAGCATTAATGATTTTTGCACCAAATTCCATTTTTGTCAATGCATTTTTGTAGAGTCGCGGCACTTTGTAAATAGTGCAAAGTTCACGAAAGTTTTGTTCATTCTTTTCTACAGCTTTTTTCCACAAAATTGCAGAGTCCCATATGACTAAGTTGCCTGATTGGTATGTGACTAATTTCTATGTTAAGAGGAAAACAACCAGAACGACTCAAATGTCATAGCATATGATGCAAACAGAGAGGAGAACTTCAGGGAAAAAATCATTCTGCATCAGCTAAGTAACTCTTCTGCAGGTTTTGTACATGCTCTTTGGGTTCCAACCCCCAAGGCTGCAAATTGACCTCTAGCATACAGAGGAGGGGTCACGAAAAGCAGATTATGCTTAGAACGGACTCAAAAAAATTACTGCATCATGTAAAGATCAAAATTCAGCTCGAGAATTAAAATTGATTTGAAAAGATTCAGCACAACTACAATTCCCCTCTTACCAAAACCAGAGTTTCCTTGATCTTTTCACAAGTCAATCATGCACATCTAGTAAGGAAAAAAAGGGCCTTACATCAATGTATAACTCATTCACTATAATGCAATGATGAAAAATACAATATATCTTAGAAGGGTACAGAATTTTTCTTAGCAGTACCTCACCCCTTCGCCGTTAACCACATCACCAATGTGATATGCCGTTATCTCATTATCGCCCAGCATCTGAAGGGCAGCTTCAGGGCTAACCACCAAAACCATCCCAATGCCCATATTGAAGGTCCGCCTCATCTCAGAATCTTCTATGTTTCCCACCTAATAGAGGAGAAGAAATAACTAAACCACATAAGCATGTGTTCAACCTTCTAAGTTACTAAGAAGAGCTAGAAATAGCTTGACTACATTCTACGATATCATATACAATGCTTGAGCAGGCTCTTTCCCTTAACCTAAGATTCCAGCCTAGAACAAAACGGAAACCAACCTCTTGAATCCACTTAAACAGTGGAGGAACCACCCAGGAGTCGCCATAGATGGTGGCACCAAGGCCTTTTGGGAATATACGCGGTATGTTATCGGTAAACCCACCACCAGTAATGTGGGCTAATCCTTTGATACCTCCCTTGTTGATAAGGTTAAGAACCTGTACATCAACAACAGCTATGATTAGGGTGGTAATTGGCTCATATATTTTGCTTTAGTCTTAATACTCCAGCTACATTTTTGAGGAAATATATCAGAGAGTGAAAGAAAGAGAGATACCTGATTGACATAAATAACAGTAGGAGCCATCAAAGCTTCACCTACCGTCACAGCTTCACCAGGAAGCTGGTCTGTCAAGGAAAGACCACTTCGGGCCAAAACTCTGGAAAAGAAATTAGCAAATTAAGATCATAGAATGAGAGGGCACACGTGAGCATACCTGGGTCAAGATGAAACTAACCTTCTGACAAGAGAGAAACCGTTCGAATGCACCCCACTTGACGGCAAGCCAATGAGCACATCACCAGCAACAATGTCTTTTCCATCTATGACTGAATCCTTCTTCACTATGCCAACAGCAAAGCCGCTGAGATCGTATTCACCTTCCGCATAGAAATCAGGCATTTCTGCAGTCTGGATGGCACATTGACTATGTTAGTTTCATACAGCATCGAAAATCAAGTAATCATGCAGTTTCAAACACCCTTTCTGTAAGTCAACAATTTTTTCTTTATTTTTGCGTGGCACACAATGAAGAAAAGATACAACAAACCCTTCCAAGGAGATAGAACGCCAAATTACATAGTAGCGAAAGCCAACAGGAACAACAGCTCTCTTTTCACCAAAACAAGAACAACAGCTCAATAGTGAAATCTATTGGACTACTTAATTGCTTAAGTCCTACAATCTCCCACTTCGCCCTCGAAATTGCTTAGCTGCTGAAAAGAAGTGACCTCCAAATTCCGACCAAAGGTGTCTAGGATTACAATTAGTAGCATAAGATGAAACATAAAGCATGCAATTACCTCTCCTCCTAAAAGAGCACAATCAGCTTGCCGACAGCCATCCACAATGCCCTTTATAACCTGCATAAACTCTGTATTAACTCAAGTAAACTTAAACAGCTCTAGGATTCAGCTATGATATACAAGATCAGCTGCTACCTTTTCAGCAAGGTCAACATCAAGATGGCTCGTCGCAAAGTAATCAAGGAAAAACAAAGGTTTTGCTCCTGAAGTAACAATGTCGTTAACACTCATCGCGACCTAAAATAAGAGTGTTAGACACACAAAAATAGATTGTAAGAGATCATCATCTTTTCCGGTCAATACCAAGTCGATTCCAATCGTTTCATGGATCCCAGTTTCGAATGCAAGTTTCAATTTAGTCCCAACACCATCTGTACCAGCTACAAGGTACGAATCCCCTGCTCATGAAAAACTAATTATTAACTAGTAAAAAACCTACACGCAAATACACATTATCTTGAAACAACTGCCATCCAAGTTTAACCACAACAAAAACAAGCTCAACAAGAATACGCAATTGAGAGTCTAAGTAAAATCTATGCCTCAGAAGAAATTAATTACAATGAGAAGCATAAACATGTTCATGAACAGGCTGTTCTAAGACCAGTTTATTCAGAAACAAGGAACTAAGTACAAATTATTAAACAGTTGGGACATTCAATCATTGAATTAGATAATTTAGAATTATCTTTCATGGTGTAGATACGGCTGAAGTGAGGTATATCCTCATCTGTGCTCGGAAGCCTCGGTGAAAAGAAGTACAAATGGGGATAACCACTGGAGTGTGTAGAAACTAAGGACTTCCTCTACCACAACTGATGTATTATCCAGCTAGCATATAACGTCAAGTTTTCTATATGTCCTTTCTTTCCTGATGGAGGGAGAGCCCAAGATAATTTTCTGTTCCGCTTAACCAGCCAATGGCAATCAAGTAATTCCAGAAACCAGTAATCTTATTGCTTATGGCAGAAAAATTATAACCATTTAACACGTTCTGAACTTCGTGCGCCTACATTCCATAATAAAAATAATTGAAGCCGAAATGCTCTACTTACAACCACAAATGGCACCATTAGTCTGTACAAGCTTCGAATGAACTTTATATAAATAACAACATCTAATCAAATTTTTCCTGCCATGATCTAGCACATAGCATTCTTTCAAAGGAGTTCAACCCCATAACTATTCTCCTTGAGCTGGAACATCAATTGGAGTTTACCACAATACATAACGGATTGCCTTGTTCTGCCAATTAGAGTTTAACTAAACTTCTCACCAACAGAAAAAGGAAGAAGAAAGAATCTAACTAAACAAGCATCAAAAGTATAAAGGTCTAGGATATCATACCAAGAGGGAAAAGACCTCCAAAGCCTCCAATTCCAGGGGCCATTTTCGCAATTCTCCTAACAAGCTCTGAGCCAGCATCTATATCCACACCGGCATCCTTGTATGTAAGACTTTCAGCCATTTTTGCACTTACGCTATACTTCCTAAAAATATTCTTTGCGCGTGCTCTAGCTTGTGTTCCCACATAATTCATTGGTAGCAGCAGAAATTTCCTTGAGGTTAAGTCTAAGGGAATCTTGCATTGATAAGAACCAGACATATGCGGATTCCGACTAAAAGGTCCAGTGGAGATCACAAGAGATTCTAACAACTCGGTTTTGGTTCCAATACTTGGAATCATGCTGGCAACACGAAAGAGGCAAATCATTACTTTTGAAGTATGGGGAAAAAAGAATGACGGATCAATATCATGCACCCACTAAAGAAATTTAAAACAGGATCAGTTCACAATCAGATAATTCATGTACCGCAATTCGTAGGAAAAGAGAAAGAACACACTTACTCAAATCTAAAAAAGAAAAATCGAATGATCAAATATACATGATAAAATAAAATCTCACAATATCTGTAATTGCACCCACAAAAGCCAAAAGAAAAACTGCGAATATGTGTGCACATGTGACAATCTATCAGTTTCATTGTGATAAAAAAAATTGATGATGCACTAATGGACGACATATATTTACAATTGCAGTAACTGCAAAACCTTGAAAGTGAAAAAGCTATTACCAAGTTTTCCCTCTGAGTCTCCATCCTCTCAATCAAAAAAATATAAGAACAATATCAGTTCCAAGTAAACCAATCAACCAGAGATACTTATCCTCGTGTGTCCCCCAAGTAAATTGTCCTATACACCATTCCAATTGTTCCTTCCATGCTTTCTTATTTACCCTTGGGGATCTTCAATGTATTATCTTTGAAGCCATTGCCCTTATAAACTATATTGGACTGACGCGTGACACGCGACATGTCAATTCTCAAAAACTACCATTTTCCGACATGTTGGGACACGTATATTAAATATATATTTTTAATAATTAAATATACCATAATGACCAAAAATAATTTTTGTTGGCAATGATAATGACCAAAAACAATTGGTTTATTATAACCCATAAGAACCATTAAGTTCCAATAAAAATATGAACTTGACTAGTTTATGTTCCGTAAAACTCATCCATCGAAAGAAGCACATTTACAAATTCAATTAGGGAAACAGAGTATATGCGATGTGCAAACTTCTCCTCAAAATTCATGTTCTCATATTCCAATACATAAGAAAAAAAAAGACTGCAGCCCACCACAATTTCTTTTCCCCATCCATCTGACCTTCCCCCATCTGACCTCCCCATAAGAAAAAACGACTGCGGCCCACCCATCTGACCTACCCCACCACTTTTTCCTTTCCCCCCAACCCACCCACACACGCCCCCTTCCCCGACTTCTCCCTCCTTCCCAGTTCCCAGCCACCACAATTTCTTTCGAATCAGAGAGGTGTACCTGCAGCGAGCGGCGAGCGCGAGCGGGAGAGGGAGCGCCGAGCGGCGAGCGCGAGCGGGAGAGGGAGCGCCGAGCGCCGAGCGCGAGCGCCGAGCACGAGCGGGAGAGGGAGCGGGAGAGGGAGAGGGCGCGGCGAGCGGCGAGCGGCGAGCGGCGCGGAGGACGGGAGTTGGTCGGTCGAACAGAGAAGTAAAGAGGGTAATCGTGCTTTAGCCCTAATTTGGAGGCCACGCCATTTATTGTTCTGCGCTTTTATTTTTTTGTACATTCCTTTGGACATTTGCTTATTGTAGAACATTTTCGAGGGGTTACGTTTTCTTTTTTTAACAAGTTGGGACTTTTTTTTCTTAGGTGAAGTTTGCATCTTAAATCTCAACTTTCATCACTCGTAAGTCATAACCACACCAATCTTCACTTCGAATCACCATTTTCCAATTGCCAGCAAAAATAGAGACAAGGGCATTCGTTTCCATGACAGAATCGAGATAAATAGTCTTTACAAAAATTAAACTAAAATGGACGTCAATGTAAGATGCTACATAAATCGTCATCAAGTTTTCCAATATATTGCACTACGAAACAGAAACCCTTGTCCTCGATGGAAACCGAAATCAAAAGCTAGTACTCTTTAACCCTGCTTTGTCAAATTATATTTTGGAACTTTATTAGGTCCACTGCAAGTAAACATTAGTTTACTTGATCAAATTATATTTTGTCACATCCAAATAATATTGCGCCTCCGACACGCGGGTCGGACACACCGGACCCGCGTGTCGGAGGCGTGTCCGGAGAGTTGATTTTGGCTGCGTATGACAACTTGCCAAATAGTGTTTGATTCTGTTCTTTTGTTCCCAGAATCGGTTTGGGAATAGAAATGCGTTTGTTTAATTTTTTGATTCTTGGCACAATTTTATCAAAAATTGTTCCCAGAATCAGTTTTCAAGAATAAAAAAAAAGTAGCTTCTTGATTTTGGGAACAATTTTGAGAATCAATTTTTTTTTCTTCATCCTTTTCTTGGTTTTTAATGTAGCTTCTAATGTCTAGCCCGAGGACCACCCTCATTTGACGAGAATTTAATACAAATATTATTAAAATAAAAAATATTTTACCGGCCATGGCTGGCAATCAGGCCATGGCAAAAAAAAGAAAAAATATATTTTTAATAAAAAATATTATTAATAAAAAAAATATTTTACCTGCTATGGCCGGTGACTAGGCCATGGAAAAAAAAGAAAAAATATATATTTTTTATAAAAATATTTTAATACAAAATATTATTAATTAAAAAAATATTTTACCGGCCATGGCCAGCGACCAGGCCATGGCAAAAAAATAAACGTATATTTTTAATAAAAATATTATTAATAAAAAAATATTTTACAGGCCATGGTCAGCGATCAGGCCATGGCAAAAAAAAGAAAAATATATATTTTTAATTAAAATATTTTTACCAGCCATGGCCGGCGACCAGGCCATGGCCAAAAAAAGAAAAAATATATACTTTTAATAAAAATATTTTAATAAAAAATATTATTAATAAAAAAAATATTTTACCGGCCATGGCCGGCGACTAGGCCATGGCCCAAAAAAATAAAAATGTATATTTTAATAAAAAATATTATTACTAAAAAAAATATTTTACTGGCCATGGTCAGCGATCAGGCCATGGCAAAAAAAAGAAAAAAATATATTTTTAATTAAAATATTTTTACCAGCCATGGCCGGCGACCAGGCCATGGCCAAAAAAAGAAAAAATATATACTTTTAATAAAAATATTTTAATAAAAAATATTATTAATAAAAAAAATATTTTACCGGCCATGGCCGGCGACTAGGCCATGGCCCAAAAAAATAAAAATGTATATTTTAATAAAAAATATTATTACTAAAAAAAATATTTTACTGGCCATGGTCGGCAATCAGGCTATGGCCAAAAAAAATAAATATATATTTTTAATAAAAATATTATTAATAAAAAATATTTTGCTGGTTATGGCCGACGACCAGGCTATGGCAAAAAAAAGAAAAAATATTTTTAATAAAAATATTATTAATAAAAAAATATTTTATCAGTCATGGCTAGCGAGTAGGCCATGGCCAAGGAGGAAAAGAAAAAAAGAAAGAAATATCAAAATATTTAAAAATATTATTAATAAAAAGAAATTTTGTGGCGTTATCAAACGTATTTCTGTTCTTTTTCTATTCCAGGGATGGAATTTTGGGCCGTTAACAAGCGCCTTAAAATGTTCAGAATCAATTCCGAGCACAGAATAAAAAGAATCATTTCTGAACAGAATCTGTTCCCAGGCACAGAATCGTTATCATGCGTAGCCTTCGTGTCGGAAATCCGACACCGTGTTGACCGCGTGTCGGAGGTGTGTCCACGCATGTCGACGTGTCCGACACGCGTGTCGGTGTCGGACACCGAGACATTGACCATTCCAACATGTCGGTGCTACATAGTTAATAAAACATGAAAATCATCTTTTTCTAAGAAAACTTCATTGAAAGTCTTTCTTTCCCTCTATCATTTGGGGTTTCGAGAACTAAACGCAGACGTAGATTCCGGACCCCAAATGCAACACTCTTCTGCGCAAACTAAAAACTTGTCTTAGAAGGCTAACTGCAGCTGCTAATTACAATCAAGGATAGACATATATGGCTTTGATTAATCACGGAATATACAGATACCAGCTGAAATGAGCTTGAAGGTGTTAGCTATCTCTCCCAACACTTAGGTACATAAATAGAGAATCATTAGATACTAGTTAGATCAGCCCTGCTTAGGCCGACCGAAATTATGGGTCCAATCAAGTTCGTGTCTTTTGGCGATGGGGGACATTTTCCGGGTTATTGGTTAAACCCATTTGGGAACTTCTTTGGGTAATTTAACTGAAAAACTCAATATTTTAACATCAAAGCTGAAACCAACAGAGTTCCTTCATTATTCTCTTTTTTTGTTTCCTTTTTGGGGGGGTCACCAACACCAACCGACTTAATTCCGTTCAAAACCTCGCTTCACGACATGAACCCATTTCACCACTGACATGACAAAAGGGCATCGAAATCTACACACAAAAAAAAGTTCACATTAACCCATCAGAACGCACACTCCACCCAACAACATCCCCCGATTCAAAAGAGAAAAAAACCTGAACCTGAGCCTCTAACAACTCATTCCCATCAACTTCTGCGTTTCAATCTATGAGAACTCAATCGATTTTTCCCCAGGCGCCTCACTTCGCCGGCGGCCCGAAGCTACGCCGGAAAGCGCGCGATGCAACAACAGAGATAGCAAGCGGAGGACCATCAAGCCCAGGAATTCCAATCGAATTACCTTCCCAAGCGAGAGAGCGAGACCGCCGACGGACCAAGTTGTCCGAGGCGAGATTCTTGCAACGCCGCACCGATAGAATCCTGCGACTTTGCCACCGGCGAGCGCGAGAGAGAGAGAGAGTGTGCGTGTGTTGAAGTCTGCTTGCTTTTTCTCCTAGTAGGGTTTAAGCGGGAGGAGGGTGGGCAGAAAATAATAAGAACGGAAAAATGAGAGAACCTTGGCCCGACCCGGAGATTTCGGGCTTGGGGTTCTCGGCCCGGACCGATATGGACTGGGCCATTTTCGGGCCGGTGAAGCCCAAATGGCTTAAACAGGTCTGAATTCCAAATATTATTTAGGCCCGGCGACCTGGCCCAAGCCGAACCGGGCTCGGTAATTATGGTCGGGCCAGATTTTTGTTGGGCTCTGTGTTTTTCGGCTCACTCCCGAGTCGTTGGACATGCACTTTGTATGAGGAAATTGAGTCGAGCCATTTTTTTGGTGAATTTGGTTCGGCATTTGTGAGAGGCTTTGGGGAAATGGAAAGCTGTTCGGCCTAAGGGTGCGTTTGGTTAAGCATTTCTAAGAGACTTTTGGGAGAATGTAAAGCAATTTAGCCTAAAGGGTTTTGGGGGAATGCAAAGATTACTCGGTAAATTCTGCTTTGAGAATCAACTCCGAGAGAAAAGCTGTTTAGTGAAAACACATTTGAAAAGTCCCTTTGAGTTTTTAATTTATGCTTTTTAATTGGTTTAAAATTGAAAAAAAAATGTATATAACTTTTTTAATTTAAATATTGACAACATATCTTGTAAACAATTTTATTAAAAAAATAAAAAAAAATTCAAATGGAAAAGATTCATATCAAAGTGATCTCTTCTTTCTCAATTAAAATAATAACATCCTCTCCCTCTACCACCTCTCCACCACCGTCCAGTCCCCCAAGGCCCCCACCCCGCAGCCCGTCCCCGACCACCTCCTCCAAACATTAATCAAAGGTTGCACATATTTGCTGGTATCTAGTTGTGGGAAGGATTTCGGGTATTATGTAACTCAATATTAAGTACTTGTCTCAAATGGTCCATTACATACATCCCTAAAAAGAATTAACTTTTGAGTGATACGTATGTAAGACTCCACTTTGTAGAAAGCTCATTGATTTCAGTATCCTCTCGAGGGACTTGATCCAAATTTCCATTTAAGAGTCTCTTTCTTTGAATTCCTTCTTGTGAAAGAATGTTAGTTTTCCATAGCACTACCTAAGTCTGGAAAGTCTATAGGGCCTTATATTCAACATGTATTGTTTGGTGCTTAGCTAGTGTATATATGAATTGAGTCTGCGTTGTGTGGCTGGGGGCAATACACGAATGTAAGATTCAAGACGAGAGCACTATGGATGTGAATCACTCATAACAAGTTTGACCTAGAGAGGATATACTAACAAATTCTACAAGACACAAAATTGGTAATTAAAGATGATACATAGCAACAGTTGACTAAATATATATTATGAAATCGGCGAAGTAAACGAACGAAAAAAATTGCACAAACCGGGTCATGCTAAGAAGCGCTTGCATGGAGATCGGGTGATCGAATAAGGCCGCTCGTGAAATTTCTTTAGTTGGTATTCACCTTCGATGTAAAAATCCAACTCCGAATTGGCATTTAAATGAATGGCATTGCCTAAACATTATGCCTCGCATGTGTTATTATTATGTAAAGAGAAGCTTTTATCTTTACTTTGTTTATAATGGGTCACTTTCATCATGGTCAACCCCATAGGTTGGTTCCACAGGGGGGAAAAGAAAGAAAATATCTAACTCTTTTTAATTGGAGGAAGCAATAATAAATAAGCTAGGTGTCCCTGGACTAGGTTTTAGGTGTTTTTATAGCGCATGCGATTGCTGATTCGATTTATATACAGCGTGTGTAATTCGCTTATTACACAACTTGCGTCATCACCGTTAATTAGAATAGCTGATTGATCTTTCAAGTAATTACTATTCATGTCGATGGTAATAGATGTGGATTGTGTAACAAATAAGGTACACAGACTGTGTACTAATACGAAAAACTTTGGAGATTTGCAACACGGGGGAAAAGCCTAGCCCGTGGCACTTGTATTGAATAAATGAATGAAGTCAATATGAAGTCGGGGAAAAGCCTGCCACGTCGTGCTTGTATGGAGTAAATGAGTGAAGAAAATATGAAGGATGGAACTTTGATGCTCCCAAAGACTTCAAAATGGTAGATGGTAGCTCATCTAAGTGAAGACATAGTTTTGGTCTCGCCCTATTTTTGCTTTATGCCATCACCCGTTGACCTATTTGAGCTCAGGATAAGTACTTCCATGCCTACCATTTAAACCGCCAACTCAACTATCAATGCCATTTGCCTTGACTTCGCTAGCTAGCCATCTATAAATGAGATCTGTTACGAAAACAAATGATTGAACAAATGCCGACTCGGGTCGGATATGGAGATCCGACCTGGGTCCGTTTATCAAATAATTTTTTTTAAAAAAAAAAGTCTCTTAACCACCATTATCGGCCCACCGAGGGCCGGCGCCACAGGGAGGTCGTGACAATACTAAATAGTACAAGGAAATAAATTGAACATCAAATTTACATGATTCGGCCGGCGTGCCCTACTTTATGTGGAGAGCAATGCGGGATTTCATTATAAATCAAGCCATACAACTAATATTACATTTTTCTCGGGCCTTAATTATACCAAGTGACTGACACGTGTAGCCCTCACAATACACAATAAGAGTGGTTGCGCTCGGTTTGGTACTAAGCCGGAACTCGAAAATTAGTCTTTCCTAGAAGAAGAAGGGTCAGAGAAAGAAGCAAGTCTCCGATCCACACGTCTCCTTTCCAAAGTCTCCTTCAATTTCCATGGGTTAAGTGTGTTCTCACTTTGCGCTTGAGGAAAGCCGAGACGCAATCTGGTGTCTCTCCCTCTCTTTGCAAGTAGCGTTTCTCTCTCTTAGACGTTAAAGCAATGAGCACAAACTTCTAAAACAATTCATTAAATTACTGAAATAACTCTCTTTTCGTTACTTTACCCTATCAAAAATATTATCAAACCTCTGAAAAAATGATATAACCAATGTTCGATTTGAAACTCGATCCGGACGAAACCGAACCAACTCGACATTGCCAGGTCGGGACATAACATACGTGCTCGAACGTTCTACCGATCCATCGACATCTTCGTTCCTATGTATGTCTCGACATTTCTCGACCGTCGACACGCATCTCATTCACATGCTTCGACGGTTGAAAACAAAGTAAAGACGCCGAGTGAAGCGGCGTGTAGATGGTAGCGGGACTAGCTCCTATCTATCTTTTAATGTAGTTTCGGCCGGTGCGTGAGGATAGGATGGACCGGCGCCGTAGCTTGAGGAAAGCCCGCGACACGTGACCCATAAATGGGCCCATCGGAAACTTGCGTCGGGCCCAAACGCTTAAGGCCCGCTGGTCGGGCCGACATCGCCTCCGTGGGAAGGACGGGGACGTCAAAAGCCCGCACGGTGCTCCCCTCGGTGTCTCGATCAGCTATTTCAGTAGCCGACAAAAGAAGAGATAAGAATCGACAGTCGAGATACGTCGAGACATCGATAAGAGCGCTCTGCCGGGATAGTGCCTAAATAGTTCAGGTTTTCGAAAGTTCAAAATTATACGTCTCACCCTATTTTGAAATCGAGCTAAAGTCATCAAAAACCTCAAATCAGTACGATTCACGTCGCGTTTTCCTCAAAATCAATTTTCGCCCTACCAAAAAGTCCAAACCGGTACTGCTGTTCTTGCATTCACCCCGGACTATTTTTTCGTGTCATAGAAATTGCACTATCTTATAGTGACGTCGTCGTAATGTGGAACGAGCGAAGCAATTTGAGATTTTTCGGGTCACGAGCGCGGCGCATATAGCAAAAGGTTCGAGAAGAAGCTCCTCTCTCTCTCTGTCTCTCTCTCTCTCTCGCTCCTTCCTTGTCCATTCGAGAAGCGGAAGCGAAGGAACCCTAGAAAATCTCCCCCAAATCCTCTCCCCGTAAAGGCTCGAGCTTTTCGATCGATTTTTGGATCTTTCTCGATCCCTCCTCTTCCATGTCGACGCCGCCTCCGTCCTCCTCTTCCGCCGCCGCCGCCTCCTCCTCCTCCTCCTCCTCCTCCTCCCAGTTCACCTACCAGACCGGATCCTCCTACTTCCCCCTCCCCTTCCACCTCCAGCAGCCCTCGGCGCCGCCGTCCTACGCCCCCGCCCCCGCCCCCGCCGCCGCCGCCGCCGCCGCAGCAGCAGCTCCTCCTCCGCCGCCGCCGCCCGCCGCCGCCGCGACGGCCTACGCCGGCCCTGTCTACCCCGCTCCCCCGCCCCCCGCGCCGATCGCCGGCGTCTATACCCTCCCTCAGTTTCAGCAGGTGAGTCTGATCCGCGTCGATTGTCGTTGCTGGAAAGCTGAAGCGCCGGTTTAATTCGAAGTATTCTGTTAGTTTCTTGCTTAAACTTAACCTTTTGTGTCTGGAGTTATAAGCTGGAACCAGAACTGGCTGCATTTCATGAAATGCGTGTTTTAGCTGGTAGAGAGTGGATGGGAACTGTTAAATGTAGAGAGGCGTAAATTTAGTTTCTTCTGCGGGGGGAAAGTTTTGATTTTGTCGACGATATGATCGAAACTCGAAGGATTTTTATGCAATTTCTTTATGTTAATGGTGGATACCGAATAACGAAAGGTGGGGCGCCTGCATAGATGTTGGATCCTTTTCTAAAGTTTTCGTTTTGTATGCATAGGCGCAGCAATTGTTCCAAAAGGATGCGCAGATTATTACGCCCGAAGCACTTGAGAGTGTGAAAGCTGCTCTTGCCAGCAGCGACATCGAGCACAAAGCGGAAGCCAAGAAGAAAGCGATACCTCGTAAGGCAGCTGGGCAGTCGTGGGAGGATCCAACACTTTCGGAATGGCCTGAAAGTATGAACAACCGATCCCTTTGTCTTGACTTATATTGGGATTTTTCTTGTATGTGTCGGTGTGGCTTAGCATGATTCATTCAAAAGTTTGCATTGTGTGCAAGTCCTTTTTTTTATGGCAAACTCGAGAGATTTAGAGGTTCTTGAGTAGAGTTTAAGCTTCTTTCGGTTTGAATTGTTTTAGCGTTTAGGTGTAGGAGCTGTATCCTTCACTTCTCCTCTGGAAAACTGGAAATGGTTGATTGGTTGTTTGGACTTTGAGATTGGCTGGTGAAAGTGCTCTGGTCTTATGCATTTTGAGTTCCATCTAGTTTAAGTAAATTTGTTTCTAAAGATCCCAGCTGGAGAATTTAGTTTGCTGCTGCTACTTGGCCTCTTGAATATATTCTGAACCTGTCAAAGTTCTTGTTTACCCCCTCGAATTAGCTGCTGGTAACATGAGGATTGAATTGCATGCTTGATTATATATTTTTGCATGCTATGCAGTAACAGTATATCCCTTTACTCAGTCCATGGCAAAGCACATCAACTGTTTTATAGCATCTATGGTTCCTGGTTTATGCCATTCACAGGAAGTAGTCTGCCCACTAATTGTTCTGGATTTGTTGTTCTCTTCATTTTTCAAGCATAGGAGTATTCAAATGCATGTAGCTTCTACTTGTTTTGTGTGGTTATTCACTTTTAGTCAGGTACTGGATATACAATTTCCTTCTGTCACTTGGCGACGTACTAACCTCTTGTCATTGTCTTGGTACTTGCAGATGATTATCGATTGTTTTGTGGTGACCTTGGTAATGAGGTGAATGATGATGTACTTTCAAAAGCCTTTTCGAGATTTCCTTCCTTTAACATGGCCAGGGTATGTTCCTGAAAGATTGATATTTTCAGTTCCCTACGAATTGCTTTTGCTGCTTATGACCTGTTGAGTGAAGATGTTGCGTTTTTTGCTTCAGATTTTTGTTTGAAGAACTCAGAGCAATTCTGTTGTTTTATCTGTTTTAAGGTAGGTTATGCTCATTGTTGCGTTGCTCAAGTATACATCCCTATTAGTTCATGCTAGGTAGAAGTTCATGTTAAATAGATTGATAACTCTTTGCAAAATTGGTCCAGCTCATTATCCTGAGTTCTTTAGAAGGTTAGTTCAAGTGCACATGACAACTTGATAAGGCAATATAACTGAAATATTTAACTCGGTATCAGTTGTGCCTATGTCGCCACAAAAGCTTGGTGTGGCTCATTAAATAGGCGAACTCATTTCACACCTATGAGCTTTAGATGTGCTATAGTTGGATGCGCTGCTTTGAATGCATTGTACTATTGGTGCTTGACAGGATAGGCTACTCACTACTCAGAGATTGCTCTGTCCTGATTGGTTCCAAATACTAGATTTAGATGGTGTTTGTGGAACATATTGCAATAGATGCGTTATTTAACTGTGCAAGTTCTTCCACATTTTCCTGTATATGGCTTATGTATCTTCCATGATTTTTTCTTTGGATGAAATTCCTGAAAAGCGTAGCTCATTTTGCGAATTTATGGAACAAAAAAAGTGGGGTACTATTTGTGCAACTCTTCCTGAGTACCTCATTTGGATACTTGAAACCTTCATAGTTAATCGGAGATTTAATTTCTCTGCCAATATACGTGTCCAACAGGACTAAGTTTCTGGCTACCTTTCCTATATCTGCTATTATTCAAGATAGAGATGTGGATGTTCCAAAGTAAATAACTGAACTCCCTTCACATGGTTGATTATTTTTGGTTTTGGTTGTTTCTTTGCTGTGTTGGTGGGTAATTTGTCCTTTTATGTAGCTATAAGCTTATTGGAACTCATTTCTATGCTTTGGACTGTTCAAGTTTTTGCTTTTATGTTGAGTGAATCATATATATTTGCGATCCAATGCCTATTTGCTGAATCCTCCTGTGGAGAAAAGTTCTAAATGCTTATGCAAAATCTGTTAAATTTAGGTTGTCAGAGACAAGCGGACAGGTAAAACCAAGGGCTATGGATTTGTTAGCTTTGCCAACCCAACTGACCTTGCTGCTGCACTCAAGGAGATGAATGGTATGTTTATCTTTTTCAATGACTATTGGATCTATACATTTTGGAGTGTTTAGTAAGCAATTGAAAGGCCATGGTCTAGTCCTTGCGGCATTATTGAAAGTAAATAGTTTTTTTTTAATCTTTTATTTTGTTAGCATTTGACTATTCATATCTGGAGGTCTTTCACATGATAATCATGGCAACAGTTTCGGAGGCAATAAATTGTTTCCCTTGTAAACCACCTAACGTAGAGGAGGGATTGTACTTTCAATATTGCTGCTCTAAGGATATCTTTTTCTGAATGAGGCTTAGATGATTTTGTCTCATGAACTACACTCATGCTATTAGATTTGTGATCTTGTTGTTTTTAGGCCTCTTATGAAAATGCTTTAGTTTCTTCTAAAAGATTTTGGGTTTCTGTATAACAAGAATCACTACTCTGCTGTATAGTCGATTTTGTTGTGTGGACACTGTTGGACTTGATTTTTTATGTTCAATTACAAGCTCCACCACTTGAGTGTATTATGGAAAATGCTACAATTAGTAAGAATTGTTTATAAAATTGGTTTACCAAGTGACTGTCAAACCATATTCTTGAATATGGCCTACTTCTTAAAAGAGTTATTCACAGTTTTTCTTTTTTCGGTCGAAGGGTTATTCACAGTTTGACACATCATTTAGTAAACCAATATTGTAAACCACATTCCTGGTGAGTCTAGGATTGCTCATGTAACATAATGAGATGCGAAATTGTTTTTCCCGATCTGGCTTATACGAGAATGAGCAATTGGAATCAACCTTCAGTCTGTCGTGAACCTAATAAATTTCACTAGGTTGTAACTCCATATGCCTTTGACATCGACATACATTGGTGAGGAATTGAATTGCTTTTAATTATGTTATTTCAGGTAAGTATGTGGGGAATCGTCCAATTAAGCTCCGAAAAAGCAACTGGAGGGAGAGAACTGATTACGAGGCTTTGGATCGACATAAGGTATCTTAAGATTCATAACTCGGTCCCTCTCTCCCTTCTCAGATCTCAACTCCACTGCTAACTTCTCCCTTGTTTATTCTGGCAGAATCATAGTCAGAAGAAGCCAAAGCTTTCAAAGAAGGGGATATTTCACAAATAGCTCTGGAACATCACTTTTACTCATTTTTATGACGGTGATCTTAAGATTTCGATGTTTTTTCTCGCTGTGTATTAAATCTAGTGATCCATGGGCACAATGAAGTGAAAATCAAATTATGTAATTACCCGATTTCCATCATCTCATCAGTTTTAGTGTTCTCAGACCGTCTGCATGAACATTCATTTCATACTGTCAATGTCCATTATTTTTATCTAGGAATGCCGGACATGCACCATGTTTTCCAGTGACTATATTCCCAACTGACCTTGCAGAATGTAGCATTCCTTTGAAGCCTTGTTTTTTCGTGTTGGCTTTTTTGTTTTGCACTAGTTTGCTAGTCCAGATAATCTGTTGCTTCATTCCTTGCATCTCACTTCATTTCGTTGAACTCCAATGCCAGCATATGGTTTGTTATTGCTATGGCACATTCGGTGTCAAAACTGCTCCGTATGTTTACATCAGGAACGGCTTTTCGGAATTGCTATTATACAGAGACTACTTACGGGCGGGGCTTCGAAACCATCCGTTAGAAAACCAGAGACTGGGCTTGACCAGTCGCCAAGTTCTCTCTTTGGCAGAGAATAGCGGCAGAATTGAAGGTATCTAATGAAGCACTCCAGGGGCGGAACAGGAAGCCGTCCCAACTACGCGGTCGCTGTGGTAAGCTCTTTAGCGGTTGCACTAGAGGCTGTCCTTAAACTTTACAGACTGCGCATTTATCCTTAAAAAAGTACTTCCTACAGATTCTGGAAAGTCGATGAGGGAACAAATAGGATATTTCTCCCATGCCTGGAAATCCCAAGTTATGCGCTGTCTTAAATTGTTTAGGATGTTGTGTAAGGGACAGTGGACACCACATAATAATGTGCAAGAGATAAGTACCAAAAAAGTTATGTACATTGTCGTGAACGCTCGCCGTTCTACGTGGCATGATTTGCCGGCACTGGCGTGATAACTTTTTGAAATTTCTTTCACTTATTTTGTTGTTACTTTATATTTTCTTCTTTCTTCTTTTTGCCTTTTTTGCCCAACCGTGAGCTTGTGACATTTGGATGAGGGCTGCTCTTGCCCGTATCCCAAGAAAGGGCCACGACCCTTGCTTATTGTTAGGTGACAACCTCGCCCATGCCAATAGGCGAGGGTGTCGGCCCTCGCCCAGATCAGGCAAGGGTCGGCTAGCGGCCTTGCCGCCAGCCTAGAGGTGTAAAAAAATACAAAGAAAGAAAAGAAAAGATAAGATAAGAACATGAAAAAATTCAGAAAAAAAATTGTAAAATTCGCCCGCATCATTACCAGTGACAGCCGATATTCATGTCAGTAATTTTCGGTTAAAATTGATTAGATAGACTATAGATAAATTGTTAAAAGATTTATGACTCAATTGGCATAATTGAACTTTCCAGAACTAAGTTGAAACAAATGCAATAGCTTTTTTGGTACCTTTTCCCCGAGGAACACGGCAAACACCACTAGCTTAGTGTCACGTTAGCCCAGTTTTTAAGTAGCGGCACATCTTATTCTCACGTACACACGCAGAGAGATAGGGAGAGGTGTAGGTTTCAAGAGCCGGAACAAATACCGCATGCAATGAAAGCAATAGTAATCATAGGAGGCTCTATTTTCAAAAGTGGTTTGACACAATGGTTTTGCTCATTTACAGGACAAATGATAACAGAAATGGCACAAAATTGCTACATCATCTTTGATGATTTTACACCCCCCCTCCGAAGCAAATATACCCCTTCTGCGCTTCTCCTTCCTAAGCAGCAGATTCCATAGTTCTCAAAGTGCACCTTTGGATCCATGGGTGTCCACGTGTTCTTCATGTGCAGGTATGTCTTTGTGTCTATGCAGGCGCCGATGAATGTGTCGACGAAGGCTCTGTCCACTTAAAAAAAAAAAATAGCTTCTCTTGGAGCTGAAACTTCCATCATCCACAGCACTCACCACACGAGATTAACACCTTGCTGCACTCGTCATACTATCCTCAAGAACCCACGAACTTCGATCAAGAAGTTGGTCAGGTTCTTCCTAAACCTTTGGTAGTTCATCCGATCGAGTGTGCACGAAAGCTGATTCGAACTCGTGAGAGATTGCAATGCATTTGTCAGCCTTGATTTAAATGTTTGATTCGCCTGTCTCTCTATCAACTCATTGCCTAGTTTCTGTAAAATACGCAGAGTCAGCAGATCATCTTCATTAAATATCTAACATGCTACTTTGGTTACTACACACTACACAATTCAGCATATGTACCTGGTATAGGCCTTGCTCACAGAGTATCAAGGGAAAGAGCGCATCTGCAGCAGCACCAACTAGATCGGGACTGAAACAGCAGCAGACTTTAAACGTGAGACGAGATAGCTAGCAATATTCCATTAACAAGGAATAGATCGATGAGTTCCCTACCTATAATCCTCAAAAAGAAGTAACTGCAATGTTGTACGGAGGAACCGACTAAAAATGCCTTCCTGTAGTTCGCCCTTTGGATTTCTAAGACTCGAGGCATATGATCCCAAGCCGATCTTCCCACTAGCTGTTTCCTTGTAGTGGTAGGAAGCAAGTGCTCGAAGAGCTCTCAGACACATGTTAACTACTTCCGAATCCTAAATCGTGTGGAGAAAGTAACATTTTCACATTACGGAAAGATATAAAGCCACAAGCCAAAGTAAACACATATCAACTAAGCACATTGGAGAAGAATGCCAATTTTGATGGTGCCATTTACTGGAGCCATGAGCAATAAAGAAACATATATGAGAAACAACTTTTCTCCGATTGACTCGTCAACTTATAGCCACTAAAGGATTGAATATCTTTTCACAAAGAAAAGCTGAAAGCATTACCTGATGATGCAGACCAAATTCAAGAGTCTCAAGAATATGACTAAAGGCTTCATTGTTTAGTTGTCCCACCATTTCAGGATATACTTCCAACATATGTGACAGCAAGGAGAAGTACTGCAGTGATAAAAAGAAAAGAGGGGGAGTAAACATCAAGCAGAACTTAAAGAAAAAATGTCCCAAGTCCATTTCTTGTATCATGTGAATGACTCAACTCACATCACGACAAAGCTTGGGGTACTTCAGCAGCTCCAAAGATATCAGAGGAGTGACTATGTGAAGACCATAGAAGACAACCTGCAAAGTTGATAATTAGACACCATCCAACACAACTCTTTGTGCTTTGCATCACAAGATTCACCTGAGATATGCTTGTTCCATGGGCTTCCAAAGAATCCGATGAAAAATCAACCTACACTTGATCAAGTATGGAAGAGTAAATGATTTGCCATAGCAGAGTACAGATAACATTAGGAAAGGCAAAACATGAAATAATGAATGAACAGAAATGTCAGTACCAGATCTTTTGAACAAAGGCTAGAAAGGAGTTGAAGCAGAGCACGCAGATCTTTGTATTTCTCTGTTTTTGCATCACTGAGTAAGCTGCTTGACAGACTTAAAGAAATCTGGGAACAAGGGACGAAACCAAAATAATCACAATAATATGATGCTAAACCCTTAAGATAGTAACAGAAGAAGCATGAACACTGCAACTGGAACATAAATAAAATCTGTCACAAGAACAGCATGATTTTCAGAAAAGAATCCGAGTTTGGACATTATATGGGGGTACAGTGAGTCATTACAAGGTCCTTTCGTTAATTAAGGAAACTACAAAAGAGAAATGAGAGATGGAAAAGGTAAGAGGTCCTGGAATGAATATTTAGTCAAAGGCTTCAATGAAGACTTCTTCACAATCTTACAGAGAAATTCAGCCAGCCAACAAGAAGAGTCTACCTACAGATAGTTTTCTTACCTTGCCAATATTGTGAGATGAGTAAAGTTGAAGTAAGCGCATGCAGTAATCAATAACAACTGTGGTCTCTTGTGCTTCAAGGTAGGTAATTTGTCCCTCTACCCATTCAACAACAAACTTGAGCAGCAAATAAATAACTGCAGACTACACAATAAAAAGGGGTTAGTCTCAAATAAACCTTAGGCATCCAATACGATACTTCAGTCAAGCGTGTATCTACTGCAGCTCAAAAGTGGAAAAACAGAATACATTGACATCACAATCTAACAGAAATATCCCATTACAGAACATAAGCTTGTGAGTACAATATTAGGCAGTCTGCTAATAATGACAACGGAAATCCTTTTCATCATTCTCTAAGTCAAGAAATTTTCTATGAATTTGAGTATGCCACAACTTGATTTTTAATCTTAAAGACAGGATTTGCTATTTCAGCTTCGGTTGTTGAGGAAAACTGCAAAGGGATTCACAGAGCTGCATAAACTAGAAACTAAGAGCCACTTGTGCTACCAGAAGTTAACACCATAAAAGAAAATTATATTTTCTTCTTTTAATGAGAAAACAACTATGAATTTCTACCACTTACCTTACCAAAAAAAAAAAAACTATGAATTTCTAACTACATAAACATAAATCAGTAATCTGCTGGACCTAAATTCTTTGCTATGATGCGGATTTCATTTTACTTGAACGATGACTTAACATGGGGAGGTTTTGCTAAGTTTATACATGAATACCTCGTGCTTATAAACTTCAAGAAGAATCAAAGTAGAATTTAATATTGAAAACCCCATCTCATAAATGGACTTCTGCATTCGTGGTTCCGATGCACTGGCAGCTCCACGAAGCCGCTCCAACAGGCAAGTAACCTGCATGAGGCCACTTCAATGAAAAATGAGGAAGAAAATGGTGACCGACAGGTGTGCAAACAATTGGAGCTTGTTGCTGCATGTTGGTGTAAAAAGAATACATCCCATACCGACAGGATAATATCTGGCTGTTCAGCAACTCTTTTCAAGTCATTCTTGGAGGATATCTCTACTAGGTATGTTGTCATATGCCCCGTAAGATTTCTCACATACCTGAGAACAAACTTTGGCATTAGTCCTGAGGGCACACAATCAACGTTTTAAATCATTTCTGAACAAAGAGGAGAACTGCACTCACTGATTTGCTGACTCCGAATCTCTAAAGCCAGTTGCAGAAAGAACAAGTGTTTGAGCCAAGGATTTCTAACAAAGAGAGAGAAGACGTTCAGGAAAATGAGAAAGTACAATAACCCATTCGAAAAAACTACAATTCCTACCTGGTGAGATCCATTCAACATAAACAGCATTTTCTCATTAGCAAAAGCAATAGCCAGCTTGCTCCAGGATTCCTGTGAAATAAATTAAGACGGACTGACATTTATGCCAAAACAACAAAAATTTTATGTTTCTCGAAGTATCTACTTACCAGATATTCACAGTTATTGACAACAAGATAAAAATTAAGCAGCTTACCAGCATTACAAGGTGGATGCATATGTTCTTTTGCCTAACTAGTGCATGAAGCAGCTGGTAACAGGTCAGGCCCTATAAAAATTAAAAAAGTATTTAATTAGTCCATCCTTTTGAAAAAGTTTCTAACATATTGAAGAACACAGTGGGCCCGGGGCAATGCACTAATCATGGGAAACAGAAGTATCCTTGAAGCAGGAGAGAGAGCAATTTCAGCACAAATGTGAACAACCATCACACAATGCATCATATGGTACTTTTAAAAAAAATATGCATCACTTAAGCAAGTCATAATGCCACAGATAGGACACAAATAGCAGTTCATCAGAAATTTGCTGGAGCGATCTGCAGAATATGCCTCTCTTCTGCAATGAGTTCTAATGCTTCCGTCGTTTTATTCTCTTTTTCCTCTTCCAATCTCTCTGTGTCATTCTTTTTGCCTATTACCGTCGCCTTTTGTTTTCCTAATGCGTGACTGAACACTATTTCATTTCTTCTGTGATGAGTTCTAATGCTTCCATCTTGTTTCTTTTTTTCTTTCTCAATTCCTCCCTCTCATTCTTTTTGCCTATTCCTGTCACCTTCTTCTGTTTCTTAATGCATGCTCATAAACTAAAAGCTATTTCTTTTTAGTTACTTCCATCAAGTTGCTCTACTTCCCTCAATTGGGTATGCACAAGGAAGCAGAACATTCTTGTTTTTTTTTATCCTCTTTCGGCTGGGGGCACTGAAGAGTTCTATTTGTCATATTTGTATTATAACAGTAAATAAAGACACCCAAATACCAACATCTAGGGCCTGCCACAAATTACGTAGTTACTCTTCAGGAACCAAAGGAATTAAAAGAAAACGTGAGCTAAAATATCTGTGAAAAATTGTAAATTAACAGTAGCTCCCTTTTAAATATGGCATGCTATCCTATGCAAATCACAGCACATAAAACAGAAATATACATATAAAAAGAGAATTTTTTCTGTGATAGGAAGTGCTCATGCGTACACTAGCTAGAGAGAAGCTTAACCAATGACTACCTGCAAAAACTTCTCCCCTGGATAGTACATGAATGTTGCTATGGCTACCCGGATAATGATGTCAAGCACAGTCTTGCCATGATCATACTCATTGAAATATCTGAGTACAGTTCGCCCAGAACCTGTTGACTGCACTCGGTGCCTATTATCAGCTTTTGAACTGTAACTGCTGTCTTGAGGTTCTTCCGGTGACATTAGATAAGTTTGGGACCATCTTGCAAGGAACCATATTATAGCCTAAAAGCATTTGCTTCAACACATAAATCAAGAGCAAGGCTAGTGCAAAGTGAAAAACCCATACAAGTTCAAGCATGCCAACAACGTGTAGTTTGATTGAAGAATAATTTTGTATACATGGCCACATGATATTTGAAAAAGGATCCAACCAAGAATTTTATATGTGACAATAGATATGTTGACATGCAATTTTTCTGTGTATCTACTGCCAATATCTTCTGGCGAAGGGTCAAATAGATAGTTGACCCTAATATACATGCTGTGGCTCATATTACTACTTGCATGTTTGGACTGATAAGAAAATCTTGCACAATGTCCTAAAGTAATTGTTAAATTGAATACCAACTTACATCCAGTGAAAATCTCTTCTATAGGTAAATAGGAACAAAGTGCACCCAAATTAACAGGGAATGAACTTGAGATGTACCTCCATAAGTCGAGGACTGAAAAACGATGATCTACTTTCCGGATTTAAGCTTTGTTCAGCAAACCTGATGATTGAGCTGCAACAACAAAGGAGAATCATATAAAAATATCCCACGTGAAGGACCAATCAATCTCTTTAGACAGAATAAAACATTCTCTTGTAGCATCGCTATCCTGTAAGGTAAACTATGAAAGTGGATAAAAAAAAAACACATGGTTGCATTGGCAAATTAGTCAGCTTTACATTACTGCAACTGTATTGAAGTCTTACTACATCTCCAAGCTGTGTAGCACAGCTAATAGGCCAGACAATTAAATTAAGCACGCAGGAGAACAACCTTACATTGCCTCTTTTCAATTACTTCAGCTACAAACAAAGAACAGTCACAAGATTTATTTGCATATATAGCAATCTCGATTTATTGTAGAACCAGAACAGGAGCATTTACACATCTTATGACCACTAGTAGATTAATAAAATGATTAATCAACTGTGGAAGTCTAATGAGAATTTATAGCGGCAAGCATCTTCGTCCAGCACCATCCATTGTTGAACAACCCAATATTACACCAGCAAGTATCAGGTACTTTCTTGATGAGGAACAGATATTTCATCATACACCTGAAACTTTCAGGTATGACGATTTGTTTGCACAACATGACATGTCAAATGTGTTAAGAGTCATGACCTGGCACGAGCGCACACAAGACATGACTAAAGGACAAATTCATACTTGAGTTATTCTCTGCAGAGTCTGACAGTAGCGTGGAAGCAAAGAAAGTCAGAAGGAGAAAGTGCTGATGATGCTATCGGATGGCTGGAACTAGACTTGAAGCAGAAGGCTTCAGTAGGAAAAGTTAGAAAGGATAGATTTTCACAAAACCACTGTTGTTTATGCCCTTTAGTACAAAGAGGATGCAATATATGACTAAAATTTTGTCAAGGGAGTTGTTTGAATGTTAAATCTACTACACATAGATGTATGCGACATTGCCTCGTAAGGTAAATAATGAAAAGTACCTACAAAGGATGACAACAGGGTTTTTATCTGGTTCCACAAAGTCCGCAATATGCCTTTGTATAGTAATTGGAACCTGCAATCACATTGCATAAGCACAAACAGTCAAGTTATGGGCTTACTATTTGAATATGTCATCCTTAACCTTTAATAAAGAAAAGCATTTCTCGCATTATCTTTAATGAGGAGCTGTCTTAACATGGAAATGGTTTGCATGGCAAACATGTATGACCAACAAGCATTTTGTCACTACTACGATCCAGAACACGTATCTTATGCCATTTTGCTCTACCATCACCATGTTCTGAATATTGATTTATGGTCCTTTTGAAGATCTCATGTGTTCTCAGACCTCACCTATGCCTTCCGGATGGAGTCATGATGGTAAACTTGCGGCTTCTTTTTAAAGCATCCGAACACCTCAAATTTCATGTCAAAACCACATCAAAGTTTCTATTATCTTATCCTCAATTGATTGTCCCCCATCATTGATTAATACATTGTCAAATCTAGTCTCATTCTAGCATTTCTTCATCGGCCCATCTTTGCTTTCTATTGCACGACAGGAGCATGTCTGACATTAGAAGTGCTGTCAAAGATTAATACATGAAAAAAGGATCATTTTCTGCAGTGAACTGCTTTACGAAACTCTGGTGAAACTTGGTTCATCCAATTCTCAGGAAGAAAATTGATGGTGAGGTGCTTGGAACTCTTGTGCATGCTTAATATCAGACATATTTGGCCCCATCCATGCATGCCAATTTGATTTCATGGCACTATAGTGGATTCTAGATTAGAAGGATTTTTCCAGGGTTAGTAAAGGAACAACAGACAACTGCAAGATGGCAAAGTATGCAGATGGCAAAGTAAGACTGACATGCATCTCATGAAACTGACAAAATAAAAGCAAGGAGCAAAAATCATTTTTTACACCAGGTTCATGCAAGTCATGTGAGCTGTCAAATTTGCTGGGTCCTATGTGAGACCCACATCATCTAACAGCTCAAATGGATTGGGTTAGGCTCACATAAGCTGGGTGTTTTTAAAAATTGCTTAGCAAGAAGTGTGTATTGAAGCTGACATTTAATTGGTAATCATAAGACACCCTTTAAGCACAGAGAGCTTGTCTTTTTTCTCTATAAGCAGGACCAACAATTTCAAAGAGAGAAGTAGCCATTTCCGAGTGGATGTTTAACCAAAAGGACTGTAAAACTCGTGGCAAAGCTCAAACTTCTTGTTGCATCACAAACATATATCTCTCTCTAACAAGAAAAATATTGTGATGAATAGGCAAAGAAACATAATGCCAAATCAAGGAATCTCATCATTGCAAAAACAATCAATTTAATCAAAAGCAACAGTTATTTTCTTCGAAGAATTTACCAAGGATAAACTTTATGTTTGTAGTAAAAAAATAACAGTTTGGAGGAAAACATTGACAATGTACCAGGGGTGTCTCTCCTTCACCTTCATCAGCAAGTACATGACCCGTTATTAGTAACAAAGAGTAGAGTTCTTCCAAGGTTTCAGTTGGATCGAAAGAGCCCCCGCCCTACATATTGGGTAAAAATTTAGTAGATAAGCCACAAACAGTGAGAATGGAAGAAACATGAAAATTTATTAGGAAAAGGCAAGACACAAATAAGAAATATTTTAAAGGGAAAAGAATCCAAGATTTTTATCAAAGCAACCCATAGCATGGTAATTGCATTGCGCATATAACTATGAATTGACTGGCTAATAACAGATTTATACTTCTGAACATCCCTCATCACATACATCCATCCAGGTTCTGTACTTATAAATACACCAAACTTTTTAACTGCTTTTGGATAGATCCCCTGAATAGACAAAAGAAGACAATCAATCACTAAATGACTTGGAGAAACACGGAAGTTAACCTGGATGCTTTACTGACACTTCCTCCAAAACCTTCCTTCTATTTTCCATTCTTCTTTCCAAGCATAGTCTCTATGTCATTTACAGATATGGAATATTCCACCTAAAGTTGCATTTTTTTTGTGCACTAGCACAGTATTTTTACCAAGAAAACCAACCACCTATGGGAACCTAATCTTTCAATTACCTCACAAGTTGGTGAGCAGAAAATTGAGTAACATAAGTCAAATAGGGAAATGTCCAATCTCAGCAGATCCTAATATGGCACAGGGAGTGACTGAATCAAATATAGGATAGCAGTTTGGATAACGAATTAAAATTCAACAATCAATCTCCATGTCAAGTACTAGCCATCCAAATACTTCCCAGGAAAAAAATAACCAAAGAAAATGCTACACCTAGAGCAAAGGCCATCAAAATATATCATAGAGAACCTGATGTAGACGTGAAAACCGTTCAGTGCAATGTCTTGTGAGCAAAGGTATTGCAACATCAATAGCGGCCCTTCCAATAAGAGCATAAGAGCTTAGCCTTTCATCCATTGCTGTAAAAATAGGTTGACAATAAAAGCAGTCAGGGATTAAAATCAAATAAAAACATGATGCTAACAAAAGGAACTAAAGCCACGAAGGAAAGGCAAAGATGAATAAGTTCTGACATTGAACTGACTTACCAGAAATGGAAGTATGAAGATAGTCTGAGTCAGCATCGTCATTGAATGCAGAAGCAGAAGCAGCTGTGGTACCAAGATTTAGCCAAATGCTTGTGGCAGAGAAACAAAGTGATGATGCAAACAACCTACATAATTACCTTTTAGCTCAGATTCTACAATGTATGCGAAGAGGGTGGCCGCAGCATCAACACCTTCAGGTGGAAGCAGTACAATCCCACCAGCACTATCCAGTGGCTAATAATAGAAAATAAGTTGTTTTAAAATGATGGTTCATGGTTGAAAATGAGAAACTTTAGAAGATAAAGTAAATCAGATTATCCAAATAAAGAATTCAGGCTATACTGATCAAACTTTCGCAACTCACAAACAAAGACCTTCATTATAATTAGTAAATTTTACTGATACACCGCCAATGCTAAGCCATTCACCTGAATCATTTGAAAACCACTCACCCTCATCTGTGGAGTTGAGATAAGCAATTTACTAAAAAAAGGATCCTGGGCAATTTCTTTCGATGTTTCCAGACGCAAATGATATCATTGCATGCATGCTATGAAACATCGACAATGTACCATGAGCAGCGCAGTCCAGGTATCTAGTAAGATATCACGCGCCTCCCAGCTCCATGTTTCCTCTTCAGGGTCCTTCGTCATGAGGATTTTTATGACTTCACACATCAAGGTAGATAACAGGGTAAAGGTACCAAAGGGCCTGACAAGTGGAATAAGTCGACTTGTTTCAATCATTACATATGGATAACAGCTATCAAGTAGCAATCAAGCAAGTAAGAGCTCTGCGCATCATTACATAACACCAAGAATTATGCATGAACAGAAGAATAACCTAATTGATTTAAGGAGTTGGTTAAACATAGTTGGACTTGTTACAGTTGCCATAGCCAACAGTGCCCGGCAACCATCAAGCATCTCACTGCATAAACAAGAAAGAAGAATTTGAGGGGACATAAAACATAGTCAGCCAGCAGCTGAAGGTGATTCAGAGAAAACCTTTCACTCTTTCCACAGTCAATCTGTTTTGAAACAAGATCCGGTGGGTCCATCCATGGTATAATTCCTGAAAGCAGTTGTAGCAGATGATGCTCCTGCAGTTGTCCATTGTCTGCATATTAAACAATGACTAGTGTCAGCTAAATGAATTCTTAGAATCGAGAGGAAATCACAGAAATGGCTGATTCTTGCAGCTTTGTTGACCTGATGTTAATAAAAGCTAATGAAAGAAAATGCTTAAATTTTATGAATGAAGAGAGATTAATCAAGAAATCAGGGAAAGTGCCAATCCTGAACTGATGATAAGAGCCACTTTTTTTGGTTTTGGAGGAGTTTTTTTTTTTTTTTTGGGTGGGGGGGGGGGGAGCGGAAGTAGACGGTATGTTTGGAGCTGCTGTTGCAAACGATTTATAGCTGTATAAGATTTTCATTCAACAAGCTGACAATGATTACAACTCTGAAATATAAAAAAGATCAGACAATATATTTGACTTCAGGTTTGAATACCATGATTTCCTAATAGCAATTCAATGTGTCACATCAGTTTGCCATTTTAGAATATCAATGCAATCTAGGAACTGGCTCAAGCAACAATAATGATATACAGCTTATTACTAGACAACCAGCCTTGCATCAGAAATGAACCACAACATTCATTCATCAATCAGTCTTCATGATGGCATTTACTTGGTCCTTACTCCCACCAAAACATACCATAGGGCATATCGTGCCTGTCAAAGAACAAATTAAACATTCAATTTTGAGTTGTGCATGTACCTGAGGGAAATATCGTGCCTGTCAAAGAACAGTACTGCAGAATAAGCTTTCGAGCAGAAACTGCAATTGGGCAGTCTATCGAAAAACCTTCATGGGAACACTTCAGTCTAAGAGCTGTGTATAAGTTCAACAGCCAAACAATATCTCCACTTGAAATTAAGATGTCACGCCATCCAGGACCAGGCTATTAACAGCAAAAAAAACCAGGCTATCATCATCAATACAGTGGCAGAGATATATCCAAGTATGGGAATCCATCCCGCCAGACACAGGTAAACATTGTACAGGATCAGATGAAAAGGTCAAATATTCTACTACAGAAGTTCTTAAGATAGAAAAGAACCAGCAAGCACCAATAGTATGCAGAATGATCAGACAATTTCCTCACTCTTCTCCTAGTTTTTAAGTCAGTTATCTGAATACACCAGCAAGACTTGTTGCACATAATGAGAAGCTATTGAGAAAACAAACCTGCACTAAGACGCACTCGGTCCTGTTGGACAATGCAGTATCATGTCTAATTCCACTTGAGAAAACATTCGCCCCTTTTTTGCCATTTGAGTTGCATTCGAATTCCCAATTCAGAATTTGGAGAATGAGTCGAAGTGCAGCTGTACAAACTTTAACCTCATTTACTGCAGAGTCAGACTCAGTTATTTTGTTTGCAACGCTTAGAGCAGCATCACGTGTCCAACAATAGAACACCTACCATTAAGTACAGTGAAGAACATATAAATAGGGCATCATATAACATTATGCAAGATTTGCAGGAAAATGTCTGAATAGCCAGCCATTCTATATGGGCAGCTTCACTTGCAGTAAGCATAAGAAAAGAGGTGTGAACAGTGACACGTGCCTTCAAATAGTCCAGCTCTAGCAACCTGCGGCATTGCTCATGGAACTCCCTAGGAAGGCCCATAGCACTCAATGTAGAAGGAGAAAACTCTGACACCTGAGGGGGACAAAAAAGTAATCCTAAGGGCAAAAGCAAGCAAAAAAGGCCATTCAGATACTATGTACCAAAAGCTATATAAGATTGCAAAAACTCCACATACCAAGGATTCCAAAAAATTGATCCCTATAAACTGCACATGTATACCATGAATCCCAAGAGAAGCCTGCTTAATCTGTAGATGGAAGATTGTCAGATACACAAAAGGGAGAAAAATATGTGTGTGTGTGTGTGTGTGTGTGTGTTAGCAAATTGTATCCTAAAACAGCATGGCATGCGGGTTCTAAGAGTGGGATAGGAAAAAGTTTACAAAAGAGAGACCTATAGAAATAGGAATGTGAATTTCAAGGCATCATTGTAAACTTATGCATTATAACATAATCTCTCATAAGCCAAACTCCTTGTAAGGTGCAAGGCTCACAGAGAACAATTTTAAAAGCATTATTCTTCGGTAATAATACAAAACACTTTATTTGATTTACTATGTCATGGAAGCAGATTTTTCAAGGTTGAAATAATTCATGCTTTCCCAATGTAAGTGTTTAAAGCAACAAAGCAAATGGATTCATTGGTAATAATCATAGAGTTTTCCTCCAATAGCAGCAACAAAAAGTAAAATCAACAGAAAACGTCATTTGATTGAGAGAGAGAGAGAAGCCTTATTTCTAAATCATCCCAGAAAACAGTGGCCTAACAATCTGACTAATCAGTTTTCTTTTTCTGTTTTGAGTTCTTAAAAACAGAAGACAGAACACCCTCCGTATAAGCTCGAAGGATGAAGTGTTCATATAAAATCTTGAATACCAAAGAGAGTTAAGGAGGAAGAGACGTCGATGCATTAAGGAGAGGAAGAACTGACAAAGCAAAGAGAAAGAACATGTCACCCACAGAACAAGGCAACGGCAAAAAATTATTATAACCATGGAAAATTTGGTAGTTATACTACTTTCAGGAGTACGCCATTTAGTAAGGAAAAGGGACAACAAAGTTCATGTAGATGTAAGGAGAATGTAGCAAAGGCAGTTGCCCCAGTAGTTACTAGTGTGATTCACCGAAGATTGGGAAGATTTAAGTACACTTAGGAAGAAAAACATGAATTTATCAGAGGTTGAAAAATACACTCTCACATTAAAACTTTCTCAGAGATGCTTCTAGAGTCTCAAAGATACTTGTACGGGCATACTCCACTGAAAAAGAAACTGGTATTACAATGCCCACCAAAAACATCTCTAATGGCTACAAACTTGTGAACTTAATTAGACGCACAATTTGTCTACTGCTAATGGGGCCACAATTAGCTCACTTTGAATCTGTACCCACATGATTGAAGAATATAGGCATCGGGAAGAGGGCAGACATAAACTGTTTATTAGGTGTCTAAGTGCATTACTATTTGTCATCCAAACGGAAATTGATCAAGTCTTCTATCTATAAAAAAAATCCGCAAGGACACCAGATCTACAAATCTGATAAGAAAATGCATATTGAGCGCGAGAGAACAGCACAAAAGTAATTTGACATGGGTATATTCAAAGATATGGATATCAGAGAGGAAAGATACCTGGTGAAAAACGGTCTCTTTCTCAGCTGTGGAGAAATCATGCCTTTGCAGGATATTTGCATGCATAGCGAAAAGGAATCTTGTTAGAAAGCATCTACTGATAGATATATGGCACTTCTGAGTGATGGAAGAAAACTAGCCATATAACTAGACAAATGTACTCCACTAGGTTAGACACAAGGAAAGCATATGACTTGTCTCTCAGGATAGAATATTGCTTGCTCTACATTACGCCAAAGACGACTATAGGAGCTTAATGTCTCTACCTGATCAAGTAATGCATATCAAGCCCAAGCTCCTCTTTTCAAGTTAATCGTGGACAGCTCTACTATAGCCTCAGTGACTCTAACCCCACCACCCCAACCCCCGCCCCCCTATTTTTCTTTCCCCAACCTCTATTTCCCTCTCCTCATTCTAGTTGTCGACTATGAAATTCAAGTCTCACACACAGTGGAATGTAGACAATTACTTGCAATTTTAGAATCTTGAGCAGCTTTTTCGAGCTTGGCTGACAGTTATGATTAGGGTCAAGTTGTTAAAAAGGTTTTATATGAAGCTAAAGCCTCCACGTGCACTCCCATTCGGTAAGATGGTGGCTTGAGGCACTTGAAGCTACATTGCAATTCACTGCCTCCAAAAATATTATTTTTTGTGGGGTGATGTTCACTTTGCTCTACCTTTTTGTGATAAGTAACATTATTAAAGACCTAAAAAGTTCAGAAAGGAGAGAATATCCAAAGGCCTACCGCAATAATACCCAAAAGAAAAAAATTAAGGCGGTTAGCTACCTATACTTTACACATGCATTGGACTTTACATGACACCGAAAAGAAGAAATTTAAGGTGGTCAGCCAACAAGAAAGAGGTGACCGGCTAAATTTTCTTCCAAGCACAAACCCAAGATATTCCTTCTGAATAAGAACGTGTTCAACTTACCAGCCTCTTTTAAGCAACTGAGCAGCCACTGATGAAACCTTGGCTAGGACATAGCCCTCAGGTGAACCTGCATGTTGCATAGCAAAGCCAAGACAAAAGCTGCAAATAAAGTAGCAACTCAATGTGAGGAGAACTAACTAAGTGAGAAATCCTTAAGAATGAACATTACATCAGAAGAATGACAGTATGATATCACTAGGCACCGCATACATGAAGAGGAGACGAGTGAAAATGTAATACCAGTATAGTTACTAAATTGACAAGGGAACGGCTACTAATCTTGAATTTCTCCAGAGGTTTAAGGTAAATCTAGCAAGAAAAATACCTAACCAAGCTTCGCCTGTCCTCAGCAGTGAGAAAAGCCCATTCTCTGATTGCTGCATCTCGTATTGCTCCAGCAGCCTGAAACCTCGCATTTGCCACCTGAGAGTTTTCTAAAATAGCAAAATTGAGTTACCAGCTCAGCATTCATGTTCTGAATCTTTAACATCCACAAATCTGTACTAGCAACAAGAGACATTGAATCCAAATAAAGTTGCTGATAAATCCACTACCCCAGGATCAGACAGCTATGGAATGCTTCATTGGGACTTTTAGGCATTCTCTAGAAAGAGGTTAGGCTATTACTTTAGGCTCAGAAAGATTCTGATACATAAACCAGAATGACAAAATGCCTCTACTAGCTGGTACCCCTCCAGCAATACTTTATTATTCTTGCAACAAGAAAAAGAATGAGAAAAATTTTGGCTTGTGTGCAGGCAGACAGCCTCGACAGTGTTAAGAGATTTCTTCTCAAGTAAAATTACACATTTCTAAGTCTATTTTCCAGTTATCAGCCAAGTGACAGCAACTTTCAACAGCTTTCCTTTGCCATATAACTATCCAAAGAAATTCTACCGCCAAGTCAAAAGATACAATAGATCCCCCTATCCATAACTAGTGTTGAATGTGACCAAGACTTTTACTTACCCAGAATAAATTGGCACGCCTTGTATGGTTGAGACGATCGAGACAGAGACAATATAGTAGCTTCAGCTGCTGCTGGGTTTTGATGCATCTGGTGGGACAAAGACCACTGCTTGTTAGAGCCAAGTTCCAGATCACACGTGCCACAAACACTCAAATTGCCCCAGATTTTATGCGCATGAACTAATCCTAGTTCTCTTCACCCAAAACATAAAAACAAGAAGAAGAAGAAGAAGAACGAAACATAAGCTAATCCTAGTATAGAGCCGGCAGACCACATCGATCATACATGTGACGCCATAACAAATCAAAACCTGGGAAACGCATTTGATCAGTCAACACTCATGCAGAAACAAGGTAATGCCGCCGGGTATCACGACCAAGCGCATAGCATTTCCCTTTTCCAAGCCATTAGCTAACAACCCACAACCGCTCTCAATCTCATACATCGAGCACGAGCAACACGAGGCCAGGAGAAAAAAAAAATCGTGGAAAAGATCATTCCCGCTGGCGCCTGAGCCTCAAAAGACGCGCCTTGATCGAATGAAACGATCAAGAAGGCCGAAACCAAATCCAAAAACAGCGCGAAAGAGATTGCAGGATTTCCGGCGACGGGTCATCGCTACTCAGCCCCTAATTTCGGAGCCGTTTCGAGGCAGAGAGAGAGAGAGAGAGAGAGAGAGAGAGAGAGAGATGGGACCTGAATGGCGGTGCAGGCGGCTTCGATGGCGCGCAGGGTGGACTGGAGGTGGGCGAGCTCGGCGCCGTCGCCGTCTCCTGCGCCGGCGAATCCCTGCATCACTTGCTCAATCGATAGAGAGAGAAGCTGAGAAATGGCAGTCTCTTCTTGCTCTGCTTCTTCTCCTTCTTCTTCTTGAACTCGACAGAAAAGAGAGAGACTTTGGTTTTTCTGCTAGCGACGCTCCGTTTTTCTAGGTAGATATACATCAGTAGAAGCTCCAAAAACGAAATATTTATTCTTAAGTGGAAATACCCCTGCTTGGAAATTCTTGTATTTTTTTAAGATACGTGCATGTTCTGTGACTCGCGACCCCGGAAAGAATCGGGTGGTATCGTGAAGCACGATAAGAAAAAATCGTAAAATTTTAATGATGCGCGTAAAATTTATAGTTAATTACATATGAATTGTTTAATTGAGATAGTGTTGCGCCGTAAAGCGTTGTAACTTGTATGTTTGGTAGTATCGCATTTGTTACTTCTTTATCATTTTTTAAGGTGGCATTTATTTCGATGAAATTTATGACGCAATGGAAAGTTTTTATTTTTTCATGCTATCATGCAACGGAAAGCTGTAATTTTTCATGCTATCTCGACGCCAATGTCCGCGTTTGATGTTTTCTTATTACGCAATTAGGTCAGAGCTGAGATGACCTTACCTAGTGAGGAGCCTGTCCTTCATTGTTCTTGTTAAAGATCTTGTGCAACAGTGCTGAAAATTCTCCTCAAATAAACCTAATTAATTAGCAAAAAATTCCAATTGTAAAAATTTAGAAATTTAACATTATTGTGTCTTGTGAGCCTTGTACCAAGTGGTGGAAGAAAAATATTTTGGAAGTTCATCTTAGGCCCAACCTCATTACCCAATAGTGTTAAAAGTGACAGCAAGCCAAACGTTAATCTTTTTCACTCACTTCAAGCAATTAACATGCTCCTTCAGCAGGAGATGTTCATTTGAAAGCTGGAATGACATGAAACTGGTGGCATTTGAGTGACTTTTCCCCCTTGAGGACAACATGTTCAGATCCTGAATTTTAGCACCTCAAGGAACAATTCCAACACAGAAACATTGTCTGCTTTCAGCTCATGCCCTCTGCTGACTTCCCTGAGGAGGCTTTAGCAGGAGACAGAAAGAGGTCTCCAACTCTTTCTCATTCTGTTTATGGAATACCGAACTTGTCGAGGCTCCTGGATAAACTCGAATTTGCGCACAACAACGTCATTTGTTGAGGGGACGCAGAGAGAATTCGCACAGAGGTCTGTTCTAAACTACATAGTACAAGAAAACCAATACTCAATCAAATCAATTTACAGCTACAGAACCAAAAGTATTCTTGGGAAAGGACAAGTATGCTACAAGGCCACGTTGCTCTCTCCTGGTGAAATGGATGACAAACTAAACCCAAAAAGAAAACGACAAAAAAAAAATTTGTTGTAAATTGCCTGTACCGCTGAATGAAAAACTCAGGTTTATCTGCAACAGCATGAGGTTTCATTTTTCATCAAGCATACGGTGGTTCACATGTTGAACTGCCAACCACTTCTCCTATCACAGCAGATACCATCTTTTATAGTCATGACACGCGCCTTCCGACAAAATTTTTGCCTTAAACTGTATCAATGTGTGCCTACAGACCTGACTTTCTGACAAGGTTGTGCCGCAGAACAGTATGAAGTCCTCCAGACAAAACCGAACCCTAATCCAGGGGATTCTACCAGTTTAAAAATGGGACAATTGCTCCTAGATCTCATGTTACTACTTAGTTTCCATGTAACTAAGCTCTTTGTAAGCACCAAGCATGGGAAAGGTTCTTTTCAAACGCTTAAATGAATCTTTAGATATAGCGTCAATGGCGGTGAGAGAATTGGCCAATTCCATTGCCTCAGCTCTCCATCCTGCAAAACTGATCCCTTCAATCAACAATATAAAAGTGGTTTCGCTCGGTCGGATTCCTTTTTCGACCATGACAGCCAGCAATTCAATCGCATCATCTATCCTATGCACTTTGCTCAACCCAAGTAGAACGATGTTATAACTGATCACCGTTGGATTGAACCCACTCCTTTCCATGTCTACCAACAAACTTAGAGCCTCCTTCACCATACCATCTCTACACAAACAAGATAAGAGCGAATTATAGGTGATATAGTCGGGGTCAATCCCCTTGCTTACCATTTCTGATATCATCTCCAGAGCCCTATATCTATCTCCAGAGCTCCAAAGCGCGCTAAACATTGTATTATAAGAACTAACATTTGGAGAACAACCGACTTCATCTAACTTCGCGAAGATCTCCAAAGCCTGATCACGCTTTCCATTCTTGCAAAGAGTGGCAAGGATTGTATTGTAGTTTACAATATCTGGCAAGCATCCGTTAGATATCATCTGATCTAGAAATTTTATCGCCTTGTCTAATTTTCCATCTTTGCAAAATGCGGTGATCAGTGGATCATAACTATAGGCATCTGGAGTTAACCCATTCTCAATCATTACCTCTAAGACACTCATCGCATCCTCAATTTTCCCATCACGGCACAGAGAGCTAATGAAAATGCTGTAGGTTACAACATTCGGTTCAGAACCTTCCGCCATCATCTCTTCCACCAATTTCTCACCATCATCCCATTTCCCTTGATTCAAAAGTGTCCTCAGGAGGATATTATAAGATATAACGTCGGGTTTGCAACCCCGAGAATTTGAGCTTTTAATAAACTCAAGAGCTCGATCCACCAGCCCTTCTCTGCACAATCCCCTAATTATCGCATTATAGGTGTACATGTCTGGTCGGAGCCCTCTCGATAACATCTCATGCAAAAGTTTCAGAGCTTCATCAAGCCCGCCCTCCATAATAGTCGCCTCTATCAATATAGTGAACGTAATCACAGTCGGCAGGCAATTGTCCTTCAATAACTGATCCAACACCTTGAGAGCCAAATCGAGCTTCCCCCTACCACAAAGACTCCCAATCATAATATTATACGTGACGACATCCGGCGAGAACCCCCAGCTCCTCATCCTCTGAAGAACCCTATTGGCGGATTCGATCCGATTCGCCTTGCAAAAGCCACTAATGACCGCATTATACGAGAACACGTCCGGCTCCCCATACTTCTCCAGAATCTCCATGACCCGGACCGCCTTCTCGAAGTTCCTCAACCCGAACAACCCTTTAATGAGCTTTGTGCAGAGAATGACATCAGGCTTATACCCTCTATTTACCAGGCGCTCGAGGAAGTAGAGGGACTCGCTGTACTTGCCTGCTTTGCAGGACCTACCGAGGAGCTTGATCAAATGGGAGTCCCTGGAATCAGGGGACTGGACATGGGTCGGCCTGGTCTCAGCAAAAGCACCGATCTTTGATGGGTTTGAGGAGGTTTTAGCTTCGTTCGGATGATGGGTGTGTCTACACCCAACAAAGGTGCGAACTCGGTGCGAATTTGAAGTGGGTTTTGGCTGTGAGGCGAAGGGGAGGGCCTGAGGCAAGAGCTCTAGTGAGGCAAGCGGCGCCATGCTTCTTGGCCCCTCACTTGTAACGTGACAACTTCTACGACAGAGAAACCACACGACTTACTTACCTCAGGGTTTTGGGTTTGGTGCTCTCTGTCTGCGTACGAAGAAGAGGCTGAAGAGCGAAAGAGAGGAGGAGTTTTGGCGGTCGAGAGGTGACCCAAAAATGTAATCTTGCTGGAGGACTTCGCGGACCTGATAACAATTGGGATAAGGGAAGACGCAGACAAAGTGGAAACGAAAACGCCGTCGCTTGACTGGACCATGGTATGCGATGGCTACTTGCCTGAACTAAGAGTGAGCATGGTTCGGGTAGCGGTTCTCACCATAGAACCGGAAACCGCGCACACTAAGACTCAATTCCAAAAAATGAAATCGGGAACCACCCGTTGGTTCTACGGACCCACCCGGTCCTATCTCGAGAGGGTCTATGGAACCGGTCTCATCAAGTTTCACGCAAATGGAGGTGACCGAGAGCGAGAGAGGGAGGCGATGAACGGCCAGAGATGCGACGAGTTGATGGGAGTTGAGAGTCGAGGCCGTAAATCGATGAACGTTGAGCTTAAGAGTCGAGAGCATAAGTGAGAGATAGAGAGACGACTTAGACAAGATGAGAGTAAGAGGAGACAATCACTCATTTGACGGACGTTGAGTTTCAAATTATGGATTTTAAGGTTTTCATTTTTCTTAAAATTTCTTCTTTTTTTGTTGAAAATTTTTCTTAAAAATTATATATATTACTGGTCCAGTCTGAGTGGTCATGTGGGCAGAATCGGGAACCGGACTAGTACTTATCGATTTTAGTAAATTGGAGCCGGGAATTAGACTAGTCCCCACGAGAATCGCCGGTCCGTTCCGATTCCGAGCGGTCTTGGCGATTCTCAGTTCCTTTGCACATCCTTAGTTGAACCCAAAAACTCTCAATGTTGGTCAAACTATTTACTGAGCTTCCGTTTGTTTTCCTTGTTTTTCCTTCCCTTGTTTCCCCTTTCTTGATAGATGTCAAAGAGAGAGAGAGCTCAATAATCACAGTGAACCCTTCAAATTGGACAAACCATAAGTAATATCATAGGGACCATAAGTAAGGTTTACCCTTCAAGTCATCTCCGAATGCGAGGTGGGGCGGAGACTTTTAGATTTGTGCCGCATGTTCGAGTTTGAGTACAAACGAAAAACAACCTGAATTATATCCACTCTCGCTGTGAAATATATTAATAAAGGCGGAGGCCCTCGTGTTAGAAAAATGGTTGGAAAGAATAGAATCAGATTTTGAGCCGTGAATACCCTATGTTTAAGGAATTGTTTGACTCAAAAGATTGCTAATGGTGACTAGCACATGTTTGTTCCATAATCACTCTTAAGTGAATTTCTTTGTTTTTTTTACAAAGATGTCGTTGACACCTATAATTAATTAGGTTGTCGACAACCGAAATAAATAAAATAATAAAAGACGTCAAAGGATGACATAGCCCATACAAGACGGCTCATGTAAGCAAAACAACTAGCAAGCACTGAGAGATACCAGCGGGGAATTCAGGAGTTTGAAATTGAAAAGGCTTGAGTCCTAGAAGAAGCGAGCGCTAAAAGTTGTCGGCGAAAATTATCATATGGGATTCAAGTCATCGAAGTTGTCGACAAGAAAAAGGACAAGTGTCAATACGAAAAGAGCTCGATGACAATCTATCACCCTAGGAAGGACTGACGTCAGGATGAGAAGAGCTCCACAACGGTTATCACCTCGGGGAGGATACATGTGTCAAGACGATATGAGCTCAACAACACTTATTACCTCGGGGAGAATATGTGTCAAGACAATATGTGCTCAACAACGGTTACTGCCTCGGGGAGAACATGTGTCAAGACGATATAAGCTCGACGACGATCACTGCCTCGAGAAGAACAGATGTCAAGACAATATGAGCTCGACGACTGTTATCACTTCGGGAAGGACATGTGTCAAGACGATATAAGCTCGACTACGGTTATCATTTTAGGAAAGATAGATGTCAAGATATAAAGAGCTCAAATGACTGTTATTGCCTCGGTAAGGATGGGTATCAGAACAAAAAATAAGATCGATGGCAATTGGCGAACATATGTCATTTAACGGACGATGAAGATGAGATCAACGGTGGTTATCGAACATGATATCAAAAGGCGGTTATTGACCACACTATAAATAGCACCTAGCTGCCAAAGGAAAGCCCCCACGTACATAAACCAAAACGCTATCTTTCAATTATCTTTATTTTCCAGTACTGTACCTTTATTTTCCATAGCTGTAGTCGTTTACCTTTTAAGCAAGTAGGTTTAAAATTCTGTATCCAAGAAACTCGGACGCCACTAGTTAATAACGGGACGGATTTACTTGAGTCGTTTATAAATACAAGCTGAATTTCATTATTGCAAGGAATTCGCATTATCTACGAAAGTAGTTAGGCTCTTTGCTCACGCTTAGATACCTCCTGTTCGGAATTAACCACAGAATCCGGTCCTCTCTAATTAAAAATCAAAAAATTACTTTCGGTGAATGACCAATTCGACACTACGTAAGAGGTAATAATGCTAGGCTGATTGAGACAAAGGTGATGGAAAGAGACGAGGAACGACACAAAAGTTCCGATGGTGCATGCCCATATCTAGCCATTTTTAACGTAACCATATGAATATTCGGCATGGACAAATAATCGATCTAAACACTATTCTGCTATCACTACACTAGTTGCACCTTCTCTTTGTCGGACCACATTGTTTTATCTATTTTTATTTTTTAAATTGAATGTTGCCCAACTCAAACCAGGAAATCACATATCATTTGTCTATGATGATCATATTGGATTAGTTGTCACTAAACAAAAAAAAAGGGTCATATTAGATTAGTTGCTTTTAAATATATACATAACACATATACGTAGCGAGTCATGGGTCTTCAAAAAGAAAGCGCGAGTTCGTGGCATGTTGTATAGCGGCGTCCGTCCTCCTATTAGCACCGGTCTCATTAGATGTTAAATTTTGACCCCAATCAAAGTTACGAAAATCACGATGCGATCTAACCATGGCGCAAAATTGCTAGAACGATCAGATCGATGAGGTCAGATAATAATGTTTAGCCTGTTTTCCCTCAAATGAAAACCTGTAGCACCACTACGAAATGACTACTAGTAACAATTTGTGAGCAACGACACAAAACCTACTCCTGTATTTGGGAGTTGGAGGTGAAGCCGCATCGGATCCTCCGGTTCACGCTACTTGAGTAGAATCAGAGAAATCGAGACGTGTTAAGAAGAACGTAGAAATGGAAAAAAATGAAAGATGGTTTGGAAATAAATAGATTGACAACGCCACCTCTCACGGTACATATCCTGAACTACGGCCCAAGAAAATGGAAACGGTCAAAGTCGCTCGTATGAATGCTCTTTTCTGGTTCCATTTTCCCCTTATTTGGTGCCAGCCTCTATTTGGTACCTGTCACGTCGATGCAAACTAAAAGTGGTGTCGACGTGAGTGAAGAAGCCTCTTTTCGTAAGTTCTAGAATGGATCATGTCTTATATCGGTATGATCTTATCTTCATCATTCGTCTTATTATTGACAAATTTAATGAGTTGATGCCCCGTACGTGGGTGCTTTTCCATACCAACTCACTCGTTCACCTAACCCACGGCCTCGCGCCAAATTGGCCGTAACTTTTCATGATTTGCGAGCACTAGGGAAGCTTCTCATGGAAAGCGGAAAAACGGACGTAACCTTTGAATTTTTCATCCGTCAATGCGAAACCCTCGGGCGTGAGTTACACCCACGGGTTGGATTTCAATTCGCCGACCTCCGCAAGTGAATCCTGCCTCCATCCAAGCTCATGTGTAAGTAGGTCCACCTTTTATGAGAATGAAAACCGTGCAGCAACCCAGAGATGCGATCGGATACTTCGTTTGCATCAGGCGTTCGAGGGTCCTAAGGAAGTCGCGGCGACGACTAAGGAGCCCCATGGTACATGCAGACGCGCGCCTCCCGGTGGATGCGCGCCTCCTTAACAGGCGACACTACTAAAGTGTCTAAAATGATGATGTTATCATATGCACGAGCCGTGTGGTTCGTTGTCCCGTGCGACTCAAATCAGTCCACGTCTAACGCGCTACAAGAAGACAAAGGGGAGGGGCTGTCTTTTCCGAGCGATTGAGACTTTGACTTTGGATTGCCCAAACATTCTCCGTACCATTTGACTCTGGTGCACAAATTCAACACCGGATGGTGAAAAGTCCAAGATGATGACGGGAGGCCACCTCCCACTCCCAATGATCTCATTGCGTTGGGCGTCGCATGAGATGGGAACGTGATCACCAGAGGCCCCGGGTGCTTTGCAGTGTGCACCTCGTCTATATATGAACTTCCTCACCTCAGTCCCCGTCCGTGCCTCGACTCAGACCCTCTCCTCCCAAGCTCATTTCTCTTCGCTTTGATCCCCTCCTCTCTTCTCAGGACCTGCCCAAATCCTCCTCCCTCCCTCCTCGTCTGTCTTCCATCTACCCTTTCGGCAGCACTGCTGCTCCGAAGCACTAGCCCGAGCTTGTGAAGCGAGGGCAGAAAATGGAGAGCGGAGCGATGTGGAAGGTGGAGACGCCGGAAGATTTGGACGTCGGAGATCATATATTCCGATATGGAATGCACGGCGCTTATTCGCATCACGGTACAGTCCTCGTGCCTTGGCTATTGTATTGCTATTTTATCCTCTCTTTTCCCAAAAACTCTGCGAGACTTGGAGCTTCCCTCGATCGGGCTCATACCATGTAATCAAATTGTGCCTGTCGACTCCGGCTCGGTGTTCAAGTTAACATTTGCACTGTGGCTTGTGAGAACTCTTGCTAAACACACTCCTTTCCACCGGGAGACCAGGCTTACTTCAAAAGAATCCGCAGCCCAAAATGAACAACAAAGCAATAGCCATGTCTCACATCCTCCAAAAGTCGATCTCCTCTCCACTTTGAATCTTTCTAGAGCTCCTCTTTATGTAAATTTAAAAAATTTCATGAGGCTCATTTTTTTTTATTACTAAATATTTATTACTTGTCATTCTTTCATTACTTATATTTTTGTTTTTGTTTTTCTTTTTCGCTAAAACCTCAAGATTACGAAAACTTCACTCGCACAGTACAATCCGGTTGGCCAAGAATAATGCTTGTTCAATTGATTCTGACCGTAGCATGTCCTCTTTTGGACCTGAGATGATGTCGATATATTTAATAAAGAATTAGATCGATATTTTTAGAGGGGCCGTGCCTTTCGATTTAACTTAATCTAATTGAATTACGCATGAGATAACGAGGACAAAGTCAAAAGTCGTGTATCGTGATTTTAATGTTTTATCTTTCAACCGGATGAGGCATTTCTTGATTGGTTTGGGTCAATGGGGATGTTGGTGCACCTAAAAAGCTCTCTTATTCCTATATACTCACATATTGTTCTTGAATTGTAAATTTCTTGAGATTTACAATCTCAAGTTTTTGTTTGAGTCTGTTTCTTGACATCTAAAACTTTTGGGCGGCGAGGAAGTTTGTCTCGGCAAGTGGCGTGGTATCAAAACATAGGTCATAAGATCGAGTAACGAGCTCGTGATTTCCCTCTAATTCACATCCACATATCCGTCGCATATCACATGCGAGGCTCACCAAACACACTTACTCATATAGTGCTTAAGTTAACAACGATTAAATTGTCAGCGACAAATTCCAGATTTAAATGGATAACTATGACTATTAATGACACTCAATTTCATTAACCCCCTGCCTAATTAAAATGTTTATTCACCACATACACATTTGTCATACATTGTGGGCTGAGGGAGCTGCTCAATTGATTTCTATATACATTCCACAAAGCCCAACTACAAAAGTGCAAATGGCAGGAACAGGCCTATGATCGCTCTTTTGAGTCAAGAAACAGAGAACTCTGTCATTATTTCCAACGGGTTTTCAAGTTCGCGCCTAATCTTCCCTAGCCAAAATGAAATTTTGATTCTTTACCGCGTTCCACGTGGTTAATATGCTGCAGGAATTTACGTTGGCGACGGCTTAGTGATTCATTTCACCCGAATGGAGGACAAAAAAACTATACGCCCGTCGTTGTCCAAGACTGGCCACGAGCAACAAAGTTGTCCCAATTTCCCAGAATGTGAACGGCGAGAGACAATGAAGCACGGGATTGTCAGAACTTGTGTCGATTGCTTCCGCCGGGATGGCAACAAACTCCGATCACTTTACCGTTATGGGTATAGGCGGTCGTGGCTAGGATTTATGTTGACAAGGCGTGGAACATGCACCACCTTACCCTACACAAAATCGCGTGAACAAGTCGTCGAGACGGCTACCCGACTTCACGCCGACAATGCTTTTGGCTGTTACTGTTTGCTGAGAAATAATTGCGAGCATTTTGCCCTATTTTGCTGGACTGACGTTCGCAGAAGCGAACAGACAGCATTTTTTAGTAATTTTGTGAGCAGAAAATTATGGCAGCCAAAGAGTGGATCATGAGCTGCAGAGAAACTGAGTTCTAGTGGTCCAAACCTTCCTCCAATCTTGTATGCTGTTTATTTGTATTTTTCACTACCTGTTTCAATGTATACTCAGTTGGGACCGGAACACAGGTATCGTTGCATCTTTTACTAGATTGATTGCACGATCTATCTGCAGATACTATATACGATACCACGTGATTGATGTGGTAGAAAGAACTAACTACAACTTATAAAACATGTTGGGGCACGCCTCTGCGAGACCAAATACAGTTTCCACGCTATAATGAGTCTAATTCCTCCTGGAGGATCAGGTGGAGTATCAATAAGAACCACTCTCCCTCTATTACCTGTTCATGTCTCACTATTCTCACCCTACCCTTCTTTTACAATTGCCAGACCTCCTAGTTTTGTGTATACTCATTTGATCATTCAACATGATTAAAAACTTGCTGCTAGTTATTCCCAGTGAGCTAATCTGCATCCTATATATATGTGCCACTTTGCATATAATCACTATACCAAATTTTTCTATGACGTCTTTCCCCAGGTTTATCGCTAAAATTTGACGGGATGAGAACTAGCACAATTTCTGATGGATTCCTCTATGCCGTATAAAGTTCAAAAATTAATAGTTCGATCTTCTCCCTGTAGTCATTTCAGCGGATACCATCATACAAGCTGTACGAATATTCAAACTATATGCGACATCCACACGTCATTTTCAGACTCGGAATACATTGATATACTTGAGCATATGATTTGCTTGGCGAAATTTATGCAACTGAAAACAAACGGCTAAAGTAATCACTCACTTATCATCCCCCAATGGCTTGAAGAACCATTGGCTTCATTACACAGAGCTACAAGATGTCCAATTCGCTTAAAGTCAATGAAAGGCATGTGAGTCTCCAAACGACCACAGCGGAGTTCATTATGAAATTTACTAAGAAAGAGCAGCAGCAGCTGCCATATTTGCCATCTTCTCCATCAGATAAATATGCTCAGACCCAACAGAAGAAAAAAACGGCAACGATTATGTTTGTCACCACTGATGTCGCCTTCCATAAACTGAAAGCAAAACGTGAGAGGGATAAGGTATTGGAGTTCCACATCTGCAAAAAGTTTCACCCAGTTTGACAAATGTAAAACAGCTGGACACAGTAAATGAGCAGAGGGACAGCACTGAGTTTGACTTTTACTTACGGTTCCGACTATTTCTGTCCTTGTGCAGCTCAAGTTACTTCTGTATCTTCCGCTGAAGACCCACAGAGGAAGGAGCCATTGGGGCAAAATTCACTCAGCAAGTTATTCATATTCCTCGCTGTTAGCTTCTGTCGGAGTTCGATCTCAAGAGGCTTGGACATTTGCTGATTAAGAAAGGAATATCAGCATACAACCAGTGTCTTGTCACCAAGAACAAGATGAAGAAGAAAATTTCAAATGGCCCACGAGAAAATTCTCCCCTTAGTACGAAAAACAAAATTTCATTTATATTCCTACAAAACCTGGCATGAACTAGCATTGTGCACATGAACTGACTATTACCTTTGCCAACCATAAGATGTAAGTAGTGGAATATAGTGCTTGCGCTTGGAAATCATCAAAGTGAGCATCTTGGACAACCAAACAGGAGCCAACAAGGTCCAGCTCCTTATCCAAGAAGAAGCTGGTCTCCATGGTCTGTTCAGCAATGTAATTGGAATTCCAGGACGTAGAATCGGCATGAGTCGTGAAATGTCTTATCCAGCATAGGGAGAGGAAGCGACGATAGAGCCACAAAGCCTGTAAAGGTTTAAGTGCTGAGATCTCAGGAAACCAAATGACCATTTTAATGAACTTAAAGCATGAACAAATGAATTATGAGCATGTCATTGTGGATCCGGCCTCGTTCTATTAGCTTGTGTGAAACAAGTATAGTCAGATTTCTAGCAAAAATAAGCCCCCTTGTTAGTGCAATCCCAAACAATGATGTTTTGCGAGAAACTACTTGCGCAACTACTTTAAGATATGACAGCCCATATTTGTTGGATAATTATTTCTTTGAACATTCCAAATCTTGGATTTCATGACACATGTTGGACGTTCATTTTTCCAAAACAATTAGAAAGCAGTAGAAACTCTAGTTGTTTTCTTAGTCCAACTTCGGCAATATAGATGCATAAAACATAATGAAAAGGAGGGAATGAAGACTCTACCTCTCTGCCAATGTATCTGTTTATCAAAATTTCATCCCAATCAAGCTCATCCTGTGACAATTCGAGCAAGTGAAATAAAAAAACGTGGTTGAAATGCATAGACATAATGTGAGCTCTAAAGCAACTTACAAAGTCACACCTTCCAAAGTTGATAAACTTCAAAACTGCAATCATGAGATGCAACCCCATCCTTGCAGCAGAGATACTCCAGGATCCTCGTCATAAGCCGCTGCCACATAAACAAAAATCAGGATCAGTGATGACTTTTTGCAGCATATAGACATTGATAGTTATGTGTGATTGTCAAACTATGGAATGCCTTTCATCGTGCTGTTATCACTTAACAATTAAAATAACATATTACAATCCTTCCATCTGACAAACCCAACCAACAGAATTGGATGCAGCAAAGCAGCAAGAACTAAGAGTCGCAACAACATAGAAGCTTGCCGGCATGACTTGTAATAATGAATAAATGCAAGTTCTAAAAACATATCTTTGAGTGGAACCGCACTGAGTACTCCATGTTTTGGGATGTCGCTTGGCTAAAAATACCTTTGGTGTGGGCAGGCTATATCAACAGTTGATCCAACAATCAATTTTGAAGCGCTCTTTGTTCATTATCAAATTAACACTTACATAATTCTATGCAGTTGGTATGTGAAGAAAATATTTCAAAATTCTTGCCATCATTAAAGCCCATATTTTTGTCATTTGGTCATGTGATTCAATTATCATATCAGATACAACAGAATGGGAGTATGAAATTCTTTGACAGAGAACTCACTCTGCGATAATTAAAGGATGAACTATCAGCAACATGCAAGCCCGCCCAAGTTTTGGATTTCTTCAATTCATCCAAAACCTGAGAATAAAATATTCAACACCATCTGTTAGTAGAGGTAAGTAACCGCATGCAATTGAAACCATCGAAGTCAATCCAGGTAAGCATCATAATATGATCCCCTCCTCAATGAGAAGCAGAGACACTATTTTGAAATCAGTCAACTTCAACCATCGTGCGCATGCATTTTACAAAGGGTTTTAATTTATTCAATCTTCAACATACAACAGCTTGTTTTGTAATAATTGATCCATTTATATGCTTACCTGTTCCCTTGTCATATATGAAACCAACCAACAGCGATGGTTCCAGGCACGGTAATTCATCTTTAATCTCTGCACACGATTGAACAAAGACTGAGAAGAAGAGCAAATTCCATCATTATCTCACATGATAGAACTTCTAAGCACAAGACAATCATCTTACCACAGAAAAAAATACACAAGGCATGTCCCAACTCCCAAGCTAATACATTGCACTGGTTCAAACAATAAGAATAAAGAAAGGCGTAGAGAAGAACTCATTGAACTAATACAGAGAAAGCTTCCATTAGATCTCTATTCCATCACTTGTCTCGTCATTTGATGTCAAAGGCTCGCATGTCAATTCTTGAAGTTTATTTTGCTACGATTGAGTAAGTATATTAAAATTTTAAAAATTTTTATCCAAACAGATTTTAAACATCCAAAACGCAAAGAAGACCAACCAGTTGAACATAATTTATGTCAAACATGCATCCCACAAAGGATAAGACATTAAAAACAGCACATCTAACATTTTCACCCAAAAAAAAAGGATTCACATAATTAGCACAAGATATAAAACAATAACAAAAGCAATTTAGTAACAGTAATCACAATGAAATCAAGAAGAACTGTGGCAAGTACAAAGTTGACAGTCCCCTGCTGACACATTGACTACATTTCCTCCCTATGGCATTCCTCTACCATGACGTTAATAGTTTTCAAATTCAAAAAGACAAAGTGAAGTTACACTAAGCAATACGTGAACACCTGCAAAGTTAGAAATATCACATAAACATGCCGTCTCCTGGACATACGCAGTGCGTATATATATTGTTGCATCCTGTCTACCGTCAAATAATTAAAAAACAACTGTAATAAGACCATCATAACACCTAGCAAAAATGAAAAAGACAATCACATCACATGAATATTATTGAACCTTTTTTATCAAATAGTATCCAGTTCTTGGACTCGGATTAAACCTCGGCTATCTGCTCCACTAGCTCAGACTCTTTCATAATAATCTCCAGTAGAGATGAAGTTTGTCCAGCAATCCTCTTGATCACCCAACGCCTAGCAAGTAAGTGGAATGCTATAATGAGTTTATATACCCAGTAACATCATATAAAGCAAATGAATCACGAGAATCATCAGAAGGCAAAATCCCAGTGAAGGATTAACATGTAGAATGCAAACCATAGGCGTCACTTCACCTAACTCTTGGTGAAGCTAGCCTTTCATGAAAATAGTAGACCAACAGTATCATCAAGAGTCCCACATTCCTTCCAAGGATAGCATCTTTTAAAAGTCAAAGGCGTCAAAGCATGTATTGTCGCTTTGTAAGATGAGAGAAAAAAGAAGGTCGAGTATATACCTATGGCTCCATGCTTGTTCACATTTAGGAGAATGAGAAAGGATAAGTTCTGATACGCGTAGTTCATCCATGTACATAGAGAAGGACTCCTTCTTTGATGCAACTAGTTTTCTGCTTGAGAAATCAGAAACTATAACCAGGCATCAGGAAAAGGTTATCAGCATGACAAGGACAAAGAATTACCAGGCATCATAATGGAAACTAGCCAGGGAAAGCAACATGATCATAGCTTTAGCTCACTCCAAACCAAGATAAGTAGGCAGGAAAGAAGTACAATGGGGCCTCAAGGCCCTCAACTACATCCTATCAAACAAAATTTGGGCCATGTAACTTAGCAGGACCTTCGGTGCAGAGTATTCCGTACTAGTCACCACGTTGCCCAGCTAAACTATTGCTTAAGGGATTTTTTGATTAGAAAATTCACGGGAACAAAATATGCACCAGTGCAGATGTCACTAGGACGAAACATGATGTAGCATCCGCTTCACAAGCCAATTTTCCCGAAACTACTGCTTCCAATGCATTAATGTAAGGGAACTAGTTTTTTCCTGTTATAGAAATGGAATGTTGGCAAGATTATCCTGCCCATCACATAACTTCCCTATAATGACTAAGACGATATCAACGGTACAAAGACACATACAAGAAGGATGACAGATTCCCCTTCACAGTAACATACATAAACCATACTGACTAGGAAAGCACCACAGTTCCAAACATGAAGGTTATTGTATGATGAAAAACAGCTGTCTTTCCGCGCTTAGCGAATGACATCGGCACTCCGAAGCGTATATCGACTCAAGCAAAGAGAACCAAATGACAAATTACAAGAAGACCAGCAAACAGACCTTGAATTCCAAGCAGTACCGAAATCAGAGCTCACCAACAACAAAGCCTTGCTATGCTTCATCACATCACTTCCAATCCCTCCATCCCCTCCATCCCCGCGCGAGCCGCATCGCATCTTATAATCTCGGGCCGCATCGAAAAACGCGCGCTTCGCCTCCTTGTACAACGGCAAGAGTACCTCGGTCGAAATGCCCAGCTTACGATCCCTGCTCCAGAATCTCAAATTCTTGGGACCCGGAGGCGTATCAACGCCCTCCTCGCTCAGCGACGCGAGTTGGGTCGGGTGAATGAACCCGACTTCGTCGCTGCAACGAGGCAAGACCCAATACCCAGAAAAGATATCATCAAGAAAGAAGCGATTATCAAAACCATGGTATCGAACGGATCGCAAGAAAAGAAAACCAAAAGCTCGAACTTTTCTCTGCGCTTTCAGAAGGGAATGATGAACGGAGAGAAGGGTGTCGAGCGGAGAACTCACATGAGCGGATCGGACTCCAGGATGAGCTCGAGCTCGGCTAATGGGCTCTCGCCGGCGGCGTCGACGCGAGGTTGGTCAGCCATTTGCAATGCCTTTCTCTCTCTCTCTCTCTCTCTCTCTCTCTCTCTCGGACGAAGAAGAAGAAGAAGTTACTGGGAACGCCTGGCCCGAATAGCCCCGACAGCCCGGGCATGGGGGGCTCCGGGTCAGCCCGCATGCGATTTTCGGGCTCGGATAAAGGATATAATCTTTAAATACGTGAACTTTTAATATTTTTTAACGTAGCTACTAAACTTTATTTCGATACGTAATGTCATCCTCAACTTTTAATTTATTCGGTGTAGTTCCTTAACTTTTGGTTTATGTTTCATCTAGTTCCTGAACTATCTGGAAATGTCCAATGTTGTCCCTGGACTCGAATTAATGAAAATATGAAATTGAATATTTCCATATAGTTTAGGATATAAATTGAACATTTACCAAAAATTTTGGGGACTACAAATTTAAAATTCAGGAGATTAAAGTCCAATAATCATATTGAATAAATAAAAAGTTCAAATGTCACGTTATACATTAGCTCAAAGTTTAGATATCATTTGTGCCATTTTTTCTATAGAAAATTAAGAATGAGTTGTATTTGTTATCTAAAATATCCGAGACCATAAATTTTAGAAACATTTAGACAGTATGATTCAGAGTTATTGCAAATTTTCAATTATTGCTAAAAAAATAAGATAATACTTTTTCTTAAGAAATTAACCTTTAAAATTTGCCAAATGTGTTGGCATTCAGTGATTAGATTAGGTAGGTTAGAATGTCAACAAGAAATTTTAGACAAAAACAAAAAATTAAGAATCCATTATCGATATTGTGTTGAAGTTTGTACAGTTATGTCATTACTCTATTTCGCAAGTTCGTTATTATGGGCAATTACAGTAATTACCCTCTCGTTGTATAGTTGTTTGGTTGCAAAATGCCTCTAAAAAGCGATGTATGGTGCGCTGTTTAATTAGACTTTATAAAGCCAAATCATTAATAGCAAGAAAACAAGAAATTTGGGGAATTATGATCGCCATGGTACATTTGTTATGACATTTTGGTACTCACGGGTTAAGGAGTATTTCGTGTGTATTTATAATGACAATCTTTTTCTTTTAACATTCTTTCTACCATTCTAAATCGTTCCGAATTATTAAGAGGGTATAGATATCGACATCTGCAGTTGCTCGAATTTATTCGCAAAATACATATTTTTTCAAATGGAGAAAGTTTAAAGATACTTCTTGATTTTTTTGGATTGACAAGCACATTCCTAAGTATTTATTCACATAAAGGATGGGTAGACCACCAATACTTTCATGTCCGTTAGGATGTTATCCTATATTCCTGGTCGAAGTGCTTTGATCCTCGTGCAGTGAAAGATTTGACAATTCACAACGTACCATATTTAGATTCTCAAGTATAAATCGATTAGATAAACATTCAGCCAACATTTAGTAAATAAAACCCCATCAAAATTTTGATAAGGTTTACCTTACCTTATCAAGGGCGGCATTGAATTATTGGTGTTCGGTAAGGTTTACCTTGCCTGGAATGAGTATTTCTACTTGTTCCTCTCTAGTGAGGTTTTCTTCTCGGGAGAGGAATAAAATACGGAGAGAGCTTAAAAGGAGCTCCGTCCATCATACCAGGAAGTTCATTCCCTTGTCTCTTTTTGAGTCTTTTAAGGTCATGTTTAGGACAAAAATGATACTGAGTGGTTTTTGAATTTTGACTTAATATGCAATGTCGTTTTCGAACTTTTAATTTGTTTAATATGACCTTTGAATTTAAATGAAAGAACTATATTGAATATTTTCATATACCCGGGAGATTAAATTGAGCATATTCCAAAAGTTCATAAATTATATTGAACAAATTAAAATTTTGTAAGCCGCATAGCACATCAAGCCAAAATAAGCCGAGTTTTCGCAGCATGGCCCGGGTAAATTTCTAGTTTGTATTTGGAGACGAAGTTGAGAGAGATTTTGCCAACCAAAACGAAAAGGATAGGGAGCATAATCATATTTAGAAAGCTCACAGATATTTTCTGGCTCCAAAAATACCGAGAAATCACGCAAAAAACAAATACAAACAAAAATGAAAATTTAATATTATCTCCACCGAACGGGCCGCGGCACGTGACGGGTCACGTGCAAAAGCCGTGGCCATCTTCTTCTTCCTCCCCCTGCCGTCATCAGGTGCTTACTTAAGCCCCCCCTCCTCTCTCTTTCTCTGCAAATGATTTGGTCCGTGAATAAATTTTTCTCGGGAAAATTGAAAATTTTCCTCCCCAGTTGCATCAATCCCGACGCCGGAATTTTCCCTCGCTTTCCCTCGCTTTCTCTCCCAACTTTCTTCCCCTCCTCCCCTCCCCGATCCTTCCCTCGGAGAGCGACAAGATTCCGTCGATTCCGAACCAGGTTTTCCTCCGCCGGCAGCCGCCATTCGCGACGCTCGAAATCGCCTTCGTGCGAGTACGTAGAAACCGCGGTCCCCGGCGCGGGTTCGAGGCGGCGCGGCAAGCTCCCCCGTAGCCTCCTCCGGCTCTCGGATCCTAGGGTTTGTGGCGATCTCTCTGTGCATCGTTTTGCGCCTCGAGCCGTCGTGGATGAGAGCTTGGTGTTGCCGGGTCCGATGAACATGGACATTGCGGTTGCGGTCGTCGTTGGCGGCGGCGGGGGCGGCGGCGATGTCGCGTCCCTCGACGCGGACCTGCTGCAGCTCGGCGAGCTCTCCCCCGTGGCCCTCAAATCTAACCCTAGCTTCGTCGACAGAATCTTCAACCAGTGGCTCGCGCTTCCCGAGACCAATCGCCTGGTACGCGCCTCGCGGCTATTGTGATTCGAGCATGCTTCTGGGGCGTGCGTTCCAAGTAGTTGCTTTTCATGTGATCCTTTGCATTTTGTTATTCGGTCTTGTTCGAGGTTGATTTTGCGGGACCGGCTGTGTTTTTGTCAATTTTTAGTATTGGCGAGCTGTTGGTTTGTTTGGCTGTCGTGGCTGATGGCATCGTTAATCTCGTTGTTGAAGTTGAATTGTTTGTTGATTGATCGTCGTGTAGCTGGGAAGAGATAGTGGGAGACCTGATGGTTGGATGGGCAAAAGGTGCTGCTCTATGCATTTAAACCATAGTGCATTTTGTTTGGTATCGTGAGATTTTATTTGTCCCCTCATCTAAATGGGATAAGGTTTTTATGCTCATTGAAGCTTTTCATAACGTTACAAACTACGAGCTTGTGTTCGATTCATTAATTGGACGTCAGCATGGCAACACTGGGGCTAATGCATGATGCGTTTAAGTGTGAAGTACCGCATTCATGAAGAAAATCTAATACATGCTGATGAGAATAACCGGAGGTGTTAATTGAGTAATTTGAAAATAGCAGAGGTTGAATGCTTGTACAGCAGATTACACGATCAGTTTCCTTGTAGAAATAGTTATAAAATGGCAGATATATTCCGCATATGGCCAAGTGATCATGCTTTTATGGTAATAATCCTTTGATCGTGCAAGTCACTGGTTGTGGAGAAAAGATGAATGGTTGAGGTTTCTCGTAGTGGGTGGATGGTGGCTTGGAAAGCACTTATGGTATTGCCGTGTGCAACCATGGAGGGAACATTCATGAGGGGAAAAATAGTTATGCCCACCCTGACTAATTGTGCTTCTAGTGCCAATTAAACCTCGTTTGGATTTACTGATCTGGAATTAGCTTCTGTATCTGCCTTCGACTGGATGCTGGGGTTGCAGAATACTGACAGGCAGCTGTTTCCTTCTATGTGACAAATTTTACCAAAAGATGAATAGATTACTCTCATACAAAGGAACGAAAATCTCATACTTTATATCTTGATATCTGTATTTATTCTGGGATCTCAATTCACCTTGGTTGGATTTTGCAAACATGGGATGTGAATACATGTTTGTGGAACCAAATCTCACCTGATTCTTTTTTGTATACTAGTTTTGCAAACATGCAATTAGCAAAATTCGATTTGGATAGCCCTTCATTTAGGAAAAATCTATCATGTATATCTTGTTAGTGAATTTGACAACCCTTGCTTTTAAATGAATTTCGCTGAAGTACGTGTATCGTTAATATTTAAGGTTAGGACTCATACTTTTAAAAGGGATTGCTGCCGAGGTCTCCAGAAACATGAGCTTTATATTGGATTTCATTAAGCAATGTGAGATTTTTGTGAAGTCTTCCCCTTCCTGTTCTGTGATTGATTAAAATGTAAAATTTGCTTTGGGCATGGGTGCGACTAGTTTCTCAAGACCCGATGCTCTTCTGTAGTGATATTGTACAATCAGATATTAAACAAACTTGTGTAATGGTGAGCTCATCTCTCTGGGTACTGTTATCCATCAAGTAGTCCATGCTAGTGCATCAGATGCGCTTGATATAGTATGGCAAGGAAAGGGAGAAAGCTCGTGGGAACTCATCAAGAGAAAGTTTTTGGGAGGACGTGCTTGTTAGAAGCATTCTTAAGTTCAAAGGGCGGGAGACATACGTTAATAATTTACTTAAAAATTTATGGTGAAAAGACTAGAAACTGTCCATATAGTAAGTACTGTTATTTATTTCAATAGATTTAGTCATGGAAGCTACGGAAAAGTTCTTCTTTCTAAATGGCAAAAGGGTGATCTGCCATTCTGAGAGACTTTTTGGGTAATGCTATTTCATGCTTGTTATGATGCCAGATGTCCATGAGGGGGGTAGCATTGAATTGAGCCATTTGAGATGGATGTATGAGGAGGGAAAGGGAGGATTCCTGGCATCCACAGAACTCAGAGTGCGCCGTGGGGATATGGTTTTTGTCCTAAGGATCAAATCAAAGGATACTAGTTCCTTGGTTTTTTTATAGCTAGGAGGATAAGAGGATGCTTTGGCGAATAAAACTTACAGGCAGATGGAGGGACAGTGTGGGACCTAGAGTTCTCCAGGAAGCTCAAGATTGGGAAACTGAACATGTGTAGTGGCTCCACATTGGGGATGGGAACTCTACAGTAATATAAGCTTGTAGGATCTATTTCCTGGACAAAACAGAAGGTGACTATCTACATTCTCCCTAAATCATTTCTTGGCTATCAGAGCACTGGAAGGATGAGCTTTCTAATTTAAAGAGTGCTTTCCATGGATTCCTGACGGAAGACAATTTGAAGAAACCAGGTCAAGTGCTACTGCTGTCCAATAGGCATTCCCTCACTAAGCAGAATTTACTATATATCTCATCTTCATTAACATTGCTCAGAGATTGAAAATCTTGGAATCAAACCATGCGACTCTTTCCACATCAGTTGGGCCCTTTTGGGATTTATGAGAGGGAAACTCTCTTCTTGGTCAAGGATGACTTCTTGTAAAGTGGAAATTGCATGTTTTTTAGGTCATTTGGATAAAGAAATAGGAAGTCTTCCCAAAACAAAGAAAGTCCTAGCCCTTTTGGGTGCTCAGTTCTTGAAATTTTTGGATCTCTTACATGATGTGGTAAAGGCGGGCTCATGCTCTTTAATTAAAAATTTTGACTTTACAAGAAAAAAATTTTGTACTGAATAGTGTTCGAATCCAGGGCGCCGCAGGGTGACTTAACCGGTGGCACGTGTGTGGTGGCTAGCACGTGTCGCCCCCAGGGTTTACTCCCCGGCTGTCGGCCGTGCGGAGGTTCCCTGGGATATCAAAAAAAAGAAAAATTTTGTACTGAATAGTGATGTGCAGCATGCTTGCTGAGTCAGTTTTCGATGGCATAAAAGATTACCATCCTTATTTGTTTGGTTTCTTAGTGTTGCTTGAAGTTGGAGCTCATCATTGCAAGCATTTCTCCTTGCCTTTCTGATTACTAGAAGGATTGGTATGTGAATTGTAAGTGCATTGTCTGATCTGAGGATTGAGACGCAATTGAAAGTGAGCTGGATTTGAACTGTATAATGTTGACTTTCATTGTCTTTATGTGGAATTGTTTTCTAGTATAAAGTTAAGTTTGAGAATTTGCGGTGTGATGGCCATAAGAGTGGGACTGGAGCTGGGGATATTTGTCAAGCATCACTTTGCACACTGCTAAATGAAGTCGGTGAAATGGTTTCCGTCCAATGACATAGAATTGTTTTCTATGGAGCTAATTTTGAAGCTTTGCAAGATACAGGCCATTGGTAGGAGTGATACCGGAGTTGTTGGGGATATTGGTCTAGGATCACTTTGCATACCGCTAAACAATAAGGTTCGATAGTAGGCTGTTGCAGTTGACTACACAAATCCCTTATCTTGAACTCCATCGTGACAACTCAGATCTAAATCGGCCTTACCTTAAATGCCTTATGAGAACTTCTCATCTTAGATAAACTAATTTTACCTTGGGGTTAATTTCCAACTGCCTTTTTAGAGAATCCACCACATAAAGTGCAACAAACTTTATCAAAGTTGTTATACTCTCCGTTCAGTTTGAATGGTATTTTGTGGTGGAATGTGCTGCTTTTGCTTTCTTTCTTTCCTCTTGAATCTTGTGAACCACAACATCTTCTTGAACTGCTCAATTTGTCCTCATTCTCCGTGAGTGTTCTGGGATAGGGTCCCTTTTCTATTAAACATGAGTGCTCATATTGTTTCATCTGAAGCATAAATTTTACAAAGTTCGTCTCAGTTTTGATGGTCAGTTTTTTTGAGAATTAAGTTTATGATCTAGCCATCAAGCATTGACTGCATGGAACTGATCTAATTTAGCATGCCACTCGATAACAATATCCTTCTTTGCTTATTTTCCAGCTTTCCTTTTTTTTTTTTCTGGTCAAAATTCCAGCTTTCCTTATCAGGTGTTTATTAATGCTGCTATTTTGATGGATGTAGGTGACATCATTGCTTAATGATGCAAAGGCAGGTCATCCTCTGAATGCACTTGGAAATTCTTCTACTGCAACTACTTCTGCTAGCAATTCACTACCTTCGCTATTTCCTGCTGGCAATGCACCTCCACTTTCTCCAAAAAATACTTCTGGTTCACCTCGCACGACAAAGCAGAGAGCTGGCCCTTCTAATCTAGGCTCTCCTTTGAAAGTAGTGAGTGAGCCAGTTAGAGAAATAATCCCCCAGGTTCTCCTGATGCTTATAAGTTGTATTGCGTAAGTTTTGTAGTCCTCTCTTGCCTTTTGATGATGAATTTTCTTGTGCTTCTGCTGTTGCAGTTTTACTTTCAGAATGGTCAACCCCCTCCAGTTGAACTGAAAGAGCAATGTTTGTATAGAATCAATCATTTTTTCTATGGTCGTTCAGAAGGATTGCAGATAACTGGTGAGACCTTCTTCAGTCCATGTGACACACTTAGAAGTGGTCTTTTGATTGTCTTTTGGTCTTACAGAGTTCAAGCTTGTAACTCGGGAAATATGCAAGCTGCCATCATTCTTCTCAACATCTCTGTTCCGGAAAATTGATGTTAATGGTACTGGATTTGTGACGAGGTATGCACTCCTAATCAGGCAAATACAAATTATTTGACGCCCCTTCCAAACAATCTTTACCAGAAGTATGCAAGATACTGGTTTGTTAGCAATACTTTGTGATATGATTTTGGTATAAATTTTCTATTGAATGCTCTTCAGGGATGCATTTATTCATTATTGGGTCAATGGCAATATGTTGACGAAGGATATAGCTACTCAGATATTTACAATTTTGAAGCAACCGGGGCTCAGACATCTTACTCAGGTTTGCTGCTGTCTGTTTCTTTCTTATGCGTTGTAGTTCTCGTTGGTTATTTGAATAGGTGTTTTATGATTGAAATTGGTGATGATATTATATTTACTTTGATAAATATACTTTTGTTACACTGTTAGTCTCTTAAATTGTCTCTTACAAAATTCTCCTTATTTATAACAGGATGACTTTAGACCCGTGCTTCAAGAACTTTTGGCCACTCATCGAGGTCTGGAGTTTTTGCAAACCACGCCTGAGTTTCAGGATAGATATGGTTCGTTCTAAAACCAGTCGATCAGCTTCTCTTAGTTCCTTGGTCGAAGTTAATTCCTGTTTCAAATGAATAGTGGCCAAATGAAATGTGTTTGACCAGTTTTTGCCACTCAACTTTTGCTGTAACACAGTTGCATGTTTGGATATCATCGAATTATTGCAGGAAATAAAAAAGATTCTTGCATGAAGTACTTAAGGAAGCTGCTAAATACTTTCCTGTTGGAGTGAGTCTTTTGTTGTAGAGCGTAATTACTAGACTTTCACAGACTCAGGGAACTCTTGAAGCATAGAAGTTTTCAACTGTGAAAGCTATGAATTTAGGATCCTTCAGTACAGTCTGTGAGAAGAAACGAAAAAGTTCAGTCCATTAACAAGTAAAAGTATGAGTTCAAGCTCTGGGGATGAAGTTGCATGATGAATTAAACTATAGTGTGTCAAGCGGAAATATAGATTCTAAAAGTATATCTATGGTTTTTCCTTGTGTCTTATATTCCTTTTCAGGTTCTAATTTAAAGTTTTCATTCTTACGATATTGTTGTTATTGGCCCAAATTGAGTTGACACAAATTGTTCCTCAAACTTACCTCGAGACAAGACTTCTAAACTCAAAACATGACTTGAGATGGGCTCAATAATGCATTTGATGCGCTCAGCCTCAATAAGCAAAAACTAAGTTTCATGTAAGCTTGAGAAAAACTTGAAGTCGAGCTTGAGTCAAACTCTAGTTTCAAGTGACAATTATAATTTGAATATAATTATCCTGTTACTCATGGAGGCTTATGAAGATATTTAAAATGTGGAAAAGTTTAATTTCCCCGATTAGGCTCATAAGTTGGTCCATTGAAGTGTTTTCAAGATCAAGGTTCGCAGTTGACATTCAAGCTACTTGAACTCGATACTTGATCTCAAGTAGCTCAACTGTTTGGTGTCCTGATGAAAAGCTCCTCTTGGTTAACGGGGTAACACACACACACACACACACATTGTTTTGTGGAAATTTCTCCTCCTTTTACCGTTAATATTTGATTGGTTTTCTGGTTCTTTTATATGTGCTTTTCAAACAGCTATCATGGTGGTAAAAAAAAAAAACAAAAAAAAGGACAGGTTTCCTTTAATTATTGCCTTCCTCCACTCGGTTAAGATGGTGGAACATTTTCTAGTTTCCTATGTTTTGTAAGATAAATGATCCGTTGCTTTATATAACTAAGTTGGCCCGTGGATATTATATAAACGAAGAGACTGTTTCGGTTAATATGTCTGCTGTTTTTCTCTTGGGATAACTTGGTACATATAATTAACAACTTTGAGAAATTCCGCGTAGTGATATCCGTGTTGGCATAGAAAAACAAAGTAGAAGTCATATTTCTGCCCCGTATTTCAATATGAGACGATAGTGTTAACTCTTACTGATCCTTTTATTCTGCCTTTCAATCAGCTTGATTGGCGACAAAACTGTTCTTTTCCGTCCTTTTGATTGGAACTGGCTGCCTATAAATTTCTTGAAGAGGACACTTATATATGTATGGAATTGGGTTTTGCAATCAGAGCACTTTCATTTACTTTCACAGCCTAGCGACCTTTTGCTCTTTGCTTGGTATCTGTCATTCTTTACCTGAATTTAAGTTACCATTTATAGAATTGCTGATTCTAACAGATGAGCTGCTGCATGAGGCAGATAGAACACAGAACCCTATGCAGATGTTGACTATCGCAGTAAATCTTGAGTTTTCCGATATACTGAAGGCATTCCTCATTATCTGATGCAACTCTTCATTTTCGTTGCAGCTGATACTGTAATATATCGAATATTTTACTACATAAATAGGTCTGGAAATGGGCAACTTTCCCTGAGGGAGCTGAAACGTGGAAACATAATAGATGCAATGCAACATGCTGATGAAGAAGAAGATATCAACAAAGTACTGAGGTAGATTGATTATTAACTAAAGATGCTTCCATTAAGATGCCATAATTCTTTCCTCATACACAGGGCTTATGGTTTGTCAAGTTTTGTATCAAATGCAGATAAGTGCCATTTTGACATAACTGCTTGAAGTTGTGCTAAAAAGATTTAATATGTATTCATCAGAAATGAAGTAGTTTATTTTGCCATGTTCAGTCCAGCATCTTAACTTGAATTTGAGCAGTGACTAAAAAGTTTTAGCAAGTGATGTTATGAAATTTTCCTGTTAGATAGTATCTTTGTGGTGTTTGGCACTTATCTTATTCTTCGCATCAGGTACTTCTCATATGAGCATTTCTATGTAATATACTGTAAGTTCTGGGAGCTGGACACGGATCACGATTTCTTAATTGACAAGGAGAACCTTATCAGATATGGTAACCATGCGTTGACTTACCGAATAGTCGACAGGATATTTTCTCAGGTTTGTGTTAGCTGGATCACTTTACTTTTCTTTTGGCAAAAAGTTATTTGCTCCTTGCAAAGATATGGAATCGTTAGGTCTGTGCTTTCTTGCTTGTATTTTTTTGTTCTCTTCATCAAGGATTTTCTCTCCGATAGCTTTGTTTTATCATCTCAGGTCCCGAGGAAGTTTTCAAGCAAAGTTGAAGGAAAAATGGGATATGAAGATTTTGTTTTCTTCATATTATCTGAGGAGGACAAGTCATCCGAGCCTAGTCTTGAATATTGGTATTGCGGCTGGAATTCCTTTAAATATTATATCATGGTTGAGTATAAAAAAGTTGGGGTATCATAAATTATGTTGGGGATCAAATTATTACAATTTACTCAGGCCATCAGATGGAAATATTACTTTGTTAACTTGTTGGGAAAGTGTTGTAATCATCCTAAAATCATTTTAATAAAGGCTCCAAATTCAGTGGGGAATAAAAATTTTCAGATCATGGTAACCTTCTTTTACTCTTAATGTGGAGAACACAGCCACATATTAATGTTGGGGTAAGAATTTAGAAGCTATCTTTTGCCAATTGGTGTTGGATACAATCTTAAGGTTTACTCAAGGCCATTACTTGTGCAGCAGCAAGGTAGTTTATAGCTGTGAGCTTGAATTTTCTTAATGGCATCTTCTCAATGCAACATAATTATTTGTTTCATTGCTTTAAAAATTGAAATGAAAATGGTTCTACTAAATTGGTGAGGATATAAAATGCCTGATCACCTTAATTTGCCCGAAGCAACAAGGTGGAGGTTCCGAATAATCAAATGGAAGCTGTTGAAAGCAAAAATATTATTTTCTGAGTTCTATTTGGGAAATGTCACCTTTGGAACATAGCAACTGTAGAATATATTTGGCTGGTCTATGTGTAGGTTGACACCTTCTACTTCGTCATCTTTACGTTTAACTTTTTGATCCTACAATTAGAGGTTCTTGCGCTAAACTTAGATTGTAAAAATAGAGAGCCAGTCAAATAACAGTTCCTTTTGCTGGTGCACTGGTCTTAGTATCATAAGTAGAATGCTTTGTCTCTCAAGCTGATACTCATTAACTACTTTATGCTAATGTCTGGTTAATTTTATTCATCTCAGTGAAAGTATGGGTTCCTGCTATGTCTTTATCACTGAAAAAACATTAATTAGATGGTGGAATGTTCTACACATCATTTTTTGTCCTTTTGTAACCAGCATTAGCTACTAATATGAGTAAGCTACAGAAACTGGGAAAAAGCAAGTTAACTATTTCCTTTATCTTGATTTGTTTTTGTACCATCTTGTTTTCTTCAATACACTGTTTGAGGTTGGATTTTTTTTGTGTAGGTTCAAGTGCATAGATTTGGATGGCAATGGAGTTATAACAAGGAACGAAATGCAATTCTTTTATGAGGAGCAGTTGCATCGAATGGAATGCATGGCACAAGAACCAGTGCTTTTTGAGGATATTTTGTGTCAGATCATCGACATGATTGGACCCGAGGTTTAACCTTTTTCTTCATTTTAGTTCCTGAGTTCACTCAAAGTATATGACTTGATCAAATATGGAATGTCCCTGGCCTCATCTAAACAAACCCCCCGAGCCAGCAGGTTTCCCATCCTTGTTTCAAAATAGGGAATTCTTTTCGTGGACTGGTCGAACCATGCTGTAGTTGGTCTTTTCATGCCCAGTATGGAGACACTAATCCAACCAGCTGCTGAATTGATGCTTATTTGTTAATGCATCATGTAACACCTGAAGTTTCCTTGCTTGCAGAATGAGAGTTATATCACACTACATGATCTCAAAGGTTGTAAACTCTCCGGAAGTGTTTTCAATATCCTATTCAACCTCAATAAATTTATGGCCTTTGAAACTCGTGATCCATTTCTGATTCGTCAGGTATATGCTTAATTTAATTTTATGTATGTCAACAACAGAAAAATTACAGTGCCATGCTTCTTTGCCAGGTTTATTGTGGCTTGATAATTTCTTTTTCTTGTTTGACATGAAACAGGAGAGGGAGAACCCTACCTTGACTGAGTGGGATCGCTTTGCGCACAGAGAATATATTAGGCTGTCAATGGAAGAAGATGTCGAAGATGCATCCAATGGAAGTGCGGAAGTTTGGGATGAACCACTTGAGGCTCCCTTCTGAGACCACCTGGGTGAGTTAGATTTCCTACAATTATCTTGAGATAGCGGTATGGGCATCATTCGGGCTTGTTGAATGGAACATTGAAATTTGATAAATTAATGGATCCCTTCAAGGCTGTGGCTAGTTAGATTAATGCAACTTCATATTGCCTCCTAGGATAAACTTATAAGTTCCCTGCTTTGAACCACCCCCTTTGATAAGTTTGTGACAGAAAAAAATAAAATAAAAAAATGAGATAGATGTTCATGATTCATGCGTGAGACATGTTATTTTCTGCGCTTTTTACTCATTAGATCTCAATGCTGCCTGCTCAAGAGATCCTGCCCAGCAAAGTTTCGACAATATGCCCAGCTGATATCTGTAGAGTGTTAATGCGTAATACTTATACTTTCTTGGTCTGGTCTTTTTTTTTTTTATATATAAGGACTCATAAAGAAAGTAATACAGCTTTGTCTGAGATATGCATATTTCTCCCATTTTTCTTTCTTGAACTTGTTCTCTTGGAATTTCTGCTTCAAGTAGTTGTTTGCTCCTCCTGTAGGTTATGAATAGAAGCTTCGATCATTCTCCATGCTAGTTACTGCGCTGGGGAGTCATCCTGCAAAATTAAAACAGAAGTGGCTGTGCATCCATTTGGTCCTATCTTGGATTTCCCTTCAGAAGATGGCCTTTGATTTTGTTTTTTTTTGTGTTAGCTGACTGATAGCGAGGGACTAACAGTGGAACATTTCAGAGCACCGAAGCACGAGGGCAAAGTTTCTGCAAAGGTGTAAGCAGAGAGAGTTTTAAGTGCGTCAAGGCCCAAAAGGGGTAGTTCGGGAGACATCGAGTTTCTATTCTTATGTGTATGCTATGTCATTTTTTTCCCTATGGTAGTGGGTTGGTCGTCCCTTCTTGAACATAGGTTGTTCCTTGAGAAAAACGGTGTGTATGTTCATTTACGCCGAGTGTTAACTGTTAAGTAGGTAGGCACATTTTTGTCTTCTTTTAGAGTCCTTTCTTTTTAGCAAATTTTGTTCATATTATTGATAACCGTTTAACTTATTAGTTGGTGCTACAGTTTTTCGTCGAATCACCTTGACTCTTATTCCGAGCGATCTTTCTTGATGGTTTTTTAATGGAGTAGCTGTGAGGTGACTTTTCTGAACTTGCTGCCAATGAAATAGAACAACAGAAATCTACGCCGGATGGATCCATCATAAGGCAAATTCTTCTAGTTGTTCGTCTTCAGACTAACTCGTGTTCAAAGCACGTGCACACGTGCAGATCCGGCGTCTGATAAGTCTCCCGTGTCTTGAGCCACGGTCTGATCCCTTCATGCGGTCGAAATTCTTTATGCTGCTGGAATACCTGCCCACGCGTTGTTGATGCTCGTCGTGTGACATTACGATTTCTATTTCTTGTATTCCGAATCATTCGAGCGGCATGCATAAGTCCAGATCATATAGGATGCCGGTGGAACCAAATTTCTTGCTTAATGCATATCGAGTTACACTCGGAATCTCCGGCTGCGTAAATCCAATCTAGCTATTGCTTCTTCACTCGGAGATTAAGCACGTAAGCATAGAAATGACGTACCACCGACTTCAATAGGAATCGAAAACTGACATTATTGACATCGATGTCTTTCTCGGGTTGCGAAGACGCATGATTTGGAATGATGTTAACCGAGGGGCTCCTAGCAGGATACAGCAGATCTGCAATTTCAAATAGGATTTCTGTGTAAGCCCAGACTGAGGCCAAACATGGCCTCAGAAACTCCGCAGCGACCAGGATGAGACCAGGTTACCAGGGAACACGAGCTGGAAGCCAATCACAGGAAGATAGATAGGCAGGATTTTTCATTTCCATTTTCATCATGATGGCGGCAGTTTCGCAGGGTCACAAAAATCTGGGCTGACACCCCGATAATGTCGGTCTGGGAATGAGCGCAGAACATGATGAGATCAGGGAACTCAAAAGCCTCGTCGAATAGAGGGCGTGAAGAACACCAGAGCAGAGGAGAGCCCCCACATCCTTTTTCAGGCGAGCACAGCAGAGGGTGGTGAGTTTTGGAAGCTTTTTTCACCCTGACAAAGCTCCCCCAAAAAAGAAAAGAAAAGAGGAAGAAATGTCTGAATACAGAAGAGAGAGAGAGAGAGAGGATTTGGCAGTGGTGAACAGATGAGGGGGGAGGGGGGGACCAGAGATGGTGTAAGAGAAACAGGGCATGTGTTTTCAGAGCCCAACATGCCCACCAAGTTGCAGCTAGCCTTGGAAGCGTTAATGTGACATCTCATTGGCTCAAATCCGCTAAATTATTACCGACTTCACATTTTCGTAATGGTTGATGCAGAGAACCCCTTGCTGCCCTGCCATCTCAATGCGAATCCTCACGCTTTGCTCATGGGTGCGTCAAATTCCTCAGTTCGTTAATCCGAAAAAATGAACTTTTCTGGACCTTTAAGTTGCCGAAAATTCATGCGCCCGAGGGCCATTTTGGGGCGAGTAATCAAGAGAAGTCACGCCTAGGGGAAAAAGGGTATTTTCTTTTTGGGTTAATACCATGAAAGGTCTTAAACTGGTACAGTTGTGATAATTTTACCCAAAACTATTTTTTTTACCATAAAAAATCACAAACTGGTACACCCGTCATAAATTTACCCCGAACTATTTTTTTGACCATTAAAAATCCTAAACTGATATACTTATAACAATTTTACCCCCGAATTTAATTTTTTAATATTATTTTTTTATTTTTTCGATTTTTTTTATTAATTTTTTTTTCTTTTTTTCTTTCATATTTTTCATCTTCAACCTTTGGCCGGTCGCCAGACAGACGATCGGCCAGAGGCGGAAGTCGGCGAGGTCGGCCCTCTCGACCTCTGGCGAGGGTTCGAAGTAAATTTATTATAGATGTATCAATTTGGAGATTTTTATGGTAAAAAAATAATTTATAGTAAAATTATCACAATTATATCAATTTAAGATTTTTCGTGGTATTAAACCCCTTTTTTTTCTTACTCAAGGTCTGAGATTCGATTGATACATTCGTACATTTGTTTATATCGCCGAGCAATCGTGATTACAAATTATGCCACAATAATGATTACGAGTATGCAAATGGAAGATCGTCACATCCGTCGAGGATATGTATCTATCTTGTCCAGTGGAGAGAGGCATCTGTTCTTAGTTGTAAATGGACTGTACAGAATCGACCTAGAGAGAGAACAATGATGCATCGTGCAAGTACGGAAACAGAGGATAACACTCATTCCGATTTCTTCAAATTTTCCCTCTTTCTTTCCCTCTTTCCTTGAGGTCGATCCGTAATCGAAAAAATGGTTAATACCAGCAAAAATTCAAAATTAATATATCCATAATAAATTTACTTTCTATGAATTTTGATTAAATTTAATCATTAAATTGCTGAGTTAGATGACACGTGACAGCAGACGGGCGAGCTAGTTTGAGATTTTACCCTTTATTTATCACACGTGATATTAATCAAATTTAACGGAAATTAACATAGGGCAAATTTATCATAAATGTATCGATTTGGAATTTTTTATGATCAAAAAATCAATTTGGGGTAAATTTATTATGAGCGCACCAATTTGAGGCTTTTTATGATAAAAAAGTTAATTTACAGTAAATTTATCACGTATATATCGATCCGAGTCTTTTTTTATGAGATTGACCTTTGAAAAAATCATCCAACAAATATCTGAGAAGCCAAGGATGGCCAAGACCGTTTGGGGGTGGTCCCTGGAAGGTGGTCCCTGGAAGGCCCCCCCACACACCTAAACGAAAAAAATCCACCGTACCATGTTTTGTCTCGAGATCTACTTGACAACCAAAGTCCATCATCATACCCGATCTACTTGACAACCACCGTACCATGTTTGGTTCGCCGAATGGCGACTCTAGGCGTTTTGTTCCACGGCGCCGCTCGCTCGGCGCGACGAATTGGGATGTGTTACCGATCGATCGCGCATTAGACTCCCACTCTCGCATCGATTACTTGTTGGGAGCGCGTGAAATCATCTGATCGTTCGCTCGGTCCCCCTACATTTTGGAAGTTGATTTTTCCGTGGCTAAACGTGGAGCAATCGCGATTAGCGATTCTTTGCTCTTTTCAAAACCCTTCGAAGCTGTCTCACCGAGGACAAAAGAAAAATTGTTAAAAAAAGAAGGAAGTCTTCACGGATGCTCTCGTGGACTCTTCAAGGCCATGTTTGGCTTTGCTTCGAAGCCAAGGAGTCGATCACGCTAGCGCACGCCGTGCGACTTTTACAGGTTAGATGAAAGCCAGGCAGCCTCTCGTCACAGTGCCGGTAGCAGGAAAATTGATTAGGAACTTTAGGGGCATGTTTGGCAAGTTGCTAAATAGTAAAAGTTTTTATTCTTTTGTTTTTAGAATCAATTTGAAAATGAAAATCCGTTTGTTAAATTTTTCGCACTTGGGCATAGATTTACAAAAATTTATTCCCAGAATCAGTTTTGGAATAGAATTAAAAAGCAAAAAAAAGGGAGCTTCCTGATTTTGGGAACAATTTTTACATTCCTGATTCTTCTCGGTTTTCTTCTTTCTTTTTGGTTTGTTGTTCTTCTTCTTCCGCTGGTCGGCCGACCGGCCGTCGGCTACCGGCGACCGATCATAGGCCAGGGCCGGCGAGGGCAGCTCGTGGCCTCGACGGCGAGGCCTCGCCGTCGCGACCCGGGCGACGGTGAGGGAGATGGGTTGCACTAGCGAGGCCGGCGGCGAGGGCCGCGACGCCCTTGCCGGCCCTGGCCTGTGGCCGGTCGTTGGCGCTGGCGACCGACCATGGTCAAGGAAGGGAAGGGAAAGAAAAAAAAGAGAAAGAAATATTAAAAAATTCAAAATATTATTAATAAAAAAAATTTATGAAGTTATCAAACGTATTTATGTTCCTTTTCTATTCTAACAAATAGAAATTTTGGGCAATTATCAAACGTCTTCAAATGTTTATAAATTATTCCCGGGCACGGAATAAAAAAGAATTATTATTAAGCACAATCAGTTTCCTGGCACAAAATTGTTATCATGCGCACCTTAATTAGCATCATCTAGGGCCAACTAGATCTACCCTATTTTGCGAACATTTTTAGCACGAAGTTAATTACGACGTGACATGTGTCCACACGTTATTGACTATTTATAAAAAAGAGGGAAAATCTTAATCTCGAGAAGCATATAGAATGCGACTCCAAGGTAGAGACATTGATACGAACCTATGAACAGGTTTGATATGTAGAAAGCCATTGCGTGCAGATTAAGATGAAAGGGCGACGCCGCCGCATCGATGATATGCAGGGCGATCCGACAATCTGGGCCTCGAAAGGCCTTGCGTCGGGTATAGAAATACCATCGGCGAAGGATTTAAAACGTCTTCTCATGAATGGTGTATTCGCTTGGTGAAGAGATCCACTTGTTAATTGTTATTGGGTGTTTATACGTGAAAGAAAAAAGGGTAAAATTTTAATCTCGAGAAGCATAAAGAGTGTAATTTCAAAGTAAAGACGCCGTTGCGATCCCATATAATGTTGGATTGCCCGGTTTGATCCGTAGCAAGTGATTGTGCGCGGATTAAGACGAAAGGGCGATGCCGGCGCATCGGTGATATGCGGGGCGATCCGACCTTCCGGGCCTCGAAAGGCCTCGCGTCGGGTGTAGAGTATCACTGGGGACGGGCGAAAGTATCTTTTTATTTTGAATGGTTTGTTCGGTTGGTGAAGAGATCCAAAAGGAATTGAATTAGAACCATCCAAAAAGGGCTTTTGGGAAATGCCCCCACCACCTTTGTTTCTCCAAATTTTGATTTTTGCCACCACGGTGGGGTTCGCCATCGCCCCGCCTCGCCTAAGTCGCTCCACCACCGTTGGATCTGTCGCCCTCCGTCGAAAAGTCGATACACCCTGATTAATCAATTCGATTAACCAAATCGATTCGGAGGAAAACAAAGAGAGGATGACGCAAATTAGGGGAAAACGGATCCCGGGTCGGTTCATGTTCCGCCCGGAACCTTCTAATCGGAATCGCGGAACCTGGAGCATACCCTAAAAACCCACTCCGTCACGGATTCTAAGGTCGGTTTCGGGGTGCACTTAGGTTTTGCCGATTGTGATGGATCATCGCTTCTAACGATCATTTTTTGCTGCTACAATTGCTGATCACAGCTCATATTTAGACACGCAAATAATTTGAAAACATCAACAAAGGAAAAGTCTCAAAAATGGATATTGCTAGAAATGGAAGCTCATACTAGTGGTTTCAAATTATACACTCATAATTGATCGGCATGGAAAACTACAGGATTCTGCAAAGATATAGAACAAGAAAAACATAAAGACTTGTTCTGGAAATCTGTCTGTCAGAACCAGTCCCTCAATTTTTGGAACTTAGAACTTATCCTGTATATTCTAAAACCTGACACTAGTCCGGTTCTCCGGTTCCCTTTTTTACCCTGGAGCCATGCTCACCCCTAACACAAACGGTTCATGATCTTTCGCCCAATGCACAATACGATCCACGGACTTTTAATTTGTTCAATACGTCATTAAATTAAAAAATAAAATTGAACATGTACCGAAACTTCAAGGGCTACATCGAACAAAATTGAAAGTTCAGGGACGGCATCGCATATTAGGCTAAAGTTTACGGATCGCATTGAACAAATTGAAAGTCCAGGGACTACGCTACACGTCGGGCCAAAGTTCAAAAAACCGTATGCATCATTTTCCCCCAAAGATAAAAAAAAAACAAATGGAAAAAAATTCGCCGAATGGCACTTTCGCAATTCCGCCCAACCCCGAGCCCCACTTTCGGCAGGCGCCGTCTCGAGTGGCAGTCCCCCGTAATTCGGAGTGAACTCCAGGGGCGTACTGGTTTCTCTCTCTCTCCAGGGGAGCGGAGAGTTGCGAACGAGTCCGCTGACTCTCTCTCTCCTCCTCCTCTACAAACTACATCCCACCACCTACCTGAACAACATACGCAGTAGCAGTAGCAGAGCCACAGAGAGGAGAGAGAAGAGGAGAGAAGAGAGAGAGAGAGAGAGGGAGATCTGAGTCGGGGACGACGAGTTGGCGAGTCGACGACGACCACCGAGTTCGTCCGGGGGGGGGGGGGGTCAGCGTGGATTCCACCTCCTTTCCTTTCCTCTCCCTCTTCGGTTCCTCGGGCGGAGGGAGCGTCCGTCCCGACCGTTGGATCCGCGCCCCCGCGAGCTCGCGCCCCGCCGCCCGATCCTCCCGTGCGGATCGTGCCGCCGCCCTCCTCTTTCTCTCTCCCCGCCGCCCCCCGTCTTGCCGATTGCCTTCCCTCCCGTCAACGGTGGCCTCGCCCGCGTGATTTGATCGCGCCCGCGCGGGCGGGTGGGGGGGGAGGAGCTCCTTGGGAGTTCTTGGCCGCCGCCCTCGGTGTTCTCAGGTGATCGCTTTTTCTTCTTTTGCTTTTTTTTTTTCGCTTTTGCTTTTGGGGGGGTCCGTTCGAAGCTTTGATTTGGTCGAAGAAAGGCGACTTTGGAGAAGCTGGGTCGTTCTTTTTCTTGTTAAAGGTTTGTAAAGGAGGGGTTTTCTTTGATGGGTGGTTGCTGTTAGTTCGAGACTTGCTGGTTTGAAGTGAGTGCGATAATGCTTAGGCTCCTTTTTTTTTTCAAGAAAAAGAAGACGTAGAGGTTCGGCTTGTGTTACCCGATTTGAGCTTTACGCCGTGGCTTTCTTGTTTTTTGTTCGATTGGGCAGTTTTTAGCTCTTGGGTCATTGCGGTGCTTGCTGAACGATGGTGCTACTGGTTGGTTGGTTTTTCTGAGGCATAATTTGGATTTTGAAGGATCTGAAATGGGTGTAGCTGGAGGGCTGATTAGGTTCAGCGAGAGCCCGAGTCTTCGCTGCTCGTGATTGAAAGGTCTGAACTTTCGAGATGAGCGGGAGGTGGTGGACTGCGAGTCTAGATGTGGCGGAAGACGTTTGAATAGAGGAAGAAGTCATAGAAGTCGCATTGAAGTCTACCGGAGGAGGATGGATAGGTTACTGTCGTCGCTTAGATATTAGTTCTGCAGCTTGGGTTATGACAGAAATGGTGCTGTATACGTATTAGAAGTATCGGAACACGGAGAAAAGGGTTCTAGAGAGAAGCTATGGAAGATTACTTGAAATATGCCCACAGTCCTGCTCACTTGGCAGTCTTGCGTCGTGACCACACTTCCCTCAGGCGCATCATTTCTTCCCTCCCTCAGCTGGCAAAGGCGGGTGAGGTTAACACTGAACCCGAATCCCTCGAGGCTGAGCAAAGGGCGGATGCTGTCTCGGGTGTCATTGATCGGCGTGATGTTCCCGGAAGGGAGACCCCGCTCCACCTTGCAGTGCGTATCCGGGATCCAGTATCTGCGGAGATTTTGATGGCAGCTGGTGCAGATTGGAGTCTCCAGAATGAGAATGGCTGGAGCGCTCTGCAAGAAGCCGTATGCACTAGAGAGGAATCGATCGCTATGATTATCGCACGCCACTACCAGCCCCTTGCTTGGGCCAAATGGTGCCGGAGACTTCCTCGTATAGTTGCTTCAGCGGCTCGTATACGTGATTTCTATATGGAGATAACTTTTCATTTTGAAAGCTCAGTGATTCCATTTATTGGCCGTATTGCTCCATCGGATACGTATCGCATCTGGAAGCGTGGTTCCAACCTTCGAGCTGATATGACCCTAGCTGGTTTTGATGGTTTTCGAATCCAGAGATCGGATCAGACTTTTCTGTTTCTTGGAGATGGCTATACTTCTGAGGATGGTAATCTATCTTTGCCCAGGGGGTCTTTAATCGTTCTTGCACACAAGGAGAAAGAAATCACAAATGCTTTGGAAGGAGCTGGTGCCCAGCCAACTGAGGCAGAAGTTGCGCATGAGGTAGCCTTAATGTCTCAAACGAATATGTATAGGCCAGGCATTGATGTTACTCAGGCAGAGCTTGTCCCACATTTAAATTGGAGGCGGCAAGAAAGGACTGAGATGGTTGGGAGTTGGAAAGCTAAAGTCTACGATATGCTCCATGTGATGGTCAGTGTGAAGTCGAGGAGGGTTCCTGGTGCTATGACAGATGAGGAGCTTTTTGCTGTGGAGGATGAAGAAAGGATGGTTCATGGTGGTGGAAATGATGATTATGATGATGTCTTGACCTCTGAGGAGAGGGCTCAGTTAGAATCTGCGCTCCGTATGGGAAATGCAGATGGTCTTGAGGATGACGATAATGCGATGGATGACTGTCATGAAAATGGCTCAGCAGGCGCTCACGAAAATTGTGAATCCAATGGTGTTCTTAAGGAGAAGAAGAGCTGGTTTGGTTGGAAGAAGGGGGCAAAGAGTGGAACTGATGATGCTGATGATACAAAAATATTAAAGAAGTTCTCAAAGTTGGCTCCGGAAGGTAGCAATCAGAAGTCAATGGATCATCAAAAAGCATCCTCTGAGCTTGTGAAGGATGACTTGGCAGATTCTAAGAAGGAAAAGGAGAAATTTTCCAAGAAAAAGAAGAAGAAAGTGGTCAATGGTGAATCTAAGCATGAAAGTGAGTATAAAAAGGGTCTGAGACCTGTTCTCTATTTGACACCAGACTTCCCTCTGAAAACAGATGAGCTCTTACCTTTGCTTGACATCTTGGCCAACAAAGTTAAGGCAATTAGGAGACTCAGGGAGCTTCTGACTACAAAACTTCCATCTGGCACATTTCCTGTCAAGGTAGGTTTTCTGTATCTGTCGATTCTAATTTTGTTTGTTGTACTGGCTTTTCCAGCCTTTTGTTTAGGCTGGTTATGCCGATCTATCATGGCTTGGGTTGGAGTAATTTTTGATGTTATTCTGTCTTTTGGTTACACCAAACTCATGGTTTGCCATGTTGCAATCTTAAATCTCTAATTTTCTTTGAGAGAACTGGTTAGATGGAAATAAACAGTTATCTGCTTGTGTACGTGTATGATGTTCATATAGCTGCATGTGCATGAGGCTGAGTCACACGGCACATAAATGTAATGTGGTGAAACTTCTTTAGGGCATGTCATGAGTATAATGTGCGATTGGTTTTCAAATGGTCTTTGTAATAGAAAGAAAGTCAAGAAAGCTCTTGGATTGGTGTATTCCAGACCTATCATGGTCAAGCTGAAGAAACGTATATTGTTGTCACTTGTTAAGTAACTGGGTTTGGCATATTTGTGGGATTGTGATCTCAGAAACACGTTATGTCTATCTCATAACTTGTGCTCTTTCTTAGATGGCTGTCCTTTTCTGCTGGATTAAGCTTAAAAAATGCTGTTGGAGATCATTGTTTTTGACAACAATATATGATGAAAAGTTATGAGTAACTTGCAAATACATTGAAGAATTTATGACAAACAGATTTACATCTTGTGGTCACAACAACTAGAAACGTAGCCATGGATAATTACTTGAAAACAAATTAGAAAAAGGTAGTGGTTGCAACGTCGGCACTTGTATTCTGTCATCAAGATGATCACCTAACTGAATATAGCATATTCCTTGCAGCTTGCCATACCTATTGTGCCCACCATCAGAGTTCTTGTCACATTTACAAAGTTCGAGGAACTTCAACCCCTGGAAGAGTTTTCGACCCCTCCCTCAAGCCCAGCGCATTTCCAGGATGCGAAATCGAAAGAATCTGAAGGGTCGTCGTCATGGATTTCTTGGATGAGAGGGAGTCGTGGTGGGCAATCTAGTGACAGTGATAGTCATCGTTACAAGGATGACTTCGACCCGTTCCACATTCCATCAGACTACACCTGGGTTGATGCGAATGAGAAGAAACGTCGCATGAAAGCAAAGAAAGCTAAGAGCAGGAAGCATAAGAAACCAGCAGCTGCCAGAAGTGGGGACGTGGGGCATCATAGGAGTGAACACATGGAAGAACAATAGCTTGTTTGTTACTCCTAGCTTCAAACTCAGTGTTGAAGGAGAGCAAATGGCCATTGTGTCTAAAATCTGACATCATTGTTATGGTTGAAATTCACCTCAGAGGTTGTGGGAGAGATTTCTGGGGGGCAATTGTGTCTGCCTGAAGAGTGGAAGATCAGTGGTTGCTCGACAAGAAGAGTAGGATCTTCTTCAATTGTTGTATGGCTCATGTGATGAGGAGCCGGTGATAGAATTCAATCTTCGCATTGCTTTAACTGCTTGTTTCTATTGTAGTTGTTGTCAAACAACGATCTTTGTATCTAAATCTTCCATTGTCCCGCATAAACATGTCATGATGATTGATGAGTATTCTTTTTTATTCGTCTTTTCAGCAAAACTCGATTGGTAGTGCTCTTTCGTCACTCTCCGCTTGTTATCATCTAAGAAAAATGACAGGAGAGTACTTCTGGTATTGCAGAATTTGACAGTAAATCTAAGTTAAAGAGTGGGGACATCTTTAGTTTCATAGTTCCTCTATCTTTCTGAAGGTACAAATATAAGGTTACAGCTTATTAGAAGTGCTGTGTTGTAGTCCAGTGCTTGTTCTGAACTCGGCTCGTCTCCATTCAATTTATCGCCTTCATATTACATTGTCCGCTCTACTTTTTGAATTTTCAGAGGTCTTCGGATCCTGTCTTATCTGTCTATCAAGAGGCTGAAATCCATATTCAATCTCTATTTATATATTTGGCAGCTTATGATGAACATTTCCCACTCAGTAGTTCGCTTTGAATCAATAATAATGCATTTAGATATTTGATCACCGACTGCTATCATGTCATCCAAATAGTATGGATTTGCTAAACTAGGCTGGTCAGAGGTGTAGAGCTAGCTGAGTTGCACCTCGTCAAAGGGCCTTTCCACTTCCTCCTGAAATCTTCATTAGAGGAACCAATAGGTCCCGGATCAACACGAAGTATTATTAACTTTGTATTAAGAATATTCCATACAGTTAGTGGAATCGCGTCATGGTAATGCTAACGTCCTGAGGCACCATAGAGAAGAATGAGGGAATTGGCACTAAACCCCAACATCGTGTGGCCTGTAAGAAGGATACTCGAGGAACCACAAAACGATACCGGCCAACTATGAAAGGGCAAGAAAGAGAAGCAAATTCAATAAAATTGAAGATAGAGGAAGTGGGCAAGACCGAAGAAATAGAAAAAAAGAGAAAGAGCAGGTGTTGAGGATTTTGCTCTTATTTCTGTTTGTCGGAGAGACAAATCAGACAAATTTTGTATCCACAAAGTTGAGAAAGAATTTATACTTTCATGAGCAAATGATCCCAAATAATAAATTTAAAACATTAGAATATCTCACCACACTTTACATTGAAATAACAATAAAACCGAATTAATTATATAACTAGTTGCAATTGGAAAAGACAACAAACGGTATAAACAAACAAACGAAACTCCTCATCTCCAACGGTCACTTTTTTGGCCGCCTACTTCTCCTCCTTTCAAGCTTTCCAGCTTCTCTCTCTCTCTCTCTCTCTCTCTCTCTCTCTCTCTCTCTCTCTCAGAAGTCAATGAACGCTTGCTAAGCATCTGCTTGAAACTCGACCCTTCATAATGGGTTGCCTTTTGGGTTGTTTTAATGCTTCCAAGCATCAGAGACGCCCCAAATCGGCTCAAATCTCTCCTTCCAAGCCTCAGGTATGGTCTTTCACTTTTTTCTTTTGAAGTTTCTCGTCTTCTTTACATTCCCTTCCCTTGTCGCTATAGAGCTCTGATATCTTGGTTCCTTTCGCGTCCCAGAGCCAGGCCAAAGCTCTTTTACCTGCCGGATCCACAGAGAAAACAGACGCTGAAGCTCTCATTGAGATCAGAAGAGAATCACGGTAACGGGTTTGGTGGGTTGAGGTGTTTCATCTGGGATTTTTCATAGCGTTTTGTTTGGTGAATCAATGCAGTCTTTCAAGGAGTTGGGGTTCGTTTGCTTTTTGCAGTGTAAGTGATGAGAAGCAGTTGGAGCAGCTTAACCATGGCAAGAAGAAAGTTGCATTTGATTTGCATGTCAAGACGTATGAGTTTTCGCCTGCTGTTGAAGAAGAAGAAGAAGTTGGAGTTGGTGATGTTTGGATTGAGGTAAATGAGGCGAAAGAGAGAGAAAGCGGATCAGTTTGTCGTTTGACTTTAATAGAACCAAATGGGTCATCTTGTGCTTGGAACAATAGATACACGGATTGCGCAAGCAGTGATGATGAGCTTGGAGGCACCGACCTTGAGGAAATCGATGTAGAAGAGGATGGTGTTGAAGACGACGGAGTTGGTGTTTGTGATGGAGAGATTGCGGTGCAAGAGGAATCATCCGAGTCTCTGTTTTCTCTGTCAATAGATTCTAGAAAACATTTCTCTGTCTCTGAAGATGCGGACAAGGAGGAGGTTAACAGTCCATTCCCCGTGAAGAGTTCATGGCGAAATGAACTCAACACGTCGGCTTTCAACCAGAGTGCTCGCCTTAGGATCGAGCACGTGGATCCGGTGTTGAACCCAGTTGAAAATCTTCCTCAGCGGAAAGCTGTCACAGCAAGAGCAAATTCTCCAATAAAGAACCAGGACAAAGAGAATGTCCACAAGGAGAAAGAGGTTCTCTTGTCCACTGGACCAAAGCCCACTTTCGCACCGGCCAATCACCTTTGCAAACCAACTTCAAACAATTCTAGGTTCACAGGCCAAGAAATTGCAGTTGATACAAGCCTTTCGATCTGGTTGGTTGATTCTGAAGCCACACCCAAGTCCAAATGTAGCAATGACTCGGTGGGAAATTCGCCCTCAGAAAGAACTAGCACGCCCAGGAGTGACAAAGGCCAGCCAGCTGTGGAAGTTCCTAGTGTAGAAGACCTCAAGCAGTTCTCCGCTTCTACATCTCCGAGGTGGTTGAGAGGCCGAACTCCTGACGATTTGCCTGTTTTAGGTACCGTGGGGAGTTACTGGAGCCACACTGGGCAAGCTGTGGAGTAGAACTTGGGCTCTTCGTGCAAGCTTTGTTGTTATCCGAACAAGAGGTACCTGTGGATTTTGGCTAATCAGTGTAAAAATGTTTTAGTTGGCAGTGTTTACTAACAAGCTTTCTTGTTATGCAGAAAACTCCATCTGCAGCAAGGCTGGAGAGTACTTTAGCGGGGAGGTAGAATTGCATGTAGCGAGGAAGCACGCTTTCAGTGAAGCTATCTGGTACTCTTTTTGGGTGTATGTAATAATATCTAATGAGCAACGTATTCCCTGATTCCAATTTTCAATTAAATGCATTGACATGGTTGAAGTCACCTTGTATTGCTGTTTTCTTCTTCACACGTGTATCTCTTGTGCAGTTTCTTTGGTGACAGTTTCAATAAACTCAACTTATGCGAAATTCATCAATATGATTGTATTCACACAGTATTTTCAACTTGTTTGGAGCCATTGGTATAACGAGAAACTTATTGTCCAATCATGAAAGTTGACCTGAAAGGTGTGGGTTGAATGGGCACCTGAAATGAAGCGGTGAGGCTCCAGTAATAGACATAATATCTTGCTAGGGAAACCTTCAATTCTAAGTTTCTAACACGGAGTAAGGGAAAAGCGTGGCCTGAAAATTATGATTGAAAATGCTCAAATCCAACACGGCAAACCAATTTTGCTGTAAAAGTTACGCGTCAAAATACAGCAAATGCTGTATTTTGGTTTCTGAAATGCATGTTTATCATGAACTTTGTACCTTGTATGTTCAAGTGAAGTCGGAGAGATGCGATGAGTCTCTCTATTGGCGTGGTATGTTCAGTTGACAGCTTAAGAAGAGTTTCTTAAGAGTAAGAACGATGACTTACAAATGCTTGAGTTTGATATATCTAAATTTTGCATTTCAGCCGTCTGTTTAATAAGTGAAATGTGATACAAAAAGCAAATGCCACATTACCCTCCATTAAATACCACCTTTGTTTTCTGAATAAAAAGCAATTTCGTGGAAGAACTTAAAAATTTGTTGATATTGTTGAAAGTAACTCTGAAGTTGAATGATCGACCATAGATCATTCTATTGCAGCAATAGAACAGCTGGAGAATTGTCAGTCTATGAAGTATCCTCTTTGTTCCAGTAGTTTGGTATCTTTCTCGACAAAAAAAGTTGAAACTGTCAAGAAAAAGTTTAGTGAGAAATAGAGCCCTCAAAAGATGAAATTAGATGCATGGCTGAGTGACCTAGATGTTGGTTATGATGTAAATAAATTTCTTGATGAACTTACGGTATACTTGATAGCACGCCAACCATAAAGAGATGGAAAGCATGGAATGGAATCACCTTCAAATTGAATGAAGTTAGATTTAGAGATATTAAATCATTTTCCAGTGGAGATATCGGCTCCAATCTTGACTTCATATCACTTGTTGCAATGGGAAATTAGGAAAGACCACAACCGCAAAAAGCACATGTGATGATCTGTGGAAGGTTGAGGACGTATCGAGACATCATGGAACACACAGCACCATGGTGGATCAATATAACTGCTACTCAGGAAATGGAAATAGTGAATAGCCCGAGGCTAAAACATGCAAAGATTTTTCTTTTCGCTGCAAATGAAAAAATACGTATGTGGGCAGTAATGGCTGATGGATCGCCTTTTTGTTACGCTTATGGATCATCTTGGTTTGTTGAGTAAGATACAAAATGTAATGAGTTCTGGCCTTCTAGGCACACCGCAGATTGAGAGCATAACAGGATCTTAAACATCGCTGGAAGAAAATGAACTGCGTGAGACACATGTTATTCTAATTGCAACAATATACACACGTTATTCTGCTTGAGACACATGTTATTCTGATCAGCCAAAGTTATTTCAGAGAGAAAATAGCTCTGAAATGTTGGCTTACTGTAGATGTTGCACATTTGGTATGGGCAGCTAACTTGCATGTTGCCCATAACTCTGGATCCCTTCTTCGCTAGCAAAGGTCACGGTAGTACTCACCAGAATCGTCCTTACCAAATGTTCAATCAATAGAGGGTCAACAGATCAATGTGATGTATACTTTTTAAGATTTGTGGTAGCCAAATGCAATCACAGTGAAATTGAAATTGTGGTCCACACAGTGGTAGAGATTGACATTGCAACTGCCACCACAAGCGATGCATCGCAACCTGCTTATAATAGGTAAGACTGCTGAAAGAAGTGATGCAGTGGAGCCAGCTCTTGGATATGCAACTAGCGTGCAATCTGAGTTTACATTGTAAGCAAGAGAGCATAATGTGAGTGCAACTTCTGTGACGAGGCATTGCAATAGAAAATATTTCAAAGTCATTGTCATTAGGCAACGGTACAGACTGTTATAAACTGACTAAGCTCCCATGTGTAACTCTCTACATTTGTTTGCCCTTTCCATTTTTGGCCTTTCCACTACACTAAATATTAATATCAGAATTTAGTGTGCAGACACATTTAATTTGATGTAATTCCATGGGAACTTAAACATGATTATATAGTACAGTTACAACCCAAATATCTCTCCTTTCATTCATAGGCTATTGCTGCACGTCTTGTTTTCAGTGCCTCCAGCTTCGTCATCAGTTCCTCCAGATTCGCTTTCATTTGGCCCACTTCTTTCTGTACGCCTTCAATTTCTTCATCCAGGTCTTCAAGTTCAGGATTTTCTCCCACTACGTCCAATTTCACCTAAAAAATGGCTCAAGTTCCTTCAGATTTTGCATGCGAAAAGATCATAAAATGGTTGATGACGACTGCTATGAGAGAGTACAGTTTATGTGCATATGCTTTTGACTTCTACGCTGCAGATGATACGTACTTCATATGCTTTGTAAGTTTCATATACTAAAACTTTGGCAAACCTCGGTTCTGATATCTTACAATCTTATTTTCATCTTAAGCTAATGATTAGGAGATGTGTCTGTTTTTGTATTCCTTTATTTGGTGCGTTAACTTCTTGCTTTCGACCTTTTCTGATCATATTCCTTTCCTCCAACCCATACCCAGAGGATTAGCTTACCGGAGACACTGCACATACTACATGAGCAATCAACTGGCATTGTTGGCAATAGTAAGCCCAAAGCTCCGGATCCCTTCTTTGCTCGCAAATGTTGCAGTAATACTCACCAGAATCATCTTCAACAATTGATTCGTGGAGCGTCAACTCATCAATGTGATGGTTGGCTTTGATGGTCTGCGGTAGCTGAAGGGAGTCCAACTGAATATGCACTTTGCACAACTCACAACAGTAGTGGTCAACCGCGCACCTCTTACCGCAGGCTCTGCATTGTGAGTTGGAGTTGCTGTTTCTCTGAAAATAAGTAACACCATGGGCATGGAGGGGGTGGTGCTGTATCTGAGAAGGTATTCCGGTGGCGCACAACCGGTGAAGGTAAACGTTGCATCGTTCACAACAGAAGATGGTAGTGGAGCTATGGATACTCGGACTGCACACATTGCATTCGAGGGGATTGCACCGTTCGCGCAACTTTCGCTGGTACAAGGCATGACGATGAAGGGGACGTTCAAGAATATCCATTTGATAGATAGCCAGAGAGAGAGAGAGAGAGATGGTAGAGGGACTGTTGGACCAAGAGCAAGGTTGCAACGTTAACCTAAACAATCAAGCATCTCAATACCTATAAATAAAAAGAAAGTTGGGTGGGATGGAACTTTGTCTTTGTGTCACATGGTCGCAAAGTTGCATCTACTCCCACTTTCCTTGATAATAATTAGATTGGACCTGATTAGGTCCTTAAAATGTTGAAGGTGAGACAGAGGAAGGAACTCTCTGATATAGCGGAGGGATCTCCCCATGACTTTTCTTTGTATTCCTTCTCTCCAGGAAAGAAAAACAACTAGAGGGAACATAGGGACCTATAGGTGGCGAAGGTAAAAGCCACGTTAGCTTTGGTTGCCTACTGCCGGATCAGCAGATATAATAGCCTCCCAAGCCAGAGGTGATGCAGGGGAGCTTTGACTTAGGCTCGGTAGCTTGTGCTAACGCATAGTGTCTAATAAATACACCATATCCAAACAGGGCTCCACCTCTTCAGCCTTGCTTGAAGCTAGCAAGGCCAACCCTTGTTGGCCTCTAGCGAGCCTTGCCAAATCCCGGCGAGGGTGAACCTCGCCAGTCATCACCTGTGGTTGATCGCCGCCATCGCCGAGGCTCAGCCGACCAGCGGAGGAAGAAGGAAAAAGAAAGAAAGAAAATAAAAGAAAAGAAAATTAATTTTTTTAAAAAATTACAAAAATTGTCTACGGCAGCAATCTTCTTTGGCCAGATGGACAATATTGGCATATTGTTAAAATATTAAGGACTCAATTGGTCAAATTGTCTCTTCGGAGACATCCGATAAAATTGGTCAAATTGAAAGATTTCGGACTGAATCGATATGAGCGCAATATATTTAAGACTTTTTTTGTAATTTTCCTAACAAAAAGTTTAGGTCTCCTACTGTACTTATTTAATGAATGGGCGTCATATGGTAACTTGGGCTTGTTAAGATGTATTTTATGCAAAGCTTATCCTGTTATTGCGGAGTTAAATGGAGATATACTTTTTGAAGGAAAAAAATTGGACATACACGTGGAATATTAACCTATATGATTGAAAACTTGTGAAACGTTGGATCTCCGGGGCTTGGTTAAGACTAATTAGGACTAGGAATCAACAAGCTACATGGATCAGAAGCCTTTTGAGCCAGTCAGAGCAACACTTGATTACCGTTTCACTTATTGCAGGATTGGGAATCGCGCGCTTTATAATCCAAAGAACTTTTCAGATTCTAACCTAGTTCATTTCACAAACGACGTGTCACATGAGAACAACAATTCCAGATTCACCTTCCCAAGTAACCCCAAAATATGGTCCGGACCCTTCCCGTAGAATCACGTACCATTCGTGCTGTCGCCAGCTGAGTTCATTGGATCCGCTGTGTTACTCACTCGTCACTGGACTTGGGGACGATGATGGCGGGGTTGTTGACAAGGAACTCTGGTTTTGAGGTTTTTGATTGCGCGAGCGCTTTCACGGAAATCAAGCAGCTCCCATGTCGGAACGACGGCTTCGATCTTTCTGTTGATGAAGACGCTGGAGGAGTATCTCGGCTCAACTGAAATCGCCCGATGGAGCAGCTCGAAGGAAAAGAGGATAGACTTAAAGAGAACAGACTTGCTTAGTTTGCAAGATGTTTAGGAATTACGACCTTTTTACTTAAAATAAGTATAGAAAAATGTATCAAATACGTATGAGGCTTAGTTTTTCATCTCGTACATCAAATTAAGTATCATATTATACGTATCCGTATATTTTTGGGCTCCGGTTATATCCATGGTCATTCATATATCTCCAAATAGCTACGATCTTTTAAATCTAAATCCATAACATATTCAAGAATTCTAATTCATCGACATAGGTTTATTCTAGAACACACTGTAGAATAAACAATGAAAGGAACTTAACAGGAAGTTCACATGAAGTTGAGCCACGTGAGTATTAGGATAAATAGATTAATGGATAGATAAATTTCTATAAGTTTTTTTTTGTTGATTCATAGAATTAAGATAAATAGCTGGCCAAAAACATGGGATGCAAATACGTAAGTACCTTAGACCGTTCTGGGACAAAAATTAATCAATTAAAATTCTTTTATGAGTGACTTTCAATAGCAGAATTAGGATCGAACAGGCCTCAACCACAATGGACCCATCAGTAGGTCTATTTTGCAGGCAACAACAACCATATTTATCTTTAGTTCACTACTAATATCAATGCATGGTATTGTCTTAAGGCCTATCAAGAAGCTTTCAAGCAAAATTTAGCATTGACTATTATTGCTCGTATAAGTTAATTGAGTTTCTCGAGGTGGGAACACCTTATTATCTGACGTTAGACAGTAGATTCATTTTTTAATTAAGAATTTATTTAGCGACATATGTGATAAACATGTCCAAAAAAAAAAAATCTACATATGTGATATGATAAGCCAAGTTATTTAAATCAATTAGGACTTAAAATAATTGAAGAACGACTTTACTGGGAGTCATAATTAGATTAGAAGATATGAGGATCTAGGAATCACGCGGTGTGGATATATAATCCTCCTGACCAAACGAAGGGGAATTCTTCATATACTCCATAACTAAGTTCTTTCAGTTAATTATGTCTCAGGACAACTTGCATTTTAGAGGGATCTTCCCGACGAGATCGGATTCCTCCGTGATGGCACAACGTCGACCAAATCGTTCGGCGCGGTTGCTGGCCCATCTCACGGATGGACCGAGAGACGATGGCGGTGAAGAGAGTACTTGCAATCTTTCCGGCGGAAGGACCGCTCTCTAGATAATCAAGGAGGTTCAAGATCGGGATGACGGCCCTAATTTTTCCTATTTCACGACAACGCCGGAGGAGTATTTCGGCTTGACCATGAAACCAAAATTGATCAAGGGAGCGGCGCCGTCGGAAGGAAAGGAGCATAGAGTCGAGGAGAAGGGAGGAAAGTCGGTCTCTCGTCTAATCGATTTGCAAAGTGTTCATATATAACTAGGAATTTGACGACTGCCGATTTTTTTTTTTGTTTATGTTTTGTTCGCAATTCTGGTGTATTTAGATTTTACTCGTTATCGGAGAAATTTTCGTTTTCCCATTATTTTATTATCGATGCATGTAGAACTGCATGAAATATGTGTACGAGGTGAATTGGCCATGAAATATGTTTATGTAGACCGTGTTTTTATATAATCCACTCCATCGGAGCGACTTACTTATAGTAACTTCTCCAATTGATTCGATAAGTCGAACCGTCACGTTTTCCTTGGACTCGAAAAATACGCCGAAAATCCATTACGATATCAATACGTGCGATAAAAGAACGAAATGGACTCCGCCTATCTATCGATTTTCTGCTGGCTAGTAGTCTCCTATAAATCAATTTGATGAACTGATTATGGAGCTACTTGTCAAGCGGATGCATAGTAAACCTATACTATGTCGAAAATACGATGGTGCAAAAGTAAATGTAACTAAGCTCTGGCGCCGTAATTATTATTTTTCAACGGCTCTAAGTTCATCAAAAGCAAAACTGTTTTTCAACTGTAAAAGAACCAACAAAAAAAAAAAACTGTTTTTTCAACCGCTTTTCAAAGAACTTGGCGCCCATATATAAAGAGATCGGCACTTGCCAGTTGAATCTCCACAAGCCATTCTATATTCTATAATACTCCCAAGAGTATCAGAGAGAAAACCCTTCACACAAGAGCTTAAGTTTTCCGTAGAAGCCACACGAGTTTCTCTTCCTTAGAGAACCGAGAGGATTCTCCTCTCTCTGATCCGATGGAAAGAGCCCCAGATTCGCAAGGGGCGAGCGGCAATGGTGACGGGTCTGGAGAAACGTCGACGCCGTCGCAAACGCTTCCGCGGCTTGATTTTTCAGTACCGGGGTTTTCCTTGTTTACCAAAGCTTCAGAGGACATCCTCGGCTTGCGAAGAAGAGATGCTGCTGATCGAGCTGGAGACGATGGAACTGCGAAGGAAGAGAATGTTCCCGACGATGATCATACGGCGACGGTCCAAGATCAAGAATCAACTGAGGGATCGCGTCAAAGGGTAGGCGGCGGTGATGTTGTTGATGTTCCAAGGGCAAGGGTTGGCGCCGAACAAGAGCGGGAGAATGTCGTTCCCGATGATCAAGCAGCGAGGGTTGAAGGTCAAGAATCGGCGGAGGGATCGCGTCAAACGGAAAGCGACAATGTCGTCGCAGGCGAAATGAGCGGAATCAGCAATGCTTTGGAAGATGAGCAACATGAAGAGAACACTCCAGGTCATGATGGTGATGGAAGGTCGACTCTTATTTATGATCAAACTGATACGAGTATGAGGGAGTGGCCATTAGTCGGGTCCAAACGCGGAATTGAAGATCGAAGCGCGGCAATTCAAGGTCAAGAATCGATGCAGAGATCGCACGTGCGGAGGGGCAATGATGATGCCGTCGCACGCGAGAGTGCTGTCGCCGGCGGATCGACGGAGACGAAATGGGGACAACAGTTTGCGCGTTTAGTAGAGGATGGTGAGAAGAAGAAGAGAGCCAAGGAGCAAAAGAGGGAACAAAGGAGACGGAAGCGAGATGGAGAGGGACCGCAAGCTCCTTAGCAATGTGATGCAGTAATTTTCTTGGAATCTCTCTCGCAAAAGGATATGATGATTTTAGGTTTCTTTCCTTGTGCTTTTCCTTCGTTGTTTAGGGTTTTGTTAGGCATTTCCTTAGTTGGTTTCTCTTTGTGTGAAATCGATTTTCATGGATGAATTTTCTTGTGGAAATAAAGATTTGGCCACGGATGAATTTTTCTTGTGGAAATTATCTTCTTCTTCTTCTTCTTCTGATGATGATGATGATGATGAAACTGTATCGTTACTAAAGGTTCTCTTCATTGGCAATATACTTCCCACCATTAAATTTTTGTAATGGCAAAACCAATGAAATATTGTAAATTACAACTTTTTTTTCGTGAAAAAAAGAAAGAAAGGATACGTTTCATTATCTAGTTTCTCTTGAAATGAATTGTCGGTGTAATAAAATCAAAGGCTATTTTAGTCTGCTAATTAAATTCCTCTAAAATAGTGGCGACCGATGACCGTAGTCTTAAAAAATGAGAAGACTCTAGTGAAAAATATATGTGTTTAATTTGATAAGCATTGGAACAATATAATGTACTCCTTATTTATTTATTAAGTGACAATCAGTTGTTTGACCTTATTCTAAAGAATGAAAAAAATTGAACTTAAGAAGGACAACTCCATCGTTTTGACGTGCATTTTGTCTTCACTTTTTGACTATATATATACAAATAGAGGTGCCGAGTGTTTTTATTCGTGCCATGATTTTTTTCCTTATCCTCATTTTTTTTTGTGGGGATTCATCGACACGAGAGGGGCATGCCGTTGGATGCTTGAAAAGCCATTGATCAAGTATTTATATGCTAATAGAGTGATTTGAGTAAGACTAAAGTGAGATTATGTTTTCACTTTTTGGAAACCTCTATTAATAAAGAAAAACTAAAGCAATGTTGGTTTTGACATGTTGAAACTTTGTCCTCTGCGTTTTCTAGTTTGATTAGCGAATTCTATCTTAAGTTATATAGGAAAAAGCTATATCAGTTAGGTATTAATCTGAAATATATTTCCGACCTTTTTTTTGGTCGATAATATTTTTCCGACTTCGCGCAGTTAACTATTTAACACATTAGTGCAGAAGACAAAAACATCCCGTGCCACATGGTAAATCCTTTTTTAGCATTATAGAAAACCTATCAATAAGTGACTATAAAAAGTATCGAGTCTTTCACTACTTAATTATAGATGAAAAAAACTTGAAGGATACTTCTATCATGCTTGAAGAGAAGATGAATTTATCCAAGTACTACAGGTATGAAACGATGAAGAAAAGAGAAAATATCTCGAGCCCTATCTGCAAGTGAATAAAAACGATATTCTCAAACTATATATAAAAATCACAAACAGAGGAAGAATTTGATAAGATTATTTACGGAGCTGCAAGCGATCTAAGCGATTATGTTTAGAAAAATATTTTTCAAATCGTTCAATTTTTTTGAAATGAATAGGCCTTACAGAATTAGAATGATTGAGAGACTCGTACATTGAAGCCCTATTCACTCGGCCCCAGGGAAAACGGCTTCTTTTTTCCCTTTCTTCTTTACACCTTGCTCCGATAACAAGGCCACTAGGGTTCTAATATCTATTGGAGCAAGGTGAGAAGAAAGGAAAGAAAGAAGAAGAAAAGGTAGGAAGACAAGAGGTCATCAACGGAAGCCAAAGTGAGTTTTTTTTTTTGGCGGTTTGCTTTGGTCGACTTTTGATTCAGGATTTTTTGTCTACACTGTCAAAATTGTCAACTTGGCCATTGAGGAATCTCTCATGAAGAAATGAGGTTGTGCTCGACATTTGAGTTCAACACAACTGGGTCAAAGAAAAAATAGGAATAAGAGAACATTAGATGTAACTTGTATATTCTTAAAAAAAAAAGTGACTTGTATACTTTCTTTCTTCAATGGACACTCAGTTTTTCTCTTCATTGATACCAAAAAATATTTGATTAGTTTTCTTGATATAAATGACATAACTAAACAACTGCTTTTCAAGAAACTTGGCCCTCTATAATCGATCAGCACTTACAAATTAAAAACTCCACGGGCCAATATGAGTTTATATTGGTTATCTTTAAGAGAAATCTCCACATTGAACTTCAATTGCCATTACTAATTAACATCTTGTGAATTCGCAACCCGTTCGTTTCCTAGATCTAATGGAACGAGCCAGCCACCAAGTAGTCATAAAAGCTACGTATTAAGGAGGAGAGAAATTCAAAGTAAATTCAACATGACCAGATGATTATAAAGAGAGAGAGAGAGAGTGAACATTATATGCAACTTATATGCTAGATATTCATTTTTATTAATTGATAATGTGACAGCCCAAGCCAATCGGCGGAGCGCGGGGAGGAGGGATGGCGGTGCGTCCGCGCCATTACCCTGGACGTGCGAAGGGAAGTGGGGTACCTCTCTTATCCCACATCGCCTAGGGGAGAAGTTCCGGGGTAACTTATAAGACTTGGGGTTCTATATCTATGTAACGTGTTTTAAAGCCGTGAGGGTCAGTGGACTCAAAGCGGACAACATTACACAGTGTAGATTTGGAGTGTTATAGGTAGTATCAGAGCCGACTTTCGATCTCGTGTAGGCCCACAGCACGGGCGCTGTGCCCGTAAGGGGTGGAGAGTGTGACGGTCCAAGCCAAGTGGTGGAGTGCGGGGAGGAGGACGCACCCACTACCCCAGACGTGCGCAGGGAAGTGGGGTACCTCTCTTGTCCCACATCGCCTAGGGAGAAAGTTTCGGGCTAGCTTATAAAGTTTGAGATTCTATAATTGTGTAACACATTTTAAATCCGTGAGGGTCAGTGGGCCCAAAATGGACAATATTACACAGTATAGACCCAGAGTGTTACAAAAAAAATTTCGATACTTATTGGAAAAGCAAGTAGGTTAAGATGGAGAGACTCAAGTATGAAAGGAAGACCAATCCGTGTTATAGCGGTACATGCATTCACCAATTAGCCAGTCACGTTTACCTTAAGTGGTAATGGTCTGATTGTGAATGCTTGATACAGTCAAGCACACCTTTTGAGTATAAAGTACAGTAAAATTGTTTATTGTGGCTTCTACATAACCTTAACCAATGCGAGTTTAGTGCAAGTATACTCCATGGTCTTTCGACCAATATGCATGTATGATTGATCTGTGTAGAAATTGCTTGTGAGTGATAGATACTATATCTATGCCGGATGTATGAGCATGGTGATTGTGTCAAGTCAATCAAGTTCATGCCCTAAACCATCTGATCCAGCGATCAAATCATGGCCATTCATCTGGACTAGGGCTTGGGCATGTCCGAGGCTACTCAATTGAGATTGTACGATTTTCATTTGGAGTGAACAAGGAGCATCATCTTCCTCGGGAAATCCTTGAGTCTTTATAGAGGAGCTTGACAACTTTTGACCGAACACTTCTCCTTGATAGTCGTTTTTCACTTCCTTACGTTTTGCGCTTTAACCGTTTCCTGACTTGTCGACATTGCTTACGCTCCTTGGGTATCACGTAATAGCTAATTTTCTTCCACATGTCTCTTTATTTCTTCGTTGATCTTCACTCCCACGGTCATATCTTTACCTTTTAACACGTGTAAATGAATTTTCCGCCACGTATTACCATGATTTCGTGCAAAGCTCGCGATCTTGGATTCGTTGACGTCACGTGCAAAGCTCGTGATCTTTGATTCGTCGACGTCACGTGCAAGGCTCGTGATCTTGAACTCGTCGATGTCACGTGCAAGGCTCGTGATTTTGAACTTGTTGACACCTCTATGACGTGTCCTGTCGATAATTACCTTAGGTCTTCTTAATGCATTTGGGCCTAACTTGCGACCTCTTTCGGATTTTCGCCATGTGGGCCGTACTTTATATCTTTTTGTAACTTGTAAACGGCCCACTCCCACCAGGGGTAATTTTGGGTGTCAACAAAGTCACTTCTTTGATTAAAGCAGCGATGAATAGTGAATGTTTCTCCTCTATTTGCTCATAGATTAGATCAATAGAGTTTACCAGGAATGATTTTTATTCATGTTTTCTACTCTCTTTGATCCATCGTGGTAACACGAAGAAGAGATCAATTCTGTATTTATGCTACTAACAACTTCTTACATGAACTCAACTGATATAAGACTCCTAACAGTGTAGTTTCCAAAAGCCCACTTCAAATATCCTTGGGTGAATTCACTTGCCTTGTGAGTAGCATTGACACGGCAGAATGTGACCAAGTATGTTGCTTTATGGTTTAGTTTCGAGAAGTCGAATTTGGTAGGCTTCACTCTGACATACACACCTTGCGGGGGAACAACTGTCACTACGCAAGACGAAAATGCTTTGCAAACTTTAGTCACGGTCCGGGTAAATGTCTATGGAGGTCCGAGGGCAACTGAAAATGAAAGGTAATTCAGATCCCCCTCCAGAATGCTTGATATTACTGAGCATTTGATTGGTTTGTGAGCAATAATTGAACCTTGCCCGTCTGTGTATCCTAGACCACAGAGATAAGGTATGTAATCGTCGGGTTAAATATCGTACACCAAACCTAGTTCGATGGCCTTTCGTGTATTGATATGGCCGGCCCCAACAGCGAAGACATCCGTAGCCTCAAGCCTTTCATCCAGGATAGGTCCTTTCCCGAGGGTTAGTTGTCTGGCAGATATCATGATGGCGAACTTCATGGCCGTAGGTGTCCAATGAGGATGAGCCCGCTTTACCATAGCCGAATTCCGCTGAGGTAAGGGTAAGAAAAGGAAGTGCCAAAATCGAAAAAACTACTCTTAATGCGCTGAGGATAAAGGCCAGATAAAAAATGTGTTGTGTTATATTGTGTTGTGTGTTTTTCGAAGTCCCATCTACGTTGGAAATCCTTGAGTATTTATAGAGCAGCTTGATAACTATTGACCGAACACTTCTCCTTGATAGTCGTTTTTCACTTCCTTACGTTTCGCGCTTTAACCGTTTCCTGACGTGTCGACTTTGCTTACGCTCCTTGGGCATCACGTAATAGCTAATTTTCTTCCACGTGCCTCTTTATTTCTTCCTTGATCTTCACTCTCACGGTCATATCTTTACCTTTTAACACGTGTAAGTGAATTTTTCGCCATGTATTACCATGATTCCGTGCAAAGCTCGTGATCTTGGATTCGTCGACGTCACGTGCAAGGCTCGTGATCTTGAACTCGTCGATGTCACGTGCAAGGCTCGTGATTTTGAACTTGTTGACACCTCTATGACGTGTCCTGTCGATAATTACCTTAGGTCTTCTTAATGCATTTGGGCCTAACTTGCGACCTCTTTCGGATTTTCGCCATGTGGGCCGTACTTTATATCTTTTTGTAACTTGTAAACGGCGCACTCCCACCAGGGGTAATTTTGGGTGTCAACAAAGTCACTTCTTTGATTAAAGCAGCGATGAATAGTGAATGTTTCTCCTCTACTTGCTCATAGATTAGATCAATAGAGTTTACCGGGAATGATTTTTATTCATGTTTTCTACTCTCTTTGATCCATCGTGGTAACACGAAGAAGAGATCAATTCCTTATTTATGCTACTAACAACTTCTTACATGAACTCAACTGATATAAGACTCCTAACAGTGTAGTTTCCAAAAGCCCACTTCAAATATCCTTGGGTGAATTCACTTGCCTTGTGAGTAGCATTGACACGGCAGAATGTGACCAAGTATGTTGCTTTATGGTTTAGTTTCGAGAAGTCGAATTTGGTAGGCTTCACTCTGACATACACACCTTGCGGGGGAACAACTGTCACTACGCAAGACGAAAATGCTTTGCAAACTTTAGTCACGGTCCGGGTAAATGTCTATGGAGGTCCGAGGGCAACTGAAAATGAAAGGTAATTCAGATCCCCCTCCAGAATGCTTGATATTACTGAGCATTTGATTGGTTTGTGAGCAATAATTGAACCTTGCCCGTCTGTGTATCCTAGACCACAGAGATAAGGTATGTAATCGTCGGGTTGAATATCGTACACCAAACCTAGTTCGATGGCCTTTCGTGTGTTGATATGGCCGGCCCCAACAGCGAAGACATCCGTAGCCTCAAGCCTTTCATCCAGGATAGGTCCTTTCCCGAGGGTTAGTTGTCCGGCAGATATCATGATGGCGAACTTCATGGCCGTAGGTGTCCAATGAGGATGAGCCCGCTTTACCATAGCCGAATTCCGCTTAGGTAAGGGTAAGAAAAGGAAGTGCCAGAATCGAAAAAACTACTCTTAATGCGCTGAGGATAAAGGCCAGATAAAAAATGTGTTGTGTTATATTATGTTGTGTGTTTTTCGAAGTCCCATCTACGTTGGAAATCCTTGAGTATTTATAGAGCAGCTTGATAACTATTGACCGAACACTTCTCCTTGATAGTCGTTTTTCACTTCCTTACGTTTCGCGCTTTAACCATTTCCTGACGTGTCGACTTTGCTTACGCTCCTTGGGCATCACGTAATAGCTAATTTTCTTCCACGTGCCTCTTTATTTCTTCCTTGATCTTCACTCTCACGGTCATATCTTTACCTTTTAACACGTGTAAGTGAATTTTTCGCCATGTATTACCATGATTCCGTGCAAAGCTCGTGATCTTAGATTCGTGGATGTCATGTGTAATGCTCGTGATCTTGGATTCGTTGACGTCACGTGCAAAGCTCGTGATCTTGGATTTGTCGACGTCACGTGGAAGGCTTGTGATCTTGAACTTGTCGATGTCACGTACATAGCTCATGATTTTGAACTTGTTGACACCTCCATGACGTGTCTTGTCGATAATTACCATAGGTCTTCTTAATGCATTTGGGCCTAACTTACGACCTCTTTCGGATTTTTGCCATGTGGGCCGTACTTTATATCTTTTGTAACTTGTAAACGGCCCACTCCCACCAGGGGTGTAATTTTGGGTGTCAACAAAATCACTTCTGTGATTAAAGCAGCGATGAATAGTGAATGTTTCTCCTCAACTTGCTCATAGATTAGATCATTACAGTTTACCAGGAATGATTTTTATTCATGTTTTCTGCTCTCTTTGATCCATCGTGGTAACACGAAGAAGAGATCAATTCCTTATTTATGCTACTTACAACTTCTTACATGAACTCAACTGATATAAGACTCCTAACAGTGTAGTTTCCAAAAGCCCACTTCAAATATCCTTGGGTGAATTCACTTGCCTTGTGAGTAGTATTGACACGGCAGAATGTGACCAAGTATGTTGCTTTATGGTTTAGTTTCGAGAAGTCGAGTCTAGTAGGCTTCACTCTGGCATACACACCTTGCGGGGGAACAACTGTCATGACGTAAGACGAAAATGCTTTGCAAACATTAGTCACGGTCCGGGTAAATGTCTATGGAGGTTCAAAGGCAACTGAAAATGAAGGGTAATTCATATCTCCCTCCAAAATGCTTGATACTACTGAGCATTTGATTGGTTTGTGAGCAATAATTGAAACTTGCTCGTCTGTGTATCCTAGACCACAGAGATAAGGTATGTAATCGTCGGGTTGAATATCGTACACCAAACCTGGATCGATGGCCTTTCGTGGATTGACATGGCCGGCCCCAACAGCGAAGACATCCGCAGCCTCAAGCCTTTCATCTAGGATGGGTCCTTTCCCGAGGGTTAGTTGTCCAGCAGATATCATGACGGCGGACTTCATGGCCGTAGGTGTCCAATGAGGATGAGCCCGCTTTACCAAAGCCGCAATTCCGCTAAAGTGAGGGCAAGAAAAGGAAGTGCCATAATCAACAAAACTACTCCTAATACGCTAAGGATAAAGGCCAGATAAAAGATGTGTTGTGTTGTGTGTTTTTTGAAGTCTCCTCTACGTTGGAAATCCTTGAGTATTTATAGAGCAGCTTGATAACTATTGACCGAACACTTCTCCTTGATAGTCGTTTTTCACTTCCTTACGTTTCGCACTTTAACCGTTTCTTGACTTGTCGACATTGCTTACGCTCCTTGGGCATCACGTAATAGCTAATTTTCTTCCACATGCCTCTTTATTTCTTCCTTGATCTTCACTCTCACGGTCATATCTTTACCTTTTAACATGTGTAAGTGAATTTTTCGCCATGTATCACCATGATTCCGTGCAAAGCTTGTGATCTTGGATTCGTAGATGTCACGTGCAATGCTCGTGATCTTGGATTCGTCGACGTCACGTGGAAGGCTCGTGATCTTGAACTCGTCGATGTCACGTGCATGGCTCGTGATTTTGAACTTGTTGACACCTCTATGACGTGTCCTGTCGATAATTACCTTAAGTCTTCTTAATGCCTCTGGGCCTGACTTGCGGCCTTTTTCGGATTTTCGCCATGTGGGCCGTACTTTAGATCTTTTGTAATTTGTAAACGGCTCACTTCCACTAGGGGTAATTTTGGGTGTCAACAGAATCACTTCTGTGGTTAAAGCAGGGATGAATAGCGAATGTTTCTCCTCTACTTGCTCATAGATTAGATCATTAGTGTTCATCAGGAATGATTTTTATTCATGTTTTGTGCTCTCTTTGATCCATCGTGGTAACACGAAGAACAGATCAATTCCTTATTTATGCTACTTACAACTTCTTATATGAACTCAACTGATATAGGACTCCTAACAATGTAGTTTCCAAAAGCCCACTTCAAATATCCTTGGGTGAATTCACCTGCCTTATGAGTAGCATTGGCACGGCTGAATGTGACCAAGTATGTTGCTTTATGGTTTAGTTTCGAGAAGTCGAGTCTGGTAGGTTTTATTCCGACATACACACTTTTCAGGGGAACAACTGTCACGACGTAAGACGAAAATGCTTTGCCAACATTAGTCACGGTCTGAGTAAATGTCTGTGGAGGTCTGAAGACAACTGAAAATGAAGGGTAATTCAGATCCTCCTCCAGAATGCTTGATACTACTGAGCATTTGATTGGTTTGTGAGCAACAATTTAAACTTGCTCGTCTGTGTATCCTAGGGCACAGAGATAAGGTATGTAATCATCGGATTGAATATCGTACACCAAACCTGGATTGATGGCCTTTTGTGGATTGACATGGCTGGCCCCAACGGCGAAGACATCCGCAGCCTGAAGCCTTTCATCTAGGAAGGGTCCTTTCCCGAGGTTCAGTTGTCCGGCAGATGTCACGATGGCGGACTTCATGGCCGCAGGTGTCCAATGAGGATGAGCCCGCTTTACCAAAGCCGCAATTCCGCTGAGGTGAGGGCAAGAAAAGGAAGTGCCAGAATCAACAAAACTACTCCTAATGCGCTAAGGATAAAGGCCAGATAAAAGATGTATTTTGTTGTGTTGTGTGTTTTTTGAAGACCCATCTACGTTAGAAATCTTTGAGTATTTATATAGCAGCTTGATAACTATTGACCGAACACTTCTCCTTGATAGTTGTTTTCCATTTCTTTACGTTTCGCGCTTTAACCGTTTCCTGACTTGTCAATATTGCTTACGCTCCTTGGGCATCACGTAATAGCTAATTTTCTTCCATTTGTCCCTTTATTTCTTCTTTGATCTTCACTCCCACGGTCGTATCTTTACCTTTTAAGACATGTAAATGAATTTTCCGCCATGTATTGCCATGATTTCGTGTAAACCTCGTGATCTTGGATTCGTGGACATCACGTGCAAAGCTCGTGATTTTGAATTCGTTGACGTCACGTGCAAGGCTCGTGATCTTGAACTCGTCGAGGTCACGTGCAAGGCTCGTGATTTTGAACTTGTTGACATCTCTATAACGTGTCCTGTCGATAATTGCCTTAGGTCTTCTTAATGCCTCTGGGCCTGACTTGCGGCCTTTTTCGGATTTTCACCATGTGGGCCGTACTTTATATCTTTTGTAATTTGTAAACGGCCCACTCCCACCAAGGATAATTTTGGGTGTCAATAGAATCACTTCTGTAATTAAAGCAGCAATGAATAGTGAATGTTTCTCCTCTACTTGCTCATAGATTAGATCATTAGAGTTCATCAGGAATGATTTTTATTCATATTTTTTGCTCTCTTTGATCCATCGTGGTAACATGAAGAATAGATCAATTCCTTATTTATGCTACTAACAACTTCTTACATGAACTCAACTGATATAGGACTGCTAACAGTGTAGTTTCCAAAAGCCCACTTTAAATATCCTTGGGTGAATTCACCTGCCTTGTGAGTAGCATTGGCACAACAGAATTTGACCAAGTATGTTGCTTTATGGTTTAGTTTCGAGAAGTCGAGTCTGGTAGGCTTCACTCTGACATACACACCTTGCAGGGGAACAACTGTCATGAGGTATGACGAAAATGCTTTGCCAACATTAGTCACGGTCCGGGTAAATATCTGTGGAGGTCCGAGGGCAATTGAAAATGAAGGGTAATTCAGATCCCCCTCCCCAATGCTTGATACTACTGAGCATTTGATTGGTTTGTGAGAAATATTTGAAACTTGCTCGTCTGTGTATCTTAGACCACAGAGATAAGGTATGTAATCATCGGGTTGAATATCGTACACAAAACCTGGATCGATGGCCTTTCGTGGATTGACATGGTCGGCCCCAAGGCGAAGACATCCGCAGCCTGAAGCCTTTCATTCAGGATGGGTCCTTTCTCGAGGTTCCGTTGTCCGGCAGATGTCATGATGGCGGACTTCATGGCCACAGGTGTCCAATGAGGATGAGCCCGCTTTACTAAAGCTGCAATTCCGCTAAGGTAAGGGCAAGAAAAGGAAGTGCCAGAATCCACAAAACTAGTCCCAATGCGCTAAGGATAAAGGCTAGATAAAAGATGTGTTGCGTTGTGTTGTGTGTTTTTCGAAGTCCCCTCTACGTTGGAAATCCTTGAGTATTTATAGAGGAGCTTGATAACTGTTGACCGAACACTTCTCCTTGATAGTCGTTTTCCACTTCCTTACGTTTCACGCTTTAATCGTTTCCTGACTTGTCGATATTGCTTACACTCCTTGGGCATCAGGTAATAGCTAATTTTCTTCCACGTGCCTCTTTATTTCTTCCTTGATCTTCACTCTCACGGTCATATCTTTACCTTTTAACATGTGTAAGTGAATTTTTCGCATGTATTACCATGATTCCGTGCAAAGCTCGTGATCTTGGATTCGTGGACATCACGTGCAATGCTCGTGATCTTGGATTCGTGGACGTCACGTGCAAAGCTCGTGATCTTGGATTCGTCGACGTCACGTGGAAGGCTCGTGATCTTGAACTCGTCGATGTCACGTGCAAGGCTCGTGATTTTGAACTTGTTGACACCTCTATGATGTGTTCTATCGATAATTACCTTAAATCTTCTTAATGCCTCTAGGCATGACTTATGGCCTTTTTCGGATTTTCGCCATGTGGGCCGTACTTTATATCTTTTGTAATTTGTAAAGGGCCCACTCCCACTAGGGGTAATTTTGGGTGTCAACAGAATCACTTCTGTGATTAAAGCAGGGATGAATAGCGAATGTTTCTCCTCTACTTGCTCATAGATTAGATCATTAGTGTTCATCAGGAATGATTTTTATTCATGTTTTGTGCTCTCTTTGATCCATCGTGGTAACACGAAGAACAGATCAATTCCTTATTTATGCTACTTACAACTTCTTATATGAACTCAACTGATATAGGACTCCTAACAATGTAGTTTCCAAAAGCCCACTTCAAATATCCTTGGGTGAATTCACCTGCCTTATGAGTAGCATTGGCACGGCTGAATGTGACCAAGTATGTTGCTTTATGGTTTAGTTTCGAGAAGTCGAGTCTGGTAGGTTTTATTCCGACATACACACTTTTCAGGGGAACAACTGTCACGACGTAAGACGAAAATGCTTTGCCAACATTAGTCACGGTCCGAGTAAATGTCTGTGGAGGTCCAAGGGCAATTGAAAATGAAGGGTAATTCAGATCCCCCTCCAGAATGCTTGATACTACTTAACATTTAATTGGTTTGTGAACAATAGTTGAAGCTTGCTCATTTGTGTATCCTAGACCACAGAGATAAGGTATGTATTCATCGGGTTGAATATCGTACACCAAACATGGATTGATGGCCTTTCGTGGATTGACATGGCCGGCCCCAACGGCGAAGACATCCGCAGCCTAAAGCCTTTCATCTAGGATGGGTACTTTCTCGAGGTTCAGTTGTCCGGCAGATGTCATGATGGCAGACTTCATGGCCGTAGGTGTCCAATGAGGATGAGCCCGCTTTACCAAAGCCGCAATTCCGCTGAGGTGAGGGCAAGAAAAGGAAGTGCCATAATCAACAAAACTACTCCTAATACGCTAAAGATAAAGGCTAGATAAAAGATGTGTTGTGTTGTGTGTTTTTCAAAGTCCCCTCTACGTTGAAAATCCTTGAGTATTTATAGAGCAGCTTGATAACTATTGATCGAACACTTCTCCTTAATAGTCGTTTTCCACTTCTTTACGTTTCCCGCTTTAACCGTTTTCTGACTTGTCGACATTGCTTGCGCTCCTTGGGCATCACGTAATAGCTAATTTTCTTCCACATGCCTCTTTATTTCTTCCTTGATCTTCACTCTCACGGTCATATCTTTACCTTTTAACATGTGTAAGTGAATTTTTCGCCATGTATTACCATGATTCCGTGCAAAGCTCGTGATCTTGGATTCGTGGACGTCACGTGCAATGCTCGTGATCTTGGATTCGTGGACGTCACGTGCAAAGCTCGTGATCTTGGATTCGTCGACGTCACGTGGAAGGCTCGTGATCTTGAACTCGTCGATGTCACGTGCAAGGCTCGTGATTTTGAACTTGTTGACACCTCTATGATGTGTCCTGTTGATAATTACCTTAAGTCTTCTTAATGCCTTTGGGCCTGACTTGCGGCCTTTTTCGGATTTTCGCCATGTGGGCCGTACTTTATATCTTTTGTAATTTGTAAAGGGCCCACTCCCACTAGGGGTAATTTTGGGTGTCAACAGAATCACTTCTGTGATTAAAGCATGGATGAATAGCGAATGTTTCTCCTCTACTTGCTCATAGATTAGATCATTAGTGTTCATCAGGAATGATTTTTATTCATGTTTTGTGCTCTCTTTGATCCATCGTGGTAACACGAAGAACAGATCAATTCCTTATTTATGCTACTTACAACTTCTTATATGAACTCAACTGATATAGGACTCCTAACAATGTAGTTTCCAAAAGCCCACTTCAAATATTCTTGGGTGAATTCACCTGCCTTATGAGTAGCATTGGCACGGCTGAATGTGACCAAGTATGTTGCTTTATGGTTTAGTTTCGAGAAGTCGAGTCTGGTAGGCTTCACTCTGACATACACACCTTGCGGGGGAATAACTGTCACGACGTAAGACAAAAATGCTTTGCCAACATTAGTCACAGTTCGGGTAAATGTCTGTGGAGGTCCGAGGGCAACTGAAAATGAAGGGTAATTCAGATCCTCCTATAGAATGCTTGATACTACTGAGCATTTGATTGGTTTGTGAGAAATATTTGAAACTTGCTTGTCTGTGTATCCTAGGCCACAGAGATAAGGTATGTAATCGTTGGGTTGAATATCATACACCAAACCTAGATCGATGGCCTTTCGTGGATTGACATGGCCGGCCCCAACGGCAAAGACATCCGTAGCCTGAAGTCTTTTATCTAAGATGGGTCCTTTCTCGACGTTCAGTTGTCCAGCAGATGCCATGATGGCGGACTTCATGGCCGTAGGTGTCCAATGAGGATGTGCGCGCTTTACCAAAGCTGCAATTCCGCTGAGGTGAGGGCAAGAAAAGGAAGTGCCAGAATCAATCTTAAAGAGAAGGTGTGGTTCTTTACCCTTTCTCCTAGGAAGCGGTGATGCTGCTAAGACATTGAAACTAGGGCCAATAATGTGAGGCTTCAGAATACCCAGTTTAGCCAAGCTTGGGCCTCTTGAAGAGAAGGAGGAAACCGCAGGAGCAGTTGGGTTCCCCATTACTGTTCCTTTGAAAATAATGGTGGCAAAAGGATTTTTCACTGAATTGATGTAGGCTATGAACCTCTCCCTAATAAGATAACTGACTTTTGATGTAGGGAGGACATGCACTTCTTCCATGATGGTGGATCCCTCAACTTCTTCATTCATCAGGATCATGGCAGACCCACCAGCTTCTTTCACCATCTGCGCCTGCCATCCATCAAAGCCCCTAACTCCCCGACACAACATAATCTTCCCTTTCACATTGAGGTCTTTGAAGGCTTCTCGGCCACATTGATCCTTTTCCATCCCTGGATATACAAGAGGAAGCAAAGTTGAAGGGAATTGAGGTTGGTATAGCGACTCACCATCATATTCTACTCCGTTTCCAAGTTTAACGGTGGCGACAATGCTTCTATCTGTGTTGCTAGCTCCGACAGTGAGCATCCATGGCGTGTCATTTGATAGGGTGCTCTGTGAAGGACCTCTGTTCCCGGCGGCGCAACTCACAAAGATCCCCTTCTGGATTACAGCAAATGTGCCAATAGCAATGAGATCCTCGAAAAACGAATACGAGTTAGTCTCCTTACTTCCAAGTGATATAGAAAGTACGTTGACGATCCGTCTAAGACAGCAGCATCAAGTCCCGCTAATAGGTCTGCACTGGAACAACTTGATGGATGGCACGCCGTATAAATGGCCAGGTGTGATTTTGGTGCCGTGCCAATAGCTATGCCCCTAGCACTCCCAAGCATGTCAACAGGCACCACAAAAGTGCTCGCAGCTATGCTAGCTGTCATAGTCCCATGCCCGAGATCATCCATTGGCGAAGAGCTGTGAAAGGCCCTTGAGCCAATCAATTTGTTATTGCATTCATCAGGCTTAAAATCACACTCCCCTTTCCATTTTGCCGGTGGGGGTGGCATTCCGCTATCATTGAACGAAGGGTGGCGGGGCCATACTCCTGAGTCTATCACACCAGTGATGATGCCTTTCCCTTGATTCAAACCCTCGGAGTGTTCCGGCTGTTGAGAAAAACTCTTATTGATTTTGAAATTGACAAAACATTTCATGTTATTGTAAATTTGATACTTATTCTAAACTATTTTATTCCAGATATATATATTCTGGAAGCTCATAAGGAAGTTTTTCACACTTTACAAGCTGACAAAATAAGAAGTTCATATCTTATTAAAGACCCACATAATCTTAGTTCTGAGACGCAGACGCAAAGATTATTTAGACACAGATGCAGAAACTATTTAAACGCAGACACAAAACTCAGAACGAAAAATAACAGCTAGTGATTTGGTATAGATTTCACAGAAGGAAAGTTTTGATTGTCTCAATCTCAGTCAAATTGATTGACAGTCAAACATTACGACAAGTATGCATTACAACGGATAAAACTCTACTTATGGAAACCAAGATTCTAATTGTATGGGCGACCAAAATCAGCGGGATTCAGAATCTATCATCCAACGGCTACTCAATCCTTTTTATACAAATCTGTCCAAGGTGAAGATTGAAAGACGATCCTCTAAAGGCTATCCAACGGTTAGTTTGGAAGTAGAGAAGCATTTAAGGAGATCAACGAGTAGCAGCAGGAAGAACAGAATCAAGAATCAATAAGTCCAAAGTCTGAGCATACTCCGATCATTTCTCGTCTTTCTAAGCCAAAAATTAAGATCTTGAGGGATACTTTGTAAGAGTGATTATGTGAGATAGAGAGTTCTATCATACGCAAGAGTGATGTCACTCGGAATCTATAATTCCTCTTGATTACATAGTGAAATCCAGCCGGTAGGCTGTCAGCGTGGGAGAGTGGACGTAAGCTTGCTATAAGCCGAATCACTATAAACTTGTGTGCAGTTTTTCTATCCATTATCTCTTAATTTACATACTGCACATCAAGAACACTGTCTATATAATCTTACTTGAATATGAAGTTTATTCAGACTCAACCGTGATCTTTCATTTTCACATAAATTGATAAAAATTATTTAAGATCACCTATTCACTCCCCCTCTAGGTGATCCTTGCTAGCTACATCAATTGATATCAGAGCAGGTTGCTCATTTATTGAAGTATTTTACTTCTAAGTTAACGATCTATATGGCTAGCTTGAGTGCTCTAGGGCTCATTGAAGGACAAAGCAATAACAGATCACCATATTTCCATGGAAAGGAATATAGTGTCTGGAAGAATAAGATGAAGGCATTCATAAAGTCAATTGATCACATACAATGGGATGTCATCATCAGAGGAGTCAATCCAAAATCTTCTGATTCAAAAGAAAAAGCAGATGGAAGTAAAGCAGCAAATCCTCCATTATCTCAAACTGAGATATCTAAAAGAGAAGTTTTAGATTACAAAGCAATTTATTCTTTCTATTATACCTTATCACCTATTGAATATATAAAATTGCTGCTTGGAAATCTGGGATACTCTCCACACTACTTATGAAGGAAAAGATCGAGCCAAGGAAACTCAAATCAATCTTTTGCTTGGTCAATATGAATCCTTTAAAATGAAGCCTGGAGAAACAATAACTGATATGTATGATAGGTTTGCTGATATAGTAAACGATCTTGCATATCAAGGACAATCAATCTTAGATGTGATGAAAGTCAACAAACTACTGAGAGGACTGACAAAACAGTGGGATAATATCAAAACATCTCTTTGAGAGACACAAAGGATCAAGTCTCTATCAGTAAATGAGTTAATTGGAACTCTTCAATCATATGAGACTGAGCAACGGAATGAGGAGAATGAATCCAGAGGTAATAAGTCAATTGCATTAGAAACTAACATTGATTCTGATGTAGATTCTGAAGATGAAGATGTTGATGATGAAGAACTTGCTCTCTTCGTAAAGAAGTATAAGAAGATGAAAATTAAAGGAAGAAACCTCAAAGGGAAGAAGCCTTTTGAGAAGAAGAAGTCTCTCGATGAAATAGAAAAATCAAAGGATGTAATATGCTTTCACTGTAGGAAACGTGGACATATCAAGCCAAATTGTCTACTTCTGAAAAAGAAGACCAAATTTGAGAAAGCAAAGAAGGCCTTAAAAGTAGAAATATGGAGTGATACAGAGTGCGAAGATAGTGATGAAGATATCTCAAATTTCTGTCTAATGGCTAAGTCAGACTCAGATTCAGATTCATATTCTGATTCTAAAGTGGAATTTGAGGTAAAGCATTCTGAAATGCCTATTGAAGTATCAAACTATATTAATGAATTATGTTTTGAATTTAAGATTGCTCTTAAAAGAATCTCTTCTTTGAAAAAGGAAAATTCATCACCGAGGCAACAAGATGTTTCACAAAAAGAAAAAATCAATTTCCTTCAAAAAGAATTTCATCAAGTCAAGAAAAGTCGAGATTTTCTTTCCAAAGAAAATGCTGTTTTAAAAAAGGAAGTTTCAGAAATTACTTCCAAGTTTTCAAAAGGTTCATAAACCTTGAAGCATATCCTTTCTATCCAAATTCCTTACTACAACAAATCTGGTCTCAGATTTGTGAAGGAAAGTGATAGCTTAATTGATTTTCCAAAGGTCAAGGAGAGATTAAGACAAAGACCTCCTCGACAAGCTTATAAAAATCATTTCAAAAGGAATTTTGTCAAACCTGTTGGCCGAAGTGCTCTTAAGTGCTCAAAATGTGGAGATCCACAACATTTTGAGAATGAATGTTCTAAGGTCTGAAGACCTATTCGAAGAGACTTTGTTAAGACAGCCTATACTAATGCTCAAGGACCCAAACAAATTTGGGTACCAAAGAAAACTTGAGATGTTGTGGCTTTTGCAGGTTATCACAAAGAGAAAAAGAAAGTGGTACCTAAATAGTGGATGTTCTAGACACATGACAGGAGATCCAAGCATATTCGTTAAACTATAAAGCCTGAATGGTGGAAAAGTTTCCTTTGGAGGAAATAACAAAGGAAAAATAGTTGGCAAAGGAATGGTTGAAATTGGAGGACTCATAATCAATGATGTTTCATTGGTAAAGGACTCAACTATAACTTGATAAGCATAAGCTAACTATGTGATACAAGTTTCGGAATCAATTTTCAAGAAGATACATGCTCAGGAACAAGCAAAGATTCTTCTCAAACATTCACAGGAAGAAGACATGGCAATATTTATCTTCTATATGTCAATCCAAACTCCGCTCATTGCTTGATCTCAATCAAAGAGGATGAAGATCTATGGCACAGAAAATTGGGGCATATCAGTATGAAACAAATCTCAAAGATCTTAAACAAGAAATTGGTTCGAGGTCTGCCAGATCTGAAATACAAGAAAATAGAATTATGCAATGCCTGCACTCTAGGAAACAAGTAAGAAGCTCTTTTAAGTCTATACATCATGTTTCCACTAATCGTGCTTTGCAGCTTCTTCATATGGATCTATTTGGACCAACCGGAACACCTAGTATTTATAGTAAGAAATATTGTTTAGTTATTGTTGATGACTTCACAAGATTTACTTGGGTATTCTCCTTGCTCATAAAAATGAAGCATTTTCATATTTTTCAAAATTTATAAAAAGAGTTCAGAATGAAAAGGGCTATACCATTTCCTGCATTAAAACTAATTATGGGAGAGAATTTGAAAATCAAAATTTTTTAGATTTTTGTGAGGAAAATGGCTTTCAACACAATTTTTCTACTCCTTATACACCAGAACAAAATGGTGTTGTGGAGAGGAAAAATCGTTCTTTGCAAAAAATGGCAAGAACTCTATTAATTGAAAGCAAGATTCCTTTTCATTTCTGGACAGATGCAATTTTTACAGCATGTTATATCATTAATAGAGCTTTTCTTAGACCCATTCTTGAGAAAACCCCCTATGAGCTTTACAAAGGTAGAAAGCCCAATATTTCATATTTTCGTGTGTTTGATTGTAAATGCTTTATACTCAAACATCCAAATGACCGTTTTGGTAAGTTTGATGAGAAAGCAGATGAAGGATTCTTCCTTGGATATTCTACTACAAGTAAAGCATATAGAGTCTTCAACAAGAATTCTCAGACTGTGGAAGAAACAATGAATGTAAGGTTTGATGAAATATTCAGACTCGCAAAGATGAATCTAAACTATCTTCTAACATTCAAGAGTTATCAGAAGCTCAACAAGAATCTCCAAAGATCGTCGAATCCGTAGAAGAAGGAAAAGAAGATACAATGTCACATCCCGATTTTTGGGCCTGGGAAGCCGCAGGTGAAATCTTCAATTTCAGTCCCTGAGAAATGGCTATGGTTTGATGGTTTTCCAATCGGAACTAAATTGTTTTCTCTTGTTTTGGAAAACCTAGTTTTCGGATCATTTGTACCCTTTCGTTTTGTTATTTTTGGGGAGACTTTTGTGATCCGAATTTCCAAACGCTTTCTTCTGGAAAGTTGTTCCAAACATCTTGAGGTTTTACATGATTTAATTTCGGAATTTTTGGAGTTCATTTACTATGATTTCAAGTCTGATTTCGTGAACAGTGCAAAACTGTTCGGTTTTGCCAGATTTCAAAGATTCAGCATTTTCTATACCAAAACGTTGGAATTTATACTTGGTGTCTTCTGGTGATTTAAAGTACACGTTCCGAGCTTTCAAATGAGATATTTTATGCTTTGATCGGAGGTCGGACCAGGGGAAAAAGAAATAGAGAAGTAAGCTTGGAAATGAGTGGCCAAGGATGAAGCTTGTTCAAGAAGCCTAATTAAATGATCTTGACTTTGGAGTCCATATCATGATGATATGCATTAATTGGCCATTAATGTTCTTGACTTTGAAGGCCACCCTCATCATGACTTGTATTAATTGCTTAGACTTTGGTGGCCCTTCATGATGGCTTGCGAGGTAAGCGATGACCTCATCGCCCCGATGACGCGTGCGCTTACCTCATCGAATCTTTGGCCCCAAGTTTTGTCTCCCTATAAATAGAAACAAGGCCATTCGGCCAAGGAGGGCGAGAAATAGAGAGAGAAAGAGAAAGAAAGAAAGAAAGAAAGAAAAAGCTTACCGGCGAGGCCGTCTCTCTCTAGTGGTTCGATCAAGTGAGAAAGCCTTATGCAAGGCCCGAGTGTTCGTGTTCAAGCCCAAGAACCACCAAAAATTGCCCGAGAATCGTCGAGACTCCCGTGTTCCTTTCTTGTTCTAGTTCTGGTTTCGTTTAGTGTAAGTGAATTCCCTAATACCAGGAAAGGATGTTGAGATGCGTTGTGACGTGGTTTGCTTGGACCGTTTCTCGGTCGTTTGGTTGGTCGTAGTTGATTCGTTTCCTTGATTTGACCATGTTTCGTATTTGATGTTGTTTTGAGATAGAACCGAGCCGTGGTTAGTAAAGTATGCATGATGTGGCCATACTTGATGTTCTCTTGTTTGAACTTTACTATTGATCTGCCATCGATGCGGGTGCGGTAAGGTCGACTTATAACGGCGATCGATATATCCTCGCTTGATATTAGTATTTTCACTTGCTGAGTCTCCCCGACTCATCCCCCGTTTTTCCCACCCTCAGGTTCATAGGATGGTCGAACGGACGGCGGCAGCAGGAAGAGTTTGAGCCATGTTGGAGTTCGAGGAAAGCGAGAAGCGAGAAGCAGTAGTGGGCTTAGGACACCCGAGCCATTTGTTATCATGTGTAAATGGCTAAAGTCGAATAAGTTGGCTTGTAAAACATGTTTGCGTGTCCTATAAACATAAGGTTTGCTCATGATGTTTGTCTTAATCCCGCTGTTTGTTTTTAAATGTGATTGTCCCGAGATATGCTTCCGCGTGTGTGTATAACGAAAGATAATAATGAACGGGACGTCACGTATTTGACCCCGAGGTCGGGGCGTCACATACAATCTAGACTCAATCAGAACCTTCAGAGTCTGATGATATTCGGAAGAAAAAATTTGACAAAAACTGGAAACATAAATCCAGTCATCCGAAAAACCTCATCATTGAAGAAATAGAAGATAGTATTAAGACTAGATCTAAATACAAGAAGAACATCAGCAACTTAGCGTTGATATCAAAAATAGAACCAAAAGCAGTTGGTGAAACATTATCAGATGAAAGCTGGATCGAAGCTATGCAGGAGGAACTTCAATAGTTCAGAATCAATAAAGTATGAGAACTTATGCTAAGACCCAAAAATCATCTAGTAATTGGAACAAAATGGGTATTCAGAAACAAACTGGATGACAAAAGGAAAGTCACAAGAAATAAAGCAAGACTGGTAGCAAAAGGCTATTCTCAAGAAGAAGGCATAGATTATGATGAAACATATGCATTAGTTGTCAGGTTAGAAGCCATTAGGCTACTATTAGCTTATGCTTGTTTCCATAACTTTAAATTATTTCAGATGGACGTGAAAAGTACATTCCTAAATGGATATATCAAAGAAGAAGTATATGTGGAACAACCACCTGACTTTGAAGAACTAAGGAAGACTAATTATGACTATAAACTCAAAAAGGCCCTTTATGGTATGAAACAAGCACCCCGTGCTTGGTATGAGAGGTTAAGTAACTTTCTTCTGCAAAATGACTTCACCAAAGGTAAGGTTGATACAACTTTATTTATTAAGAGAAAATGTAAGGATTTTTTACTTGTTCAAATTTATGTTGATGATATCATCTTTGGATCCTCTAACGAACTGCTTTGCAAAGAATTTTCTAAGAATATGCAGAATGAGTTCGAGATGAGTATGATGGGCGAATTAACATTCTTTCTTGACCTACAAGTGAAATAAACCAAAGATGATACATTCATTTGCCAAGAGAAGTATGTAAAGGAGATTGTCAAGAAGTTTGGATTGCAAAATTGCAAGAAAACAGACATTCCCATGTCTTAATCATCCAAACTGGACAAAGGTGAAAATGGTAAAAAGGTTGATCAGAAGGTTTATAGAAGCATGATATGTTCATTATTGTATCTTACTGCATTTAGACCTGACATATTGTTTAGTGTATGTATGTATGCAAAATTTCAATCTGACCCATGGAAATCACATTTTTCTGCAGTAAAGAGGATAATCAAATACATTGGAACTTATCTAATATTAGGTCTTTGGTATTCCAAAGATTTAGATTTTACTCTTACTGGTTATTCTGATGCTGATTTAGCTGGATGTAAAGTGGACAGGAAAAGTACTATAGGTACATGTCAACTACTTAGAAACATGTTGGTATCCCGGTACTCAAAGAAGTAAAATACAGTTGCACTCTACAGCAGAAACAAAATATGTAGCTTTTGGAAGTTGCTATGCACAGATTCTGTGGATGAAGTAGCAATTGCGAGACTTTGCTATTAAAGATTCAAGTGTTGCAATCAAATGTGACAACACAAGTGCTATTAATCTGATCAAGAACCCAATTCTTCATTCACGTACTAAGCATATTGAAATCAAGCATCACTTTATTCGAGATCATGTTCAAAATGGTGATGTGAATATTCAATTCATTGATTCTAAGAATCAATTAGCTGATATATTCACAAAAGCTCTTGATAAGTCTTCATTTGCATATGTTAGAAATAAACTATGCATTACTTATCAATTTTCTTAAAGTATCGGTTAGACAGGAATTTTTCAGACTCAAATGCTCTCAGTCTAAATGTCCCTTTCAGACTCACAAAGAAAGGTACGTCCTTAATTCAAATTTTGGCGAGTATATTTTTGGCATTTCTAGCACGATATTTTCATATTTGTTATTTTCGGAAGCAAATCAGGTATGTATTCTAATTTATCTGATTAATTGTGCTTAACATATTGTTATGATATTGTCATGATTGTTTGTGCTTCAAAAAGTATGTTTCCTTCCTACATATTTGGGTTCACTTATTATATTTTCTAAAAGTGGTTTTTCTTTCCACATACTGTCCTTCTCGTTTTTAAAACTATCCTTTTCTTTTCTAAAACCCTATATGTACGAACCTTTTTCACTCACGACCTTCGCAATATTCAGAGTCTACTCATCTTCCTTCTCCAAGATCGAATCTTTCTACTCTAGAAGTGATCAAAATGCCTTTCAAAAGACGATCTTCGCGTATTCTCAACAAAAATTCCAAGTCTTCAGCACCAGCATAGTTCATGGAAACTTGAGACACAAAATCGAACCAACAACAAGAGCTTTCGGAAGCAACACCACCACAACAATCGTCGCCACCAAAAACCACCAGTAAAACTGATTTTCGCTTCAATAGCATCAAACTTGTGTGGAATGCTTATCAAAGGTTGAAAAGAAGTAATGCTTTTGCATCGGTCCTTCGTGAATGACTAAAAGACAATAGCTTTCTCTCTGAAGCAAGTCTTATGCAAAGTTATTCTCGGTTTTGCACTAAAACTGATCACGATCAAGCCAGCACTACTCCAAAAGAGCCTACTTCCAGAAAGGGAAAGGAGAAAGTCGGAAAATCATCCATTCCCTCGGACAAGAAATTCGTTTAAATAAGCCCTAAGTCCACCAGTGCATCCAAATTTGTAATTCCTGATGATGATGCTCGATTCTTTAATATTTTTGAAATGAAGGTTGGAATTGCATCTGGTATGCAAGGTACTGGAGGTTTATTCAGAATTACTGAGCACAATGTTTACTATAAGTTATTACTTGCTCGAGGGGTTATGAACCATCGAGCTGTGGATTTCGACTACCTTGAAAAGGCTGGCATCTCAGTGAAACATCTGTTTGAGAAATTGGGGATTTATGAATTTTGTCTGCAATCTGCCAATGTATATGCTGAACTAACTGTCTATTTTTATTCTAATCTTTCCATTTTGTCACCAAACTGGCTTCAATTCACTGTTAATGATAAAAAGTTCTATTTGAAAGCGGAAGAGTTGGCGTTGATAATTGGAGCAAAAAATTACAAGTTTACTCCATTGAAAGTGAGCCTAGAAGATGCTTCCAAAGCGGCTTCAGATAATCAAAATTTTGCTTAAGGCTTCTAAACGCCATATTTCCTATTCTGATTTGATCAGAAGATCTGTGATCTTACATAAGATCATCATCAACTGTTTGAAGCCTAAAGCAGCATCCAAAACTGACTTATCCAAGTCAAAATCAAGCTTATTTGGGCAATTTTAAAAGGTCAATCTTTCTCTCTTCCTCGTATCATCATTTTCCACATGTGCAGAACACTACAGAAGGACAAGGGACAACTTCCGTATGGTGCTCTCATCTCTCGAATTTTTATGTTCTTAAAGATATCTATTCCTGCTGAGATGAGCAAAAACCTTGAACCTTGTATGTTTGTTGGAGAAAAAAAATACTTACCAAGATGAAGCAGTTTGATGATATAAGGGAAAGAGTAAGCACAGCAAGAGGAAAGGATGCTCAACCTTCAGAGGCATAATCTGTTAGGAAGACAAGTGATAGAGAGAAAGGGCAAAGAAAAAGAACAAAAACAGCAAGCAAGCAGACTGACTCTTCCAGCCCACTCAAAGTATACAGGAAGAAAAGAAAAATTCTTCTGCAACATGAAAATGATGAAGCAGAGCACCTTGAAACAGGACATATTGATAGTCCAAAGCATGTTTTCGAACCAACTTCAAAGGTTTCAGAACCAGTTCCTAAAGAACATGTTTCCGCAGACTATGCACCTTTTCAGGGGGAGTTCCACCAGAAACAGCAACTGGGTTCGATCAGTCTGAACAAGCCAATGTCTAGGAGCAGCCCTCAGAAAATTAGACCATTCTCACTCTTCTGCTCAAAATCAAAGATAAGCAAGCTGCACTTGAACAAGACGTAAAGAATCTACAGAAAATTATAGAGGAAAACTACAAGACTCAACATCTTCAGGCAGCAAAAGACAAAGCAAAACTTGAGGAAGCTATTGCTCTATGCTCAACCAACATAGAGAAAGCTATGGGTCAATGCTCCTTGAATATTGAGGAAGCTATCTCCATTTTGGAAAACTTTCAACTCATTCGAACCCCATCCAAGAAATAGCATGTTTTCTATCCTTTCTTCTCTAAAAACCATCTATTTCTGAATTGGTCCTGTAATATTTTTTCACAATTCCTTTTGTTAGATTGTTTGGATGATTTATATCAATGCTTTATTTTATCTATTATTATTTTTACTGATGACAAAAAGGGGGAGAAATTATATGCAGATTTGCCATACTAACATTAATACACAGATCATATGCAGGTTATATATAAAGAAATAAAAAGACACAGATCATAGAGTTTGCTCTTTCAATTTCAATCTGTGCTTCACTCGCTAAATATGCTTATTTATTTCAAATTAATTTCAAATTGATTCAATCTGGAAGGAAGTTTTGTCACCATAAAAAAGGAGGAGATTGTTGAGGAAAACTCCTATTGATTTTAAAGTTGACAAAACCTTCCATGTCATTGTAAATCTGATACTTATTCTGAACTATTTTATTCCAGGTATGTATATATATTCTGGAAGCTCATAAGGAAGTTTTTTAGACTTTACAAGCTAGAAAAATAAGAAGTTCATATCTTATTGAAGACCCACATAATCTTAGTTCTGAGACGCAGACGCAAAAATTATTCAAACGCAGATGCAGATGCAGAAATTATTTAAACTCAGACGCAGAACTCAAAACAAAAAATAACAGCTAGTGATCTGGTATGGATTTCATAAAAGGAAAGTTTTGATTGTCTCAATCTCAATCAAATTAATTGACAATCGAACATTACGACAAGTATGCATTACAACGGATAAAGCTCTACTTATGGAAATCAAGATTCTAATTGTATGGGCGATCAAAGTCAGCGGGATTCAGAATCTGTCATCCAACGACTACTCAATCCTTTTTATACAAATTTGTCTAAGGTGAAGATTGGAAGATGATCCTCTGAAAGCTGTCCAACGGCTAGTTTAGAAGTAGAGGAGTATTTAAGGAGATCAACGGGTAGTAGAAGGAAGAACAGAATCAAGAATCAACAAGTCCAAAGTCTGAGCATACTCCGATTATTTTTCTTGTCTTTCTGAGCTAAAAATTAAGATCTTAAAGGACACTTTGTAAGAGTGATTGTGTGAGATAGAGAGTCCTACCATACACAAGAGTGTTGTCACTCACAATTTGTAATTCCTCTTGATTATATAGTGAAATCCAGCCGGTAGGCTGTCAGTGTGGGAGAGTGAACGTAGGCTTGCTATAAGCCGAACCACTATAAATTTGTGTATAGTTTTTCTATCCATTATCTCTTAATTTACATATTGCACCTCAAGAGCATTATCTATATAATCTAACTTGAATCTGAAGTTTATTCAGACTCAACTGTGATCTTTCATTTCCGCATAAATTGATAAAAATTGTTTAAGATCCCCTATTCACCCCCTATAGGTGATCCTTGCTAGCTACATCACCGGCCGCTGCGGTAAGCCTAAGAAGGCGGGACTATGTGTTGTTTGGAGTTCATACATCTTGTCCAAGTGAGCTGCAAGGAATCCCTTTTTGTTTTTTGTCACGCCCCGAACCCTATGAAGCGCGAGCATCCCACCTCTGGTCGACTATGATGCAACGCTCCCAGGATGCGTCGCCGACCCAACACCTAATCAGAGATAAGACACATGAGAAAACAACGTATATAATTATATATATACACCCGTACAAAATAAACACGTGAGACTAAGGCAGAACAATCATCACACAGGAATTCATTTTTGTATTACTATAGGAAAAACCTTTTTTACAATATCCATTTGTACAACCAAAAAGGAAACAACATCAGCAGTCAATAGCTACCTGGTCATAAAGGGAAGTGGCTAGGGAGGTCAGACTAACTCAAAGAGAGGGCTATAGTTAAAAAGTTACCAGCCCCCACTACTAGCTATGGCTCAGGATAAACCTATGGCTCCTAGTCAGGATCAGATGACTCTGAAGACTCCTCGGAAGAACCCTCTTGAACCTCAGACTCGTCAGACTCCATAGCCTCTGCCGTGATCCTCTCATCCTCTGAATCAAGCTCTAATTCCGGATCCAGGTAAAAACCTAACTCGTCATCTTCCTCAGCTCCTATCTCCATATCTGACCCTACCTCAGCTATCTCCCCAATTTTTTCCTCGTCATCTATGTCCATGTCTTCGAATTCCTCTTCCTCGTCTTCGAGCTGATCAGGATCCTCGGTGATTACTTGAGGCTCCCCATTCATGGGCTCATCAACGCCATCTATGTCATACACATCCTGAGGGTTGACTATCTCACCATCAGCCATCTGTGGGATCATCAATCCATCTTTGCCAACCGGCACATCAAAAGTCCTAAGGGGTTGCCCGAGGTTTCCGTCGGCATCTCGCAAGCACCAAGCCACGTACTCCTGTGTCTGATGAAAATACTCTCCCACATTCACAAACACCACGGATTGGTATCTCACATAAGATTCCCCGTTTCCTGCGGGGTATGTACTGGTATACTGGTGTATCTGTACATATATTCCAAAAAGCGGCGGATTCGGCATTTTTACGGCTGGGGGTCTGAAAATGTGGGTCATTACAACCGTGAGACGAATCTCAGCGAGTATAATCCCTAAACCTAGGCTAGGCTAACATGCATTCTCCTGACAGGCAAAACAACATAATACACAGACAATGGTTTGGCCTTTGGCCAAACAGAATATAAGAATGACCCTGCAGGCTAGGCAGTTCATTAAATTCCTCAAGGCACGTGCACAAATACGCTGATCACACGTGCGCCACGTGCATGCTCATATTCACAATGTTCATCTCGCATGCCGGGTCGTACATTTTATGCATGCAATGTCAATGTCATGCGATGGTCCCATTTCAGTTCACCCAGCGCACTGTCTCAATTATTAATTACAACTCAAGTCCACATAATTCCCGGCCCGGTGTATCTAGCCTGCTACAAAGTGCATGAGGCGCAACACCAATCTGGCCCAGTGTCTCTAGCCTGCTACAAAGTGCATGAGGTGCAACATTGATCTCCCTACGAACCAGAGCCCGCGTAAAACGCGTCAGATTGGTCGTCTTCCGGACGTACCGGGCATCGTCCTGCTACAAAGTGCATGAGGACGGCATCGACCCGAAGGCCCTTAAGTGATCACACGATACCTTGTCAATTTTATCTAGGCCTCACGTAAAACGCATTAGGGCATAATTAGGTGATCACATGCTCATGTTAGACACGCATTCTCGCACAATTTCGTCACACGCCTCATTTTCGGCACACCCAATGTGTGTCCATGAAATGCAACATAATGCAACATGAGCATCAATAAACCACAGGCACTCAGTCAAATCGAAATCACCACACAGTACCCAATTCACAAATAGCGTGCTCACTTGGCCAGTTAATACCGGACGGCCCAATTTCAAATACACAATTCAAGCCATCAATTGGCCAATCACACTCCGCACGATTCAGTCACACGAGCACACAATATATCATTTCACAATTAAGCACCAATCGGTCAACAACCAATCCACTCGGGTAATCCTGGTCATTCAGCTAACAATTCTCGTTGCTCACCATAATCCGGTATATTCCTCAAAAATACGGACAGCCACTATTTCCCCAATCCGGGTCCAATAATTATCCATAATAATCCCACTAATTTCCTCGGATTTTATTTCCACCAAACCATCCTCAATCCAGTCCGAATTATACACTAATACTACCCAAGCCAGTCCAAAATACACCGATAATACCTAAGCCAGTCTAGAAAATCGCACTATCAATCCTAATCCGGGTTTATGAGGTATACTCACTTAATTTTGGACCACGATGACGAGGAACGACGGCCGGTCACCGATGAACAGTGGAACCGGCGGCGGCGTTCCCAGCGGATGGCATACGGTTCTCGGTGACCGGTGTACGGACATCGTACGGACTGTACGGACGCCGTACGGACGGGCGGGGGGACGGTGGCTGGCGCGCGCGGCTGTACGACGGCGTACGGACACCGTACGAACACCGTACGAACTGTACGGACGCCGGAGAGGGAGAGAGAGAGAGAGAGAGGATGGTGGGGATGAGGGTGAGGCTGAGGCGACGGTACGGCGGCGCGACTGGACAGGTAGCGGCACGTGCGGCGGCGATGAGCTCCGGCGGCCGGCGAGGAAAACCGGCGGAGGAGAAAAACGGAGGAGGAGGGGCTGTTCTGGGGTGTTCTGGTCGAAAATGAGGGAGGAGAGAGAGAGGTTGGTCAGATCTGGTCAAATATAGCAGTCCAATTGCGCCACATGTCACTGATCCGGGAGTTTTGACCAAAATGCCCCTAATCTTACGGCCCTAATTCATCCTAATCTAATAATGGATGGGCAAAAAGGTCAATAGCCCCAATAATTTAGCTGATAAGCACTCTTAAATATCCCAAATAATTTTTCAAAAATTCGGATCTGAAAATAGCTCAGGGGCAAAATGGTCATTTTTCCGGTCCCGGGGCGAAATTTCAATTTTCGCACGTATCAACCCCAGATGTGTGTGGCCAACATAATATGGCGTCGGAATCGCGAAAATAGCCCTTTAAGCTCTCGAAAATCGACTGCGAAGTCTTGAGAATAAAATAATATTATTTTTCACTTCTAAGCCAAAATTCCAATTTTTGATTGTAATACTTCCAAATGTGTGTGGCCACCCTAAAATGACATCGGCCTCGAAAAATAACCTCATACGAGCACAAAAATCAACATCGGCACCCAGAGGGGCAAAATTGTAATTTTTGACTTCCTGGTCGAAATTCCATTTTTTGACCGAACTAACTCCAAATGTATGTGGCCAATATAATATGACGTCAGAATCGTGAAAATAGTCGTGCAAGCCTTCGAAAATCGATATCAAAGTCCGGGTCCAATTTCATGACCAAAACTCACTAGTTTTCAAATTTCAGGGTCTCTCACTAACGGGTGGCTGTTTAAGACATACGCGTATCGACCTAGGATTATCCAAGTCATGATGGTCCCGATCATTGAGAAAATGAGAAATTATCACTAGTCCCAGAGGCCACGATCGTTCGGTTTAAGTTTCAGAACTGGTTGGCCACGTGCACTTTTTGATCATGCAGAATCATCTGCAAGTCCGATTGTACATCGTTGGTCTTGGCCAAACCCAATCCATCGCTTTTCTAAAGATCGGTCCATATTGATTCAAAATATTCTCTCATCATTTCTCGTGATCGGTGTCCGCTTCGCAATTAGATCCCTGGTCCACGTACCATTTCTTAATTAGCCATACCCTATGGGTTAGTATCCCGAAAGTGATCAGCTCTGGGCGAGACTTACTAAAATGAAATGCGAAATATTGATAATTTTATTGATCCCGGAATTATATCGAAATTCGGGCTGTTACATTTTTCATCACGGCGACTTCACTTGGTGTGAGTCTCACTGCGAAACCGGTCATGACCCATCGGTAGGTGTAGAGAATACGCGTTGGATTCTCTGAATTGGTAGAGTAGTTCTCAGACAAAAAGGAATGGTACCACGACATAAGATCTTCCCCATCAAGAAGGTCTTGGCCATCAAGGCGTATCAAATGGACAATGTAAGTTTGAAGGTTGTCTGCTAGTTGAGTCCGAGCTGACAAATGATTAGCAAGAAAAAAATTGACATTTGACAGGAGGAACAAGAGGAAGAGGAAGTACTGTTCATTCGGAACTGTTCAAGTTTCTCTCCCTAGTACAGGCGTTTGGGCACTGCTCATCCGCCTGGTTCTTCTCCGATTCTGGTCATTTTGACCGGCGGTTTTTGTTGATTCTTGGTGCTGAGCTTCACCAAATGCTGTCTTGTCACTCAACCGGAGGATTTCTCTTGCGATGACCCCTAGTAATCGGGTAAGCAGATCTAGTTTCTGCGATTCTGGTGCTCGAAGTTACTGTTTACCTGGTTGGGTTTTCTGGGATTCTGGTGTTCCGATGGTCTAATTCCTCTGGTAATAGGAGGATAGGGTCGCCTGATACTCCTCCCATACACACTCTGGGGTTTAATCATTCAGTGCTTTCTGGTTGGTGTTGTATATGCGGATTGGCCCGCTGGTTTTGGCTGACTGTGTATATCGTGATTAGTATCCTGTTGTGTCCCATTCTGCACTCTTTGGCAGATCTGGAATAGTGATGATAGAAAACCCCGATACTGGTAAAGCAATTCATGAGCAGATGCCGCCCAAGGCTCTGATGAAGCTATCTGTGGTGCTTCCTAAGCATCCAGCTCTTACTAAGATGGGTTTATCCCAAGCTACCCCCTAATTGGTCTCAATGGATGCCATGTCAGTAAAACTCCCGACCGAATTAGATATCCCGGGTACCTCTAATGCCCAAGCTCATCAAGGCCAAAAGCCATCTAGGCGAGGTAAAAGCCGAGGGAGGAATATATCCAGGCTACCTCGGAATGACTCTGTTGTTGCTGGTGGAAAGAACAGAGATGAGATTTCGTTGGCCTCCCAAGAAGCAAAGGGGACAATGTCCAGGCGTAGCCGGAGCAAAAGTGCTACATCACCCAAGGTACCCCAAGTAGGTTCCAAACAACCATCAACCCAACGATCCTAGGTAGCTATGGCTAGGTCCGCTAAACAGGGTTACAAGTTGTCTTATATCCCCCCTACATTGGTTGGAGGCAAACAGATAGTTAATATCTCGGACGAGATTCTTGCGAGCTTTAATCCAAAATGGAAGGAATGTCTCGTTGGTTATTATGTAGGCAAAAAGCTACCCTTCAAATTGACGGAGAATGCTTTCAAAAATGTGTGGGGAGCCCATGTAGTAGAAGTGTTGGCCAATGAGGATGGGTTTTACTTTTTTCACATACCGGATGAAGAAATCCGGAGGAAAATTGTGGATGGAGGCCCAATCACCATATCCAGGGTCCCCATGATTCTACAACAATGGCACCCGACCCTAAAGTTGCAGAAAAATCAGCACCAGTCCTTGCCTATCTGGGTAAAATTGAGAGGATTACCCTATGCATTGTGGTCAACTGCGGGTATTAGTGCGGTTGCGAGTGCCATAGGGAAACCGCTGCATGTTGACACACATATTGAAAAATTGAGAATGATCTCATATGCGCGGGTTTGTATTGAGATTAAGGCAAACCAACCTCTGCCGGACTCTGTTGAACTCTATCTTAATGAGGAGAAATGGTCTATAGCTGTTAAGTACGAATGGCGATCGAGATCATGCTTGGCATGTGGAACTTTTGGACATAGTTGTCCCCCTTCCTCAGTGACCACTGTTACTGCTCCTGTGGTCGTTCCAGAAGCCCAAGGACCTGTGATGACCGTTCAAGAAACCCCTCTCAAATCGGAAGGGGAATGGGAGACAATCCGTAAGAAAAAAGGTGCAGCAAAGGCAAGTTCCTCTAATCCTGCGCTAGCCCCCGATTTGAGCTCCTATAATGCTACGCCCAAAGTTAGGTGCGCAATAGACCAGCCCCTCCGTCCTATCCTTAGAGCAAGATCTTCGGCTTCTTCTAGAGAAACTTCTGACCCTGAGGACTCTGATTCTGAAATAGCCAGTAATATTGGCAGCGATCCTGAAGATGATCCGCCTCCCATTGCTCCTCCATCCTCAAATTCGATGTCTAAATCCATCCAAGCTGCTGTTATGGTGCGGGGGACTTCTGATCCTCCTCCTCCTATTCCCAAGGTGGTTGTTCCCAGTCCAGATAGCAATTCTAATGCTGCACCAGCGACCATCCCGAAACAAAAAAAACGGATGGGGAAGAAAAGACAGTAGGCCCTCCCTATCAGGTATTATGTTTTTTGGAGTATGGAATATGAGGGGTCTCATGAACCCCATTAAGCAGGCTGAAATAAGATCTCTTATGAGATCCAACTTCCTTTCTTGTATTGGCATTATCGAGACGAAGGTCGTTCCGTCTCTTTTTGATAACATCCCTAAAGGGCTTATGCCGGGATGGAATTGGACAGCCAATTATATCTCATCCCCTCAGGGAAGGATTTGGTTGGGGTGGAAACCTCAAGATGTGGAGTTGGAAGTTGTATCGGTCTCATCCCAGGTCATACACGGACATATCCGAATTTTGGCTTTGAATAAACACTATTATTTGTCGGTTGTTTATGAAGAACACACGTTTGTCTCGAGGAGGTCCTTATGGACGGATCTTATACACTCTAGTACTCGTTTTTCCTCTCACCCTTGGATTGTTGCAGGTGATTTCAATGCAATCCGCGATCACTCGGATAGGATTGGCAGCTCTAATGCGTGGATTCCAGCCTTTGATGAATTCAGACTTTGCCTAGACCAAGCTGGTCTTGACAATCTCAGATATACTGGATTTAGGTTCACATGGTGGACCTCCTCAGGCAAACAGAGAAAAATTGATCGTGTACTAATCAACGAGCAATAGGCTAGAGAGTTCTCATTCTCTGAGGCTAGATTTATGGCCCCTGGTGTATCTGATCATACCCCAATGATCATCAGGATTGTGTCCCCCAATTCTTCAAGGAAGCCATTCAAATTCTTTAATTATTGGATGACTCATCCCTCTTATTCAAAGATGATCACACGGATTTGGGAATCCCATATTTTTTGCTCCCATATATTTGTCCTCTGCCAGAAACTCAAGCTCCTTAAAAGGAGCCTTAAACAATTGAACAGGGAAGCTTTCTTTGATCTTTCTTCCCGCACTAACTCAGCAAGGACGTCCCTTAACTCCACCCAAGAACCTATTGCGGCTCACCCTTCTAACATGGACTTGAAGATCATTGAGAAAGAACATCTTTAGACTTTCTCAACGTTAAGACTCCAAGAGGAATCTTTCTTTCGTCAGAAGTCTAGAATCAAGTGGCTAAAGGAAGGGGACCGCAATACCAAGTATTTCCACCACTTTGTGGATAAGCGCTGCCTTCAAAATCGAATTCTTTCGATAACTGATAATGGTGACTCTACTATCTCGGACCCGGGATCAGTTCGACAGCGCATTATTTCCTATTTTGAGAATATTTTTGCTGCAAACCCTTCCAACTCTTTGCCTACTGTAGTTGAATTACAAGCAGTAGTGGAAAAAACACTTGATGCCAATCAGTCCAACTCCTTGGCCAGAGATGTTACCGACTTGAAAATTCGTGACTCGATGTTTTCTCTTGCCAAAGGGAAGGCCCTGGGTCCTGACGGGTTTAATGTTGATTTTTTCAAATCCTCTTGGGACATAGTTGGCCCTTCAGTCATTTCGACTATTAAGGATTTTTTCCATTCTGGTTTCCTTCTAAAAGAGATCAACAACACCATTCTGACATTGGTGCCTAAGAATCCAAATGCCTCAGCGATGAGTGACTATCGGCCTATTGCTTGTTGCAACACGATTTATAAATGTATCACCAAGATTATGGCGAACAGAATTGCTGCGGTGCTACCATCTATTATTAGCCCCCCTCAGAATGATTTTGTCAAGAAGAGAAGAATTGGGGATAACATATTTCTTGCACAGGAGCTGTTTGCTGGTTTTCATCATCAGCCTTATTTGCCGAAATGTGCAATCAAAGTCGACTTCCAGAAGGCATATGATACTATTGATTGGGATTTCCTCCGTTTGGTAATGCAATCGTTTGGCTTCCCTCAGAAGTTCATTAAGCTTACAATGGCATGTATCAGTTCTCCAAAATTTTCAATTGCCATCAATGGTGAAATACATGGATTTTTCACTAGTGGAAGAGGTATCCGCCAAAGCGATCCTATGTCCCCCTACCTCTTCACACTAGTCATGGAAATTTTCACCGGCATTCTCAACGAGCGATCCCGAGCTCCGGGTTTCAAATTCTTTTGGAGGTGTAAGCCTACTAACCTAACACATCTTTTCTTTGCGGATGATGTTCTCCTGTTCTCTGAGGCAAATGTGGCTTCCACTAATCTTCTAAGGGACGGCCTTCAAGTTTTCTCTGCTTGGTCTGGCTTAAAGCCAAATCAAAGCAAGAGCGAGATATTCTTTTCAAGCGGGTCCCTAGATTTACGGGAATCTATCCGGCAATCCTTTGGCTTTAACGAAGGTAAGCTACCCTTTCGTTGCCTTAGAGTGCCTGTTATATCCTCCAAAATCAGTAAGGCAGACTGTTGCTCCTTAGTGAACTCCATCACAGCTAGAGCGACATCCTGGTCCCAGCGTTTCTTATCATTTGTTGGCCGTCTACAACTCATCAAATCAGTCTTGCATGCTATCCAAGTGTCCTGGGCAAGTGTGTTCAGTCTTCCGATGTCTATTCTATCTAGGATTGAGAGGATCCTAAGATAATTCCTATAGAAAGGCCCGGAATTGGGTGCTGGAGGGGCCAAAGTTTCCTGGAATGATATCTGCCTTCCGAAAGCAGAAGGTGGCCTAGGCATACGTCAATTGGCAGATTGCAATAAAGCTGCGATGCTAAAACATATATGGGTTCTATTCACTGACAAGGAATCCCTTTGGTGTAAATGGATCCATTCCAACTTCCTCAAACTAAAAAATTTCTGGGTTGCTCCCATTCCAACTTTATGTTCATGGTCTTGGAAAAAGATCCTCGGCTTACGTCGGGAATTCCAACTTCAATTCAAATGGCAAGTTGGAAATGGTGCCTCCACATCTTTTTGGTTTGACTACTGGCATCCTAAAGACCCCCTCTACAATTTGTTTACAGACAAGGACATATACTCTTCGGGCATCCCTAGAAAGGCGACTGTGCGAGATTTTAATGCATCCACCTGGCAAGTGTCTTTTGTTACGGAAACCTTCAACTCCTGGACGGAAAGCTGGCCTGCTATGGACTCGGATCGAAGGGACCGGCTAATGTGGCAAGGTCACCCCTCCAGTAATTTCTCTTTCTCTTCGGCTTGGGAACTGTTATGGTACAGGAGGCACAATGTTTCTTGGAGCTCGTTTGTTTGGGACAATGGTATTGCACCGAGACACAGCTTCTTGCTATGGCTTTCTTGCCTCAACAGGCTTCCAACTCAGGTTATGATGTTGTCTCACCATAGAATCGCTAAAGGCTCTTGTGCTTTCTGTCGTACAAGGCCGGACTCAATCGACCACCTATTCTTCGGGTGTGCTTTTACGGGCTCGCTTGCGCGCTTCTGGGCAGGAAATTGTAATTTATCATGGAGTGCTGGATCGTGGATGGATATTATCAGATGGGCTACCCGTGTCCTCAGTGGACAGACCTTCCATCAACATATTGCTTGTGCCTCCTTCGGGGCAATGTGCCACTGCATTTGGACTGAACGGAATAATATCATTTTTAGGGATCGTAACCCCTACTTGCCTGCATTACGTGCCCATTTGGCCAAGACTCTAAGAGATGTGGATGTTTCCCTCTAGCCTATTGTTGACACACCGCATAACAGAAGACTTCAAGTCAAGTGGAGCATTCCGGCCTCTATCTTTCAGTAACTTTAATGGCTACTGCCTTTTAGTTGTCTAATCTTAGTTGGCCGCTGTTTTGGCTATACTTAGTGCTTTGCACTTTGTGTATTTGTGCTTCATTTAGCAATTACACCTTTGCACCCGTCGTGACACTTTTATGTTGCCTCAGGTACGAGGTTTTTGTGTACGGCAACTTCCTCTTGTAAATTGCATGTTGAAAAGTTAATATAATACTTACCTTACCAAAAAAAAAAAAAGAGGAAGAGGAAAAAGGCTAGGAGAGCAGCCATGAAGTCTTGTTGAGGTGGTGATGGTGGAATAAGAAAACTCCCCGGTCCCTCTTTTATACTTGGCCTGTCTGTATTATCCCTACAGCATCAAACTTTCGTGCATGTTGAAATTTAATTTATACCTGCAGAAGAACGTTTGGACTAAATGGATTAAGCATCTACAAGCATTCTCTTGGATCCGTCGCGTCTCTGACCTAATCTCTACCAAGTTACTAATACAGGATGCTTTGATAAGAAATTTGAATACAACCAAACCTATTAGGCTTTTGAGGATGGGAGAAATGGAATACACGCTAGTGCCTGACCAGATTCGACTCGGACTGATGTGCTGGTGGCGTTAAGGAAATGACAACCTCGGATATTCGATTGCTTAGGTGGTGCCGAAGTAGGTGGTGCCGAAGAACTATGGTACATCCGTTATAGACTCGAAGATAAGCATTATAAACAGCTAGCATCACTCTCAGATGGAAGCTGACGATGAAGTCTCAATACCTGCGAGCCATTTTACGGCACACGAGGAGGTTGTAAAAGATATGGTTCTGTTTTAGAAGTGAGTTTAATTGGAAAGGACTGGGTCACTTCCAGCGATGAATTGCGATGCGAGAAGGCGTTTCTTAAAGCATATACAAAATTCCAACCTTCTTTCACGGTTACAGTTCACTGTAGGTACTGTAATTGGCATGCTTGCGATCACCTACATATACTGTTATGGAATGGCGTCCTCCTTGGGTTCTCTTTAGTCCACCAAGCTATCTAGTCACATCATTCTTGTTCTGACGAAAGTAATGGCTTTTCTTTGTCCACTGTTTGTCTTGCGTCGGAGCATCGTAAGAAGGAATGCTCTACACCCTTAATTGGTGAAGCGTGGATTAACATCATATTGGATCTTTTGGGTTGTGTTTTTACAGATGGTACCGCAATCCATGTTACAATTCTTGACATCTGCCTTGAAATCAAATCGATATCCGACAATTATCTAATTTTTGGGGTTCTCTATTCAGTTGTATCTTAGTGGATTTAAATATGTCACATGTACCACAAGTACGTGCATATTGAAAATTAGTCAATAAATCGATACAAATGAAATATCATACTATCGTACTGTAACTAAGCAAACCCCTACATTTATATGTACGCGTTTTTTTCTGTCACCACTCTTTATCTCCAATAATAGGTACTCCGGTTTGTCCCTGAACAGTGAACACACGGCAGGATCTCCACCCTTCGTATTAGTTTATAAAGGTCTGGCTTATTTGGCAGGTGAATTTGAATATTTGTGAATTTAGAAAGATTTAAACAACCAAAGAAAAGAAAGACTTTGAATACGACAAAGTCTACAGAAAAAGAAAGTTACTGCGTGTCACTATGGTATTAGATGTGAGTACGACATAGAAAGTAAGGAGAAGATGTAGGGGCACTCCTCCCAATGGTGTTCTCATATTATCTTTATGATAATCCTAATTAACAATTAACTTGGAATATTCGATTACATCATAAATTCAATTGATGTGTTAAGTAAAAAATGAATTAGTTAATTTTGTCAACAGATTAAATCAAAGGCTATTTTAGTCTGCTAATGAAATTCCTCTAAAAACAGGGGCAACCGATGACCATAGTCTTAAAAAATGGGAAGACTCCAGTGAAAAATGTATATATGTAATTCGATAAGCATTTGCAACAATATAATGTATTCCTTATTTATTTAGTGACAATCAATGGTTAGACCTTATTCTAAAGAATGAAAGTTAATTGAACTTAAAAAGGACAACTCCATAGCTTTGACGTGCATTTTGTCTTCACTTTTTTACTAAATATATACAAATAGAGATGCTGAGCGTTTTATTTGTGCCATGATTTTTTTCCTCTTTTTTTTTGATTAAGTTGGGAAACATCGACATGAGAGCGAGACGCCGTTACATGCGCATAACAATCATTCTGTACCCGAGAACTATTTCTACTCAGAAATGATTCTTTTTTATTCTGTGCCCGAAAATAATTTCTGAGCATTTAAAGACGTTTGCTAACTATCCAAAATTTCTATTCCTGGGATAGAAAAGAACAGAAATATGTTTGGTAACTACACAAAATTTATTTTTATTAATAATATTTTAAATTGTATAATATTTTTTTTTCTTTTTTTTTTCTTTCTACCCTTCCCTTCCTTGGCCATGGCCGGTCGCCGGCACCGGCGACCGGCCATAGGCCAAGGCGTCACGGCCCTAGCTGCCTGCCTCACCGCCGGCCTCGCCTAGATCAGGCGAGGCCGAGCCTCGCCGTTGGTCGCGACGGCGAGGCTCGGTGTGACGCCCCCGACCTCGGGGCCATTAACGTGACGTCCCGTTCATTATTATCTTTCTTTAAACACGAGCGGAAGCATTTCTCGGGACAATCACATTAAAAACAACAGCGGGATTAAGACAAACAGCATCATGAGCAAACCTTATGTATACAAAGCATGCAAACATGTTTTAACAAGCCCTTCGGGCCATGGCAAATAACACATATAATCTACAAGCCTATTCCGAAGGCTTTTCGAATTACAGGCCGCCGTGGCTTGGGTTTTCCTATCCCCACTATGACTTCTCGCTCCTCGCTTTCCCCGAACTTCAACATGGCTCGAACTCCTCCTGACGTCGCCGTCGGTTCGACCATCCTATGAACCTGAGGGTGGGAAAATGGGGGGGTGAGTCGGGGAGATTCAGCAAGTAAACCTACTAATACCAAGCGAGGACGAGGGGATCGCCGTTAGCACAAGCCGGCCCTTACCGCACCCGCATCAATGGCAGATCAATAGCAAAGTTCAAACAAGAGAACATCACGCATAGCCACTTCGTGCACGCTTTACAAACCAAGGCTCGGTTCTATCTCAAATCAACATCAAACAGGAAACATGATCAAGTCAAGAGAATGAACCAACCACGACCAACCAAACGACCGAGAAACGGTCCAAGCAAACCGTGTCACAACGTATCACAACTTCCTTTCCCGATATTATGAAGTTTACTTACCCAACCAACCAAACTAGAACAAGAAAGGAACACTGGAGTCTCGGCGATTCTCGGGCGATCTTGGGCTTGAACACGAACACACGGCCTTGGACGTGGCTTCCTCACTCGATCAAATTACAAGAGAGACATGGCTAGTCGGTAAGCTTTTTCTCTCTTTCTTTTTATTTCTCTCTTCCTCGATCATGAACAAGAGCAAGGAAGGTTAAAGAAGAAGGTGATGGCCGGCTAGTTTGGGCGTGAAAATGGCTTGAGGGAGAGGAAGTGGCGTGAGATGAGAGAGAATGGGGAATAAAACCCTAAACTTAAGCCAATAAGAGAGGACTTCTAAGTCAAGACTCATCATAGCATGCATTTAATGTCATTAAATGCTCTTAATGAACTAAAATGATGAAGGGTCAAGCTTATCTCATTCTCAATGGACCTCTCTCTCTCTTTCTCTCCCTCACGGCTACTCTCTCTCTCTCTCTCTCTCTCTCTCTCTCTCTCTCTCTCTCTCTCTCTCTTTTTCTTTCTCTCTTGGCCGAATGGCCTTCTTGCTATTTATAGAGACTAAACTTGGGGCCAAAGTTTGGGTATGAAGTCATGGCATATGTCATCCAAGCATGAGGTCATGACTTACCTCACATGGCCATAATGACTTGTGGAAAAAATGAAGGCCCAAGCAATTAATACAAGCAATTAATTAGGCTTCTTGAACAAGCTTCATTTTTTGCCATTCATTTTCAAGCTTAGTTCTCTATTTCGTTTTCCCCTGGTCCGACCTCCGATCAAAGTATAAATTATCTCATTTGAAAGCTCAGAACGTGTACTTTAAATCACCAGAAGACACCAAGTCCAAATTCCAACGTTTTCGTATAGAAAATGCTGAATCTTTGAAATCTGGCAAAACCGGGCAGTTTTGCACTGTTCACGAAATCGGGCTTGAAATCATAGTAAATGAACTCTGAAAATTCTCAAATTTGGATATGTCATAAAAAAACCATTAATAAACATTTTTTATGCAGAACACAAAATCTAATTCTCTCTGTAAATACCATTTTCAGTCACTCAAAGACAGACCAAAAACAGTTCACTGGAACAGCATTTTTGTTTCTCAAAATAAGCTCTGTCCAGCATCCAAATCATCTCAGAAAATTCCAAAATTTATACACGTTATAGAAAAATAAGTTCTCAACAACTTTCATGAAGGAAACTTTTCCAAAATCTTCCCATAAAATCTCGTAGAAAATAGAGACGGTGTAAACATCACCGAAATACCTATTCTGGGCAGTTTCACATGGTCCGAAAATCAAGCCATCGTACCACTCATATCAACTCCAAAAATTCTGAAATTAAATCATGTAAAATTTCATGATGTTTGGAACAACTTTCAAGAAGAAAGTATTTAGAAATTCGAATCAAAAAAGTCTCCCCAAAAATAACAAAACGAAGGAGTACTAAGGATCCGAAATACGGTTTTCCAAAACAAGAGTAGAAATTTTTGTTCCGATTGGAAAACCATCAAACTTAACTCATAGCCAATTCCTAGGGACTGAAATTGAGGATATTATAATTTACCTGCGGCTTCCCAGGCCCAAAAATCGGGATGTGACACTCGGCCTCGCCTAGATTGGGCGAGGCTGACCTCACCGTTGGTCGCGACGGCGAGGCCTCGCCGTCGCGACCCACGGCAAAGCCGACCTCGCCATCAGTCGCGACGGCGAGGCTCGACCTCACCCGATCTGGGCGAGACCGACCTCGCCATGATCGACGGCGAGCCGCCTGGCCCAGGCGGCAAGGGTCCAGCCCTCACCCTCGCCTCCGTCGACGGCCGGCGAGGGCCGTGACGCCCTCGTCGGCCCTGGGCTATGGCCAGCCGCCAGCGACCAGCCACAACCCAGGGAAGAACAACACAAAGAAGAAAAAAAAAAACAAGAAAAAGAACTCATTCTCAAAATTGTACCGAGAAACAAGAAGCAACTTTTTTTTACTTCTTGTTTCTCTTCCAAAACTGTTTCTGGGCACAAATTTTTGCAAAAATGTGCTATGAAACAAAAAGTTTACCAAATGCATTTCTGTTCCCAAACTATTTCTGGGAACAAAAGAACAAAAATTTTCATTGTTTGGCACGTTACCAAACGGGCCCTAATAGAGTGGTTTGAGTAAGACTAAAGTGAGATTATGTTTTCACATTTTGGAAACTTCTATTAATAAAGAAAACTAAAGCAATTATGGTTTTTGACACATTGAAACTTTGTCCTCTGCGTTTTCTAGCTTGATTAGCGAATTCTATTTCAAGTCATATAGGAAAAATCAATATTAGGTGGGTATTAATCTGAAATATTTTTCTGACTTCGTGTAGTTAACGATTCGACATATTCTATATTGACGTAATTATAGAAAACCTATCAAAGGGTGACGTAATAAATATCGAGTCTTTCGCAACTTACAAATGAAAAAAAAAACCTTGAAGGATATTTCTATCGTGCTCGAAGAGAAGATGAGTTCATCCTAGTGCTATAGGTATGCGAATGCGATCATCGGGATGCAGATACTTAGGTCGCTTGTAGAAATGATGAAGAAGAGAGAAAATATCTCGAGCCCTCTTGGCAAGTGAACAGAAAATATATTCTCAAACTACATAAAAAAATTGCAAAGAGAGGAAAGAATGTGATGAGATCATTAACGGAGTTGATAGTAGATGTGATATAAATTTGAATATGCATAAACAAAAATGTCATTAAATGTAAATGACTGCATCGGCTTTGATAAGGGACATAAATATTAAATAGTAAGAGGAATAATATCAGATCTTTAATCCATCTTCAACATATCAACTAACAGAAATCATTAACATGGAAATAAATTTATAAAAATCTATTAGTTTTCTTGATATAAAGGGAATAGCTAAACAACTGCTTTTCCAACTGCTATTCAAGAAACTTGGCCCTCTATAATCGATCGGTACTTCCAAATTAAAACTCCAAAAACCAACCTAAATTTATATCAGTTATCTCTGAGTGAAATTTCCGCACTAAGCTCCAATTGCCATTACTAATCAACATCTTGTGAATTCGCAACTCGTTCGTTGCCAAGATCTAAAGGAACGAGCCGGCCTCAAGTAGTCATAAAAGCTACTTACCAAGGAGAGAATTTCTTAGTAAAATCAACGTGACTAGATGATAAAAAGAAAAACAAAGAAAGAGAGAGAGGACATTAGATGCAACCTATATGCTTTCTTTCTTCCATAGATATTGATTTTTTTTATTAATTGATGAAATTTCGTTTCATATCTAATCGTAATTTTCATCTCTTCTTTTTCCTTTCTCGTCCTCAATCTTGTTTTGTTGTGATAATAATTATATGGACACCTTGCCAACCTATTCTATTCATTCGTAAATTCGCCGTTTTTAAGTGTCGTAGGGACAAATTACTATTAAGTTCGTAAATCACGCTGATGAAATTCGTTCAAAACTCCTTAACTAAGAGAATATAGTAATCTATTTTTGTCCCCAAACAGTGGTTAAATATATATATCAGCAATAATTCAACTTAACAATCTAACCCTCCCCCAACAAGTTATGTTCTCCGTGTTTTCTTTACTAAGACGTTCACATGAACCCTCATTTGTTTTCTTCTACTAGACTTTAATTTTTTTGACCATGATTTTAATCTAGTTCATCACTTAGATTTTGAAGAGTTTTATTCTCTAGATTCCTAGCCAATCCTCATCTATCTTCTTATCTTAGACTTTGAAACTTTTTTGCCTCGATTTTGGACCTTTTCATCGTTTAGATAATCTCGATTCCTAACCAATCCTCATTTGCCTTCTTCTTTTAGATTTTAGTCTTAAGTATATAGTTCATTACATTTGTTGACTTTATGTACCAAAAACATACAATTAGTTCCTATCGAGTCCACATTTGTCTTAATACGATCGATGATTGAGAGTAGAGCCTATTGACGTATACAGTCGATAAATGTCCACCTTAGCTTGTTAAATACCTCGTCACTTTTCCTAATAAATGAATTTTAATGGAAGAACTGTACAAATTCGGTTACATGCTTGAAGTTATAACTTCCCACAACTTCATTTTAGTGACGGCTTAGGGCTCAGCTCGCATTGATGAATTGGACACGAAATGCCACAGTAAACTGCAGAGCATAACACAGGATCTTTGAGTTCACTGCAAGAACATGTGCAATGAACATAGAACATTTATGACTAAGTGTTTATTAATTCAGCTCTTTTTCTTCAGTGCCTCGAGTTTTTCCGTCCATGCCTTCAGTTTTGCCTTCAGTTGCTCTAGATTCGCCGTCCGTTCCTCCAAATTCGCTTTCATTGTGTCCACTTCTTGCCGTGCGCCTTCAATTTCTCCATCCAGCTCTTCAAGTTCTGGTTTCAATTTCACCTGAAATATTGGCTCAGTTTCCTTCAGTTATTGTATAGGAAAAGATCATAAAATGGTCAAGGACGACTGCTACGAGGGAGTACAGTTTATGTGCATATGCTTTTTGACTTATGCTGCAGATGACACAGACCTTGGTCTTAATTTCTTGTAAATTTATTTTCAACACAAGCTGATGATTAGGAGACTTATCTGTTTTTGTCTTCCATTATTTGAGGCATCATCTTATTGCTTTCAACCTTTTCTGATCATATCCATTCCTCCACTCCATAACCAGAGGATCAGCTTGCCGGAGATACTGCACATGCAACATGAGCAATCAACTGGCATACTTTGCAAGAGTAAGCCCATAGTTCCAGATCCCTTCTTCGCTCACAAATGTCGCAGTAGTACTCACCAGAATCATCCTCAACAATTGATTCATGGAGGGTTAACTCATCAATGTGATGGTTTTGATGGTTTGCGGTGTCTGAAGGCAATCGTAGTGAACATGCACATTGCACATTGCACGACACACAACAGTACAAGTCAACCGCGCATATCTTACCGCTGGCTCTGCATTGTGAGTTGGAAGTCAAGACTTCGCTGAAAATATGAAAGACCATGCGCCTGGAGTGGATGCTTTAGAGTTGGCATTTGGACACAGGAAGGATGCAGTTTGAAGTTGCCGCACTTTTCCCATTGGTAGCAGATCCTCCTTCTAATTGATTCACCACAGACATTGCAATGGTTGGAGTAAGGTTCATAGACAAGAGCGAGTTGATGCTCATGGTGATGGGTCTATATTTGAAAGCGCTTCCGCACATGATTTGTGGAGCGACCGATTATACACCTCGTATCGATAAGCTGGACCCTGGCAATGCTTGCTGCAAGTATCGCAATGGCAGCGGCTGGAACCCTGCGCATGGAAAAGTGTCAACTTATTCCCTTCTATCATCAGCTATTCAATCCTGTTACTTGCTCCCTGCTCAAGATATGCGAGAATTTGAAGAGAACAAGGGACGTGAAGATTTGTGCAATTTATAGAGTTTGAGCTGGTTTCTCTGCTCGAACACTTGGACTGAAATTTTTCTTATCAAGTTTCTATGGTGAAATGTAATGCTTAACTTTAGGTAGACTTGAATTCTTGCCGGATAGCTCTTTTTTGCAGCTTATATATGTCAATAATGCATAACTATACTCCAATGAAGGTTGCAAAACCACCAAGCTAGTCACCAATTTCGTTTTCGAATAATACTCCGAAACTGCTATTCGGGGTTGCCTTTAGAGGACCCATCGGTATTCATCATAACATTCCTGAAGGCAGAGGATCCCAGTTGACCAAAAGTGACGAAGTGTATAATCCACTTAATGTCGAGTTATTCATAGATGATGCCTTGATGGTTTCTTTCACCCGTGACACAATTACTTATACTGATTTCGAAGGGAAAATAAAATTATTCTCACTACAAAAAAACTGTTTTTTTCCGACAAAATTTCCAACGAAAAATTTGAAAAAATTCGTTGGAAAATAAATTTCCAACGAATTTTCCAACGAAAAAAAATTCGTTGGTAATAGGTCGTTGGAAATTTTTCCAACGAAAAATTTCAATTTTCGTTGGAAATTTGCGACGAATTTTATTTCGTTGGAAATTTGCGACGAATTTTATTTCGTTGGAAAATTCGTTGGAAAACTCGTGGCTAAATTCGTTGGAAAAATTACAAAAAAAATTTTTTTGGTCGAAAAATCGTGGAAATTTTTTTTCCAACGAAAAATTTTTCGTTGGAAAAATTACAAAAAAATTCTTTTTTGTCGAAAAATCGTGGAAATTTTTTTTCCAACGAAAAATTTTTCGTTGGAAAAATTACAAAATTTTTTTTTGTTCGAAAAATTGTGGAAATTTTTTTCCAACTAATTTTTTTTTTCGCAATTTTTTTCGATTTTTTTTTTCGAATTTCTTTTTTCGAATTTCTTTTTGAATTTTTTTTTCGGAAATTTTATTTCGAAAAATCGGCCTCGCCGCCGGCGAGGGTCAGCCTCGTCGCCGGCGAGGGCCGAGCTCGCCCAGATCTGGGCGAGCTCGAGCTCGCCGGCCATGGCGAGCTCGGCCCTCGCCATGGCCGGCGAGGGCCAGCATCGTCGCCGGCGAGCGCCGAGCTCGCCCAGATCTGGGCGAGCTCGAGCTCGCCGGGCATGGCGAGCTCGGCCCTCGCCATGGCCGGCGAGGGCCAGCCTCGTCGCCGGCGATGGCCGAGCTCGCCCAGATCTGGGCGAGCTCGGCCCGCGCCGGCGACGAGCTCGACCAACGAGGACAAGCCGGCGGTGGTCAGTCCGGCGAGGGGCGAGGAGCGGCGGCGCTGGTTCCAACGAGGACAAGCCGGCGGTGGTCAGTCCGGCGAGGGGCTGGCCGGCGGGGAGCAGCGAAGCAGGAACCAGAAGCTAGAAGCAGAAGATGCACGGGCAGAAGCAGCAAGGGAGAAGAAGAAAGGAAGAAAGAAAAAGAAAAAGAAAAGAAAGAGGGAGAGGAGAGAGAAGGAGTTGATGGGGTCGGTGGAGCGGCGAGTGGTGGCTGAGGGCGACGACGCGCGGCGGCGGGGCGCGGTTGGACAGCGCCGGGCGCGACGGCAAGCTCGGAGCCGCGCGCGAACAGGGGAGGGGAGGAGCGGCTGGACGGACGGCACGACTACACAAGGCAGGCGGCGGCGTGAAGACGGCTGGGCTGGTCGCCGGCGAGCAGGCGGTCGACGGCGCAGCAAGAACGGAAGCCAGAAGCAGAAGATGCACGTCCAGAAGCAGCAAGGGAGAAGAAGAAAGGAAGAAAGAAAAAGAAAAGAAAAAGAAAGAGGGAGAGGAGAGAGAAGGAGTTGGTGGGAGTGGGTGGTGAAGTCAGGCACGGAAAGGGAGGGGGTGACCGGCGGGAAAAGGGGAGGGGGGAGAGAGAGAGAATGAATTTTGAAATTGAACGAGCGGGAAAATATAATAAGGCTTTTCGTTGGAAAATTCGTTGGTAATTTCCAACGAAAAATTTTTCGTTGGAAATTACCAACGAATTTTCCAACGAAAACTGTACACTATGAAAAAATTTCCGGAAAATGGAAATTCGTTGGAAATTTCCAACGAATTTTCCAACGAATAGAAAAAATTCCGAATAAAATCAAATTTTTTTTAAATCGTTGGAAATTACCAACGAATTTTCCAACGAAAACTGTACACTATGAAAAAATTTCCGGAAAATGGAAATTCGTTGGAAATTTCGTTGGAAATTTCCAACGAATTTTCCAACGAATATAAAAAATGCCGAATAAAATCAAAATTTTTTTAAATCGTTGGAAATTTCGTTGGAAATTACCAACGAATTTTCCAACGAAAATTGTACACTATGAAAAAATTGCCGGAAAATGGAAATTCTTTGGAAATTTCGTTGGAAATTTCCAACGAATTTTCCAACGAATATAAAAAATTCCGAATAAAATCAAATTTTTTTTAAATCGTTGGAAATTTCGTTGGAAATTTCCAACGAAAATTGTACACTATGAAAAAATTACCGGAAAATGGAAATTCGTTGGAAATTTCGTTGGAAATTTCCAACGAATTTTCCAACGAATATAAAAAATTCCGAATAAAATCAAAATTTTTTTAAATCGTTGGAAATTTCCAACGAAAATTGTACACTATGAAAAAATTACCGGAAAATGGAAATTCGTTGGAAATTTCGTTGGAAATTTCCAACGAATTTTCCAACGAATATAAAAAATTCCGAATAAAATCAAAAATTTTTTAAATCGTTGGAAATTTCGTTGGAAATTTCCAACGAAAAATTTTTCGTTGGAAATTACCAACGAATTTTCCAACGAAAATTGTACACTATGAAAAAATTACCGAAAAATGGAAATTCGTTGGAAATTTCGTTGGAAATTTCCAACGAATTTTCCAACGAATATAAAAAATTCTGAATAAAATCAAATTTTTTTTAAATCGTTGGAAATTTCGTTGGAAATTTCCAACGAAAATTGTATAGTACGAAAAAATTGCCGGAAAATGCAAATTCGTTGGAAATTTCGTTGGAAATTTCCAACGAATTTTCCAACGAATATAAAAAATTCCGAATAAAATCAAATTTTTTTTAAATCGTTGGAAATTTCGTTGGAAATTTCCAACGAAAAATTTTTCGTTGGAAATTACCAACGAATTTTCCAACGAAAATTTTTCGTTGGACATTTCCAACGAAATTTCCAACGAAAATATTTTCGTTGGAAATTTCCAATAAATTTTCCAATGAAAATTTTTTCGTTGGAAAATTTGTCGCAAATTTGCGACGAAAATTTTTCGTTGGAAAATTTTCGTGGCAAAAATCGGTTTTTTTTGTAGTGTCTGAAAAAGTGACTCGTTTGTCAATTACCAAAAAAAAAAAAACACACACACGCACTCCAAAAGTTATGCTCCAATCTTGATGAAAATTCAATTGCCCTTTCCCAGCAAGATTGACTCGCCCATTAAGACAAATTAAATGAAAAGAATTCTTTCGAATATTTTTGTGGGACAAAATCAAGCCGTACCCTGCGAACGATTGAACAATCCCTTAAAACAAGTAATGTTTTTTTTTTTTGGTAAAGGTAAAAATATGTATTACTTTTCAAACACCAAATACAAACTAATGCCAAAACCAAACTCTGACCCAATTAGGACATGGAAATGTCCAGACAAGGTCAAAGATGGTTCCGCAAGAACTAAACAACATGACAAAGAGGCCATACAAATACAAACGGAGCTAGAAGACCGAATTAGGGGCCATCCGAGTCACTTCAAAGATTGAGGGTGGAAGCTCCCATTTCCTTTGTAAAATACGATTCCTAGGTGTATCCTGAACTCTCCCAATGGATATGGCTTTATCTTTCACAACTTTGAAAAGATACTTGCGTATACCCGGGATGTAGACACTCTTGTTCCTGAAGATGGCGTTGTTCCTCTCAGTCCAGATAATATGAATTAGTGCCCCAAAGGAAAATCGGGAGAGGCGATGTGCGAAAGAGTCACCACCGCAGACCTTCATAGCCCAGAAAATAAGTTCTAGCCAAGGTCGATTGCGCCATGGAAGGTTGCATTTGGTTGCCCAGAAGGAGGCCAGCCTACTAGTAGAAGGGCACTCAAAAAAGAGATGATTGACCGAGTCCGGTCTAATACCACAAAAGGCACATAAAGCAGTGTCGATCCTTCGGGTTTGTAAGAGGAGTACCTGGGAAGGGAGCCGGTTAAGTGTGACTAGCCATAATAGAAATGCGTGTCTGGGTGCAATATGATGATCCCAGATAAATGAGTGCCAAGGGACTGAATTTCCTTTTCTTCTGATATGATTCCAAGCAGACGCTACTGAAAAGGAGGCCGAGGGATGTGGAGTCCATGTCAGTCTGTCCGGAGTATTGTCGTCAAAGATAGGCGGGGGATCTGTCCAGCTCAAAATAGTGTCGAGTGTGTTTGAGGCTTGCCACGTATGATCGTAGAACTTCCGAACCGTAGCATCTCGTGGGATCCGCGACTGGTATATTTCAACATTACTAAAGATGAGATATAGAGGGCCTTTGTTGTGCCACCAGTCAAACCAGAGAGAGACGGAGTGACCGTTTCCAATCTTCCATCGAAAAAGTGTTCGAGCAAAAGGCCTCAAATCAAGAATTTTCTTCCGGGTCTAGGAGCAGAAAGTCGGCTTGGATACAATCCAAAAGTTTGATTTTTTTAAGTAAATTGAGTGTATCCATTTGGACCACATGGATTCTTTATCAGTGAAGAGGAGCCATATGTGTTTGTGAGTCATAGCTCTATTATATTCAACCAGTCGCCGTACTCCAAGGCCTCCTTCATCTTTGGGTAAACATACATTAGTCCACGCTACCTTAGCTCCCCCGATGCCTAGGTCAGGGCCTTTCCACAAAAATTGCCTCAATATGGTCTCAATTCTGTACAAGACAGCTTTTGGAAAAGAGAAAATGGTAGCCCAATACACCTGGATGGAGTGTAGGACAGATTTGATGAGTTGCAACCTCCCCGCAAAGGACAGGAATCGTTGTGTCCATGAGCAGGCCCGAGCCGTTATAGAATCAATTAGAATTTTACAGTCCTCTTTACGCATTCTAGATGAGATGATGGGCACTCCTAAATATTGAAAAGGCAGTGAGCCTTGTTGGAAGCCAAGACATTGAAGTAATTGGGCTTGCGTTACCGAAGTCCCTCCCGAGAGGAACAAGTGGCTTTTACTTCTGTTCGGGCTAAGGCCAGACCAACTGGAAAATAAGTCAAGAGATCCTTGATTAATTCAACCGACCTCAGATGAGCTTCAGAGAATAGGAGCACATCATACGCAAAGAAGAGATGTGAGATGCGTGTTTTTTTGCAGCGCCAGAACCAATGAAACTCCGGAATATCAGTTTTTCTCTTTAGAATTCCAGATAGAACTTACATAATCAGAATAAAAAGATACGGCGAAAGCGGATCACCTTGTCGAATACCTCGACAACTAGCAAAGAAACCATGTAGTTCCCCATTGATTCCACATAAGACTCACATCTGCAGCAATATAAATTTCCTCCCAAGTTGTAAGACGCCTTCAATTCGTTTGTCAACAGCCGCTTGTGACTAGTTAGCCAGAGGAAAGTTCTAATAAGTTGAGGTCCCTTTTGCTTTCGAATAATGGATTACATACTATCAGATTCTTGATTGTCTCTACCCAAATGATTACCTTGCACACTGACTTAACAAATAAAGACCTGCTTTGAGTACCCTCCCGCAATAGACTATCTTCTTCGTCGAGGCTAATGGAGGCTTGACTGTCCAAATTCGAAAAATTATTTCTTTTGGTAAAATTCCCACACACCCGAAAATTCTAGTTCCCATTCAACACATAATCGCAAACATTTCTATTCAACTCGGCAGGAGATAGTTGAGGTTCAATTTTGGGCATTGTGGTTGGGACTCAACTTCGCCAAACAACTTGGTTATCGCAAGATTCTCATTAAGATTGACTCTGAAGCCATCTCCAATCTTGTTAGTCCAAAACTTATTATTGATAATGTGCACGCTCCTTTACTTAAACATATCATGAGACAGTTGAGCTTTCATTTTAAGTTCAAAGTGCGACATAACTCTGAGTAAAAAATCATCATGCTGACTGGCTAAGTAATCCCAAAATCAATAACCGCTTGGACACTGGATTCTTTTCACTGTCTCGTAGAGAATTACTTCGTGATTTTCAAAAGACACAAAACGGGGACAATAGATTCTCTCGATGTTAATTTCTGTGTTCGATTTTAGCCCTTTTTCATAGCAAAGAAAAAAGGCTCAATTAATGCGTTAAGTGAAAAAAGGGATTACTCAGTTTTTTCAATAGAATCATATTTGCTGCATCAACGTTCAAGACCAAGGACAGATTGACGGGGAGGCCGACAGGGAAGCCTCTATACTGGCCCATGTTGACAATCGAAAAGAGCAATCATTTGAGGACGTTGGCCCAACCAAAGCAAGCCTTGACGAAATGGACTTGGCCAACTAAATTCTTTTTTAATTTATTGGATAGCCCAATTAATGCTGCAAGGTTAGCAAAAATAAAAACATGAAAACTATGAACCCAAACGGAAAGATTAATGTTATCCTAATCGACCGAGTTATCGAGAAAGATGAACAAATTCATTACTTCATATAAATGTGTAAGAGATAACGCAAAAGTCCACAGACCGACTAATTGACACCCAATTCACCGTGAGCATCCTCTCCGGATACGTCATCAATAAGACGAGATCTTTCGTAGCGCTTGTAATTATCTTGGTTGCTCGTCTTACTTCTGCTATTTGTGCAAATTCAATTCGCATGTGGGCTGTGGGATCTCGATGCTGCCTCATGAGGACGACGCCACGATGTTTCAGTATCTTCCTCAACATCATCCGTTGACCCGAGTTCATGGGGGAAATAAAATCTTGCATCATTTACAAAGGATGCAGGGACGAGAGATCTTGGCGGAGGCGTACGGATGCCACGAGTTCACGTTCTTTCTCCTTTTATAATAACTTAGCCATTTCGCATAAATTACGAGAGACTAAAAAGTGATTTTAGGCCATATAATCTTGATTGCACGAGTCAAAGCATATGCAATTACTTGGCCAAAAAAAAGAACATGTGCTCTTATACGATCTTCTCCTTGCGAAATCATTATGTTTAGCACTTCTAGAGTTTCATCATCATATGCTGTAGCTAAAGAAAAGTACAGAAACTGTTGACAAGATCTTGCCAACATTCCAGGTAAAGTTGGAGCCAGCTGAAGAGAACCATGCAGTTACAAAATGAGATGAAGAAATCAAACGTGTAGAGGAAGAACTGGACACAAATTTTGGCGAACATGAAGGCTCTGAGGATAAAATTGGAGGCGCTCAAGACAGAACGTGAAGTGGCAGCCTCTGAAAGTTTATATCAGAGGGATATTGCGTAATTGTTCAGTGTTTCAATGTAAAATTTGCGTAACATTGGAATCGAAACCACACGTGCTTCGATCCGAAATCCCTAAGGTCTAGAAAAATCGGCTCCTTCAAATCAAGTTAGGTGTTTAGACGTGTGATCTCACTCGGCAATTCTTTTTATAGTACCCCTTTAAGTCCAGAAATGAGACTAGTATTTTTAAGTTAAAATTCAAAAAGAATTATTTTTGATTGTCTAGTCACTCGAGTACAAAATGGTTAAAAATGTAGATAGATCGGGAGAAGAAAGGCTCCCATATTAATTAGAACGGGAGAGAGAAAAAAAAGAAAAAGAAATCAGGGCCTAGAAAAGAGAAAAAAGCATAGCAAAGCAGGCTATCGGCTTCAGAAATTGAAATTGCCTCATGGGTTATTTAAAGAAAGAATGAAAAAGAAGGAAACTTTAGTACATTAGGTGATTTAAACTAAACTTCAGCGACATAATTGCAAACCTCAATAAAGTCTAGAGATCATAAGTGAAATATACTTGATATGGAGCCATTTCTTTTCAGGTGGCTCTGTAAAATTGACACTTTTTTTTGGTATATTTAACTTAGGTATTTGTACTTTGGCTGACATGAGGCAACTAATAGAGTCACCTGTAATTATTCACTTGAAAATTTTGATTTATGAAAATATGACTAATCAAAAGACATTTGGTGATACCAATCTGATGTTTCCTATACATACTCATCCCGGCGCGACCACATGCATGTGATGACACACATATGTCCTCACATTTCACATAGTCTTGTTGAAATTTCATTGTAATTTATAAGCAATATCTTATACTTCATTAATTTTAATACCGATTTTTCTAGAGAAATGTTATAGTATGGGGCCGCCAATATTTCGTTGTTGCAACATCAATGGCTCTACAATACATTATACAGTAACGTAAGTTTAAAAATATTAATGGATAATCATGATACGACTAAATTAAGATGTACAAAGTTGGGGAAAATATTTACTTTAAGCATTAACAAACGCAAAATATAGACAAACCAACCATTGGCAACAGAATTTTCACCAGAAAAGGAGGGAATATGTGACTCTTCATATGTTGAAAATATTGCAATAATATAAATTGAATATTTGCATATTTCCGCAAGATATCCAACAATTCTCTTCATGATACACTGTCATGGATCAAGCTTTTGTGAAACTTCTTTATAATCTTCCGAAACACTTGTTGTGGACCAAATATTGATCGTGTTCCAAAAACCCAATGACCTCCGACTGAATGAATTAGGGATTATCCGCGGGAATTATTAATCAAACTAGTTTTCTTGTCCATGCATCGCATGAATTTTATCATTACAATCTTTCAAATGTAATCATAGCGCACTTGTACACATTCTAATCCTATGAATATGATAACATATGCATTTATCAGTGACTAGCAATCTTATTCGTTATCTTACTAGTCATTGACTAAAAATTTCAACTAGTGGATTCATGGCGCAATGCACATTATCATACATCTTTTGCGAAAGTAGGTTGAGCCAGCGTGGGCAGACAAAACGTGACAAAGAAAAAATGTACCAAAGTTTTCAAGTGTTGTCAAGAGTAGAGGGAATGAAAGAGCTTATGCCGACTCTGTTTGTTTCACAGAAAATTAATGATTGGGAAAATATTTTTAAAAATGATAGTTGATATCGCTTTGAAATAAATAAATCGATGGGAAATGCTTTTATTGTCGACAACAATGTATGTTTAAATATTTTTATTGATGATGAAAATATTTTTCATTCATTCATTTTTTTAAGCGATACAAATAATCATTTTTGTGAAAAATGTATTCCAAATTATTTATTTTCCACGAAAAAAAGTACGTCAGTAATTTCAAAAGTTCCAGTCCTCTGGATTTGCATCATCCATTAAAGCAGCTGATATTGGATATTAAGCTGTAAAAACATAGGTCAACTGCACCTAAAAACACTTGAAACGGCACACGTTACTCGAAACTAAAGTAATAACTAGTTAGAACTTAAACCGGTTGATCATATCTAGTCTATGCAATAAAACTAATGGAATATATTCGATTGGGGTTAATTTCCTTAAGAGTATCAACTTTTATTCCAATCCCAATTCTAACCATAACCTTTTTTTATCATAAAAATCATTTTCGCTTCATACTCAAATCTTATCTTGTTAGTTTTCCATCCACTAACTGTTAAAAGTATGATGTGTCAATTCCATGTCGCTTTCTTTTTTCAAATTAGAATCACATATCTGTTTTTTATTTTTTGTTTTTCCTATTTTTTCTTTTTTCCTTTCTTTCAAATTAAAATTTCTTACACCAACAGTGGACCTGATAATTATCCTTTTTATTCGTATGGAGTACCTGATTATACCTATGCTATGCCTTTCGCTCATGGATTAACGTGCGCTTCATCAAATTTGAGACAGTCCTAAAATTGGTGTTTTTCCTTTCGTGAACATTCGTAATACTACCCACCCATGGGTAGCTCAGTTGGTTAGGGCGTACTTGGGATTGTGTGGTCAGGCGCACTGATCCCAAATTCGATTCCCCAGCTGAGCACTTATGATTTAAGTGGGGGGCCATAGTCGTGGGTTGTTGTGCTAGTCTCCCCCTGGAATAATCGAGGTGTGCGCAAACTGGCCCGGACACCTCGGTTACAAAAAAAAAAACATCCGTAATACTTTATAAATGTTGATGATGCTATATAAGATGGACTGACGAGATATATAGTCCAAACTCGAATTGTTATTTTGTCAACCGTGGGAAGAATTCAATTTGTACCGACTTTTATGCTATATTATTAGTTTTCACCTTCTGTATAAATCAGTTGGTTTTCTTGGTGCCAAATGTATTAAGAAATTTCTATGCTTGCTTTCTTTTTCTTTCCCTCTTTCTGTTTCCATTTACTAGGGTTGACTCGTCGCACAACTTGCACAACTTGCACTTTAATCGAAGAAAATTTCATCGAAAGTTAGTGCACAGACTTTGGTCGCAAATTGCAAATTGTCTTGTACTAGACATGTGGATTCGACCTTCTATTTGGCTAAAGAAACCAATACGGGGCGACATTCCCGGATATTCAAACTAGGATAATATTTTTACCTCATTTGTAGCCACTTAGAAAAAAAAGAATTAATTGTTATGTTACTAACATAGACATGCTCGAACAAATTATAGATGTGCCATGTCGATATGATCAACACATCAGATCGACTTCTTTATTCTGTATAAGGGCTTCGCCTCTTTTTTTTTTAATCAAACAAAATCTAAAGACTCAATAACCATGCGTCCTTTAAATGGACCGTGGCACAAAGATTGTCAATGTTCTTCTTCATTTTTATCTATCAAGATAATGCAGATGCGACTCCCCTGCCCCTCTATCAAACAATGCGAAGAAAATATCCTTGTCATGCCACCCACTTGAATTACCCAACATCCATGATTAAGTGAAATTTCTGTGCGTAGATTTTTCAACTGTGGAAATACTTTAAAAAATCCGAACAACATTTTCTATGACTCGTTGCACGATGATGCATGGAATTCATGATGATATGAACACGTCTTCGATTTGGTCTTTCTTGTCCTAACTTGCGGCCCCCGGCCCACCCCGCACACCCCCCCCCCCCCTAACCTTCCCTTTCCCACAACCATCATTCACTGCTCAGCGTCCCTTTTGCAGCTATCTTACTACCTCAGTGTGAAATCTCTCTCTTTTGCAGCTATGTTACCATCTCATTGTGATCTCTCTCTCTCAACCTTTTGAGACATCGGAGGACTCAGCTTCTGTGTCTCTGTCTCGCAACCTTTCGAGACATGGGAGGGCTCAGCTTCTGGCATACACACCCTAGCAGGAGTGGTGCAGGTGATTAGTGCTTTCACTTGAAAAAAAACCCTACACCTGTGGCTGGGAATTCCAGACCACCCCATTACCAATCTAACCCTTCACTTTGCTCTCTCATTTCTGGTTCGATCTTTTAGGTGCGTCAAAGCTAATCTAAGACCAGCTCAAGTACACAAGGCGTAGAGAGTGAAGAAGGGCCCAAGAGAGAGAAAATGATGGATCATATCATCGTCATTGTAATCGCAATATTGATGAGACCGATAGGGGATGTGGTAAGGCAGGAAGATCTTAAACCTGGGATACACGTCTATGCTTATCGGCGATATGGATTATACACCCATCATGGTTAGTGATTCGTCCTCTTCTTCCTTTTCCTTTATATTTTCCTTCACATATAGATCTGAATATGTGGCGCCAACTAAATTATCCTTTCTGATCTTTGGTCTTTGGCCAAAGTACCATAGTGTATCTGGTTGATAGATCATCTCAGCGATCATTGAATCTTACCCTTCCGGCTTCCTGCTCCGCGTGTGAACATTTGCACAGTAAGAGATGATTAACCTTGAATTCACCAAAAAGAAAATAACGATAATAATCTTGCAAACCCTATATTGGAGACCGTAGATAGAAACCCTATTTTTGAGTCAATACGCAAACGATCAACCCAAATAGAATGAAACGCCACCGAAAACAAAAAACAAAAATATAAAAAAACCACTTAAATCCCAAAGTTAAACCTAAATCTTACTTTAAACTGCAGACATCAACTTTTTTCTTTGTTTGCTTAACCAAGAAGAAGAATCAACGATCAACTTTCTTTTGTCTGATCGGAAGCACCATCTGTTGGACTTAAATATGGTCTTGCCGTTATACAAATTAGATCATAGTCCATGGGATAGTATTCCCATAGTAACCTGTGCTTAATTACGGTCTTACAAAACTAAATTATCGCTGGTCTGGACCATTAGACAAATCTCATGGACTTGAGCCGGTACATGCCCGCAACAGATGGTTGTGAGCACTTCATTTTATTTAAGCGGGGACTAAGATGAAGCTCAGACAGTAAATCCGGGAGAGTACAAAGACGTGATAAGACGTTCTTTTTCATTTTCCCAGCTCCTATTTAGTGACCGTTTAGAATTTTTCATATATACTTTTTTACTGTTAGATTAGGATATGTTCTGAATGTGAAATGTATGTGAGGGGGACATGGCTGAGGATGAAGAACAACAAAGTTTTTTTATAGTATGTTGGCTTCTACAAGAATACAAGAAGCATGGGATTTGATGGCTGCAGTTGGTCTGTGCATCCAAGAACTGAACATTAGAAGCCTATTTGAAGCTCAACTTCAGCGATTTGGGAACCAAATATCTCTACCATTTGCAAAGATAATGGCCGATAATTTTTTGAGATTTTTTCTTCTCCTTCGAAATCAACTGCCCAAGGAATTTTAGTCACACACTTTACCTACCATTAAAATTGACTAGAGATAGAAAACATTGTGCAGTGTTCTGGAAAGCTTAGTTCTAGAAAGCTTAGGAAGTACGGATCATTGTTTTATATCAACTTTAACAGGATTTTTTCCATAACCCTTATGACGCTTCTTTTTCTCTCTCGTGACACTACTTGCCTATTTCTTTCTTCTTCATCAAAATCTTTTCTCGTTCAGTCATCTCTCTTTCTGAAAGTTGTTCCTCATATTTCCTAGAATGTCAAAATATGTCGAGGTAGAAAACGTACATCAATTAAATCACGTAAATCACGATCAAAGTATATTCTCCATCAGTCTTTGATTCTCCAACACAAAGATCTAACATCAAGCGCCCAGCAAATCACAGATCGAGTTGCTGCTAATCTATTGTTGCTCAATCCTCAACTTAATTCTTCCAAACTTAGAAAATCTTGTTCATCAATCCACATCTAATGGCTTCTCATCCTTTATTAACTAGTTGATTCTAAGTAACTATATGCTATGAGCGTAAAGTTTTGGACAATCAATTGTTTATATTGCACATACTTGTTATTGATTATAACAGGAATCTATGTTGGAGAGGGTTGCGTGATTCACTTCACAAGAACAGGAGTCGACAAGACGAGCCTTGATTCCTTTGAGAGAGAAGGCAAGGAACTCCACCTATATGCCTATGGGCGGCCTCAACTGTGGTATTGGCTGACAAGATGGGGAACTGGCACGACCTTACTCGAAACCAAATCACCCCAAGATGTCACGAACAAGGCTCGCGAGCTTCATGAGCACAATAGCTTTGGCGAGTATGACCTCTTTGACAACAACTGTGAGCATTTCGCCACGTTTTGCCGAACCGGCCTTCGGGCCAGCGCACAGACATACTTGATTAGTGCTTGTAAGTGGAAGATCAAGGAAGTTAAAGAATGAGCCATGAAGTTTGTACTGACAAAGTGGGCGACTTAGTCTCAAATCATCCCTAGATTTCTGGCCGGCGAGCATGTGTGACTTTCTGCGGCAATGACACGGGCCTTTTTGTTCCAAATCTTCCGAGCAAACATAAAGCAAACGAAAACACAAGACAAAACAAAATCGCTTGGGGAAAAAAGGGGGAAGATTTTAGAAAGGTCATTATTCTCTTAATTTTGGTCTATGATCTTTTTTTCAGTATCTTACATTGATATCGGATTGCGCAACGACAGCTTCCAATTATCAAACACGAATGATGACCGATCCTCCTGATCCTCCCATTTAACGCATGATGTTTTCGATTCAGTCTTCGTTCGTAATAATGCCATGAGTACAGCAAAAAAAAGGCATGAGGATGAGTAAGAGGATATCGTTTTTTTCCTATGGGGAAGATTCAACGTTAAGAAAGGGATAGGCGGAAGACAAATGCAAAAAAGATTATCAGACTAATGAAATTACACGAAGTGATTTCTAGATGGAAAAGGAATTCTTCGCCAAAGATCCTTTCTCCTACTAAGTTTAGGATAGGAAGGAATCTAACGAGCAAAGTTAGGAACGAACACCAACCAAGAGCTGAGGTCGGGGAAGGATGCACTAAAGCTTACAGCCACATGGCCCTAAATCATTCCAATTTATGCTGAACATTGTATTGCCAAGGTTAATTGGGATTCACATGGCCACATGATAACTATGGTAAAATTACCAAAAAAAGTCCTAAATCTATTGTACTTGTGACAATTTTTTCATAAACTTTTCAATTTGGCTAATTTAGTTCTAAACATTTTGATAATTTGTCAATTAAGTCATTCCAATCAATTTTACCACCAAATTGCCTACGTGGACGCCGGTCATTCTACGTGGTATAAAGCGCAGGAATAACCGGCACTAACGTTAATAATTTTTATAAATTTTTTTTTCATTGTGGCCAACAAGGATTGCAGGCCACTTGGCAACGACCGTCGCTAGCCGCAAAGGCCTTGTGCGGGCGAGATGGCCCCCACCGTCAGCCAGGGCGAGGGCAACGAGACACATGGACACATGGACACATGCAGAAAGAGATGCCCCAAAAATCTCCATTTACCGACCTAAAAATTCCACCAAACCCGCCTTCCCAGTCTCTTTACAAGGAACGATTTTCAACTGCCCGAGAGTATTGTCTGTCATCGAGCAGTAAAGGAAAACGAGAGACATGGACACATGCACAGAGAGAGAGATGACCGATGGCGATCCTTCCTTTTATCAAACGATGTACGATTCGGTCTTCATACCTAATAATGCGATGGGATACACATGGCCACATGATAACTATCAGATATTTATGAGTGGTCTTAGGCTTTCGTTTGACTTGCGAAAGTTACAGGCATGTCTGCTTGTAAAGTCATGATAACAATAGAATATTGGCAATGATTGAGAAATTTTCCATATCAGATCCTGATGACCTATATTCAATGGAGAAAATATCAGGCACTCCTGAATTCAGTTCGTTTTGGATTAAAATGTGATTCTTTACCGCATTCCACACGCATATATGTGACAGGAATTCACGTCGGTGATGGGAGAATGAAAATTTTTAGGAAGGTCCACACAAAATCGATCTATCTATGAGTATGATGGGAGGTTTTCATGTAAAATTCGAAAATGAATCGCGGGTTAACAAGTGTCTAACAAGCGCTCATCAAATAATTTCGTGGTGGTCAATTTTGTATTTCATTTTGCAGGATGTTTAGCACTATCTTTTGCTGTGAAAGAACGGCTTACTGTGCACTGATACAATGAATAACGTGGAGAAACATGGCCGATGACAGTACATTAATGCATGTATTGGAGTATATTTTTGGCTGTGACCTTCAGCGTAAGTCTCATTATTTCTTTAAGAGCGAGAGAATTCAAATGCCGCCAAAAAAAAAAATTGAGTACCATCACGGGTCCTAATTATTATTGTTGGAATATACATGCACTTCATCTACAATACAACTATACAGGTACAAATAATTATTATTATTATAATTTCCTTGCCAAACATATGCCCAGAAAGACCATTTGCATTGAAATAATACTTTCGCAAAAACCCGAAAAAAGAACTATAAAATTTGAGAATGCATAATTGATCCTTTTTGTCCATAAACTTTATAGTAAGAGCTGGTCATGGAAACACAAATTTTACTTCTATCAAATGGGTGGATATACATTTTTTAGTAATGTTTTTTTTTCCTTTTCTGTTATCTTGAAAGAATATTTTTAATACATAGAATGCAAAAAAAAAAAAGTAATGCGGCAAATGAAGAATTGACATATATAAGATGTAATAATTGCCTATTTTTATAACAAAACCCAATGCTTTCTTATGTCGTAAGCTTTAAGCTTAGAGGCATCAAATTAACGTATAAACAAATTTGAACAAACTATTCGCATACATCGAGTATATAGCCCCGTACAGCTCATATATCATGGAATGTGTATGTGAATGAATACCTTAAACTATCCTTAGTTACCTGAATTAAATTGATAGCTGACATGATTTTTGAGATGTACCCACTCCATTAAATTCAGTTTGGGGTAGAACAAGTATTTTTTTAACTTCGTTGGAAATTAAGAAAAATGTCCAAATAATAAGAAAGCTTAATATATGTGCCAAAACATTATTTTGTTACAACTAAAATAAATTAAAGTTTGTCGATTGGCCCAATTTTTTTCTTTTTTTTCGAACAAGTGCATTAAAAGTCTTAAACTTGTCACAAAAGTGCGATTAAGTCCTAAAAATTTTAAAATGTGCCATTAAATCTTAAAACTTGTCAAGTTAATGCAATCAAGTCATCTTGTTAATTCCGTCCAACTAAAAATACCAACGTGATTTTTTATTATTTTCCCTTTCCCACGCGGCATTAACATTAATAAAACACGAAATATAATATTAAAATGTCGTTTTGGTCGAAATCTCAATTTTTTTAACCTAAACATTAGTTTAGCCAGATTAAAATAAACTAAAAAAACACACACAAAAATGAGAAAAGAAAACCCATAGGTGGATGGTTCAAGTCCTCCGCTTGTGGGCTATCGCCTAATCGCTAGCAACAGCTGTCGAGGGCTCGATGAGGGCCAGCGACCCTCATCAAATCCGAGAGAGGGCCGTGAACCTCTCCTAAATTTGGATGCGGGCTGTCGGGCATGGCCGATGCCCCCCCCCCCCCATCAACCCTTTCTAGTGGTGTGGCAGCCGTGTAGGTTTTTTTTTTTGTGTTTTTGTTAAAACTTTAGCCTTTTTTTTAATCTTATTTAACTAGGATTTATATATGAAGATTTAAAATTTAGACCAAAAAAACAACCACATAAGAGAGAAAGTAACATTAACATCAAGCAAAAGAGAGAAAATGATAAAATAAAAAAGAAGTAACGAACGGAATTAGCGGGAACACCCGATCATACCATTTTCACAAATTTAAAAAACTCGATCGTGCCTTTCCGAAAGTTTTCTGATTCGAAGGCACTTTTCGCGATAAATCTAGGGTTTTTAGTGTACTCGTTTGCCCTTGTTTTTCTCCTGAAAGAGACAGAAAAGATACTTCCTTTCTTGTTTCCATTCACGACGCTGATGGATACGGGGGTGTCCCCAGACGGCATTTTAGTTTTGATCGCGATGTGCCCTCCTCCTCTGACTCGCGAGCGTTGAACCTGAAGACGGACGTAAAAGATGGGGCAGCTTCCGATTCTTGGATTTATTTTCCAAAACCAGTATAAATATAACTTAGGAGTAAAAATTAAAAAGGATTGATATCATGAAAAATTCTACGTTACTACGTTTGTAATAAATTTATCTCGAACCAATTTTTTATCACGAAAAACCCCCAAACTGATACACCTAAGATAAATTTACCCAAAATTAATTTTCTGATCACCGAAAATCCCAAACTGGTACATTTGTGACAATTTTACTCTTTATTAAATTGGATTAATACAAAAAAAAAAAACCTCACAAACTAGTGCACATGTGATAAAACCCTAGACCGGTACACCCGTCAACTGTCACATATCATCAAACTCGGAAATTTGACGATAAAATTTAACAGAAATTAACAAAAAGTAAATTTATCACATATGTACCAATTTAGAATTTTTTATGGTAAAAAAAATAATTTTAGATAAATTTATCACAGATGCACCAAAATTTTTTCGTGATGTTAACCCAACTTAAAAAGGGAGTCTAGTAAGACGAGGCACATCAGTCAGATGGAGGCTCTCTAATTTTTGGTTTCTACTACTTTTCGTAATCCTAAGAGTTATTTTAACATCTCCTGAAACTTGCGTACTTATTGGCACGTAAAAGGTGATTCCAAGTAATGTGAAATTCCTAAAGATATTTCAAAGTTCAATGATTTCTAAATTTTGACACCCAAAAAAGTAAAAACAAAAAATCATAAGCCAAGCTACGATGGTTCAGGTCAGATGCAGTTTGTTTCGAACCGTTGACAGCCCTACTGCAACCATCATCTACAAAGTAATAAAATTCCTTTGGTTGGGACTTCAAATTAATCACTCGAAAATCACGGACGTACACATTTAAAAGAACTACCGATGTCCTAGATTTAGAACAATGTGCAGCCAAAGCCCAGGAATCTCCCAACAAACATTTCTCACAGTCGAGGTCACGAGTTAATTAGACGCTTGCCACCCCTTCGTGCGGGCATTTTCGCACTTGGCCAGCTGACTCAAGCTGACGAAGTATATACCCAATCGTCCCACAGCAGAATGCAATGTCTCCAAGGCATCAAACATCTGCCTAATTCTTAACCGGTGAAAAATATTGTCCGAGCTGGTAAGCCATGGTCATTTGCCTTCGGTAAAGAACCCCAGGGCCAGCCCTGCTTATATTGCAGCTAGAAACCTATCCTGATGGAATTTTGTACAGCTAGGTCGGCGACTGGTTGTCGGGTGTGTCGCAACTCTTGATCTACTTCCTGTGCCAGAGAAGAGCTCACAGTTAGTTGGTACACAAACAGCTTAAATGTAAGTCCAATTGCTCCCTTGTTCTGGCTTAAGGCCCAAATTCGGGTATATGAGTTAGCATAATCAACTAAGCTTACAGTACAAGGCAAATCAAACCAACACATGTTTTGCTCATAAGGAAATAAAAGTGAAATGACCTTCTTTTCATATCTCGGCAATGTGAACTTTTGCAGCAGCATTTGAAGGCCTTCACAGGATGATCTTCATCATCGAAATCAATACCATAATCCTGCAATCATGCATAGCATAACCATAGTTGATACAGGAACACACTTTAACTCTGGTCGAAGCAAAAATTGGTGAAAAATGGTCAGTGAAATGAGGCAAATAAAGAGTCCCCGGTTTTTGCATGATTCTATAAGTTTATCTCAAACCATAGCTTCCCGGTGATAGGGAAATAAATCATATAACAGAGCACTGTGCTGAGGCCACAGTGAGCACTGATTGGAAAGATTGGTGTTAAAATGGAAACCAGTAATCATTTATCAGTCCATAAGGTGAAAAATGCTTTTCATCAGCAAGGGAGGACCAACGATGTCGAAAGAGCTCACTATAAGTGACAGAGGAACAAATAAGAGTCCGAACTAGGAGAGAGATTTGGTTTTTTCATAAACTACTTTATAGATAGTTTGTCAATACTCCTTACCCAATTCAACTCTTCAAAAGCACCAACTGTTCGGGTAGTGAAAAACGCAAGCTGCAAAAAAGAAGTCTATCAACAATTACGAGCCTCTTCATTCTAAAGAACATAATAAATATGCCACAACATTACACCAGAAAATCCTGCTTCTGCAATAACATAAACAAAGTCAAACCCAGTGATTCTCATACATGATAATAGTGTCGATCAGGTGTCTCTACTTCAACCGGAATATCAATCAAGTTTGCATCAAAACATCTGCAAAAATATGGAGAAAGCAAGGATGTCACAAACCGATGACACATAAGTAGTATCAAGTAACGAATGCCATGAATATATTTTGCAGAGCTTACTCTAATCTTCAGCTTAGAACTCAGAACAAGATATATACCATGGGTACTAAAAGTCCCAACTGACAAAATTGTCTTAGACAAGAGATATAAAAGAAGGCATATGCTAAAGAGAAATAAGCGATAACAGTCAGATTCTGTGGATTTCTAAAAGTATCGGCATGCTAATGGATAATAACTTTATAATGTTTGTATGAAGGTACAAAGTACCTATGTTAAAAGAAAATAGAATTGGCAATTAATGTTTTCTACAGGATATTAAGAAAGGGAGCCGTTTAGTGATTGCTATACCAGTAAATGTGATCATATTTTACAATGATAATAAGAGTTAATTTGTCATTATGGATCAAAACATTCTTCCACTCCCAAAAGTTCAAATAGGGTTTGCTGCAAAAGGTACTTCCAAACTCCCGTTAGGCTTCTCTAAAGCACAAGAAGTACTCAGTCCTATTCTGCCACTCCAGTGACCATGGGTGATTTTCTTCTTATGCGTAGTAATGTAACTCCCTCTTTTTAAAGGCAGCATATTAATTACCCAGTGGAATAGAAAGAGGAATAAGAAGAAGAAACAATATCAAACAAGGAAGAAAGCCTAGGTACAAAAACCAACAAATTGGCTCCATGGTGCAAAGGCCTAATCAAAGACAATCATCAAAGACATACCTGTGATTAATGAACCTGGCAACATTGCCATGATATGTCGCATCCAAACACAGAGCCTCTTCATCCTGCAAGTGTCCTTCTGATCCCCAATCTGCATCAAGCATTACTGGGTATGTATGTCTCTCATGAACATTTTTTTGCATATTACGATCATATAGCTCTGTATTTGTCACTATTTCCCCCACATATTCACAAACAAATGTTCCCTTAGGTAATTCCTCAAGTGTTCTGACACCCCAGCCTTTTCCTTCTTCAGTTAAGAAAACCTGAGGATAGAGGAAAAGCATATAGATAAAAGAAGCAACATAATTTAAACCTTCAAACTAGATTATCATGAGGAGGGAGAGAGCAGTAGGCCTAGATGAGTCGAGTATTTTCAAGAAGTTACAGACATTATAAGATACGTACTTCTATATTATGATTGTTCACCCAAATCATGTCATGAGCATTGAGCAATTCAGATCTTTAAGTAATTTAATGCATTTGATGTACGTATTAAAATTCTTCAAACAAAAGATGTTAACTTATACAATTGACCAACTGACTTAATCCCCTGAACCATGAACATTGGATGAAACAGTCAATTGCTGATATCTTGTGTATCTGGAAATAGCCAACCGACCAACTTTTTAACCCAAAAGAGAATGCTCAACCATAATTTTGCGTTCTTTATAACACAGGCACATTTACCATGAAACAGACAATAATTTACCGTAGTTGTGTAACTTTTTTTTCTAAAATAGTCATTCATTTACAGAGAAATGAGATATTTTACCATAATTCTATTTTCCTTTACCAAAGTTAAGACACATAACCACAAAATAAGACTTTCTACCATGATGCGTGACTAATATGGTAAACAAGGGCTATATATGCATCTTAATACGGCAAACCTAGCCAACAGTGGAGTAAAATATATATCACCTTACACAAATAATAATAGAGTGCACAAAAGTTTGAACATGATGGCCAAAGATCAATTATGAATGCTCTAGTAATCAGTTCAGATCAATTTGCAACTGAAAAGATGCTCGCACCAAATGATTTAAAGAAGATACTCACTTGCAACTTGCACGTTATTCCTCTCTGTACTATTCTATTTCCACAGTGCATATCACATCCACATTTTCTCCAGCATTCTTTAATGAACTTGCGAATCAGATGGCCCTTGCATTTTTCAGGTCTTGACTCATTCCTAGACCTCTCTATTGGGCAGTCTTGACAGTAAACAAAATCCTTCTCTTGGGGATTCACTTTTGTCGATTTACAAGATTCCAGAAACTCTTCCTTGAGCTGACCTACTGGTGTGTAGGCAAACTCCCCACCAGTTTCACGGGCACAAGCACATGGCAGTTTTGAGGAGAGACAGTTACCCATACAACTTGAACAGCAGTCCTCATCCGCAATACGAGCCAGTGAAATTTGCACATGAGCACTTTGGTAAATTATGTTATGTGGTATGTAATTAAAGGCAGGAAGTTGCTCATTGCTAGGATCATCTGCCAGAGAAATTTTCACTTTTTCAGCACCTTTTGTTATGTCAGTGAAGTCACTGAAACGGCCTTTTCTGACCAAACTGCAATGACGGCGACGAACATTGGCAGGACCGCTTGAACTTGAACTAGCAATTGGGTTTAAAACTTCTGAGTCCTTTCCTGAATAGCTTAGAACCTTTGTGTTTGGACCAGTAATCCCATTGGAGTTTGAGATATTTCTTATGATGCCAGGAGACGATTTACCTTCTGAGTCCAATGGAGAATGTTGCTCTAAGCATGCCATGCCAAACCAAATAAATCAGAATGGAAAAGAGTAAATAATTCTTGCAGAATGAAAACTATAACCTCTCGAGGCCTACTGGAACTGTTTCCTACAGAACATCAAGCTAGCCTGAATTGCAAACTTGCCAGATACCAAATTTTCTACCCAGGAAAATGAGAAGAATGTGTCCGTCCGACAAAACACAAGGTGTGCAACTAGTTAAAATAGTATTCTCCTAATCAACGCAGCATACTCAATATTTGAATTTGCTTCTCTAAAAAGGAAGCATGTAGACCAACTTAATTATGGTTTTCACCCGAGCAAAAAAGAACAATTACCATTGTCTCAATATCTGCTGAAAATGCCAAATAAATCTATTACAATCCTCAGTAATGAATGAACAGCTTGCTTCTCTTTTAGAAAAAGAAGCGCAAGGATTTCCACACAGTATGCATTCCAAAGATAAAAAATAAAATAAAAAAGATATAAGTACACCGGAAGTCCTAAAACTTGTTACCAAAGTGCAATTGAGTCTTAAAAATTTCAAAAAGTGCAATCAAGTCCTAAAACTTGTCACAAAAGTGCAATTGAGTTTTAAAACTTTCAAAAAGTACAATCAAGTCTTAAAACTTGTCATGAAAGTTCAATTGAGTCCTAAAACTTTCTAAAAGTGCAATCAACGGAAGGACTTGATTGGATCAATTTGACAAGTTTTAGGACTTAATTGCACTTTTGGAAAGTTTTAGGACTCAATTGCACTTCCTTGAAAATTTTTAGGACTTCCTATGCACACGGGGGACTTCAACTCTCAACTTGGACATCTGTATGAGTGTTCACACTATCAAAGAAACTCTTCCAGATGAACAACGAGAAGATCATAAACTACAACAGTGGCCCTCGCCTATCATTTACCCAAATATACATATCAAAGGCATAATCGACCTCCTCGCTAAAGAATATGCTGTAGCCCGAGTGCCAAACCTTATGGCAGATTGCATATAACAAATTACACTTACCTGAATGGCTGAGTTGGGTAGGCTCAATCAAAGGAGACAATGTTGCGACAGAACATGCTTTTGACCTACTAAGCTCTTTCTTACGAATTTTACCACGCAGACCTTCCACCGAAATCTGACCTAGTCCAACCTCCCCTGTTGAGTTGTCACTTAAAGTTGGAGAGGATGCTTTCCTAGAAGCCATCACGTCACTTTTCATCAAAGGATGAGAAGAACTTGTCTGCTTCGATGAGTTACTGTGCTGCACGTGAAGCAGTCGGGAATTATGGTCGATTCCATCTCTAAAACTTCGTTGTGGTGACTCCACAAATCCGTTGGAAGTTGATGGTGCATGATCTTCTGAAGCTACATTTTTCATACTAACAAAAACTCGGTTTTCCAGCTGTTCCAAGTGCAGCCTCTTAGATGGTCTTTCACAACCATCTTGCCCTGCAGTACTCCCATTTCCATCACCTATATTCTGTATGGAAATAAGAGAGAAATATTAATGAGAAAAAGTGAACACCACCAAGAATAAATAAAAAGTGTACATCGAGCAGGAGATGACAGAAGTGGAACAAAATGATCATGCATCTAAAACTAAGCAGTTACAATTACTTTCAAGTTTCTGAGATACCCTGTTAGGATACTTCATGAAACAAAAATAGGACTGTGATGAGCCAATAATGTTAATACAAAGTGATATTAGATGGAAGAACAAGTGCGGTGACCTTATTTTCTTTGGACTCATAATATGTATCTATGAGTGTCCGGAAATTCTCTCCTTCTATTAGTTCCCATTTTTTGTTGTAAACTCTTAAAAGCTGCTTCAAAATTGGCTTCACCTCCTCATCAGGAATGCCCAAAGCCCTCGTGGCTGCAAATGCCTGGCGCACCTTAACATCCGGAGCCATCAAGTGATCTAGAAAACCTACTTCTGATGATTATATCTTCTGGTTTACCACAATGTGACCTGAATTTAGAATGTCTATTAGATCAAAGTCAGAAAGGAAAGAACAGTTAATTAATAGGCAATTCATTACTCAGATGATTGAAAGAAGAAAAATAATAATCACCAAAAATAAATTTTATAGAGAGAAGTTAGTGCAACTAATAAGGCTCCACAAAGGTACCAGCGAGATCATAACACATTACACACAAGGGATTCACATTAGAGGTAATCACGCGTAGTGGCAACCAAGTCAAACTGCAATACATGAATTGCCATAAAATTGTTTATCATATAATAAACTGAGTCTCCTTATTCTTCAGATCCTAAATATTACCTTTTGCCTAAGTGAAGTAACAGTGGCCATGGTTATTTTAGACTTAAACTAGTAAGCATAAAAGGACCATATATCACAAACATTAACTCTACATGAACAACCACTACGACCTTCGTCAAAGAATGAGGATGTAAAGGCCTTAGTTTGGCCAGATAAAGTTCACTCGTAGAGATCATTGCTGCCATAATTTTCAGCATCAAAGAGTTTGACTTTATGTTAAGAGTGTTGAAGCCTCTCCTGGCATACAGTTAAATTGCTATTGACTTCCACAACGATCAGTTAAAAAGTTTCATCGTCAAACACAAACTTAGGAACTGGGAAGGAAACTCCACTTATCTATCACCAGAAGTAGTCCTCAAAATGCTAATGTCACATTTGGCAGCTCAAAGTTCTACTAGGATATAAATTCTTCCCTCAGTCTTTAAATGTTTCACTTTCCATGCAAGTAATAAATTGTTTGACTTTGCTTTGAGATCTAACCAGAAGACTAAGTGGTCTTTCCCATCATCGCTAGGCTAAAGACATGAGAAATACCGGTTTTGTAGTTTTGCTTCCACAAGATATCCAATCATAAGGTAAAGAAAGTAATAAAATGGTTTACAACACAGGAGAGAAAAACTTCCATTCCACATGCTGAACATCAATCTTGCATTCTCTTCACACAATTCAATCAAATGGCAGCCCCTTCACTAACTGAACACCGAATTTTGGCTGTAAACATCCTTGAAACAAATAAGAACCAATCAGAAAAAGCTTTGACCTCACAACTCTCAAGGTACTCAGCGAACTGCTTAGCATTTTCCAAACATCTGAAAAAGAAGTCTTCATGTAGCATTTCTATTGCAGTAACATGAAAGAAAACCAGGGAAGAATTCACTCTTCAAGCACAAAAATTTCAGCTTCTTCTATTCTGTATTCATTCAATTTGGAGAATGTAGCAACCCTATAACCCTCCAGAAAGAAGTTAAAGAAAATAGATCCCATTTCATTTGCCAATTTTCCCTATATTTTTAAGGAAGTAAAGTCCAGGTCCTGTCATCTGAAGCTATAGTGCTAAGGCAATTGCTTTCCATGGAAAGAACCATGAAGACAAGTCTCCACAAACATTCCAAAATATAACCAGAGATTACGTCAGATCTACACCATAGAATAGGAAAATCAAAGCCTTAGCCAGTACTGAGCCTTGTATAATCATTTAGAACTGGATTAACTAAAAATGATGTTATAATTTTCTTGACCCAAAACGCAATTGCACAAAATTTCACCTCCACCATCAAGCTTTTTTTTCTTTTTGTTGGGATCAAAACCATCAAGCTTTTCAGGTAGCCAGAAAAAAAAACGAGATTTTTAGCGTATTTGCAAAGTTTTTAGCTTAACTATGATACAAAAATTGACTCAAATTTAATTGAGAGTTGCCCTCTTCCTTACAGACAGATTTTGACTATTTTTACTTTTCTAGATCTATACATTTATCCCAAATATCTGTTCTGCTCTTTTCATCTTATCATCACCATGCCATAGATAGAATCCTACTAAAGAGAACTGATTGCCACATAAATGGAACCCCCGTGACTCTTTATACAAATCTCTGCTCATACAGCCAAGAGAAGCACAAAAATACGAAGCAAATCCAACAACAAGCTGCCTTCTGGATCCCCATGATGAGATTCCCGCTCTTCCTCCAGAACCACCATCCTTTCAACCAGTCCAATCACCAGCAAGCATTATGAAGGAACCAAGTTCTCTCACGTCACCACACCGACTCGCTTCAACCAACATCCAAGCACGCCAATATCGCACTCCCTTCAGAACGCGTATCGCCATCATCTCAAAACACGTGATCTCCTCCGACACACCCATCAAGTCTCGTCTTTTTTTTCTTTTCTTCAAGCAACAACATAGCAAAAGACCAAGCTTTCTCCGACAGCAATCAGACAAATCAAAAGCAGAAACAAAAACAAAAAAAAAATCGACATCACCGCAACCAGCAAAAAACACAGAGCACGAACAAAAATCCAACCACTGCCCCCCGGGGAGGAGCAGAGGCAGAGCTCGACCGCATTGACGCGCCCGCTCCCACATACCGACCTGTCGACAGCCTCGGGGGGCGCGCGCGGGGAACGCGAGGCGAAGCCGGTCCGGTCCCCCTCCAGAACGAGAGAAAGAAGAAGCCAACGCTGCCGATCACGCCATGCAGAGAGCGCTTCTCCGGTCAGAGAGCCTCCCGCCCCCCGCGGCGGAACCCGACCGCCGGAGGACCCAGCCACCGCCGCGATCGCCGCCCGGGCATGCAGCGGGCGGAGCCCCCCAACTCCGAAGGGGCGCGGGAATTCGATTCGACCGCGGGGGATGGGGGGGGGGGGGGGCCACCGTTCGCAAGCGACGAGGGTTTGGGCTTCGTCCGCAGCAGAGGAATTTGCAGAGTCGATGAAGTAAGAGAGAGAGAGATGAGAGAGACGAGAGAGGGGTTGGCGCATGGAAAGCGCGTGTATTTGTTCGGGAGATGTCACTCGGGTGCGGCCGAGATGCACCGGACGCCGCTTCCTGATTGGCCGCTCGAGAGGCGGGATCCCGCGTGGCGTCCGGTTCGGACACGCGTCGCGGCGCGGGATGCGGGAGCAGATTGCTTCCGGTGGACCCGAGCGCAGGAGAGCGGCGCCCCCCGGACCGGGCCGAGGTATATACATATATTGATTACCTTAGCATTAAGTCTCCCGTGTTTTTTCTAAAGGGGAAGGTAGGATTTCGTGGGCCCCCCCCCCCGGCCGGTCGACATTCCATGATTTATCCATGCAGCGCTTCCGCAGTAAGACATTGGAAATATTTTAAGGGCCAAACTATTATTTTAATTTCTGACCAAGAGGAAATATTATTATTTAATTAATTTGTTTAAATTTGGATGCCCGTCTGAGGTTCGTTATCATATTCGTCGGGTGACATTTTCGTGCGGCCCCGATCGGATTAGTAATCGTTTAGTTAATACTTTTTCATGCGAGCATGTTGAGATGAATTTTTTTTGATATTTCCTCTGTAAATCGTGGGTTAAGGATTCGTTTGTTTCGCGAAAAACATTTTCCTCATCTTCCGGCATTTCGTTCGCTTAGGAAAATGTTTTCCTGGTCAACGAAAATCTACGCTTAAATTCAAATAAATGATTTCCTCTTTGAAAAGATCGGAAAACATTTTCTAAAATATGACTAGGTATCGGCGCTTAGATCCAAAATTCTATGCTTTGACATGGAAACCCTAACGCTAGTTCTCGAGTCCCTAGCGTTCAAGACCAGGTCTCCGGCACCCGGGCTCGAGTCCATCGAGGCTGAGCCTGGGACCCTGGTGCCCGAGCCCGATGTCCTAACGACCACACCCGGGTCCATCGAGACTAGGCCCAAAGCTTGGTACCCACGCCCGATGTCCCAGCACCCGAGCCTAGCTCCATAAATGTCGAGTTTGGGTCCTCAATGCTCAAGCTCTAATCCACGTCACTTAGGCCCGGGCTCACAAAGGCTTAGCGTGGGTCCTCAGCGCTAGGGCTCGAATCCTTAGTTAATAAAACATCCATTCTTATAAATATTATTTTTTGAGAATTTTCAATTATTTTCTTTTTTCTTTTCTTTTTTTTCTTTTCCTTCTTCTTCGAGTGACTGGCCCCTAGCGAGGGAAGAGCCTTGCTAGATCGGTGAGCTCAAGGCCTCGCCAAAAGTCAGTGAGGTCAAGCTCGCTGATTTGGCAAGGCTCATCCCTCGCCCGGGGCCGATCATTGGCCATTGCCGTGGTCGTCGATCAGCCGAAGAAGAAGGAAAAGAAAAAGAAATAAAAAAAATTATTAAAATGAGCGGATAGAGGAAAATCAAAGATTTTCCATACCAAATAGTGAAAAATGTTTTCCAGTTTGTTTTCAAGTTTCAGCAAAATGTCAAAAATATAGTCATTTTCCTGAAAAATGACTTCTTGAAACATATTAAAATGTCACATTTTCTGCGAAACAAACAGAGCTTAAATTGTAATTTAAAGGTTAACCAAGTAATCAAATGGTGATTTCTAATATCTTGCACTCTTCAAGAATTAAATTTTTCCATCTATATGAATACTCCGAGTGCTTTCTTCATATGTAACGAATGTGTTCTTTTACGAATTTTAGCATGTTGTGCCCGCTAGAACGATTTGGATGGTCAATTCCCTAGTTTTTATATTGGCAAAATATACACTAAGTTCCGCAAAATATACACTAAGTTCCACAAATTACCATCATCTTATAATTATATGATTTGTTAGAGATATATTTAAGAGATTCTCTATATTTTTCCAGATTATTTATATCTCTTAGGATTGTACATGTATCTCCCTTGATTGTGCATATATTAATTCTAATTGATTGTCTTATTGCTTTAGATAGTTATCTAGTAAAGTCGATTCATCTACTCGTTATCAAAATATACAAAAATTACATAATTTTCCCTTCCCATATTCTTATCTCAGTATAGAGGTAGAGATCCTTATTAATATTTGAGTGTGCTGCACACCCGGAGCACACTTGAAGCTCACTTTGCATTTTGTGTAATTCTCTTCTCCAATTCCTCAACATTGTTTGTTGCATAAATTGGTGACATTTACAACCATTTCCTTCGGTCTTTCCAAGCATATTGGCAATTATGACTTTACCAAGTTGTTCACCTTCATGGTCCTTTGAGTTTTACCAAACATCCTTGTTAAAGACTTGCTCATCATCACCAAGTCCGTCCAATTGTTCATCAGATTTTGTTACCTCCAAATCATCACGAACATCCCTGTTTCACCCTCGATCAAAAATCTTTCAAGATGTTTACCTTATCTCAAAATCCTTCCTGCTTGTAGACATCTCAACACCGAACATATCATTCACCCCTAATATCGGCAAATCACTCTTACAATGACAGAGCCCTCCTTTTATCAGCTCATCAGGTTAAGACAATATCCACATAACCAGCTTGTGTATATATCACCTGATGCCACTCAATCAAAACACGCGTTAGTAGCATTTAATTATTTTGCCATCTTCAAAACATCATAAGAGATTTTCCCGTCAAGAGGAAGCGGAGAGGGAGAAATGGAGCAACTTTCGTTCTTTAAAGAGCGAAGAAAAAGAAAAGACGCAGCGTAGAGCGAGAAACGGTGTGTCAGTAACAAAGCTTGCATTGCTACTAGCAATAAATGGGTCATGAACCCATATATGACCCATTTAAAAATAAATGGGTCATATATGGGTCACTTTAATTTTAAAGAATCAAACTTAAATGGTTTTAAGTTTTAAGGCTTGAAGATAAATGGGTCTAAATGGGTTGAGTTTGGAACCCAAGTCCAACCCACTTACTATACCAATCCACACTCTCTCTCCCTCTTTACAAAAATGTTTTAAAAAAATCGAAATTTAATTATTTTTATTTTTTATCTTTATCTTTTATTTTTCTTTTTTCTTTTCTCTTCTTTCTTTTTCTTTTTCTTTTTCCGGCCGGTGGTTGGCCACGGCGACCGGCCACCGGGGCGGAACGACCTCGCCGGAGGCCGGCGAAGCTCGTTCTCGCCGGCCTCGGGCGAGGCTCGAGCTCGCCGGCCTCGGGCGAGGCTCGAGCTCGCCGGCCTCGGGCGAGCTCGACCTCGCCGGATCTGGCGAGGTCGAGCTCGCCCGAGGGCGGCGAAGCTCGTTCTCGCCGATCTGGCGAGGCCGAAGCCTCGCCGGCCTGGCGAGGTCGAGCTCGCCCGAGGCCGGCGAGCTCGACGCTCGCCAGATCGGCGAGGCTGGAGCCTCGCCCGAGGCCGGCGAGGCTTCGGCCTCGCCAGATCGGCGAGAACGAGCTTCGCCGCCCTCGGGCGAGCTCGACCTCGCCAGATCCGGCGAGGTCGAGCTCGCCCGAGGCCGGCGAGCTCGACGCTCGCCAGATCGGCGAGGCTGGAGCCTCGCCCGAGGCCGGCGAGCTCGAGCCTCACCCGAGGCCGGCGAGAACGAGCTTCGCCGGCCTCCGGCGCGGTCGTTCCGCCCCGGTGGCCGGTCGCCGTGGCCAACCACCGGCCGGAAAAAAAAAAGAAAAAGAAAGAAGAGAAAAGAAAAAAGAAAAATAAAAGATAAAGATAAAAAATAAAAATAATTAAAAAGCAAAGAGAACCTCAATTTTAAAGGAAAAAGAAAAAAATAAAGGAAAAATAAAAAAAATAAAATAATAATTAAAAATTCGATTTTAAAAATAAAAAAAATATTAATTTTTTTATTTTCTTGGATAATGACTTTATGGAAAATAATTTTTAGAAATGTTACATTTTTTGTAAAACAAACAGAACCTCAATTTTAAAAAAAATTATAAAATTTTTCACTAACTTTGTATTGCATAATATGGGTCGGATCGGGTATGGGTTGGGTATGGGTCGGGTCGGGTATGGGTCGGGATATTTACACTATAAATAAATGGGTCATAAACGGGTTAATGGGTCAATTTGGGTCGGACCATTTATGACCCGACCCAAACCCGACCCGACCCACCCATTTAACGGGTCTAATTGAGGATGCGGAAGTGGTTTCGAGTGAGGCTGAAGCACCCAATTCAGTAACTTTGGCGACGACAATTCTTCTCTGCAGATAACATGATGGTACCACCATGGAAAGCGTCGGGGCCATGATGGCTGCATTGTGAGACCGTGATGGTCGCGATGAACCGACATTGGTTGGGTTCATGTAATTACACAATTAAGAGAGGGAGAGACAGATGTCATTGAGGATGACAAGTGGCGGTGTTCGCTAGCTGTATTGGCCGCGAGAGATGGTGGCCAAGAGCAATGTAGCAATGGTAGGACGTCAAGGCTAGCTCAAATAATAAAGAAGAGGAGAAAAGACTGAGAATTGACCGGAGATGAGAGCAGTGGCAGATAGAGACGAAGGCTGCATTTGGTTCGATTTTGAGGAAAGTTTTAGGAAAAATGCAAAGGCTTTTAGATTAAAAGGATTTTTCGAAATATAAATAATATTTGGCACTAGTGCATTGGGAAGTAATTTTGATTTAAATAATGTGGGGGAAAAAATCACACTTTTAAAGGATTTTTACTTTTTAAAAAAAAATAAATCTCAAACCCTTCGTTAGACGTTAGCGAAGGGCTCAGACCGCCATTGCTTGAGGTGGCACGATCTCAAGCGACCCCAGCGGTCATCGCGCGACCCGTCGCATGACCTCAAACGAGGCTTGCTGGCAGCGTCGCACAAGCTGAAAATGTTTGAGGACATTTTTGGAATTTTGAAAGTCTAGTGATGGTAAAGTTGGAAGGAAAAAAATACATTAGCAATCCGAAAATGTTCAAAGCCCAAAACTGGGTAAAACTTGCATTAGGCTAAGGACCTTCCGAGGACTTTAGAAATACAATGCATCTTCAAAAAATTTTGACAATTGTTGTTGATTTGATTGGAATGTCTGATGGGCTTGAGCGTCCTAGGCATTTTGATGTGAAGTGTGCAGGAGTTATGGTGGTTTCGGGAGCGCTTGGCCATTTTGTGTATCATAGAGAGCTCTTACCAAGATTGGTGGAGGGGTCATGGAATGGGACGAATACTGGAAAAGCTTGACATGATGAATTCTGCAAAACTTGAACAAAATGAAAACTGCAAAGCCTGAAGAAAAGAAATCTGGATGATGCAGATTTCCAAGCATTTCAAGAAGAGGAAGAAGAGAGATCCCATAGCCCACGTGAAGCTCTCCAATCATTTGAAGGACTGAGATTATTTTTTTTAAGTATAAACAAGCCATGTAGGCATTATTCAAAAAAGCCACATGAGATATATTGCTGAAATATTATTGGAATTTATCGATAGAGATACTTAAACGATCGTTTTACTTCAATGTGGCACTAAAATAATCCGGCAAAAAAATTTTAATATTAAAATGAGCACCGTACGAAAGTTATAATATTTGTAAAATTATTTTCGCGATACTTACTTATCCAAGTAGACTTACGTCATCATCAAAGAGAAAAAGAAATGTTACTACAAAAGATGAAAAAGGCATGGATCAAATTTTAATGACAACACACTTTAATATGAACAGTCACATCCATGAATAGTGAAATCCGCCCTTCCTAACAAGTTGACCCTCATAAAGAAAGAAAGAGACGTATCAGTCATATCCAAAGCCAAATAAATCGATATTAGTCCCCAAGAGTCATATCTACTCCATCTGCATCAATGTCTCTCTCTCCCTCTCCTTTCAGCCCGAGCGAGACTAGAGAATAGCCAAAGGCCCATTCGTCTACCAGAAGAAATAGGCTGCGTGTAGCTTGGAAGACTCTGAGTTCTTCTCAACAATCTGCAGCAAAAATCATGTTGGTGCACTTGTTTAAACAAGAAGTTCGATTCGATGTCATGAGAAAGCTAGCATGTTTGAGCGACCAAAACGAGGGTATTTTGTGTATCCAATACGAAAGAAAGATTGCTTGCGTAAAACTTTCTTTAGACGAGCGATGCATGCGCGCTCACCTTCGTCTTTCCTGCCGCACGACCTGAGAAGCATCAAAAAGAGAAAGCCTAGCACCAAAGCTCCAGCTCCTCCCAGCACGATCGCTATCTGTTTTCCTGTTTCTTCACCTCCGCGCCCTCCTGTTTCAACACAAACCTTGCGTGAATTGCAGCCATCCAAGGCACGTTTTATTTAGGAATAAGAAATAGTAAAATCTGGTCACTATAAAGGATGAGAAAATATAAGTAGCAGGTTACAAGATTGTGTGTTTTTATTCATTCTCGGTACCTCGAGAATCTAACTTTGTATAGGTCGCCTATGAGATATTGCATGCATGTCGTATATCTTGTAATGACGTGGTGTAACTGGCCAATCTATAATCGGACCTATTTCAATTATCACGGATTTCGCTACAAGTGATCTAGTCCTTGGACACAGATAAGTATGACAATTTACCTGGATACAAACTACCGCCGTTGCCTCCGCCTCCGCCTCCGTCTATGCCTCCCCCTCCCCCTCCCCCGTAAAAATACTGAAACCTCACTGAACATTGGTCGAGAAAAACCTCACCGGTGACCGACTGTGGGCAATCCTCCTTCACCACCTCCACCGCCGCGTTCACGCACTCCCCGCAGTCGCACGGCCCCAGATCGGTGTCGCACTCCGCCTCCACCATGAACGGCCCGTACTCCGTCTGGTACCTCCCTCCCTGTCCCTCTCTCCCCTGCACCACGCCCTCCTCGAGAGCTTCGAACGCCGCGTCTCTCTTCTCCTCGAACCCTTCGATCCCCTCCACTTCGCCCGACACCTCGCAGTTCTTGTGATCGATCCCATACTTGGATACACCGCCCCCACCACGTGGCAAGATCTCGGCCTTCCGGAAAGAGAACTGGTCGGTCTCGTATAGGAGGTAACACCCAGAGAGCCGAATCTTACCCGCGATTGACTTGCTGCAGAGAGTATGTGATATCTTGGGGATTCGAGCGATGCACTCGTGGCACTGGTGGTCGGTGAGAGCGGCATTGCACTGGAACCGGCCGGAGACCCCGGAGAGAGAGTCGCCAACGGTGGCCTTGTAGAACTTGGATCGGGAGGAGTGAGAGACTAGTTCATCGAATAGGTTTGAGAGCGTTTGGGAATGAGGTGATTCATCTGAGTCGGTGAATGTGTCGCTAGAGCAGTTGTTGTACACAAACGCGGTGTAGTTCGCGCTTGGCTTAAGTAGACCCTTGGTGCAAGGTATGACAAGCCCTAGAACAACAGAGAAAACCAGCAGAGAGAATGGAGAGAACGTTCCCATTAGATCAAGATTTGAACCAGTTCTTGTGGTGACGATGGACACAATTCATGGTGGTGAGGAAGAGAAGTGAGCAAATGAACCAATCAAAACTTCTTTAAATGTAATAATAGAATAGTATGGATTGGTGAATGTCATGTGGTTTTATTAGATGTTGGTGGATTGGAATAATGTTTTCTTGCCAACCCTCATCTAACCATCGCTACTTTTTGCTGGTTTCTCCATTTGGATTGGCAAAGACCGCAGGAACGAACACAAGCACAAGCCGTCAAATGAAGTCGGGAAGCATGGCTCGTGCCGTCATGATTTGTTCAAGAAATTTTAATGGAGTGGTTGATCAATACACACCAGTTTTGCTAATTGGACCGTGCTTAAGTGGAAGTTACTGCAGTTTTCCCCAAGTTTTCGTGTGCAACACAGCAAGCATCTAGTGGGGATATATTCCACTTCCACTATGGATTAGGATCGATGGGCTGGTGGTATAGATTGATAATTTCTGAAGTGCGAGGTTGCCAGCTCGCTTGATTATGATAGCTGGCCATGTATCTTGCTCTAGTAAAATGAGTTCTAGATCTCTCCCTCGTCGGTGGGGCTATGCTAATGAAGCTTGTCTGCCCCCAATGAGTGACAATCTCTCTACCATCTTAAATCTGGACATTCAAGGTACAAGACACTTGTGATAAGTCCGAAAGTAAATAGTTAGACCAAGTTTAAGCTGATTAGTGCAGGGAGATCATATGAATTTAAAGAGCAGTTAGGGCCCGATATCAAGCGATTTGGAACAATATTTTAATATCCCATTTCACGTGCAAGCCAGATCATGAGCGGCACGAGGCATTTTGACCACAACACTAATGGGGGTGGATGCACATTTGTAAAAGAGACAACACTGGCTTTGATTCCATGTTAATATTTAGGGTCAAAGAAAAAATAATGACAGAGTGTTCATGGTGAAGTACGTTCCCAACTAAGAAAAAAGATCAACAGCATGTGAGAAGGTGAGAACACTACTCCGCGTTATGAGATGAATCACATACGGTCGTTAAAATTCGAACGGTCTGTTACATTCAGCTTTCCTCTTACGTGTAACCTGATATTGACCCGAGACTGCGGCATAAGAATTCATTGTAAATGGAGGGACAAAAATAAAATGTTCAGAAAGAGACGTACTCAAGACATTTCGTTACAATACGAAAGATGGATTTTCAAGGACAATAAGCTTGAGTTAGCCAATAGATGAACACATGATTTGGTCTTTAATTTTAATGTGACGGAGGTTATGAAGGACATGTATGGCCCATCAAACTGATTAAAAATATGGAACAAACCCTACTATCAAACTCCAGCCGCAAACAACATGGCGGCACGCATCCATCGATTGGGTGCTAGTCCATCGAGTGACCTGCTTTTCCCACCCAATTTGCATGCCTTGGGTTGTTCTTTTGTGCCTGTCTTCTTCGCCTGCACGAACTCCATCGATGATGGACTTACAAAACAGCCCAAGTTGCTAGTCGCTGAGGCAGGAAGGTTAGAGAAATAAGGCAAAAGTGACCACATCCCTGTGCATTTCCTTGTCTGATTTGGCTACCCGATTCGATTGCTTACGAGAGAGAGGGGGCTTTCCAATTGACATCGAGCAGCTAATACTACGGACTGCTCAAGTGAAATTTCGGCATTTTGGGAAGGAACCCACTATTTTAACTGAACAGGCCTAGCAGCTTGTGAAAGAAACTGGGCCTTCCCTTCATGTTAGACCAAACTTTGGTGACCAAACTTTCCTGCCGTCCAAATCGTGGCTCGTGCTCAAAAAGCTCAAAATTGATTTGGTGGTATGTCTTCCTCTCCCTCTTCTTCGTTGTCGTGAAGTGGGGGGGAGCCTTTCGAAAGTCAGTTCGGGCGGGCCTCCAACTTTATTTTTAGGCCAACCCCGCAAGTAATGTCTCCTCCTTTTTTTTTTTTATCTTTGCCAGAGACTTTTCATTCGTGTAATTATTTTTTTTTTTTTGCTAGAGCTATCCCCGGTCGTGTTTTCGCCATTTTAATAGTAGAGTCAAAGTATTCGAGGTCGTTCGTGCTGAGTCGAACCTTCTATTCCGTGCGACCGACATCCGTTCGTCTTGTTACCTAATTCGGACCCGTGCATGCATCGGAAAGAGCGCATCGGAGTTATGTCACGGCGCAGCTTAGGAAGCACGGGCACTCTCCGGGGGGCCTCCGTATCGTGCCGGACACGTGCCGGACGTGTCGGATACCGACACTCGTCCGACGCTCTTTTTTTATTATTTATTTATTTATGTATTAGAATCAAATTAATTTGATTGCAATAATCATAAAAGTGATCATTTATCGCGTATATATAAAAATATAAATTTAATATATAACGTAACCCAATGTGTCGGAATTTTCATTTTGTTTAGAAATGACGTGTCGGCGTACCGTGTCGTGTCGTGTCACGTGTCACGTGTCGGTGTCGATGCTACTTAAGCGACGCTTGTAAATGCTATTTACCCCGACGGACGGTCAGTATATCTCCCGTGTCTGGAGCTCCTCCAACTGGATCTGACCAAAAACATTGGTGCGAGGATGTTTTCACCCGTTTATCTTGTTTTTTAGCTTTAGGAAAGAGCATCACAAACGTGCAAGATGCGGACAAGGACATCCTCCTTGCATGATAGTGAACAAAGAGCTCCTTGTGGACCCAAATATTGGTAAAAAGGTAAAATCTAGGAAATCCACATTTCACTGGAACAGGACAATATGAAGGCCCCCCATCCTAACCAGAAATTCAAAGAGAGCATAATTCACAATTTTTTTTAATATAATTTTGAATTTTTTTTCATAGAGCCAGTCCCTCCCTCTTTTCTTTAACCAATTTATGGAGCCTGACCCCACCATCAATTCCTTGTTTCCCCCATTGCTGAAGCTGTTGGATATTGAAATGAATCTTGAAGATTTGGCCACTATTCGTGATGTAAATTTCACAGCCTCACCTTTTTGAATTGAGAGAATCTCAGCTACAGCTCCTTCCAATGTATTGAAACTGAAGAGGGTGATGGTGAGCAACCAAACCCATATTCTCAATTAATTTAGTGATCAGGAGTTTATAATATTGACAAGTCTAGGCTACTTGCAATTTCCTTTTATTTTGTTTCCCTCTCGATTAGCTCCCGATGGTGGAATTTGGATTTCACCGGCTATAATAACTCATAAAAATATACCGGTTGCTACAAAAAAAATATATGTATACTTGTATTTTGATTTTTTTCAAAATTTCCTAAATAAGTTCGTATATATTGAAAGAGTTTGAAAACGCAAACCTTTTTTAGGCTGGTCCATATACAGAGACAAGTTTAACTTCATCTTATATATATCTATTAAAATTTAAATTTAAGGTTGGTCAATGCAATTGCTTGAGTTAGCTGCAAGCCGCCAATGAGTGATCCTTGCGTACCTAACTTTCCAACCCAAAAAGGAATAAAGAAAGGTCAAAATCAGCATATATCATCCACGTATGTTTTAGCCAAATGGCCAATTCAGTAAGTCTTTATCATCACTCTGCAATCATGTACTAAAGCTCCTTTTGTTTTTGTGAAGACGAATAATTTTAAAAACAATACCACCGGTATTGCTCGAAATAAATAGCTAATGAATAATGTTTTCGTTATCGATAATGATTCATGTTTAAATAATTCCGTAGACGACGGGAATATTTTTCGTTCGTTTATATTTGAAAGTAATTCGAGTGATTAACTTTTAAAAAATATTTTTCAGATCGTTCGTTCTCGTGAAACAAACCGAATGATTTTGCACATAGTAAATAATTGGCGTGACGTGCAATCGGAAATCGTAGTTAGGCACAACAACTAGATGGGCCTCCTCCTCTTTTGATGATTAATTAATTAAAACGTTAATTAACTCCGTATGGGGCGGTCTAATTTAGGGGGTGCTCATCTCCAGTGTTATCTTAAAAAAGACATTCCCCCAATTAAAATATCTGATCCTAGGAACAGGCCGATCATTAGATAATGGGACAATTGCATGATTGTTCATACGCATGATTGCTTCCTAATAATAACCGACAAAAGAAGTCGTGATTTGACTACCCATTTTGTCTCTTTTTCTAGTCTTTCTCCCTTGATGATTTGCATAATATCTATAGAGTTAATACCCAAAAAATCTAAAAAATTTATCCCAAATTAATCGATAGACTTGCGACAAATTTACCCTCCGTTAGTTAAGTTGAATTAATATCACGAAAAATCACAAATTTATACATCTATGACAAATAGATGGTAACTAACGGAGGATAAATTATCACAAGTGTATCAGTTTAGGATTTATTATATGTGTACTAGTTTATAATTTTTCATGATATTAACTCATATATATATATACATAATATTTTTTTTCATGACATAAATCCAGTGGATATTTCCAAACTCTCATTTAAATGAAGCACCGACGTCTCATCTGTAAATTGGGTGACCTTGAAAATGATTGGATGATAAAATAAAACAAAAAAAATTTGAATTTCGGGAGAATATGCTTCTTAAATAAGAATCTGATGCTTATTGATTCCTTCACCAGAATTACTATGCTTTTGGGGAAGCATGGCTTGTTTTGTTTTCTTTTTCTTTCCTTTTGGAGAAAATAAAAAAAGATAAAATAAAAAGAAGAAGAAGCACCCATCCCCAGTCACACCTTCCCCAAGATCAAAAGAAATGCACGATAGGATTAAAACATTTTTAAAGTAATCTCTATACTATATACAATAATCTCTACATTTTTCTGACACGACACGAAAACACGACTCGACTATGACATGAACTCAATGAGAGAAACCCAAACTTGACATGACGCGATATGGCTTAGCTCAGCACCGTCAAGAACCGGCACATTTTCATCAATTCTTAATGAAAATCACACCGAATCATTTTTGCAATGGCACATAGTACCCAGTGGGATCATTTCAAATTTAACTCATCTTTCTAATTTCAAGCAGGAATCACGGAGGAGGGTGAAATAAAGAGATAAGTCTCCACCTACAAATTCAGCTTCTCGTTGGACGCGAGATTGAGAAATTTCGTAAAATCCAATTCGAATACGATACTTACGAAAGGGCCTCGAAAAAACTTTCGAGCGAACACGCTCTCCGCACACCCAAATAGAATAATGCAATTTCCAAAGAGATAAAAGTGACTTTTTGGGGGGTCGAATTTACGGTAACTTTTTTTTACTTCGAAGTACTCCGGATGCAGGCTCCTTTTTCTCATGTCACATCGAAATTTACCCTGTCCTTACATAGTGGGGGTTCACTTTGAGAGGTAAATTAAAAAAAAAAAAGTGAATTCGACTTTCAATGTCATTTAAAGAAGGCTGGGATTTTGAAGTGAAATAATGAAATTAAATAGAGATAAAAAAAAATAACGAGTTATTAGGTTGCGCTCCCCTGCTCACATCAAAAGGTCGTTGAGCATTTGAAAGCTTGAAGCCCAAAAAGAAGAACAATCACTACTGAACCCAAAAAAAAAAAAATTTAGAAATATTATAAACCACGCAATAAATTTAATAAATTGTACATAATAAATTAAATTATTTATACATTTCAATCATTCTGGGAGCTCTGCTTCTCTCGTCTCGTCTCCTTCAGCCTTTTCACTCCAACCCAAAGCAAAGCAACCTCTCTCTCTCTCTCTCTCTCTCTCTCTCTCTCTATCTCTGTGTTGGACTTTGAAGAAAAGCATGGCGATTTCAGTGAGCAAGCGACGGCTTTCTTGAGAATTCGTCTCGGCCCTCTCGTGGGTGTCTGCTCCGGCTTCGTGGGTTCCCCGCGTATCGGCTCCCTCTGCCCGGAGAAGCAGGCGTATGTGTTCGGTCCTCCCTGATCAGTTTGCCTGAGGGTCTCTGGGGGTGATGCTGAGCTTCGGCTTCGAAGCTGCAGAAACGCCGGGGCTCTCTTCTATCTCTTTTCTGGGGAATTCACCGTGCGTGCTGCTCCTTGGTGGAGCTGTGACGAGCGGGGGTGCGAAGAGAGGGACGGAGCTGACGGGTCTTCCGGGTCGATTCGGCGGCTGATCATTTGGGAGTCCCGGAATTTCTTTTTTGTGGGTTTGATCGAGCGATCGAAGGAAATGTTTGGTTGCGAGTGTACTTGCTGGGAAGATGTCTGTGAATTCTGTCCTCTGGAGCCGGACCCCTTCTCTCTGCCGTCGCCTATGCCCAAGTGGCCTCAAGGTGCGCTTTTTTCGCTTCTTCCTCCTTAAATTTGCTCAGGAAATGAGGAAAGGTTCCATCTTTCTGGGAGCAAAATGCGTCTTGGGTTCTGGGTGTTGTTCGTTCTGTTCATGCTATTGATGGGTTCGTGTCCATGCTTTTGATGGGGTTTTGGATCTTGGTGATTGATGTAGAAGTTTGGTTTCGGTTAGCTCCGGAGTTCTCTTCGTTCACGGCTTTTATTTTATTCATTTAATTTTAGTATTTCTTTTTGGGCAATGCCATTGAGGTTTTCAGTCATCTGCTCTGTGTTGGATATTGGACTATTCGCCGGATGTTCTCTCTCTCTCTCTCTCTCTCTCTGACACACGACCAATCACACACGTGTGTTATAGATATTATGTGTATCCTGGTGAGGGAGGTGTGTGCGCTAGATCTCAGAGTTCAGCTGGAAAGTAGGAGGAAATTTGACTATCAAGTTGATCACTGGATTGGATGTGAATTGGGTTTAGTTGCTGAATTCTCTCTCCATTTTAATCTGATAGTCCCTGCTAGTCATCCCGTGATAAAAATTCGCGTGCTGTGAGTCAAATTCACTGCTTTTCATTTGTTACTCGCCACTATCGACAGCTAGCAAACTGATGGATCTTGGAAGCAACTGTCCATTTTTTATTGAAACTATTGCTAAATGCCCTTACTTCATTTTCATGCTCCAAGCTCTGTTCTTGCCCCCCAGCAGGACTACGAGTATCAAAGCATGGAGGTTGAGAAAATTTTCGTGCCCATTATAATGATATAATCTATTGCAAATTGTAATCTAATTGAAGGCTTCACAGAGAACATGTTGAACTTATGTCCTTTTCCAAAAAGTTTGCGGTTCTACTTCATATTCTATTGACCTCTTCAAATTGCCATCTTTGTAGGCAAGGCTTTCGGTTCCGGAACAATACGACTAGGTGATATTGAAGTACTTAAAATTACTGAGTTTGAGAGAGTCTGGAGCTGCAGCCTGTTGCGTGCGAAGGTACATGGAGTCACGTTTTATAGACCTGTAGGGATACCAGACGGATTTCATTGTCTGGGTTACTACTGCCAGCCAAATGACAAGCCATTTAGAGGCTATGTTCTTGTGGCTCGTGAAACTGTCGACCACGGCGGTTGTTCTGATCATAGCCATGTCACTCATCTAAGCTCCCCAGCCATGAAGAAGCCGCTCAACTACAAACTAGTATGGAAAGCCGACTCAGATCAAAATGGTTCTGGATACTTTTGGCTACCAATTGCACCCGTGGGTTATAGAGCCATGGGCATCCTTGTTACTGACAGTCCGGATGAGCCTGATGTTGATGAAGTCAGATGCGTACGAGAAGATCTCACGGAGGATTGTGAGGCCTGGGACCTGCTGTTTAACGTGCAACCAAAGAATGCTCGATACCCATTTCGTATATGGACCACGCGGCCCTGCAAGCGGGGAATGTGGGGAACTGGTGTTTCTGTTGGTACATTCTTCTGTGACTCATTCTTCGGTATAGAGGAACAGCTAGATATAGCCTGCTTGAAGAATGTCGATCGCACATTGCATGCGATGCCAAATTTAGACCAGATACATGCACTAATAAGGCATTACGGGCCCACTGTTTTCTTCCATCCTGATGAGGTTTATATGCCGTCTTCTGTACAATGGTTTTTCAAGAACGGAGCACTCTTGTATGAATATAGACAAGATCGAGGCGAACCAATCAAGTACGATGGTTCGAATTTGCCTTGTGAAGGGTGTAATGATGGGGAATTCTGGATAGATTTGCCAGATGATGATGAGGCAAGAAATCGTGTCAAGGATGGAGACCTGGAGAGCGCGGAGCTCTATGTACATGTTAAACCAGCACTTGGAGGTACATTTACCGATATCGTGATGTGGGTCTTCTGCCCTTTCAATGGACCTGCAACCCTGAAAATAGGCTTAATGACTGTTCCAATGACCAGGATAGGGCAGCATGTGGGCGACTGGGAGCATTTCACTCTCCGTGTGAGCAACTTTACTGGAGAATTGTGGAGTGCATATTTCTCCCAGCACAGTGGTGGTGGATGGATCAATGCGTCTGACTTGGAGTACATTGAGGGGAATAGGCCAATGGTTTTCTCTTCTAAATGTGGTCATGCGAGTTTCCCACACCCTGGGACCTATCTCCAAGGATCGTCCAAACTGGGAATAGGAGTGAGAAATGATTGCGCTAGAAGCAATTTCTATTTAGATTCCAGCGAGAAGTATCAGATTATTTCAGCAGAGTATCTTGGTGATGGTGTAGTAACCGAACCTTGCTGGCTACAATACATGAGGGAGTGGGGTCCGACCATCAAATACGACTCAAGATCTGAAGTTGATAAGATAATAAATCTGCTCCCTTTCTTTGTGAGGTTCTCTGTGGAGAACCTCTTCGACTTGTTTCCGACGGAGCTTTATGGCGAGGAAGGGCCAACGGGACCCAAAGAGAAGGATAACTGGGTTGGAGATGAGAGGGACTAGCTTGATATTCATTAAATTGTTTTGTCATGCACAAGAGGAAGTGGTTCTGGCACGGCCAGCTCTGAAGAACTAGCTTGCTAGATCATGCACACGGATCGGAGCATCTGAATTAAGAAAGCAAGTTTGTGTACCTATGGGAAGGAATCATTTTCCACTCTTTCAAAGGAGTGCCACCCACTTAAAGATGCTCCTCAGTCGTGATGCAACTGCATTCATACATGAGAGGGGTAGAGACGGTGTGTGTTGTTATTTGAAAGGAGGGTATGTGCCTGCTTTGATGTAGAGATTTCAATCATCTGATGAAAATCAATTCCCCAGTTTCTCTGATAAAGCTCGCTCAGGTCTAATAAGAGAGTTGTAGAAATATTACTTTTCTTTCGGTGCCATTAGCCATCATATACTGATATGGGAAGTTAGAATTTGCGTCCACATGAAAAAATTGCTTTCAATTATGGCCCTTTTGATGCTCTTTTCCCTCCGATCGACAACTTTGGAGTTGTGACCTCCGTCTTCTTCAGGTAACTGAACCTCTAAAGTAGTACATATTTCAACCAAATCGTCACAGATGAGACTGTCATTGAGCTCTTGCTAGTATAATTGCGCAGGATCCGAACTGCGTCACTTGCTAAAATCATGTGTAACGGTCATACGACAGGCAAGCAATAGACATTGGGTAATAGTGAGTTTGACATTGCTCGGACTCAAACAATGAAGCCCAAATAAAAAGAATGTCTACATTTTGAAGAACCATACTGACCCTAAAATTTCCAATTGCGTTTTCTTCTGTTTATCACACAGAATCCTTCGAGATGGATGATCCACCTACCCTTTACAAAAGGCCTACTCCCGCACCGTATAGAGATCTAGAGTGAGTCAATTTACAAATTAGCCACCTTCTCTAGTTTCCGATAACCAAAAAAGGGAAATTCCTGTATTTGGCAGGAAGTTGGCAGCTGATATCAACAACTACTCCTGCAACTTCGCCAAAACCGACAGCTACTGAAATTTAAACTCTGGCAAAGATTTTAACTCAAGATGATGCCATCATCTGGCCTGTTTACAGTCCCTGTCCAACGCTTCCCTGCTTATTTCCTGTGCACACTCTCCACATACGGTGCTACAGCCAATTTTTGTGCCCTGACTTCTAAGGGTCAGCAAATGTGAAAGATTAGTGCATTTTCGCTGCACAATGTGACTCCTTAAACTACCTTTGTTTCGTGATAAGGCAGTGGTCTCGCTGGTAGATGACGGCACACAAGCTGCAACCGGCTTATCAGTTGCAAAAACATCCCCAACGGGAACGCGTTGCACTTCCTCCCATTCCAATGTTTTCCGATATACCTCCCAAGCCCTATCTTGCTCCTCCTTGGTAAGTTTCTCCTCTTCGTTCTCTTGCAAAAGGGTCTCATGTTCGTGGTAATTGGTAATCCACCTAAGAGAAGGTGATTTATCTAAATTAGACCTACTCTGTCATCTATCATAAACCTGAATGATTACCAAATCTGTAAAAAACTCAGGAAACAGGCACCCATCAAAGTTCTCAGTAAAATTATAGTCTACCTCGAGTGATGCTTGCCAAGTAAACTATCCATTATTTTGTCGGAGGAGCAGCTTCCACAGGAAGAAGACTTCTGCTTCAGGGAATCTCCAACTGGGAAGGCCAGACCCAGCTTGCTAGCATCACCAGCTTGTTGACGCAGCTCGGTTGACATGTCTGGGTTATCGTCATCGCCGAATTCGAAAAGATGTAACATCTCTTCTTTGGATATAGTCCTATGCACTTGCTGCCTATCCACCACCCTTGCAGCTAGGCCCTCCTTTGTTACCTTCATGCAGCATTTAGATCAATCAATTTCCACAGAGAAAACCAGAGAGAGTACAAACAAATCTGCTGCTCCTCTACCTGACGCTTGTAGATTTTTTCTTCCATGGTACCCTGTGCCATCAATCGATAGGCAAAAACAGGCTTTGTTTGGCCATATCTGCAGGGACGAATTAATAGATGAGTGAAAGATAAACGATTAAAGAATGCAGCGATAAAACAAGAATATGCACCTCCAAGCTCGATATATTGCCTGAAGATCGTACGTGGGATTCCATGAACCATCAACAATAACAACGCGGTTAGCAGCATGCAGATTAATCCCAAGAGATCCTGCTCTTGTTGAAATCAGAGTGCATTTCACTCTTCTATTCTGGGGTTCATTGAACCTCTCCACCAACTTTTGCCTTTCAGAGCTCTCTGTTCTTCCGTCAAGCCTGTTGGAAAAGTAAAACCAGTGCTCTTGGCTGTCATATTGAATAAATCCCATGCAAATGTTGAGACATTATTTTGCTATCCTTTCCAGAATTAAATCGGAGAATTTAATCCAAGCAAAACTCTAGCAATTCCATTCCAACAACTGTCATCCCACTTAATGTATCTGACTAACGAATAAAGAAAGGATACCAAATATGAGCTATGCTGATGAACTAGGGGTGGAGGGAGTGAGCAAGGAAAGGAGGAAATGCCAGATTGGCCAAAATTACTGGCATTTTTGTCTCCCCACAGAACTTGAGGTTTGGTTGGAGTAGTAACACAATGACCACTTACAATTTTTCTCTCAAAGAGTAGCCAGTACTCCAATTCATGCTTTAGACTGTTCTATACACTTTAACATCCTCCAAAAGACCACATTTCATAGCTCTGCTGCCTCTGTTGGTAACATGATTTTGCAGGTATGTGATACTGAAGGCGACTCAAAATAAAAATAAAAAATTTGACCACCAATTGTACTATAAAGACAATGGAACTTCCTTGAAATTAAAACACAAATATACAACTGGCCAAATTCCTCGGGTACAATGATTGAGTAAAAAGTTCATTCCCACAAACACTCTATATTATTGAATGAACCATGAGATACCCACCACAACATTAACTATTGCCAGCTAATGGACCCTCGCATGCCATTTTATAAAATCAAAAAAAGAGTACCAACCTGTACCAATCTTTTCCCTTCTTCCAGAACTTGCCACGTTTATCCTGTCTAGGTAACTTTGAAAGATAGAATTCAATAAGATCAAGAGTAGGAATACTCTGGCTAAAAACCAATGCCTTATCACCAACATCTGAGCTCATAATTAAAATGTCGAGCAGCAGAACCATTTTGCCACTATAACCAAGCTCTTTAAAATCATTTTCTCGAAGAAGATCATTCCACCAGTCCTGCAAAGATATAATAACAATAAGACATACAAAGAAACATCACACAAATTAGTAATTTATTAGTAAAAGCTGAACATATGAAAAAGAGCCACTAACGTCATTGATTTTTCACAAAACAGAGAATGGTACAAATAGGCTTAGAAGTGAAACCCAATGGAAAACAACTAACATAAAAGCTCTTACACACCCTCTAAAAATAGGCACACCAATGGCTTTCAGAACTAAGAGACAAAGATGTGCTGTCTACAATGAGTCATCGATACCATCTGTTGAACTATACCTTGCTTAGAAAGCCATTCTGAATTTTTCCCCTGAGTAAATCATCTCCACTGCCTGCTTTCACTATAATAGGCAGAAGTAATCAATAATCAATTAGGGAAACAGTAAACTGTCTCTTCTTCTTAATCTTAAAGAAGAACAAAATCATTTCTAGAATTGAGAAATTCCCTTTCAACACAATTTCCAACAAAACGGCAAATGCAAATTACACACAAATATCGCCCAAAGCAACTGTTTCCAAAAACAGGATAGGGAGACAGTAGGGAAGGGCAACGAGTTAAACTGTAGTCATGGCTAGGCTTCAGATATAGACGATTACAAAAACAAAATCCTTTGATTTGATCCTGCTCTCATATTTTTCATCAGTAAAATATAAAGGGCTAGAAGTACACTTGGTGGAGTACTCATGGATTATGTGACAGACTAACTATCCAGCTCAATCTGATGCTATGATAAATAAGGAAACTACATGATCCTCATCCAGTGTCCTCAAATTAATGACCTCGTTTATATTATGAAACACATACTGTCACTCGAAGAGGTAAAAAAGAAAGCGTATACCTCCATTGGCTATGTTGTATTCTATATTTTCATCACTAGAACTGTCATCTCCAAAATTCTCTGTAGTCTCTTCATGTCTCACATGTTCACGGTCTTCTTTCTTCAGTTGCAATATACCTGGATGGTTCCATATCTACTACAGAGAGTAAGCATACAAAACAAAACATAGAGTGGAATGCGTCAAAAGTAGTGAAACAGCAGAGAGAGAGAGAGAGAGAGAGAGAGAGAGAGAGAGAGAGAGAGCAAAAAAGTCGTAAGGCAGTGAAAAAAGGAGGTCATGTATGTTCTTACTGTCCAATCTACATTTACGTAAAACATGAAATTCAAACAAAACAGCCCCAGCAAAATAGAGATGAGATGCAAAATAACCTCTCCCACTCACAAAATAAAAAAGGATTTTGCACCGTGGCAGCCTTTCAATGTTTGTTCTGACTGATGATAAGAAATTTAGCAAAACAAGAAAATCCTTAAATGCAGTACCTGAGCCAAGGCCTGATATCCTGCAAAAAAACTTCTCTTTGGCATCTTTTCATCATAGAGCTTGCCAGTTGTAAAGCCATGCACATCTAGGAACCTTCTGTATAATTTCCGTTGCAAAGGAGAAAGCTTAACAGCAATGACGAAAACTGTTTTAGGTGGCAAATCCTTCTTCACCACATTCATGTCCATTCTCTGGACAAAACCTTTCAATTGTTCGTACAGAATATGAGATCGTTGATTCATTATTTTCACATCCTCAGAGGTCGAATTGGTGTGTTGACCATTCACTATAGGATTTTGGAAGCTGAAATGAACAGGGAGTAATTACTACGCTTTTAGGAGGCACAAGTAGAATATAACAATTATTTATGAGAAAGCATACCGATTCCTAAACTCATGGCTGCTCCCAAGAAAACCTTCTCTCACAAAATCAACCATCTGTCAAATACAATAACAGTATAAATCTCATCCACTTTTACTGGACATTGCACAAATATATCTACAGCATTTGTGGATTTCGTGCAACTCACACAATAATATTCCATTAGATTGTTCTGCAGGGGTGACCCCGTCAAAGCAATCCGTCTCTGGCATTTAACTTGTTTTAAGGCTTGGGTTGTATCAGCTTGAGTATTCTTAATGATATGGGCTTCATCACAAACAAGTATATCAGGCCCATCCTGAAAATTAAACGAAGAAATGATCGTATCAGTATAAACCCACGAAGCGCATGCGCAAGCATGCGCGCACTTACACATAAGCAGTAGTAGGACCCAATTAAAAAGTATTATTATAAAAAATTCAGTCATTTAACTACCTGCAGAGCACAAGTAATATCTCTAGCCGCGTTCCTGTCCTTTACATTTCTACCAAAGGATAAGTTCCGGAAAGCAGTGTAGCTTATCAAAAAGACGCCGCCTTTAGCCCTCCATTTTGCAAGCAATTCAGGTCTTCTCTCTCTGGAAGTCAAACAGCAAAATCAATATCTTGACACAAGAAAAACAAAAGGACACAAGATTATTTCATAAGTTAACTAGAGGACACCAAGAGAGTGAAAGCTCATCAGCAAAAAGAGATCAATAAACCAAATAAAGAGCTCAATTACCAGATTGTTAGCCAAATAAAAACTGATTCATTTCATTCATTGACCTCAAAAGATATGGTGCAAGTTAATCACGTCAAAACAAAAGCAAAAAGAGTTATTTTGTTGGATCATTCCAGAAACTTTTGAGCCGTCAAATAGTCCGTGGTTCCTAAAAAGAAGATAAATCGAAGTAGAAAATCTAATCAAATGACTCTTGGGAGATATGAGTGTTAACGCTAAAGCACCATGGATTTATAATGCTAGTGCTTATAAGCAAGAACAAGTCTACAACATCAGAAATCTCCTTCGACAATAATTTCATATTCGTAATCACCTTTCAATCATTTCCTTTCCATTTTAAGGAGGTCATAATGATTACTGCAGAGACTCACCTAGCTATGCACCCAAACAACATGCTAAATCACATTTCCTGCAATTACTGAAAAAGCAGCTCCCCCTAATCTTTCTACTGTACAACAATTCATCATCTTGAGCTGGTCATTCTGACCATCTAGATCCAAATAGTACTGGCAACCCTTTCCTGTTTTACCAGTTTATTAAAGAGAGTTGCTCTGCATGAGCTACCTTCAAAAGTGTTCCACTAATACTGTCTCATCCTTTCAAACTATTAAAAGCAAGAACTAATGTGCTCTTAATGAGCAATAATACAGAATAGACAAGGAGAGATCAACAAAATCTGAACAACAATAGCGGGAGAAGATAATGACGACAGCACAATTTCACCCATTTTTTGTAATCTAAAAAGGAAAGTAAATACCTCTCCTGACTTAGAACTAATGGAAAATAACAGCACCTTATGGTAAGTGCGAACGACTACTCTCAAGACCCAAGTTTGACTCATTTGGGAAAATTGAAAATCAAGCATACGAAAATTCACCATTAGAATTTTGAAAATTATAAAACCATAACAATGACAAGCCTCAGATTTTCACATCACAGAAATTTGCCAACACAAACTTCCCTTCAGTTTCTATCAAAACAATGCCACGCATAGAACACCTTTCATGTCACAACTAATAATTATTTCAATTTCACTGAAATTTCAAAGCACTTTCCTGTAGCAATAATACTCTTCCTTTACCCAACTAAAATGAAACAACCCACTTTATATGTAGCTTTAAAATAATAAAACAGTTCCAATGTCCAAGGGGATTGGCTCCACTAGAAATCTATCATGTAGTCCAAACTGCACCTTCGTCGAAATAACAGAGAAATGTAATCGTACCTTGATATATCTTCCAGCATATAGACTCGAAGACGCTTAAATTCTGAAGGCGTCCACTTAACAAACTCACGCCGCCAATTATGGAGCACATTTACAGGCGTTACAATAAGAGCAGTTTTGAGTCCCAACTCAATAGCTCTCATAGCAGTGTAAAGAAATGCTATTACCTGACATAAAAAAAAAGACAAAACAGTGTGAATTAAATAAATAACCACGAGCATCAAAATCAGAAATTGAACTACATGATAATACGCTGTACAAGAAGAAGTTCAAAGTGGAGTATGACTAGCTTCCTACACTCCAAAATCAGGGGCAATATATTGCATGCAAAAGTAACGTGGACACAACAATCTAATCAAATCTGAAAATTGAGAATTTCTGAGATATCAGCATTGAAGGGTAATAAATAATATCTACAGTCCAAAGAAAAAAGATAAGTATCATTAATCATCAAAGAATATTCATGTAAGGTTAAAGCTTCTTTCTCACCTTTTCCCACATTGCCCCAGCATTTTGTGCGATACAATTTACTCAATAATTGGGTCAATTGGATGAGAGGCAGGATCAATTATAGGAAAAAAGATGTGGGGCCTTCCACACAATTAGAGATAAGAAAAATTCTTCCTAGGGTGATAGGAAGTTGAGACAAGATCAGTCAACAATCTCATCAAGGGATAGAGTTAAGAAAACAATACCTGAAATGTTTTACCAAGGCCCATGGTGTGAGCTAGGATGCAACCGAGGCCTTTATCCCCAGACCTTACTCTTCTAATTGACTGCACAATATTTTCCCACATAAACCTAATCCCTGCAACCTACAACAGGGGGAGAAAAGATAAACAAGAAGGAAGATTGAACTGCTAGTGAATCAACAAAAACAAACATGGAAGACCAGAATAGCAAGTACGATCCAAATTCCCATAGTGATGATGGAAAACTTAAAATAACTGAGCTGCAGTAATTCCAACAGACTTCCCAAAACAAGATCCAGCGATATCTCTGTCCAACAATTCCAAACATCCAACAATTTTTTTTCCCCGGTTTGTCATGTTAAGCCATTCATCCATGTAAAGTAACAAAGCTTGTAATAAGTGGCATCAAAAGATATGCACATATTAATGTTCACAGATAACAAGGCAGGTTGGAGGAGAAAATGCTCAGTCTAAGTGATTTATGTCACATATCTTAGTGGCTAACAGGTGGCTAACAAAATACCCATTGATAAGTTTATTGGGCATAGAAGGCAAAATCAAAATGCATTGAAAGTGTCCCCGCTTATGTAGGGAGGCAATTATTGTCAAAAGAAGAACAAAGACCTGATGAGCTTTTAACTTTGATGAAATACTTGGTGGAATCCTCACAGCTTCTTCACTCTTTTCTCTCACCACATTCACTATGAAACCCGTGGAGGTGTCACCAAGCATGTCAATAGCAGTACCCTCTGACAAGCTAAACGAACCACTTGGAGAATTCGGAATATTGGATTTGGCAGAAAATTGAACTTGCAAAGACCTCAAACGTTCTTGACGTTCCTGCAAGCATAATATTACATCACAAGCAATGCCCTGCTTACAACTCAATTTCAGAAGAACAAATCCACCAAACAAGAGATACCTTCTCTATTGCGATTTTCCTCTTGGTTTCTTCACCAAGTTCAGCATCATCAAGTATTCTACGAATTTTCTTTTTACGCTTTCTCTTTGACCTAAACAAAGAAGAACAAGTTTGAGGAGTAATGCCTTCTTCTTAAACCAAACTCACATTTCATTGCTCGCATATAGAATCAAGTGCAAGACAAAGCACCCACCTCTCCTGCTTTTACTTTCCTTATCATCATAGGAAAATATGCTAACAGTTATCAATCACCTTCAGCTTGACTTCATCTGGTCATTATGGCATATTTGAACTATCACAACACACTAGTCCCATATGATACTCATGTATCAAGCACACATAGAAAATACGTTCAGGATGTTCCAATTGAAAATCCTAATTATTAGGGCAAAGTACTTCAAAGTGGAAGACATTTCTCTCGATCCTCTCTCTATATGTTTGCACTCGGCCATTTGTTAATGTTATAAAATGGCACTCTCTTATCATAAAAGACGACATAGACAGACAATGACAGAGAGGATAAGCATCTATAATTCTGACTCCTGATCCTGCTGAACTACAACAGTAGCAACAATAGAGAAATGCATAAAACCAGAGAAATGCACTATACTTAGTGAACAGGAAAATAAAGAAGAAAAATATATAGACTGCATTTGGAAGCAAAGAAGGAAAGAATTAATTTGTAACGGAGTCATTATTCCATAATATATGCTTGATGGAAAGTATATAGAAGCTATCTAGAAGAAACAAATCGGCATAAGATTTCACGAAGCAAAAGAAAAGCTGGAAACATTTAATTTCCTGTATGAAAGTCTCTAAAGTGAAAATACCCATCACCTGATTGGAATATTAATGTCTGCATCTGAAGTATCAGAATCAGTATCAGAGCTAGAAACCACTGAAACCCCAGATTTCATGGCTTCATCCAATTCCAATTTTAGTTTGTGCAAGACACTTGGAGAGCAACAGAAGCAGTTCCAGCCAGAGGCCTGGACCTTGGACAGGTATACTTCACCAAAGTTCCTTTTAATGCAACTGGCGCAAAATAATGTTTTGCAAGCTCTACAACTTAATAAGTCACTGCTTCGTCCACACCATCCACAATAACACTCGGAGCAATCAGCGTCCTACAAAGTTTTGTTTGAATTATCATACAACAAGATTAATCGATTGATAACAGAATCTGCCATAACAATTATTACAATTTGCGAAAAGTTCACCTGAGAACTGATGCAAACACACAAAGCAATCGATTCAGACCAAATGGTGCTTAAATTTATATTTGACATGAAGGATAATATAATCATGGACCATATTAATATTTCTTTTCGAAATTTACCAAATGATACAAGAGAATTAAATAAGGTTCTCGATTGAGCTCCCCTTTCCAAGGATAATTAGCCGTTAAGCATCAAGCTTCGTGACAATAACATTTGCATATGGAAGAGAAAAATACTTACGAGGGAAGCATCAAAGTGAAGAAAATACAAACACTCAAAGGGTTGCATCAATCAAAATAAAATATCCGGAATCAACTATGTCCATACCTTCACATGCATCTTTTCTTCCACCATATATTTACAACTATTGCAAATGATCACTTTCAGCAGAGGGTGTGCATGCACCTCACCAGCCACTTTACCACAAGCTGTGCAATGTAATTTCCTATTAAAGGAATCAGCAGCGTCCCCTGAATCCTTTGAAACAGATTGCTCATTATTAGCAACACAATGGAGTGAATCATCTACCAACTGGGCTTCATCATCACTGTCTATAATGACTGTCCGACTCCTCTTATTACTAAAGCTCATCTCCTCATTGGAATTAGGGAAAGCAGTTTCCTCAAGCAATGAAGTTGAGCCATTAGCTATTTGCCTTCCCCTGTCTGGACTATCGGTGCCATGACCTTCAAGCATATCATTCTTCAAATTTTGAACAGTAGCACCATCATCAGCAACCATTTCACCATTTTCACATGCTGTCTTGTTCAACACATTTTGCACATTTGAGCTGCCATCTTGATCAGTCATATATTCTTTCTGAACAGTCTTCCATGCCAAAATGGACAAAAGAAGAAGAAATATCATTAAGATTTACCCTAACACAACAATCAACTCGTATATCAACTGATTAGCATATCTAGGCTTTTGTATTTAATTTTGATCTTCCTCTTTTTTCTTTTCCATGTTATCCCCTTCTGTTTTTGAAGGCACAACAAGAGGAAGAAGATTGACTAATTTCAAGCTCACACAAAAGCCCAAAGAGCCTGCATGTAACAGGTCATCCACACCTAAAACAATATTTGGTTGATAACTAAGCTACGCTCCTTATTTCTTTACTACAATGGTGTAAGATTTCCACAACAATTACCAGCAATTAAATGTAAATTAGTCAACTTATCGTAGAATGATTTCTGTTGTTCATCCAACAAGAAAGATAAATGGATCATATAGAGATCAAAGATAACAAGAACATTGGAACATGAAAGGAAAGTATACTGGGAAATTTGTACCTTCCTGCATCTCTTCTTTTGTCTCTTTTGCTTCAAGTGATGTTGAAGCTTTCTGTCAAGATTTGCATCCTCCTCCTCTTTCACCTGTCAAGGTGTGAACGTAAGAAACGAGCTCAACAAAGTGAGAACACATGCTTGCCCTGGGACAAAACATTGATGTTAAAAAGTACTCCCATTTGAACCATTTGAAAAACTTTAATAAGTCGAACTTCTGGACAAAAAGGCTAACTTCTTGCTAGTTACTACAACTAAATAAATTTCACGTCATAGTACACTGATGTAGAATCATCTTGAGAAAAATGTGGTTAGACAACATGTAATATTACTGGACTTGTACCAGAAACACGTATGCAGCAACTCTGACTGTCAAGGCAAACCACAAATGATTGTTAAAATGCTTCAAGAAGTTTAAGCTACACTTTAAATGGTTAATACAAGATAAAAACACACTTCCTCCTGATAGAAAATGAAGATTACAAGTTTGAGAAATGGAAGACAGAATAATAAAAAGAGACCTTTCTGAAGTTCTGCTTGTGTTCTTCAGAAAGAACTAGTTCTCTTTCATTTGCTATTGCATCTGCAAAAAATGGATCGCCGGAACTGCCATCAATGTCGTCAATCTCCTCAACCTAAAGCAAATAATGCATCACAAGAATCAGACAAATAAAATTGTTGATATAACACAACACTAAGATAAGCTTTTGAAGCTTTTGCCTTGTAGAAACTAGGCACAACGGCATATGCCTTAAAACAAATTTCGAAACAAAAACAATAACTAACAAAAGAAACCAAAACAAAACCCGAAGCAGTTGTGCCTAAAGTAACATGATCACAATTCAAAAACACAATTTGAGTGCTATATAACCTCATCAGCACCAGGAAACTTTATTCCCAACTGGGCTGCTTGCTGCGGAGTGCTTGCCAAATAAACAGAAGCCCAGTTCTTGCTACCAAATGAAGTAGCATCATCAGATGCACCATTGGCGAACATCTTATTAAAAGTGCCCCAGTCAACTGCAGATTCACTCCCAACGCTATCTTTGATTTCATCACTAGCAAGCTTTTTCTGCAGAAATCCACTAGCCCCCTCCTCCAGTACTCTACCATGTCGCCTGAACTCACACATCAGAAAGCAAAATCATTTTGAGTTCAGTAATGGGACAATACAATAAACTGTTGGGAAGGGGCGTGGTGGTTTGAACAACCTCCTTATAGGCCTAACCGTCTGAAGGTGCTTCTCGGCCTCAACCACTGACTCGGTAATTTCACTGGTAATCTGTGAACCAACCCAATGAGCCCTCTTTTTCCATGCATCAGTACAACAACTATTGGGAGCCTGACTCTCAATCCATTTGAATAGACTTGGTAACTCAACACCAGCACCATCAAGTTGTTCCTGTTCCAAAAAAAAGCAATAAGAGGAAGTCAAGAAGATATAAGTGTGTTTTCCAGAGGAGCAATCACATACTCAGGCTCCCACTGGAGATGCATCTATTCTAGTGTTTGAAGGTTTGCTCTTGTATGTTTTGAGGGTTTAGAGTTTCTATTGAATGCAATATTAGCCAAAAACAACAACAAATAATATGAAAAATACTGGCTCCAAAAGAGGTTTTATGCCCATCTACACAAATTAATGGCAGGAACCACACTCTAAGTCCCCATGTCAAATAACTGGAACAGCATATATCCAGACAATACAAGAAATTGAAAGAGGAGGCCTCCTGAATTTAGTGAAAAATGACCAAAAATGGCACCTTGATAAAAGCACGGGACGTACGAATGGAAACAAAAAATCTACGAAAGTAGAAACATCAGAGACCAATATAAACATCCGAAGGAGTGGAGGTGAGTCAGCATTTCAACAATTTCACATAAAAAATTTGAGAAGACAAACCAATGACAGGGATTTGTGGGAGACAGAAAAGCATATCAACAAGTTGGACAATTCTTCAAAGCCAAGATACAATAACCGTCTAAGGGGATTAAAATAAGGTCACTGACGGAAAACACCACATTGCTCCTTAATACCCAACAAACAATGAAGGGCTCTATTCTACTTAGGTGTGTGCATCTGCAATTCTGCACTATATGAAGTATAATAACAATCATCTAGAAGAAAGGCTAGCAGATGCAAAACGTAGCAAGCATCAAAACTTCTTCAGTTGCCAAAAGGGTGTGATACCAGTAAGTTAGCACTCTCGGTCTCAAGCTCATCAAGTTGAGCTTCCCACTCTTCCCTATATGTATCCAATTCATCTGCAACAGCCTTCTCCAACTGTTAAAGGACAAAAGAGTTCAGGTAGTTCCCAAGACAAACTTTGCAGACAAAGAACTCGAGTGCATAATCCAAGAGTAAAGACTCACATCATCCCCATCATAAGTTTGAGCCAGCTCTGCTCTAACTTCACTCTCTAACCTGGCAAGTGATTCCTTTTCAAGTGCTTCTTGGGCCTCTGCAGCCTAAAATGAGAATGAGAGAAAACCAGCCAAAAATTCAACCAGAATAAAGCTTGTGAAGTCAAAATAGGAAAGATATGAAGAATTGATACCTTGCTCTCAACTTCTAAATACTCATTAACAAGTTCCTCTATTTCCTGTTCTGTCAAAGGCTCCTGAAAGAAAAAGACACCCGAATTATGATACTATCAAATATAGCTTGTTCACAGAAGGGAAAAAGTTGCTCCAATGGAAGGAGCAGTCCAAGCAACTTGCCTCAGGATGTAAGTTAACATCTTGTTCTGATGCTGATGATTCATCATCATCTGAATCAATAAAAGAATCGCTAGAAGTAATCTCCATATCTTCAACTTCATCTTTTTTTTCCTCCATCTTTCAAAGTCTAAAATAAATTAAAGAATTTCATGAGACGGTCTTCATTTCTGAAGGAACTGAATTTGATATAAGAAAATCAGAGTATTCTACTTGAATCTGTCTGCAATGAACCAATCAATCCCAAATTAGATGAATAGCACAAGCCAATCAAGTTCTGGTCTAATGATCATTATATAGTGTATCAAAAAATTACTAGAGATCCTTTTACCGATGCCCCGAGAAAACTTACTGGCTCCATGGCCTAACGATAACAAAGTCCATAATGCAGTCATGAGAACTATGGCAGCCTAGATTTCAAAACATAATCAGCACAAAAATATAGATTCCTACGTAAAATGCACAGGAAAGCGTGGCATTGGACAAAACACTCACCGTAACTTTTCCCCAAATAATAGAATAGCCAAGACCTCAATTAGTTTCATTGATTTTTTCATTAATATAATTTCACTTGGTACGTCTTTAAGACAGCCTATCATTCTAAAAGTTCACATATAAGGAATCTCAGGCAAAAATTGAGAAAAATGAATTAATACAGACATGCATATTTTTCTAAAATATTTGAGGCATTCGGTGCTCAACACAAATTATCCACAGCAAGCCAAGTATGAAACAAAACCTGAATTTCTAATGTCACAAAGCCATATCTACCCAAACATGCACAAATTACAGCCTTATACAGAAGAACACAACACTGCAGCTACAGGCCTAATGTGGTCTGAAGTGGTGGTGTTATTCTAAAGTGAGCCATCTTTAATGTGATGTTTGCCCGGGAAAGCAAACACTAACTTCCAGCATGATACAGAAAATAACTATTCGGGCGACCCATCATCTCCGAAAACTGAATATACTAGTTTGCCAATACTGTCCCTAGTCACTTCCAAGAGTGTAAAACTTGTACGGTCAACAATGCCAGCATTCTTTGATCTAGCACCATCCAGCAGCGACAACTTCCCTTAGGAGTCGCCGGAAATAAGAACGCGCCCAGCAGGGAACACGACCACCAAGTCACCTTCACCTAAAATTCACTGTCAAATAGAACCGACACGCCAAGCTCTAAAAACACCCAGATGCCCAGCAGATGCAGCGGGAAAATCCGAACTTGCACGCGCACACACATCGTGCTCGAAGACAATGCAATACCCACAAATTTCCACAATCCCGTTTCGCATCACTCACCCTTTATTCTCACGACTCCACCGACGCGGAACCGCGCGCTTTTTCAATGGCGGGCACGGGGAACGACGACCGTGAAGCTGTCAGCTAGCAAGCGCCCCGACATGAAGCCCCGCCAGTAGCAGCAGAGAGAGAAACGCGAACGCGGGCCTTCGACGCACTGCCACCGGAGCAGGTCGACTCCTGCACACCCTGCGGGAGAGCGTGATCGGAGCTGCGACGGTACTCGCCGGAGAAGAACGCTAGGGCTCGCCGGACGGCTAGGCGAATCGAAGCAGACGAGGAGGGAAATTTTGTTTTTTTTTTTTTTTGGGGGGGGGGGGGGGGGGGGGGTGATTTACAGACAATGGGATGAGAATTGAAACGGTGCCAATGGTTAGAAATTCGCCCAAAAAGAAAAAGGAATCGGCACTTTTTCTTTTTTCAAATTTTTTTTGTTTTGTTTTGCGTGAACTTCAAGTGTTTTTGTAATTCAGGGATTTCTTTCTTTTTCTATTTTTTTGTCTGATTTTATTAAATTCAAAAAATAAAAAACTATAATAAAAAAATTTTCTATTTGGATTCACTTTCCCCTTTTAACTTGGATCACAAATATTATGAATCGCATACTTTTCGACCTTTTTAAAAGCCGGAACATTTGAGATTTCATAAATTATGCGTATCGAAGAGTAAATTCGCATTTGATTTCACATAAGGGTCTGAGGTAGACCTTGTTTTAAATAAGTGCATAAAATGAATCTTGTTTCAGATAACGGTTCAAAGTGATCGTATCAATCTCAAAAAGGGCTAACCTTGCCGAACTCAAGGAAATTTTTTTGTTTATTTATTTATTTTTATGTTTTTTTCTTTCTTTCCATAAAAAAGGCTAAAGTTAAAAAAAAAAAACAAGTGAGAGGGTTAGCGACCTGCCTTGTGGTTGCCGCCCCATCGTTGGTGGGGCAACAATGATTGCTAGCAGGTTTGTTGGCACCTCAACGAGGGTCAGTAACCCTCGCCAACCAGAGGTGAGGCATAAGAATCGAGAGAGGGTGGTGGCCCTCCCCTAGACCTAGGCAAGGGCCGGTGCCATCCTACTTGTTTTTTTCTTTTAAAAAAAATAAATTTGTAATATAATTTAACTAAAATTTGTGTCAAGATTATTTTTTGATGAAAATGCCCTTAACCATTTTAAAACTGTTATAGCCACTTCAAGCCTTATTTAAGAAAGCCCTTACGTTGGAATTTTTCCTCTTGAAATTTGTTTGGTGAAATAGGGAAATGTTATTTCGCTTTTACTTGAACTCAAATAAACAGGCCCTTTATATTTCTTACTATTTTAAGTATGGCTTTTTAGCTGCAAATATTCAACTCTTACTATACCGATAAAGCTAATATGTTTTAAAGTCGTGCCATCTTTTTAGTTTACTAATAGTCCGCGATTAGCAGAAGCCAATGTTTCGAGGTCGTTAGCGAAAGAAGGGACCGAGATCTAGCTGTAAAAAGAATACTTGACTAATAAATAATTCACTTATGGATATGTGACCGATCATGGCCTTCCTAGAGGTGAACCACTAAAGGGAAATTTAATTGATTACTAAGCAAATAATTAGCACGAACTCTCTCAAATCCATACCAATTGTAACTTCTAAATTTTGATTTAATCATCCTTAATTGTGCAAATAAATTTATTTATAAGTAATTACTAATAAATTATGGATTGATTAGAAATCCAAATAAAATGTGGAATAATATTTTACTTTTGCGAACTAGAAATTTCATGGATACAAGGACTTGGTTACGAGACGAATCTAATATCCTTTTGGTATCTTATCTCCTTATTTTAAAAAATAATTGCAAGTGGTCTTGGTCAATTTTAATTCGAGGCTACTTATGTGCAATGGGTGATTATGCGTAAGCGCAAGCAAGAATTTAACGCTCAATAAATCAAAACACGCAAATAAATTACTAGAAAATGGGGAAAAACCTCAATGCATTGAGCAAAGCATGACTTTCGTTATGCCCATGCCTAGTGTTATGCAAGATGTTAATGCAAAATATGCTCGACTTAATCATGATCTCTAAATGCAATGAAAATTAATTGTTTTTTTAATTTTTCTTCTTTAATAAATATTAAAGTAAATGCAACGTTTTTCTTACTTTACCCAAAAAAAAAGTAAATGCAACGCATGAAATTTGAGTTTTAATTTAAACTAATGACACATGACATGAATTTACCTAATGGTGGGCAAGATAATCATGCGATTTAATTATACGAACCTAAGCGTGTATTCACTTGATATAATGACGTGGATACTACTATGTTGATGTATGACGTGGATATTTAAAATTGTGATTACCAAATCGCATGTAATGTATGACATGGAATTATTAAACTAATTGATGTGCATGTTATTTTTATGACTTGCATATGGGTACGGGAGAACTCCATGGTCACTTTGGCTTGTAACACTTTTATCACCAAATTTTCACCGGAGAGAATCATTGTCAAGATAAATTTGACTCATGTCGTGGATCCGTTGAAAATACTAAAAGAGGGACTTTAGGTCAAAAATGGTTTTTCATTCCCTTTAATCGCGAAGGATATTTCATCTCGTTCATTGATGCAGGAATAGAAGCAATTATCAACGTGTGGATAAGGGTCCATATGTTTATTAGGACGGTAACGTAGCTTTCGTCAATGACTTAACAAAATGATAATTCAATTCTCGGCTTTCAAAAAAGTAATCTTCATTTATCATCACCGTCGGGTTCACAATTCAAAAAACCGTGCAATAAGATAAAAACAATATTGCCCGCGTTGCTTCGGGTGGAGTTTTTAAATAATCGGTCCAGTTTCTGGTTCTAAGTATCAAATCAAACCGTCCGGATTGAGATATATTTTTAAAAAATATTTTCCTTTTCATTTTAAAGAGTAAAGAAAAGAAAATTGTGAAAACCCTAAATCGAACCGGTCCAACCCGAGAGCTGGACCAACCCGGTCCCGATCTGATTCCCGACCCTATCGGTTTGATTCTCGATTCTATAATGGAACCGTGTCAATTCGGGAACCGATTACCCCAGACTGAAACGGTCGGTATTTACAATTCCACCCCCCACCTTCTTCGTCTTCGTCTTCTCTCTGCTCTGTCCGAAATCCCAGATAAACCTCTTCAGCTCTGGTCCGACACTCCCAAACCTCTCCTCTCTCTCTCTCTCTCTCCCCTCCATTGATCCTCTTCATCATACAATGTGATGCACTCGCGCACTGCGCATCCCACCGTCTAGAACCACCATGACCTCCTCCGTCGCCACTCCATTCCTCCTCTCGCACCAATCCTGGCAGGCATCTCCGTCGCCGGCGCGTTTCCGCTTCGGCCCCGCCCTCTCGAGCCGCCGGCTGCTCGCTTCGAAGCCGCCGCACGGGAAGCGGTGGAGGCTGCCGAAGCTCGCCGCCCGCCCGCGGGCGTTTCGGGTCGTCGAGCCTCCCCGGGGCTCGAAATGCTGCGGCGAGGCGGCGGCGGCGGCGGCGGCGGCGCGGGTTCCTGAAGGTTCCGAGAGCTCGGGTCGAGTGATCCAATGCGTGGTGAAGCCGTTGGCTTGCACGTTGTTCTTCATAGCGGTAGGTTTCGCCCCGTTTCGCCGAGTTTGGGCCCCTGCGGCAGCCGCGGTGGCGGCAACAGAGCTGAATTTGGAGAGAATAGAGGAGGGGTCTGAGGTGAAAGGGCACGAGTATTCGAATTGCACGAAGAGATTGTTGGAGAAGGTTTCGGTGGTTCTGAGATGTATGGATGAGATCAGGAGAGGGGAGGGGAGCGTGAAGGGGTTGGAGGTGGCCATGAAGGCGGTGAAATTGGAGAAACGGCAATTGCAGGAGGAGATAATGCGTGGTATGTATGAGGAGCTGAGGGAATTGAAGAGAGAGAAAGAGGGGTTGATTAAGAGGTCAGAGGAGATTGTTAATGAGGCGATGAGAGTGAAAAGGGAAAACGAGAAAACGGCTGCAAAAGGGGGTGCATTTGAGGAGACCTTCAGCAGATTGGAGGACGAGTATGCTAGAATTTGGGAGAGAGTTGGGGATGTTGAGGATAGTATACTGAGGAGAGAGATGGTTGCAATGAGTATTGGAGTGAGAGAGCTTTGTTTCATCGAGAGAGAGTGTGAAGCTCTGGTTGAGAGGTTCAAGAGGGAAATTTGGCGAAAGAGTACCCCAGATAGGTAAAATTTCTGCGGCCCCTCATTTGCTATGAGTCCTGATGCTACAGATACTGTCGAATTAGTGCTAAGTAGAGATTTTAGGGGAAATTGTTGGTTCAATATGCTGATGCCACAAAGCATTACACATCATTGCTGCACAAGTTTGAATTAACCGTTTATCAATTGTTCTGGGTGTATGCACTATGAATAGATTGGTAGGGTTCCCTTTTAATGATGCCAACTTGCTTGGAAGTGTTTCCAGCTTCTGCAGTCTTTTTATGCATATATGCTTTTGAGAACAGGCTAGCCTTGTTTGAGTTATTCCTTTTGCTTTCTGAGGTAAATGAGCATGCTTCTTCATCTTGAGCAAAATGTTTCCATCTGTCTGCAGTGTGCTATTAAACTCTGAAACCAAGCTTTCCAAGTCTGATATTGAGAAAGATCTGAAAAGTGCTCAAAGGAAGTACCTGGAACAAATAATTCTGCCAAGGACTGTGGAAACTGAAGATTTTGGTGTCCTCTTTCATCAAGATTCAGTAGATTTTGCTCTTCTTATAAAACAAGGCCTTAAAGATTCTAGGGATCTGCAGAGGAGTCTAGAGGCTCGCATTAGAAAAAGCATGAAGAAATTTGGTGATGAAAAGCGTTATATCGTAAATACACCAGTTGATGAAGTTGTCAAGGGATTTCCTGAAACCGAGTTGAAGTGGATGTTCGGGGATAAGGAGGTTGTGGTTCCGAAAGCTATTGGGCTCCATTTGTATCATGGGTGGAAGAAGTGGCGTGAAGAAGCTAAGGCAGATCTAAAGAAAAAACTACTAGAAGATGTAGATTTTGGGAAAGAGTATGTGACCCAACGGCAGGTAGCTCTTGGCTCATTGAGCAGCAGCAGTGAAGTGGGTGTGTCGCGTACTGGTTTGTCACGTATAATTGTATTATGTTCTCAACTCCCCCCTCCCCTACCCAGCCCCCCTCTATGGAATGATACGCTAGAGCATTTGTTCACTTCTTGTCGCATCACGGCCTGCTTGTGACTCATATTTACATTACAAGTTCACAAGCATGCTTATGCATGAGCTTTCTGCCTAAACCATTGGAGACTTTGTGCATTATTCTGCCAATTTGGATGTCTTGAGTCTTGACTCTTCTGAATTGTCATTTGTTCGTGACTTTTGAAAAGAGAATTGTAGACCCTCTTTGCTTTAAATGCTCTTCTCTTCTTTGTTTGAGATACTTTTCAAGTGGATAAAGATTCAAGAAGAGTCAAAGTCAGACTTAGATGCTTGCTCTAACACTGATGGGTTTTTTTTGACAACTTTGAAGGAACAAATTCTCTTGGACCGAGATAGGGTGGTGTCCAAAACATGGTACAATGAAGAGAAAAATAGGTGGGAAATGGATCCCATAGCTGTACCTTATGCCGTATCCAAGAAGCTTATAGACAGTGCACGGATCAGACATGATTGGGGTGCTATGTATGTTGCTCTGAAGGGGGACACAAAGGAATATTATGTCAACATCAAGGTGCTGCATCTTTCAACTTATAGTTTCTTCTTTATGTTATTCATTTCTTTGGGTTTTTAATGTTATTCTGCATGTTGCCAGGAATTTGAAATGCTGTTTGAAGGGTTTGGGGGCTTTGATGGGTTGTACATGAAGATGCTTGCTTCTGGGATCCCTACTACCGTTCAACTTATGTGGATACCTTTCTCAGAGTTGAATTTTCACCAGCAGTTCCTTTTGACGACGAGTCTCCTCCATCAATGCTTAATGGGATTGTGGAGGACTCGAGTCATGTCATATGCTAGAGGTTGGGTTGTTGAAAAAGTCAGAAACATTAATGATGACATAGTGACAGTGATATTTTTTCCCATTGTTGAGTACCTAATCCCTTACCCGGTATTGATCCTTTAACCTTGCAACCTGTCTATTTCTATAATTTTTTTTCAAACTCACTGTAATTATTAACTTTGTCCATGAGTTCTACTATTTTTTGTGTGCCTTAGGTAAGGATGCGATTGGGAATGGCATGGCCGGAGGAAATTGATCAAACCGTTGGCTCAACATGGTACTTGAAATGGCAATCAGAAGCAGAAATGAACTTTAAATCCAGAAAAACAGATGATCTCCAATGGTTTCTGTGGTTTCTGATTAGAAGTGCTGTATATGGATACATTTTGTATAATGTGTTCCGGTTTTTGAAGAGAAAAGTCCCTAGACTTCTTGGTTATGGGCCTTTACGTAGAAATCCAAACATACGGAAGTTACGGCGAGTGGTATTATTCTTTTCTTGCTTCAAATATCCTTTCTGATCATTAGCTACAATATCTTTGGGCTTGCACTTCAGCCGATGCATGACCCTTGACTTTTTCTTTTTCTAAATGTTGTATGCAATTGGAGTTCTTCATCACTCTTGGGTGGAATCCTGTACTCGGTCTTTTGTGCTTTGAATTTGGAATACACTGTGGATCGGGTTTTGACTCTTTACTAGCTAAAGTTTCTTGTCAATAATATGTGCTTTTCGGAGCTAGATATCCCTTGTAGATACCGCACTACATTGTGATAAACTTACCCCTTCATTGAGAAAGAAACTTGTCATCTATTCATGAAGAAACTTGTCATCTATTCATGAATTCTATGTTATCTTTACTGGAGTATTACAATAGTCATTGAAGTCCTTTTTTCTCTAGCTTATGATTTGCGATTGACTGAATCAAATTATACCTTTATGTCACCTTGCAGAAATCGTATGTCCAGTATAAAGTAAGAAAAATCAAACAGAAGAAGAAGGCTGGCATAGATCCCATCAAAACTGCTTTTGATGGAATGAAGGTTCCTATGCTGCAGAGTACTCTAGTCGATAACCTGTTTCTTGTAAATTATTGTCTCATAAGTAAACATTGTTTTGTGCAGAGAGTTAAAAATCCGCCGATACCATTAGAGGAATTTGCTAGTGTAGAATCAATGAGAGAGGAGATCAATGAAGTTGTTGCCTTCTTACAGAATCCCCATGCTTTTCAAGAAATGGGCGCCCGTGCACCTCGCGTATGTTTTTCTCTTGAAGACATCAAATGCCTCTATGCTCTCGGTTCTCTGCATAAAGTAGACTTCCACAGTAGAACTCATTTTGTCTGGAAATGTTTCACCACTGGTTGTTATTTGCTAGCATAAAGATGGACTTTTGTCTTTAAAAATTCAACCCAGATAAGTTGCTTGTCTACTAACAGGGATTCTACTGGACAGTTCCTTTTTCCCCTGTTCTTTGACACTAGCTTGTTTGCGGAGGGGCTCAGTGGTATCAATTAAGTCATGTAAAGGGTTCTTAGTTGAACTATGCTTAGGTGGAATTTCCTATTTGGTGTGTCTGTGTTTTCCATTAGCCACGTGAAATTGGGCTTGCGTGAAGGCTTTGTGGATGACTAGTAGATGGAAATCCTTCTGTGGCAATTCTTCTCTCTATACCTGCAGAATCATATTGATAGTGTGCTATTGAAATTTGATGGGCTATCACCGCTTTTGCTATCACTGATCAAATGTTCATGTAAGAGGGTGGTACTTTCAGGAGAGAGGTTCTCTGGTTCTGAGGCGAGGCATATTTAAAGCAAGCCTCATTTCCTAATTTCTTGTGCCCCTGTTTATACTCTTAACAAACTGTTTTAAGTAGGCCTGCCCTTGCAGAATATGATAGTGCATGAGCTACATTATGAGAATTGAAGGGTTATGTTGGGCTTTTAGCAGTTGTAGTCGATGGTTGAATATTCTATTGAAATGATTGTATTATGTTATAGCATAATCTAGTGGCAGTAGTTATTTTTTTAACCGATGGTGATGATTGAATTGTGTATTATTGTCTAAAGCATAGTACCCCATCACATTTTGTATAAAGCAGTTTTACATGTCAGGAGCATCATGTTAGCATGTTTTATGTATCTTCCATGAGACTGGGGAATGTACCAGCTCACTGGATCAGGCATAACAAGGCTGATTGTTGCTTCCTAGCTCTGAAAACTTATATGTGGGGACAAGGGGACATAAATGGAGAACATTTGCTATGTTATCTGTCAAGACTTTTGTCCAACCAAAGCAGCATAGGCAGAATCATTTTCTTCGGTGTACCAATGAGAATCTGAGCAAGTTGAATAGACAGTTGAAATTGTGATTACATTCTGATAGATTGAGACCATGTGATTATTGAGAAAATGAAAAAGAAAAATAACCTTTATCCTGTGATGCTGCTTTCTTTTCAGCTAGATAAAAATGTCATTGATTGCTCATAAAAGTAAAAACAAGATGTGATAAATGAATATCTTGTTAACAAAACAAACAAAAGAGTTTCCATATGTATTTCCCTCTATCCCATTTGTTGAATAATCAGTTCTGGGGTTTCTCATTCTTATATTGCAGGGTGTTCTTATTGTGGGTGAGAGGGGAACTGGAAAGACATCTCTAGCATTGGCTATAGCAGCAGAAGCTAGGGTGCCCGTTGTTAAAGTCGAAGCCCAGCAGTTGGAGGCTGGACTATGGGTTGGACAAAGTGCATCAAATGTTAGGGAGTTATTTCAGACAGCCAGGGATTTGGTTGGCCTCTCTAACCCTTCGTTTTATTTTTTTATTGTTACATGTTGATTTACTTGCATTTTATTGTAGACTGATTTTTTCCTAATAAAATTTTACCCTTATTGTGTTAAAGTTGATGTCCAGAACATTTCAGTTGAAAGCAATATATATCCATCCGTGATAGGCATTGAATTTTTGCTTGGGCTTCTACATATTTGAATTGGTCAAATACCTCATCATTGCCTGGTTTGGCAGTTGAGAAAAGGATTTCTCTGCACAAATGCATTTTCCTCCCCACTCGCGGTCTAAAAATTTCTGAATCTTTTTTTCTTTTGAATAATCTGGCCTCCTATGAGGTCAGATGGTCTGGCTTTTTAGTAGCGATTAGCTTTTCATAGTTACATTAAATATAGCGAGCATATATTTGGTTAATGACTGACTAGAAATTTCATATAAGAAATTTGGTGCTGGTTATTCCCTCTTTCTTGCCTGTTCCCTTCTGCAAAACATTCTCTTTTGCAGTTGAACACTAATTTCTATGTTCTTTGATGTAGGCACCTGTAATCATATTTGTCGAGGATTTTGACCTTTTTGCTGGTGTCCGTGGCAAGTTCATTCACACTAAAAAGCAAGATCATGAGGCTTTCATCAATCAACTTCTTGTTGAACTTGATGGGTAACTTCAACCAAACTGTTGTTTGTGAAATTTGTCTGTTCTTTTTTCTGTTTTCTTTTATCAACTCTAGATTTGCCACTAACCTCTCAACTGGTCTTTTTTCAAGATATTTTTCTCCTATTTTGCGTTTTTGGTCTTGGCTTCTACTAAGTCTCTGTGCTTGCTAATATATTTTGTATCATCTCCAGTATAAGGTTCCTCTGCATTGCAACTTGATTGCGACAACTTATTTCCTAGACCAAGTATTACTGAAACAGTATTATAGGTGAAACAGATACGAAGACATGGATATATGAGCTTTTTTTGTTTTGTTCCTGCTACCCTATCTAAATGTCATTTTATTATATGGTTAACTTTCAGGACAAAGGTTATTTCTGTTATTTCCCTGTTGTCTGGTCGAAGCTTCTGCATTTCTTCATTTTGATCAGTGTAATTATTTATGCAGATTTGAGAAACAAGATGGCGTTGTCTTGATGGCCACAACTAGAAGCCTCAAACAAATTGATGAGGCGTTGCAGCGACCTGGTCGGATGGATAGAGTCTTCCATCTGCAGAGGCCAACTCAAGCAGAAAGAGAGAAGATACTACAAATTGCTGCTAAAGAAACAATGGATGATGAGATCATTGATTTTGTCAACTGGAGAAAGGTGATTCACTGTCTATTTGATGTGCCCGATACTTTCCTTTTCATTAAAAGATGTACTTTCAGTTGTTGACAAAAAGTGTTCATTTCCAGTAAAAATTAGCAGGTCTAGGATCTTCCAATTGTGAGGTTTCTATGGCATTTGAGAATTGATAGTACTCTGAATGTCCTCTTAGGCTGCAGCTTTGGGATAGTTTGTAGATGGGATATTCAATTGCTAGCAATTACGGCCAACTGCTTGCCCTCCTGTTCGTTGGTGGATTAGCCCATTAAGCCTGAAACCAATAAATCACTAGACACTTGGAGAAGTGAGGAAACTTAATATCTGTTTTCTTCTTTTCTTTATTGACCTTAATAAGCAATTTATTTACCTTCACAGGTGGCCGAGAAGACTGCTCTTTTACGACCTATAGAACTGAAACTTGTTCCTGTGGCATTGGAAGGAAGTGCATTTAGGAGCAAATTTGTTGATGCAGATGAACTTATGAGCTACTGCAGTTGGTTTGCGGTAAGGTTATGATTAAAACTGCACTGGGCTTTGGGGTCAGTATATTGCTTGGCAGTGTTCTTACTGGTGCTTTCCTGCTTTGATATTTTCAATATATCCAGTTTGTGTAGATGGCATCGACTGTCCTCAATCAGATTGCTAGTTTATCATTGTAAATAATTTTTATTCTGAATCGAGATTTGGTGAATTGGAGGGATTGTCCTGAATTAGAATATATTGGGATGATTCATTGTTATTGGGTCTAGTTACTCCAGTGTGCAATTTTGTCCGATATTGGATTCCCTGAAATAATTCACAATGGGGAAATAAGTGTTTATTCAAATGAGAGTGAGAAGATTGATTGGTGGTACGTATAATTCAGTGGAAAGAGCTGGTTGATGAAGGATGCAGTAGCCGATAAGCTCATGTGCCAGCTGGTTTAGACATGTTGAGATCATTCGTGAAAACTAGCCATTTTTAATAAAGTGATTCATCTCTTAATTAGATGTTTTCCAATTCAACCGTGGGTATAACAATCGTGGGATATAACAATCATTTGGTGTTTGTCATTCTTTTACCGAAAGTGACTGTTGAACAGGTGCCTGATCGTCTTTTATGATAGGAATTATGGGATCTTTTCGTACTAAAATTTATACCGCTTGTTAACTATGATTGATGTTTTAATGTCTCCGAAAGCATGGCCCATAACTTCTCTGTTCGTGAGTCATGCTGCTGCTTTTTCTCTTCTTAGAAGTTTCCGTTCACATGATTTCACTGACTATAATGTGATTCTCCCATGTATATTTTTATGTGGTATATCTTTTACTATGTGCATATTATTCATTCATTATTTTGCATAGACCTTCAACCATATGGTTCCTAAATGGATTCGGCAAACAAAAGTTGCGAGGCAGATTAGCCGTATGCTGGTGAATCATCTGGGGCTGACACTGACTGAGGAGGACATGCAGAATGTTGTTGATCTAATGGAACCATACGGTCAAATAAACAATGGAGTTGAACTTCTTAATCCTCCACTTGATGTATGTGTTCTTTCCAATCTATTGTGAGCTAGTGGAATGTGGAGTTATGCTCAATTAATTTGCCTGGATGCTTACTATTAGTTCATTGGACTATCTTGGGCTATTGTCTTCTGAACAATTTAAAAGTTGGTAAAATTCTGATCTATAAATTTCTATTGTTTTATTTTTTGTGTGCTCTAAAGAATCAGGAGTACCACAAATCCAGTGTTAAAAAAGGAATGTGGTAGGGTTATCACGAATCATCTTTCTAAAATTTAGATAACTTGATATACCCAAACCTGCAAACAAATGATTATTTCTTTATGTGCACAAGTTTCTTTGTTTTCTTTGAGGCGACTTATATAATTTGGATGATTTGACAGTGGACAGAGGAAACCAAGTTCCCCCATGCCGTTTGGGCAGCTGGTCGTGGCCTTATAGCTCTTTTACTACCTAACTTTGATGTAGTTGACAATTTGTGGCTTGAACCATCTTCGTGGCAGGTTATTGTTCTCTCCTTCATTCTTGTAATGAAATAGCATGCACCTTACTAAGCTTATGAGCAAGTACCTGCAAGAGCCTTATTTCTTGTTTAGGGATTCCTGTTCTACGGCTGAACAGTGAATGTCATCCTTCATGGATGTCAGCACGCCATTTTAATCTTGTTTATGTTTTTCTTTTTGGTTCTTCTCAAGCTATGTGCACTGGCATGTTGTCATTATCAAACTTTTTATTCAGTGGTATTGTCATCCAGTCATGCTATCAACCTGATAAAGTACCTTCTCTATCTGGGCACTCATGAATCAGTCTCATGCTTCTGTTGGTCATGATCCTTACTGTCATATCTAGGGGCCTCCATTGGGTGTTTTATATGAAACAGGATATCAAACAGTCGAACACACTGACAGGAGATGTCTACTTATAGCTTTATCTGTTATCGGAGTATTCTGGCAGACATATTATCATTGTGCTGCATAATAGTGTATCCACATGTGTCCTGAATTGTTCTTGTTCTCCTCTTTGTGGGGGCAGTTATTTGCAGATGCATGTCTCAAGGGATTTTAGTGCCCTTAGTCTTATAAAGATGTTTGCTTTGACCCCTTTCTTGCAGGGAATTGGCTGTACAAAGATCACCAAGGCACGGAGTGAAGGATCTGTTAATGCTAACTCAGAGTCAAGATCATACCTTGAAAAGAAGCTTGTATTTTGCTTTGGTTCGTATGTTGCTTCACAGCTTCTACTTCCTTTTGGGGAAGAGAATTTTCTCTCTTCTGATGAACTGAAGCGAGCTCAAGAGGTTGGTCCTGTAACATTATGCTTTGAGAAGTTTGTCGATATTCTCTACCTTAGGTTAACTTTTGAGAGAAAACTCTCACAGTGAAAGCTGAATACATGTAGATGTATCTATTAATATACATACCCTGTGACAGATAGCGACAAGGATGGTCATTCAGTACGGTTGGGGGCCTGATGACAGTCCTGCAATTTACTATCACAGTAATGCGGTACTTCTCTGTTTCATTTTGCATGCACTTTGTGATTGTAAAATGGACAATTGATGATCAATCTCAACAATACTGTTATGTATTGAAGCTTCATGTTCCGGCTGGGAATCTTTGATGCACCTTAGCTTACTTCTGTTTCTATGTTTCTATTTCACTAGGTTACAGCTTTGAGCATGGGGAACAACCATGAATATGAGATTGCAGCTAAAGTTGAAAAGGCACGTGTCTGTTGCTATGAGGCTTTGTTTGGCTTACTATATCTGATAGTCCGAATTGAAAGAGCAGCAAATATCTGGTTGATTGCGAGATTCTTCGATGGTCCTTTTGATGGATCCTTGTTTTGCAGATGTATGATTTGGCTTATTACAAAGCAAAGGAAATGTTACAGAAAAATCGTCGAGTTCTCGAAAAGATTGTTGACGAGTTGCTTGAGTTTGAAATCTTGACTGGAAAGGTAGATCTGGAGGTGTCCAGCTTACTTTGATAGCTTTAATATTATCTGTGTCGTTATACACTTAAATCCTCCTCTGTTTAACAGCAGGTGGACTGAATGATAGAATGTCACTTATATAGTTACAGGTCTATTCTTAGGAGCTTATCATACGACTGTATCTTATTTAGCTTCTTCCTTATAATACTTGAGGAGAAGTCTATGTCCTCTCTCATCATCATAATACCTTTCCTAGCCCATTCTTCTCTTGATTTTTTAGTACCCTTTTTCCATTTGTCCTTGGAGTCCCTCGTTTCTTGCAGCCCTTTCCACAGATGGTTGCTCATCTCCTTCGTCTCTTTCCTATCATCTTCAGTTATGCGAATGTCAGCTGTTTGAGCTTAAGTTCTATCCTGGCTGAAATGGTATATCTAATGGGGATTAGACTCTGTTCTTTCACATATGAGCTATTGTCATCAAGCTCTATCTGGTTTTGTTTCAGTATGTAAATTCTATTTATGAAAACTAATTTCCAAAGCATGGAGCCATATACTTTTTGTCTTGTTTTCTTGATTTGGTTTCTGCTTATGAGAGGATCATGTAAGTCCATTCACCTTCGAATGCTGCCTTGCCTCGCTCTATCAACGTAATCCTTTTTTTAATCAATTTTTTTATGAATCTTCTGAAACTAAAGATGACATATTGATTGACTGGCAGGACTTGGAAAGGATGCTTGAAGAAAATGGTGGAATGAGGGAGAAAGAGCCATTTTCCCTTGTTCAACTTTTTAATGGACAGGTAAATCTGAGTTTTTACTTTGCCTGTCTGGTTACAGTAGTCAATAGAATGCAATCAAGTTCCTTACTTATCTAGTGAATTGATGGATGAGGGACTAAAAAGTACGATCCTCAATTCTTGTCCCCTAATTCACTAAAGGCAGTTGAACAAACTTGAGCTTTTTGAGCAAGTCCAGTTGTGGATATAACAACGCGACTTGCTCAATAGATCTTTTGATACTTGGAGTTACTGCACTATCTGCTACTATAGAAAGCATACGGATTTTACTTAGTTTTGGATGGTAAAGCTCTCTTAAGACTAATTGACTCTTGAAGCTAATGAAAGAAAAGCAGATAGAAGAATGAATGAGCAAGTCTAGTGAAGACTGCAGAGCTTGTTGAGGAAATATATATAGATCCTATCCTTACTGGACCCAAGGAATAATTTGTCCTCGTCTTTGAATGCTTTGACGGGGATTTATCTTTGACCCCCTCAAATGCTCGTGTTGTTTTTTCCCAACCATAAATGCCACCTGAAAGAGAAGGAACCATAATTCACTGGCCCAACAAGCAACCCATGGTTCAGGCCGAGTAAACTGAACCTTTGGAGTGAATCACAGACAACTTAGTTTGGCATTTGCAAAACTTCTTGTATAAGCTACTTGCATTACGCTAAAGATTTTATGAGTGGAAAAAATTAGTCTCCCTCTTCCGGACTAAGATTTCATGAAAAAATAGAACATGAAAAAAGATAATTAACCTACTGATACACGTGGCTCCTGTTTGTAGAGTACTCCAGCCTTTCCTAATTTATATATGGTTCTGTTCAGTCTGTCTTCTTAGCAGCAATACGCCATTTCTGGTGCCCATATGAAATAGTGGTTAAACCAAATTGAGATTCCCCAGGCCTTTCGTTGCAAATAGACAAAGTAAACCTTTCTCTTCATACAAGATGATCTGGAAGCCATAAAATTTGACTTCCCCGTCATTTTTACCCTCTAATAATACTCAACTCTATAAATGTGGCCATGTCAGGAGACAGGTTCATGATTCCCATGAATTTGTGACCTCGAGAGAGCATCTCAACATGCTATTAATCCGCCGATATGTGTTCACTGGAGAATGCTTTGATTTCCCAGGACTGAGAGAACCATTTTCTTCTGAATCTCAATATCTTACACGTTTCCACAAACGTTTCTTTGCCAATATTCATTGGAGAATGCTTTCCCAGTTTTTTTCTTTTGGTCGAAGTGTACTTTCGCAGTTTTTGAATGTGTTTTGTGTGGGCTTTTTTAAGTTAAAACTTGAATCACACTCTGGCTATTTGTACGCCACACATCGAGTTTAGCATATAACAGATGAAAACTAGTGCTTCTCCTTTATGTGCAAAATGCATGCTAGATATATGGGTGTAAGGGAACTGACACCTCTTGTCTTTGCAGCCAGTCTCTAGCAGCTTCCTTGACGATGGGAACGCGTCAGGAACTGCACTGTTAGGCGCCCCAACCTAGTATTGAGGATACGACAATCAGCCATTGATCTTAATCTTGACAAGCACTTGAAGGTTCAAGGAAATTCTGCTTATCTATGTTTAGACAGTTAATCTCATGACAGGTAAACTACCATTTATCCTTAGGAAAGAGAGCGGGTGGAGCAGTTTCGCGGTAAATTAACTGTACAGGTTGTTTCTTTGGGGTTCTCTATTTTGTTTTTGCCCCCCTATTTCTCTTTGGTGAGAAGAGGCGCCCCCTTTTCCTTCTCACTCATATGCCAATGATCTTATTCTTTGTGCTGTAACCGAAGCCGTTAAAAATTTTGTTTTTCTCCCGGTACATGTAAATTTCACAATTGATTCCAAAAATAAAGTCTTGAGATTCTTTCTTCTTACCAATTTTGGAGATCTGTTCTTTTTTTTTATCAGAATATAATTACATGCCATTGTTTGATTATCACTGAAACTGGATGTCAGACTAGCAAAACAAGAAAGATGGGACTATGGCCCATGTCTTAGACAAGCCTTCCAAGCAACTTGAAATTGAAAATTCAGTGGAAACGCATGTGATATTCATTGAAATCACAAACAAGGTGATGAATGAGGCACCATCTGTTCCTCCGTGATCACCAAGTGCTCATTTGTCATCGTTGTGCTGTTGATTTCATTGACCGCTGTTAGAGACCATGTTTTGAGCCGAACAAAGGGCCTCGTGGACCATGTAAATGGGCAAACAAGAAAGAGGGAGGGCACCATCGATGGTATCTTGTAGCTTTGTTTTGGTAGAGTAGCAATAAGACCTATAGAAGGCCATCCCAGAAGGGCATAAAGAGGAGGCGTGCTAAGGGCGAGCATGCCGACCGCACATCGTCGATCCCAATGTGTCCCCAGTGGCGAGCATGCCAACCACACATCGTCGACCCCAATGTGTCCTACATTACACAGTGGGGTCTGTTCGAGACCCGAATAATCCAATTGTTGAAAGCCGCCTTAGATAAAGTGCAGAGCGACCTACTTTAAGGAAACGGGTTAGAGTCATTTTATTGTCATTTGTAGATGTTATTTTGTTATATTTATTCGAGAATCTTATAAAGACTTCATGGACGAGTTGCAAGGACAAATTAGCGCAATCAAAATGTAAAGATTGAGAAGAAAAAAAAGGTATTTTGAGTATTATCCATTCAAAAAAAAATACATTCAAATATAAAATCCCGGAGCGCAATGGAAGCTCCAAAAAAATGCTCCTAGATCTTTTTCTTGGAATAAACAAAAGTGAGATATTTCCATGAAAAGACAAATTTTTTTTTTCATTTTTGCAATTTTCATTTTTCCCGTGCTGTTCACGCGCTTGAAGAAGAAGTGTCAATGCCGGCGTCAAGAAGCGGAACCAAAACTGCAAATCCCCAAAAAAAAAAAAAAAAAAAAAAGACCAAACACTCTCCCAATTTTCTCGAGAAAATCTCCTCCCCCGCCGCCCCCGATTTTCTCGAGAAAATCCCGTCGCCGCCGCCTCCCCGCACCGCTCCCAGATGAGCCGTCGCGGCGGTGCCCCGCTCCTCCTCTTCGCGGCAGCGATCCTGCTGCTCTCGGTCCGTCCGGCGGCCCCGATCGGATCCCAGCCTTCCCCGCGGGGCGGCGAGGCGTACGTCACGCTCCTGTACGGCGATGAGTTCTTGCTGGGAGTTCGCGTGCTGGGGAAGTCAATCCGCGACACCGGGGCCACCAAGGACATGGTGGTTCTGGTCTCCGACGGCGTCTCCGATTACGCCAAGAAGCTCCTCAAGGTTCTCTCTTTGTACACACACGCATGTAGTCCGCGGAAGGAAAAAAAAAGTATTGTCTTTGCGTTTGCTTTTGAAGTAGTCAGCTGCGCATCCGGTTCGGCAGCATGTTGAAGCGGATCATGCTCTAGGATTTGTTGGTTTCTCAGAAAATTGAGGTGGCTTAAGGAGCTAAGAAACTCTGATTTTGTGCTTAGTGCTATGTTCTGCTGAGTGTTTGCTGATTTAAGTGCATAATTTGCTAAGTTGGAATGGCTTTTTAAAAGATGACGACTTCGAGGTCGGCTTGTCACCTAGGATCCTGGAAATAGAAGTTGATTGATCAGTGTGATTGGAATTGAAGAAATTCTAGTCAAACTCGGTAACTTGGTTCCTGAGAAAATTAAGGCAATGTAAGATTCTGGGTAACTCCAGCTTTGCGGTTGGTGCTGTTACGTTCTGTCGCTATTTGTGTTAGGAAATTAATTGGGTTCACTGCTGTCCTCTGTTTTCCCTTGTCGTGTCATCGAGTACAATTACGGAAGCTGTTTAGATAGAGTTAAATGTTTTGTGGTCTTTGAGTTTGAAAAGTTTGGGATGCTTGTGCAGGCTGATGGCTGGATAGTGGAAAAGATCAGTCTACTGGCCAACCCCAATCAAAAGCGTCCGGCTAGGTTTTGGGGTGTCTACACCAAACTGAAAATATTCAACATGACTAGCTATAAAAAAGGTAACTGTGGCTATTATGCATTTTTCTGTTTTTCGGGATTGTTGGAGAAACAATGCCAACTTAAAATGGACGAGCAAAGTGAACTTGTTCATTTTCAGATGGCAGAGTTTTTGGATTATCATGCATAGATGATGTGCGTACAGATATTTTTCTTATATTCTCATATGGAGGAAAACATTCCCTTCTTTGTGCAGTTGTATACTTGGACGCAGATACTATTGTGGTTAAAAGTATTGAGGATCTGTTTAAATGCGTGAAATTCTGTGCTAACTTGAAGCACTCAGAGAGGCTTAATTCTGGAGTCATGGTAGTGGAACCTTCTGAGACTGTTTTTAATGATATGATGGGCAAAGTGCAAACCCTGTATTCTTACACTGGAGGTAATTGTCTTTTCTGAATGGTAATGGCTGGTGATGTAATGTCAATTTATTTTGTTTAGTTAGTTTGAGTGTGTTAGCTCTGATGATTTATGATGATTGGATTTTGGCTTGATTATGGACCAAGGATGAGTTTGTACCAACGTATCTAAACAGTTATCCTTACTTATGAAATACTGGATGAAGTAGACTTTGTTGAGATGAGAAGGAAATGGAGTTTTTGTCGCAATTTAATTTTCTTGAGTGAGGACATGCATGTGATGGAGTCTAATAGGGTCAAGATGCCCAGATTTTCTTGCAGGCAAGAAAGATTTTGGCTTCTAGTGTTCACAAGTGGCACAAAATTACTCGGTCTCAATTGGATCACCAGTTTTCTTACTTCAAACTATTAGATTTGTTATGGTTGTCTTTAAACAGTCTCAATTTCTTTGTCCTTGTATAACCTCACAATAAAGGAAAGCTTTGTACATCTTCTTATTTTATACACTCTGTTCCTCTTCTCCCTGTCTCTGACATTTTTCATTCCACAGGTGATCAGGGTTTTCTAAATTCGTACTATAGCAACTTTGCCAATGCACATCTTTTCGAGCCAAATTTATCGCCAGAGGTGTTGAAATCTCGACCAGTTCCTGAAATGGAGCGACTTTCTACTCTATACAATGCAGATGTTGGTCTTTACATGCTTGCAAACAAGGTATGGCTACCTATATGTGAAAACAAGTCACTAAGGTGGCTCATTGAGACATTATTTTATCGGCATGGTGATTGTATATAAGAAAGTAGGGGTGTAATTGCTTCTTCTTGGAATTCTTTCCATCCTTTTTGATTTCCCTTTTAGAGTTGGTGTTTTGGGGGTAGGTGCGTCTTTCTTGACATTTTAATGAGCCCTTACTGTCTGAAAAACATCGCAATATTTTTTGTTTTCCGTAGGTCTTGTCTGAGGTTTATTTTGTTCTTGTAGTAGCACCTAATAAAACCTTTGATGGCTTCACTCTTATGATACCCGAAAAATGAATGCCCTAGAGAAAAAAGAAACTTTGATATAGGATCTTGTTACATTTTGTGGATGCACAATATAACACTTACACAACGTAGGCACAAATGCAGTTCTATTGCTGACTGTGTTTTGATACTGACGTCCTTGATGTTGCTGAACAGTGGATGGTCGATGAAAGTGAACTCCGGGTTATTCACTATACACTTGGACCCCTTAAACCTTGGGACTGGTGGACATCCTGGCTTCTGAAACCTGTAGATGTGTGGCAGGTATCATATCCAACTTCTTCTCTGGTGGTTTTTGCGCTGTTTAGATGAAAGGGAGACAGACACCATGCACGGTTGTGCAATTGCATGAATTCTGTTATTGTTTTATGCAGTGATCTGTGTGTTTGGTGACAGAAACTCGTTTAACTTTGCATATGACAGAATGTGAGGGAAAAACTTGCTGATTCCCTTCCTGGAACTGGAGGGGGAAGAAATCCTAATGATGTGTTTCTAGTGAAGTTCCTTTTTCTGCTACCTCTTTGCCTTCTGTTCTTTGGGTACTACCGATCTCTTCCCCAGGTTGGAAGTCCATGGAAATCCTTTGGTTATTCTCCTTTGACATTCTGTTTCGTTAGGAATAGTCATTTTGATTATTTGATGTTTGATTTGGTGTAGGTATTGCAGCAATGGCGTTCTTGTAGAAGTTCATTGGGTGACAACATTAGACAGCTTTTACATAGAATCAGATTTAATGGAGCATACGCATATTCTGGCGTTTCTACAGCATCTGGCATTACTTTTAACCAGCAGGTTACTTCCTTGTCCATGTTTATTTTACTAATATTTCATTGACAACACCTTAAAATGTTAGATTTCACAGTAATTTGCTCATGCTTCTGTTAAAGCATCAGTGGTGATCTTTCTAACTATAAGTTCGTTGATTTGCTATCTAACAGTTCTCAAATGGTGCACCGTCAAAGATCCCTGTGTATTTGGGTGGGATATCAGTAATAGTATGTTTCGCTGCAGCTGCTGTGTCTCTCTTACTGGCTCTCGCAGTTGTGCCTCGGCAAGTAATGCCGTGGACTGGTTTGCTATTGATGTATGAGTGGACATTTGCAATCTTCTTTGTATTGTTCAGAGGTTATCTCCATTTGGTATATAAACTTGGAAGGGCTGCGGCAGTTCAAACGGTTGCACCTGCTGACGATGAATCTTGGAAAGGTTCGTTGACTTGGAGCATTGGCATTTGATGTGCATATTTTGTGCTTTTTATATTAACAAGGAGTCGTTTATGCTGTGCAGGTCGTCAACGGCAAACATCTTCTTGTGATATTGCTACCTGCTGTTACTGGTCGGGCATGGCATTTTTGGCAATGGTGGCCCCAGCCTTGCCATGCATTTTCGGGATTACTGCTCTTTTCGCGAGGTAATTCTTTTGGTTTGATTCTCAAAATGCCCCAATTCTCTTTACTAATTTAAATTACACCAAGTTTCATGCTGATCTGTTGCTTCCTATATCATTTGGGATCAGAAATTTGATTGTTTATGATGTTGCTTTTATGTTCGTTACTATTTTGTTGCTACGACACTTGAGTGAGGATTGCAAGAACAACAAATTCATGAATGATTTGCGTCCTTCAACAGGTTGGGTTTGATGGTTGGTGGAGGCCTTATATTGGCATCTTTCATGACCTATTCTTCGGAGCACCTTGCTATCGTATCGTTCATTAGAGGCTTTGAAGAGCGAGATTTGAGCCGGTAGCAGAAGCATATGTTTGTTATGTTGACAGGCGGCACCATCTCCACGCGTGATTCTTTTTTCCTTCTCTGTTGTAACTTATCACATAGGCTACCCAATGATGTGTAAATTATTGAGGAATCTTGGCCAGCTTAGAAGTTCTCTTTTTTCAAACAAGAGTATCTGAACTGTAACATGCCTTCATGGAATGGGAATCCGATTTTCGCTTCAGATTTCAAACTTTTTACCAATGAAAGTATACGTTTCTGTTCAGGTGCTCGACTGTTCAGCTGAGATAATTCCTACTTTATGGCTATTCTATGCACTAATCTCATGTAGATTGCAAAATTTGGAAGAACTCTGCAAATTCCCATGGTGGTCACTTGTGTGACAGATTGAAGGGAAAAGGAAGGGAATTGGCATACAATTTGGTTTCTTCTTAAGCTGTGAAACAGGGCATACACAAGATTACCCTCATGGCTTCATTTATTTCTTAAAGTATAAATATATTAAGTTTATCCACCATAGTGGATATGAAAATAAATCTCTGCTACTCTTCAAAGACAACTTAACCTAATCCAGAAAAGGTGGAGGGCACTTTAAAGTTTAAAGTAAGGCAGGCAGCCCACATTAGCCTTGTTATCTAAAAGCTCATTATTGAGTTGTCCAACGCGCTTTTGCGCGAGCTGCCATGTCCACCATCAATCCTCATGTGAAAAGGAGACATCAAGCTAATTTCAAGAAAAAGATATTCTTAAGATATTCATTGTTGTGTATGATGGTTTGTGTTATGCTTGCCACCTGAGCTAAGATGCCACAAGTCAAACTCAAATTCTTCTTCAACCAAAACAAAACAAAAAAGAAAAAAACCTCAAATTCTCTAAGTGGGGTTTCAGAGAAAAAGGTAGATCAGAGCAAAATCTTTAAGCCAAGTGTGTCGATTCTTGTTCTCTTTGCTTTTGCTTCTCGTATTTATCTGAATCTTTCTCAGTGAATCCTTTAAAAAGAATCTTTTCTAATACCACGAAAAATCATAAATTAGTATTGACACGGCACATTAATTCTAAATTATTCTCATCTTGTGAAAAAATCCAAACCAATACCCTGCCCAATTTTACTCTATGCTGGCAATCAATACGTACGTGGCAGACAACTGCAAGACAGGTCCGACGTGAAGAATGACAAATTTAACATGAAAAATTTACGTGTTTATGACACGTATTTTTTGGGTTAGGATTTTAGTTTTGGATTTTTTAATGATATTAGTCTTCTTTTTTTTTTTATCCCAAGGAAAATTGTAACCTGTCACGATTCTTGATGAGTCATCAACCAATAATAGATTATCTAATGATGGCTCTCATCCTTATTAAATGTTTTTCCTCCTCTTTTCCCAAGTTGCACGTCATTTTCCCACTAAGATGGACACATGGTGACTAACCAAGGATTTCAATAATGCAAAAGCTAAATATACTAAAGTCGAATCGGCATCCCAATCCTTAAAATATGGCCAATGACAACTTCTAAGTTCCATTAAGTTTCAGAACGCTGCAGATCCGTACCCCCAAATCTGGCTTTCCCCATTGACACACAGTTGGGAGAGAAGGAGATACTTTGGCTCTTGACTTTCTTTCTCCTCCCTTTATTCTTTTCATAAAGAAAACTTAAATGGGATTGTGAATTTTTCAATTTGATTTCCTTGATTCGACGTGCAGTTCCGTTCTGGTGAGGGAAAGAGGTGGTGTGTATAAATAGTAGAAAGTAGTATAAGACAGATTGTAAAAGGAAATTGACTTGTATTGGATAGATGGCTACTTTCTTGTCAATATGAATATTTGGATCTTGGTTTAATCTACTTCCGTGGACTTATGCAAATCATCTTGCTTGCTCGATAATGAGCGGTATTTGAGCTGGGTATAATCTTTAATTATCCTTCCTTGTTTTGCCTCTTAGATAGTTGCTTATTTTGCTAGACTCGGTGATGAGAGATTGCAGACTTATTGGAGATTGACATGGAGGATTTGGTCACTGTCAAAAGCTTGTATAGATGTACTTTCACCTGCAATTTCTTTCTCTTTCCTCATCCGTCTGAAGCATGCCAGGAATTACTAATTTTACTAATTTCCATATACCCCTGCAAAAATCTGTTCATTGAAAAAACAAAAACCCATGTTTTGATTTTGATAGTGAGATGTCATCTCATATTTGCCGACAGCACGATACCCGACGAGCCAAGACAGTCAATGTTTGGTAGAAACCTTACTTTTTGTGCGATAAGTTTGAGAATTTATCATATAATATCCTGCTCTATTAGTCAGATTTTTTGCATCATTTATCAATGAGTGACACATCATATGCTCCATTGCTCTAGTTAACGAAATAGATCTCTTGCAAAGTTAGGCTGTATGTGGCTCCACAAGGACTTAATAATATGCAGTAAATCATCACCACAAGTGATTTGTATGACTCAAAGAAAATCCTCTAAAGTGAAAATTTTGAGCTTTGGATCTGAACGAAGGCCTTATTAGGTTATGGAGGACTAGCTGCTACACAAGGTCCATGCACATTCTTAGAAGCATGCATAAACTCTTTCCATATCACATGAAACAAAAGATAACGTGCATATAAATGCTCACAGAATTATGTCCATAAAATACTGCTTGTCATGTATATAACGTCATGATACCTAAACATAGAAGGTTCGCAAGCTGAATTAGGATAATTAGAATTCGATAAGTGCAAATGGACAAAAAGAACATGGGGGAAGATAAGCGCAAGGAAGTAAATTTCTTGGGTATTACATAGAGAGGAAGGGAGTATCTCTTGCTGAATTTACAATGTCAAAAGAGGAAAGACAGACAGACATTTGCCAAGAAAACTACACATCACCAATGAAATCTACGGATTAATTCTTAGCAACTAATTTACTTTTTATTCTCTAACTCTCATCTCAACTCTTTCTGGGAAACCGAGTTCGTTTCAAGACGGGAAAAGAACCAGCAAATGATGGAAATTAAATTTAAAGCCAAGCATCAGACTTGCCTAGAGGATTTGAAAAACAATTCCTCACGTCATCATCTTCTTTTGCTGAGGAAACTGCGCTGGCCAGGGCTCATATGGAGTATTTCCATCAAGAGAGGCCAACCCTTTGGCTTTGACCATGGTTGAAACCGGAAGCTTTCCTTCATATAACGATCTTTCCCTCGTCTCCACAGACATGGCCCTTCTCTTCCCAAATGGAGTTTCAAAGAAGCCAAAGGTTCTTGAATGAGAAAATGCAGATGAAGAAGATGGGGATGAAGGAGAGAAGAAAGAGGACAAGAGAAGGAGAGGAAGATGTTGAAAACTGTACGAGTTGTTGGGTGACATATATAATGGCGATGACTTTTTCTTTTATTGGTTTATTAACCTCCTTGTTGGTGTTAGCAGACGGATAAAACAAGGATTAAGGAAGAGAACAAGCATTTGCCACCTACATAGGAGGGCCTACTTCCCATGTTTTGTTTGATTAATTAGAGAGGGAGAATCTGTCACTAAAGTAAAGAAAACAATATAAAACCTTAAATTAAACTTAAGAGTGGGAATCTAAAAGGAAGCATCTCATTGTCCAGCACAACAAAAGCTTTTGAAAAAGAAAATAACAAAAAAAAGTTTTTGAATAGGGGTCCAGTCACAATTAATTTTCTTGACACCTGGATGGAGGAGGCCTTCCATGAAAACTTTTGAGGGAAGATTATATCCTATCGAGGTTTCGTTCGTTTCGTGAAAAATATTTTTCAGGAAAATATTTTCCAGATTTTCCGGTGTTTGGGGGCGGAAATAAACTAACTTCGCAAAACATTTTCCCTCAATGAGTGAAAACATGAAAAAAAAAAGTAAGGAAAATGTTTCCATCTTTTGAAAAGAGGAAAATATTTTCTGCCGGCCTCCTTCATTCCTCGCCGGTCGTCGGGGCCATCGTCGCTGGCCGTCGGTTGTCGGTCACCGCTGCGAGCCACCGGTCGCTGAACACCGGAAAATATTTTCCGAAACTTTTTCAGATTTCAGCCAAACACTGGAAAATTATGCCATTTTCTAGAAAAATGACTTTTTCGGAAAATATTTTTAAAAAATGTCACATTTTCTGCCAAACGAACGGAGCCCTAGTGTCATTATAATTTCCTTTTTTTACCCATATCAATATTAAAATAACAATAAGTACATACTAAGATTGATTTACAAAATCGAGATATAAATCAATGTGATATCGCATCTGTTGCTTTATAAAACTTTGAGAGTTCATTTTAATTTAAGAATTTGATAATGATCATCGCTACAGATAACTTGTAATTAAATTTATGCACGATATGCAGTGCTCGTAGTTTTATCTTTGTTTGCGTTTTATTTTATTTGAACCATACTCACAAACAACTAATCTATCTATCTCTTGATGTGAATCACTTGATGTCATGAGTACATCTATTGCCTTCACCTAAGAAAAGAAACAAGGGAGCATGATTTCGATTTTGGTGAAATGATTTTGATTCCTGCTTTTGTCCTTTGACATTGCCGCGTGTAACTTGCAGCAGCTTCCTCTCATCATAGGTTGCGCAAACCATAAGAATTAAAAGAAGGATATTAGTAACGGATGTCCAAGGCGCACTTATTTTTTCAATCAATATTTAGGAATACTTGTTAAGCGATTAATTAAGGAAAATTTGATAGTTTTCAATGTATTGATTGCTCTCGTATTTTGCATAATTAATACGTAGAAAATTGAGTTATTTCCAACTTAACAAATCCCTTGGGATACTTGTTAACAGCACCCCTAAAAAGAAAAGGACAAAATGTATAGACATCAAAATACTGGTAATTAAGTTATTCCAGAAATTAGCAGAAAGAAATCAATCAAGAGTCACGCCACAATTTAATTTGGAAAACTTAAGGAAAATATGGAAAAGAAAATCATAATTTAAAAAGAATGAAGTTTTTCCTTAGCTAAGAGCTTACAGAAATATACACCAAAGTTAGCGGCTACATACAAACCAAAAACTGTAAACTAAACTAAGTTTACCAACCACTACAGATCCCATTAAAGTGAAAAATTACAATGACAACCGAGAAAATTAAACTAAAAGATTGGATAGTTGATCTTAAAGATGATTGGGAACAACAGACAAAACTGGCTCAATTCGTTTATTCATAATCATTAACTAATTCATAGTAAAATTGATTATCTTCCATTCGAATAAAAGACATATTTTTCTTTGTAGAAAACGATAGAATACTGCACTTTTTTCTTCAATAGCAAGTTAGGAAATTAGGACCGATTTTGGTTTTAGATAAGAAACGAGAGAACCAAAATTCCATAATCATAAATTCCCCCATGCATTCAAGATTTATCTATACAAGATGGGCTTCCTAGTCATAAAAATTATTAGGAAAAAACATTTATGGTTGTGAAGGAAAAATAGAATTTCCACTTTTGGTATATGTGGAGTTGCATAATTATAGTGGCGGTCTCGCAATGGAGGTCTTCTAAGCGGACGGTCGAGCCAAAACAAAATTTGAACGACAAGCTCTCTCTAAAGAGGAAAACAAAAGAGGGTCCGATTCTAAGAAAATATGGGCGGGCGTTCAAATATTTTTTTTTTGTATTTAATAAAGCTAACAGTAAACTTTTGCAGATGATTTATTTAATAGTATGACATGGTGTCACGTGTCAATCCGTGAGTAGATCTGATTAGGTAAATGCGGGCCACGTCAATAGCTAACGTGGCACTTTAATATTACTGAATATTTTCCTGATGTGACGTTTTGATACTATTGAATATTTTCTTCCAACCATATCCTCGAGTATCACAAATATAACTTAAGCGCACGAAATCAACAAGTTATGAAAATTATGTACGCAAAATGATACTTTTAAGACTAAATTGCACGAAGTTGATAAATTTTAAAATTTGCGCTGCCATTTTTTTAAATTTTCTTAAAATAGTTCTTTTAGGTTATGTGAAAAGTAAAATCATGGGCAATAGAGAGAGAAATATCAACACACTATCTAATTACACACCCAAAAGGTGTGCATTTGGCGAAAAAAATCCAAAATCATTAAAAAAAATCTCTCAAAAGGACACGCTATCCAATTACACACCCAATCTATTTAGTATATTTGGGAATTTTAGTTGTCAATAGAGAGAGAAATATCGACACATGGCTACTCACGCTATCCAATTACATACAGCAGTAGACCTAGAACATCGAAAAAAAAAACATCAGGCTGAAACTCAATTCCCCCCGGCTGCCTCCGAAAAGTAAAGCCCCCGGCCGCCTTCTTCTTTCGTCTTTGGACATTCTTCGCGATCAAACCAAGGCGGCCCGATGATTGGCGAAATCATAGGCCGACCAAATTTGTTGCGCCACGTAAAAGCTTCCTCCTTCTTCCGCTGTTGCTGGCAACAAGTGGAACGACTGAGGGCCAAGAATCAGATACACGACCCTCAGTAAGCAATACGAATGATCAAACGAATTGATAGAGAAATTTGCAAAGAATTCACAAGACATAACAACTTTCTTTAGGCATCACTTCTGAAACCCTACGATTCGGTTCGCCATGGAATCTTATAAACAGATTGCTCTTGCTCTCAACAACGGACGAAGGGATCACCCAAGGTGGTGGCGTCCAAACAAACCATCCTTCGACACTCGAATGAAGAAATTAAACAAAAAAACATATCGATGGATGCTTCAACCCGGTTGAAAAGGAGGGTGTCCGGCTTGCCGTCAAGCTACATGTAGCCGGAGACCATGACCATCACGCCGCCGGTTTCGGGCAAGGGAAAGCAGTCGATGTGGCAGATTTGGTGCTGGCACTGCTGAAGGGAGGTGAGCTTGGCGACGATGGCCTCCTTGCCCTCGATCTTCCGGCCGCTGAAGTTCACCAGCGACTCGAACCGGTACACTTTCGCCAAGTCCGCCCGGTTCGCGTCGAACGTCCTGTAGTAGTCCTCCATGAACCGCTTGGCCTCCGCCATCATCGGGTCGTTCGCTCGATCGATCGTCGCCATCTGCGCTCCTCCTTCTGGTTGGTTCTGTGCCATCAGACCCCACGCGATGCAGACGACAAGAGACACAAAGCGAGCCCTAGGGATTTCGAGAATTCTCTCTTTTTTATTTGGAATAGTCGGGTCGACCCGACCCGACACCGGACCTTCGGGTAGAAAGACTAAAAAGGCCCCCCGGGCCCTTTTTCACATCTTTTTCCAGTTCAGCCCCTGTTCTTCTACTCTGTTCGTAAGCAGCACTTTAACTTTCTATGGCTCTACCGGTCTGAACAGACGGCACGTAATTCTGGCTGATGAGATGGGTCTTGGGTAAAGTCTTTTCTCACGAGGAAAATTTGTGCACTGAAATTGCTTCTTTGTTTGCTGTGTAAGCTGTTCTTTATTGCTTTTTGCGGGCAAAACTGTGCAGAGTATAGCCTTCTTCCTTTTTTTAGCATCTCCGTTGGAAGAAAATTCATATCCATTCTTAGCTGTAGCTCCACTTTCTACTTTGCGGTGACTACGAATTTCGCTTTCCCAAAAGCAAGCAAGAAGCTGAAGAACATAAATCTGGCCAGCTGGTTATTGGAACCATGCAATATAGCATAAAGCTCGATGTCCCCTTAATATCATACGAGATGATTGATCTGGATATGGCATCATTGAAACCGATACAGTGGGGATGCACGGTAAGACTTTGTTGGTTATTAAACTCCTAAATAGTATCTAACATGTTGAAGGGCTTGGCAAGATGGGCTCTTTCAGATTGTTGACGAAGGAACTAACTATATTTGTCCCCTGTGCGAAGGAGCACAATATCACACTTTAACTTCTCAGCGAAAAATCCGATTTGTAAGTGGAGCAAGGATAATCATGTTTTGTTCACATTTGCGATACATACCATCCTGCATACATACCCGAGACATTTTGCAGAAATCATGCGATTCTCAATTTACTGCATTCTCTCGATTTCATTTTTTCTTTTCACCTAATATATCGATAGTCCTGCACTACAGGTCCCGTATACTGGTTTTTCATGCGGGGGTCTATTTGAAGTACCGGAGAACGAACACTTTTCATGCTCTCTGGGATCAACAATTGCTGGAGAAATTGGTGTATATGGCTATAGACCCTTCTGTACAAATGGATACGCTTGCTGGTAAGAGAGCTGAAGTTGCTAGAAGCCTATTTGAGGTCTTTTTCTGGGGATTGCTCTCCTTCGGACTTGGAAACTGCTCTGCGGTTTGACTCATTGGACCGGCCTAATAGTAATTCTATTGACAGGACTAAAGAATACAAGCATGTCATTGTTACGTATGATAGTTATATATCCCCGTTTCTGAAAGATCAACGGTTGGTCTTAATTTGTCCACCCTATTCTCTTGTTGAATTTTTAAACAGCATAGACTTGGTTAGACTACAAGAAGAGGCATATCCTTCCAACCTCAATCCATCTCTCTAGCATGCTCATCTCATTTACGCAGCACTGTTAAACCTTTTTCCTCGGACTTTCCTTGACATTGGTGACCACTTCTTTAATAAGGCTGAGTTCAGTGTTAGGCTTGCAAGATTGATCTTCATTCATTAACCTTAGTACGAAGATCTTTACGAACTTGTCCAGTACAGGGAAACTGAGAAGAGAATGCTTGGCCGAATCGATGCGTCTAACCAAAAAATCCTATTTCCTTCCAATTTTGCAATCTTCCCGTTCTTTACCCGTTGCCCTTTCTTCTCCTAATTCCTTCCAAACCAATTCCTTCCTGCTAGCTCCCAAGTAAAATCCCGAATTGGATTCCACATTGACCGGTTTAGTGCGAGCTTGTCCATCGTCTTTTAATCCGTGCATATTTATATTTGTCTCAAGGAAGCTCATCGTCTTTTAAACCGTGCATATTTATATTTGTCTCAAGGCCACGAAAAGGAATAAAAAGAACAATTCTAGCAAGTGAAGAAAAAGATGGAGAGGAGGACCTAGAGTTGTCAAAAAAAGTTATGAAGCAATATACTAGTAGAATGAACATTACATTGGAGGGAATCCTTGAACACAATCCAAAAAAGTGAGTCTCAGTCCAGTATTGAGGCAATTGGGCCCATGCATTTTCTTAGTATGAGTTCGCATTACAAATCATTCATTTTTCTGAAGATAAACGGAGCCAAATTGACTCAAGATTAAGTGATAAATCTAGTTTTCTTTTTCTCATCCGATCAAGTGTATAGCTCTACACCAAGTGATTCCAATTAATTAAAAGTTTATGGTAAATGACACACACATGCATACATATTTTATATGCATAATATATAGTTTGTTTCCTCCCAAGCTATGTACATTAAAGGACAGAGCTACTATGACCGAATAAAGTTCACTGTCTCTTCGGCCCTTAGTCCACCACACAAGATGGGCAAAAAGTAGAAAAGGAACGTGTGCCCCCATCCCCCATCCCCCATCCCACTGGCAAACCGCAGAATTTAATAGAAATCATCATAACACCAATTATTGTCTTCAACACCTTCATTCCATTGGAGATTTTTTTTGAGCCCTCGATTTTTTTTAAATTTTATTTCCTCGAAGTAATAAAATCCCTATTTTTTTTTCTCTTCGAAAAGAGACCCTTTCGTCGTATAAACTCGTTCCGATAGGGTGACGACTAGTTGCGTAAAGCGCACTAATAGCTTAGGGCATTGGGCTGAGAAAAATATGCATTTTCTTGAATGGAACAAATTATGAAGAGGGTTATTAGTTGATTGTCTACTGTGAAAGTCGAAAATATTAAATTTTCTCGTGCGGTGTAAATTTTACTGTAATTTAAGGATTCAAACTCCAAAATGATGAATTTATGCATCAACCACTCATAAGTCATAACGCAAAAACGAGGAGAGACCTTAGAACTACTAGATTAATCGAAATTGCAAAAACTCACTAAAGTAATTTCTTACGACAAGAGAACATGACCCAATACCATTTCTCTAAACCTCAGTTCACTTCTGATACCTCATAGGCAAGCAAGAGATATCCAAGAAAGTTAAAATTAATTTTGCATAAACTCACATTCTTATTCTATGCAGATATTATCAAATTATAGGAACATAAAGCTATTAGCCAAGAAGCAAGAGCAGGAGGGAATCGCACTCAATTTTTTGTATTAATTCACTATGAAAGCACTTTTCAATGTTTGATTCTTTGCTTAGTATAAGTTTTTCCGTGGGTAGAGATAAGAAAAATTCTTGCTAGGGTGATAAGAAGTTGCGACGAGATCAGTCAACAATCTCATCAAGGGAAAGAGTTAAGAAAACAATACCTGAAATGTTTTACCGAGGCCCATGGTGTGAGCTAGGATGCAACCAAGGCCTTTATCCCCAGACCTTACTCTTCTAATTGACTGCACAATATTTTCCCGCATAAACCCAATCCCTGCAACCTGCAGCACGAGGAGAAAAGACAAACAAGAAGGATTGAACTGCTAGTGAATCAACAAAAACAAACACGGAAGACCAGAATAACAACTACAATCCAAATTCCCATAGTGATTTATGTCACATATCTTAGTAGCTAACAAGTGGCTAAAAAAATACCCATTGATACGTTTATTGGGCATAGAAAGCGCAATCAAAATGCATTGAAAGTGTCCCCACTTATGTAGGGAGGCAATTATTGTCAAAAGAAGAACAAAGACCTGATGAGCTTTTAACTTTGATGAAATACTTGGTGGAATCCTCACAGCTTCTTCACTCTTTTCTCTCTCCACATTCACCATGAAACCTGTGGAGGTGTCGCCAAGCATGTCAATAGCACCACCCTCTGACAAGCTAAATGAACGACTTGGAGAATTCGGAATATTGGATTTGACAGAAAATTGAACTTGCAAAGACCTCAAACGTTCTTGACGTTCCTGCAAGCATAATATCACATCACAAGCAATGCCCTGCTTACAACTCAATTTCAGAAGAACAAATCCACCAAACAAGAGATACCTTCTCTATTGCGGTTTTCCTCTTGGTTTCTTCACCAAGTTCAGCATCATCAAGTATTCTACGAATTTTCTTTTTACGCTTTCTCTTTAACCTAAACAAAGAAGAACAAGTTGGAGGAGTAATGCCTTCTTCTTAAACCAAACTCACATTTCATTGCTCGAATATAGAATCAAGTGCCAGACAAAGCACCCACCTCTCCTGCTTTTTCTTTCCGTATCATCACAGGAAAATATGCTAACAGTTATCAATCACCTTCAGCTTGACTTCATCTGGTCATTTTGGCATATTTGAACTATCACAACACACTAGTCCCATATGATACTCATGTATCAAGCACACGTAGAAAATACGTTTAGGATGCTCCAATTGAAAATCCTAATTATTAGGGCAAAGTACTTCAACGTGGAAGACATTTCTCTCGATCCTCTCTCCATATGTTTGCACTCGGCCATTTGTTAATGTTATAAAACGGCACTCTCTTATCATAAAAGACGACATAGACAGACAATGACAGACAGGATAAGCATCTATAATTCTAACTCCTGATCTTGCTGAACTACAACAGTAGCAACAATAGAGAAATGGGTAAAACCAGAGAAATGCACTACAATTAGTGAACAGGAAAATAAAGAAGAAAAATATATAGACTGCATTTGGAAGCAAAGAAGGAAAGAATTAATTTGTAACGGAGTCATTATTCCATAATATATGCTTGATGGAAAGTGCATAGAAGCTATCTAGAAGAAACAAAACGACATAAGATTTCACGAAGCAAAAGAAAAGCTGGAAACATTTAATTTCCTGTATGAAAGTCTCTAAAGTGAAAATACCCATCACCTGATTGGAATATTAATGTCTACATCTGAAGTATCAGAATCAGTATCGGAGCTAGAAACCACTGAAACCCCAGATTTCATGGCTTCATCCAATTCCAATTTTAGCTTGTGCAAGACACATGGAGAGCAACTGAAGCAGTTCCAGCCAGAGGCCTGGACCTTGGACAGGTATACTTCACCAAAGGTCCTTTTAATGCAACTGGCGCAAAATAATGTTTTGCATGCTCTACAGCTTAATAAGTCACTGCTTCCTCCACACCATCCACAATAACACTCGGAGCAATCAGCGTCCTACAAAGTTTTGTTTGAATTATCATACAGCAAGATTAATCGATTGATAACAGAATCTGCCATGACAATTATTACAATTTGCGAAAAGTTCACCTGAGAACTGGTGCAAACACACAAAGCAATCGATTCAGACCAAAAGGTGCTTAAATTTATACTTGACATAAAGGATGATATAATCACGGACCGTATTAATATTTCGTTTCCAAATTTACCAAATGATACAAGAGAATTAAATAAGGTTCTCGACTGAGCTTCCCTTTCCAAGGATAATTAGCCGTTAAGCATCAAGCTTCGTGACAATAACATTTGCGTATGGAAGAGAAAAATACTTATGAGGGAAGCATCAAAGTGAAGAAAATACAAACACTCAAAGGTTTGCACCCATCAAAATAAAATATCTGGAATCGACTATGTCCATACCTTCACATGCATCTTTCCTTCCACCATATATTTACAACTATTGCAAATGATCACTTTCAGCAGAGGGTGTGCATGCACCTCACCAGCCACTTTACCACAAGCTGTGCAATGTAATTTCCTATTAAAGGAATAAGCAGCGTCCCCCGAATCCTTTGAAACAGATTGCTCATTATTAGCGATGCAATGGAGTGAATCGTCTACCAACTGGGCTTCATCATCACTGTCTATAATGACTGTCCGACTCCTCTTATTACTAAAGCTTATCTCCTCATTGGAATTAGGGAAAGCAGTTTCCGGAAGCAATGAAGTCAGAGCCATTAGCTATTTGCCTTCCCTTGTCTGGATTATCAGTGCCATGACCTTCAAGCATATCATTCTTCAAATTTTGAACAGTAACGCCATCATCAGCAACAATTTCACCGTTTTCACATGCTATCTTGTTCAACACATTTTGCACATCTTAGCTTGCATCTTGATCAGTCATATATTCTTTCTGAACAGTCTTCCATGCCAAAATGGACAAAAGAAGAAGAAATATCATCAAGATTAACCCTAACACAACAATCAACTGGTATATCAACTGATTAGCATATCTAGGCTTTCGTATTTAGTTTCTATTTTCCTCTTTTTTCTTTTCCACATTATCTCCTTCTTGTTTTGAAGGCACAACAAGAGAAAGAAGATTAACTAATTTCAAGTTCACACAAAAGCCCAAAGAGCCTGCATGCAACAGGTCATCCACACCTAAAACAATATTCGGTACATAACTAAGCTACGCTCCATATTTCTTTACTGCAATGGTGTATGATTTCCACAATAATTACCAGCAATTAAAAGTAAATTAGTCAACTTATCTTAGAATGATTTTTGTTGTTCATCCAACAAGAAAGATAAATGGAAAAAAAAAGATAACAAGAACAATGGAACATGAAAGGAAAGTATGCTGGGAAATTTGTACCTTCCTGCATCTCTTCTTTTGTCTCTTTTGCTTCAAGTGATGTTGAAGCTTTCTGTAAAGATTTGCATCCTCCTCCTCTTTCACCTGTTAAGGTGTGAATGTAAGAAACGAGCTCAACAAAAGGAGAACACACGTTTGCCCTGGGACAAAACATTGATGTTAAAAAGTACTCCTATTTGAACCATTTGAAAAACTCTAAAAAGTCCAACTTCTGGACAAAAATGTCAACTTCTTGCTAGTTACTACAACTAAATAAATTTCGCGTCATAGTACACTTATGTAGAATCATCTTGAGAAAAATGTGGTCAGACAACATGTAATATTACTTGACTTATACCAGAAACATGCTGCAGCAACTCTGAATGTCAAGGCAAACCATAAATGATTGTTAAAATGCTTCAAGAAGTTTAAGCTACACTTTAAATGGTTAATACAAGATAAAAATACATTTCCTCCTGGTAGAAAATAAAGATTACAAGTTTCAGAAATGGAAGACAGAATAATAAAAAGAGACCCTTCTGAAGTTCTGCTTTTGTTCTTCAGAAAGAACTAGTTCTCTTTCATTTGCTATTGCATATGCAAAAAATGGATCACTGGAACTGCCATCAATGTCGTCAATCTCGTCAACCTAAAGCAAATAATGCATCACAAGAATCAGACAAATAAAATTGTCGATATAACACAACACTACGATTATCTTACGAAGTTTTTGTCTGGCCGAAACTAGGCACAACGGCATATGCCTTAAATCAAATTTCGAAACAAAAACAATAGCTAACAAAAGAGACCAAAACAAAACCCGAAGCAGTTGTGCCCAAAATAACACGATCACAATTCATAAACACCATTTGAGTGCTATGTAACCTCATCGACACCAGGAAACTTTATTCCCAACTGGGCTGCTTGCCGCGGAGTGCTTGCCAAATAAACAGAAGCCCAGTTCTTGCTGCCAAATGAAGTAGCATCATCAGATGCACCATCGGCGAACATCTTATTAAAAGTGCCCCAGTCAACTGCAGATTCACTCACAACACTATCTTTGATTCCAACACTAGCAAGCTTTTTCTGCAGAAATCCACTAGCCCCCTCCTCCAGTACTCTACCATGTCGCCTGAACTCACACATCAGAAAGCAAAATCATTTTGAGATCAGTAATGGGCCAATACAATAAACTGTTGGGAGGGGGCAGGGTGGTTTGAACAACCTCCTTATAGCCTAACTGTCTGAAGGTGCTTCTTGGCCTCAACCACTGACTCAGTAATTTCACTGGTAATCTGTGAACCAACCCAATGAGCCCTCTTTTTCCATGCTTCAGGACAACAACTATTGAGAGCCTGACTCTCAATCCATTTGAATAGACTTGGTAACTGAACACCAGCACCATCAAGTTGTTCCTGCTCCAAAATAAAGCAATAAGAGGAAGTCAAGAAGATATAAGCGTGTTTTCCGGAGGAGCAATCACATACTCAGCCTACCACTGGAGATGCATCTATTCTAGTGTTTGAAGGTTTGCTCTTGTATGTTTCGATGGTTTAGAGTTTCTATTGAATTCAATATTAGCCAAAAAAAAAACAAATAATATCAAAAATATTGGCTCCGAAAGAGGTTTTATGTCCATCTACACAAATTAATGGCAGGAACCACGCTATAAATCCCCATGTCAAATAACTGGAACGGCATGTATCCAGACAATACAAGAAATTGAAAGAGGAGGCCTCCTGAATTTAGTGCAAAATGACCAAATATGGCACCGTGATAAAAGCACGGGATATACGAATGGAAACAAACAATCTACGACAGTAGAAACATCAGAGATCAATGTAAACATCCGAAGGAGTGCAGGTGAGTCAGCATTACAACAATTGCACATAAAAAATTTGATAGAAACAAACCAATGACAGGGATTTGTGGGAGACAGAAAAGCATATCAATAAGTTGGACAATTCTTCAGAGCCAAGATAGGATAACCATCTAAGGGGATTAAACTAAGGTCACTGACAGAAAACACTACAGTGTTCCTTAATACCCAACAAGCAATGAAGGGCTCTATTCTACTTGGGTGTGTGCATCTGCAATTCTGCACCATATAATGTATAATAACAATCATCTAGAAGAAAGGCTAGCAGTTGCAAAACGTAGCAAGCATCAAAGCTTCTTCAGTTGCCAAAAGGGTGTGATACCAGTAAGTTAGCACTCTCGGTCTCAAGCTCATCAAGTTGAGCTTCCCACTCTTCCCTATATGTATCCAATTCATCTGCAACAGCCTTCTCCAACTGTTAAAGGACAAAAGAGTTCAGGTAGTTCCCAAGACAAACTTTGCAGACAAAGAACTCGAGTGCATAATCCAAGAGTAAAGACTCACATCATCCCCATCATAAGTTTGAGCCAGCTCTGCTCTAACTTCACTCTCTAATCTGGCAAGTGATTCCTTTTCGAGTGCTTCTCAGGCCTCTGCAGCCTAAAATGAGAATGAGAGACAACCAGCCAAAAAATCAACCAGAATAAAGCTTGTGAAGTCAAAATAGGAAAGATATGAAGAATCGATACCTTGCCCTCAACTTCTAAAAACTCATTAACAAGTTCCTCTATTTCATGTTCTGTCAAAGGCTCCTGAAAGGAAAAGACACCCGAATTATAATACTATCGAATATAGCTTGTTCACGAAAGGAGAAAAGTTGCTCCAATGGAAGAAGCAGTCCAACCAACTCGCCTCGAGATGTAAGTTAAACATCTTGTACTCATGCCGGTGATTCATCATCATCTGAATCAATAAAAGAATCGCTAGAGGTAATGTCGATATCTTCAACTTCATCTTGTTTTTTCATCCATCTTTCAAAGTCTAAAACAAATTAAAGAATTTCATGAGACGGTCTTCCTTTCTTAAAGAACTGAATTTTGTTATAAGAAAATCAGAGTATTCTACTTGAATCTGTCTGCAATGCACCAATCAATCCCAAATTAGATGAATAGCACAAGCCAATCAAGTTCTGGTCCAACGATCATTATGTAGTGTATCAAAAAATTAATAGAGATCCTTTTACCGATGCCCCGAGAAAACTTACTGGCTCCATGGCCTAACGATAACAAAGTCCATAATGCAGTCACGAGAACTATGGCAGCCTAGATTTCGAAATATAATCAGCACAAAAATAGAGATTCCTACATAAAATGCACAGGAAAGCGTGGCTTGGACAAAACACTTACCGTAACTTTTCCCCCACATAATAGAAAAACAAAGGACCTCAATTAGTTTCATTGATTATTTTCATTAATATAATTTCAATTGGTACAACTTTAAGACGGCCTAATATTCTAAAAGTTCACGTATAAGGAATCTCAGAAAAATTAAGAATAATGAATCAATACACACATGCATATGTTTCTAAAATATTTGAGGCATTCGGTGCTCAGCACAAATTATCCACAACAAGCCAAGTATGAAATAAAAACCGGATTTTTAACGTCATGAAGCCATATCTACCCAAACACGCACAAATTACCGCCTCATACAGAAGGATACAGCGCTGTAGCTACAGGCCTAATGTGGTCTGAAGTGGCGGTGTTATTCTAAAGTGAGCCTGTCTTATGGCGACGTTTGCCCGGGAAAGCAAACTCTAACTTCCAGCATGATAAGAGGAAATATCGATTCGGGCCACCCTTCATCACCGAAAACTGGACATATTAGTTTGCCAATACTGTCCGTAGTCAATTCCAAGAGCGTAAAACTTGTGCGGTCAACCATGCCGGCATTCTTTGATCTAGCACCATCCAGCAGCGACAACTTCCCTTAGGAGTCGCCGGAAATAAGAACATGCCCAGCAGGGAACACGACCACCAAGTCACCCTCACCTGAAATTCACCGTCAAATAGAACCGACACGCCGAGCTCTAAAAACACCCCGATGCCCAGCAGATGCAGCGGGAAAATCTGAACTTGCACGCGCACACACATCCTGCTCGAAGACGATGCAATACCCACAAATTTCCACAATCCCGTTTCGCATCACTCGCCCTTTTATTCTCACGACTCCGCCGACGCGGAACCGCGCGCTTTTTCAATGGCGGGTACGGGGAACGACGACCGTGGAGCTGTCAGCTAGCAAGCACCCCGACATGAAGCTCCGCCAGTAGCACCAGAGAGAGAAACGCGAACGCGAGCCTTCGACGCACTGCCACCGGAGCAGGTCGACCCCGGCAAACCCTGCGGGAGAGCGTGATCGCAGCTGCGACGGAGCTCGCAGGAGAAGAAGGCTAGGGCTCGCCGGACGGCTAGGCGAATCGAAGCAGACGAGGAGGGAAATTTTGTTTTTGTTTTTTTTTTTTTGAGGGGTGGGGGGTGATTTACAGACGATGTGATGAGAATTGAAACGGTGGCAATGGTTAGAAATTCGCACAAAAAGATAAAGGAATCGGCACTTTTTTCTTTTTTTCTATATATATTGTTTGTATTTGTTTTGTTTTGCGTGAACTTGAAGACTTGAAGTTATTTTTGTAATTCAGGGATTTCTTTCTTTTTTCTAATTTTTTTTATAATTTCATCAAACTCAAAAAAGAAATAAATTTAATAAACAAATTTTCCACGTGGATTCACTTTTCCCTTTTAACTTGGATCACAAATATTATGAATTGCATGCTTTTCGACCTTTTTAAAAGCCGGATCATTTGAGATTTGCGCAAATTGCACGTATCGACGAGTAAATTTCGCATTTGATTTTGCATAATCTTTCGAGATTGGTATGTTGAAATTGGATAAATTTTAAATAAGAGCCCGAAGTGTTCTCATTTTCTCAAATAAGGCCATGAAGTAGACTTTGTTTTAAATAAAAGTACGAAGTGAACCATGTTTCAAATAAGGATTCGAAGTGTCAACTTCAATCTCGAAAAAGGGTCTGACCTTACCGGGCACAAAGGCTTTTTCGTCTTTTCATTTTTTTGATTCCTTTTCTGTTTTTTTCTTTCTTTCCATGGCAAAACTCAAAAAAGGAAAAAAAAAAAAAGAGGCTTCGGTTAAAAAGAACAATCAGGAGGGCTGCCTGTGGAACTACCCCATCACCGGTGGGGAGTCGACGATGGCTGGCAAGGTACGATCCCATCACCGGTGGGGAGGCGACAATGGTTGGCAAGGTTGCCAGCGCCTCAGTGACAGCCTGCTGGCCCTTTCCAGGTTTTTGGAGAGGGTGGCGACCCTCTCCCAGGGACGGGAGAGCGAGGCAACCCTCCCCTAGACCTGGGCGAGGGCTGGCGCCCTCCTTTTTGTTTTTTTGTTTCTTTAAAAAGATTTATTTTTAATTTTTAATATAATTTAACTAAAACTTATATTAAAATTATTTTTGGATAAAAATGCCCTTGGCCGGCTAGAAATTTTGTCTGGTCAATGACCTGGTGGAGTTAGGTCATTCTTTGAAACTATTATAGCCGCTTTGGTTCTTATAGCCACCAAAGGGAAAGCTAATGGATTACTAATTTGCATGGACTCTCTCAAACCCATACCAACTGCAACATTCGAATTTTAATTTAATCATCCTTAAATGTGTAGATTAATTTATTAAGGAGAAGCCACTAATCTATTATGGTTCATTAGAAACCCAAGTAAAATGTGGGATAATATTTTACTTCTGTGAACTAGAAATTACATAGATACGAAGACTTGATTATGAGATAAATTTAATGATCTTTCGATATCTTATTTCTTCATCACAAACAATTTTTGCAAGTGGTCTTGGTCAATTTTAATCCTAAGCCACTTATATGCGATGGGATGATCATGCGTGGGCGCAAGTAAGAATTTTGACCCTCAATAAACCAAAACATCCAAATAAAATACATAAAAAAATGGGAGAAACTCAATGCGTTGAGCAAAGCATAACTTCGTTATAATAATGCCTAGTGTCATGCAAGACGTTAATTCAAAATATGCATGATATAATCATGATCTCTAAATGTAACGACAATTGATTGTTTTTTCTATTGTTCTTCTTTAATAAATATTAAAGTAAATGCAACGCGTGAAATATAATTTATAATCCAAGTTATGTTTATGCGAGTTTTAATTTAAACTAATGACTTATGACATGAATTTAAATGCACTGTAAACTAATCCTAATGGTGGGCAAGATAATTATGCAATTTAATTATATGAACCTAGGCATGAATTCACTATATTACTTGGATATAATGACGTGAATACTATGATGTTGATGTATGACGTGGATATTTAAAATTGTGATTACCAAATAACATGTAATGTATGACATGGAATTTATTAAACTAATTGTATATGAGATACGCATGTTATTTTTATGATTTGCATGTGAGTATGGGAGAACTCGATCGGCACTTCGGTCCGTGACACTTTTATTATCAAATTTTCACCGGAGAGAATCACCATCAAGACAATTTTAACTCGTACCGTAAATCTGTCGAAAATACTAAAAGAGTAACTTTAGGTCAAAAAGGGTTTTTCACTCGCTCTAAATTAAAAGATATTTCATCTCATTTATCGATACGAAAATAAAACAAACTACCAACATGTCAATAAGGATCCATATGTTCTCGCAAGCAATACAATCTTACTGATCTGAAAGCTCTTTTATCAAGACAGTAACGTAGCGTTATCAACGACTTAGCAAAAGGAAAATTCAATTCATAACTTTCAAAGAAGTACTCTTCATTCATCGTCACTGTCGGGTTCACAATTAAAAAATCGTGCAAAATAAGATAAAAACAATATTGAAGTATTAAAATAGTACTCTTCTTGGTTATGGGCCTTTACGTAGAAATCCAAACGTGCGGAAGTCCTTTTGGGAAAGAAACTCCTCATCTATTCATTAAATTCTATGTGATCTTCACTGGAGTATTAAAATAGTCATTGAAGTCCTTTTTTCTGTAGCTTATGATGTGCAATTGACTGAATCAAATTTTACCTTCACGTCACCTTGCAGAAATCGTATATCTAGTACAAAGTAAGAAAAATCAAACAGAAGAAGAAGGCTGGCATAGATCCCATCAAAACTGCTTTTGATGGAATGAAGGTTCTTATGCTGCAAAGTGTTGGAGTTGGCGAATACTTCGGGGACCCTTGTTTCTCACACCGGGTACGCCCACGTGAGCTTAGGGAAACTGAAGTGTTGTCCGACGACATGTGACCCATGCGTGCAGAATGCGGGGGTTCGGGGGCAGCGCCCCCGACACGGGTGCCCCGCTGCCCGATCAGCGGGCGGGGGTTCGGGGGCAGCGCCCCCCGACGGGGGTTCCGCTACCCGGTCAGCGGACGGCTGTCCCGCTCGCCGGTGAGCGGGCGGGGGCTCGAGGGCAGCGCCCCCGAAACCTCAACGGGTTTGGGCTGGCCCGTATGGTGCAAAATTAAGAGATTTCATATAGGTTTAGGCTTTGGGCCCGTTTAGGGCATATATATATTTTGCTCGTTTTTCTGATCATTGTAACGAGTTGAGTGGCTGTAAACCAAAAATATAGTGAAATCTCTTTGCAGGACGTAGCCCTATTCGAGGGTGAACCTGGGTAAATTCATGCATCGTCTCTTTTTTTCTCTGTTTTCTGCGTGATCGTTCTGTTTCGGTTCTCGATATATCCCTTCACAAAGTACCCTGTAGTCTATAACCTGTTTCTCGGAAATTATTGTCTCATAATTAAACATTGTTTTGTGCAGAGAGTTCAAAATCCGCCAGTACCATTAAAGGAATTTGCTAGTGTTGAATCAATGAGAGAGGAGATCAATGAAGTTGTTGCCTTCTTACAGAATCCCCTCGCTTTTCAAGAAATGGGCGCCCGTGCACCTCGTGTACGTTTTTCTCTTGAAGACATCAAACGCCTCTATGCTCTTGGTTCTCTGCATAAAGTGGACTTCCACAGTAGAACTCAATTTGTCGGGAAATGTTTCAGCCCTGGTTGTTATTTGCTAGCATAAAGATGGAGTTTTGTCTTTAAAAATTCAACCCAGATAAGTTGCTTGTCTACCGACAGAAATTATGCTGGACAGTTCCTTTTTCCCCTGTTCTTTGACACTAGCTTGTTTGAGGAGGTGCTCTGTGGAATCAATTAAGTCATATAAAGGGTTCTTAGTTGAACTATGCTTAGGTGGAATTCCCTATTCGGTGTGTCTGTGTTTTCCATCAGCCACGTGAAATTGTGCTTGCGTGAAGGCTTTGTGGATGACTAGTAGATGGAAATCCTTCTGCGGAAATTCTTCTCTCTATACCTGCAGAATCGTATTGATAGTGTGCTATTGAAATTTGATGGGCCATCACCTCTTTTGCTATCACTGATCAAAAGTTCATGGAAGAGGTTGGTACTTTCAGGAGAGAGGTTCTATGGTTCTGAGGCGAGGCATATTTAAAGCAAGCCTCATTTCCTATTTCCTTGTGCCCTTGCTTATACTCTTAACAAACTGTTTTAAATATGTCTGCTCTTGCAGAATATGATATTGCATGAGCTACATTATGAGAATTGAAGAGTTATGTTGGACTTTTAGCAGTTGTAGTCTATGGTTGAATAATATATTGAATAGATTGTATGATGTATATAGCATAATTTAGTGGTAGTAATGATTTTTTCAACTGATGGTGATGATTGAATTGTGTATTGTTGTTTTAGGAATAGTCTCCCCTCACATTTTGTATAAAGCAGTTTTACATGTCAGGAGCATCATGTTAGCATGTTTTATATATCTTCCATGAGACTGGGGAATGTACCAGCTCACTAGATCAGGCATAACAATGCTGATTGTTACTTCCTAGCTCTGAAGCCTTATATGTGGGGACAAGGGGACATAAATGGAGAACATTTGCTATGTTATCTGTCAAGAATTTTGTCCGACCAAAGCAGCATAAGCAGAATCCTTTTCTCCGTTGTACCAATGAAAATCTGCCCAAGTTGAATAGACAGTTGAAATTGTGATTACATTCTGATAGATCGAGACCATGTGATTATTAAGGAAATGAAAAAGACAAATAACCTTTATCCTGCGATGCTACTTTCTTTTCAGATGGAGAAAAATGTCATTGATTTCTCATAAAAGTAAATACAAGATGCAATAAATGAATATCTTGTCTAACAAAACAAACAAAAGAGTTTCCATATGTATGTCCCTCTATCCTATTTGTGGAATAATCAGTTTTGGGGTTTGTCATTCTTATATTGCAGGGTGTTCTTATTGTGGGTGAGAGGAGAACTGGAAAGACATCTCTAGCATTGGCTATAGCAGCAGAAGCTAGGGTGCCCGTTGTTAAAGTTGAAGCCCAGCAGTTGGAGGCTGGACTATGGGTCGGACAAGGTGCATCAAATGTTAGGGAGTTATTTCAGACAGCCAGGGATTTGGTTGGCCTCTCTAACCCTTCCTTTTATTTTTTTATTGTTTCATGTTGATTTATTTGCATTTCATTGTAGACTGATTTTTTCCTAATAAAATTTTACCCTTATTGTGTTAATCTTGATGTCCAGAACATTTCAGTTGAAAACAGTCTTGAATCTGTATCCATCCATGTTAGGCCTTGCATTTTTTCTTGGGCTTCTACACTTTTGAAATACTGCCAAATACCTCATCATTTCCTGGTTTGGTAGTTGATAAAAGGATGTCTCTGCACAAATGCATTTTCCTCCCAACTCGCAGTCTAAAAAGTTCTGAATCTTTTTTTCTTTTGAATAATCTGGCCTCCTATGAGGTCAGATGGTCTGTCTTTTTATTAGTGATTAGCTTAAATTGATGATAGTTACATTAGATATAGTGAGCCTTATATTTCGATAATGACTGACTAGAAATTTCATAGAAGAAATTTGGGGCTGGGTATTCCCTCTTTCTTGCCGGTTCCCTTCTGCAAAACATTCTCTTTTGCAGTTGAACACTAATTTTTGTGTTCTTTGATGTAGGCACCTGTAATCATATGTGCCAAGGATTTTGACCTTTTTGCTGGTGTCCGTGGCAAGTTGATTCACACTAAAAAGCCAGATCAGGAGGCTTTCATCAATCAGCTTCTTATTGAACTTGATGGGTAACTTCAACCATACTTTCTTTGTGAAATTTGTCTTTTCTTTTTTCTGTTTTCTTTTATCAACTCTAGATTTGCCACTAACCTCTCAACTGGTCTTTTTTCAAGATATTCTGCTCCTATTTTGCGTTCTTGGTCTTGGCTTCTACTAAGTCTTTGTGCTTGCTAATATTTGTCATATCATCTCCAGTATAAGGTTTCTCTGCATTGCTACTTGATTGCGTCAATTTATTTCCAAGACCAGGAATTACTGAAACAGTATTATAGGTGAAACAGATATGAAGACGTGCATATATGAGCTTTTTTTGTTTTCTTCCTGCTGCCCTATCTAAAAGCCATTTTATTGGCAAAAGTACACCGCAAGTGCCATAACTTGTGTACGGCGATCACTTTGGTGCCATAACTTTTTTTGGATCACTTTGGTGCCAAAATCGGAGAAAAAAGATCACTTTAGTGCCAATTTGGCCGGAAATCCGACGTGGCATTTTTTATTAATTTTTGACGCCGACGTGGCTCGCCGGAGGCTGAGTCAGCGTGTACAGTCAGTATTTTTTATTTTAAATAAATTTTTTCAACGTGTACAGTCAGCATTTTTAATTTAAAATATTTTTTTCTTTATTTTTTCCTTTTTCTTTTCTTTTCTTTTTTTTTCTCCGGTGGCCGGCCGGTCGCCGGCGAAGCCCGACAAGGGCTGGGCGAGGGCGGCCTTGCCCATGGCCGGCGAGGGGCGAGGCCGGCCCTCGCCAGATCCGGCGAGGGCGACCCTCGCCGGCGTCGGGCGAGGGTCGCCCGCGCCCGACTCAGGCGAGGGCGACCCTCGCCGGCCCAGGCGAGGGCGACCCTCGCCGGCGTTGGGCGAGGCCGGCCCTCGCCGGCCCAGGCGAGGGTCGCCCTCGCCAGATCCGGCGAGGGCGACCCTCGCCGGCGTCGGGCGAGGGTCGCCTGCGCCCGACTCAGGCGAGGGCGACCCTCGCCGGCCCAGGCTCGGGCGACCCTCGCCGGCCCAGGCGAGGGCTGCCCTCGCTCGACGCCGGCGAGGGTCGCCCGAGCCGGATCTGGCGAGGGCAGCCCTCGCCGGCGTCGAGCGAGGGCAGCCCTCGCCTGGGCCGGCGAGGGTCGCCCGAGCCTGAGTCGGGCGCGGGCGACCCTCGCCCGACGCCGGCGAGGGTCGCCCGAGCCTGAGTCGGGCGCGGGCGACCCTCGCCCGACGCCGGCGAGGGCAGCCCTCGCCTGGGCCGGCGAGGGTCGCCCGAGCCTGAGTCGGGCGCGGGCGACCCTCGCCCGACGCCGGCGAGGGTCGCCCTCGCCGGATCTGGCGAGGGCGACCCTCGCCTGGGCCGGCGAGGGCCGGCCTCGCCCAACGCCGGCGAGGGTCGCCCTCGCCGGATCTGGCGAGGGCGACCCTCGCCTGGGCCGGCGAGGGCCGGCCTCGCCCGTCGCCGGCGAGGGTCGGTCGCCCCTCGCCGGCCATGGGCAAGGCCGCCCTCGCCCAGCCCTTGTCGGGCTTCGCCGGCGACCGGCCGGCCACCGGAGAAAAAGAAAAGAAAAGAAAAGAAAAGAAAAGAAAAAGGAAAAAATAAAGAAAAAAATATTTAAAATTAAAAATGCTGACTGTACACGTTGAAAAAATTTATTTAAAATAAAAAATGCTGACTGTACACGCTGACTCAGCCTCCGGCGAGCCACGTCGGCGTCAAAAATTAATAAAAAATGCCACGTCGGATTTCCGGCCAAATTGGCACTAAAGTGATCTTTTTTTTCCGATTTTGGCACCAAAGTGATTCAAAAAAAAGTTATGACACCAAAGTGATCGCCGTACACAAGTTATGGCACTTGCGGTGTACTTTTGCCCCATTTTATTATAGGATTAACTTTGAGGACAAAGGTTTTTTTTGTGATTTCCCTGTTGTATGGTGGAAGCTTCTGCATTTCTTCCATTCTGATCAGCATAATTATCTATGCAGATTTGAGAAACAAGATGGTGTTGTCTTGATGGCCACAACTAGAAGCCTCAAACAAATTGATGAGGCATTGCAGCGACCTGGTCGGATGGATAGAGTCTTCCATCTGCAGAGGCCAACTCAAGCAGAAAGAGAGAAGATGCTACAAATTGCTGCTAAAGAAACCATGGACGATGAGATCATTGATTTTGTGGACTGGAGAAAGGTGATTCACCATCAAATAGACGTGCCCTATATTTCCTTTTCAGTAAAAGATGTACTTTCCGCTGTTGACAAAAGCTGCTCATTTCCAGTAAAAATAAGCAGGTCTAGGACCTTCCAATTATGAGGTTTCTATGGCATTTGATAATGATAGTACTCTGAATGTCCTCTTAGCCTGCAGCTTTGGGATAGTTTGTAAATGGGATATTCAGGTGCTAGCAATTACTGCCGACAGCTTGCCCTCCTGTTTGTTGGTGGATTAGCCCATTAAGACCAAAACCATTAAATCACTAGATACTCTGAGAAGTTAGAAAACTTTTATATGTTATTTTTCTTTTCTTTAGTGACCTCAATAAGCAATTTATTTATCTTCACAGGTGGCTGAGAAGACTGCTCTTTTACGACCTATAGAACTGAAACTTGTTCCTGTGGCATTGGAAGGAAGTGCATTTTATAGCAAATTTGTTGATGCAGATGAACTTATGAGCTACTGCAGTTGGTTTGCGGTAAGGTTATGATTAAAACTGCACTGGGCTTTGGGGTCAGGATATTGCTTGAGTGTTCTTACTAGTGCTTTCCTGCTTGATATTCTCAATATATCAAGTTTGTTAAATGGCATCAACTGTCCTCAATCAGATTGCCAGTCCATCATTGTAAATAATTTTCTTCTGAATCAATATTTGGTGAATTGGAGGGATTGTGATGATTCATTGCTATTGGGTCTAGTTGCTCTAGTATGCAAGTTTGTACGATATAGAATTCCCTGAAATAATGCACAATGGGCAAATAATTATTAAATCAAATGAGAGTGAGAAGATTGATTGGTGGTACATATAAATTCAATAGAAAGAGCTGGCTGAGGAAGGATGCAGTAGCCGATAAGCTTACGTGCCGGCTGGTTTAGACATGTTGGGATAATTCATGAAAATGAGCCATTTTTAATAAAGTGATTGAACTCTTAATTAGATGTTTTCCAATTCAATTGTGGGATATATTGTTATTTGATGTTAGTCATAATTTTGCCGAAAGTGGCTGTTGAACAGGAGCCTGATTGTATATTATAATAGGAATTATGGGATCTTTTCGCTCTAAAATTTATACTGCTTGTTGACTATGATTGATTTTTTAATGTCTTGGAAAGCATGGCCCGTAACTTCTCTGTTCGTGAGTCATGCTGCTGCTTTTTCTCCTCTTAGAAGTTTCCGTTCACATTACTTCCCTGACTATAATGTGAATTCTCCCATTTATATTTTTATGTGATATATCTTTTACTATGTGCATATTATTCATTCATTATTTTTCATAGACCTTCAAACATATGGTTCCTAAGTGGATTCGGCAAAAAAAAGTTGCGAGGCAGATTAGCCGAATGCTGGTGAATCATCTGGGGCTGACACTGACTGAGGAGGACATGCAGAATGTTGTTGATCTAATGGAACCATATGGTCAAATAACCAATGGAGTTGAACTTCTTAATCCTCCACTTGATGTATGTGTCCTTTCCAATCTATTTTGAGCAAGTGGAATGTGGAGTTATGCTCAATTAATTCACTTGGATGCTTACTATTACTTCGCTGGACTATGTTGGGCTATTGTCTTCTGAACAATTTAAAAATTGACAAGATTCGGGTCTATAAATTTCTATTGTTTCATTTTTTACGTGTTCTAAAGAATCAGGAGTACCACAAAATAAGTGGTAAAAAATGGAATGTGGTGGGGTTAGCACGACTCATCTTTCTAAAAATTTGGCTAGCTTGATATACCCAAACTAGCGAACAAATGATTATTTCTTTATGTGTACAAGTTTCTTTGGAGTCTTTGAGGCAACTTATATAATTTGGATGATTTGACGGTGGACAGAGGGAAACAAGTTCCCCCGTGCTGTTTGGGCAGCTGGTCCTGGCCTTATAGCTCTTTTACTACCTAACTTTGATGCGGTCAACAATTTTTGGCTTGAACCATCTTCGTGGCAGGTTATTGTTCTCTCCTTCATTCTTGTAATGAAATAACATCCACCTTACTAAGCTTATGAGCAAGTACCTGCAAGAGCCATATTCCTAGTTTAGGGATTTTTGTTGTACTGCTGAACAGTGAATGTTATCCTTCATGGATGCAGCTCGCCATTTTAATCTTGTTTATGTTATTCTTTTTGGCTCTTTTCAAGCTATGTGCACTGGCATGTTGTTCGTTATCAAACTTTTCATTCAGCAGTGCTGTCATCCAGTCATGCTATCGACCTATAAATTACCTTCTCTATCTGGGCACTTGCGAATCAGTCTCATGCTTCTGTTGGTCATGATCCTTGCTGTTGTATCTAAGGGCCTCCATCGGGAGTTTTATATGAAACCGGATATCAAACAGTCAAACATACTGACATGAGATGTCAATTTGTAGCTTTATCTGTTATTGGAGTATTCTGGCAGACATATTATCATTGTGCTACATAACAGTGTATCCACGTGTCCTGGGTTGTTCTTGTTCTCCTCTTTGCTGGGGCAGTTATTTGCAGCGGCATGTCTTATGGGATTTTAGTGCCTTAGTCTTATAAAGATGTTTGCTTTGGCCCCTTTCTTGTAGGGAATTGGCTGTACCAAGATCACCAAGGCACGGAGTGAAGGATCTGTTAATGCTAACTCAGAGTCAAGATCATACCTTGAAAAGAAGCTTGTATTTTGCTTTGGTTCGTATGTCGCTTCACAGCTTCTACTTCCTTTTGGGGAAGAGAATTTTCTCTCTTCTTCTGAACTGAAGCGAACTCAAGAGGTTGGTCCTGTAACATTATGCTTTGAGAAATTTGTTGATATTCTCACAGTGAAAGCTGAATACATGTAGATGTATACACTAATATACATACCCTGTGACAGATAGCAACAAGGATGGTCATTCAGTACGGTTGGGGGCCTGATGACAGTCCTGCAATTTACTATCACAGTAATGCGGCACTTCTGTGTTCCATTTTGCGTGCACTTTATGATCGTAAAATAAACCATTGATGATCAAACCCAACAATACTGTTATGTATTCAAGCTTCATGTTCCGGCTGGGAATCTTTGATGCGCTTTAGCTTAATTCTGGTTGTATGTTTCTATTTCACTAGGTTACAGCTTTGAGCATGGGGAACAACCATGAATATGGGATTGCAGCTAAAGTTGAAAAGGCATGTGTCTGTTGCTATGAGGCTATTTGGCTTACTATATCCGATAGTCCGAATTGAAAGAGCAGCAAATCTCTGGTTGATTGCGAGATTCTTTGATGTTCCTTCTTTGATGGATCCTTGTTTTGCAGATGTATGATTTGGCTTATTACAGAGCAAAGGAAATGTTACAAAAAAGTTGTCAAGTTCTCGAAAAGATTGTCGACGAGTTGCTGGAGTTTGAAATCTTGACTGGAAAGGTAGATTTGGAGGTGTCGAGCTTACTTTAATAGCTTTAATATTATATGGACTGAATGATAGAAGGTCACTTATATAGTTACAAGTCTATTCTTAGGAGCTTATCATACCACTGTATCTTATTCAGCTTCTTCCTTATAATACTCGAGGAAAAGTCTATGTCCTCGCTTATCATCATAATACCTTTCTTAGCCAATTCTTCTCTTGATTTTTGAGTAACCTTTTTCCATTTGTCCTTGGAGTCCTTGTTTCTTGCAGCCCTTTCCACAGATGGTTGCTCATCTCCTTCGTCTCTTTCCTAGCATCTTCATTTATGTCAATGTCAACCTGTTGAGCTTAAGTTCTATCCTGGCTGGAATGGTAAATGTAATGCGGATTAGACTCTGTTCTTTCACATATGAGCTATTGTCGTCAAGCTCTATCTGGTTTTCTTTCAGTATGTGAATGCTATTCATTAAAACTAATTTACAATGCATGGAGCCATATACTTTTTGTCTTGTTTTCTTGATTTGGTTTCTGCTTATGTGGGGATCATGCAAGTCCATACACCTTCAAATGTTGCCTTGCCTCACTCTATCAACGTAATCCTTTTTTTAACCAATTTTTTAGTGAATCCTCTGAAAGTAGAGATGACATATTGATTGACCGGCAGGACTTGGAAAGGATGCTTGAAGAAAATGGTGGAATGCGGGAGAAAGGGCCATTTTCCCTCGTTCAACTTTTTAATGGACATGTGACTCCGAGTTTTTACTTTGCCTGTCCGGTAACAGAAGTCAATAGAATGCAATCAAGTTTTTTATCTTACTTAGTGAATTGATGTATGAGGGACCAAATAATATGATCCTCAATTCTTGTCCCCTAATCCACTAAAGGCAGTTTACTCGAGCTTTTTGAGCAAGTCCAGTTGTGGATATAACAACACGACTTCCTCAATAAATCTTTTGATACTTGGAGTTACTGCATTATTTGCTACTATAAAGCATACAGATTTTACTTGGTTTTGGATATTAAAGTTCTCTTAAGACTAATTGACTCTTGAAAAGCAGATAAAAGAATGGTTGAGCGAGTCTAGTGAAGACTGCAGAATTTGTCGAGGAAATATCTATAGATCCTATCCTTGCTGGACCTAAGGAATTATTTGTCCTCGTCTTTGAATGCTTTGACGGGGATTTATCTTTGACCCCTTCAAGTGCTCGTGTTGTTTTTTTCTCAACCCCCATCATACTGGCCAAATAAGCAACCGATTGTTCAGGCCGAGTAAACTGGACCTTTGGAGTGAATCATAGACAACTTAGTTTGGCATTTGCAAAACATCTTGTATAAGCTACATGCATTACGCTAAAGATTTTATGAGTGGAAAAAATTAGTCTCCCTCCTTCGGACTAAGATTTCATGAAAAAATAAACCATAAAAGGCAATTAACCTACTCATACACGTGGCTCTTGTTTGTGAAGTACTCCAGCCTTTCCTAATTTATATGTGGTTCTGTTCTGTCCGTCTTCTTAACAGCAATTTGCCATTTCTGGTGCCCATATCAAATAGTGGTTAAACCAAAATGAGATTCCCCAAGCCTTTTGTTGTAAATAGGCAAAGTAAACCTTTCTCTTCATACAAGCTGATCTTGAAGCCATAAAACCTTCCTCATCATTTTTACCCTCTAATGATTAACTCTAGAAATTTGGCCTTGTCAAGAGACTGGTGTATGATTCACATGAATTTGTGGCCTAGAGATAGCATCTCAACATGCTTCTAATCCGCCGAATACATGTTCAGTGGAGAATGTTTTGCTTTCCCAGGACCAAAAGAACCATTTTCTTCTGTATCTCAATATCTTATATGTTTTCACTAGGGGTGAGCGCGGTTCCAGGGTAGAACCGGGAACCGGAGAACCGGACCCTGTGGGTCCGGTTCGGTTCCAGGTTCCATGGACAGAGGGTCCGGTTCTCGGTTCCCTTTTTTTTGGACCCGGCTGTTCCGGTTCCGGTTCCCGGTTCCTATAGGAACCGGAACCGGAACCGGAACCGGAACCTGGAACCGGAACCGGAACCGGAACCGGAACCAAGAACCGGAACCGGAACCGGAACCGGAACCAGGAACCGGAACCGGAACCAAGAACCGGAAAATTAAAACATAAACTATGTAGAAACCCTAATTCACCTCACTCCCTCCGTATTGTCCCTCACTCCCTCCTGCAGCCTTCGCTTCTGCCTTGCTTCTCGCTCCGACGCTCCCGAGTCCCGCCTCGCTCCGACGCTTCGCTTCTGCCTTGCTTCCGCTTCCGCCTCGCTCCGACGCTCCCGCCTTCGCTTCTACCTTGCTCCTCGCTCGATCGCTCCTGCTTCCACTTCCGCCTCGCTCTTGCTTCTGCCTCCGTGCCTCTCTCCTCGCTCCTGCTTCTTGCTTTCGCACATGCCCCGCGTGAATCCCGAAACAACGAAAGAGACCCGCGATCGATACGGCGCTCCGCGTTGCTGGATTCGGCTTCTGGACATCCCCAGCTACCCAGAATCACTGTTGTTGTCACTTTCTCACGCTCGTAAAGTGCACAGGGCAGAGGGGGGGAAACATCGGACGGACATGGGGGCGTAGGATTGATCCGAGCAAGTCCCATCCTGAGCTCTTACCATTTGCCCCCCCCCCTCCTCCTCTCTTCATCACGAGGCAACAGAAGCCAGAGGAACAGGAGGAATCTGCGTGTTGAAAGAGGGCCCCGTTCCCTTCTGGGGGCCATCAGAGCAATTCCGCGAAAGTGTGAGTAATTTTCTTGCACGAATTCCGCGATTTTGGCTGCAAATTGTGAATGAAGGCACTTTTCAATTAGTGACAGTTAGTAAATTCTTGTCATATTGATTGAGGAGGTTCCTTTTCTTTTAAATGATTTTGATATTGGAGACTTATTTCCAGAACAAATTCTTCATGTTGTCTCAATTCGGTTTTATTGGTTTCAGAGTACTTCTTCCGGAAAAAAAAATTGGGTCAATGGGCAATATTTGCCTAAAAGGGTGGTATGCCTTTTCTTTTTCAGAATTTGGCTGATAGAAGATAATGGTGCTGAGTATAGATCATATGAGGTTGGTTTGTCGACTTACTGCTGCAATGTATGGGGGCTGGATTTTATTGTATGATGGAGGGTACCTTCTGTGGTTATATTATGCCCGAGTTTGTAGTTGAAGCATTGAAGTAGTGATCTTTTAACAAATGTGTAACAGTTCTTTAAAACAGACGTTTTATAGTGGTTTGTGAATTATTTACTTGTGTAATGGAAACTCGAAAAAATTTGAGCATGTTGGGAATAGTTCAACACTTGATTTGGCTCTCTGCTTATCTGGAGCAATGGACACCCCACCGATCTTTTCAAAATCTTTTTCACCTAAAACCTCATCATTTTGGCCCGCATTTGATGTGGCTCTCTGCTTAGCAGTAGAAACTCCAGTATTGATATAACCCTGGCAAATATACATAATCACATGATAATACTCTTTAACTAAAATACACAGACGATAGAAAAAAAATGCTCTTTAGTAGAAACAACAGAGTAAATTAGTACAAAGGTTTCTGTATGTAAAGCACACAGAATTTTACGTTAGGATGTGCATGGGCCAAATCAGTAAAAATCTTTGTCATGACTATAGAGTATTGAAGTTCAAGGGCCAAGGGTGAGCGAAATGTTACGATGCTATACTGTCGAGTGACTGCAATGTCTGTCTAAGGAGATGATCCAGCAGAAACTAAATGCATATTTACGTGTGGATGAATGGCATGAATCCCGCCATCTTCCTGAACATGACTTAAAATGCTTAGGGAATAGTTCCTTCATGAGCAGATTCTAGACGTCCACACTTTGCGTAAATATCAATAAGGCCTGTGATGATTTCTACATTTATTGCCAAGCCAGATCTTGCTACATAGCCATGTATATTCATTGCTTTATGCAAATCTGCTAGAATGGCATATGCTGGAAGGAGACTGTTCACAGTTGCGAGGTTCAGTTCTACTTCTTTTATCAGCATTTGCTTAAAAGCTTGTATGGCTTCTTTAGCAAGGCCATTGTGGACACATCCCGACAGGATTGCGTTCCATGGTGCGGTCCTCTTCTGTAAAGCTCTTGCAAGAACATGAAAGCTGACATCCACACGCTTGCATTTTGCATACATGTCAATTAGTGCTGTCTCTATTATATATTTCTTTTTTGCTCCCTTTTTGAGCTCATAAATTTTGTTATACTGAAATTTGAGATGCTAACACAATTCTCTTACCTTATTCTTCATTATGTGTTGCCTCAGCTTCATGACATGAATCCCGCCATCTTCCTGAACACGACTTAAAATGCTTAGGGAATAGTTCCTTCATGTTTTTGTCTGGTTATTTATTTTCTAAATGCTTGGTTGAGTCATGCCAATTTCCAACTGGTGCTTCCTATGCTTAACTCTTAAATAAGATTACCAGCTCTCACTCCCTATGCTAAACTAGCTAAAGACGATGCTAATCTGTTCTCGTGTTGTTTGCTTGGCCAGCGTTGTTTGATTGACATATCAACTATCAAGAATTCAAGATAGCATGTCAATGGAGGTTGATGGATGTGAGGAGATGACTCCGATCACAGAATTTGAATTGTCGGGCGATGAAAATGAAGAAGAGCCATCCCCTACCACGAGTGCAACAAACAAGGTACCTGGTTCTCATCGTCCTCCTCTTAATAAGAAATATACATCCGATTGCTGGAATCATTTTGCAAGAATCAAAGATGGGGATGGAAAAACATATAAGGTGAAGTGCATTCATTGTGCGTCTGAGTTAAAGTACAATGTTGCTCATGGTACTTCCGCAATGAGGAAGCACCTGAAAACATGTAAGAAGTTTCCTTGCAATGTTGATAAGAGACAGAAATTCTTTGCACCGCGTAACGTAGACTTGGCTGACAAGGCAGGGGGAGGTTCTAGTACTGGCAGTGTCTTATCGACATGGTCATTTAATCAAGAACGTTGTAGGCAAATGCTTGCTCGGTTCATCATAGTTGATGAACAACCGTTTTCCTTGGTTGAGCGTGTTGGATTTCGCGAGTTTGTCACCGAGTTACAGCCTCTCTTTAAACATTTGTCACGTTTTACAGTGGCTAAAGATTGTATGAAGCTATATTTCTGTGAAAGAACTTGTTTGAAGACTTACTTTGGTAAGATAAATTCTAGGATTGCACTCACGACCGATACATGGACTTCTATTCAAAACTTGAATTATTTGTGTCTCACTGCACATTTTATTGATGAAAATTGGAAGTTGCATAAAAGAATCATCAATTTTGTGGTGATGCATAGTCACAAGGGTAGGGAGATTGGGAGAATGGTAGAGAAATGCATCAACGAGTGGGGAATAGAAAAGAAGGTATCCACAATCACCGTGGATAATGCTAGTTCGAATGATGTTGCAATTGGTTATTTGAAGGAAAAACTTGCAAGAGAAAAGTTGTTGATCTTAGATGGTAGTGTTTTACATATGAGGTGCACCGCTCATATATTAAACTTGATTGTTAGAGATGGCTTGACTACGGTACGGGAATCTATTGCACGTATACGAAACGTGGTTAGGTATGTGAGGAGTTCTCCCATGAGAGCCAATACATTTAAATCTTGCATTGAGGGTGAGAAGATTACTTACAATGGTTCGGTTATTCTTGATGTTGCCACTAGATGGAACTCCACTTACCTCATGTTAGACACCGCCATAAAATTTAGAAAAGCTTTTGAAAGGATGGAAGAAGACGATTCAGCTTTTGCTAGTGAGCTTAACCATGATCTTCCTAAAGATGATGATTGGGAAAATGCCATTATTCTTTCGGAATTTCTAAAAATATTCTATGATGCCACCAATCGGATGTCGGGGAGTTCATATGTTACTTCAAATGATTATTTTGAAGGGATAGCTCTTTTGTATAAAAATTTGAAAGATGCGGCGGATGCTTCGGATCCTAAGCTTCAAGCTATGGGTATGAAAATGAAAGAGAAATTTGACAAATACTATGGGAGTTTGGATAAAGTGAATATGTTGGTGTTGATTGCGGTTGTGTTGGATCCTAGAACCAAGTTGAGTTATGTGAATTTCTTGTATGGGCAAATTTATGAAGATGAATTGAAAGTCAGTGAGATGCATTACAAGGTGAAGGATGCATTGGAGCGTTTATATGAATTTTATGAACAATCTTCTCTTGATTCAAGTGATAGAAATTTTGGTACTCAAAGTTTGAGTGCTAGTAGTAGTGGTTCCAATGCCGATGCCGGTGGTAGTGAAGGTAGCAAGATCAAGAAGTATGATGCCCAAGCTTGGCGAAAATCCTTTATGCACTCGAACCAACAAATGTGCAATGACAAGAAATCTGAGCTTGATCAATATCTTGAAGAAAAAAATGAAAATATTCTTGATCTTGACCTTTTGATGTGGTGGAAGACTAGTGGCTCAAAGTATAAAATCCTATCTTTGATGGCTCGGGATGTTTTGTCTATTCCCGTAACTACTGTTGCTTCGGAGTCAACTTTTAGTACATCGGGTCGTGTGCTTGACGGCTTTCGAAGTTCTTTGACTCCTAAAGTAGTGGAAGCTTTGATTTGCACTCAAGATTGGTTGAGAGCCGTTCGTGTGCCAATTGGTGTTGAAGAGTGCATCGAAAATGCAGAAAAATTTGAGATGGGTAAGTGATGTTTATATCTTTATATATTGTAATTCCTTTTATATATCTAATAAGTGAATATTTTATTTAGTCTTTCTTTTTTTTAGATATGGATTGTCTGAATGAGGAGATTATCGTCAGTAAATAGAGTTTGCCAGTTGAAGCGGAATGAATATATGTGGTAGGCTTTCTAATACTTATTTTATTTTACCAATAAATTGATATGGATTGTCTTAATACTTTGGTTGTCTTTGAAGGAGCAGCTAAGGTCGTGTTATTTGTGATTCTACCAATTATTTGTGCGTGCCTTTCACCTCGTGGTTGTTTAAAGGAGGAAGAAATTTAATGCTGGAGTGGATACCGAAGAAGCTTTTGGTCTTTTGCTTTTGTGTTTTTGCAGCATGTATGGGGAGAAAGGTGATATGTATTGAGAAAAATGTGGCATCTTACCTTAGAATTCAAAGTCATATGTATTGCATCTCAACAATTACTATTTATCGTGCTATCCCCTTTCTTTTAAGAAAAAATGTGACTTTTCTATAATTTGTCTTTTGTATTTTTTTTATGAATGTTTATTTTCATTTTGATTAACAAAAAAAAAAAAGAACCTGTTGGAACCTGGAACCGACCCTGGAACCTGTGACAGGGTAGGTTCCAGGTTCCACCTTCCGACGGGTAGGTTCCAGGTTCCTCATTTTGAGGAACCTGTACCCGAGGGTAGGTTCCAGGTTCCAGGCGGAACCTACCCGGAACCTGGAACCGCTCACCCCTAGTTTTCACTAATGTTTGTTTGCTAATATTCATTGGAGAATGCTTTATTCGTGTTTGTTTTTTGGACAAAGTGTGCTTGTTTTTTAACGTGTTTTGAGTGGGCTTTTTTAAGTTAAAATTTAAATCACATTGTAGCTATTTGCTCGCCGTACAAATATAAAATTCCAGGGCAATGGAAGCTCCAAAAAATGCTCCTAGATTTTTTTCTTGGAAAAAACCAAGGCGAGATATTTCCTTGAAAAGACAAATTTTGTTTTCATTTTTTCATTTTTGCGGTGTTGTTCACGCGCTTGAAGAAGAAGAGTCAATACCGGCGTCAAGAAGCGGAACCAAAACTGCAAATCCCCAAAATTCCAAAAACTAGGGGTGTCAATAAAGCCCGGCCCGATCCGGCCTGGCCCGGAAATATAGGGCTTTTTCGGGGCGGGTCTTTTTTGGGTTGGGTAAGAGCTCTAAATTTGATATATTAATCCTGTTTCGGGCCGGGCCGGTCCGGATCGGGCTTTTTTTATAGCTGGCCCATGACTTAAAAAAACCCTAGTTGCCTATCATATCCGTCGTCTTCAAGCTCCCGCTCATTCATAGATGTTTTCGAGTCCTTAAAAACCCTAGTTCAAGACCTCGTCTCCTTCTTCCTCCTCCGCAGAACCCCTCCAATGGCGTCCCCTCGCGCCCGAAGCTAGGGCTTCCGGCCCCCAAGATCCGATTTTGCGCCCCCCGAAACGCCGCCTCCCCTCGTCCTCCGCCGATGCTAAGGCTCCTGTCTTCCTCGGCGTGCCGGCGCGCCGGCGCGCCGAAGCCCAAGACCGTCGAACGTCTGGATCTCCGACCATCGCGAGGCTGTCTCGGACCCACAGCGTGAGCTCCTCTATGTCTCGCTCTATCTCCTCGTGTGGGGCGAGTCGGCGAACCTGCGGTTCCTGCTGGAGTGCATTTGCTACATCTTCCACAACATGGCGATCGAAATGAACAAGATCTTGGAGGATTACATCGACCCGAACACCGGACAGCCCATTTTGCCTTCAGTTTCCGGAGAAAACGCCTTTTTAAATAAAGTCGTGAAGCCGATTTACGATACGATTAGAAAAGAGGTCAATCAGAGCAAGAATGGCACTGCGCCGCACCATGCATGGAGGAACTATGATGACATCAATGAGTACTTCTGGTCAGGAAGGTGCTTCGCAAAGTTGGGATGGCCGATTGATCGCGGAAGTAGCTTCTTCGCGACTGACGAGAAGAGATATCGAGTTGGCAAGACGGGGTTCGTGGAGAAGAGGACGTTTTGGAATTTGTTCAGGAGTTTCGATCGATTGTGGGTGATGTTGGTTCTGTTTCTGCAAGCTGCTATCATTGTGAAACTGGTAGCATCCACCAAGCCACAAGCCTTGGCTGAGGCCGAAGCCCAAGACCCTCCAAAGCTCAGTAAGAAGAAGATCAAGCTCCCTCAGAGCCATAACAATGTCAAACCAACCAAAGCTCGATCTTCTTCAATGAGAAACGATGAGGATGAAGAAGACGCAAAACCCAACTCAAGAACAGGGCCTTCTTCGCTGAGGAGGCTGCTTTCAAGTTCTGGGCTTGATGGGGCTGTTCTTGTTGAAGAGGATTGTGATGTGGTGAAGAAACAGGGCGATGGGCTTCAGACCCTGGTTGTCGGTGGTGGAATGGGAAGCGGCAGGAGCAGCGGAATTTGCAGCTGTGGCGGTGATGGTGGTGGCAGAGGAGGATCGGACAGCCGAGATGGAGGGTTTGGATTCTGCGAGAATAACAAGAATCCTGGTATCGATAGCACTGATGCTTATTACAGGACAATGATTGAAGCCAATCCAGGGAATTTGATGCATCCTTCCTTTTCTAACCTTTTGGAATTCCGCATGTTTTCGAGTCCTCTGTCGTTCGAATGCGAGAATAGTGTAGTAGAGAGTTAAGAGAATGAATGGCTTTACCCACGAAAAAAACCCGAAAACCCGGCCTGACCCGGCCCGGCCCGATCCGGATTTTCGCTGTGGGTTCTATGCGGTTTGGGCCGGGCCAGGTCAGAGAGAGCATATGCCCCTTGTGATTCGGGTCGGGTCGGGTATAATAGAAACCCGACCCGACCCATTGACACCCCTACCAAAAACCTCTCCCAATTTTCTCGAGAAAATCTCCTCCCCACGCCCCCGATTTTCTCGAGAAAATCGGGCCGCCGCCACTCCCAAATGAGTCGCCGCGGCGGTGCCCCGCTCCTCCTCCTCGCGGCCGCGATCCTGCTGCTCTCGGTCCGTCCGGCGGCCCCGATCGGATCCCGCGGCGAAGGCATACGGCGACGAGTTCTTGCTGGGAGTCCGCATGCTGGGGAAGTCGATCCGCGACACTGGGGCCACCAAGGACATGGTGGTTCTGGTCTCCAACGGCGTCTCCTATTACGCCAAGAAGCTCCTCCAGGGTCTCTCTTTGTACCACACACGTGTAGTCTGCGGAAGGGAAAAAACAGTATTGTCTTTGCGTTTGCTTTTGAAGTAGTCAGCTGCGCATCCGGTTCGGCAGCATGTTGAAGCGGATCATGGTCTAGGATTTGTTGGTTTCTCAGAAAATTGAGGTGGCTTAAGGAGCTAAGAAACTCTGATTTTGTGCTTAGTGCTATGTTCTGCTGAGTGTTTGCTGATTTAAGTGCATAATTTGCTGAGTTGGAATGGCTTTTTAAAAGATGACGTCTTCGAGGTGGGCTTGTCACCTAGGATCCTGGAAAGAGAAGTATTGATTGATCAGTGTCATTAGAATCGAAAACATTCTACTCAAACTGGGTAATTTGGTTCCTGAGAAAATTAAGGCAATGTAAGATTCTGGGTAACTCCGGCTTTGCGGTTGGTGCCGTTACATTCTGTCGCTATTTGTGGTAGCAAATTAATTGGGTTCGTTTCTGTCCCCTGTTTTCCCTCGTCGTGTCATCGAGTTGAACCAAGGAAGTAGTTTAGATCGAGTTAAATGTTTTGCGGTCTTTGAGTTTGAAATGTTTGGGATGCTTGTGCAGGCTGATGGCTGGATAGTGTGAAAGATCAGTCTACTGGCCAGCCCCAATCAAAAGCGTCCGGCTAGGTTTTGGGGTGTCTACACCAAACTGAAAATATTCAACATGACTAGCTATAAAAAAGGTAACTGTGGCTATTATGCATTTTTCTATTTTTCGGGATTGTTGGAGCAACAATGCCAACTTAAAATGGACGAGCAAAGTGAACTTGTTCATTTTCAGATGGCTGAGTTTTTGGATTATCATGCGTCGATGATGTGCGTACAGGTATTTTTCTTATATTCTCATATGGAGGAAAACATTCCCTTCTTTGTGCTGTTGTATACTTGGACGCAGATACTACTGTGGTTAAAAGTATGGAGGATCTGTTTAAATGCGTGAAATTCTGTGCTAACTTGAAGCATTCAGAGAGGCTTAATTCTGGAGTCATGGTAGTGGAACCTTCTGAGACTGTTTTTAGTGACATGATGGGCAAAGTGCAAACCCTGTATTCTCACACTGGAGGTAATTGTCTTTTTTGAATGTTAACGGCTGGTGATGTAATGTCAATTTATTTTGTTTAGTTAGTTCCGAGTATGTTAGCTCCGATGATTTATGATGATTGGATTTTTACTTGATTATGGACCAAGGATGAGTTTGTACCAACGTATCTAAACAGTTATCCTTACTTATGAAATACTGGATGAAGTAGACTTTGTTGAGATGAGAAGGAAATGGAGTTTTTGTCCCAATTTAATTTTCTTGAGTAAGGACATGCACGTGATGGGGTCTAATAGGGTCAAGATGCAAACCCCAGATTTTCTTGCAGGCAAGAAAGATTTTGGCTTCTAGTGTTCACAAGTGGCACAAAATTACTCGGTCTCAATTGGATCGCCAGTCTTCTTACTTCGAACTATTAGATTTGTTGTGGTTGTCTTTAAGCAGTCTCAATTTCTTTGTCCTTGTATAACGTCACACTAAAGAAAGCTATGTACATCTTCTTATTATATACACTCTGTTCCTCTTCTCCCCGTCTCTGACATTTTTCATTCCACAGGTGATCAGGGTTTTCTAAATTCGTACTATAGCGACTTTGCCAATGCACATCTTTTCGAGCCAAATTTATCCCCAGAGGTGTTGAAATCTCGACCAGTTCCTGAAATGGAGCGACTTTCTACCCTATACAATGCAGATGTTGGTCTTTACATGCTTGCAAACAAGGTATGGCTACCTATACGTGAAAACAAGTCACTAAGCTGGCTCATTGAGACATTATTTTATCGGCATGGTGATTGTAGATAAGAAAGTAGGGGTTTATTTGCTTCTTCTTGGATTTCTTTCCATCCTTTTTTATTTCCCTTTTAGAGTTGGTGTTTTGGGGGTAGGTGCATCTTTCTTGACATTTTAATGAGCCCTTACTGTCTGAAAAACATCGCAATATTTTTTGTTTTCTGTAGGTCTTGTCTGAGGTTTATTTTGTTCTTGTAGTAGCGCCTAATAAAACCTTTGATGGCTTCACTCTTATGATACCCGAAAAATGAATGCTCTAAAGAAAAAAGAAACTTTGATATACGATCTTGTTACATTTTGTGGATGCACAATATAGCACTTACACAACCTAGGCACAAATGCAGTTCTATTGCTGAATGTGTTTTGATACTGACGTCCATGATGTTGCTGAACAGTGGATGGTCGATGAAATTGAACTCCGGGTTATTCACTATACACTTCGACCCCTTAAACCTTGGGACTGGTGGACATCCTGGCTTCTGAAACCTGTAGATGTGTGGCAGGTATCATATCCAACTTCTTCTCTGGTGGTTTTTGCGCTGTTTAGATGAAAGGGGGACAGACACCGTGCACGGTTGTGCAATTGCGTGAATTCTGTTATTGTCTTATGCAGTGATCTGTATGTTTGGTGATGGAAACTCGTTTAACTTCGCATATGACAGAATGTGAGGGAACAACTTGCTGATTCCCTTCCTGGAACTGGAGGGGGAAGAAATCCTAATGATGAGTTTCTAGTGAAGTTCCTTTTTCTGCTACCTCTTTGCCTTCTGTTCTTTGGGTACTACCGATCTCTTCCCCAGGTTGGAAGTCCATGGAAATCCTTTGGTTGTTCTTCTTTGACATTCTGTTTCGTTAGGAATAGTCATTTTGATTATTTGATGTTTGATTTGGTGTAGGTATTGCAGCAATGTCGTTCTTGCAGAAGTTCATTGGGTGATAACATTAGACAGCTTTTACATAGAATCAGATTTAATGGAGCATAAGCATATTCTGGTGTTTCTGCGGCATCTGGCATTACTTTTAACCAGCAGGTTACTTCCTTTTCCATGTTTATTTTACTAATATTTCATTGACAACACCTTAAAATGTTAGATTTCACAGTAATTTGCTCATGCTTCTGTTAAAGCATCAGTGGTGATCTTTCTAACTGTAAGTTCGTTGATTTGCTATCTAACAGTTCTCAAATGGTGCACCGTCAATGATCCCTGTGTATTTGGGTGGGATATCCGTAATAGTATGTTTCACTGTAGCTGCTGTGTCTCTCTTGCTGGCTCTCGCAGTTGTGCCTCGGCAAGTAATGCCGTGGACTGGTTTGCTATTGATGTATGAGTGGACATTTGCAATCTTCTTTGTATTGTTCAGAGGTTATCTCCATTTGGTATATAAACTTGGAAGGGCAGCAGCAGTTCAAAAGGGTGCACATGCTGACCATGAATCTGGGAAAGGTTGGTTGACTTGGCGCATTGGCATTTGACGTGCATATTTTGTGTTTTTTATATTAACGAGGAGTCGTTTATACTGTGCAGGTCGTCAACGACAAACATCTTCTTGTGATATTGCTACCTGCTGTTACTGGTCGGGCATGGCATTTTTGGCAATGGTGGCCCCAGCCTTGCCATGCATTTTAGGGATTACTGCTCTTTTCGCGAGGTAATTCTTTTGGTTTGATTCTAGAAATGCCCCAATTCTCTTTACTAATTAAAATTACACCAAGTTTCGTGATGATCTGTTGCTTGCTATATCATTTGGGATCAGAAATTTGATTGTTTATGATGTTGCTTTTATGTTCTTTACTATTTCCTTGCTATGATGCCTGAGTGAGGATTGCAAGAACAACAAATTCATGAATCCTTTGCGTCCTTCAACGGGTTGGGTTTGATGGTTGGTGGAGGCCTTATATTGGCATCTTTCATGACCTATTCTTCGGAGCACCTTGCTATCGTGTTGTTCATTAGAGGCTTTGACGAGCGAGATTTGAGCCGGTAGCAGAAGCATGTGTTTGTTATGTTGACAGGCAGCACCATCTCCACGTGTAATTCTTTCTTCCTTCTCTGTTGTAACTTATCACATAGGCTACCCAATGATTGATGTGTAAATTATTGAGGAATGCTGGCCAGCTTAGAAGTTCTCCTTTTTCAAACAAGAGTGTCTAAACTGTAACTCTGTTATTAAAAGTGCATATCTTTTGATGCCAATTATTAAAAGCTCTGTTACTTTGCATGGATGAATGGCTTAACATGACAAACTAAGGAAAAAAGAATTGTTGGACAGAGATATCACTAGATCTTGTTTTGGGAAGTCTGTTAGAATTACTTCAGCTCAGTTGTTTTAAGCTTTCCATCATCACTATGGGAATTTGGATCGTAGTTGTTATTCTGGTCTTCCATGTTTGTTTTTGTTGATTGACTAGCAGTTCAATCCTTCTTGTTTATCTTTTCTCCCCGTGCTGCAGGTTGCGAGGATTAGGTTTATGTGGGAAAATATTGTGCAGTCAATTAGAAGAGTAAGGTCTGGGGATAAGGGCCTCGGTTGCATCCTAGCTCACACCATGGGCCTCGGTAAAACATTTCAGGTATTGTTTTCTTTTAGTTTATCCACCGTAGTGGACATGAAAACAAACTTCTGTTACTCTTCAAAGACAACGTAACCTAATCCAGAAAACGTGGAGGGGCACATTAAAGTTTAAAGTAAGGTGGGCAGCCCACATTAACCTTATTATCTAAAAGCTAATTATTGAGTTGTCCAATGCGCTTTTGCGCAAGTCGCCATGTACACCATCAATCCTCAAGTGAAAAAAAGAGAGATCAAACTGATTCCAAGAATAAGATATTCTTAAGATATTCATTGCTGTGTAGATGTTTTGTGTTATGCTTGCCACTTGAGCTAAAGATGCCACAAGTCAAACTCAAATTATCCTTCGACCATAACAAAACAAAAAAGGAAAAAACCTCAAATTCTCCGAGTGATGTTTGAGTTTTGGATGGCCCGGTTAATAAATACGAAAAAAAAGTTCAAAGCTTGCAATTGTTTGATTGAGTCATATCTATATTAATCATACGAAACCCGACCCAAGTCGAGGTCGGGAGGCTGGCTGGCATTCAAGCGAATCAAATTCAGCTATCCAGTATTTAAAAACAGCAAAGCAGAGTGCAATCCAAGTGAATCTGGAGAGAGAGGATAAATGTAAAGCCGTGAAAAGAGGTCGAACAGACCTAACAATGATCTAACTCAAAATGATCTAAGTAAAACAGGCTCTCTAACTCAAAATGATCTAAGTAAAACAGTGAGCCTGACCTATGCCTACTCCTAGCAGAAATGGTCATGGCGCCGGTGGATCCAACACGGCCGGTGCCTCCTCCTCATCTGCCTCCGCTGCCGCCTCCGCCTCCATCCATGCCGCTGCCGCTGCCGCCTCCACCTCCACCTCCGCCCATGCTGCTGCCTCTGCCTCCATCGCCTCCAATTCTGCTGCCGCCGCCGCCTCCATCGCCGGTGCCAGGACGTACGAACGGAAATTAAATATGCGAATCCGTGCATAAGGATGCACGAAATTCAGCATAATAAACTAGCATTTCAAAAAAAACGCAACACATCTGAGGACTTCAACTCAAAACTCTAGGAGCCAACAAAAGAGAGAGGGAGAAAAAAACACAAACCTCTTGAAATCTCTTCATCACTTGCTGTAGCAAAACAGTGTAATCTCCGCTCATGCAGAGGACGTACAGTCCACCACCCACTCCTACGACACTCATCGCGTACACATGATGAATACCGGCTGGCAGCAACCAGTATAAATTCGCTATGGCATCTACCCCAATCACTCGCGCGCCGTCGAAATCCACATCGGAATCAGCGTCGAAATATCGGCCGATGAGCTGACGATTATGGTCCGTCACACTGTGAAATTGGCCGCCAAAATAGGCTGCCATCTGATCGAGATTCATGGTGAGAGCGAGATTGGGAGCGGGAGCGGGAGCGAGAGCGAGAGCGAGAGCGAGAGCGAGGGAGAGGAGCGGGAGCGAGAGGGAGAGGAGCTGAAATCTCTTCATCACTTGCTGTAGCAAAACAGTGTAATCTCCGCTCATGCAGAGGACGTACAGTCCACCACCCACTCCTACGACACTCATCGCGTACACATGATGAATACCGGCTGGCAGCAACCAGTATAAATTCGCTATGGCATCTACCCCAATCACTCGCGCGCCGTCGAAATCCACATCGGAATCAGCGTCGAAATATCGGCCGATGAGCTGACGATTATGGTCCGTCACACTGTGAAATTGGCCGCCAAAATAGGCTGCCATCTGATCGAGATTCATGGTGAGAGCGAGATTGGGAGCGGGAGCGGGAGCGAGAGCGAGAGCGAGAGCGAGAGCGAGCGAGGGAGAGGAGCGGGAGCGAGAGGGAGAGGAGCGGAAGCGCTACGAGTGCAAGAGCGAGAACGAGAGCGGGAGCGGGGGGAGTCGCTGATTCCGATGTGGATTTCGACGGCGCGCGAGTGATTGGGGTAGATGCCATAGCGAATTTATACTGGTTGCTGCCAGCCGGTATTCATCATGTGTACGCGATGAGTGTCGTAGGAGTGGGTGGTGGACTGTACGTCCTCTGCATGAGCGGAGATTACACTGTTTTGCTACAGCAAGTGATGAAGAGATTTCAAGAGGTTTGTGTTTTTTTCTCCCTCTCTCTTTTGTTGGCTCCTAGAGTTTTGAGTTGAAGTCCTCAGATGTGTTGCGTTTTTTTTGAAATGCTAGTTTATTATGCTGAATTTCGTGCATCCTTATGCACGGATTCGCATATTTAATTTCCGTTCGTATGTCCTGGCACCGGCGATGGAGGCGGCGGCGGCAGCAGAATTGGAGGCGATGGAGGCAGAGGCAGCCGCATGGGCGGAGGTGGAGGCGGCAGCGGCATGGATGGAGGCGGAGGCGGCAGCGGAGGCAGATGAGGAGGAGGCACCGGCCGTGTTGGATCCACCGGCGCCATGACCATTTCTGCTAGGAGTAGGCATAGGTCAGGCTCACTGTTTTACTTAGATCATTTTGAGTTAGAGAGCCTGTTTTACTTAGATCATTTTGAGTTAGATCATTGTTAGGTCTGTTCGACCTCTTTTCACGGCTTTACATTTATCCTCTCTCTCCAGATTCACTTGGATTGCACTCTGCTTTGCTGTTTTTAAATACTGGATAGCTGAATTTGATTCGCTTGAATGCCAGCCAGCCTCCCGACCTCGACTTGGGTCGGGTTTCGTATGATTAATATAGATATGACTCAATCAAACAATTGCAAGCTTTGAACTTTTTTTTCGTATTTATTAACCGGGCCATCCAAAACTCAAACATCACTCGGAGAATTTGAGGTTTTTTCCTTTTTTGTTTTGTTATGGTCGAAGGATAATTTGAGTTTGACTTGTGGCATCTTTAGCTCAAGTGGCAAGCATAACACAAAACATCTACACAGCAATGAATATCTTAAGAATATCTTATTCTTGGAATCAGTTTGATCTCTCTTTTTTTCACTTGAGGATTGATGGTGTACATGGCGACTTGCGCAAAAGCGCATTGGACAACTCAATAATTAGCTTTTAGATAATAAGGTTAATGTGGGCTGCCCACCTTACTTTAAACTTTAATGTGCCCCTCCACGTTTTCTGGATTAGGTTACGTTGTCTTTGAAGAGTAACAGAAGTTTATTTTCATGTCCACTACGGTGGATAAACTAAAAGAAAACAATACCTGAAATGTTTTACCGAGGCCCATGGTGTGAGCTAGGATGCAACCGAGGCCCTTATCCCCAGACCTTACTCTTCTAATTGACTGCACAATATTTTCCCACATAAACCTAATCCTCGCAACCTGCAGCACGGGGAGAAAAGATAAACAAGAAGGATTGAACTGCTAGTCAATCAACAAAAACAAACATGGAAGACCAGAATAACAACTACGATCCAAATTCCCATAGTGATGATGGAAAGCTTAAAACAACTGAGCTGAAGTAATTCTAACAGACTTCCCAAAACAAGATCTAGTGATATCTCTGTCCAACAATTCTTTTTTCCTCAGTTTGTCATGTTAAGCCATTCATCCATGCAAAGTAACAGAGCTTTTAATAATTGGCATCAAAAGATATGCACTTATTAAAGTTCACAGATACCAAGGCAGGTTGGAGGAGAAAATGCCCAGTCTAAGCGATTTATGTCACATATCTTAGTGCCTAACAAGTGGCTAACAAAATACCCATCGATAAGTTTATTGGGCATAGAAAGCGCAATCAAAATGCATTGAAAGTGTCCCCACTTATGTAGGGAGGCAATTATTGTCAAAAGAAGAACAAAGACCTGATGAGCTTTTTACTTTGATGAAATACTTGGTGGAATCCTCACAGCTTCTTCACTCTTTTCTCTCACCACATTCACTATGAAACCCGTGGAGGTGTCCCCAAGCATGTCCATAGCAGCACCCTCTGACAAGCTAATGAACGACTTGGAGAATTCGGAATATTGGATTTGGCAGAAAATTGAGCTTGCAAAGACCTCAAGCGTTCTTGACGTTCCGGCAAGCATACTATCACATCACAAGCAATGCCCTGCTTGCAACTCAATTTCAGAAGAACAAATCCACCAAACAGGAGATACCTTCCCTATTGCGATTTTCCTCTTGGTTTCTTCACCAAGTTCAGCATCATCAAGTATTCTACGAAGTTTCTTTTTACGCTTTCTCTTTGACCTAAACAAAGAAGAACAAGTTTGAGTAATGCCTTCTTCTTAAACCAAACCCACATTTCATTAATCGCATATAGAATCAAGTGCAAGACAAAGCACCCACCTCTCCTGCATTTACTTTCCTCATCATCACAGGAAAATATGCTAACAGTTATCAATCACCTTCAGCTTGACTTCATCTGGTCATTTTGGCATATTTGAACTATCACAACACACTAGTCCCATATGATACTCATGTATCAAGCACACGTAGAAAATACGTTTAGGATGCTCCAATTGAAAATCCTAATTATTAGGGCAAAGTACTTCAACGTGGAAGACATTTCTCTCGATCCTCTCTCCATATGTTTGCACTCGGCCATTTGTTAATGTTAAAAAACGGCACTCTCTTATCATAAAAGACGACATAGACAGACAATGACGGACAGGATAAGCATCTATAATTCTAACTCCTGATCTTGCTGAACTACAACAGTAGCAACAATAGAGAAATGGGTAAAACCAGAGAAATGCACTACACTTGGTGAACAGGAAAATAAAGAAGAAAAATATACAGACTGCATTTGGAAGCAAAGAAGGAGAGAATTAATTTGTAACGGAGTCATTATTCCATAATATATGCTTGATGGAAAGTGTATAGAGGCTATCTAGAAGAAACAAAACGACATAAGATTTCACGAAGCAAAAGAAAAGCTGGAAACATTTAATTTCCTGTATGAAAGTCTCTAAAGTGAAAATACCCATCACCTGATTGGAAAATTAATGTCTGCATCTGAAGTATCAGAATCAGTACCGGAGCTAGAGACCACTAAAACCCCAGATTTCATGGCTTCATCCAACGCCAATTTTAGCGTGTGCAAGACACTTAGAGAGCAACTGAAGCAGTTCCAGCCAGAGGCCTGGAGCTTGGACAGGTATACTTCACCAAAGTTCCTTTTAATGCAACTGGCGAAAAATAATGTTTTGCAAGCTCTACAGCTTAATAAGTCACTGCTTCCTCCACACCATCCACAATAACACTCGGAGCAATCAGCATCCTACAAAGTTTTGTTTGAATTATCATACAGCAAGATTAATCGATTGATAACAGAATCTGCCATGACAATTATTACAACTTGCGAAAAGTTCACCTGAGAACTGGTGTAAACACACAAAGCAATCGATTCAGACCAAATGGTGCTTAAATTTAAACTTGACATGAAGGATGATATAATCACGGACCGTATTAATATTTCTTTCCGAAATTTACCAAATGATACAAGAGAATTAAATAAGGTTCTCGACTGAGCTCCCCTTTCCAAGGATAATTACCCGTTAAGCATCAAGCTTCGAGACAATAACATTTGCGTATGGAAGAGAATAATACTTACGAGAGAAGCATCAAAGTGAAGAAAATACAAACACTCAAAGGTTTGCACCCATCAAAATAAAATATCTGGAATCGACTATGTCCATACCTTCACATGCGTCTTTTCTTCCACCATATATTTACAACTATTGCAAATGATCACGTTCAGCAGAGGGTGTGCATGCACCTCGCCAGCCACTTTACCACAAGCTGTGCACTGTAATTTCCTATTAAAGGAATAAGCGGCATCCCCTGAATCCTTTGAAACAGATTGCTCATTATTAGCAACGCAATGGAGTGAATCCTCTACCAACTGGGCTTCATCATCACTGTCTATAATGACTATCTGACTCCTCTTATTACTAAAGCTTATCTCCTCATTGGAATTAGGGAAAGCAGTTTCCGCAAGCAATGAAGTCGAGCCATTAGCTATTTGCCTTCCCTTGTCTGGATTATCAGTGCCATGACCTTCAAGCATATCATTCTTCAAATTTTGAACAGTATCGCCATCATCAGCAACAGTTTCACCGTTTTCGCATGCTATCTTGTTCAACACATTTTGCACATCTTAGCTTGCATCTTGATCAGTCATATATTCTTTCTGAACAGTCTTCCATGCCAAAATGGACAAAAGAAGAAGAAATATCATCAAGATTTACCCTAACAAAACAATCAACTCGTATATCAACTGATTAGCATATCTAGGCTTTCGTATTTAATTTCGATTTTCCTCTTTTTTCTTTTCCACGTTATCTCCTTCTTGTTTTGAAGGCACAACAAGAGGAAGAAGATTGACTAATTTCAAGCTCACACGAAAGCCCAAAGAGGCTGCATGCAACAGGTCATCCACACCTAAAAGATTATTCAGTAGATAACTAAGCTACGTTCCATATTTCTCTACTGCAATGGTGTATGATTTCCACAATAATTACCAGCAATTAAAAGTAAATTAGTCAACTTATCTTAGAATGATTTTTGTTGTTCATCCAACAAGAAAGATAAATGGATCATATAGAGATCAAAGATAACAAGAACATTTTACCAAAAAAAAAAAAGATAACAAGAACATTGGAACATGAAAGGAAAGTATGCTGGGAAATTTGTACCTTCCTGCATCTCTTCTTTTGTCTCTTTTGCTTCAAGTGATGTTGAAGCTTTCTGTCAAGATTTGCATCCTCCTCCTCTTTCACCTGTCAAGGTGTGAATGTAAGAAACGAGCTCAACAAAGTGAGAACACATGTTTGCCCTGGGACAAAACATTGATGTTAAAAAGTACTCCTATTTGAACCATTTGAAAAACTTTAATAAGTCCAACTTCTGGACAAAAATGCTAACTTCTTGCTAGTTACTACACCTAAATGAATTTCGCATCATAGTACACTGACGTAGAATCATCTTGAGAAAAATGTGGTCAGACAACATGTAATATTACTCGACTTATACCAGAAACATGCTGCAGCAACTCTGAATGTCAAGGCAAACCATAAATGATTGTTAAAATCCTTCGAGAAGTTTAAGCTACACTTTAAATGGTTAATACAAGATAAAAATACATTTCCTCCTGGTAGAAAATGAACATTACAAGTTTCAGAAATGGAAGACAGACTAATAGAAAGAGACCTTTCTGAAGTTCTGCTTTTGTTCTTCAGAAAGAACTAGTTCTCTTTCATTTGCTATTGCATACGCAAAAAATGGATCACTGGAACTGCCATCAATGTCGTCAATCTCCTCAACCTAAAGCAAATAATGCATCACAAGAATCAGACAAATAAAATTGTTGATATAACACAACACTAAGATAATCTTCTGAAATTTTTACCTTGTAGAAACTAGGCAGAACGGCATATGCCTTAAATCAAATTTCGAAACAAAAACAATATTTAACAAAAGAGACCAAAACAAAACCCGAAGCAGTTGTGCCCAAAATAACATGATCACAATTCATAAACACAATTTGAGTGCTATGTAACCTCATCGACACCAGGAAACTTTATTCCCAACTGTTGGGAGGGCGCGGGCGGTTTGAACAACCTCCTTATAGGCCTAACTGTCTGAAGGTGCTTCTCCGCCTCAACCACTGACTCGGTAATTTCACTGGTAATCTGTGAACCAACCCAATGAGCCCTCTTTTTCCATGCTTCAGTACAACAACTATTGACAGCCTGACTCTCAATCCATTTGAAAAGACTTGGTAACTCAACACCAGCACCATCAAGTTGTTCCTGCTCCAAAATAAAGCAATAAGAGGAAGTCGAGAAGATATAAGTGTGTTTTCCAGAGGAGCAATCACATATTCAGGCTACCACTGGATATGCATCTATTATAGTGTTTGAAGGTTTGCTCTTGTATGTTTCGAGGGTTTAGAGTTTCTATTGAATCCAGTATTAGCTAAAAAAAAACAACAAATAATAAAAAAAATATTGGCTCCAAAAGAGGTTTTATGTCCATCTACACAAATTAATGGCAGGAACCACGCTATAAATCCCCATGTCAAATAACTGGAACGGCATGTATCCAGACAATACAAGAAATTGAAAGAGGAGGCCTCCTGAATTTAGTGCAAAATGACCAAAAATGGCACCTTGATAAAAGCACGGGATATACGAATAGAAACAAAAAATCTACGACAGTAGAAACATCAGAGATCAAAATAAACATCCGAAGGAGTGCAGGTGAGTCAGCATTTCAACAATTGCACATAAAAAATTTGATAGAAACAAACCAATGACAGGGATTTGTGGGAGACAGAAAAGCATATCAACAAGTTGGACAATTCTTCAGAGCCAAGATAGAATAACCATCTAAGGGGATTAAACTAAGGTCACTGACAGAAAACACTACATTGTTCCTTAATACCCAACAAGCAATGAAGGGCTCTATTCTACTTAGGTGTGTGCAGCTGCAATTCTGCACCATATAATGTATCATAACGATCATCTAGAAGAAAGGCTAGCAGTTGCCAAACGTAGCAAGCATCAAAGCTTCTTCAGTTGCCAAAAGGGTGTGATACCAGTAAGTTAGCACTCTCGGTCTCAAGCTCATCAAGTTGAGCTTCCCACTCTTCCCTATATGTATCCAATTCATCTGCAACAGCCTTCTCCAACTGTTAAAGGACAAAAGAGTTCAGGTAGTTCCCAAGACAAACTTTGCAGACAAAGAACTCGAGTACATAATCCAAGAGGAAAGACTCACATCATTCCCATCATAAGTTTGAGCCAGCTCTGCTCTAACTTCACTCTCTAATCTGGCAAGTGATTCCTTTTCGAGTGCTTCTCGGGCCTCTGCAGCCTAAAATGAGAATGAGAGACAACCAGCCAAAAAATCAACCAGAATAAAGCTTGTGAAGTCAAAATAGGAAAGATATGAAGAATCGATACCTTGCTCTCAACTTCTAAAAACTCATTAACAAGTTCCTCTATTTCCTGTTCTGTCAAAGGCTCCTGAAAGAAAAAGACACCCGACTTATAATACTATCGAATATAGCTTGTTCACGAAAGGAGAAAAGTTGCTCCAATGGAAGAAGCAGTCCAACCAACTCGCCTCGGGATGTAAGTTAACATCTTGTTCTCATGCCGGTGATTCATCATCATCTGAATCAATAAAAGAATCGCTAGAAGTACTGTCGATATCTTCAACTTCATCTTTTTTTTTCCTCCATCTTTCAAAGTCTAAAACAAATTAAAGAATTTCATGAGACGGTCTTCCTTTCTTAAAGAACTGAATTTGATATAAGAAAATCAGAGTATTCTGCTTGAATCTGTCTGCAATGAACCAATCGATCCCAAATTAGATGAATAGCACAAGCCAATCAAGTTCTGGTCCGACGATCATTATATAGTGTATAAAAAAATTAATAGAGATCCTTTTACCGATGCCCCGAGAAAACTTACTGGCTCCATGGCCTAACGATAACAAAGTCCATAATGCAGTCATGAGAACTATGGCAGCCTAGATTTCGAAATCTAATCAGCACAAAAATAGAGATTCCTACATAAAATGCACAGGAAAGCGCGGCTTGGACAAAACACTCACCGTAACTTTTCCCCCACATAATAGAAAAACAAAGGACCTCAATTAGTTTCATTGATTTTTTTCATTAATATAATTTCAATTGGTACAACTTTAAGACGGCCTAATATTCTAAAAGTTCACGTATAAGGAATCTCAGAAAAATTAAGAATAATGAATCAATACACACATGCATATGTTTCTAAAATATTTGAGGCATTCGGTGCTCAGCACAAATTATCCACAACAAGCCAAGTATGAAATAAAAACCGGATTTTTAACGTCATGAAGCCATATCTACCCAAACACGCACAAATTACCGCCTCATACAGAAGGATACAGCGCTGTAGCTACAGGCCTAATGTGGTCTGAAGTGGCGGTGTTATTCTAAAGTGAGCCTGTCTTATGGCGACGTTTGCCCGGGAAAGCAAACACTAACTTCCAGCATGATAAGAGGAAATATCGATTCGGGCCACCCTTCATCACCGAAAACTGGACAAATTAGTTTGCCAATACTGTCCGTAGTCAATTCCAAGAGCGTAAAACTTGTGCGGTCAACCATGCGGGCATTCTTTGATCTAGCACCATCCAGCAGCGACAACTTCCCTTAGGAGTCGCCGGAAATAAGAACACGCCCAGCAGGGAACACGACCACCAAGTCACCCTCACCTGAAATTCACCGTCAAATAGAACCGACACGCCGAGCTCTAAAAACACCCCGATGCCCAGCAGATGCAGCGGGAAAATCTGAACTTGCACGCGCACACACATCCTGCTCGAAGACGATGCAATACCCACAAATTTCCACAATCCCGTTTCGCATCACTCGCCCTTTTATTCTCACGACTCCGCCGACGCGGAACCGCGCGCTTTTTCAATGGCGGGTACGGGGAACGACGACCGTGGAGCTGTCAGCTAGCAAGCACCCCGACATGAAGCTCCGCCAGTAGCACCAGAGAGAGAAACGGTGGCAATGGTTAGAAATTCGCACAAAAAGAAAAAGGAATCGGCACTTTTTTCTTTTTTTCTATATATTTTTTTTGTATTTGTTTTGTTTTGCGTGAACTTGAAGACTTGAAGTCTTGAAGTTATTTTTGTAATTCAGGGATTTCTTTCTTTTTTCTAATTTTTTTTATAATTTCATCAAACTCAAAAAAGAAATAAATTTAATAAACAAATTTTCCACGTGGATCCACTTTTCCCTTTTAACTTGGATCACAAATATTATGAATTGCATGCTTTTCGACCATTTTAAAAGCCGGATCATTTGAGATTTGCGCAAATTGCACGTATCGACGAGTAAATTTCGCATTTGATTTTGCATAATCTTTCAAGATTGGTATGTTGAAATTGGATAAATTTTAAATAAGAGCCCGAAGTGTTCTTATTTTCTCAAATAAGGCCCTGAAGTAGACTTTGTTTTAAATAAAAGTACGAAGTGAACCATGTTTCAAATAAGGATTCGAAGTGTCAACTTCAATCTCGAAAAAGGGTCTGACCTTATCGGGCACAAAGGCTTTTTCGTCTTTTCATTTTTTTGATTCCTTTTCTATTTTTTTCTTTCTTTCCATGGCAAAACTCAAAAAAGGAAAAAAAAAAGTCTTAAGATAAAAAGAACAACCGGGAGGGCTGCCTGTGGAACTACCCCATCACCGGTGGGGAGGCAACGATGGCTGGCAAGGTCGCCAGCGCCTCAGCAAGGGCCTGCTGGCCCTCTCTAGGTTTTTGGAGAGGGTGGCGACCCTCTCCCAGGGACGGGAGAGCGATGCAACCCTCCCTTAGACCTAGGCGAGGGCTAGCGCCCTCCTTTTTGTTTTTTTGTTTCTTTAAAGAGATTTGCTTTTAATTTTTAATCTAATTTAACTAAAACTTATATTAAAATTATTTTTGGATAAAAATGCCCTCGGTCGGCTGGAAAGTTTGTCTGGTCAATGACCCGGTGGAGTTAGGTCATTCTTTAAAACTATTATAGCCACTTTAGGTTCCTATTTGAGAAAATGATAGTACTTCAAGTTTTAGTAATAATTTTTTCTATTGAAATTTGTTTGGTGAAATAAGGAAGTTTTGCTTAAACTCAAATAAAGAAGCCTTTTATATTTCTTGCTATTTTAAGTACGACTTTTTAGTCGTAAATATTCAACTCTTACTGTCACGTCCCGTACCCCACGAAGCATGATCATCCGCGTAGGTCGAAATAAAATGTGACGCTCCCAGGATTTTCGTCAACGACCCAAAACCCCAAATCAGAGAAAACGAGGCACATGCAGAAACGTCGTATATATATATATATATATATATATATATATATATATATATACACCCGGACAAGCAAACATGACCGCGAATAGCAATAGACAATAAGTATAAAGATACTAAAGATTATATTAACATATATACACCTTTTTAAAACTTATACAAACTATTTATTTACAACTAAAAGAAATACATCAAGAGGCCACTAAGCAAAAAGGATCGGTGGCCTAAGGTGTCAGTTAACTACCTAGGGAGAGTTACATCAAAAAGAGGGGTTAATCTACTCTCCTACGCTTGGGATCTGCCCTACGGCTCCTCGCCAGGATTGGATGGCGCTGCTGATTCCTCAGACGAGTCTTCCTCCGACAAAACTTCCTCGTCTGACCCTACTTCTGCCACTTCTCCAGCTGGCTCACCGTTTTCTCCCACAACTTCCAGATTCAGTTCTTCCTCTTCTTCCTCAATTATATCGTCAGCTATAACTTGCTCACCACCTTGCACTTCGTCCAGCGGTATCGGTCCATCCACTGTATCGCCCACGCTGCTTACACTAAGGGAGGCGGGAGGATCGGAGACTTCTCCACTCACCATTTGGGGAATCATGACGCCATTAACATCTACTGGAACATCAAAAGTCCTCATTGGAGGTCCAGTAACCCCATTAGCTCCTCTATAACACCAGGCTACGTATTCCTGGGTCTCGTTGTAATCTTCTCCCACATCTATCAGTACAACCGATTGATACCTAACGTACGCTGATCCATCTCCACAAGGATGAACACTAACACCTCGTTGAATCCTATGTGGATATCCAAAAAGAGGGGCCCTCCTCGGCATCCTATGGACGGGGGTCTGAAAATCCGGTTTTACCACAACCGTGAGATAAACTCAGCAAGTAAAATCTCTAATCCTAAACTAGGCTAACGTGCACCTCCAGAAATAAATAAAACACACAATTAACTGAACCAGTAATTAAATTAATATAAATTCACATGGAACCACGGCCCGATTCCAATACTCCAGCCCTGCAGGTTAGGCTTTCGATATCAATATAATTCATAGACAATTAAATCGACCCGAAGGCCATGACCCAATGGTCATCACAGTTTAACTCGACCCGAAGGCCATGACCCAATGGTCATCAATCATTCGACCCGAAGGCCCGACCCGTCGGTCACAGTTATATGTCGACCCGTAGGCCTGACCCGTCGGTCACAATTTCACTCGACCCGTAGGCCTGACCCGTCGGTCACAATTATATGTCGACCCGTAGGCCTGACCCGTCGGTCACAATTTCACTCGACCCGTAGGCCTGACCCGTCGGTCACAATTTCACTCGACCCGTAGGCCTGACCCGTCGGTCACAATTATATGTCGACCCGTAGGCCTGACCCGTCGGTCACAATTTCATTCATAAATCATATCAAAATCCACGTGAAATTTCACGATCAAAGGCCCAATTTAATTCCTAATGGACTTCCACAATTCAAGCCCATTCCCATCAAGGCCCATTCCATTTTCCCATTGGGCTTCAACAATTTCAATTCAATTCCAACTTCATGGGCCCATTTCATTTTCCAATTCCAAGGCCCATTTAATTTCTCTAACTTGGGCCCATTTAAATTCTCCAATTTGGGCCCAATTAAAATTCTCCAATTTGGGCCCAATTTACAAAATTCGGAGCCCAAGAGGCCCACCTCAATTCAGCCCACAATTTATCTCTAATTTACCACTAAACCACCATAATTAGCCCTAATTAAGTCCACTAATCAATCCTTGCATAAAGCACACTTAATTAGGCTCTAATTATAATAATTTAACCCCTAATCAAGCACAATTAGACTAATTTAGTGATTAGTAATTTTACTCGCCTAATGACGACGCGAGACGACGGGAGCGAGCGGCCGATGACCGGCGAGCGGTATGATCGACGGCGGCGCCCCAAAGCAAGCCGGCGGTCTACGGTGGTCCGGCGAAGCTCACGGCAACACACGGCCAGAACAAGGGAGGGCTGGACGGCGGTGAGGCTGAGGACGGTGGAGAGGGGGACAGTGAGGCGAGGTTGGACGGCTGGGGTGGCGCACGGCGGCGCGGCCAGGCGGACGAGCCCAGCGACGGCGACGGCGTCCTTGTCGCGTCTCGGCTGGAGCGGCTGCAATGGGCGGTCACGGGCGGCGGGAGAGGGGGTTTGAGTTGCGACTAGGCTAGGGGTGATGGCTGGGGATGAGACATGGCGGCTGGCGGCCAGCAGCTCCGGCGAGAACCCCTATTCCGGCATGAACAGTGGCCGGCGGTGCTGGAATAGCTGGGACGAACAGCTGCCGAGAGGATTTCGGGAGGAGAGAGAGACGCGGGAAGAGAGAGAGTGGGCTGAGGAGAGAGAGAGGGTCAAAGAGGTCAACCTTATCCTAGGGGGGACATGCCACATGTCAAGATCCTAGCCATTATGCCCAAAATACCCCTAATCCTAAGGCTAAAAATGCATCAAAACCAATAATGCAAGGGTAGAATTGTCATTTGCCCCTAACCATGGTTAATCAACTCTAGTTAACCTTACCCAACCTTGGTTAACCTCCAAAATTAATTCAAAATTCGAAATAATCCAAAATTGGCCTAGGGGCATTTTCGTCCTTTTTCCGTCCGGAACCGAAATTCCAATTTTCGCACATACCGGTCCTAAATATTCATGTGATACCTAATCCAGAGTCGGAATCGCGAAATTCACTTTCTAAGCCCTCGAAAATCCTCTGCGAAGTTTCCGGGAATAAAATAATATTATTTTCCAATTTTTGCCGAAATTCCACTTTCTGTCCAGAATCACTCCAAACACACTCAGATACCCCAAAATGACGTTGGCCGCGAAAAATAACCTCAAACGGCCTCCGAAATAGGCCTCGGCGTTCTCAGGGGCAAAATGGTCTTTTTCTCACTTTCTGTCAAATCTTCAGTTTTCAACTGTTTCAATTCCAAACAAGAATGGTCACTCCCAATTGACGTCCGTCCTATTGAATAGTCGTGAATACCCTTGAGATTTTGATATCGATATTCGGGTCCAATATTGTAATCTCAATATGCTCGTTTTACAGTTTTAGGATCTCTCACTAACGAGCGGCTGTTTAGGTGTCACGCGTATCGACCTAAGATTGTCCGAATCGTGATGGTCTAAATTTCGAGAGAATGAGAGGAATTATCACTAGCACCAGGGTCGCGATCGTTTGGATTACAATCAGGTTTCATTCGTCAGATGTACTTTCGGTCGTGCGAAATCACTCGCGATCCGATCGTACGTTACTGACAAAATCAACCAGTCATTTTCCTAAGATCGGCCTATATTGGCTCAAAATATTTCCTCAACGTTCTTCGAAATCAGCGTTCAGTCGCGATCGGGTTCTCGGTCCACGTACCTGTTCCTATTTAGCCTTTCTCATATGGTTAGTATCCCGAGACTGATCAGGTTCAGGCGAGACTCACTAAAATTACACGAGAATGAATATACACTTTATTGGTCCCGATAACGGGTCAAAATTCAGGATGTTACACTTACTATACCGATAAAGCTGATAGTTTTAAGGTCGCATCATCTTTTCAGTTTCCTAATAGTCCACAATTAGCGGAAGTCAATGTTTCAAGGTCGTCAGCGGAAGAAGGGACTTGGATTTAGCTGTAAAAAAAAATACTTGACTGATAAATAATTCACTTATGGATATGCGATCTGTCACGATCTTCATAGAGGCGAACCACCAAAGGGAGAGCTAATGGATTACTAAGCGAATAATTTGTACGGACTCTCTCAAATCCATATCAACCGCAACATTCGAATTTTAATTTAATCATCCTTAAATGTGTAGATTAATTTATTTAGGAGAAGCCACTAATCTATTATGGTCGATTATAAGCCTAAGTAAAATGTGGGATAATATTTTACTTATGTGAACTAGAAATTACATAGATAGGAAGACTTGGTTATAAGGTAGATCTAATGACCTTTCGATATCTTATTTCTTCATCTAAAAAATATTTTGCAAGTAATCTTGGTCAATTTTAATCCTAAGCCACTTATATGCGATGGGATGATCTTGCGTGGGCGCAAGCAAGAATTTTGACCCTCAATAAACCAAAACATCCAAATAAAATACATAAAAAAATGGGAAAAACCTCAATGTATTGAGCAAAGCATAACTTCGTAATAATAATGCCTAGTGTTATGCAAGACGTTAATTCAAAATATGCATGACTTAATCATGATCTCCATATGTAATTACAATTAATTGTTTTTTTATTTTTCTTCTTTAATAAATATTAAAGTAAATGCAACGCGCGAAATGTAATTTATAATTTAAGTTATGTTTATGCGAGTTTTAATTTAAACTAATGAAGTATGACATGAATTTAAATGCATCGTAAACGAATCCTAATGGTGGGCAAGATAATTATGCAATTTAATTATATGAACCTAAGTATGAATTCACTAACTTACTTGGATATATAGACGTGGATACTACAATGTTGATGTATGACATGGATATTTAAAAATGTGATTACCAAATGACATGTAATGTATGACATGGAATTTATTAAACTAATTGTATATGAGATACGCATGTTATTTTTATGATTTGCATGCGAGTATGGGAGAACTCAATCGGCGCTTCGGTCCGTGACACTTTTATTATCAAATTTTCATTGGACGGAATCACCATCAAAACAATTTTGACTCGTACTGTGGATCTGTTGAAAATAATAAAAGAGTGACTTTAGATCAAAAAGGGTTTTTCACTCGCTCTAAATCAAAGGATATTTCATCTCATTTATCGATACGGAAATAAAAGAAACTACTAACGTGTCAATAAGGGTCCGTATATTCTCGCAAGCAATAACATAGCATTATCAATGACTTAGCAAAAGGAAAATTAAATTCCTAGTTTTCAAAGAAGTAATCTTCATTCATTAACTAATTCTTAGTAGAATTGATTATCTTCTATTCGAATAAAAGACATATTTTTCTTGGCCTAATTCCAAAAAAAAATAATAATAATTTTACCTTGAGTGACAATTCTGGCCCAAATTTTTTTTGTCTTATAAAAAATCATCAATTTTCACTTAAATCCCAACTATAACTTGGCAATTTGAAAATTTCACATTATGGAAGCCAGATTTTGGATTCGAATAAAAGTTGGTGCTTTTTATTGAGACAAAAAAAGTTCGGCTCAAGATAAAGTTTGTGTTTTTCTTTGGAATTAGCCATATTTTTCTTTGTAGAAAACGCTAGAATATCCCACTCTTTTCTTAAATACCAAGTTAGGAAATTAGGATCGGTTTTGGTCTAGAAAAGAAAAGAGAAAACCAAAATTCCTTAATCATAAATTCCCCCATGCATTCAAGATTTATCTATACAAGATGGGCTTCCTAGTCATAAAAATTATTAGGAAAAATAATATATGGTTGTAAGGGAAAAATAAAATGTCCACTTTTGGTATATGTGGAGTTGCATATTTATTTCCAATTTCCTAACCAAGAAAATAAAAAGTCCACTTACTGCAGCAACTTATTATTTCTTCATTCTATTATGCTACGTTCAAGTAATGTTCCAAGCCAGTTTAAATAATACATCTGACTAAAATCTAGTTTCCCTCGTCAAGAAATTAGCAATAGGTGATGTGAATTCTTTGTCTCGTTTGTATTGTTAGTGGTAGCGTATGAAAGTCGAAAGAAGGCAAGAATCTATTTTTTTGGTAATACGAAGGAGAAGCAGAATCGCATATTGCAATGGTTCTTCAGATCCATCACAAATTCTCGGCCCCTTCATTTGGCTTCCACTCCAGTTGACCTCTCTTCTTTCCATCCCACTGTGAGAATGTAGATAGCAAAACCAACCCAGCAAACCACTAATACTATGCTCTATTACCATTAAGTTTTGCTTTTTTTTTTTAGTCAAAAGAAAATTGTAGCCATTGCTTAAAAGGATACATGGGAAGTACAACGACTTTCATGACAAAGAAAATCCCAGAATACAACAAACAAATCCAAATCCAAATCCAAAAAACAAAGAGGATCAATAGAGCATCAATAGAGCATTGGCGGGGTTAAGCATATACTCATTCCATAAAAACGGATCTGTCAAGCAAAATAATCGGTGGCCGATCACTGGACCTTAAATCATCTTCAATGATGAGCACACACCGGAAAGTCCTTCTCCAATAACAACGACGTTGCTTGTTGGTAGTGCACGCCCAAATTCGGCTTCCTTTGCACCATCGCCAGATAGAGACAATTAAAACGGGTTGAAAAAACACAGATCTAACTCTTGGAAGAGCAAATCTTTGTGGTTCAGCAAGATGCCAAAACTCCTATGATCATCAATGAAATTGGAGGTGGAGAACCTGTACACAAACAGAGCACGAGGATATCGAATCCCCAAAAACATTATTAAATTCCCAAATCTAAACCGGGAGAGAAAAGCTCCTAGATCTAGAGCTAAACAAGGAGTGTTGATACTCTTGATTATGGAATTATATCGGGAAAAGAGAGCTCTTAGATTTAGATTGGGAGAGAAGAATAAAAAAACGAAAACACTCGAATAAAATCAACGGGAGGGGAGGGTGAGACTAGCTCAAACCTTCCCCCATGGCTAAAGCTCGAAGAAGACGATGGATAGACAAGAGAGAGAAAAACTTTTCGGCTTTTGTGAAACTAGTTTTTTGGGCACCATTAAGTTTTGTTGAAAATGTGCTTTGTTTAACACGTGCTAAACAATCGGGAGCACAATTTAAAATTTACCTATAAAATTTGTTTGCCAAGTCATGCGACAGATAGCAAATGGGTATTTAATCATATTCCTATTACACCCAATAAAAGTTGAGCGTATCACTTAATATACTAATTACATGATCCAACGCTGAATACCAAACGAAGGTTACGATTTCTAATGCATTTAATCTTTCTCAATATCCTCATGATTCCATTTCAAATTCTAGGATTAAGTTGTCTCGATTATGTAAAGAGACGATTAGGAGGAAAAAGTAGTGTTTGAGTTTCGAATGAAACGGTTAATTAATAAAGGTTTTTTTTTCAAGCTTGCAATTGTTTTATTGAGTCATGGCTATATCAATCATATGAACAAATCTCTCTCTTTGCTTAGTTCTTCAAAAGTAACAAAATCTCTTCAATATCCGGGCCAAATTGCAAAATTGGCTCCTCACTTGCAATCAATTTTTCTACTACTTTACTGTACAAGAGCGAACCGATTATTTTAGTAAGTAATGGGATCCCATTCTAAGAGTCGATTATATCTTTTGCAGTTTCATCAAAACCAATAATTGGAAGATTTCTTTGTAGTGCATGCTTTTTGAAAGAGCTCAAGGGCTTGATCATCTCATCATGTTGATGCCCTAAACATGAGGAAATCTCGAGATGTGGACTAAGAATAGATTTGATACTAGTGTTGCAATTATCCTAGTTCCACAACCAAACCAATCAAGCTTTTCTCCAGCAACTTTGTGGAGATGCGACCGTTCCTTGTATTCGGTGATATCTCTTTAAGAAAAAAATGGAATCCTTTCGCAACACGATCAACCTCGTGTTCTCGCTCTAGGATATCGCACATCAACTTACTTTACAAAAACCAAACACCTCCATGTTGTTTCGTAGCTGCTCCGATATCTGCAAGGAAACTACAACAGTCGAATTGAGATGAAATTTGCTTGTAAAAGTGGCAAGAGTCCCCATCCCCAATCTTCACTATGCATGGATCAGCTCAACTCGGCCTTTCCAATGCGGGCGGCACAAACTTAATAGCCATTTTGCCAAGACATGGACCCGTCATGTTTGTTCTGGAAATCGCGCTCTTAATATAAAGGAGAATGAAAAACATCATCATCTTGGCGTTCGCGGTCCTCTTTCCTTAGATTGAACTCCACGCATATAAAAATGGAATCCAGCCATTATGAAAAGAAGAACACGCCACGACCAATACGGATCCAAGGCTCCGACTTGGGTACACTCTTTCTAGAATAATTGGTCTAATTTTTTTTTCTTTTTTTTTTAAATACTAATGCAACAGCAAGGTGAATGAGAGGTCACCCTGATGGCTGCATAAGCCATACAATCCATATCTGTAGATAGGATCTCCGGGCTTCAAATCTTCAGGCCTCACCACCTTCGACATCAACTGCATCCATATTGTCATTACCTTGTCGATGATCTCCCTCACCATTTTGGCCCTTACTTCACGCACTTGGGCCAGTGCTTCAGGATAAAGCAACTGGGATTGTTACTGCGAGTCCCATATCCCTTAGATGTGAATATTGCGGGCCGCCTGGCCCAGCCCCGACCACCAAGTCTAGGTCGCGAGGTTGGCCGGCAGGCGGCAAATTCAAGTGAAGCAAAGCAGAGTCCGGATAAATGTAAGGGAGGTGCTGCCCACCTTGATGGTGGGGGCTAAAATCAGTTGATGATACCATGAACACTCGCACCACCATGATCTCAACAATAATGGTCTAAGTAAAACAGCAAGCCTATCATATCAAGATATAAAACGGTGAACAAGAAAGAGCAATCTGAGAAAGGCAGGCTCCGTAAAGCCGCCGCCTCCTCCTTTCGTCTTGGACATTTTTCGCGTTCAAGCCAAGGCGGACCGACGATTGTTGAAATCATGGGCCGACCAAAGCTGTTGCGCTATGTAATAGCTTCCTTCTGGTTCTTGCAACAAATGGAACGACTGAGGGCAGAATCAGATACACGACTCTCAGTATGCAATACGATCGATTAAACGATTGATAGAGAAATTTGCAAAGAATTCACAAGAAATAATAACTTATCAAAAAGGGTAAAATTTCTTTAGGCATCAATTAGCGCTTTTTTCCGAAACTTTCATGGGAGCAACAACAATTCGGTTCACCATAAATCTTATAAACAGATACTCCGCTAACAACAATGGACGAAGGGATCACCCAAGTAGGTGATATTCACTCAACAAAAACGCCATCTCATCCAAACCACCATCCTTCGACACTCAAAAAATAAAAAAAATTAAATAAAATATATCAATGGATGCTTCAACCGATACAGAGAGAGAGAGAGAGAGAGAGAGAGAGAGAGAGAGAGAGAGAGAGAGAGAGAGAGGCCTGGTAGAAAAGGTAGGCGTCCGGCTTGCCGTCTAGCCACAAGTAGCTGTCGGCCACGGCCAACACGCCGCCGGTTGCGCAGCAGGGCAAGCAGGAGATGCCACTGATCTGCTGCTGGCACCGCTGAAGGGAGGCGAGCTTGGCGACGATAGCCTCCTTGCCCCGGATCATCTGTTCGCCAGTAGGACAGGCAGCATAATATCTCATTTGGTGTTGCTAAGTGGAGTACGTGGCACACCCCATTTCATGTTTACCCAGTAGTATAGGCAGCATAATTTCTCATTTGGTGTTGCTAAGTGGAGTATGCGGCACACCCCATTTCATGTTCATCCAATGGAAAAGGTGACATGATCCTTTTAGTGATTGCCCAGTGGTATGGGCAACACATCCCATTCTTTCTTTACATCATGCGTTATTCCGCATCTGTAGGAAACTACAGGTAACAGATAGGCAATCCAGTAACCTTACTTCCAGTGGACCAGAAGTTTGGAGATCGAGGGAAGTCAAAGCATTATAAAGCTTTCCCTCACTTGGACACTTTTTGTGCGATCCGTATGTAAGGCTCTTTCACCGCTCTACACGAAGTGAGAAGCCTTAGCATACGTTCTTTATTGTTTGCATATCATGCATCATTACATTAAAAAAAATCAAAAAATTAAAAAAAAAATCATTCATCATTTTGCATAGTTTAAATTTAGGTATCAGTTTTTGAGCGAAACCTCTGTGAGCCTCCACTCAAAGAGAGGCAGTTGTTGACACTAGACCCGTTAAACGGGTGGGTCAGGTTGGGTTTGGGTCGGGTCATAAATGGTCCGACCCAAATTGACCCATTAACCCGTTTATGACCCATTTATTCATAGTGTAAATATCTCAACCCATACCCGACCCGACCCATACCCAACCCATACCCGACCCGACCCATATTGCTAAAACACTTTTATATTTAACCTAATCTAGGAATACTTGTTTCTTATGATTTTTTTTTAAATTATACTGCTAAAACATTTTATGCAATACAAAGCTAGTGAAAAATTTTATAATTTTTTTTAAAATTGAGATTCTGTTTGTTTTACGAAAAATGTGACATTTCTAGAAAATATTTTCCATAAAGTTATTATCCAAGAAAATAATAAAAAATTAATTTTTTTATTTTTAAAATCGAATTTTTAATTATTTTTTATTTTATTTTTTTCTTTTTTCTTTATTTTTGGCCGATCGCCGGCCGCCGGCCGGCGACCGGCCACAGGCGAGGACGAGCTCGCCGGAGGCCGGCGAAGCTCGTTCTCGCCGATCTGGCGAGGCCGAAGCCTCGCCGGCCTCAGGCAAGGCTCCAGCCTCGCCGATCTGGCGAGGCTCCACCTCGCCAGATCCGGCGAGGTCGAGCTCGCCCGAGGCCGGCGAGCTCGACGCTCGCCAGATCGGCGAGGCTCGAGCCTCGCCCGAGGCCGACGAGCTCGAGCCTCGCCCGAGGCCGGCGAGCTCGAGCTTCGCCGGCCTCCGGCGAGGTCGTTTCGGCCTGGTGGCCGGTCGCCGTGGCCAACCACCGGCCGGAATAAAAAAAAAGAAAAAGAAAGAAGAGAAAAGAAAAAATAAAAAATAAAAGAAAGAGAGAAAAAAATAAAAATAATTAAATTTCGATTTTTTTAAAATATTTTTGTAAAGAGGGAGAGAGTGTGTGGATGGGTCTAGTAGGTGGTTTGGACATGGGTTCAAAACTCAACCCATTTAGACCCATTTATCTTTAAGCTTTAAAATTTAAAACCCATTTAAGCTTGACTCTTTAAAATTAAAGTGACCCATATATGACCCATTTATTTTTAAATGGGTCATATATGGGTTTATGACCCATTTTGACACCTCTAGTTGACACCTAAATTTTGGCGCATCATTTAGTGTTAATTGCATAGAAAATTAGGGATTAAATTTTTAGCCCCTGAACAAAAATATTAAAATTGCATAGCATATAGTTTAAGTTCATATAGATTAATTGCATTCCGCATCGGATCGGCGGTGGTAAGCGAGCTTAAAATTTATCACGTAAATCAAGCTCGGGCACCGAACGAGACTCAGCTCACTCGGAAAGTATGGACCGAAAATCACACACAAAAGAGCTTGGTTGTCTTAATTTGAACTTAAATTAGCCCATTATGCTTAATTAAAGAAAAACCCAAATTAATTCAGCCATCTTAGAATTAAATTAAAGCCTAAACCTAAGCCCATTAGGACTAGAAAACCCGGCTAATTAACCTAGGTTTACACTATAAATATATGTTTATGTCTTTGGGGAGACGTTGAGGGGGATCACGATTAAGAAGAAAAAATCGTGTGGGTCTCCGCTTTGGACGGAGAGCTTGCTTTCTCTGCTAGATCCATCGTCCACAGAGAAACTCACGACCACAAATTGAGGGAAAAGCGAGAGTTGGGAGAGGGAGGGGCGGCGTGCCTCTTGTCCCAATCGTTGTCCTGCAGAACATCCGCGCGGTCTAACTATTTTCTGCAGGTTTGCAACGTCAGCGTGGTTCGTCACGCTTCAGCACTACTTCGGACTTCACGCAGCGAGGCCGGTCTTCACCAGCAAGTTCACAGTGATCGCCATCTCTGTGCCTCTTTCTTGACGACGAGCACAGCCGCACTCCCAACGACCAGCACAACTGCACCCCCAACGGTCCCCGGCATCCAGCAAGCAGATCCCGAAGACTCCAGCAACTCCTACAGTGAGCCAACGCCATTCAGCAACAACCTTCTAACGATCGGATACCCACGCATTAGTCCACCAAGCTTTTGAAGTCTTCTAATGATCCTGACCCAGTCCCGACGACTTCTTATCCAGGGTGTTTCATCCGCGATCGTCTTCGGAGTCTATTCCGTATCAATGTTCTCAACACAAAGAGACGCCAAGAGTTGATAGAACAGAGAAGCTTGAAGCGATGGTTTTGTTTTTTGCTTGCTGTTGTGGGAAGCAAAAGTCATAAAAACTTAAAAAGGACAAAAGCCAAATTTGGTTAAAACTGGAACGTGGGATTGTTTGGTCAGAATAGAAAAATAAAGAAAAGCTTTTTATGCAGGTGTTATTCGTGGACGATACGTTCAGGGGAAAAGAGAGAAAAGTTTATACTTTTTCCGCATCCACTTCCTACGAAACTGAGAGCCACTCGAGACACTGCCGCCGCCGCCACTTTGCGAGCCACAATCACCGGTGCATCACCATAGCCACCATCCGTCGAGTCCCGCGATCCGCAATCCAAATCCGTCATCCGTATAAATTTGGAAAGCAAATCTGCAAATTAGGTAATTATCTTATCCTGATTTGGTTTGAATATTTTGTTGCCTAATTCGTGCTTATTGATATCTAATCTTGCATATTTAGATAATAGGTAATATTTCAATTAGGATTTATTTCCTTTTTTTTGAAATCTTGGATATCTGATCTTATCAAATTTGGATAGAATTTAGAATTTTCAAAATCCTTTGAATATATCCAAGATATTTGAGATATCTAAATTTTTTCAAGATGTAATCGATCAGGAAAATTTCCTAATCCGCAACCGTACACGTGGAAATAAATCTATCTATCAGGCTTTAGATAGAGTTATTTCCATAGCGGGTATTTCGAATTTTAGGATCGATCTGTCAGGCTTCATATCGAAACTTAATTCGAAAGATTTAGCGGTTATATTTTCTTTACTTGATTTTAATTTCGAATTTTGATAAAAAAAAATACCAAAAGATTACTCTAGAATAGGTTAATTTCTTTAGTTTAAAATTGCATGTTTAGATAATTGGCATTTTTAATTCCGAATTTCATTAAAAAAATACAAAAAAATAATATGTCCGTCATTAGAAATAGGTCACGTCGTCGTATGACATATAGTTTGCATGTTAGGTTGCATTAATCGCATGTCAATGTTTGTACGTCATTACATATAGGTTAGCTTTCATTTAAATAAGTGAAAATAAAAATTTCTGGACCTTCGAACTCTAAGTCAGGATTTATCAAAATTGTCAAATTGAGTATTTTTCTTGAAATTGGTACCGAAAGGGCGTTAGGGAATCTAGCGTAACCAAGTCCCCGAATCTATAATTTCTGGTTCGCGGAAATAAAATAGTACTCCCGCTATTTTATTTAGGTTTCTAATCAACCTACCTTAAATGATTAGTGGCGATTCCCATTGAAAATATTTGCATGCTCACAATTGGACCTAAGTTGCAATTTGGTAGAGTTTGGGAGAACTCGAGCTAGGTTAGTCAATTTAATTGATCTAGTAATCCATTAGCCTAAGATAGTACACACGATTTTTTAGGTAGCGACAGGCCGGGCCCGGAGCGAAAGAAAACCCGGCCGTCGCTCGGCCCGATTCGAGTTTTTTTTTCTTTTTTATTTTCTTAAATTAAAGAAAATACATTCTAATAATGCAAAATGCACTTAACATTTATATGTCATGCAATTTAATGAAAATATTTTTGTTTAAAGGTTAAAAATTTAACATCTAATTTTTGCGCAATAAATTTTAATTGGGTGAGAAAAGTTTAGGTGTCCAAAGGCGTTAATATAAATATTAGCGTAATCAAGTCCCCGAATCTAGAGAATTCTGGTTGCATAGAAATCAAGACAACACTCCCACATCTTGATTGGGTTGTAGCCGACCCCCAACAATGACTAGTGGCGATGCCTAGAAAATGATTAGATTGCTAAGAACTTAAAAACAAAACCCAATGTCCCACTGGGTATGATCTTGAGAGAGACTGCGCCTAAATCGATGGGTCATTGGTCCGCATTTTGGGCAATATCCCCTAAAAAGTTCCTTTTTCCCCAGACGAAAAAGAGGGTCGTGACAAAAGGGTCTTGAGATTTAGGAAATGTCAACGTATTCGTCCAATGAAGATCCCCTTGACGATGAGAGCGCAATCCTATGTTTGGAATCTCTTCGACAGTCCCTATCGAGATTTGTGTGTGTCCGCGCACGCAGGCGCTGCTGATCTTTAATGGGCCGCGATGGTTGTTTTTGAAACATTTAAAGAAAAGCTGCTAGGGACACAAATCAAGTATATAAAGGAATATGGCCAAAAAGAGAAAGTCGACATCTCTCTTCTTCATACAATTTGAGCACAACCCTTCTTTCACATCCACTAAATTCCAAGAAATAAAGTAAGATAAATCGCACAACAAGAATCATCGCATTCTACTCTTAATACTATTTCAACCCCCCTCCCCCCGAATAAAAATAAAAATAAAGAGTAGACAGCACTTATTTTCGATATAATTTACCCATTAAAATTACAATCAAATTCGCATAAATAGCTTATCCTCCCCATTTTTTTTTTATTTTCTCGATTTGAGGATTAGTCCAAAGAAAAAGAAAAGGACACGAGAGAGAGAGAGAGAGAGAGAGAGAGAGAGAGAGAGAGAGAGAGAGAGAGAGAGAGAGAGAGAGAGAGAGAGATAGGCAATACACAAGAGCCCCTCGTTTGGACACACCCCGAGTATCTTGAAAGCGAATCACACCGTCCAAATCCTACGCATGCGGGCCCACTCCCACACAAGAAAGGATCAGATGGATCGCATGTTGTTCTGAACATCAACATTTGGGGCGGGGCTCCGATTCGTGGGCTCCACGCTCCTTGTGCTGGGAGGGATGATCAGCTAGTTGTCCTCATGGCGGTAAACGTATCGGATCCATGCCGTCTTTCTCATCATCGCCGTATGCTCAGCAGCTTCAACTTATGGAGCCCATAAACAGCGGGCCCATCGTGGCCATGACCTGCCCCGTGATCACCAGGATCTCCACGATTTGGGCCACCACGATATGTCATAAAAAAAGGCCTTAAAAAACATTTCCCACGAAGAACACAAAATCTGAATCTTTTTGTAAACACAACTTTTAGTAACTAAAACACAGACTAAAAACAGTTCGCTGAAATAAAATCCTTGCTTCTCAAAGTAAGCTCTTTCTGAACCCAAATCATCTCCAAAAATTCCCAAATTTATATATGTTATAGAGAAAGAAGTTCTCAATAACTTTTGTAAGGAAGTTTGTTCAAACTCAGCTCAAAAAGTTTGTAGAAAATCGAAAAAGTGTAAACATCACATAAATATCCATTCTGGGCAGTTTTACACGGTACGTAAATAAGGTGATCGTCCAACCCAAATCAAGTCCAAAATTTCCAAAATTAAAGTATGTAAAACTTCAAGATTTTTGGAAAAATTTTTAAGAAGGAAGTGTTCGGAAATTCGAATCACTAAAGTCTCTACAAAAATAACAAAACGAGGTAGTACCAGGGACCAGAAACTTGGTTTTGCAGACCAAGAGTAAAAATTGGCTTCGAATGAGAAAACCACCAAATTTGATTCAATAAAACTCAATTCTAGCAAAATCAAGGGTGTAGGAAGATTGGAAGACTTAGAAATGAGTCTTATCTCCTTGGTCACAAGTACAAGCAGGGTACATGTCGCGTTCAAGACTGATCCCTGATCCCTTGGCAAACCGATCTATAGCCATTTCCCCAGGACTAAATTTGAGGATGTTACAAAATAGGCCTGGGTGTCGGGATCTTGGCCTTCCCTTAATAGACCCGGGCTTGCCCTTGGTAGACCTCGATAGACCCGGCCTCACTGCGAAGGGCTCGGGAACGAGCATTGGGATTCTCATGTCCAAGTATAGAGTTTCTGGTTCAAATGTTGATATCTAGTCATATTTTGAAAAATGATTTCCGATTCTTTAATGAGAAAATCATTTTCCTGAATTTAACTATATGTTTTCCATTAACTCATTTTCCTAACCAATCCAAACGCAGGAAAATGAAGAAAATGTTTTTCCGAAAAATATGTTCCGTGAAACAAACAGAGCCTAAGCTTTTGGACGAGCCGCCAAGATAGCAATTGATTTGCAATCTGTAGTATATCATGTCTATTTTACTGCTCTAACTGGATTGCTTCACTGGATTCAGCTGATTTTTGCACGTGCGTCTTCCAAGAGTAATGAAAAAAGCCATTACATTCAACCCAACAAAAGAGCACAGACCATTCTCACCACAAGTTGCTAGCTTATGTTCTTGAATAACTTCAGAACATTCGCTAATCGATTTGATGGGCCCTATATGGTTTCAGTAAAGAGAGTTCTAATCATGTCCACAGCCACTCTCTCCTGCTATAGATCTCGAATTACGGTGGGCATGCCGAGACTAGTTAACAAAATTAGCCACAATGCGATGGACTCAAATATCGGGTGTCCAATATGGCACTTACAATCCGACACTCGACTTTTGACGAGTCCTTTTCTACTGGTGAATTGGTCAAGAAGATGGAATCCCCAATTGAAAAGGCCAAAGCATTTGATGAAATTTTGAAGAACAGGGAGGACAATAAGAGGAACTTGACCATCTACATTGGAGATTCAATAGGAGACATACTTTGCCTCCTTAAGGCAGATATTGGAATTGTGATTGGGTCAAGTTCAAGCTTACGGAAGGTGGGAAGTCAGTTTGGAGCATCTTTCTTCGAACTTTACCCTGAGTTAGTCAAGAAGCAGAAAGAGTACAGCGAAGGGAGCTCTGCTGATTGGAAGGGATCATCTGGCATTCTTTATATCGCCTCTATTTGGGCCGAAATACATGCATTTATTTTGGGGTGGTAGCTGAAAATTTCCTTTCGCATATCCTCATTCTCTCACAAAAAGGACAAACAAAACCTACCTCAATGAACTTTGTGCAATATCGAGGAAGACTGCGTTTGAACCACAAAAGAGAAATTACATCACCCGCACCAAGTCCCTGTTCAACAATAGAAGAAGACATTGGTACACCAGCGTAGCACGGCTCTTCCCCTGCAAAAGACGAATGCATTAATTTAGTACAACAAAATTCTTCCACCATCAACATCAAAAAACTTCTTTCGATTTTACATTTCTGCAAGATGACCTCAATCATCGGAGATGGTTGAAATAATGTGAGTTGGAGCCCGAACTTTCCCGCTCTTAATTGCCGTGTTAAGATCCTCAGGGATCTGCGGAGGCGCGACTTCCTTAGCTGGTGAAATCTTTCCTTCTTCAACCTAAGAAAGGATCATAAAATATGCATCAGGACTCGATCTTTGGGTAGGGCCCAAGTGGGAGTAGAACCACGTGGCCTGCTCTTTGCATGTGTTAAAGAGGCAACAACATGCATTTGATGACACCGTCTCATGTTCTACCAGTGGCCTCATCCCTGCAAACTGAAAACAATGCTTACCGGTTTCTCAAAGGTTTCCTTGATTGCGGTCTCCAAAGCTTCATATGAAGTAGGAACAACCGCCCCCGCTTCCCTGAGTGCTTGATTCTTTGCCTGTGCCGATTCCATTTCACCACCGCTTTTTGCACCATAAGATGGTATTAAGAAGGAAGAACCACTTAAATCTTTTATGATTTAGTTATTGGGCTTGAAAAATTATGAAGAGAAATGAAGGCAATCACTTACAGCATGACCAAATTGCACTTCAGACTTGAAGAGTCGTGCACAAGTCCCACTAACCCAAGCCACCACTGGTTTGGTCACTTTCCCCTGCTTTAGAGCTTCGAATAGGGAGTACTCCTCTCGTCCACCAAGTTCCCCAAGTACAACTATCATTTTGACCTGAGACAGATTAAAGAGCAGACCAGAGAACACGCTCTTGAATGACAAGATTGCTTAGCTAGTAATGGAACTTTAAATAGGCATCTTAAAGCCAAAGAACACTAGATGCCCTATCATCCGTTATCAGTATTACGAAAAAAAAAATGACTCAAACTGCTTTATGATTCAGACTACACAAACAGTTCACAGTAAGCAAGCAAAACAACTCTATATTGCTATACCTGAGGGATAATGTTAAACCTCAGTACATGGTCAGAGAGAGTAGAACCCGGGAAGACATCACCTCCAATGGCAATACCTACAGAAAAGAAAAGAGATAAATCGACCGTAAACTTGGCACTCTTCCACATTGTTAAGTGCCACATAAATTAGAGGCATATCTGCATACCTTCGTAGTTTCCATCGGTGACACGGGCAACAGTGTTGTAAAGTTCATTAGACATGCCTCCCTGCAATAAAGAGTCAATAAATTACTGCGAATCGACAACAGTGCTCAAACTAGCTGCCCAGATGAACAATCAAGAAACAAATTTAATGTAGCTTTGTCGGTGCATCTCAAAATGTTCTTCAAGAGAGCAATCCAAAAATTTGTTTTAAAGCTCTTTTCCAGTTGTCGGGCCAAACGTCGCAACAACATGCGTCGAAGCATAGGAACTTCAAGAATACGTACAGACTTGGAGACAAAACCAACGGATGCAGTTGTCAATAGTCCCAGCAGTGTCACCGATCTTGAATGCACCAGCTTGAATGCCTCCAACAGTAGCTGGGCCAATTACAACCGGCAATACCAGCAGGATAAAAAGCTAACTTGACTTGCAAAATTATGGTGAATAGCAAAATAAAGTCTCTCAATGCTTTCAGATTCTACTTCATCTATAGCTAGAATTCTTCTCACCTTTTTGTTTGCACGAGCATATGCAATTAACTGTTTGGTGTATGACTCTGGAACACCTTCAGCAATAATGGCTGCAACTCTTATAGTTGGCCGTTTTAGAGCAGCCAGTGATGAAGCAGCAGCACTGGAAAAGAAAAAAAAAATTTGAATTCCACGGCAAGTACTTTAGCAATCAAAGTTAATGTCAATTGGTACCTAGTACTTACCTTCTGAATGAAGCAAAGTTGATGGACCCATCAGCATTAGGATGTGCCGCACATGCTGCTTCAGTGCTGCAAGAGTAATAACATGCTTGTAAGATAGACTCCACAATGTGCAATCGCCCCTTAAACTGCAGGTTGCTCCAAGAATCCCAAACTGGGGAAAACATCGATAGAACTCGACCATACCAAGCTGCTATAGTTGTGCTAGTGCACAATGAAACAGGAAGTTACTGTTGCACTATCTGCAGCATACTAAGCGTAGATGTAGAACTTCCACATCACCTGGCCACTCGGCTAATGAAAATCAACGATGCTGTCAATAGATCACAGGGCATGGGATTCCTTTATATTCCCTGTTTTCTTTTTTTGCGAGTAATCAAGTGGGCATGTCAAGTCTTAATAATAGTAGTTACTGCTGTTGTCTCCTATCCTTCTAAAAAATGTATTCATGGGTTAATTTTATCGCAAAAGCAAGCCACCGCAAGAGATTTAAAGAAAATAGAAGAAAAGAAAGATAATTTCTCTCCATCATTTATGATGGGTATAATCAACAGAGCACTTTGTAGCAAGTTAGCCACCAATCAGAAGCAAAATTCAGCTCACTGTTTGGTTAGCTTTACAATCTAAGAATGATGGGGAAGAAAAAGTAAGACGTGAATGACGTACGTCGAATGAACTGGGATAGCAATTTCCTCCTGGCCAAAGAAGAGTTTCTGAAACCCCTCAGAACCAGGGTTGATAATACCTGCAACCGATGGTGTTTCCCGCCCTACACAAAACTGGAAAGTTGGAGTAACATTAATGACTGCCGTTGAAAAGAAGATCCCAGCAAGCATATTAAGGAAAGAAACGCATAGACTGCAGTGGCCCGACTTTGTCCTACACACTACAAAGGAAGTCAAAATCAAGCATCCGCTGAATTGGGAGTTGCTTGTAGCTATAGAATAGAGCTTGCGTGGTGCGGGAGAATAGATGTCCAGTGGCCATGATGAAGAAGTACCAAAAACCTGCACGAATGAAGGAACAAGTCTCAATAATGAATCTTAGATGCCGCATCGTAAGCTCCATCGGCGTAACACTACTTGAAAGAACAAAGCACACGGCGTTCCCCGGAGACTTTCGATTTTTGCCTGATGGAGAACACCGGAGGTTTGCGCAGGTAATTTTCATGTATCCTCTCTCTTTTTTTGGCGTTTTCCCTTAGACAGATGTGTGACACAGACAAGCTGTGTTTGGTAGACCTTTATTTTGGATTTTTCACAAGCTGCACCGGTGATCGACTCCTCTGTCTTCCGGTCGGCTATCGTGCCGCCAGCGCCGCCGCCGGCATTGTTCGCGTAACCACCAAGCAGCGGCAAGGGAGGGAAGCGCTGCGTGACAGGAATGTCAGATTGCTATTGCTTGTTTCCTTCTGTTGATATGAGAGTTAGGCTTGGTTTCGTTCTGTTGATATGAGAGTTAGGCTTGGTATATGAGATTTAAGCTTGGTTTCCTTATGTTGATATGAGAGTTAGGCTTAGTTTCCTTATGTTGATATGAGAGTTAGGCAGTTTACACAGAGAAAGTGGGAGAGCATTTTGATTTGAGGGCTCTCTATACGGAAATATTGTAAGAAGGTAGTATTCCCAGGATTTCTGAACTTGCTTGCTTAGGGTCCTTGCAAAAACTCCCTGTTCTCGCATTCAGTCCTTGTTCTTGGACAGTCACCCCAGTGGCACTTTGTTTTCACGATTGTTTTACTCCGATCGTTTGTGCTTTCCCCGAGTCTCTTGATTGGGATATAGGATGGACGGTACTCGATACATACGTTGGAGGGGTCCAACGCTCCAACGAATTTGCACGGTCCTTTTTTGTCATGATAAGATAGCTGCTTGTTTTCTCAATCCATTTAGCCTCCCTGCAAAAAGGAAAAAAGGCTCATCGGTGATCCGCAACTAGAACCCTGTCGCTGATCCTATATAATTTGTTTGTTTTTTTTGCTAGGACCGGTTTTCAATAACGAGAAGATCAAACTGTCCCCAACCCGATTGTATTGTGCAGGCTTGCCTATGGCATTCTATGTGAAAGTCTAAATCACCAAACCCTGTTTTAGTTCGAACCAATCAGTCCCAGTGATGAGAACAAGCCTAATGACTCGGAGCTACTATATTATTCAACAGAGAAACCAAACAAAAACCACGCTTCCTTCCAACTTGTCCTTTTTTTCTAAAAAAAGAGTCTCGTCTTTTCCGGAGAAATGACACTGGAAACTCATACTATCACTGTACAATGCATATTTAGCTCAACTGACGAAAGAAAACCATGGCCGCCCCTCATTTCGCTATCTTACCTCCGGTTTCTTCTTCCTCCTCTTCGTTGTCGCACACCTTCATCCCTGACCCAGATGCTTTGAAGAGTCACCTGGTCAACAGTTGTCACACACCTTCGTCCCTAACCCAGATTCTTTGAAGAGAGTCACCTGGTCAACAGTGCTTGGAGTTGCACTAAGAATTGGTGGTATCCGGTGAGTTGAAAGCTGAGTGGAGCAGCACAAATATAAAATATGCACGCTGCGAGTTCGTGGAAGAATTGGAGTATGGTGATGTCCTGTCACTGAAGAGGCTTAGAGGAAAGCGTTAAGCCACTGAAATTTGAAAAATTTGTTTTGTCCAATCTCCGACGACCCTTTTCAAATTTCAGTGGCTTAACGCTTTCCTCCCAGGCTCTTCAGTGACAGGACATCACCATACTCCGATTCTTCCACGAACTCGCAACGTGCATATTTTATATTTGTGCTGCTCCACTCAGCTTTCAACTCACTAGATACCACCAATTCTTAGTGCAACTCCGAGCACTATTGACCAGGTGACTCTCTTCAAAGCATCTGAGTCAGGGATGAAGGTGTGCGACAACGAAGAGGAGGAAGAAGAAACCGGAGGTAAGATAGCGAAATGAGGAGCGACCATGGTTTTCTTTCGTCAGTTGAGCTAAAGATGCATTGTACAGTGATAGTATGAGTTTCCAGTGTCATTTCTCCGAAAAAGACGGGACTTTTTTTAGAGAAAAAGGACAAGTTGGAAGGAAGCGTGGTTTTTGTTTGGTTTCTCTGTTGAATAATATAGTAGCTCCGAGTCATTAGGCTTGTTCTCATCACTGGGACTGATTGGTTCGAACTAAAACAGGATTTGGTGATTTAGACTTTCACATAGAATGCCATAGGCAAGCCTGCACGATACAATCGGGTAGGGGACAGTTTGATCTTCTCGTTATTGAAAACCGGTCCTAGCAAAAAAAAAACAAACAAATTATATAGGATCAGCGACAGGGTTCTAGTTGCGGATCACCGATGAGCCTTTTTTCCTTTTTGCAGGGAGGCTAAATGGATTGAGAAAACAAGCAGCTATATTATCATGACAAAAAGGACAGTGCAAATTCGTTGGAGCGTTGGACCCCTCCAACGTATGTATCGAGTACCGTCCATCCTATATCCCAATCAAGAGACTCAGGGAAAGCACAAATGATCTGAGATCGAAGTAAAACAATCATGAAAACAAAGTGCCACTGGGGTGACTGTCCAAGAACAAGGACTGAATGCAAGAACAGGGAGTTTTTGCAAGGACCCTAAGCAAGCAAGTTCAGAAATCCTGAGAATACTACCTTCTTACAATATTTCCGTATAGAGAGCCCTCAAATCAAAATGCTCTCCCACTTTCTCCATGTAAACTGCCTAACTCTCATATCAACATAAGGAAACTAAACCTAACTCTCATATCAACAGAAGGAAACCAAGCTTAACTCTCATATACCAAGCCTAACTCTCGTATCAACGGAACGAAACCAAGCCTAACTCTCATATCAACAGAAGGAAACAAGCAATAGCAATCTGACATTTCTGTCACGCAGCGCTTCCCTCCCTCGCCGCTGCTTGGTGGTTACGCGAACAACGCCGGCGGCAGCGCCGGCGGCACGATAGCCGACCGGAATAAGACAGAGGAGTCGATCACCGGTGGAGCTCGTGAAAAATCCAAAACAAAGGTCTACCAAACACAGCTAGACCCGTTAAATGGGTGGGTCGGGTCGGGTTTGGGTCGGGTCATAAATGGTCCGACCCAAATTGACCCATTAACCCGTTTATGACCCATTTATTTATAGTGTAAATATCCCGACCCATACCCGACCCGACCCATACCCGACCCATACCCGATCCGACCCATATTATGCAATACAAAGCTAGTGAAAAATTTTATAATTTTTTTTAAAATTGAGGCTCTGTTTGTTTTACGAAAAATGTGACATTTCTAGAAAATATTTTCCATAAAGTCATTATCCAAGAAAATAAAAAAATTAATATTTTTTTTATTTTTAAAATCGAATTTTTAATTATTATTTTATTTTTTTATTTTTTCCTTTATTTTTTTCTTTTTCCTTTAAAATTGAGGTTCTGTTTGCTTTTTAATTATTTTTATTTTTTATCTTTTTCTTTTATTTTTATTTTTTCTTTTCTCTTCTTTCTTTTTCTTTTTTTTTTCCGGCCGGTGGTTGGCCACGGCGACCGGCCACCGGGGCGGAACGACCGCGCCGGAGGCCGGCGAAGCTCGTTCTCGCCGGCCTCGGGCGAGGCTCGAGCTCGCCGGCCTCGGGCGAGGCTCCGGCCTCGGGCGAGGCTCCAGCCTCGCCGATCTGGCGAGCGTCGAGCTCGCCGGCCTCGGGCGAGCTTGACCTCGCCGGATCTGGCGAGGTCGAGCTCGCCCTAGGGCGGCGAAGCTCGTTCTCGCCGATCTGGCGAGGCCGAAGCCTCGCCGGCCTCGGGCGAGGCTCCAGCCTCGCCGATCTGGCGAGCGTCGAGCTCGCCGGCCTCGGGCGAGCTCGACCTCGCCGGATCTGGCGAGGTCGAGCTCGCCCGAGGCCGGCGAGCTCGAGTCTCGCCGATCTGGCGAGGCCGAAGCCTCGCCCGAGGCCGGCGAGAACGAGCTTCGCCGGCCTCCGGCGAGGTCGTTCCGCCTCGGTGGCCGGTGGCCGGTCGCCGTGGCCAACCACCGGCCGGAAAAAAAAAAGAAAAAGAAAGAAGAGAAAAGAAAAAAGAAAAATAAAAGATAAAGATAAAAAAATAAAAATAATTAAATTTCGATTTTTTTAAAACATTTTTGTAAAGAGGGAGAGAGAATGTAGATGGGTCTAGTAAGTGGGTTGGACTTGGGTTCCAAACTCAACCCATTTAGACCCATTTATCTTCAAGCTTTAAAACTTAAAACCCATTTAAATTTGATTCTTTAAAATTAAAGTGACCCATATATGACCCATTTATTTTTAAATGGGTCATATATGGGTTCATGACCCATTTTGACACCTCTAAACACAGCTTGTCTGTGTCACACATCTGTCTAAGGGAAAACGCCAAAAAAAGAGAGAGGATACATGAAAATTACCTACGCGAACCTCCGGTGTTCTCCATCAGGCAAAAATCGAAAGTCTCCGGCGAACGAAACCGTATGTCGTCTGCCAATGACTGCCAAAGGGGTCATCGTGTCCACGTGATGAATGCAGGAATCCACCATCGCGAATAACTCAGATATCTCCTCCACGCCGTCGGCAACATTGGCGTCGAATTCGACATGGGCATTGGGGCCAAATAATGGAACAATGAGATCGCGGCAGTGGTCGAACATGGCATAGAATACCCCGCCGAAGAACGCTGCCCTTTGGCTCGCATCCATGGGGGCGAGAGATCGAGATTAGATCGAGAACAGCGAGGGGTAGAACAGGGAGAGGGAGAGCAGCGAGAGGACGGGCGCTTAGGGTTTTGCGCAGGAAGTCTTGGGTTTATATAACCCCGTTTTCTTCTTCTTTTTCTTTTTTTCTTTTCTTTTCTTTTCCGTGGTCATCTTTAGCAACTTCGGAAATTATACCCGTGGATTATGTTGTGAATGTTGGGTCTGGTTCGACCGTGTATTTTCTTCGTATCCTCTTGTGACCCGTATGCCTAGACCAAAACCGTACGTTTTGATTAATTTCTTTTCCAGTTTTGTGTTTTCCCTTTTTGGTAATTTGTTGATATATATTGCGAAAGTCTTTTGCTTTTTGCTATTTTCTTTTGGGATCGCAGCTATATCAAGGTTGATATGCGAATTTGGTATACTTAACAGTGCGACGGACAATAAGTAGTCAATCAAATTCAACGCCCAATAAGAGTCTATACATCGCTTAATGTTCCAGCAATTTAGTATGTTTAACATTATCTTTTCCTTAATCCAATCCAGTTCAATTCGTGTGAAGTTGATAGAGCAATGTGATTCATTGCAATGTTCTCAAGAAGCATCAGTCTTGAGTACGAGGGACAGGGGACCATTATTCAATGTCGGGTAAATGTATGAGAAAAAAATAAATCAGCTATACACCGATTAAGTATTGCGATGGCGTGGATAGAATTCTTGCGTCCCCCATCCTTTCGTCCTCTCACTGGATTAAACACTCATAAATTCGCGAAAGAGCGTTGTTTCAAGGTTCGCATTTTTTTGTCTTTTAAAAATGGAAATCAAACGCCTGTGAATTTCCCTTCATACCATTCCATCACTTTATTGAAACCGATTGACTCACTTCTCCACGCCGGCAGTAGAACGGATGCATGATATGCTTTCTTCTATGTTGCCGTAATAACCAGTCTTGTGCCAATTGGTCAATATAATCTTGTTCAACAAGTAATATTCAGCGCCTTCCCCCAGGCCCTCCACAAAAAAAAATTAAAATAAATAAAAAACACTAGGAGCTAGTTCTCGTTCTCCATGACTTCACAACAGCGGCAACATGATTAGAACCCTAGGTACTTTGTGATTAACGACGTACAATCCAGCCTATGCAGTTGTACATGCGAAGGTCTTAACCTGTCGTGCTTCATTCGAGCCGGACTATGCAATGAATAGTTAGTTTTTGCTCGCATATAAGAGATTGACTTCAAATGTGGGATTGAATTTTCACTTAATTTAATCAGTGGCATGCCCTTGTGTTCTCTCCACGTTTCTTTGACATAGACACTGGGAATATCTAGCGTGGGCTGTGCATACGTTATATAATGCTGGTTTTCTCTACCATTTTGACTTATGAGAATAGAATTCATAAATGGTTACAAGATTCCACCAATGCTATAAACTGGTCAAAGATTCTTTGGGGTTTTCTAAGTTCATTATACTGTCACAGGCCATTTAGTCCTGTTGCCTTTTGGCCGCCCTCTTGCGGCCATCCAACTCGAGGTTTTGCGGTTTCAGGTTTTGGTGGAAGCTTGCTGTTTCAGAATCCCCGCCAGTTGAATGTTTCTGCTGACCGCTGCATCTTCAAGATTCGTGAATAATCCATGATTCCGAGTCTCCCAAGCAAACCACGGTTGGAACTGGTCTTACGGTCTTAAAATGCCGCAAGCAAGAAATCGCTTTTCCTTCTTGTTTGCATATTGCAATTCAATATCTATCTCGTTGAGTGGGAAATAAAGAACACTCCCATCAGCCATCACATGTATAGATACCGCGCACTACTTTAGTCGTAGAGTTTCAGAAGATGGTAATTCTTCATCGATGTGAGTTTAGTCCATTTTTGACTGTTCAGGATTAGTCTGTTACCTCGCGATCGTGTTTTCTTCCTGTTTTCCCCCTCTTTGTTCTTCTAGCAGACAAATTATGCAAGTTATATCTGTGAGGAGACAAGAAGCCAAGAAAAGAAAGAACCAAAGCTAAATACAAAAGAGCAAACCCTGTCGAAAAAGAACATTTCCCTTCTTGTTGATACTTACATCATCTGTCCTCCGAGAGCTGCCCCAAAACACTAGCTTTTCGCAGCATCACAAGGTTGTCTACCACTTCAAATATTAATAATTCGATAATCAAACAATTATATAGAGCTTTAATTAGTTGTATTAACTATAACAAAAGGGATGTGATTTAGTCTTCGTCATAATTTTTTTTTAATAACTCGAATTAAAAATAGATACAGGTAGAAAAAATGCTTAAGAACACGCAAGCCACGGATTGCTACTCATGTTTCTTTCTCCTCTTTTCTTTCCCACTTGCAAATTCTAGCTATATCACCTGAAACAACAATGATTTTTCATCACAATTGTGGATTGTGATTATATATGGATATTCCAAGATTCGGGTTGAGTGTCAAAGTCGAGAGTCGGATCGTAAGTGCCATATTGAACACCCAATATTCGAGTCTATCGCATCGCGGCTAATTTTGTTAACTAGTCTCGGCATACCTACCGTAATTTGAGATCTATAGCAGGAGAGAGTGGCCGTGGATATGATTTGAACTCTCTTTAATTTACTGAAACCATATAGGGCTATCAAATCGATTAGCAAATATTCTGAAGTTATTCAAGAACATAAGCTAGCAACTTGTGGTGAGAATGGCCTGTGCTCTTTTGTAGGGTTGAATGTAATGGCTTTTCTCATTACTCTTGGAAGACGTACGTGCAAAAATCAACTGAATCCAGTGAAGCAATCCAGTCAGAGCAGTAAAATAGACATGATATACTACAGATTGCAAATCAATTGCTATCTTGGCGGCTCATCCAAAACCCTAGGCTCCGTTTGTTTCACGGAACATATTTTTCGGAAAAACATTTTCTTCATTTTCCGGCGTTTGAATTGGTTAGGAAAATGAGTTAATGAAAAATATACAGTTAAATTCAGGAAAATGATTTCCTCTTTAAAGAATCGGAAATCATTTTCCAAAATATGACTAGATATTGACATTTAAACCTTAAACTTTGCACTTGGACATGAGAATCCCAATGCTCGTTCCCGGGCCCTTGGCAATGAGGCCAGGTCTACCGAGGTCCACCAAGGGCAAGCTCGGGTCCATCGAGGCAGGGCCAAGATCTTGGCACCCGGGCCCGTTCCCATTGAGGCCGGGCCTGGGACTCTTGTGCCCTAGTCCATTGAAGCCAGGCCTAAGACCCTAGTGCCCGAGTCCTTGGCACCCTTACTCAGGTCCTCGGCGCCCATGTCCATCAAGGCTGGGCCCGGGTTCCTAGTGCCCACACCCAGGTCCATCGAGATTTGGCCCGGAACCCCAGTGCTTGTGCCCAAGTTCCTAGCGCCCCAACTCGGGTACATCGTATCAAGGCCGGGCCCGAGTACATCAAGGCTGAGCTTGGGACCCTAGTGCTCGTATCCGAGTCCCTAGTGCTTGTGCCCAGGTCCATCAAGACCGGGCTCGAGACTCCAACACTCGTGCCCGGGGCCATCAAGGCCGGGCCTAGGACCTTGGCACTCGAGCTCGGGACCCTAGTGCTCAGGCCTGAGTCCATTGAGACTAGGCCTGGAACCCTGACGCACTTGCTTGAGACCTCGACGCATGTGCTTGTGTCTCGATCCATTGAGGTAGGGCCCGAGACCTCAGGTCCCCGTCTATTGCAACCGCGACCAATGATGCCAGGTCAAGTCCATTGAGGCCAGGCCCGGGTCCATAGAGGCCGGGCTGAGGACCCCAGTGCCCAGGCATTATATTAGATCTTCAGTCACATAACAAGGACAAGAGAATTTCGACCAAGATCCACAAGCAAAAGTATACAACATCATGCGTATATTCCGCATCATGATTTTTGTCCGGTTTATCCACGCCATCGGTACAAAACAAGAACGGGCAATGAAAAGTCTTCTCTCTCTGTCTTCAACACCACTCCGTCCTTGCCCTATATGACCAACACAACCACAACCGGATAGTCCTTCTCTCTCTCTCTCTCTCTCTCTCTCTCTCTCTCTCAAACACCACCATCTTCATCTTCACTTCCAAAGTGCTCCATCATCAAAACCGCCTTCACCCATGGAGATCAAATGCTCAGCCTCGGACCTAGCCTCGCTCACCAACTCCAGCGCCTCCTACTCCAACAATGCCCTCATGTCCACCTTCCTCTGCAGCCGCCTCGACGCGCATCTCCAACAAGTTCGCCGACACTACCCACGCGGTCGACAACACCTACCTCCTCTTCTCTGCCTACCTCGTCTTCTACATGCAGCTCGGCTTTTACATGCTCTAAGCGGCTCCGTCCGCGCCAAGAACACCATGAACATCATGCTCACCAACGTCCTCGATGCAGCCGCCGGCAGTCTCCACTACTACCTCTTCGGCTCCCCCTCCAAGGGCTTCGTCGGCCTCCACTTCTTCGGTCTCAAGAAGATCCCCTCCGACCCCTTCGATTGCAGCTTCTTCCTCTACCAATGGGCCTTTGCTATCGCCGCTGCCGGCATCATCAGCAGGTCCATTGCCGAGAGGACCCACTTCATGGCCTACCTCATATACTCCACCTTCTTGACGGGCTTTGTCTACACGATAACCTCTCAATGGTTTTCGTCCGCCGACGATTGGCCCAGCCCATTGCGGCCCGACGGCAAGCTCTTCTTCGGGTCTGGCGCCATCGACTTTGCTAGGTCGGGTGTGGTCCACTTGGTGGGAGAGATAGATGGCTTGTGGAAAGCCTTCATTGAGGGCCCGCGCATCAGACGGTTTGACCAGGCTGGGCGGGTCGTGGCCTTGCGGAGTCACAGCGCGTCCCTCGTTGTCCTTGGGTCATTCATGTTGTGGTTCGGGTGGTACGGGTTCAACCTGGGCTAGTTCCTCACCATCTTAAAGACGTAAAACACCGGCAGCTGGTTCTACAGCCGATGTAGCACCGTGGGGCGGATAGCCGTCATGACCACGCTGGCCGACTCCACTGCCGCCCTCACGACGTTGTTCAGCAAGCGATTGTTGGTGGGCCATAGGAACGTCATCGACGTGTGCAACAGCCTGCTTGGCGGGTTCGCCGCCATCACGTCCGGGTGCTCCGTGGTGGAGCCGTGGGCCGCGGTCGTGTGCGGGTTCGTGTCCATGTGGGTCCTCATCGGTTTCAACAAGCTCGCGGAGCTGGCCAAGTTCAACGACCCGCTCGAGGCGGCCCAGCTTCACGGGGGCTAATCTTCACGAGCCTATTCACAAAGCATCGGTATGTGGACGAGGTGTACGGCGGGCCGGGCAGGAAGTACGGGCGTTCACAGGCGGCGCGGGCAGCTGCTGGTGGCCCAAATCGTGGAGATCCTGGAGATCATGGGGCAGGTCACAGCCACAATGGGCCTGCTGTTTATGGGCTCCACAAGTTGAAGCTGCTGAGCGTCCGGCGATGATGAGAAGGACAGCATGGATCTAACGAGGCACGGCGGACTCGCCTACATTTACCGTGATTAGGACGACCAGCTGATCATCCCTCCCATCACGAGGAGGGTAGAGCCCACGAATCGGAGCCCCGCCCCAAACGTTGATGATCAGAATGACACACGATCCGTCTGATCCTTTCTTGCATGGGAGTGGGCCCGCATGCGTAGGATTTGGATGGCTGGGATTCTCTTTCAGCTTTATTCTTTATGGAAATAAATTATGGACGCTGCAATCGGTCATAATATTCATTTATACTATTATTTAGGTGAAATTCAAAGCACTTAGACTTCAATCTAAAATATATTCAAAGCCCGGTGCAAATTACAAACCACAATTTGGGTATATGCCAACATAAATTGAACTGACGCTAAAAGTGTCACAATAGATTCTCAATAATGTTTTTGTAGTTAAAATTAAGAAACAAACCCTAAAGAAAAGTCATACCCAAATTTAAATTGCGCATAGTTTTTTCCTGCAATGTACAATTGACGCTATTTTTCCATCTACGGATAGCTTATCATTCGAACTTTTCAAAATATGGCTCTATTGGAGAAAATTGAATTGATACAATGGTTTGGGAAATAAATCTAAAAAGCACTCAAAGAGAAAAGTTAGGATATTTTTATTGTTTTAAGTCTTGTTAACACAGTTTTTGACTCGTTAAAAGTATTTGCATATTTTTATAGTTAAAAGTAATTATTAAACCTCATAAATGTAGACATTAGAGCGGCCTCCTGACGGATCGGAACCGACGGAATGAGCCCTGCTCGAGCCAGCATGCGGAATGCGAGAGCAGAACGAGCCAACACCGATGTCGCCATTCTCGTAAAGCAAGTGAACTAAGACGGAGCAGAGAGAGATCGCGTTTCTGCTAGAAAACATCGAGCTGAACGAATTGGTGCAATGGACTCCACGAGCTGTCATCTCCTGAACATCGGCACGCTCCTCTTAGTCCTCACCGCTCGCTCTCCCGCTCTTCTTCGTTGCCACCGCTGCCGTCGCCATCGCCACCATTTTCTCGCTCTGCATGAGCTCTGCTATGAGCTTCCGTAAGTCTTTTATTCTTCGGAAGTTCCTTTGTGAGCCGGGCTGGGCTTGTTTGATATGGGGAAACAAAGCAAAGACTACTCAACCCAGCCAGGCCCAATAGAGCTCTAGTTTAGTACATATATAAGAAATTCTGAGGTAATATGCATTTTTTTTCACCTCTAATTTTCTTGGCAAAAATGCTGAATGAAAAATATTTTCCAAAAATTGATCAATTATACCACTTGAAATAATTAACCGGTGGAAAATATTTTCATTATCAACACAAATTAATGTCTTAACATTTCTTGGATTATGAAAATATTTTTCATTGATTCGTTTTGCAAGCAATATAAAAAAATATTTTTAAGAAAATATTTTCTAAATTATTTACATTTTTTTTGTCAAATAAATCATTCACTTTATGCGAAACAAACGCATCCATAATTAGAAATGAAAAAAGTCATCTCATCCATACCTAATGCAACGTGGAAAAATCCCTTCGATCCAATATGCATCAGCTCTATTGGGTCCTCGACTAACCATGTGACGGTCTGTTGAAAAAATGGAACCCATATACTAGTGATAGACCAAACCCGTCCGATAATAAATAAATCAGGAAAGTTGATATTAGTCGTTCGGAATTTAAATATAGCTATTACATTATTTTTTTCGGCTTTAATTTTACTTCCATATGAATACATTTATTTTTATTCATCGGCAACGCACGCCGGTTGTTTGAGTCCAGGTTGGCTCCTTGCTGCTTTCAATAGTCCTAGGGCTAATATGTAGACAAATCTTAGGGTCAACGTTGGGAAGAGAGGGTGGCAAATTCCCATTTGGATTCGAATGACCTTTTTAATATTAAAATTCACATCTATCTTTTCTAGCTTAGTTAAAAAAAAATCGGCATTTAGGAAATTGTAGAAGAAATTGGCCCGAAAAACATTTTCATATCAAATGCGTATACATACTAGAAGAAGTAGGATCTATTGATGAAATGTCAAAAGAGGATCACGAAGAAATAAATTTGCGAAACAAGCTAGACATGAGCTTCAAAATATTCAAAAAGAAAGTATAAGCGACATCGTTGAGTTTTTTATCCCTTCTCAATTGCTAAGTGTGTTTGTGATTTCGCGAAGAAAAAAAACAACCTAGATTTTTTCGTTATGTCCTCCTTTGATTTTCAGTTTTGTACCCACCACAATCTTCCTTTAGTTTCTTTTAAAATTATATTAGGATTTCGAAATTTTTTCAAAGGAAATACAAAAGCGAGCTTTGTGTTTCTTTGGCTATAGAAAAATACCAAACGCTAAAACACAATTTATATATTAGGAGGAATAGAGAAAAGTATTGCAAACATGCGCTTTCTCCCCTAAAAGCAAGAAAAAGACGTGCTTCATATTTAGCAAAATAAAAAAGGAAAAAATATAAAAAAATAAAAAAAAAAACAAAGGAAAAACACATCCAAGTAGTAAAACTTACGCCACAAGGGACAAGGGTGGGCCCCACAAATTGCTAAACAACGTCAGAATAGAGAATCAAATTACCATTTAATTAATCATTTAATTAATTAAATTAATTAATTAATCGATTAAGAAAGTAATTAATTAAGGAAAAAACAGGGCAAAGCCCATGTCTCTCTCCCCCCTTTCCCTTTTCCCCTTTTTTGACAAAACGCCACGCCACCACCAGACCCCCCACCCCGCCCCGCCACCGCCAACCGCCACCGCCCCCGCCGCCGCCTCTGTCTCTCTCCCTTTGATGCGCTCCCTCGTCATCGCTTCCAGGCCAATCGCGTCGCCGCTCGCCGATTTCCTCTCCCGCCGCTTCCTTCCCCTCCGATCTCGCCTCCCCCGCCCGCGCCCGCAACCGCCGCCGTCCCCGATCGCGCGGCGATCCCCGCCCCCGCCCCCGCCAATGGCCATCGCAAGGGTGGCCCCGATGTCGTCCATCGCCGTCGACAACGAGGTCGGGCTCGCCGGGAAGTTCTGGATCAAGTGCCGCAGGGAGTCGCTCTTCGCCATGTACGCTCCCTTCGCTCTCTGCCTGGCCTCCGGGAACCTGAAGATCGACTGCTTCAGGCATTACATCGCGCAGGACGTCTACTTCCTCAACGCCTTCGCTCGAGCGTGAGTACTTTCTCGTCTGCGCTGCGATTTCGGTCCATCTGTTTGTTTCGACGAATGATGGAGTTACTAAGGAATAGTACGGGTTTCAGCGCTATTTTCGCATTGCTTAGCTACCTTGTAGAACATTGTAAGCGAATTTTGGCAGAATGAATCATTTTCAACCCACGTTATTGTGTCCATCTACAGTACGAGGCATTCAAACTTGGAAATCTTGATTTAGATGCAAAAATTTAGTCAAGTAGCAAAATTTTGAAGTTGGGGGATCTTAGAATGAGCTGGGTGTTTGTAGTTTTACATGATGTTCATCTTTCAGTAGAATATGGGTGTGAGAATATGAAAGCGACTTCCTGCTAAGTGGTGGGACGGCATCTTCTGGTTGGTGAATATGTGATTTTTAGCAAACGTGGAGTTTGTTGCTTTGAACTAAGTTGTGTGAGAGAAAATAGATTGCTAGGCATTGGATGGTCTCAATTATAGCCAATCCTTGAAAATCGTGGTTTGCATTTTAAGAGTGGAATTTTTCGAATGATTCAATTACTGAAGGGGAAATTTTTCTCCATGTCCTTGAGAATGTGTTTCATGATGCTAAGAGATGCATTTGAATAAGCAATAGAGTCATTTATTTGTTTTCTTGCAGAAAGTTGAAATTATTAACTTACATGTACTGAAATTCCTGTTTCTATCTGTTCATTAGTTACGAATTAGCAGAAGAGTGTACCGACGATGATGAAGCAAACGTTGCAATATCTAAACTAAGGAAGGATGTATTGGAGGAGCTGAGAATGCATGATTCATTTGCGCAGGTCAGTAAGGAGGAACATTATGTGTTCCTTCGAACATGGTTGATTCCAAATGGATGAGCACAAGAAAGGAGGAAAATTAGTGTCTGTTGTCGATACATTTATGGCTGTTAAGTTTAACCTAACGGCCAAGAATCTTTTGGTTTTACCTTATAGGAGTTTTTCTTTAAGTGCTTGATTACGAGAAACTAAGTAAAGGTACTTTTTTCATCTATTGACATGCTATTGTTGACCACATGAGTCCTTACTTTCGGTGTCCACTGCTTTTCACCCACATCCAAACTATGGTTAGGTTTGGGCATGATGAAGTTGCCAAGAGAGATAATGCCAGGAAGATGTAGAATAGGAAATCTATGAACATTGAGCAACTGATTGAGACACCAAGGACCCTTCTTCTACTGTTAGTTTTATAGATCAACTCATAAATCCTACCTGTAGATAAGAAACTTTTAACTAACTTACCCGTGGTTCAAAGCCTTATCCTTAATTTATTCATACTCTGGATCTATGTGAGAACAGTTCTATGTTGAACTGATATAAAATAGGCTAACATAACAATTCATGTAATGGATCTATCATAAGGATGCTTGTTACTAAAAAGATCGATGTATATACTTCTCCTATCTGTTGGTGAGAAGGTATAAATAACTTTATTTTATCTTGCCCAAAGCCCATGTACTGTTCTTTAGGGACTGGGGAGTCTGTCTTATCCTTCCCATTCCTTTTCTAGCCGACGAGATTACAGGCTGTCCCCTTGAAACGGATATAGTTGGGCCAAGAAATTTCAAACCTAATCAGGCCTCTTTTTGTTATTGGTACTGGATGCGGCAGCTCCTGGGTATTGTTTTAACATGCTGCTTGTCATGTTATATTGAGACATCAGGTATGGTAAATGACCTTGATGGACCTTTATGAGGAACGGTACAAATAGAAAGAAGCTTTTCACCTTTTTTCACATTGGGACAGAGGAATTAGATTATTTGAGTGTAAAAAACACCTGTAAATGCGGAAAGTGATTGGGTTTGTCATTAGTATATCCTGTTGCATGAGCTGATCTTGTGAAGGTAGCATTTGTCTTAGACTTATATGTAAAGTATTTTCTATGTAAATGTAACTCATGTCATGATAGTGAGTCACTTGTCATGATTAGAAAATGTAAATCTTTTTGTTTTGACAGTGAGAAAAGGCCCCGTATGTCAACATTCTCCCAAGAAATTACTCTACTTCAAGTAACGGCTGAGCAGATTATTGTGTTGAGTTAGTATGATTAACATTAACAGCTTGACTACTCTCTATACGAAATCATCCAATATTCCTTTCAACATTTATGCAAGTCCTTTCTTGGTCTAATTGTATGAGTTATACAGGAGTGGGGATCAGAGGTTACCAAGGAGAGCACTCCCAACTCTGCAACTGTTAAGTATACTGATTTTTTGTTGGCAACAGCCTCAGGGAAGGTTGAAGGAGTCAAGGGTCCTGGAAAACTTGCTACTCCCTTTGAGAGAACAAAAGTGGCAGCTTACACTATTGGTGCCATGACACCATGCATGAGATTATATGCGTTTCTGGGTAAGGAGTTCCAGACACTCTTAGATGCCGACAAAGATAGTCACCCATATAAAAAGTGGATTGACAGTTACTCGTCTGAGGGTTTCCAGGTTGGTCATACACTTCAGCTGTGACCTTTTCTCCTTTCTCGTACTTGGAAGATGAAATGGTTTTTCAGTTTGCAGTTTCAGCTTTGGTGTGAAATACATTACTGGAAGGTCTCTTACTTCAATAGCTCAGTATTTTTATTCTCTTAATTTAGGCAGCAGCCCTGCAAATTGAAGACTTGCTGGATAAACTAAGTGTCTCTTTGACAGGCGAGGAGCTTGACGTCATTGAAAATCTTTATCACCAAGCCATGAAACTTGAAATTGAGTTCTTTCTTGCCCAACCACTTACCCAGCCTACCATTGTCCCCTTGATTAGAGAGCCCAGTTTGGCAGTGAATCGTCTTATGTTATTTTCTGATTTTGATCTGACTTGCACAGTCGTTGATTCTTCTGCCATTTTGGCTGAGATTGCCATAGTTACTGCTCCGAGAACTGATACAAGTCAGTCTGAAAGTCAACTTGTTAGGATGTCATCAGCTGAACTGAGGAAGACATGGGACATCCTTTCCAGACAGTATACAGAGGAGTATGAACAATGCATAGAAAGCGTTATGCCAGCTGAAAAAGGTACAGTTTGCTGCATTTATTCTTCGACGCTCGTGCTGCTGCAAGCACTGTCTAGAATGTTCTTTTCATTTTTGGTTTACTACTTGCAGCTGCGGCATTTAATTATGAAGCTCTGGCTAAAGCACTTGAGCAGCTGTCTGATTTTGAGAAACGGGCGAATTCCAGAGTGATCGAATCCGGGGTCCTTAAGGGTCTGAATCTTGAAGACATAAAGAAAGCTGGTGAGAGGATGATTCTTCAGGATGGTTGCACCAGTTTCTTTATGAAACTGATTAAGAATGAGATCGTGGATGTCAATGTCCATGTGCTCTCCTACTGTTGGTGTGGTGATTTAATCAGATCAGCTTTTTGTTCGGGTAAACTCTTTTCCTTTTGGGGGCTACCCATCTTTTGCATGAGACTTTCTACTTGCATGTACACTAAAATACATAGAAAGCACCTGGGAGTGCTACTACTATCTTTTGATTGCTCAAGTCGTCTACAGTCTGTGCATTTGAGAACTTAAGAGATTGCTATCTGCCTAGGGTGTGTAATTTACTCGCGACATTAATGGCACAGGGGATTTACAGCTTCTGAATGTACATACAAATGAGTTGACTTTCGACGAGTCCTTTTCTACCGGTGAAATTGTCAAGAAGATGGAATCTCCTATCGACAAGGCCAAAGCATTTGATGAAATTTTGATGAACAGGGAGGACGATAAAAGGAACTTGACCATCTACATTGGAGATTCAATAGGAGACTTACTTTGCCTCCTTAAGGCTGATATTGGAATTGTGATTGGGTCAAGTTCAAGCTTACGGAAGGTGGGAAGTCAGTTTGGAGTTTCTTTCGTCGAACTTTACCCTGGGTTAGTCGAGAAGCAGAAAGAGTACAGCGAAGGGAGCTCTGCTGATTGGAAGGGATCGTCTGGCATTCTTTATACTGTCTCTAGTTGGGCTGAAATACATGCATTTATTTTGGGATGGTAGCTGAAAATTTCCTTTTGCGTATCCACATTCTCTCTTTAGTTAGGACAAGAAAAAGGCAAAATAGTTTATACATAATGGAACAGAAAGACAAGAAGGTGGCTAATTTTATTTGGAGCCACGGGTCTACCGCTGTTTCCTCTCGATTTTTTGTTTTCCAACAGGCTTTGTACTTCCAAGCTTCAGCAGTATGCCAAATAACACAGAATTGTCCGAAATATTCATCTTATGAAGTATTGCGATGTAATTTTGTGGCTGTATGAGATGTTTTTCTTTGGAGTAAAAATAGCATTGGAATTGCATGATGTTTGTCTGGCTGGCGAGTGAGGTTACTTCTGTAGTGCACCGATATTGGCTCTGCTTTCTCTGCTTGCCAGTGAGATTTATTTTGTATCACAGAGTTTTTCTGATGCGGTTTTATTGATTATACATGGATGAAATATGACTTGAGTTACCCACCCATCGGTGGCTGCGTTGGTTTGCGCTCAGTTCCTTTCACGAGAGGTCCTGAGTTCAAACTCGCCCACTGGTGATTTAAGTGGGGGGATCGTGGCGGTGGGATGCTGTGCTAGCCCCCCTCGAGGACTAGTCGGGCATCACCGCTGGTTTGAGCCCTAACTCGCCGACCGCACGGACACCTCGGTTATCAAAAAAAAAATATGACTTGAGTTAGTCAGTTTTTGGGTGATTCTCATTATGTGGTCGATTCTTCCGGAGGTTTTATCATCGGTTCATTATGTTGCAAAAACCAAGATTGAGCGATGGTTTTAACTGAGGCGCTGGACAAGATGATAATTAGTTTGTGTATACATGCAAAAATAGACGAGAAGAGGTGGTTCGAAATTGAATCAGAAGCTCTTTGTATTCTCTTGTATTCTGTCGTGCAGAAATTACCGAAGGCTCTCGCTACATGTGTTGGCCGAGTTGTCAACTTGTTCATGGCGATGAAAGTAATTTGCAGGAGCGTCTGTGTTAAACAAAGTTTGTGCATGGCCAATCTGCAAAACATACAGGAACTTTGGTCAATCTGCAAAAACTTGGACAACGCATGAGCGGTAGCTCACGCTCAAAACTCCTCCAAAATGAGTCCAAGTCATCGCGCCAAGGCCCCTTTCCCCGGCTTTGCTTGCGCGATTTGCACTTCTTATCGCTCCCTGGCCCCAGTGAATGGACTACGAAGGGGTAACGAAAGCCATTACTTGTGCTCTAGAACAGACGGGTACTTTGGTCAATCTGCAATGACTTTGACAGCGCCTCTTCGTTAATCTAGCTGGGAGCATGCGTGGAAGCAACGTCGAAGACTTAAAATCAACTCATCATAATTGAAATTGGATGGATTGGCATATAAATCTAGTTGGATTAGCACTTGGAATGAAGGTCTAATAATAAAAAAAAGGTCCGCACTTCGAGTGTAGGAATATCCGGCAAATCTGATTTACCCAATCAATTAGGTATTGACTTTATGATGTGACCCACTAGACCTTCCCCCCATTGTCTGCTCACTATCCTTCTCCAATTACGCACAATTTCATCCATAAAAGGAACCCTAGAGACCATCAGGCACGTTGAACCTATAATTTTACAGTTTAATGGCCTAAAAGCCACAATTCTTTTTCTAAAATTGGAAGTTTTATTTGCTTGGCTTTACTAAATGGGTTCCACCCTCTTCATCAAATTATAATTTTTCTTGTTTCCACCGATTTTTTTTTTTTGCTTTTTGTCCTTTCCATCTTGCTGTTGGGCCAAACTTGATGTTTACCAGTTAGATAGTAGTACTAGGAAAAGTTGAAATAACTAAGTCCACTCAAGAAACTATAAATTGTTGGCGTGGTTGTCATTTTCTATTCACTTTTCTTATGTGAATTTTTGAGGTATTTGTGAAGCATTCTGGATGATTAACCGTTTGATTTTCAAAATGTTGATTAAGGATACTAAGAAAAATTAAATGCATTAGAAATTATAACCTTTGTTTGGTATTTAGTGTTGATCATAAAATTAGTATATTAAGTGATATGCTAAACTTTTATTGGGTATAATAGGAATATGATCATATACTCATTTGCTATCTATCACATCACTTGGTAAATCAATTTTATGGGTAAATTTAAATTGTCTATCATTGCTCTAAATTGTTTAGCACATGTTAAACTAAACACATTCATGGCTGCATTATTCGGTGGACAGTACTGCGCAATCTTATATTATAGTCGTCCGAAAATAATGATGTTTTTTGGGCCTGAGTGTTCCATCAATCGATGTTCTGTTCATACTTGCTGCCGCTACCACCACCACCACCAGCGGCCGTGGCACCAACAATACCAAGCAGCGATCAAGGCAGCCATGCATAACAAGTTTTGTCAGCCGACAAACTGAACAATTATTTTTTTGGAGTGGGGCTGATTCTTGATTGAATGAGAAGTAGTCATGACCGATTTTATCCGTTGTTAAAATTCCGAATTCCTTTAGCCTCTGGGGATCCGTTTATCTCTCTTTTCTATTTCATGTGAATCAAACCACCGCATTTTTAAAATAATCGAGTCATGGGCTTTCCATAGGGTATAAAAATCATGTCAATGGGACGTTGGACAGATTGGCAACTTATTTTTCTACATGAAAATCAAGAAATGGAGAAAAAATGTTTTAGGGTAAAACAATTGCATTATAAGAATCTAGGGCATATATGAATTAAATAGATACATGAACCACGAATTAAATAGATAAAAGAATCAAGGAGATACATGAATTAAATAGATACAAGAATCCAGAAGATAAATGAACTCAATAAATACATGAACAGAAGCAATACATGAACCATGAATTAAATAGATACAAGAATCTAGGAGATACATAAATTAAATGGATACAAGAATTCAGGAAATACATACACTCAAGAGATACATGAATTAAGTAAATACACGAATTCAAGAGATACATGTACTTGAGAGATACGTGAATTAATGAGATACGTGAATGGAAAAAACGTATTTTGTTTTGCTCACTTTCGTTGATGCATTAATCAACCATAATTACAACACGAGGGTGCATTCTTGATGATGAACCGTTTAATTTTCAAAATCTTGATTAAAGATATTAAGAAAAATTAAATACTCATTTGCTGTCTGTCACATCACTTGGCAAACCAATTTTATAGGTAAATTTAAATTGTCTATCATTGCTCTCAATTGTTTAGCACGTGTTAAACAAAACACATTGATGAACCATTTGATTTTCAAAATGTTGATTAAGGATATTAAGAAAAATTAAATACTCATTTACTACCCTATCTCTAGATATAACAAACTTACTCAGTTTATCAGTTCACTGTATCTTTATGTGAATTTAAATAAACATAAGTGCATTAAAATTTGTGAATATTCTCGGTTTACAATGAATCTTTTGGACCATCTTATCACCGAAAGCTACACAAATAACATGGTATATTTCTATTCACATTTAATTCATAATTATATATTATAAAGAGCAATTGCATATTATCACTTTTCAGTCTCAAACATACACATCAAAATCATTCAAGTGGTGGCCAGTCACCTAAACACATTAAGCACAATAATATATAACTCGCATGAATGAAATCACTTACAAAACATAAAAAGTATGAAATTCATATCATCATGTTTAGGCTATATTGTAGCTCTAACAAAGAAAATTAGAACGTAATAGAAGAAGAAACAAAAATATAAATTAAACCAAATATCTTGAATCAAATAACAAGAATTATGTCACCATGTTTGTCTTATCTTCAAAACACCTGAACAACTCCTAGAACACTGCAAACAAAATCGATCGAAAAGAAAACTAGCTGCTCTCTCAAGTTATCCTATTTATATGATAACATCAAAGACTCCTCTCACAAGATAATTGCTTCTTTTTCGCTAAAATTAGGGAATAAATTGCAGAATTCTCAATGTGATATCCACCTTCTAAATTTTTTCCGGGAAGGATATTCCTTTCCTTCTTTTTACCATATTTTCCTTATTTGCTCCATATCTTAATATTCTGCATAAACAAGGAAAATTTAAGTAGATAAAATGAAATCCAAATATATTCTAACAAATATTGCATTATTTATTGCCTAAAGTAGATAAAAATAACTATTTTTATAGAGTTATCATGTGCAAGTTGTCCGGAATGAAAAGTTCACGGCTAGGGCAAGTCTAGTCATTTTCCCTCCACCTACCTGCAATTTTAACCTAATCAACATATGAAAACGGAGATCTAAGAGGAATAGGGAAGGAAGCGAGAGCATGTCCTATCTATTCTCTGAGGAATAACGATAAGAAATATTGCTAACCATGAGTTAAGCTGAAACCCATGGTATTAACACAGAGAAAGCATGTTTTGAATTTCTAGATACATCACAATTCCCCTTTAGACTAGCTTAAACAAATCAGGAAAGAGGGTTTCCTACTTCCTCCTTCTTGGTCTTGTTTTGATTTCGATAATGTCGTCATTGTTGACTTTTGTCCCCACTTTTTTCTTGAAAGCATGTTTAGTAGGTGAAAATCAGAATTCTAGTCATGCAAACAACGGGAAAATTGTCAAATCAGTCCTAAACCTATTGTACGGCGGCCAATTCAGTCCTAAACCTTTCAAATTTGCCAATTTAGTCCTAAACCTTTTAAATTCTTGCCAATTCAGTCCTTCCGGCCAATTTTGGCCGGCCGGTGCTGACGTGGCCGCCGGTCGGCGCCGGCCGTCCGGTCGGCGCTGACGTGGCAATTTTTAATTATTATTTTTTAATATTTTTTTTTTATTTTTCTGCTTTTTTTTTCTCCTTTTTTTTTTTTCTGCTTTCTCCCCTCTGCCCGGTCCGGCGACCGGCGACCGGCCAGAGGGGAGGGCCGGCGAGGCCTCTGGCGAAGCTCGCCCCGCCGGCCACCGGCGAGGGCGAGCCTCGCCGGCCACCGGCGAGGGCGAGCCTCGCCGGCCACCGGCGAGGGCGAGCCTCGCCGGCCACCGGCGAGGGCGAGCCTCGCCGGCCACCGGCGAGGGCGAGCCTCGCCGGCCCCGGGCTGGGCGAGGCGAGGTCGGCCTCGCCTCGCCGTCGCGACCCAGGCGACGGCGAGGCTCGACCTCGCCTCGCCTCGCCTCGCCGGCCCCTGGATGGGCGAGGCGAGGTCGGCCTCGCGTCGCCGTCGCGAGCCAGGCGACGGCGAGGCGAGGTCGAGCCTCGCCGTCGCCTGGCTCGCGACGGCGAGGTCGAGCCTCGCCAGATCGGGCGATGCTCGACCTCACCGTCGCCTGGCTCGCGACGGCGACGCGAGGCCGACCTCGCCTCGCCCATCCAGGGGCCGGCGAGGCGAGGCGAGGCGAGGCGAGGTCGAGCCTCGCCGTCGCCTGGGTCGCGATGGCGAGGCGAGGCCGACCTCGCCTCGCCCAGCCAGGGGCCGGCGAGGCTCGCCCTCGCCGGTGGCCGGCGGGGCGAGCTTCGCCAGAGGCCTCGCCGGCCCTCCCCTCTGGCCGGTCGCCGGTCGCCGGACCGGGCAGAGGGGAGAAAGCAGAAAAAAAAAGGAGAAAAAAAAAAGCATAAAAATAAAAAAATATATTAAAAAATAAAAAAATAATAATTAAAAATTGCCACGTCAGCGCCGACCGGCGGCCACGTCAGCACCGGCCGGCCAAAATTGGCCGGAAGGACTGAATTGGCAAGAATTTAAAAGGTTTAGGACTAAATTGGCAAATTTGAAAGGTTTAGGACTGAATTGGCCGCCGTACAATAGGTTTAGGACTGATTTGATAATTTTCCCTGCAAACAACATAGGTTACTCTATCGAATTCATAGAAGAAACTTCCTTTTTCTGGATCAATTGTCTTTCTTCTTATTCCTGAACTGGCTCAAACTATCCAATACCAAAAGCAAGAGGGAAAAAAAAATCGCAAACGAAAGAGAGAACGATGAGATGGTTAACCGCCGGTTCTAGCACGCTGGGCAGCGGAAGAATTCCTGTTGCCTGCCTGAAACAACAACGCAGCCCACCACATGACCACGCTTCGACACTGACTACGTTCACATATCCAACCGAGGTAGGAATCACAGATTCCGGCGATCTCGGAGATGGATCTGAGTCAGGAATAACACCGGAGATATGGCCACCGGACTGACGGCATTATGATTCAATCATGCATGTACTTATATGTTTTTTTTTATGTTTTTAATATATTGAAAGGATGTAAAAAGTGTAGCACTAGTCAGAAGCCAACAAATCTTGGTTTTGTTCATTAGATCCAAAACGAAAATGTACTGGAACGATAATTGAAAAAGAAATAAAACCTACAACATGGAAAAAAGAAGATGGTTATTTTACGACTTCTGCTAATGATCTCGCTTATAGGAAATTGTAGAAGACGGGCAGAGCTGTTAAAAGGCAGTTTACACTGCTTAATATATCATGAAGAAGTGGGAGAGTTGCTGAAGAAGGGTAGATCATGGTGACTTCTTAATTTGCATCTCTACTGCGAGCTGCACATCCGAACCGTTTTCGATATTGAAAGTTTATTAGATAATTGTCCTTCTCTACTTGCGAAGAATGGAAATTTCTATGGCTTAAGTGCTCTCTATTCTTTTCTGAACACCTGACCCATATAAAATATTCTAAGGTACTTCAATTTGGTCATAGTGACTCTGTCTCCCACTTACTTTTGTTTTTTAAATTTCCATATTCTTCTTTTAATCAACTCCTTTATCTAGAGTTATTTTAGGCAGTATTCTTGGCCTATGGCATAGTTATTTATGATAAATATAAAGATATTATTGCCTCTATCAATTCGTTTGATCATTCGTATTGCATACTGAGAGTCGTGTATCTGATTCTTGCCCTCAGTCGTTCCATTTGATCCCAGCACCAGCAGAAGAAGGAGGAAGCTTTTACGTAGCGTAACAAATTTGGTCGGCCTATGATTTCAACAATCATCGGGCCGCCTTGGCTTGATCGCTAGTATGTCCGAGATGAAAGAAGAAAGCGGCCGGGGGAGTTGAGTTTCGTTTCTGATGGTTTTCTTTTCAACGTTCTAGATCTACTGCAGTCGTGTCTGGTAAATAAGATAGAACCGTGAATGTCTAAGTGGAGTTCATATTCGCATTGAGTCTACCTTTGTCAGATTGCTATTCATTGTTCACCGTTTTATATCTTGATATGATAGGCTCGCTGTTTTACTTAGACCATTGTTGTTGATCTTGTGGTGTGAGCGTTCATGGTATCATCAACTGGTTTTAGCCCACCATCTAGCTAGGTCGTTCCTAAAATTGTAGGCCAGTACCTCCTTCCACGGCCTTACATTTATCCTCTCTCTGCGGATTCACTTGGGATTGCGCTCCGCTTTGCTATTTTTAAATCTTGGAGAGCTGGATTTGATTTGCTTGAATTTGCCCCAATCTATTGTATTGGAGAAGAACGATTAGGGCATATTCTATCCTTTTTGTAATGCCCATAGACGAAGTCCTTCGTTTCAGATCAATTATTCGCTGCAATCGCTTCGATTCACCCCTCAGCAAAAAATCGTGATGATCCCTAAAGAATTCCTACCAACAAACTTCCCTTCTACTCAAAATGAATTGTCTAAGTGCTCTCCTTTCTCTTTACATAACGAGAGTCGCTCCGCCGACTAGAACACTTAGAGGAGCTCCCGTGTCAATTACTTCCATTCCTCTCATTTGACCATCTGTAGCACCTACAGCTATGGCTCTAACTTCCTCTCCCCTGCCATTTGGGGTTAAGAAAATGTTAAAGCACCTCTCTCTATGATAAGGGTGTATTCCGAGGTGTGAAGTGGGAGAGAAGGGATTTCATAATTAACATATCCAGTTTATCCTTTGGAACCACATCACATCCTAGATCTAATGAAATAGGATGAATTAAGACGGTATTTTGTAAATACGTTATTATGTTCAATTTGTTTGGTATTTCTTTATGTTTTGATAGCATAGAAGGGACAAAAGAAACATCTTGTTCTTTCTTCAACGATTTATGATCCCTAGTGGACTCTATTTTATGCCTATATTCTTTATAATTTTTTTACAGTACAACTTGTAAGTAGGATGGAAAGCTCCATGCTGTTCAGTTGCACAAATTCGGGTGGTCGAAAACTGGTTCAAAAGTAGAAGGTGGTTCAAAACAAGTTAATGTGAGTTTTCTAATTATGCTTTTTCCTGTTTTTCAACATCGATTTCTCCTTTCTTTTATATGTGGAGAACTTTCTTCTCTTATGAAATTTCTACTGATGGTCATGCACGTGATCCTCCTTTTCTTACGAAAAAAGGGAAGGAGAAAGAGAAAGTCTCCTTCAGGACTCTAGATAGCCTTCAACTTCATTTAAGCATAGTGAAATCAATCCTTCTTGTCCCTTAGTTCATCGCAAGATAATGGATAAAAGAAGAAATTTGAAATCCCATATCGACATCGGAATCAACAGTCAAGGAATTCATTCGGTCCCGCTTGGGAATCTCCGAATATACATTTATTTTCAACTCCCCAAAGCATTTCGTCACTTACTACGCCCTTCCTTGTCTCTAGGTGCCTATGTATCCACCGTAAGCCTTTCCTCATTTGACCGAATAAAGACTTGACCACCATCTCTTGAAATGTTACCAGAAAGATATCAAGCTTTTGTTATCGAAAAGCATCACTTATTCACATTTTATTTGGTGGTCAGAGGCGAATTGAAAGCTAAGCAGTGGTAATTCAAAAGATTTCCTAAGGGAAAAATAGAGATGTCTCCTACATTAAATCTAATCCAATGTGTATATTAAGCACAACTGTGAAGTTAAATCAATGAAGTATAGCCCAACCTCCTGCCATGACATTTGCACATTAGTGCTACGGCATTAGTCGCTAAAGGTATATATCCAGCAATAGATCCTTTAGATTTATCGTCAACTATGCTCCAACCTTGAATCGTTGGTGAGGAACATTATGAAACTACACAAAGAGTTCCATAACAAATGGTCCATTTATTGATGGGCGAATTACGGAGATTGAAGCCGCACGTGGTAAAAAAGAATTTTTTTTATTCCAAAGCAAATATATCCACGAATGGTTCGTACTATTTAGATATTCACGATCAAGAAGTACTGTATTCTCTTACGGATAGGCCCTGAGAGGAGTAGGAAGGCTGGAATAGGGGCATGGTATTAGTGGTTTGCTGGGTTGGTTTTGCTCTCTACATTCTCGCAGGGGATGGAAAGAAGAGAGGTCAACTGGAGTGGAAGCCAAACGAAGGGGCCGAGAATTTGTGATCGATCTGAAGAACCACTGCAATATACGATTCTGCTTCTCCTTCATATTACCAAAAAAATGGATTCTTGCCTTCTTTCGACTTTCATACTCTACCACTATCCATATGAACGAGACAAAGAATTCACATCAACAATTGCTAATTTCTTGACGAGGGAAACTAGATTTTAGTCAGATGCTTTATTTAAACTGGCTTGGAACATTACTTGACTGTACGTAGTGTAATAGAATGAAGAAATAATAAGTTGCTGCAATAAGTGGACTTTTTATTTTCTTGGTTAGGAAATTGGAAATAAATATGCTACTCCACATATGCCAAAAGTGGACATTTTATTTTTCCCTTACAACCATAGATTTTTTTTCCTAATAATTTTTATGACTAGGAAACCCACCTTGTATAGATAAATCTCGAATGCATGGGGGAATTTATGATTATGGAATTTTGGTTCTCTCTTTTCTTTTCTAAACCAAAACCAGTCCTAATTTCCTAACTTGGTATTGAAGAAAAGAGTGGGATATTCTAGCGTTTTCTACAAAGAAAAATATGGCTAATTCCAAAGAAAAGCACAAACTTTACCTTGAGCCGAACTTTTTTTTGTCTCAATAAAAAGCACCAAACTTTTATTTGAATCCCAAATTTGGCCCCTGTAATGTGAAATTTTCAAATTATTCAGGCTAGATTTGGGATTTAAGTGAAAATTGACGATTTTTTATGAGACAAAAAAAATCGGGCTGAATTTTCACTTAAGGTAAAGTTGTATTTTTTGGAATTAGGCCAAGAAAAATATGTCTTTTATTCGAATATAAGATAATCAATTCTACTAAGAATTAGTTAATGATTATAAATAAACGAATTGAGCCGGCTTTGTCTGTTGTTCCCAATCATCTATAAGATCAACTATCCAATGTTTTAGTTTAATTTTCTCGGTTGTCATTGTAATTTTTCAATTTAATGGGATCTGTAGTGGTTGGCAAACTTAGTTTAGTTTACAGTTTTTGGTTTGTATGTAGCCGCTAACTTTGGTGTATATTTCTGTAAGCTCGTAGCTAAGGAGTGACTTCATTCTTTTTCTATTATGATTTTCTTTTCCATATTTTCCTTAAGTTTTTCAAATTAAATTGTGGAGTGATTCTTGGTTAATTTCTTTCTACTAATTTCTGGAATAACTTAATTACCAGCATTCTGATGTCTATACATTTTGTCCTTTTCCTTTTAGTCGTGTTTTTGATGATTATCCCGAGGGATTTGTTAAGTTGGAAATAACTCAATTTTCTAGGTAATGCAAAATACGAGAGCAATCAATGAAGGAAAATTTGATAAGTGTTCTTGAATATTGATTGTAAAAATAAGTACACCTCGGACACCCATTAATAAAATCCTTATTTTAATTCTTATAGTTGGCGTTAGGGGTGTAAATAGTTCGGTTCAGTTTGGTTTTTCTGAAAAATCGAACCGAACCGAACCATTAAAGGTACAACCTTAAATCGAACCGAATTTTACTCGAACCGAATATGAACCGAACCGAAAAATTAATTTGGTTCGATTTGGTTTGGTTCGGTTCAATTTTCGGTTTTCTATTATTTTTTCTGAAAGTGTGGACAGGCGGAGGAGGGCATTCAGACTCTCTGTCCCACGGCCCCCTCCCCTTTTTTCTTTTTTCTTCTTTCTTTGGTGCCCCTAGTGACGCAAGCGAGAAAGCAAAGCAAGAAAAGTGAGCCGAAGAGGCACCACCACCACTTCCTTTGTTTCCTCCTCTTCATCATCTGTCTCCCCATGCTCGCATGCTCTCGCGCTTGGCAAATCTTGATCCTTCTCAAGATGGGTCTCTCCGTCACTTGATCCCTCCACCGCCATTTGCCTGCCCTTGCTTTCCCGTGCTGGTTCTGGGATAAATGTTATTGGGTATTTCTATTTTTAGGATGCTCTATTTTTTCATACGGGTGTCCAAGATTCGCTATGGTAGTCGTCACCAAAATCGAAACCGATGCACGCATGCTCCGATGCGAACGAGGTAAGATATGATCACGGATCGACCAGAACAGCAACTTTTCCCACTTGCGCTCGTGAACCCGCATGGCATCCGCCTCGAATCCGAGCCATTCGTCTGAGTTCTCCTTGTCGATCACGGGAACTGCAGAATCTCGCTTGTTCGAGTGCCACTTCTGCTAGATCTTCGCCGGCTCTTCGCCGCGTGGCCGCCATTGCAGAATGCCGCACGGCCACAGCGATTAGGTGCCGACACGGCAGAGAGAGGGGCTGAGCTGAGCAGCGCCGAGGTAGCGAGAGAGAAGATTTAGCCCTTTGTGGTTTTAGCCCTTTTAGCTTTAGGGTAAAAACCGTAGATTATTTTCAGTTCAGTTTCGGTTTGATTCGAACCAAACCGAAATAAACTGAACTGAAAGAAAAATAATGGTTTCTTTTGTGTATCCGAACCAAAAACCAAACCGAACCGAAATGCATAAAATTTTTTATTCAGTTCGGTTCGGTTCGTATCTCGACTCGATTTTTCAATTTGGTTCTAACATCCCTAGTTGGCGCCACCTATGATGAGAGGAATCTGCCACAAGTTATAGGTGGCAATGTCAAAGGACAAGCAGGAATCAACGAAATCATACTCCCTTGTTTCTTTTCTTAGGTGAAGGCAATAGACGTACTCATGACATCAAGCGATTCGTATCAAGATCAAGAGACAGATTAGCTGTTCGTGAGTATGGTTCAAATAAAATAAAACACAAACAAAGATAAAATTACATGCACTGCGTATCATGCGTAGCTTCGATTACGAGTTATCCGTAACAATGATCATTATAAATTATGTAAATTAAAATTAACTCTCAAAAGTTTATAAAATAACAGATGTGATATCTCAATTTTGTAAATCAATCTTAATATATATTTATTTCAATTTTAATATTAATATGGGTAAAAAAGAGGAAATCATATTGACACTAGGTAGGATATAATCTTCCCTCAAAAGTTTCCATGAGAGGCTTCCTCCGTCCAGGTGTCAAGAAAATGAATTGTGACTGAACCCATACTTAAAAACCTTTTTTTATTTTTTTCATTCTCAAAAGCTTTTGTAGTGCTGGACAATGAGATACTTCCTTTTAGATTTCCACTCGTAGTTTTATTTATGGTTTTATAGTGTTTTCGTTACTTCAGTGACAGATTCTCCCTCTCTAATTAATCAAACAAAACATGGGAGGTAGGCCCTCCTATGTAGGTGGCAAATGCTTGTTCTCTTCCTTAATCCTTGATTTATCGGTCTGCTAACACCAACAAGGAGGTTAATAAACCAAGAAAAGAAAAAGTCATCGCCATTATATATGTCACCCAACAACTCATACAGTTTTCAACATCTTCCTCTCCTTCTCTTGTCCTCTTTCTTCTCTCCTTCATCCCCATCTTCTTCATCTGCATTTTCTCATTCAAGAACCTTTTGCTTCTTTGAAACTCCATCTGGGAAGAGGAGGGCCATGTCTGTGGAGATGAGGGAAAGATCGTTATATGAAGGAAAGCTTCCAGTTTCAACCGTGGTCAAAGCCGAAGGATTGGCCTCTCTTGATGGAAATACTCCATATGAGCCGTGGCCAGCGCAGTTTCCTCAGCAAAAGAAGATGATGACTTGAGGAATTGTTTTTCAAATCCTCTAGGCAAGTCTGATGCTTGGCTTTAAATTTAATTTCCATCATTTTCTGGTTCTTTTTTCCCCTTGATACCAGCTCGGTTTCCCAGAAAGAGTTGAGATGAGAGTTAGAGAATAAAAGGTAAATTAGTTGCTAAGAATTAATCCATAGATTTCATTGGTGCTGTGTAGTTTTCTTGGCAACTGTCTGTCTTTCCTCTTTTGACATTGTAAAATCAGCAAGAGATACTCTCTTCCGCTCTATGTAATACCCAAGAAATTTACTTCCTTGCTCTTATCTTCCCCCATTTTCTTTTTGTCCATTTGCACTTATCGAATTCTAATTATCCTAACCCAGCTTGTGAACCTTCTATGTTTAGGTATCATAAGGTTAATTACATGACAAGTAGTATTTTATGGACATAATTCTGTGAGCATTTATATGCACGTTATCTTTTGTTTCATGTGCTATGGAAAGAGTTTATGCATGCTTCTAAGAATGTGTATGGACCTTGTGTAGCAGCTAGTCCTTCATAACCTAATAAGGCCTTCGTTCAGATCCAAAGCTCAAAATTTTCACTTTAGAGGATTTTCTTTGAGTCACACAAATCACTTGTGATGATTTACTGCATCTCATTAAGTCCTTGTGAATCCCACAATCTCCGGAGCCCACATACAGCCTAACTTTGTGAGAGATTTATTTCGTTAACTAGAGCAATGGAGCATATGATGTCTCACTCATTGATAAATGATGCGAAAGATCTGAATAATGGAGCAGGATATTATATGGTAAATTCTCAAACTTATTGCACGAACAGTAAGATTTCTACCAAACATCGGCTTTTGATGTAGTTAGTCATGGCTCGTCGGGTGTCATGCTGTCGGCAAATATGAGATGACATCTCATTACCAAAACCAAAACATGGGTTTTTGTTTTTTCAATGAGCAGATTTTTGCATGGGTATATGGAAATTAGTAATTCCTGGCATGCTTCAGATGGATGAGCAAAGAGAAATTGCAGGTGAAAGTACATCTATACAAGCTTTTGACAGTGACCAAATCTTCCATGTCAATCTCCAATAAGTCTGCAATCTCTCATCACCAAGTCGAGCAAAATAAGCAACTATCTAAGAGGCAAAACTAGGAAGGATAATTAAAGATTATACCCAGCTCAAATACCGCTCATTATCGAGCGAACAAGATGATTTGCATGCATCCACATAGATAGATTAAACCGAGGTCCAGATATCCATGCTGACAAGAAAATAGCCATATATCTGGTATAGGTTAATTTCTTTTTTACAATTTGTCTTATACTACTTTCTACTATTTATATACACACCATCTCTTTCCCTCACCAGTACAGAACTGCATGTCGAATCAAGAAAATCAAATAGAAAAATTCAGTCGTATTTAAGTTTTCTTTACGAAAAGAATAAAGGGAGGAGAAAGAAAGTCAAGAGCCAAAGTATCTCCTTCTCTCCCAACTGTGTGTCAACGGGGAAAGCCAGATTTTGGGGTACGGATATGTAGCTTTCTGAAACTTAATGGAACTGAGGAGTTGTCATTGGCCATATTTTAAGGATAGGGATGATGATTCGACTTTAGTATATTCAACTTTCGCATGATCGAAATCCTTGGTTAGTCACCATGTGTCCATCATAGTGGGAAAATGACGTGCAACTTGGGAAAAGAGGAGGAAAAACATTTAATAACCACGAGAGCCATCATTAGATAATTTTCTATTGGTTGATGACTCGTCAAGAATCGTGACAGGTCATTGTTATCCTTAGGAAAAAAAAAAGAAAACTAATATCATTAAAAATTCCAAAACGAGAACCCTAACCCAATGCATACGTGTCATAAACACGTAAATTTTTCATGTTAAATTTGTCATTATTCACGTCGGACCCGTCTTGTAGTTGTTTTTTTTTTGGTCGGTATAGTTGTTTATCACGTATGTATTGATTGCCAACAGAGAGTAAAATTGGGTAGGGTACTGGTTTGGATTTTTTCGCAAGACGAGAATTAATTTAGAATTAATGTGTTGTGTGAATACTAATTTATGATTTTTCGTGGTATTAGAAAAAATTCTTTATGAAGGATTCATAATAGATCACTTAAACTAGGAAAGATTCAGATAAATAGGAGAAGCAAAAGCAAAGAGAACAAGAACCTGGCTTAAAGATTTTACTCTGATCTACCTTTTTCTCTTAAACCACACTAGGAGAATTTGAGGTTTTTTTCTTTTTTGTTTTGTTTTGGTCGAAGGAGAATTTGAGTTTGACTTGTGGCGTCTTAGCTCAAATGGCAAGCATAACACAAACCATCATATACAACAATGAATATCTTAAGAATATCTTATTCTTGAAATTAGCTTGATCTCTCTTTTATTGATGGTGGACATGGCAGCTTGCGCCAAAGCGCATCGGACAACTCAATAATGAGCTTTAAGATAATGAGGTTAATGTGGGCTGCCTGCCTCGCTTTAAACTTTAAAGTGCCCCTCCACCTTTTTCTGGATTAGGCTAAGTTGTCTTTGAAGAGTAGCAGAAGTTTATTTTCATGTCCACTATGGTGAATAACTTAACATATTTATGCTAAAGAAATAAATGAAGCCATGATGGTAATCTTGTGTATGCCCTGTTTCACAGCTTAAGAAAAAACCAAATTGCATGCCAATTCCCTTGCTTTTCCCTTCAATCTTTCACACAAGTGACCACCATGGGAATTTGCAGAGTTCTTTCAAATTTTGCAATCTACATGAGATTAGTGCATAAAATAGCCATAAAGTAGGAATTATCTCAGCTGAACAATCGAGCCTAAACAGAAACGCATACTTTCATTGGCGAAAAGTTTGAAATCCGAAGCGAAAATCGGATTCCCATTCCATGAAGGCAGGTTACAGTTCAGACACTCTTGTTTGAAAAAGGAGAACTTCTAAGCTGGCCAAGATTCCTCAATAATTTACACATAAATCATTGGGTAGCCTATGTGATAAGTTACAACAAAGAAGGAAAAAAGAATTACGCGTGGAGATGGTGCCACCTGTCAACATAACAAACATATGCTTCCGCTACCGGCTCAAATCTTGCTCTTCAAAGCCTCTAATGAATGATACGATAGCAAGGTGCTCGGAAGAATAGGTCATGAAAGATGCCAATATAAGGCCTCCACCAACCATCAAACCCAACCTGTTGAAGGACGCAAAGCAGTCATGAATTTGTTGTTCTTGCAATCCTCACTCAAGCGTCATAGCAAGGAAATAGTAAAGAACATAAAAGCAACATCATAAATAATCAAATTTCTGATCCCAAATGATATAGGAAGCAACAGATCAGCATGAAACTTGGTGTAATTTAAATTAGTAAAGAGAATTGGGGCATTGTGAGAATCAAACCAAAAGAATTACCTTGCAAAAAGAGCAGTAATCCCGAAAATGCATGGCAAGGCTGGGGCCACCATTGCCAAAAATGCCATGCCCGACCAGTAACAGCAGGTAGCAATATCACAATTAGCGACAGAACGTAACAGCTCCAACCGCAAAGCTGGAGTTACCCAGAATCTTACGTTGCCTTAATTTTCTCAGGAACCAAACTACCCAGTTTGAGTAGAATGTTTTCAATTCTAATGACACTGATCAGTCAATACTTCAATTTCCAGGATCCAAGGTGACAAGCCAACCTCGAAGTCGTCATCTTTTAAAAAGCCATTCCAACTTAGTAAATTAAGCACTTAAATCAGCAAACACTCAGCAGAACATAGCACTAAGCACAAAATCAGAGTTTCTTAGCTCCTTAAGCCACCTCAATTTTCGGAGAATCAAGGATAATATTATTTGGTCCCTCATATATCAATTCACTAAATAAGATAAAAAAAACTTGACTGCATTCTATTGACTTCTGTTACCAGACAGGCAAAGTAAAAACTCGGAGTTACCTGTCCATTAAAAGTTGAACGAGGGAAAATGGCCCTTTCTCCCGCATTCCGCCATTTTCTTCAAGCATCCTTTCCAAGTCCTGCCGGTCAATCAATATGTCATCTCTAGTTTCAGAGGATTCCCTAAAAAATTGATTAAAAAAAAGGATTGCGTTGATAGAGTGAGGCAAGGCAGCATTTGAAGATGTATGGACTTACATGATCCCCACATAAGCAGAAACCAAATCAAGAAAACAAGACAATAAGTTTATGGCTCCATGCTTTGTAAATTAGTTTTCATGAATAGCATTCAAACACTGAAAGAAAACCAGATAGAGCTTGACCACAATAGCTCATATGTGAAAGAACAGAGTCTAATCCGCATTACATATACCATTCCAGCCAGGGCAGAACTTAAGCTCAACAGGTTGACATTCACACAAATGAAGATGATAGGAAAGAGACCAAGCAGATGAGTAACCATCTGTGGAAAGGGCTGCAAGAAACAAGGGACTCCAAGGAGAAATGGAAAAAGGGTACTAAAAAATCAAGAGAAGAATTGGCTAAGAAAGGTATTATGATGATAAGAGAGGACAGAGACTTTTCCTCAAGTATTATAAGGAAGAAGCTAAATGAGATACAGTGGTATGATAAGCTCCTAAGAATAGACTTGTAACTATATAAGTGACATTCTATCACTCAGTCCACATAATATTAAAGCTATTAAAGTAAGCTGGACACCTCCAAATCTACCTTTCCAGTCAAGATTTCAAACTTGAGCAACTCGTCGACAATCTTTTCGAGAACTCGACGATTTTTCTGTAACATTTCCTTTGCTTCGTAATAAGCCAAATCATACATCTGCAAAACAAGGATCCATCAAAGAAGGAACATCAAAGAATCTAGCAATCAACCAGAGATTAGCTGCTCTTTCAATTCGGACTATCGGATATAGTAAGCCAAATAAAGCCTCATAGCAACAGACACATGCCTTTTCAACTTTAGCTGCAATCTCATATTCATGGTTGTTCCCCATGCTCAATGCTGTAACCTAGTGAAATAGAAACATACAACCAGAATTAAGCTAAAGCGCATCAAAGATTCCCAGCTGGAACATGAAGCTTGCATACATAACAGTATTGTTGAGTTTGATCATCAAAGGTTTATTTTACGATCATAAAGTGCATGCAAGATGGAACAGAGAAGTACCGCATTACTGTGATAGTAAATTGCAGGACTGTCATCAGGCCCCCAGCCGTACTGAATGACCATCCTTGTCGCTATCTGTCACAGGGTATGTATACTAATATATGCATCTACATGTATTCAGCTTTCACTGTGAGAGTTTTCTCCCAAAAGTTAACCTAAGGTAGAGAATATCAACAAATTTCTCAAAGCATAATGTTACCGGACCAACCTCTTGAGGTTGCTTCAGTTTAGAAGAAGAGAGAAAATTCTCTTCCCCAAAAGGAAGTAGAAGCTGTGAAGCGACATACGAACCAGAGCAAAATACAAGCTTCTTTTCAAGGTATGATCTTGACTCTGAGTTAGCATTAACAGATCCTTCACTCCGTGCCTTGGTGATCTTTGTACAGCCAATTCCCCGCAAGAAAGAGGTCAAAGCAAACATCTTTATAAGACTAAGGCACTAAAATCCCTTAAGACATGCCTAGGCAAGTAACTGCCCCTGCAAAGAGGAGAACAAGAACAACCCAGGACACGTGGATACACTGTTATGTAGCACAATGACAATATGTCTGCCAGAATACTCCAATAACAGATAAAGCTACAAATTGACATCTCATGTCGGTGTGTTTGACTGTTTGATATCCGGTTTCATATAAAGCTCCCGATGGAGGCCCTTAGATACAACAGCAAGGATCATGACCAACAGAAGCATGAGACTGATTCACGAGTGCCCAGATAGAGAAGGTAATTTACAGGTCGAGAGCATGACTGGATGTCAATACTACTGAATGAAAAGTTTGATAACGAACAACATGCCAGTGCACATAGCTTGAGAAGAGCCAAAAAGAAAACACAAACAAGATTAAAATGGCGAGATGACATCCATGAAGGATGACATTCACTGTTCAGCAGTAGAACATAAATCCCTAAACTAGGAATATGGCCCTTGCGGGTGCTTGCTCATAAGCTTAGCAAGGTGCATGCTATTTCATTACAAGAATGAAGGAGAGAACAATAACCTGCCACGAAGATGGTTCAAGCCACAAATTGTCGACTACGTCAAAGTTAGGTAGTTAAAGAGCTATAAGGCCACGACCAGCTGCCCAAACAGCATGGGGGAACTTGGTTTCCTCTGTCCACCGTCAAATCATCCAAATTATGTAAGTTGCCTCAAAGAAACCAAAGAAACTTGTACACATAAAGAAATAATCATTTGTTCGCTGGTTTGGGTATATCAAGCAAGCTAAATTTTTAGAAGGATGAGTCGTGATAACCCTACCACGTTCCATTTTTTACCACTTACTTTGTGGTACTCTTGATTCTTTAGAGCACATAAAAAATGAAACAATAGAAATTTATAGATCAGAATCTTGCCAATTTTAAAATTCTTCAGAAGACAATAGCCCAGCATAGTCCAGCGAACTAATAGTAAGCATCCAAGTGAATTAATTGAGCATAACTCCACATTCCACTAGCTCAAAATAGATTGGAAAGGACACATACATCAAGTGGACGATTAAGAAGTTCAACTCCATTGGTTATTTGACCATATGGTTCCAATAGATCAACAACATTCTGCATGTCCTCCTCTGTCAGTGTCAGCCCCAGATGATTCACCAACATTCGGCTAATCTGCCTCGCAACTTTTGTTTGCCGAATCCACTTAGGAACCATCTGGTTTAAGGTCTATGCAAAATAATGAATGAATAATTTGCACATAGTAAAAGATATATCACAAAAAAATATAAATGGGAGAATTCACATTATAGTCAGGGAAGTCATGTGAACGGAAACTTCTAAGAGGAGAAAAAGCAGCAGCATGACTCACGAACACAGAAGTTACGGGCCATGCTTTCGGAGACATTAAAAAATCAATCATGGTCAACAAGCAGTATAAATTTTAGTGTGAAAAGATCCCATAATTCCTATTATAATAGACAATTAGGCACCTGTTCAACAGTCACTTTAGGCAAAATTATGACAAACGCCACATGGTTCTTATATCCCACGATTGAATTGGAAAACATCTACATAAGAGTTCAATCACTTTATTAAAAATGGCAAACTTTCATGAATTATCCCAAGTTCCCAACATGTCTAAACCAGCTGGCACATAAGCTTATCGGCTACTGCATCCTTCCTCAGCCAGCTCCTTCCATTGAATTTATATGTACCACCAATCAATCTTCTCACTCTCATTTGAATAAACACTTATTTGCCCATTGTGCATTATTTCATGGAATTCTATAATGTACAAAATTGCATACTAGAGTAACTAGACCCAATAGCCATGAATCATTCCCGTCAAGTCATCGGAAGATACTTTGATGCTAATTCAATCATCCCCGTCAAACTTTTGTTTGTGAGATATGATTTTTAATTTAAACTACCAAAATTATGCACATGCTTTCTAGTGGGTCAATAACTGTGTTAATAAGTTTTAAAATAAGAAAAATATCCTAACTTTTCTCCTTGGATTTATTTTAGATCTATTTCTCAAAACCATTATATCAATTAAACTTTCAAATAGACCTAATTTTGAAAATTTCAAAAATAAGCTTTCCATAAATGGAAAAATCGCATCAATTGAACATTACACAAATTTTTTGTGAGGTTTAGTTCTTAATTTTAATTGCAAAAATTACGCACATGCTTTTTTAGTGAGTCAAGATTCGTGTTAATAAGATTTAAAACAACAAAATATCCTAACTTTTCTCCTTGAATGCTTTTTAGATATATTTTCCAAACCGTTGTTTCAATTAAAATTTTATCATATTTTGAAAAGTTCAAATGATAAATTTTCCGTAGATGCAAAAATCGCATCAATTGAACGTTGTAAGGGAAAATTATGCACAATTTAAATTTGGATATGATTTTTTTTAAGGATTGGTTCTTAATTTTAACTACAAAACATTACGGGGAATCCTTCTACCGTAGGTTCAAAGATACCACATGCACGTAATTCAACTTTTCCTAAAGAACCCGTCTCTACTTTACACTTTTCTATCAAATCCATTGTCCCCTCCCACCTCTCGAAATCGCGATGGCCTCAAGGAGAAAAGGGTAAGCGGGGAGAGAGACCGTTTTTTCTTAATTAATTATTTTCTTAATCAGTAATTAATTTAATTAATTAATTTAATGATTAATTAAATGGTAATTTGATTCTCTGTTCTGATTTTGTTTAGCAATTTGTGGGGCCCACCCTTGCCCCTTGTAGCGTAAGTATTACTACTTGGATGTGTTTTTTCTTTGTTTTTATATTTTTTTTATAAATTTTTTCCTTTTTTATTTTGCTGAATATGAAGCACGTCTTTTTCTTGCTTTTAGGGGAGAAAGGGCATGATGTTGCAATACTTTTCTCTCTACCTCCTAAAATATAAATGGTTAATATCACGAAAAACTTCAAACTGGTACATCTGTGATAATTTTACATCGAATTATTTTTTTGACCATCAAAAACCCTACACTGGTACACCTGTGAGAATTTTACTCTCGAACTAATTTTTTTACTACAAAAAATCCTATACTGATACATCTATGACAATTTTACCATTCGTTAGTTTTCGTTAAATTTTACTGTCAAATTGCTAAGTTTAATGACACGTGGTAATTGATAGGAGTACCGATTTTAGGTTTTACCCCTCTGTTTGTCATAAGTTTACCAATTTGTGATTTTTCGTGGTATTAATCCAATTTAACGAATACTAACGAAGGATGAATTTATTACAAATGTACCAGTTTAGAGTTTTTAGTGGTAAAAAAACAGTTTAGAGTAAAATTGTCACAGGTGTACTAGTTTGAGATTTTTTGTGGTCAAAAAATTAGTTCGAGGTAAAATTATTACAAGTGTACCAATTTGAAATTTTTTATTGTCAAAAAACTAGTTCGGAGCAAAATTGTCATAGATATACAGGTTTGGAGTTTTTTGTGTTATTAACCTAAATATAAATTGTGCTTTAGCGTTTGGTTGTCTTTTCTATGGCCAAAGAAACACAGAGGGTATATGTAATAACTCGCTTTTGTTTTTCCTTTAAAAGATTTTCAAAACCCTAATCTAATTTTAAAAAGAAATTGAAGGAAGTTACGGCTGGTACGAAGCCGAAAATCAAAAGAAGGCATACCAAAAAACCTGGATTTTTTTTTTTTTGCATGAAATCACGAACATACCTGATGATCGATAAGCAATCAAAAACTCAATGATGTTATCATGTTGCTTATATTTTCTTTCTGAATATTTTGAAGCTCACTTGGATGTCTAGCTTGTTTCGCAAAATATTACCTTTTTTTTCAAGGGTCCTCTTTTTACATTTCAGCAACGGGCCCTGTTTCTTTAAGTATATAAATAATCAAGCACGTAAATATACGCATTTAATATAAAAATGCTTTTCGGGCCATTTTTCTTCTGCAATTTGCTACATGCTGGTTTTTGTTGATTAAGCGAGAAAGATAAATGTGATATTAATATTAAAGGGCCATTCGAATCCAAATAGGAATTTGCCACCCTCTTTTCCCAACGTTGACCCCAATATTTGTCTACATGTTGGCCCATAGGACTATTGAAAGCAACAAGGAGCCAAGATGCACTCAAACAACGAGCGTGCGTTGCCGATGAATAAATTTTTTTTTTATTCATACGGAAATAAAATTAAAGCCAAAACAAGATAATGTTATTAGCTGTATTTATGTTCGGATGACTAATGCAGACTTTCCCAATTTATTTATTATCAGACAAGCTCGATATATCACTAACATTTGGGTTCCGTTTCTTTGAATAGATCGTCGCATGATTAATCAATGATCTAATAGAGCCAATGCATATTCAGTTGAAGGAATGAAAAATACTTTCATAGTCCACAAAATATTTATGCATAAATTGTTATCGATGATTAAAATATTTTCCATTAATTTATAAAAAACCAGCTTGGAAGGAGAGCATTGATTTTCTTCCTATGATAATGAAAATATTATGGTTTACTCATTTCAATAATTTTCAAGGGATAAAAACACCAGCACGAAAAGGGAAAACTGATTTTCTTTTCTATGGTAAATTTGCAATATTTTATTTTAAAAAAACTAACTCCTCAAATCTCTGAATATCATTATTTTTCTTCCGTTTTCCTTTTCTTTTTGTCTTGAGCTCGAGCTCTATTGGGCCGGGCCGAGCCCAGTAATTTCGCTTTGTTTCCCCCAAATCAAATAAGCCCAGCCCAGTTCGCAAAGGAACTTCAGAAGCAGAAAAGAGTTATGGAAGCTCAGAGCTGCGCTCACGCAGAGCGTGAAAATGGTGACGGCGGCGGCGGCGGCGGCGGCGGCGACGGCGGCGAGGACTGGGAGGAGCGTGCCGTTGTTCAGGTGACGATGCCTCGTGGAGTCCATCGCGCCCAATTCGTTTGGCTTGATGTTTTCCCGGAGAAACGCGATCTCTCTCTGCTCCGTCTCCGTTCACTTGCTCCGCGAGAATGGCGGCGAACTCGGTGCTGGCTCGCTCCGCTCTCGCGGTCCGCGTGCTGGCTCGAGCAGGGCTCGTTCCATCGGTTCTGACCCGTCGGCCGGCCGCGGGAGCGGCGGATTTGGAGTCGCCGGTGGTGGTGGTTTCGGGAGGCTCCGCGACGCCGTGTCCCGCTTCGACGCGATCGTCAGGACGCAGCCTTTGCCTCCCACGAAGGAATTCGGCCGGGTGTTGTCCGTCGTGGTCAGGATGAGGCATTACTCTGCCGCTATTGCCTTGATCGAGGAGATGCAGTCTCGCGGGGTTGGGTTGAATGTCTACATTTGGGGGATTCTGATGAACTGTCTCTGCCGTCTGAGGAGGGTGGATCTGGGTTTCGCTGTTCTGGGAAGGGTCCTGAAGCTCGGGTTCCAGGTCAACCTGGTGATGTTGAACACGCTGGTCAACGGGCTGTGCGGGGGTGGAGAGATCGATCGAGCGCTGAGGTTGGTCGATGAAATGGGAAATCACCAAGGGTTGAAGCCCAGTGAGTACACGTATGGAGCCATTCTGAAAGGCGCGTTGGGGAAGGGGAAGGAGGACAGAAGTCTGGCCATGGAGTTGCTGAGAAAGTGGGAGAGACAGCATTGCAGGATGAATGTGGTTGCGTACAATACGGTGATCGACGTTCTGTGTAAGGACGGGTTAGTGTCGGATGCGGTAAACCTCTGTAAGGATATGGTCGGTAGAGGCGTCGAACCGGATATCATCACCTACAATTCCTTAATTTGGGGTCTATGCTATTTAGGGCGGTGGAAACAAGCTCTTGCTCTGTCAATCAAGATGGTCGGGAAAGGCGTCCAATCCGATTTATTGACTTATAGCTACTTGATTCACGGTGCCACTGGTCATGGTCGGTGGAGAGAGGCTCTAGTTTTGTTGGAGCAGATGGTGCGTGAAGGCTTTGTCGCAGATGCTGTTACTTATACCTCGTTGGTTCAGTGCCTATGCAGTTTCGGTAAATGCGTAGAGGCTAGAAGGCCGTTAATTGATATGGTGCAAAGGAGGGTTGTCGCAGATGTTCGAACCTTCTCCCCTGAGTTCAGGGCACTTTGTATGGAAGGGATGAAAACCGAAGCAAAATGTGTCATTGTGGAGCCTCAAATAGTTACGTCAAAATATTGATGGATGGTTATTGCCTTACACATTGAATCAGTTATGCTAAGATGCTCAAACTGATGGTGAACAAAACTGCTCACCTGATGTTTATACTTGCAACACTGAAATAGATACCTACTGTAATGCTAAAAAGTTGGATGACGCAATAGAGCTCTTCACAGAAATGCCTGACGAGGGTTCGACTGCAAGTGCTGATTGGTGGTTTATTCCATGCTGGCAGACATGAAGTTGCAGAGAAGCTACTTGACGAGATGCAAGCTGCCGGCCTACTTCCAGTCGTTTTCACCTATGATGTTCTGCTAGATGGCTTTCCCAAAACTCAGAACCTTGATAAAATGTATGGTACACGGTTGCAACCCAATGTTTGCACATTTAATATCCATGCTGCCACTTTCAAAACTTCAAGCGGAGGATATCTGATAAACCATGATTTACTTAAGGGCAGTACAACTTCTTCGTGGGATGGTCTAGAAGGGTTTATCTGCTGATGCATTGACAAGGGAGTTGCTTTTTAATTTGTACTAATACAAAAGTTCTTGTGAACTTTGCTGGTCTAAAGTCTGTGAGACTTTAAGTCCAAGCGACCCGGTCAAATTTTTGGATACATGTGGTTGTGTTATATGGTCCAACAACATTTAAGGGATGCTTCGGTTACATATGATATGATATTCTCATTACAGTTCATAGGCAAACAACAATATATGGTATAAGGTGGAGAGGACAGCATGTAAAATGTACAATATCATGTTATCAGACTTGCGGAAAATCAGCGAAAAATCACCATGATTTGTCAGTGATCTTGACAAAGGAATTTGTTGTGGATTTAATTTATTTTCACAAAAAGGGGAAGAATGATAGGTATGTTAAGATTTATTTGTAAAACTCAATTTATTAAATGATGTGGTGGATTTCATTGCTTGTTGAATGGAATTCACTTATTTTTTGATTTCTAGCTTCGCTTTGTCATGTCATTTAGTATGCCGGTTTTGCAGTTAGTAGTCATATATTTAGCATGCATTACTCGATATGTGTTCATTTGATTAACGGCAATTCTAATAAGCTTGATTATCATTTTCGTAAGTATGGTAAAAAAAAAAATCAACTTTCAACATATTAGAAGTGGACTTTTCCTTAATATGCTTATCTCACGAGTCGAAGGTTTGGATCGGACCCGTGCTGTTCACTGACAAGATAGCCGATGAATAGCCCATCACAAGTAGAGTACCCCTTAGAGACTGTATTGAAAGAATTTCATGTATCAGTGTTCAGTTAGGCTGCGACTGATAACCATTCTGTTTCTCTATTTCTGTTCCAGAAATAGGTTTGGAACAGAAATTAACGCAATTCTATTTTCTATTTCTGAAACAAATTTTTGTTTCAAAAATAGGTTTGAAACAGAAATTAGAAGTTAAAATTTTTTACTTTTTTATTTCTGGAATAGAAATGAGAAGTTAACATTCTTCTCACCGCTCATCCTCGTTATTAGTTGATCGCTCACCCGTCGCCCATCGTCGCCTACTTGCCGGCTGCAGCCACCCGCCACCACCCATCGCTGCCGTTCGCCTCCTACCGTTAGCCGCTGTCCACCGACCATTGTCTCTTGCCGCCGCCCGCCTCCTGCCGCTCGCCATCGTCTCCTGCCGCCAGCCTCCCTCCTCCCGCAGCCACCTGCCTTCGGCCGCCGCCCACCTCCCACCGCTGGCCGCTGTAGGTTGCCGCTTGCCGTCCACCGGCCACCGCTCCCACCTCTCACTGCCCTCCTCCTATTGCCGCTCGCTTCCCGTCACCAGTCATCGTCTCCCGTCGCCGGCCGTAATCCTCCCGCCTCTCATTGCTTGCCACCATCTCTCACCACCGCCCCCCCTCCTCCCGTTGCCGCCCACCTTCGATCGCCGCCCACCGCCGGCAGCCGTGGGCCGCCACCCGTCATCCACCGGTCACCGCTCTCACCTCCCACCGCCCTCCTCCTGCTACCGTGGGCCACTGCCCACCGTCCACCGGCCACCGTCTCCTGCCACCAGTCGCCCTCCTCCCATCATTGCCCTCCTCCCATCGCCGGCCGCCTCCAGCCGCCATCCTCCGCATTGGCCACATCACTGTTTGCTGCTGCCTCCCCCGCCACCCGCCATTCACTGCCACTGTCCCCGCCTACTGTCCGTTGGCCGCCGTCCACTCTCCAGCCATCCAAGGGGGAGAAATTTTGTGCCGTTATCAAATAAATTTATATTTTTGAAATAGAAATTTTATATCGTTATCAAACATGTTTTTTTTATTAGAAACTCCTCCAGGAACATAAATAGAAAAATCAATTTCTTGCCAGAAATTGATTTTTGAAACAGAATGGTTGTCATTTGCAGTTTTAATGTAGCATAAAAGGACATCCATATAAAATTGAAGATGGTGTTCTCAGAAACCTTGGCCGGTATGCAAATGATAATGCTTTGCTGCTGGCCAAGGTTTCTGAGATCACCATCTTCAACCTTGTGTGGATATCCTTTTGTGCTACATTTACTGAGCACTGATACATGGAATTCTTTGAATGCAGTCTCTAAAAGGGGGTGCTCTACTTGCGATGGGCTATTCATCGGCTATCTTGTCCGCATTTGCATCCTTTGGTCTTCTTGTACTGGCAAGACAGCTTAAATCTGAGGATAAGTGAGATTGTCCTAGTTTGTGTCTAAGTTTTGCTTGTGGATGACCATTGACTTGTGGAAGAGCAGAACTTGACTGAAAATGTATTATTATTGTGGGCATCAATCCATCGGTAATTGATATATACTGGCAGAATATATCATTATGCACATAAACTTTTCTGGCATGGAGAATGCTTCTTGGCATGTTCCCTGTTGCCCCATAATTGGAGAGGCTGATTTGATTTATTGCATCTTGAAGCGGTTGTTGCTTTGTTCTCCTATCTCTTCCCTTCTACTGTTCCACTGGTATTATAAACTTTCAAAATTTGCATCTTATGATTTTTTTAATGAAAAAAAAAGCACCAGCAAAATATGCATCCTTTCTTATTTGCTTTCAGCTTCAAAGAAAATGCAATGAGAGAAGGCATTAAGTTACAGAATCCTCATTTTAAGAGGCCGATGTTACACTGAGAACGAAGAGGGAGGGAGAGATGTTTTGGCCACCAGATATGCTTGACCTTTACCTCTTGATAGTTTAATAGTGATGTGTAATGACCTGGCTGAAACTATGCAAGTGAAAGTCCAAAAAAAAGTATCAAAAATGTTGGCTACTGACGCTGGGTTCCAAATTATATCACCTCTGATTCTTTTACCAGTCAATGTGGGGCTTGATTCATATAGATTAACCACGAAACATCTACTCCTTTTGCTTTTGGGCTGGGCCATTACAGTGGTAAATCTCTATTATAGGAATGCCTTTGGTACCTTGCTGCTTAAAAGTCCGGAACAACTTGGCACCGAAAGTTAGGATGCACCGCCATAACTGATGTAATATCCTTGGACAAGAGGTTAGTTCTTGGGGAGGCTGCTTTTAACCTTTCACATTGAATTCGTAGTTGTTGATCCAACTTGATTGTCTGATGATTTTTATCTCATTTCCATGATTATTTTAGTGCTATTGCTTTTTACATTTGAGATTCTTGAGTACCCTGGCAGTACATTTTGCAATTGAAGGATCCAGCGGTAGGTCAGCTGACTAATTGTATTCAAATTTTATCATATACAAAACTAAGTTGATCACAAAGGTATTAGCCATTCACTTATTGGGGATGTTCTTTTTAATGCCACTGTGATGGGACAATATGATGGGTGGTTTCAACTCATGTCTCTTCTGTGAGTTTTTGTAAAATAGAAGGTCGGAAGCAATTTGTAAGCATGGCATCTATAGAAACACTTTTAGGCTAGGCTTGCTATTCTTCATGTCATTTAAGTCGCATACTAATGCTCTGGATACATGGTATACAATCTTCAAGTGCAGGCTAATGGTACATTGTAGAATCCATTAAATTGTTACTCTTTTCTATTCGCTGATATAGAACGTGGACGTACTTGTTTTCTGGTTGATTACGTCAAAAACTCTGGCTAGCATCCAAGATCAGAATCAGACGAGGGGTACCTCCTGTTTCAGTGTAATTAAATGTTTGGGTAATCAAGTTTACTGTTCACTTGCTTGCCTGGATCGTAGATAGAGAGTTTAAAGAAGGAAGTTCTGGGAGAGAAGTGATTTATATTGCTTTCAATTGTTGTATGTATACAAATGACCACTCACCAACCTTTTACTCTCAAAAGCCGGACTAACTTTCAAATTGAAGGTTTTCTTTTATTAGTTAATTTTTTTAAGTGATACAAGTAATTATTTTTATGTTGTATTTTTCAAATCATTCATTTTCTACGAAATAAACGGAGTCTGAAAATAGCGATAAATTTTCGTTTACTAACTTTCGTATTGAAGTCATCGATATCGAAAAAATTTCGCCAAGAAAAAAAAAACTCCAGTATTTTCTTCCTCGTCGCTCGAATTTTATTTGTTTCTCAAATGTAATTTGTGAAAAAGAGCACTTCCCAATGAATATCCAAAAATGAATAAAACAAACCAGATATTTTATTTTCTTTTATTTTTTGCGTCAAAAGATATTTTATTTTTCAAGGGAGAGAGAGACCAACGTCCGAAACTGCCAAACCGAGCGACTTTGGCTTTGCACTTGGAGCTTCACCTTCAGCTCTGGCCTCTAACAATGGCGACCACCCTCCTCCTCCCTCAGCCCCTCGCCGATCTCTCCTCCTCTCGTCCTCGCTTCCTCCCTCGCCGGAGCCCTAGCCGTCTCCTCCTCCCTCTCGCCGGCCTCGCCGCCGGCCGGTCTCGCCGAGGGCCTCGCTCGTCCAAGCCTCTCACCGCGCGATTCGCTCTGACGGAGTCGGATCCCCCGCAATCGCTCGAGTCCAGCTCCGGCCCGCTCCTCCGAGACCTCGCCGTAAGGATTTCCGGTCGTGATGCGTTATCGTTCGCCTGTTGTTCCGTCTCGACGGGCGTAATCACGTTGGGTGCCATTTGAATTCGCAGGAGAGCTTCGACCTTCCTTCGGATTACTTTGCTCAGCTCCCGCGCGACCTTCGCTTGGATGTAAGTACTAGTGATCGATGGCGAAAATTGCCTTATGCGGAGGGCCTCTGCTTTTCGGAACCGTGCACGAGATTTGTCGCTTCGTGATCAGCGCATTCTGGTCGAATTATGGAGGGGGCGGCGTGCATGGATATTGATTACTGTTACAAGGGGGTGTCACTGCGGCCGTGGGCTTTAGTTATAATTGCAAGTTACAACAAGCTTTGTCAAAGCTGTGCAATCATCCTGTTTCGCCCCCCAAAGTTTACGCATTTTCGTAAAACTGAAGGAGATGCCCGTTCTTGTTGATCATGATTTTGGGGATTAGGAAATGCGGCCGATTACTTTGAGTGGCCATGTGAATTGTAGGAGGCGCTATAATATGCCCTTGTTTTAATATTTGGATTGGTTTGAGTTTTTCATGTTGGATTTTTTTTTTGTGCATGTTGAAGCTGAATGATGCGGCTTTTGACCTTTCGAACGGCCCGGTTGTTGATGAGGTTAGTTGTTAAGCTCCAATTCCTGCTTTTTGTGATTCATTTGTTTCGGGCGTGTGGTTTCACTGATTGAGTGGAGTTCAGATTTTCTTAATTCTCTTTGGGAACTTGAAGAAGCTTGAAGAGAGATGGATTATATCAGATGCCTGTATGCTGATTGCTTTGATACAAACGTTAACAAGTTTAATGTTTTTTGCCCTTTTTCCAATGGCCAGTGTGGTGAAGAACTTGGAGAGATAATGTTAAATTTGGCGAAATCATGGGAGCAGGCTGATACATCGACATCTAGGACTTTGGCAAGCAAACTCCCTCTGCTAGAGAGCTCTTTGACTGATAATGCTAAATCAGGCATGAAGAAAACCCTGGCTTATTGATGCTTAATACATGCTTAAGGGTCTGAGGCTCATAATCATGCATTTGGTGATTTAGCATTGGGGAAGCGCTTATTATCTGCTGGAAGGAGGTTCCAGTCCATGGGACAGTATGGTCAAGGCGAACTTGACAAGGTATTTCGCAGAACTTGTGAACTCTCAGATTAGTAAAAGTCGTTATGCTCATGCTATGTGAGCTTGAATGATAACAAAAGGTACTGTGGGTTAAAAAGAGCAATTTTACTCTGCCAAAGAAGCAGAAACTGCACACTCGAAATTCAGATTGCCCTACACCATTTTAATCTGTGAATTAACTTTGTTGCATGTCGGAGTTAAACACTTTTAAAGCCAATTAGTTATCAAGAAGAGTTTCCTGATCAAATCATTGGAGTTAGCCCCCTACACTTTGAATGAGTATCTGAACCCAGTCATGAATGAACTCTTTTTCCTTGTTTTCTGAAACTACTATTTTTTTTTTGTCATTGACTCCTTCTGTGAAAGAACTGGTAGCACTTAAGATTAAACCATGAGTGATCACGCATAAGGACCCCTAATGATGTGAGCTTAGTTGTTTAGAGATATCTTTTCCACTTTGAATGTGGCATAACTACTGGATTCATATGAGGTGTGTAAACTGTTTCAAATTGTTGTTAGATTGCAAGGATAATGATTGCAACTGGAAAGCGTTTGGCTGTAACCCAAGTATCTGCCGCAACAGTTGAAGAACCTAAGAAGGAAGCCCGAACTTTTAAGGTTGGTTTTAGCTCTCTCCTTGTTGTGGTCTCAAGGACAAGCTTATTAACATAATGTGATCTATAACTGGTTCTTCGCATTTTTTCAAATGCAGTATGGAGAACTTCAGGTAGAAGTAACATCTGATAAAGCCAACATTGGGGCTGCTATTGGTTTTGCATTTGGGTAACTAATTCTTTTCATCACGAGTGGTATCTTTGCCTAATTATATTAGATTGAAGAGGATTAAATTGAAAACTACCATTTGAAATGCAGAATTCTTTCATGGCAACTAGCTCAAGGTGTTCAGAGCATCCCAGAGAGCTCTTTGCAGTATGCAAATGATAATGCTTTGCTGCTGGCCAAGGTTTCTGAGAACACCATCTTCAACCTTGTGTGGATGTCCTTTTGTGCTACATTGACTGAATACTGATACATGGAATTCTTTCAATGCAGTCTCTTAGGGGTGCTCTACTTGCGATGGGCTATTCATCAGCTGTCTTGTCTGCATTTGCATCCTTTGGTCTTCTTGTACTTGCAAGACAGCTAAAATCTGAGGATAAGTGAGATTGTCCTAGTTTTGTCTAAGTTTTGCTTGTGGATGACCATTGACTTGTGGAAGAGCGGAACTTGACTGAAAATGTATTACTATTGCGGGCATGAATACATTGGTAATTGATATGTACTGATAGAATATATCATTATGTACATAAACTTTTCTGGCATGGAGAATGCTTCTTGGCATGTTCCCTGTTGCCCCATAATTGGAAAGGCTGATTTGATTTATTGCATCTTGAAGCAGTTGTTGCTTTGTTCTCCCATCTCTTCCCTCCTACTGTTCCACCGGTATTATAAACTTTCAAAATTTGCATCTTATGATTTTTTTAATGAAAAAAAAAGCACCAGCAAAATATGCATCATTTCTTATTTGCTTTCAGCTTCAAAAAATGCAATGAGAGAAGGCATTAAGTTACAAAGTCCTCATTTGAAGAGGAGCCGATGTTACACCGAGAATGAAGAGGGAGGGAGAGATGTTTTGGCCACCAAGTGTGATAATCTTGACCTTTACCTCTTGATAGTTTAATAGTGATGTGTAATAAACTGGCTGAAACTATGCAAGCGAAGGTCCAAAAAAGTACCAAATGTTGGCTACTGACGAAGGGTTCCAAATTACATATCACCTCTGATTCTTTTACTAGTCAATGTGGGGATGATTCTATCAATTAACCACCAATCATCTACTCCTTTTGCTTTTGGGCTGGGCCATTACAATGGTAAATCTCTATTATAGGAATGCCTTTGGTGCCTTACTGCTTAAAAATCCGAAACAACTTGAGCACTAAAAGTTAGGATGCACCACCATAACTTCTATTTGATGTAATATCCTTGGACAAGAGGTTAGTTCTTGGGGAGTGTGCTTTTTTCCTTTTACATTGAATTCAAAATTGTTGATCCAACTTGATTGTTGATGATTTTTATCTCATTTTCGTGATATTTTTAGTGCTATTGCCTTTTACATTTGAGACACTTGAGTACCCTAGCAGTACATTTTGCAGTTCAAGGATCCAGCAGTAGGTCAGCTGAATCATTGTATTCAAATTTTATCATATATAAAAGTACGTCGATAACGAAGGTATTAGCCATTCGCTTATTGTGGATATTCTTGCCAATACCATTATGATGGGACAATATGAGAGGTGGTTTCAATTCATGTCTCTTCTGCGAGTTTTTGTGAATAGAACGCCAGAAGCAATTTGTAAGTATGGCATCTATCTATAGAAACATTTTTAGGCTAGGCTTGCTATTCTCCATGTTATGTCAGTCACATACTAATGCTCTGGATACATGGTATATAATCTTCAAGTGCAGGCTAATAGTACATTGTAGAATCCATTAAATTGCCACTCTTTTCTATTTGCTGATATAGTACGTGGACGTACTTGTTTTCTGGTTGACCTTATGGAGATTACATCGAAAACTCTGGCTGGGATCCAAGATCAGAATCTGACGAGGGGTACCTCCTGTTTCATTGTGGTTAATGGTATGGGTAATCAAGTTTATGGTTTTCTCTCCTTTGTTGCTGTCATTGGATAGGGGATTTAATTTAATGGACTCTCCTCATGATCAATCTTCAAATTGAATAAAGTTTACGAGTAGGGATGTTGTCACCATCTGATAGGGCAGGGGTTTGGTGTGTTCTTTGTTCAAAATTGTGGTTGTTCTAGCCCTCTTGCATAATAATTAATGGAGCAAACACTAGACCCATGGAATAAATTTGGCATTGGCGACTGCAGCTTCCTTGAGAATTCACCCTTCTTGGTTTTATTTCTGACCTCAGTGCTATCGTACTAATTAAATGGTCTTTGCTTACCTGATTAAGCAGGCGTTGAAAAATTAGAGTTGACAAATGCATTGTCTGCAAGCCGCGTTCAATTTCATTTTCTTTCTTTCTTTTTGGCTGATACGTGCGACGATGAGCTCATCAATATAAATCTGGAAACATTCTTTAAGCTAAAGTTTTCTGTGGTCTTTCGCTGACTCGTTGTACTTGTATTTTGCTTGTCTGATTCCATTCAAGAAGTGATTCTGTTTCTGCTGCGCTACATGTTTCTTTGACCTAGACACCGGGAATATCTGACACGAGCTGTGCATACAATATATAATGCTGGGTTTCTCTACCATTGTGACTTATGAGATTCATCATAAATGGTTACAAGATTCCACCAATGCTATAAACTAAACTGGTCAAATATTCTATGGGGTTTTATAAGTTCATTATACTGTCACAGACCATTAAGTCCTGCCACGCCCTCTTGCGGTCATCCAACTCAAGGTTTTGCAGTTTCAGGTATTAGTGCAAGCTCACTGTTTCAAAATCCCCGCCAGTTGATTTTTTCTGCTGACAGCTGCATCTTAAAGATTGATGACTGATCCAAGATTCCCGAATCTCTCAAGCAAACTATCGTCGGAACTGGTCTCACCATCTAAAAAATGCCGTAAGCAAGAAATACTTTTTTCCTTATTCTTTGCATACGTTAATTCGATATTTATGTTGGCAAGTAGGAAATGAGGAACACTCCCATCAGCCATCCCCTGTATCAACACCATGTACCGCTTTAGTCCTGGAGCTTCGCAAGATGGTGCTTCTTCATCAATGTGAGTTCAGCCCATTTTCGACTGTCTAGGGTGAGTCTGTTACCTCGTGATCTTGTTTGCTTCCTGTTTCCTCTTATTTTTTCCCCATCTAGCGGACAAATTGTACAAGAAAAGAAAGAATCCAAGCTAAAACCGAAGAGCACACTCTGTCGAATAGACCGTTTCCCTTCTTGTTGATACGTACATCATCTGTCCTTTGGGAGCTGACCCAAAACACTTGGCTTTTCGCAGCATCACAAGGTTGTCCACCACTTCAAAAATTAATAATTCGATAATCCAACAATAATATAGAGCTTTAATTAGTTGTATCAACTATAACGAAAGAGATGTGATTTAGTCATCGTATTTTTTTTTATAAGTCGAATAAAATATGCGGCATCTTGAAGTTGACTTTGAAATAGATAGAGATAAGGTAGAACAAATGCTTAAGAACACGCAAGCCACGGATTGCAACTCTTGTTTCTTTGTTTCTCTCTCTCTTTTTTTTCCCACTTGCAAATTCTAACTGTATCTCCTGAAACAACAATGATTTTTAATCACAACTAGATTCTGGGTGGATTGTGCTTTTATATGGATATTCCAAGATTCGGGTCGAGTATCAAAGCCGGGTGTCAGATCGCTAGTGCCATATTGAACACCCGATGTTCGAGTCCATCGCATCACGGCTAATTTTGCTAACGAGTCCCGGGGCACCTACCGTAATTCGCGATCTATAGCGGGAGAGAGTGGCCGTCGCTACGATTTGAACTCTTTTTACTGAAACCATACAGGGTCCATAAAATCGATTAGCAATTGTTCTGAAGTTATTCGAGGACATAACCAAGCTACTTGTGGTGAGAATGGCCTGTGCTCTTCTTTTGTAGGGTTGAATGTAAAGATGGCTTTTCTTATGACTCTTGGAGGAGGACGTACATGCAAAAATCAAGCTGAATCGAGTGAAGCAATAATCGTTTTCATTTTCCAGTTAGAGCATCAATTTTAATGAATGAATATTAGTAAAATAGATTAATATATACATACCGATATATATGTGTGTGTACATGACGACATTGCAAGAATGAATTTCAACACGTCCAAGGACTTCACAGACGTCTCAAAAGCTGAATAAAGCTAACGATTGCTATCAGCATTCGTCATCTCGCCGGTGGCCGTTTTCCATTTTTCTGAGCACTAACAAGAAAAAACAGAAAAACAAAGAGGAACGGCGACGGGCTTTACCGTCCCTGATGAGCATCGACGGCGACGGGGCGCGAGAGAGCACTTTCTAGGACAGGTTTCGCTGGCCCGGAGGTTGTCTTGTCGCCAGCAGACTAGCGTAGAAATTAGCTGTAAAAGAGACATGATATGGTACGTATTGCGAATCAATCGCTATCTTTGCGGTTCATCCTATACAGGAGGTGCGTTTGTTTTAAAATTTTATGGTGAAGTAGAGTTTTTTTCGAGGAAATCATTTTCGAGGAAAACAGGTTAGTTTTCATTTGTTGGGTAATTTAGGAAAATTAATTTCTTTCTTGTCACAAGAGAAAGTCGTTTTCTTTCGATCTAAGCTTATTTTTACTTAGAAAGAATTGTTCAAAAAGTCATAAACTTATTGCACATTTGCCAATTGAGCCTTAAACCCTTTTCACGTTTTGCCAGTTGAGTCCATATTGTCAATTTTGGCTAGAAGTCATTGACGTTGGCATCAATCGTTCTACGTGGCATGACTGATGCTGACCTGGATAAATTTTGATATGTTTATTATTTTATTATTTTCTTTTTCCTTTGTTTTTCACCTCTGGCCGGCAAGGTGGCAAGCCACGGGTGAGGGGTCCGGGTGAGGGCGTGATGGCTGAGTGTGGATGGCGAGGTGTAAAAAAAAATTAAAAGAAAAGAAAAAGATAAAATATAATAAAATATAATAAATATTAAAAAAATATTAAAATTTATTCACGTCAGTACTGTTTATAGCACGCAGCAAAAATAGAATTTTGACCAAGATCCCACGAGCAGAAGTACACAACATCATGTGTATATTCCGCATCAAGATTCTAGTCCGGTTTATCCACGTCATCGGTACAAACACAAACAAGAATGGGCAACGAAAAATTGAAAAAGTCTTCTCCCTGTATGCCCTATATAAACCGACACAACCATAACCAGACAGTCCCTAAATCTTATCTCCATCTCTCTTTATCTCTGAAACACCACACCTTCATTTTCACTTCGAAACACAGCTCCATCGTTCGAAACCCCAAACCCTTCAACCATGGCGTTCAAATGCTCCGCCTCGGACCTCGCCTCGCTCACCAACTCCACGGCCGTCAACCCCAGCGATGCCCTCATGGCCACCTTCCTTTGCGGCCGCCTCGACGCCATCTCCAACCAGTTCGTCGACACTGCCCACGCGGTCGACACCACCTACCTCCTCTTCTCCGCCTACCTCGTCTTCTCCATGCAGCTCGGCTTCGCCATGCTTTGTGCTGGCTCTGTCCGTGCCAAGAACACCATGAACATCATGCTCACCAACGTCCTCGACGCTGCCGCCGGTGGCCTCTCCTACTACCTCTTCGGCTTCGCCTTCGCCTTCGGCGCCCCCTCCAATGGCTTCATCGGCCGCCACTTCTTCGGCCTCAAGGAGATCCCCTCCGACTCCTTCGACTACGGCTTCTTCCTCTACCAATGGGCCTTCGCCATTGCCGCCGCTGGCGTCACCAGCGGGTCCATCGCCGAGAGGACCCAGTTCGTGGCCTACCTCATATACTCCACCTTCTTGACGGGCTTCGTCTACCCGATAGCCTCTCATTGGCTATGGTCCGTCGATGGTTGGGCCAGCCCATCCCGGACCGACGGCAACCTCTTATTCGGGTCCGGCGCCATCGACTTTGCCGGGTCGGGCGTGGTCCACTTGGTGGGGGGGATAGCTGGTTTGTGGGGAGCCCTCATCGAGGGCCCGCGCATCGGCCGGTTCGACTACGCCGGGCGGGTCGTGGCCTTGCGGGGTCACAGCGCGTCCCTCGTGGTCCTCGGCTCCTTCTTGTTGTGGTTCGGGTGGTACGGGTTCAACCCGGGCTCGTTCATCACCATCCTGAAGGCTTACAACACCAGCGGCGGATACTACGGCCAGTGGAGCGCGGTGGGGCGGACGGCCGTCACGACCACGCTTGCCGGCTCCACCGCGGCCCTCACCACGCTGTTCGGCAAGCGGCTGCTGGTGGGCCACTGGAACGTCATCGACGTGTGCAACGGCCTGCTCGGCGGGTTCGCCGCCATCACGTCCGGGTGCTCCGTGGTGGAGCCGTGTGCCGCGATCGTGTGCGGGTTCGTGTCCGCGTGGGTGCTCATCGGCTTCAACAAGCTGGCGGAGCTGGCCAAGTACGACGACCCACTCGAGGCGGCCCAGCTCCACGGGGGCTGCGGCGCCTGGGGGCTGATCTTCACGGGCCTCTTCGCGAAGCAGCGGTACGTGGACGAGGTGTACGGCGGGACGGGGCGGAAGTACGGGTGGCTCATGGGCGGCGACGGGCGGCTGCTGGCGGCGCAGGTCGTGGAGGTCCTGGTAATCGTGGGGTGGGTGACGGCGACGATGGGACCGCTCTTCTACGGGCTCCACCGGCTGAGGCTGCTGAGGGTGTCCGGCGAGGACGAGAAGGAGGGCATGGATCTGACGAGGCACGGCGGGCTCGCCTACGTCTACCACGACGGGGACAACCAGCTGATCGACGCCGCCGCCCCCAGCGTGAAGAGGGTGGGGCCCAACAATCAGAGCCCCGTCCCGAACGCCGATGATCAGGCCAGCACGCCAGCCGTCTGATGATGATCATCCTTCTCGCGTGGGGAGTGGGCCCACGTGCTGCGCAGGATTTGGATGGCTGCGATTCGCTGTCATAGATATTAGGGGTGCCGTCCAGAACACGAGGGGGGTTCGCATGTATTTACACCATTTTGTCGTCATCCCTCTCTCTCTCTCTCGTGTCCTTTTCTTATCTTAGAAAGATAATCCCCAAATCGAGAAGAAATAATAATATAAAAAGAAATGGGTGAGCATAAGCTATTTATCCGAGCTAGGTTGTAATTTTAATGTGTAAGATATATCGAAAATCAGTGTTGTCGAATGTCTTTTTCTTTGGCGGGGGCGGGTGCGAAATTTTTATGCTATGATGCTTGTTGTGCATTCTTCTTGCTTTTTGCTTCATTTCTTGGAATTTTGTGGATGTGAAAGAAGAGGGGTTTGCGCTCAAATTGGATGGAGAAGAGAGAGATGTCGATGACCTTCCTCTTCTTTGGCCATGTTCCTTCTCCATACTTTGATTTTGGTGTCCCTAGCAGCTCCTTTTTGAGATGTTTCCAAAATGACCATCGTGGTCGAAATCACCGGAATACGAGCTCACGGGCACACACAGATCTCGACAAGGACCGTTCGAAGAGATTCCGAACATGGGAGCACGTTCGCGTTGAGGGGGAGGGGGGTCTTCACAGGACGAATGCGTCGGCATGTCTCGAATATGAACACCCTTTCGATGTCGAACATCGAAAAGATCACGTCACATATGAATGATCGATTCCTCATATGTTCTTGCGATAGGCACCCCCTCTTGACTAACACGATGCGGGAGTAGTTTCTTGCTGTGATGAGTTACTAGGCCAATGAAGTGAAGTCTCGACATCAAAGATATGGTTGGTTTAACTCGAGTTACCCGTTTATCTTATTGCGCCGCTTGATCCCTTTTACTGCTTATCTAGCATTTTTCTCATTCGAATGTGCCGTGTGCGTGCAAAGTGCCCGCGCGATGCAAGTACACTGCGAAAGCGCTACACGAAATCGAGAGGCAGGTTTCATCATGTGATCCGGAGATAAGGATCGTCAAATGTGTTGGATCAACCGTGATTTAAGTTTCTAACTATGGTCGAACTTACAATGATATGGTATGCTTTAAATGACTTCTTATTGCATTTACATATAAATTCATTTATTATTTTTCGTAAATTTCCAGACTTTCAATGCCATTCATAATTTAAGCAAGAAAATCAATAACTTATTTTCTTGGAAAAAAGAAAAGAAAATCAAAACAGGTCCACTCTTGCTTTTGCCTTTTCTTATCCATAAAGGAATTCTTTTTTATTTTGGTAATTTTCTGTTTAACTTTTATTTTGTACTGCCAGTATTAATAATAAACGTGTGCCATTTCTACATATACACCAACCACAAAAAATTAGGAAAATCCATAAACGTAGAATATAAGTATTTCAAGTCACGAAAACTCCCATAATTTAAAAAATATATATAATTATCATTTTTTTGCCCATATAAACTGTGGAAATTTCCACGTAATAACCTCCAAAGTGGTCGAGTGGGCATCTGTCCGCCACGTGTAGTCTCGTGAGTGGCTGTGACGAGATTCTACGTGACCGCCTCGACCCAATCAACCGCCTCATGCTTCCTTATGTATGAAGCGCTTGCATGCTGCATGCAGAAGGTCATTTCATCTCGCTTATTCACTGTTTCATTGATCAAAATCGCGAACGAAATTCGCGAAAAGAAGAAGAAAGAATTAATGGAGCTGAAAAGAAAAAAAAAAAAGAGAAGCATTTCGCGATTCTTCTTCGACAGCACGAACAAGATCAACAGGCTCCAATCCGGCGTACCTCGAGGCCTAGGAGGAGATCATGGCGCTGAAGGAGTCGAGGTGGACCATCAACGAGATGCTCAGGCAGGTGCGAGAAGAGCTTGAGATGGTCGACAAGATTGGCGACCTCAGGAAGTGCGAGCGGAAGCTCCTGGAGGCCGACGAGAGGACAGTGATCGATGGGCTGGAGCAGCTGCTCGAGAGGACCCGGGCGCAGATGAGGAAGCTGGAGAGGGTAAGCGACCGCACGTTCGAGAAGCGCAAGAAGCTCAAGGCCAGGGCCGTGAAGGAGGCCGACTTCGAGAGGGATTGCCACAAGGGGGATTCGTCGTTGTCGATCGTGGTGATGAATAAAAGGTGGACGACGTGGTGGCGGTGGACAAAGATGATGGAGCTGCTTAGGCCATTTCGCCGCTCGACATGCAAGATCGGCGACGAGGTGGAGGTTGGGTTGTCGGTGTTGGAGTTGGCGAATACTTCGGGGACCCTTGTTTCTCACACCGGGCACGCCCACGCGTGCGGAATGCGGGGGTTCGGGGGCAGCGCCCTTGACACGGGTGCCTCGCTGCCCGGTCAGTGGGCGGGGGTTCGGGGGTAGCGTCCCCTGACGGGGGTTCCGCTGCCCGGTCAGCGGACGGCTGTCCCGCTCGCCGATGAGCGGGCGAGGGCTCGGGGGCAGCGCCCCCGAAACCTCAACGGGTTTGGGCTGGCCCGTATGGTGCGAAATTAAAAGATTTTATATATGTTTAGGTTTTTGGCCCGTTTGGGCATATATATATTTTGCTCATTTTTCTGATCATTGTAACGAGTTGAGTGGCTGTAAATCGAAAATATAGTGAAATCTCTTTGCAGGACGTAGCCTTATTCGAGGGTGAACCTGGGTAAATTCGTGCATCGTCTATTTTTCTCTGATTTCTGCGTGATCGTTCTGTTTCGGTTCTCGATACATCCCTTCAGTCGGAGGCGATCAAAGAGGCGGCTGCGAAGCTCAAAGTGAAGATCGACAATGACGGCGGCGATGTAATCGCGGAGGCGATGTCGAGGTCCAAGGTGAAGGCGTTCGAGGATGGCGGCATGGAGAAGAAGTCGGGGGCAAAGATTAAAGTGGGTGCGAAGTCAAATGCAATGAAGATGAAGGCAGTGAGGTGATGATGGGTAGGGGTGATTGGTTTCCGGTCCGGTTCCAATCCAGTCCAATGGAAGCAGTCATTCAGGATTTAGTTCACATTTTACTAATTTTTTTAAAAAATAAAAAAATAAAAATATATATATATAGTCAGTCTAGTCTAGTCGGTCCAGTTTTTCCTTGGTACCAGGAACCAGACTAACTGGTTGGTTTGATCCGATCCAGGCGGTTCCTGGTTTGGGCGGTCCATTTTGCACACCCTAACGATGGAGGAGTAAAGACTTGAAGAAACACGAATTTAGTCGGATTTTATTTTTTTTAATTTCTTTATGGTCAGTGTGTTCATTGCATGAATTGGACTCGGAAGATATTATGGAAAAAGGGTCTAATCTAGTATTGCAATTGCGACATAAATAAAATTTGAGCTAGGCACTATAATTTTGGCTCGTTTGTTTAGTGGAAAATGACAATATTTTTCAGTATTTTACTTAAACTTGAAAATGAATTATAAAATATTTTCCGCCGTTTAGTATTATTAATCCAATTTGATTTTCCTAGAGAAAATTACCAACATTTGAACTTTTTTAATTTTTTTTCTTTCCTTTTCTTTTTATTTCTTCCTTGGAAAATCACCGGCCTCAAGCGAGGGAAAAGCTCGCCTCGTAAGGCCGAGGAAGAAGCGAAAAGAATGGTGTCAAAATTGACATAAGAATAAGGGCTGAAGTATTGAAGAACGAGCTGACGTTTATGATTGAAAATGGTATAGTACACACCCGCCAAAGAAAGCTCCTATTTGGTTTGCATCAACAAAGGGCGAGAGATCGAGAACAGCGAAAACAGGGAGAGGAAGAGGGAGAGGGAGAGGGAGAGCCGGGAGAGGGAGAGGGAGAGGGAGAGCCAGCAGAGGGAGAGCAGGGAGAGGGGCTTTCGGGCATTTATGGTTTTATGGTTTTCCGGAGGAATTTTTGCGTTTATAACTCCGACTCGAAAGAAAAACCTAGTTCCTAGTTTGGGCAGTCCGTTTTACACACTCTGATAATGAAGGGAGTAAAGACTTGAAGAAACACGAATTTAGTCAGATTTTATTTTTTTAATTTCTTTATGGTCAGTGTGTTCTTTGTACGAATTGGACTTAGAAGATATTATGGAAAGAGGTTTTAATCTAGTATTGCAAGCTTCTTTTTTTACTTACGACATAAATAAAATTTGAGCTAGACACTATAATTTTGGCTCATTTATTTTGTGGAAAATAACAATATTTTCTAGTATTTTGCTTAAACTTGAAAATGAAATAGATTATATTTTCCTCAGTTTGGTTTTATTAATCTAATTGGATTTTCCTAGAGAAAATTTCCAAAATTTGAATTTTTTTCATTTTTTTCTTTCCTTTTTCTTTTTGCTTCTTCCTTGGCCAATCACCGGCCACAGGCGAGAGACACGCTTGCCCAAGGCTTGTGAGGCCAAGGAATAAACAAAAAGAATGGTGTCGAAATCGAAATGAGAATTAGGGTCGAAGTATTGAAAAATGAGTTGATGGTTATGGTCAAAAAAGGCATAGTACACCCCGCTGAAGAAAGCTCCTATTTGGTTTCGATCCATAAAGGGCGAGAGATCGAGAACAGTGAGTATAGGGAGAGAGAGAGGGCGAGGGAGAGGGAGAGGAAGAGCAGGGAGAGGGGCTTTCGGGCATTTAGGGTTTTAGGGTTTTGCGGAAGAATTTTTTGGTTTATAACTTCGAGCCGAAAGAAAAATCCGGTTTTCGATTTGAGCAGTCCATTTTGCACACCCTAACGATGGAGGGAGTAAAGACTTGAAGTAACACATTTTTAGTCGGATTTTATTTTTTTAATTTCTTTATGATTAGTGTATTCTTTGCATGAATTGGACTTAGAAGATATTATAGAAAGATGGTCTAATATGATATTGCAAGCTTCTTTTTTTATTTGGGACATAAATAAAATTTGAGCTAGGCACTATAATTTTGGCTTGTTTATTTCGTGGAAAATGACAATATTTTCTAGTGTTTTGGTTAAAATTGAAAATGAAATAGAAAATATTTTCCGTCGTTTGGTATTATTAGTCTAATTTGATTTTCCTAGAAAAATCTACCAAAATTCAATTTTTTAATTTTTTTCTTTTCTTTTCTTTTTGCTTCTTCCTTGGCCGATCACTGGCCATAGGCAAGGGACACGCTCGCCTAAGGCCGGTGAGGCCAAGGAAAAAGAAAAAAGAATGGTGTCGAAATCGAAATGAGAATTAGGGCCAAAGTATTGAAGAATGAGCTGACGATTGTGGTTGAAAAAGGTATAGTATACTCTGCTGAAGAAAGCTCCTACTTGGTTCGGATCCATAAAGGGCTAGAGATCATGAACAACAAGTATAGGGAGAGAGAGAGGGCAAGGGAGAGGGAGAGCAAGGAGAGCGGCTTTCGGGCATTTAGGGTTTTAGGGTTTTGTGGAAGAATTTTTGGGTTTATAACTTCGACACGAAAGAAAAACTAGACTCGTGATTTGGGCGATCCGTTTTGCATACCCTAACGATGGAGGGAGTAAAAACTTGAAGAAAAATATATTTAGTCAGATTTTATATTTTAATTTCTTTATGATTAGTGTGTTCTTTGTATGAGTTGGACTGGGAAGATATTATGGAAAGAAGGTCTAATATGGCATTGCAAGCTTCTTTTTTTTATTTGGGAGATAAATATAATTTGAAATAGGCACTATAATTTTGGCTTGTTTATTTCGTGGAAAATCACAATCTTTTCTAGTGTTTTGCTTAAACATGAAAATGAAATAGAAAATATTTTCCGCCGTTTGGTATTATTAATCTAATTTGATTTTCCTAGAAAAAATTACCAAAATTCGATTTTTTTTATTTTTTTCTTTCCTTTTCTTTTTGCTTCTTCCTTGGTCGATCACCGGCCACAGGCGAGGGTCACGCTCGCCCAAGGTCGGTGAGGCCAAGGAACATGCAAAAAGAATGGTGTCGAAATCGAAATGAGAATTAGGGTCGAAGTATTAAAGAATGAGCTGACAGTTGTGGTCGAAAAAAATGTAGTACATCCCGTTGAAGAAAGCTCCTATTTGGTTTGGATCCATAAAGGGCGAGAGATCGAGAACAGTGAGTACAGGGAGAGAGAGAGAGGGCGAGGGCGAGGGCGAGGGAGAGGGAGAGGGAGAGCAGGGAGAGGGAATTTCAGCCATTTAAGGTTTTAGGGTTTTGCAGAAGAAGTTTTGGATTTATAACTTCGACCCGAAAGAAAAACCCGGTTCCTGATTTGGGTGGTCCGTTTTGCATACCCTAACAATGGAGGGTGTAAAGACTTGAACAAATACGTATTTAGTCGGATTTTATTTTTTTTAATTTCTTTATGATTAGTGTGTTCTTTGTATGAGTTGGACTTAGAAAATATTATGGAAAGAGGGTCTAATATGGTATTGCAAACCTCTTTTTTTATTTGGGACAAAACTAAAATTTGAGCTAGGCACTATAATTTTGGCTCGTTTATTTCGTGGAAAATGACAATATTTTCTAGCGTTTTTTTGTAAACTTGAAAATGAGATAGAAAATATTTTCCGCCGTTTGGTATTATTAATCTAATTTGATTTTCCTTGAAAAAATTACCAAAATTCGATATTTTTTTCATTTTTTTCTTTCCTTTTCTTTTTGCTTCTTCCTTGGCCAATTAACTGGCACAGGCGAGGGACACGCTCGCCCAAGGCCGTTGAGGACAAGGAACAAGCAAAAAGAATGGTGTCGAAATTGAAACGATAATTAGGGTCGAAATATTAAAGAATGAGCTGACGGTTGTGGTCGAAAAAGGTGTAGTACACCCTGCTGAAGAAAGCTCCTATTTGGTTCGGTTCCATAGAGGGCGAGAGATCGAGAAGAGTGAGTAGAGGGCAAGAGCGAGGGCGAAGGCGCGGGCGCGGGCGAGGGCGAGGGAGAGGGAGAGGGAGAGCAAGGAGAGGGGATTTCGGCCATTTAAGGCTTTAGGGTTTTGCGGATCAAGTTTTGGATTTATAACTTCGACTCGAAAGAAAAACGTTGTTCCTAATTTGGGCGATCCGTTTTGCACACCCTAACAATGGAGGGTGTAAAGACTTGAACAAACACGTATTTAGTCGGATTTTATTTTTTTTTAATTTCTTTATGATTAGTGTGTTTTTTGTATGAGTTGGACTTGGAAGATATTATGGAAAGAGGGTCTAATATGGTTTTGCAAGTTTCTTTTTTTATTTGGGACATAAATAAAATTTGAGTTAGGCACTATAATTTTGGCTCGTTTATTTCGTGAAAAATCACAATATTTTCTAGTGTTTTGCATAAACTTGAAAATGAAATAGAAAATATTTTCCGCAGTTTGGTATTATTAATCTAATTTGATTTTCCTTGAAAAAATTACCAAAATTCGATTTTTTTTTCATTTTTTTCTTTCCTTTTCTTTTTGCTTCTTCCTTGGCCGATCACCGACCACAGGCGAGGGACAAGCTCGCCCAAGGCCGTTGAGGCCAAGGAACAAGCAAAAAGAATGGTGTCAAAATCGAAATGGGGATTAGGGTCAAAGTATTGAGTAATGAGCTGACAGTTATGGTCGAAAAGGTGTAGTACTTCCTGCTCAAGAAAGCTCCTATTTGGTTCGGATCCATGAAGGGCGAGAGATCGAGAACAGCGAGTATAGGGAGAGAGAGAGGGCGATGGCGTGGGCGAGGACGAGGGCGTGGGCGAGGGCGAGGAGAGGGGATTTCAGCCATTTAAGGTTTTAGGGTTTTGCGGAAGAACATTTGGGTTTATAACTTTGACTCGAAAGAAAAACTCGGTTCCTGATTCTGGCGGTCCATTTTGCACACCCTAACAATGGAGGGTGTAAAGACTTGAAGAAACACATGTTTAGTCGGATTTTATTTTTTTAATTTCTTTATGATTAGTGTGTTCTTTGTATGAGTTAGACTTAGAAGATATTATGGAAAGAGGGTCTAATATTGTATTGCAAGCTTCTTTTTTTATTTGGGACATAAATAAAATTTGAGCTAAGCACTATAATTTTGGCTCGTTTATTTCATGGAAAATGACAATATTTTCTAGCGTTTTCTTAAACTTGAAAATGAAATAGAAAAAATTTTCCGCCGTTTGGTATTATTAATCTCATTTGATTTTCCTTGAAAAAATTACCAAAATTCGATATTTTTTTCATGTTTTATTTCCTTTTCTTTTTGCTTTTTCCTTGGCCGATCACCAGCCACCGGCGAGGGACATGCTCGCCCAAGGCCGTTGAGGACAAGGAACAAGCAAAAAGAATGGTGTCGAAATCGAAATGATAATTAGGGTCGAAGTATTGAAAAATGAGCTGACGGTTGTGGTCGAAAAATGTGTAGTACATCCTGTTGAAGAAAGCTCCTATTTGGTTCGGTTCCATAGAGGGCAAGAGATCGAGAAGAGCGATTATAGGGAGAGAGAGAGGGTCAGGGCGAGGGCGAGGGCGAAGGCGTGGGTGAGGGCTAGGGAGAGGGAGAGGGAGAGCAAGGAGAGGGGATTTCGGCCATTTAAGGCTTTAGGGTTTTGTGAAAGAAGTTTTGGGTTTATAACTTTGACCTGAAAGAAAAATCCGGTTCCTGATTTGGGCAGTCCGTTTTGCACACCCTAACAATGGAGGGTGTAAAGACTTGAACAAACACGTATTTAGTCGAATTTTATTTTTTTTTAAATTCTTTATGATTAGTGTGCTCTTTGTATGAGTTGGACTTAAAAGATATTATGGAAAGAGGGTCTAATATTGTATTGCAAGCTTCTTTTTTTATTTGGGACATAAATAAAATTTGACCTACGCACTGTAATTTTGGCTCGTTTATTTCGTTGAAAATCACAATATTTTCTAGTGTTTTGCTTAAACTTGAAAATGAAATAGAAAATATTTTCCACCGTTTGGTATTATTAATTTAATTTGATTTTTCTTGAAAAAATTACCAAAATTCGTTTTTTTTTTCATTTTTTTTCTTTCCTCTTCTTTTTGCTTCTTCCTTGCCGGATAATCGGCCACAGGCGAGGCACATGCTCGACCAAGGCCGTTGAGGCCAAGGAACAAGCAAAAACAATGGTGTCAAAATCGAACTGAGAATCAGGGTCGAAGTATTGAAGAATGAGCTGACGGTTGTGGCCGAAAAAGGTGTAGTACATCTTGCTGAAGAAAGCTCCTATTTGGTTCGGATCCATGAAGGGCGAGAGATCGAGAGGAGCGAGTATAGGGAGAGAGCAGTCGAGGGCGAGGGCGAGGGCGAGGGCGAGGGAGAGGGACAGCAGGGAGAGGGGGTTTCGGCCATTTAAGGTTTTAGGGTTTTGCAGAAGAAGTTTTGGGTTTATAACTTCGATCCGAAAGAAAAACCCGCTTCGTGACTTGGGCGGTCCGTTTTGCACATCCTAACAATGGACGGTGTAAAGACTTGAAAAAACACGTGTTTAGTCGGATTTTATTTTTTTTTAATTTCTTTATGATTAGTGTGTTCTTTGTATGAGTTGGACTTAGAAGATATTATGGAAAGAGGGTCTAATATGGTATTGCAAGCTTCTTGTTTGGGACATAAATAAAATTTGAGCTAGGCACAATAATTTTGACTCATTTATTTCGTAGAAAATGACAATATTTTCTAGCGTTTTTCTTAAACTTGAAAATGAAATAGAAAATATTTTCCGCCATTTGGTATTATTAATCTAATTTGATTTTCCTTGAAAAAATTACCAAAATTCGATATTTTTTTCATTTCTTTTCTTGCCTTGTCTTTTTGCTTCTTCCTTGGCCGATCACAGGCTACAGGCGAGGGACATGCTCGCCCAAGACCGTTGAGGACAAGGAATAAGCAAAAAGACTGGTGTTGAAATCGAAATGATAATTAGGGTCGAAGTATTGAAGAATAAGCAGACGGTTGTGATCGAAAAAGGTGTAGTACATCCCGCTGAAGAAAGCTCCTATTTGATTCGGTTCCATGGAGGGCGAGAGATCAAGAAAAGCGAATATAGGGAGAGAGAGAGGACGAGGGCAAGGGCGAGGGAGAGGGAGAGGGAGAGCAGGGAGAGGGGATTTCGGCCATTTAAGGTTTTAGGATTTTGCGGAAGAAGTTTTGGGTTTATAACTTTGACCCGAAAAAAAAACCCGATTCTTGATTTGGGCGGTCCATTTTGCACACCCTAACAATGGAGGGAGTAAAGACTTGAAGAAACATGTATTTAGTCAGATTTTATTTTTTAAATTTCTTTATGATTAGTGTGTTCTTTGTATGAGTTGGACTTAGAAGATATTATGGAAAGAGGGTCTAATATGGTATTGCGAGCTTCTTTTTTTATTTGGGACAGAAATCAAATTTGAGCTAGGCACTATAATTTGGGCTCATTTATTTCGTGGAAAATGACAATATTTTCTAGCATTTTTCTTAAACTTGAAAATGAAATAGGAAATATTTTTCGCAATTTGGTATTATTAATCTAATTTGATTTTCCTAGAAAAAATTACCAATTCGATTTTTTTCATTATTTTTTCTTTCCTTTTCTTTTTGCTTCTTCCTTGGTCGATCACCGGCCATAGGCGAGGGACATGCTCGCCCAAGGCCGATGAAGCCAAGGAAAAAGCAAAAAGAATGGTGTCGAAATTGAAATGAGAATTGTGGCCGAAGTATTGAAGAATGAGTTGACGGTTGTAGTCGACAAAGGTATAGTACACCTTGCTAAAGAAAGCTTCTATTTGGTTTGGATCCATAAAGGGCGAGAGATCGAGAACAACGAGTATTGGGAGAGAGAGAGGGCGAGGGAGAGGGAGAGGGAGAGCAGGGAGAGAGGCTTTCGGGCATTTAGGATTTTAGGGTTTTGCGGAAGAATTTTTGGGTTTATAACATCGACCGGAAAGAAAAACCTGATTCGTGATTTGTGCGGTCCGTTTTGCATACCCTAACGATGGAGGGAGTAAAGACTTGAAGAAAAATGTATTTAGTCAGATTTTATTTTTAATTTTTTTATGATTAGTGTGTTTTTTGTATGAGTTGGACTTAGAAGATATTATGGAAAGAGGGTCTAATATGGTTTTGCAAGTTTCTTTTTTTATTTGGGACATAAATAAAATTTGAGTTAGACACTATAATTTTGGCTTGTTTATTTCGTGAAAAATCACAATATTTTCTAGTGTTTTGCTTAAACTTGAAAATGAAATAGAAAATATTTTCCGCCGTTTGGTATTATTAATCTAATTTGATTTTCCTTGAAAAAATTACCAAAATTCGATTTTTTTTTCATTTTTTTCTTTCCTTTTCTTTTTGCTTCTTCCTTGGCCGATCACCGACCACAGGCGAGGGACAAGCTCGCCCAAGGCCGTTGAGGACGAGGAACAAGCAAAAAGAATGGTGTCAAAATCGAAATGGGGATTAGGGTTAAAGTATTGAGTAATGAGCTGACAGTTATGGTCGAAAAAGGTGTAGTACTTCCTGCTCAAGAAAGCTCCTATTTGGTTCGGATCCATGAAGGGCGAGAGATCGAGAACAGCGAGTATAGGGAGAGAGAGAGCGCGAGGGCGTGGGCGAGGGCGAGGAAGAGGGAGAGGGAGAGGGAGAGCAGGGAGAGGAGATTTTGGCCATTTAAAGTTTTAGAGTTTTGCGGAAGGAGTTTTGGGTTTATAACTTTCACTAAAGAAAGCTCCTATTTGGTTCACATCCATAAAGGGCGAGATCGAGAACAACGAGTATTAGGAGAAAGGGAGGGCGAGGGAGAGGGAGAGGGAGAGCGGGAGAGAGGCTTTCGGGCATTTAGGGTTTTAGGGTTTTGCGGAAGAATTTTTGGGTTTATTACTTCGACCGGAAAGAAAAACCCGATTCGTGATTTGGGGCGGTCCGTTTTGTATACTCTAACGATGGAGGGAGTAAAGACTTGAAGAAAAATGTATTTAGTCAGATTTTATTTTTTAATTTCTTTATAATTAGTGTGTTCTTTGTATGAGTTGGACTTGGAAGATATTATGCAAAGAGGGTCTAATATGCTATTACAAGCTTCTTTTTTTATTTGGGACATAAATAAAATTTGAGCTAGGCACTATAATTTTGGCTCGTTTATTTCATGGAAAATGGTAATATTTTCTAGTTTTTTTGCTTAAACTTGAAAATGAAATTGAAAATATTTTCCGCCGTTTGGTATTATTAATCTAATTTGATTTTCCTTGAAAAAATTACCAAAATTCGATATTTTTTTCATTTTTTTTCTTTTCTTTTCTTTTTGCTTTTTCCTTGGCCGATCACTGGCCGCAGGCGAGGGACACACTCGCCCAAGGCCGGTGAGGCCAAGGAACAAGCAAAAAGAATGGTGTCGAAATTGAAATGAGAATTAGGGTCGAAGTATTGAAGAATGAGCTGATAGTTGTGGTCGAAAAAGGTATAGTACATCCTGCTGAAGAAAGCTCCTATTTGGTTCGAATCCATAAAGGGCAAGAGATCTAGAAAAGTGAATATAGGGAGAGAGGGAGAGGGCGAGGGCGAGGAAGAGGGAGCGTAGGGAGAGAGGGTTTGGGCCATTTAAGGTTTTAGGGTTTTGCGGAAGAATTTTTGGTTTTATAACTTCGACCCGAAAGAAAAACTTGATTCCTGATTTCGACGATCCGTTTTGCACATCCTAACAATGGAGGCAGTAAAGACTTGAAGAAACACGTATTTAGTCGGATTTTATTTTTTTAATTTCTTTATGATTAGTGTGTTCTTTGTATGAGTTGGACTTAGAAAATATTACGGAAAGAGGGTCTAACATGGTATTGCAAGCTTCTTTTTTTATTTGGGACATAAGTAAAATTTGAGCTAGGCACTATACTTTTGGCTCGTTTATTTCGTTGAAAATGACAATATTTTATAGTGTTTTTCTTAAACTTGAAAATGAAATAGAAATATTTTCCGCCGTTTGGTATTATTAATCTAATTTGATTTTCCTTGAAAAAATTACCAAAATTCGATTTTTTTTCATTTTTTTTCTTTCCTTTTCTTTTTGCTTCTTCCTTGGCCGATCACCGGCCACAGTCAAGGGACAAGCTCGCCCAAGGCTTGTGAGGCCGAGAAAGAAGCAAAAAGAATGGTGTTGAAATCGACATGAGAATTAGGGCCGAAGTATTGAAGAATGAGCTACGGTTGTGGTCGAAAATGGTATAGTACACTTCGCCGAAGAAAGCTCCTAATTGGTTTGGATCCATAGAGGGCGAGAGATCGAGAACAGCGAGAGGAACAAGAAGAGGTAGAGGGAGAGTGAGAGCAAGGAGAGGGAGAGGGAAAGTTGGGGGAGGGGCTTTCAGGCATTTAGGGTTTCAAGGTTTTGCAGAGAAATTTTTGGGTTTATAGCCCGGCCCAAAAGAAAAACTCGGTTTTTGGTTTGGATTGTCCGTTTTACACACCCTAACGATGGAGGGAGTAAAGACTTGTAGAAACATGAATTTAGTCTAATTTTATTTTTTAAATTTCTTTATGGTCAATGTGTTCTTTGTATGAATTGGACTTGGAAAATATTATGGAAAGAGGGTCTAATTTGGTATTGCAGGCTTCTTGTTTAATTTGGGACATAAATAAAATTTGAGCTAGGCACTATAATTTTGGCTTGTTTGTTTCATGGAAAATGACAATATTTTCCAGTATTTTGCTTAAACTTGAAAATGAAATAGAAAATATTTTGCTAACTAATGTATGTATTGTTTGAGTAGTACTAAGCGATATATGCACAAGCCAAGATGCAGATGTTGGTCATAAATAGCACCAAATTATTCGAATATGAGGAGTGTTTTGCCATTGTCTAGAAAGCACTATTTATATATAAGGTGAACAAGACATTGGATAGTTGAAGATGTCTACAAGCTGGAAGGATCTTTAGATAAGGTAAACATCTGGAAGGACCTTGTTCGAGGGTGAACAAGTCGAGAAGAACGGGGATGTTCGTGATGGCTTGGAGGTACAAAGATCGGGTGAATGGTTGGATGGACTTGGTGATAGTGAACAAGTCTAGAATGAGGATGTTTGGTAAAGCTTGGAAGGACCGCGAAGATGAACAGCTTGGTAGAGTCGAAATTATCGATAAACTTGAATGGACCAGAAAGATCAGCATTGATATCGGGTGAGAGCAGCTGTCTCATATGGATGAGGTGAAGATTGTGATGATTTTTAAGGACTAGGTAATATCCATGGTGTGATTCATTGAGAGAAAATCGTAAGATGTCCTTGTACGTTTAGTAGCTAATAGCACCAACGGACCTAAAGATCAGCTGGCCGATGATGTTTATATCAAGGTTGAGACATCGTGTCATTGGTGATGTTTGAATATTCATGTGAGGATGTTCGAGATTATAGCTATTACAAAGGCTTGGAATTCGGAGAAAGATTACCAAAGTTGATCAGGAGTAGCTGTGGCATTTATGAGCAAGTCTGACAAAAGGACACTGATACTGTTCTGGAACAACCACCATTAGAGAGCCGTTCTGACGATCTTTAGCAACGCTTAGCTGCTGGCAACGGTCTATCGTTGGCAATGGCTAGAACCATCAGATACTTGAGGATTTCGATGGGCAGCGATCATATGAAGATGGTCGGCTATATATTGAGTCCAAGAAAAGTAATTAGGTGGGGTGGAACCAAACAGGATGAGTCTTGTGCTTTAAGTCTTTTTCTTTGCTCTGTTTTTGTTATTAGTTGTTGTTTCCTGATCTCAATGTCTGTGTGATGCTACTATTTGTAATAAGTGATAAGAGAAAGTGTACCAAATGTAATAGCAATACGTGAATTCTGACAGTGTGATCTATTGGAAAGGCGTTACTTGCTGATTATAATTTCTCTTGAAGATTACTAGTGGATTTCAGCCTTGTTGTGGATGTTAGTCTCGGGAGTGGATATAGGCTTGGGGATAAAGCCGAATTACTATAAATCTATTTGCAAATCTTCTATTTCTTTAGTATTAACATTACTTGATCTTTATTATTACGATTTATTAAACAACAGCATACACTTGATTTCTACAAACTGTTTCTGTTAATATTTTAAGTTGAACTTGTTATATTCCGCAAATATGTTTCATAGTTCTTAAACAAACTATTCACCCCCTCTAAGTTGTATTGTTAGCTCCAACACGCCCAAGACCGGTGAGGCCAAGGAAGAAGCAAAAAGAATGGTGTCGAAATCGACATGAGAATTAAGGCCGAAGTATTGAAGAATAAGCTGATGGTTATGGTAGAAAAGGGTATAGTACGCCCCGCCGAAGATAGCTCCTATTTGGTTCGGATCCATGGAAGGTGAGAGATTGAGAACAGAGAGAACAATGAGAAAAGGGAGAGGAAGAGGGAGAGAGAGAGCAAAAAGAGGGAGAGGGAGAGCAGGGAGAGCGGCTTTCGGACATTTAGGGTTTTAAGGTTTTGCGGAGGAATTTTTGGGTTTATAACTTCAACTCGAAAGAAAAACCTGGTTCTTAATTTGAGCAATCCGTTTTGCATACCCTAACAATGAAGGGAGTAAAGACTTGAAGAAACACGAATTTAGCCGAGGACTAGAGCTTGAGCATCGACGACCCAAGCACGACCTTTATGCACCTGGGCTCAGATGCGAGCATTAGGCATAGGCACCAGGGCTTCGAGCTTGGCCTCTATGTACCCGGGCCCAGGCTCTAAAGACCTAGCCCAAAACACTAAGGACCCAAGAACCGATGTTGGGGTTTCCATATCCAAGCATAGAGTTTTGAATCTAAGCGCCGATATCTAGTCACGTTTTGAAAAATGTTTTTCGATTTTTCAAAGAGGAAATTATTTTCCTGAATTTAAACATAGGTTTTCTATTAACTCATTTTTCTAAGCGAACCAAATGTCAGAAAATGAAAAAACTGTTTTCCGCAAAACAGACGGAACATTTATTTGCTTTAGTGTATAGAACGAGCACAAGCCCATTAGCTATTCAAGATTAAGTTAAATCAAGTATATTCTTGAGATAAACAACACCAATTGTTGCTCCGAATGTACTCGAGAAAATTACCAATTTGATCCTAAACATGTTAAGGATGTCAATTCTATCATAATTTTCCAATTTTTGCTATTGTTGCTCCAAATCTTTGCGTGAAATTCCAATTTAGTCGTTTCGGCCAATTGCCGTTGAGAATCACCGCCATGGATGTGGCGAAATTGAGGGAACGATGCTTTCAATTAAGCTAAAAATAAGTTTGGCTATGGATTTGTCCCGTAATTGATTAATCAAGTGGGGTTAATAGATTCATTTCGTCGTCTTGAACAAATGATGGAAATCGATGAAAATTGATTGGATGATTTGAAGTCAAGGGATGGTGGGCCGGCCCGTTCAAAATCGAGCACAAGCCCATTAGGAGTTGGAGATTAAGTTAATTGAAGTATAATCTCGAGCTTAGGGAAATGCTCAACATGTGAGAGATTGCTTTATAGTTTATACTTAGCTCTAATTAATCGGACTTAACGAAACTTCAAGTAGTCTTCTCGATGTTTTGTCATCGTGCCGTCGCTTGGGCCAAACATAACTCGATTAAAGTCGCAAAAACGAAGGTGTGGGCGAGCGGAAAAAAATCTTAGAGGGGCTTGGAAATTTAGCGGAAAATAGCGCGAATTTGCTTAATTAATTACATAATCAAAGAATTATGTTAGACAAGGAAGCTGGGAGAGACTAATCGATTTCACTTTCACTACTAATTAATACGACCAGTGATCAAATTTTTGATCTAAGCCCGATTAATCACGATGATCAAAAAAATATTTTATACGGGTCGGGTCATGGGCATTGTGGGTTTTTCCCGGGCCCGCCGAAGTAGAAATACGCGCCCCACTCGTTGCTGTAGGAGCTCTTGATGTTGTAGCAGTTGGTGTTCTCGGCCAGGGTGGAGATGCCCTGGGCCGAGCTGAGGCTGTTGTCGGCGTCCACAACCTCGAGGTTGCGGAAGTACGCGGCCTTGCCGAACCCGTCCTCGGCGAACCGGCCCGACCCCATCTGGGTGGTGGTGTGGCCGCCGTCGGGCCGCGAGTTCACCACCTCGCCGCCCCACTCCACCATCGTCGCGCGGTCGGCCAGGTGCGTGAACAGCTCCGTCGGCCAGTACCCCACCAGCGTGTTGTCCCCGAAGCCCATCCACCAGTTCCCCAGCTTTGGATCCTAAAAATCAATACGTCACAACGCCGGTCGACCATGTAACGTAAAAAGATCGAAATGGGAAAAAAAAAAGACGAGACGGAAATCGAACCTTCCAAATGAGGATGGTGATGTCGAACTGGCTGCCGGAGAACGTCGAGACCGGCGAGATCGCCGCCCCGATCGCGATCCTGCTGTTCGTCTGCACGAACCCCGCGCACAGCAGGTTGTAGCACCCCGTCGCCTGGTACGAGTCGCTCTGTCGAATCGAGATTCGATAAGAACCACCACCTCTCGATAATTCGTCCGATTATTTTCAATTTATTCTTTCGGAATTGCAAAAGATCTCGCCATGCATGCATGCATGCAAAATGGAGGTTGATGATATGATGGCGAATCCGTAACTTTCTTGTGAAAACTGAAACTTGAACCATCATCACCTATAAATTATTTCCTAATTTTAATGAATATTTTAAAAATAAAAAAAGAAGTCAAATCAGCTTGGACCCTTTTAATGGAAAAATAAATTAGCGTCGGTCCAAAATAACACGAACTATTCTTTGGATGATGACGTCATAAATAGGGGAAAATCATGCAGTGTTCGGCACGCAAAGGTCTTTGCACGTGAGAAAGAGATATTTGGGAATGGATCTGAAGGGATGTTTGGCACGTGGGGGTTTATTGCCCAAATTCCAAACAGTGCCACGTGGCCGTCTCTGTCATGGTTGTTGTTTATGCTTAGATTTTCCGTCTTATTTAATTTTTTTTATTTATGGATTGATTATAACGTATAAATTATTTTAAAACAGTATAGTTTTTTTTTTATAAATTGTCTCATCGACCAATGAAGGTTGAAGTTTGAAGTTTGACTTTTGACTCTATATGGCGCCTCCCCCATTTGTGTGCGCAATTGTAGGCTGAACTATAGGTGTAATGCATGCAATATGATATATGAATTTTAATATTCTTTTATTAAAAAAATGTGGATTAACTGGCTATTCTCATACTATAATAAAAAAAAATCCGAATTGAATGCAAAGCTTGACAATAGAGAGAGAGAGAGAGCTGACCGTCCAGTACGTGAATAGTCTGGGCCGGCTATCACCATAGAGCTCTGGACTGACCTGACTAGTAGAACAATCAAAGCTTTAGAAAAATGAATGCTAAGCATAATTAAAAAAGCAAAGCAATAATTCATTTTATTTTATTTAATTCCCTTTTTTAAAATTCAAGATATGTGAGGAAATTGGGGTTTAATATATACAATTTCTTTCTAACTTTGGAAGACGGTATTCTCGGAATGAATGAAGATTCTTCTCCTCCTCCTCCTCTACCTTTTCTCTTTTCTCTATATATACATATTTTTTTTTTTGGATCAAAGTTTCTCTAAATATTAAATGGGTGGGGAAAAACAAGTAAAATATAAAAAAAAAAGTGGGGGAGGTCGGGAGGTGGGGGTGGGGATTGGGTGCGGGGGAGCGCAGGGAGAAGGAAGGAGGAACCTGCCATCCGGCCTCGATGCTGTTGAGATCGGAGCCGTCGAACGATCCGGAGAGGACCCAGATCTGTGATAGGCTGAACTCGTTGACCTCCTCGATCGACGGGTCCCACACGTTCATCGTCGCCCTCGCCCCGTACACCTCCTGCGCCGATCCCGTGTACGCGATCGCATGCTGCCCGTCCGTGCAACCCCAAAACCAAAACCCCCCCAAAAACCAAATGATCAATCACGGTGCCCGGATCAAGCCAACCGCGTATCAAGAAAAGCCGATGAAATCCCGCGAAAAAAAGAGATCACGTTACATGCTTTCGATCAAAGTCGGCTCGGGATCGGATTAAGATCTGTTGATTCGGCTCGAGTCGGCTCGATAGGGTCGGTTGATATTTATGTGTCGACATGTTTAATTAAACTTAGGAAAACGATAAATATCTTTTTGGAGGGGTGTGTCGAGAAAAACACATGAAAAGGAGACGATACCACGTTGTCGTATTATGGGCACAGGAGTCTTAAATTGGGAGTTAAGAAACATCACCCAAATCGATTGGGATCCCACTGAAATAAATGTGACATGATCCGCTTCCTCCCACTTACCTAATTATTACTACAAAATTCAAGGCATGTATATATTTTATTAAAATTTTAAATTTTACTAAGTTTTTTTTTTTTTTTTTTTTGGGGGGGGGGTTGGATTTTACTAAGCTTTTCGACTAGGACAAGATGGTGAACAAGTTCTTGTGGTCACGTTACTCACGCGCTCAACCCTAGCCAAGATCCTATTGAATGCCTAGAGACGTCAGAAATTATGTGTGATATGCACATTGTGGTATTGATCTATCTCCAATTGAATTGTATGGCAAGAACAAAATTGTGTTAACCAATTTGTATGAATCGATGTCCTAATAGTAAGTTGCGAAAAGGAAAAGTCGGTGCACTTTGAACAAAGAGAGAGAGCGAGGGCGAGAGAGAGGGCGGGGTGTGGTGCAGTGTACCTCGTGGCCATTCCCGCTAACTACATCCGGGGCGTCGGGCTGCCGCCGCGCGAGGGCCAGCGCGCGCTGCTTCTTGCCGAAGTCGAACAGGGACTTGGCCCTCAGCACGTCGTGCGCCGTGCTGCGCCGCACCGGGACTGTGCCCCTTGGGCACCGCGTGCCGTTCCGGTGCCATGTCTGCCATGCGCCCTTTGCTGCGGCTTCGCCACCGTTGCTCGGGGCCGAGGTAGCGTCGTCCGGTTTGCCCATGGTGGATCTCCTCTGGGGCATTTCTGGTGGCACCTTCTGTTGCCCCAAGATCATATTTATTCAGTCACTATTCTTCTTCACGTAAAAGCTACAACTGATACGAAAAGAGAATCAAAGGGAGTCTTTCTTTTTCCCTCTTTTCTCATTTTGCATATCAAACTATATGTTTAAAAGATTTTTCAAAGACTCTATATATATATATATATATATTGACATATGCAGCTTCAAATTATTGTTGATTTTGATATACTACTCTAGATTTTCCATTTTTTTTCACGTTTTGCTGCACTAAACCAAACTGCATTTTGGTAGCTTGACATAGGATGAACAGCTAGAAACACGTGAAGAAGTCCAACTTGCTATGAAATATATACTAATATTCCCCCAAAAGAGCAATATATAAAAGCTTGCATTTCTCTCCATTTGCCCAGTGTTTCGAGCAGATGTGAAGTAAAAGTAAGTAAATGAACAGAAAAGAAAGGAAGGAAATATTGTTTTTGCTGGTGCACCTGGATCTTGTGATTCTTCAGAAGGGGGTGATCCAAAGCTGGCTGTCTTCTCTTGTGGATACAGTCTATGACATCTCCATCTGGGCTCTGCAAATTGCAACAAGTTTAACCAACCAACAAAAGAAAAATAAGTCAAATATGTATTGCAAAAATGCCAGTGCTGATCAGCAAATAATAAGCTCATCATCAAAGAAAGAAAAAGGAAGGAAAATGGAAGTACATACCTCAATGGTCATGACGGATGGCTTGTTAATCTTATCCAGGTGCCTCTGGATCCTCTGTAATCTCAAGCTACTAACTTGTCTATAGTCGGTGTAATTTAGAGCGGAAGATGTCTGAAGGAAGATGGAGAAATAGAGGCCCGCCAGAAGAATAAGATGAGGAGGAGGAGGAAGGAGACGTGTGTTCCTTCTTTGAAAGACGCCCATTATCCTTGTGTATCTCATTCAGTGCCAAGAGGAAGAAAACAACACTGAGAGCGAGAGAGACAACAAAGGACAAGGAAACGCAAGAACTATACCGCCATTACTAGCAAGACCAGGTTGCTGCAGAAACCCAAATTCACCTTTGTCTCTACCAGCTCCAAACACCTATACAGACCCATTAAAAGGATATATACCAAGAAAATGACCCCAACCCAACCCACTTCGTGTGTGTGTGTGTGTGTGTGTTGTGAGGGAGGGAAAGAGAGAGAGAGAGTTAATGGTGAGAAGGAAAGGTGGGGGCTGAGATTAAATGAAGATATGCAGCTAAACCAAAGAAGACCATCGCTGCCTCCCTGCTGCAGTATCTGATTCAATATTAAGTACGTGTGTGTTGTGTTCAATCACCTTGTGTTCCTGGGGTGCATTTGCTTTGGAGTTGCACCCCCAAAGACCCATGAGAAAAGAAAATTGAAAGAGAGACGGAGAGTTCAAAGCTCTTCCCTTTTGGGGTTTCCGAGAGAGATCAGAAGAGAGGAGGCATTATAAAAACTCAAACCTACCCACAACTCATTCAAGTTTCAACAGCCCAACCCTTTTATTGCACTCCTTCAATGTGTGCATCTGCCACCATACACTTTGCCATTAATACTCCCTCCCTCTCTCTGTCTCTCTGTCTCTCTCTCTCAAACTTTCTCCTTCCTCTCATTTTTCTTCCCTTCCCAGTCTTTCCATTCACTGCTGCTCAAGCTTTCTCCCACCATATTTCTCTCTCCAAAGCTCCATAGCACCACCCAATTGTATGCCCTCCCTCATTGGGTCGACGCCACGTGGCACTGACCCCACATCTCTCCTCCTTCTCTACCTAAAATTTAGGTGTATTTGTAGCCAAATGTGAATATGATGTGTCAACACCTTCAGGGAACTGAACAGATGACCAAAAAATAAGAAGAGTGTACCTCCACATGCATTTAGTCCTAATTCAAACACCATATTGAATGCTGTGGAAGAAGAGAGCCGTAACTCGCCATCATCATCGGCGTTTGAACGCATTTACCGCATTGGATTCAATTCATTTACAGTGCTGGTACAGATTGAAAGGACACACGAGGAAATAAATCATAAGATATTTCTTGAAACAGGTGTCGTTTGACAAGTGGTCTGATTTGTAATAAATACGATCAAAACATATGTTTTTATTTTATCTGTCCTTTTAAAAAGCACGCAACTTTTCAAGATTTTAGTCCTAGTGCATTCCGGAGACTTATGCTAGTGATTCGAACTTGTGACAAGAGACACCAATATTAACAATGACACCTTTATTTCAAAGGGTCTCGCATCGAATGAGTTATGAACTTATGATCCGATTAGAGTTCAACATTTTTTCCGCTCATCTCGAAACGCGCTGGCCTAATCCCTTTGACCATGCATGCACAAACAATTTAGCATCGTACTCTACTAATTAACAAACAAAGTTAGCTAATAAATAAAAGGAAAAAAGCCACCAAAAACTCCAAACTTTACCGCTTGTGACACATTGGGAGAAAAACAAGCATCTAGGGTTTGGACTTTGTGAGGTTTGATGAAACCCAAGGAAGGGAAAATTAGCTGTTCGTGATTGGAAATTTCAATGTATCGGGGATGCTTCTATGCTGGGGGCTGTTTTCAACTTTGAATATTATTATTTTTTTGTAATTTTTGTGGGAGGAAGTCCTTGATCTGAGATACCATGCACTCATCTCCATGTGGGTGTGCATCTTAGGGAACGTTGAATCATTAAATTCATGCATAAAAAATTCCAAGTGTGAGAGTTATAATAAATGCTGTGAGCTTCTATTCTCGAATCTCGAACGCTTCTTCTTCTTCTTCTCTCATTGAAGAGAAATTTGGTCGTCAGCCTAGACTTCGTCGCCCGTAACTTTGACTCGACAATGTCAAGCATCGATAGACTGAATCGAACACTGCTTCGTTGTCGAGATCCATGAGGAATTACTCTTGCGACCCGGGGCAACCGCGAGATGTTCGTTTGTCGAATCATGCTTCATACCCTCCTCCCATTAGGCAAATGGGGAAAAAGCGTTAGATAGCGTCACCTTTATGATTAGACATAGCACGTAAAAGGCTGTACAAGCCACTCAAAAAGGAGCTCGCTTCAAAGGCAAGACGCGAACGTTTAGCGTATGCACAAGACCTTTGACGGCTAAGGGAAGATAACCACAAAGATCTCCCGGTGGGTACCAACCCAAAAGAAAAAACAAACGTTATCATAACGCGATGTCTTAGTCTTTCAGACTTCACCACAACGACGGCAGTGTGAAAGCATCCTCAAGTGTAGCGAAGCGAAACAAATCATTGGGCAAAGCAGAAACTACGATATTGTAAAAGGTGTTAGCCAGTAGTTTTCCCACGTTTACACACTGCTGCTATCAAAACTGTGTTGGTACAATGACCTCTCGTAGCCACAAAGAATGACAAAAATTCTTGATACGGAATCAAAACCAAACACCCTTGGAAAACATCGGTGCGCATAATTCGAGTAAAAAAAAGGCACTCCTTAATTGGCAATATTTATTCAAGGTACAAAAAACGGGTATCACATGCACGACGCTTGTTGTTGATCGAGCATGATCGACCATCGAGCCTCGAGGGAAACTGACCCTGGTAAGAGAAAAACACTGGGAGGACACCCCACGTGCTGTCAGTCCACATCCTTGGGATGTCAATGTATAGCAGAATTTGGCTGTGGTAATCCATCCTTGTATAAATCTTGCCAACCTTGTACAAACAGGATTATAAAATAAAGTGGACCAGCAACCAAAATTTTAGCCACTCGTCCCGTCATCTTCACCGCCTTCACTATCATCACTGCATATCAAATATTCAGAACCATCAAAAAATTGAGGCAACCAACTTAGGTGAGTAACATCATCGTAAAAAAAGCGACAACATGGTACATGGATAATTAGATTGTACTTCATATGAACTAAACAAGAGACCAAAACAATTGTGAAGGCGTGCCGATGTACTAAAGAGTTCACTTGTAAGTTGCCAAGAAAAAGAAAACCCTGCGACTTTTCATCTGTAAAATATATGGATGCAGTGTCTGCTTCCCACCTTATTTTTCCCCTAATACAAAAGTCAATAAAAAGAGGAATTCACTGAGAAGGAAAAGGCCATAAATGCAAATACTGTCAATGGAACACGTAAACATGACTGTCCTAATGACTTTTAGCATGGTGAAGCAAGTTCTCTATGTGCCTGTTACATCAAAAAGCCGTTCCTCATGGGACGAATGCAATGTGGTTAATTAGAATATACTATTTGATAATGTACACATTCAAGGGCGGCCATTTTCATAGATCTTTACTGAAACCACCAAAGGAAAAAATAGCAACAAAATATTTAAGCCCAGTTGAAGTCATAAATGAGATAGCAATGACATGCCACTCTTAAATAAAGATATTACCTCTGTTCAGGTAACTTGGATATCCTTCTAGCGTCTAGACCGGTGATGTATTTTTGTGCTGCCTGAACATTTTCGGCACCTGTATAGGAGAGTGCCGCGTTAGAAGAAGTGGTGCTAGATCAATTTCTGGAAGTCAGAAAGGGAGGACCTATTGAACTAATGCACATCATATTAATGGGAGATTATTTCAAAACAGAAAAGAGAGAAAAAAGAAATTACTCTTCGTCAATTGGAAAGTGTGCAGACAACATCTCTCTGTAGCAACTCTCACTGGCGTACTGGCATCCTTTAAACATTCCGCGAGTGCAGGGCCAACAATTGAAAGATTGGCCAATAATATTGTGGGATTGACCTGTAATGAAGATGAGTCCTGAGAGCACATATAACTTTGCAGTACACGAGATAGGTACTCAATGGAAAACTGTACGTACCTTTGCAACAGATTTTAGAGAGGATAACGCCCTTCTTCGAACTTCACTGGAATCATCGTGCAGAGCAGATACAATGAACAACATAATATCTGAATGCGCACTGGTGTTACTAGGATCAGTTCGACTTTGATGGAGTAGTAGTCTTCCCATGGCTTTGGTTGAGGTTTCACGAATAGGAAACTAAGAGAGAGAGTTTGTCAGAGATTTGTACAAGTAAAATATCAAAAAGATACGTTTAGGTTCTGCAGAATGAAACCACCTTCTCATCAGTTAAACCGCCTTTAAGTAAGTCAACAGTAGGCAGGAATGATGGCAATCCACAGACAGTCGAAGGATTATGCCGGAGCATTGATGCTATCGTAAGCACTGATCCATGCCTTGCGGACCAGCTTGAAGAAGAACCCAATGTCAGGAGTTCTTCAATAAGATCATTCAGCTGGGCATCTTCCATGTACTATATTATCAATATCAAAAGGATGAATGGTCAGTTGTCACCAAATATGACAAAAACCAAGGCAAGTCCATCCATGCATTATAGAAATGTTGACTCTGAAAAGCAGTGATGTGATTAACCAAATATGAACAGATATCCCAATAACAACTCCATGGGCAAGTTCTACAGTTTGTCTCATTCTTAAAGATAACAAGACGCAGCATGGAGGACATAAAAGCAAAAACAAAAAAAGGCCCGGTGTACTTATGAGAGACCTGAGATATGATGCCCAATATGTCTGCAGCAGATATTCGAACTTGATCATCATCGTGATGAATCATATCTTTTAGGAGCATATACACCCGATTTTTGACAGCACTGCTCACATTCATTCCAGCATACTTCACCACACCTTTTAAAGCAGTCAAATTGGCCTCCCTAATTCCAGCATCCGAAGCCTGAGGGCAGTCCAGATTCAATCTGTTACATAATAGTCTTTCCAGGACATTGTGCATCAAGAAAGACAACAAGCATTACCTGCAAGTTGGACAACAGGTCACTGACCAAGGGGTCAATCCTGGGACTGAGTGCACTGAGCTTTCCAAGGGCAAGGGCAGCACTTGAGCGGACACTCCTGATTAATTTGAACATGCATCAACATGGACAGCATTGACAAGTATAGAATGCAAAAGCAAGATCCACAACAGAGGGAGAGGAATGTTCACATTGACAAGTATAAAATGCAAAAGCAAGATCCACAACAAGAGGGAGTGGAACGTTCCTCCAAAACAAAGGCATTCCCTGCAAGAATAACATACAATGTATTGCCCCTACCTTGTATTGTCCTGGAGACATTTGACAAAAGTTGTCTGCAGCTGAGGAAGAAAAGGCTTCAGAGCCAATCCTCCCTTTCTTAGTATGATGCTTAGAGTGGATAATATTGCACTCTTCACTTGCCAAGGAAACCGATCACCTATTATCCGGATAAGTGGTCTGCATCCACGCGCAGTTTAAATGTTAGGGAAGGAAAAAGTTGAACCATTGGTAGCACACGCAAATGAAGACATTAACCATACAAAGACGACATGCATCAATTACCGAATTAATAAACTAATCAAAGAAGAAATAGGGTCCCAAGACAATAAGATTTATGGGGGAAAAGGAGTTACTTGAGTTGTTAAAGTCACAATCAAGAACTAAAGAATGACAAACTAAAAGGATTATTAGATTTAAAGAGCATTCTCTAGTTTCCCCAAATGACTTCACAAAAGAAAATTTATTTCAACTTTCCAAATTTTCCATAAGTTTAGCAGCATGTCTTAACAATTTCCAAAAACAAGAAGCAAAAATTTAGGCCGTAAGTACTACAAATGTAGTTCTCAATAACTACCGATTTACAAATTCCAGTCAAATTTTTTTTTAAATGAAGTCTAGTCAACTAGATCTCAGATGTTCGGATCATTCAGAGCAAGAAATCCAAGAAACCAATACCCTGTTATTTGGATTACAAACTCCTTTAGAACCTTGTCACTTGTCACTTCAATCAGCTCTCCAAGTCCTAGTGCTGCTTGTTCTCTTAATTCAGCAGATCCACTCATTAGACCCTGTAAGGACAAACGACATAATAAGAGGCTGAACTTGCTGCTCAATCAAATTTGACATATTTTGGATTAAAAACAGGAGCTAATGAAACACATCAATAATATTTTTTTCAATATCCTTGGAGCCAAAAATAAGCTTCAGTACTTTTAAATGCACTATTGATTATTAAACCTTGAGAGTTATTTTGTAAGTCTTGAGGTAAGTCCTATTATTAGCATGAGTCAGAAAACCTATAGCTGTGCCTCATATAAAGAATGCGGTCAGCAGGACAAGGAACAAACAACATTGTACAAAACCTTATATAGACATCATGGACACACATCAAGACTGCTGTCAACAGATGCGTGCAACCAAAACTGTCATAAAAAAGACGGTGCAAGTTCCTTTGCTTTCTCATTCATTTTTTTAAGAAGTTCCCGTGCCTTAACTCAGCATGTTATTATTGTGTGCAAAAAGAAATAAAATCCAGTAACACCACTGATAAAGTAACCAAAAGTTGACAATGCATATCTGACAATAAAACTCATAAAGGAAGACATAAAGTATCTCAATATCCATTTTGCCATAGGCTGACATTACCGTCCTACAACCTTACTATTGCAATAACAACCACCAGGCCTGCCACTAAGTAGTGTTGATTGCATATATTCTTTTGTGTTTTTGCCATGTGTTATAATTCATGAGGACCTCTGTAAAATCTAAATATCCATCTTTCCTTATCATCTTCTTCCACGTTTGCTTAGATATTCCCTCAACCCTTTCAATCTACGTTTTCATCCCATAATCGAATCTTCAACCTTACTACCAATCATTAAACACAACACTAGAATTCAGATGAAAGTTGGCAGTGTTAGCCATAAAATTTTTACAGATCTGTAAAAGCAAAGGATGGAAGCTTTAGAATATTCTTTCCTCGATACTGAAAAACTCTGAGGCTTAAATTTCAGACAATGAACAGCTGTAGGTTACGAAGTTTTGATTTTCAACAGCTGCATCGACATAGCAATAAAACAACATGTTACTTTACCACCTAACACGATCCGCTGTAGCTTTGGTTTCCAGTGGAATTCTCTCTTGAGGCTGTTGTTGAATTGAAAAACAAAAACAATTATAAGCAATGCCCCTACACATGGCTTGCACTGTTATGGCCCTGATATAACTGCTATCAATCTCTTTCATACCTTGTACACGATTTGTCAACATCCACCCATGTCCATGTCTTTGAAGGCAAACAACATACTCCATTGTTCATCAAGCATATTGACCAACCCATAGTGGGATCATACAAGTTCTTGTGAAACTAAGCTATTGGTACTGTCAACAACATAATCCATATATATAATTTCCTAAGTTGCTAAAGAATAAGAAAAGGAGGAGCAAGACAAGGAGGGAAGGCAGTACTTGCTGAAATATTGGAAGCACTGGCTGAAGAGCTTTTGGGAGACAAAACCCAGGCACGAGAACAGGACCACCCTGAAAGTAAATGCATGTCGAATTTCACAAAAGATCCAATCTGCAAGCCCAATAAATTAGGATAAAATACCCCACATGAATCGCTTGCTCACCTTCCTTTTCCTACGCTCTTTATCCCTGGAAGTAGAAACTGCATCTCGTACCAATTTTATATACGAAGGAAGCACCTCCTTAGGAACAGAACCAACCACCCTTGACAAAGCCTCCCACGAGACCTGTTCAATGACAATAAGGAATGGAGATTACAAGTTCAAGGACCTGTTGAGAAGAAAAAATAGTTGTCATAAAACATACCACTACAGTGGCTGAATCTTGGTCACTCAGTAGAACAATCAAGGTAGATATAACGTTTGGAGCTTCATCTACCAGATACAGCTTGCTGTTCTTAAACAAGTAGCCAATAAGGTAGGAAGAACTCCTCCTAATTGATGCCTGAAGCCAGAGTCAGCAATATAGACAATGAGACAGGAGTCATGGTATAGGAACATGAGTCAAGCCTAGAAGGAACACAAAATTTTAAACAATGTACCTGACTATCAGCAACGCCCTTAAGAAGTTCTGAAAGTAAAGACTCAATGCCTTCTTCATCTATCACTAAAACCACAGTTTCCGCTGCCTCCTTTGCCACTGTTTGAACTTCCTGAAAATTGGTTGTGAAACTAAGTTTTCCCAGCATATAAATAAAGTGCAACGAAAAAAGAAAAAGATATGTCAGGGCTGAGAACATTCAGTAGAGACTATAATGAACGTACCACATTGTCACCGCCAATGGCAGAAAGTAATGCTGGAAGCACAGTGCCCAGATGAAAGTTTAAACCAGGTCCAGCAACTTCTGCTAGTGCACCCAGGGCATGTGCATTGAAGGCACTACACAAGTAAAGCTTGATTGAAGAAGCAATAATGTGATATGATGATGAAAATATCAATCAATGAGGAAGTAGGCACATACGATAGGGGGAGTTGAACCAGCTTGGGCAGTATATGAGGCAAAACGGCTGCAGTTCTTACACTGGATTTACATACACGGAAAATTAGTGCACCCAAAGTGAGAAAGAGAATGCAAACAAAGGTACCCAAATAACCCTGTAGTTTACCTTAAGATTTGTTTGAGGCCGTCCAAAGCAGTATCAGAGGACTGATCATGTTCCAATGCATGCAGAAGTGTTGGGACAATTTCATCGATTGCTTGCATTCCAGCACTCTGCAACATAGGTTTTCAAGTTAATATTTTAGTAAGTTTCTACTTCACAATATGCTTTAACAAAAAGGGAGGAAAAAAACCTTGTAAAGGGTGCTAAATGCCAGGCCTGCCGCTTCCCGAACCTCAGGCATGCTGTTGAAATGAGAGTAAATTGAAGTTTTCAGTAGCAGTATATAAACCAAATAAAGGGAGATAAACAATGAGAGAAAAACTAACCTATCACAAAGTGCAGTCCGGATGGTAGGAATAAGCTCGTCCATGAAAGCCAATAACTGACTCCTACCAGCGCTGGCCATCACCTCACTCAGACCGATACACACACCCTATAAGATCGGTATAACATTACAAAATCTGTAAGTATTCAATATGTAACACCAGGATAAACTGTTCATTCTTTATTTATTTTTCTTTTTTATTTCTTTATTCTATATATTTAATATATTTATTTATCTATCTTATATGTTTAGGTACATTCAATTGCTAATCTAGTTAACATCCTTGTTTCTACATAAAATAGATTAAATAGAATAAAATAATAGTTGATTTAGAAATGGATTTTTTTTCAATTGGAAATTCCTAATCCTAATAAAAATTATACTTATTAGAGTCAGGGATCAAGTTTCATCTTAATTGGGGAAACTGTACGGCAAAAATTTTAAGACTCCCTCCCTCCCTTTACAGAATGACCTAAAGAAAGGAAAGAACGTCCTTATGTGAAGTCTCACTTACAAACTGATAAATTGAATGGGAAAAGTAAGAGCAAAAAATCTCACTTGTCTTCTCCCAGCATTAGGGTCTTTCAGCCCCTGTGCTAATATAGGGATAATCATAGGAAGAACTCTATCACCAAGCTTCCTGACAAGCTCACCGAGTGACCTTCCAGCAACCTACAGGGGCAACATTATTATTATAAATTGATCATATGACGTCTTCAAGAAAACTCCAGCTTCAGAATGCAAGTGGAAACCTGACGCCTTTCGGAAGAAGATGATGCGAGGGAACTGATCAGAGTATTCATCAAAACTGGCATTATTTCCTTCAGCGTCTTTGGAGTATTCGCAACTATAGTCTTCCAAACATGTAAAGCAGCCTGATGAAACAGAAATATGATGCTCAATAATATAATAAATACGATACGGAAAACTCTATTTCAGCCACATAACACGCTCACTGATATATTTTGGCTTCATTACCTGACGTACGGATACGCTCACATCAGTTCGAACCATATAGAGGGCTGCAAGAACTTCATTGCGCCTGTCCTTTCCAAGAACCTCAATTATAGCACGTCCATGTGCTTCAGTACTAGAACCTTCATCGTCACTACCACCCTCAAGCAAAGCTTTTCCAGAAGTTCCAGCAACCTAAATAGCAAGACGATTAGACATATAGCATTCGGCTTTCTGAATGATACAAGACTTGTAACAGTTCCTTATGACATACTTTAAACAACAGATCACCCAATAATTCGACAGAACTTTGGCGGATACGCCAACTGTCGTTGAAGATGCCATCCTCCACAGCTGGAAGGAGCAGAGGTAAAGACCTGTAATTGGACATAGAAATTGATTGTTCAGGTTCAGAAGTCATGACAGGTTGCAAAGACTACTTTACTCATTTATCAGGAAAATAGTAAGTTGTGTACACAAACTTGAATATATATTTTGCCCATTACATAAATACTATCATACACATGCCGCGTATGCATCTACTAATGACTCAGTTAACTATTACAATGACAGAGAAATCACTACCCAACTATGCAAGTTTAATCACATAAGAGTGCTGCAATATATGAACTCCCAACTACAGAAAGATAATAATTCCACAAAGCCAAAAATTACCACCTTTTTCCATTCACCTATAATGATTCCTTCTTTGTAATATTCAAATGTCAAATGTGTTATGCATGCACGGATGCACCATATATCAGATGACTCCAGACATGTACTTGAATGACCAATCTTCACTATGCCAATGCATTTGCTTTTAATGTGAGATTGCATGTGTTTAAGCATACGATCAGTCTTAAAAGCATCAAGACACAAGATTGCATACGTAGTTGCATAGTGTTCCACTAAAACATGCCCAGCACCCAGTGCCGCATCTCGTACAGATTCATTCTCATCTGCTAGACCTGTAAGAGTATGGAACAATATTATTTCAGAGATATGCTACACAAGTATTTTTTTGGCATGAGATATCTATCCGTAAAAGAGAAAGGACAAGTACCATCTAATATTGCAGGCAACACTTGTGGCAGATAGTTCTGAAATTGGACACCCAAAGACCGGGGGAAGTACTGCAAATGATATCCATAGGAAACACATCAACATAATGAATATAATAATGGTTGATATAGCACATGCACACCTGTTTTCCAATTTCCAAAATAGCACACATGCACATAACTGTACACCCGTGGACATTATGTAATAGTGGCAGATAGACAAAATCAGCAAAAAGCAAAAAAATAAAAATAAATAAACTTATGGGTGAGTAACTTGATCAAGAACTGCAGGAGTCGTCTCCAAATTCAGAAAGAAAATAATATGTTCAACTTTTTCACCTTAAATAGTGTCAAATACCCATCCCGGACAGATGCCTTCTGGTGAGAACAATTACGGATTACGTCAGGAAGTAAGGTCTCAAAATATGCCGTACCAAGAGCAGCCAAAACCTGGATGTACCACAAACCAAATGTCAGCTTATAAACTACAAAGCTCTGAAAGAGTATAGATCTATACTCACAATGAAACAGTATGATGCTTCAGTTGACAAACGATTACAAATTAGGAAAAATGGGGTTTTATATCCTGACAAGTCCAGGAAAGAGAGTTGCCAACTTGCGAAGAATTTATTTTACACAATCATTAAATTTTAAATTGAAGCTTACAAGCATCAAGATCTAATGTACTTCATAGAGAGTAAGAAGGCATATGCATACAACACGCAAGAGAACAGTCGTCATAGAGTACTTGTAGTAGCAAAACAATGAACTGTAAATGTCAGCTCAGCGACATAGCTTTAATTAAAAAGCAAATACTGCTTGGAGGTCTACATTAACACAATGGTTCCCATACAACATGTTGGTACAATGGACATTAACAGAACCATTTGAAAAAACAAATTAAACTTTCACACAGATTAAACAGATTGTCTTAGGAACAGAGGTTTGAGTTTTCGACAGAAAAGGCTAGGGTAACAATGATTGTCTTGCTGAGATTGTAACTAGTACAAACCAAACACCCTACAAAGTACGAGTTTGACACAACATGAAATATCTAGCAGCACATTAATTGAATTCAAACATGTCTTCTAAATATCTAAGTTACATAGACTGACGTAAGACATTGCTTTCTTCTATAAGTAATTGTAAAACTTGATTAATGAGTTGCAACAACCCTGACGTAAGACATTGCTTTCTTCTATAAGTAATTGTAAAACTTGATTAATGAGCTGCAACAACCCTGCAATTCCAATAGTAGCAACAAACAAAGGACAAAGTCCATATGCTTAAAAATGGCTAAAGTAAGTAGGAGTGTGTGTGTGTGCGCGCGGGGAGAGAGAGAGAGAGAGAGAGAGAGAGAGAGAGAGAGAGAGAATCATATTGGGCAAAAAAAAGACCTCAGTCAATCCTTGGGCAGCTCCAGAACGCTCAACATTGCTACCATCGGATTTAAGAGTATCAAGAAGCCATGGAACAAGATCAGGGAAATTCTCTTCTCCCATTCCTCTGATGAGAGATCCAAGGGCCCTTGCTGCAACAGACCGTACTTCGGGAATTGGATCCACAAGAACCTAAATTTTAATGATGCCATATACATCAGGTACTTCAAGATCTCAAACTCAACAATAAGAGCAACCATGAAGATACCTTTTTGACTTCAGGAAGAAGTAAGCCTATATAAGGGATCATATCCTTTGGTTCAGTAACTAATGAACACATATTGCCAACAATTTGTGCAGCTTTCTTCTTCGTTTCAGCGCTCCTTTCTCTTAAACCTCTATGTACTATTGGCACCAACAGAGCAAGTGAAGGGGCATCAATTGAATTTACGAAAGTTGTCTGCATCAATTCATTAGCATTCTAATATGAGTAAGAAAACAACAAAACCAGCAAGACCTCAACTATAGAATATAATGCCACAAGACTTACTTGGAGAAGAATATCAAGGGAGTATTTGGTATGGTCATTTGGGTCTGTAAGACCCATCAGAAGAGTAGGCACAAGTGAAGATATTTCCGGATTTTTTATCACACTACCCACCTGAAAGAGAAGAAAGATTAGCCATATCAATAGGCATCGACTGAGCTTCAACTACAAAGGTAGCGCTGGTTATAACCTGCTGAAGAGCCATTTGCCCTGCGGACTGAACTTTGGGGTGTGTATCCGTCAATACCTGCAAATGGAAAGATGAGATGAATACTTTTCTACCTTCCCAAGAGAATATCAGTCATTATGTTTTCTGGTATTTACTTCAGTCAGCTTAGGCACGATCTTGGGAAGGCACTGAGAAAGTTGTTGAGGAGCACAGAAAGCCATAGCACCGAGAAGTTGTACGCTACTTTGCTTAGTTCGCCAAGCTTTGTCTTCCAAACCCTGAAAAAGCAAAATATGACAATAAAGTGGCTTGATACATAATAATACCAGCAGCAGAAATCCAATACGAAAAATACTTTTATTCAACAAAAGGAAACACTTCTTTTATTACATCTTAGACAGTACAGCTAAATGAATTGAAGCCACATGGACCTATGGCTCAGGCCACTCTACCAAGGAATTACCCACCGCACTAGATTACATGTGCATAAAAGAGAAACAAAATGTGGAGCTTGAGAACAATTAAGGCTGTAAGAGATATCCTTTGATGTTAATATATTAGAATATTTCTTGATCTATATCTATGATACCATACTACATAATTGAACTAAACTAGGGCATACATAAGAATTCTATACACATAAAGGAAGTATAAAGAAATTAATCAAAAGAAACACCTTTAGAAGAGATGGAAGAACCAATTTAACCCCCTGAGCAGTGAGTTGAGACATCATTGCACGAGCAGCACATTCAGCAGCTTCACGAACTGCCACGACTTGATCAGAAAAAGATACCAACAGTAAGGGCAGCATCTGTATTACATACCTATACCAACAGCGCAAGAAAACATATGGGACACATGGTTAGAGAATGCAAGAAAGAATAATATGACAAAAACAACACAAAAGGGATTTAGTTCATACGGTTCAAATAATTTTCCGAGCTTCTCACAAAGACACTCAAATGCCATGAGTGCTCCTTCACGGCATTTCGCTGAGTTCCTAAAGCATTTAAGAAGATAATGGCAATGAAATTATGTTAAAAGATTCAGCATACACAACAGAAAAAATCTTGGTTAAGTAACCAGATGTCTACTGATCAATATGGAATGTGACCACGTGCACATGCACAATCAGACTAAAGGGAGTGGGAGTTTAAGGGAAAAGGCCCACAAAGAGAATTAAATATGGCAGTGGAGATATGAGATCCGTACAGGAAAGAAAATACTAAAATAAAATAAAGAATGGTCAGGATTGAACAATGAAAAACTTGACCCTCATTTGTACCTTGATTTACAAGCTAAGCATGAGTTAATAAAGAGACTGGGTCTTGTATCGAAAAATAAAGAGCCTTAACTGGACAAAATAGGACATATGAAAAAAAATCGACAGGCAAAAGCATCAGATAATGAGAAATTGCACATTCCATGGTGCAATCTGTAATTATCTTTGTTTAATATTATATGTTGTTCTGAGCCATGACAAAAATCTATCCTATTAAGAAATCTCAGATGGATTTCAGAGGCAACATTCCAATGGAAATCATTTATTACACTGATCTGATGTACAACTAGGTGATTTCACTGGGCTTTCTTTTGCCGTTATCAATAATAAATCTCTACATTATATAGAAGACAGCTTGCTGCAGTCATCTTGTTCATATTGCTTCCCCTGTTTCTCTAGCCAACACATTTGCAAATAGTGAAGAGATGTCTTCTCTTTGACCAGTAAAGTAAGAAAACGAAGTAGTTTACTTAGAGCTGCTGAGAACCAACCTATCTACAAGAGCTACTCGCAGCGAAGCCACAATCCCATACTTCTTCAAGCAAGATAACCCAAATCCCTTAACAGCACCAGCAAGTCCAAAAGCTGCCCCACGGCGTTCCCCGTATTTATCACTCTTTAGGAGCTGATCCAACAGTCTAGAGAGCAGCACTTGCGCGTCATCCTGTCAATTTTACATGGTTAAACTATAATATAAGAGGACCAGGAAAATTAATACTGAAAAGATTTACAATAATATCTTTGATCTTCAAACATTTCCTCTGATAACGAGAAAAGAAGGGCAACCCTTGCATTCGAATCATACCTATTACCCACCAACAAATGCACTTATAGACAAATCAGTTTTACAAACAGAGATATAATTTTTTTTAATAATAAAAAATCAAAGAAAGAATCATTATGCCAAATACATCAACTACAACAACTTAGATGATGATCTATCGCATTGCCATCAACTCATACTCATTGGTAAAAAGTGAATCGCTACCAAGGTTAGATCTATCACATTTCCTCTAATGGAACAGTACCCGGTCTACCCTCCCATGTCAACTAATCTTTGGATCTTGCAATATTACATATTCATTATACAGTTCTCTATCAGTTTTATACTACATAATACAAACAGCATAGGATTAATTTCTCTTCCGTACCAAGGTTAGAGGTAGAATCACTGGAAGCATATGCTACTTGAAAATAAAACAAAATAACAGTAGATGCAGGGCTTCCGCCTGTTAGCACAGGAATCATCTCAAAGTACAATACTGGATCAATTGGCCAATAAGTTGTCAGATTTTACTAGAAGCTTTCGTGAAGCATTCTCTTAATGACATTTTGCCTCCCAATTTGTTTTCAAAATCGCATTTGAGAAGAAGTTGTCGAATTAAATAATCATCTGCAGAACTTCTACTCCCATTTGGTTGACAACAAATTAAACACCATAATTCCTCACTGATTCGCTAATATGAAGAACGCATTTCACAGGTCTCCATCCTTCACGGAAATTCTTCAGTTAGTTTAGAATTTCAAAGACAGCAATGGTAACAATTCTTTTGGCTGAAAATGAAATGAAAAACTAACTTCCATGGAATGTGTACACAATTGTTTTTGCCTACTTTAAGTCCAAGACAATGTACAATCTAATTTTCCTCAGGCATCTTATCAATAGCTAAAAGCCTTTTTGAAATATAATAAGAAAAACCGCTTTATATTTCAATTTCGAATTAAGAATATAGTGTCACTTGGAAAATCTTTTCAATTTGTCATCCTAAACAGTCTTCATCATGCTTATCATCTAAAGATATTAGAATAGTTAAGTTGCTTTTCACCTGTTTGTTTCTTGAAAATAGTTTAAAAACTATGCAAGAAAGAACTGCTATTCGAAGTGATGTTCAAATAGAAAATGATAGAAATTTTTAGTATAGTGAAACCAATTTACAAATCACAATTTACCAAGTTCACATATATTAGTGAAAACAATCAAACTTTGGTTTTATCCTTGTTTATAACACGCGGATTGGAAAAGAAAAAAGAAAAACATAGAAATGCGATAGTATTCCTTTCAGTCAGAATTGTTTATTATATGGACCTCAAAATAACTTAAGTCTACATCATGGAAAATAAACTAAACGTTTAGCAAAGAAGAATCGCCACTTATTAACAGATGTTGCAAGAGTCACTACTTATTAACAGATGCAGCAGGAAAACAAAAACAGTCATGTAATCAGCGTAGAATGGTTTGAAAACCAATAAATCAAGTTCCTCTGTAACATCCAACAGACCCAAAAAGTTACTCAAGATATTATTAGACATGAGACCCTTTTTTGTCAGCTATGGAAACTTTTCTATTGTTCCCCAGAAAATCATCCCAGGACGTCATCCCTAACACTTGCTGCCCCATCTATGATACCTGAAAATGTGTTTTAAAGAAACCAAAAACCGATAAAGCAGACGCAACCAAACCAACAAGTTTGGTTTATTGGTTTGGTTTTGGTTTATAACTTAGGAAACTGACAATACCGAACCAAACAGATAAGTATAACAAATATATTTATTTCCTTCTGACTATTAAATTTTGTAGACTTAACCCAACCAAATAAGTTCTTCCTATCATGATTGCTCTATACTATTGTATGAAGGATTTTTACTTCTCTTGTTGGCAATTATCAATTAATTATTAATCTCAAATAAGATTTACGAAAGAGTATTCTGCAATTTTTTGTGTTCTTCCATTAGTTAAATTATATTTTTTTTTGTATGTTACTGACAATTAATTTGATTTCATTGTGAATATAATCCTTATTCAAATAAAGTGTGTAGAAATAGGTGCTTCTTGTTTTAATTTACATTGCATGTTGAAGTTAGATAGTCTAAGTATGTATTAAACTTCGTACTTCTAAATTGGCTTGATGGCAATGGTTTGGAACCAAACCAAATTGATAACAAACCTAAGTTATTGACTTGGATTGAGCTGTAACTTTATTTATTTGGTTTGGATTTGGATTGAGTTTATCCCATATCAATAAGTTCGGTTTGGGTTGAAAATACCTCCAAACCGAACCATGAACACCCTAGTGGAAATAAGCAAAAACCGAAGAGCTCTCTTACAAGACAAACCATAATCCAAATAGAAAGAGCAACAAAAACTCCAGCCAGTTAGACACAATGACATACTTGCTTTGATTGCATTAAAGGAGATAGACAGCTTGCGACTGCACGTTGTACAGCTTCAGATGGTGTATTTAACACATCCAACAATTTCTCCACGACCGTGTGAACTTTGGGATCATCCTGTTCCAAAAATTTCATGCATCAACAATAACAAAAATTTAAGGAAGTAAAGAGGATGGAAAAGCAGGTAATTTTAACCTTCGCCAGGTGTTTCGCTAAGGCTCCAGTGAAAATAACAACACCTTCCCGGACCAAATCATACTTTTCCTCATCAGATGCCTACATAAGAAACAAAAACAGCTAACAGACCTCATTGAATGTTCAAAAGAAGAACAACTGATAGTAGCAACTTTCAGTAGTTCCATTTGTAAGAGTATCAAATCTGGTACCCAACAAAAAGAAATCCAGATTTTTTACAACCAATCAATGGTGTTAAATATATGCGTGATCCACCTTTTTATTCAAGTAGTTCTCAAAAATTGGAAACAGCAACCCAACATTTTCCCTTCCATGCTTATCGATAACCATAACGCCAGCATTAATCATCCTTCCCCGAACATCAGCATTGGGATCAGCCTGCAGCATTGAGAAACATCATAAGATGAAACTTGTCATTATTAAGGTAGTTTATGAAGAACATTTCTCAAACTTTCCAAGTACGAAATCTCCCAGGACATGTATCACAATGATTCTTTGGAATATCTATCTCCAACATCTGGATACTCGCCAAGTCCATGTCATGTGTTTTAATTTTCTCTAGAGATGAGTCATTTGCCATCCTTAATTAAAGCTGCGTAGCATTCCTACTGAAGCTTGAGGGTTCTTTTAATGTCCAGAATTTATTTGCAACGAAATATATACTACTGACTGTTGACCATCTCTAGGCCCCATTGAGAAAACCAAGCTTGCCTAAAATGCATCCATGGCACCCAGCATCATGTCCCTAGAAATTGTGTAGATTCGTACATCAAAACAAATGTTATAAGGTGTCACCATTTGCTTTCTTGAACTACAGTCGCTGCCCCTTAATAACGCAGACATATGAAAAAAACCAAAGCAGTAGCAAATTGCAACTGCATCTTATCGATTTTTTTATCCCTCAATCTGGTTTGGAAGCTACTATGTAGTGAATATGACAATAGCAACTGTCACAGTGTTACAGCAAGAGTCAATACAAAGTGCTAAATACATGTTGAGACATCAGAAAAGTAAGAACCAACTCAACCAAGAAAACAAGATCAAGGACCCAACTCAACTCCATAACGAAATCTAAGAAATTACCAGAGCTCGCGAGATCAGGAAAGTCATAACAACAGGAAGATCCTTCGTCCTCAACACGTCAGCCACAGAATGTAATGCTAACGCTATTCCTTGTCGGCTAAGCCAACCAGAATCGACATTTTCATCACTAAAACCAGCTTCACGGATGTACAATGAAAAAAGTGTCGAAAGAGATTCCTGAAATACACCATGGGAAACTGACACGTCAAGGTTTAATCAAGAAAACTAGCAATAAAGACAACATTCAAAAAGAAAATAAAAAAGACTGGAAGAAATACATTATAATAAAGAGAAGAATAGACTCCATATCCCCAAGGGGAAGCTAAACACAGGCTTACCTGTATGGAGTCTGGTTTTTCATCCAAAGCAGCAGCTAATGCCTCTGCTGCGGCTAATCTCACATTGTAATTGACATGACAAAGTGCTTTGAAAAGTCCGGAATAGTTAGTCCCAAAATCATGTCCATAGCGATCCCATATATCTTCAGCCACTTCTGCAACTGACTGATGAATATATAAAGTTGAGGTCACAGTATAAATATCTTCTATACAGCAAAAGATTTGAAAAAAAGTTTATTAAATAAACACAAAGATACTGCTGAAGCAATTCCCTAAAAGACGCAAAACGAAAGAACCACAGAATCCAAGAATAAAGAATACATTCAGAAAGGACAAATCAATAGCCAAAATGGCCAAGAGAAAACAGTAGTCCCAAATCAAGCACATGCAATCACACACTATTAGTCTAAATGGATTGTCCTCTTTTATTGCTTTTGCTAGAAATATGATAAGGAGGGTAGAATTGTAATATTGCGTTTAGAGGGTATTATGTTATGTTAAGCATATATATTGTAATTCCTTCATTGAAAAACATAATAGAAACAATTCATTATCCTCTCAAACATGGTATCAGAGCTCGGCTCTTAACCCTAATCCACTTGCCGCCGTCGTCTAGCCACCAAAATCATCAGCCATCGTTGCCACCGTGGGCTCCACCCTCACGCGACCCTCGCGCTCACGCATGCTCTTCTGCTGCTCGTGCGACGTTGCTCGCTGTCCTCCCTGCACTTTCTCCACTCTCTGTACCTCCAACACCATCGATAGGATTTCAGTTTGCTGAGCACACATATCATTTGTGTAACACAGTTCCTACCATGATGGTACAAGTCCCACAGACATTTGATTCATCTATTCCTCCACTAGTTGTCGCACCATCCTCCGATCTTGATCAACCCATTGCTCTTCGAAAAGGTACAAGATCTTGTGTTGGTCATCCTAGGGATCGCTATGCTCATTATTCTGATCTTTCTTCTTGTCTTCGTACTCATCATCCCATGTCCAATTTCATATCATATAATCGTTTGTCTCCTACCTTTTCTACTTTTGTCTCTTCTTTGTCCTCTATCTCTGTGCCTAGCAATGTTGTTGAAGCTCTTGCTCATCCTGGATGGCGGCACACCATGGAAGATGAAATGAAGGCACTTCTTGAGAATCGTACTTGGCAACTCACTCACTTACCTAAAGGGAAATAACCTGTTGGTTGTCGTTGGGTTTTTACTGTTAAAATTCACCCTGATGGTACCCTTGATCGATTGAAAGCTAGGTTGGTTGCCAAAGGATATACTTAAACATATGATATTGATTATGATGACACTTTCTCACCTGTTGCCAAAATTCTAACTGTTCGCGTTTTTATTTCCCTAGCAATGCACTTTGGCTGGCATCCTCATCAATTGGACCTAAAAAATGCCTTTTTACATGGAGATTTAGCTGAAGAAGTCTATGGAGCAACCACCTAGGTTTGTCGCTCAGGAAGGAGAATCTGGCATGTCCTTTACATAAGGCCTTATATGGACTTAAACAATCTCCTCGTGCTTGGTTTGGTAAGTTCACTGATGCAGTTACCAATTTTGGATTAAAACAGTGTCAAGTCGTGTGTACTTCTAGTGGTATATGTGGATGATATTATTATCACTGGTAGTGATTCAGATGGTATCCAACGACTTAAATAGTTTCTACATACAGAATTCGATACTAAAGATTTGGAACATCTATGATATTTTCTTGGGATTGAACTTGCCTATTCACAGGTAGGTATCAATTTATCACAACGAAAATACGTAATTAATATTCTGAATGAGGTTGGATTTCTTGGAGCAAGACCAGTTAATACACCTATGGAGCCTACTGTGAAGCTTGATGCAAAACATGGAGAACTGTTACATGATCCAATGAAATATCAAAGGTTAGTGGGTAAATTGAACTATCTCACTGTCACAAGACCTGATATATCCGTTACCGTCAGTGTAGTGAGTCAATTTATGAGTTCTCCTCGCAGTACTCACTGGGATGTTGTAATGCGAATTATTAAATACTTGAAGAGAACACCAGGTAAAGGATTACTTTTTAAGAGTCATGGTCATCTGAACACTACAGGATACTCTGATGCAGACCGGGCCGGATGCCCTACCGATAGAAGATCTACATCAGGGTATTGCGTATTTCTTGGAGGCAATTTAGTTGCCTGGAAAAGTAAGAAACAACATGTGGTTTCTCGATCAAGTGCTGAAGCAAAATATAAAGATATGGCACATGTGACAGGTGAATTGCTCTAGTTAAGGATGTTATTATCAGAAATTGGTGTGTCGACATCAGATCCATCAACATTATATTGTGATAATCAATTAGCTATCCATATTGTGAACAATCCTGTTTTCCATGAGCGAACCAAACATATTGAGGTTGACTATCACTTTATATGAGAGAAGGTCCAGAAAGGGGAAATCACTCTTCAACATGCAAGGACAAAGGATCAACTAGTGGATATTTTTACTAAATCTCTACGAGGGAATAGAATGAGTTTCCTATGTAACAAGTTGGGACTATTTGATATCTATGTCCCAACTTGAGGGGGAGTGTTAGAAATATAATAAGGAGGGTAGAATTGTAATATTGTGTTTAGAGGGTTTTACGTTATGTTAAGCATATATATTGCAATTCCTTCATTGAAAAACATGATAGAAACAATTCATTATCCTCTCAAACAGCTTTTAGCTGGCGCCAACTAGAGGAAGGTGGTGTCAGATAAAAGAATTTGTATTAACCTTTCACTAAAAGCATGCAAGAAAAAAATTCCCCCATTTAATCCATGAAATCTGGAACAAATTTTAGAAGTTTGTGTTTACAAGAAACATGATTCTTAGACAGTTTATCCTATCCATTTGATTTTGCTACTACAATAACAAAAAGGCATTGATTTTTCTCACTATATTTCTATAGAACATTTAACTGCAAAATTCCCTGAGATAGGTGAAGGACAATCTTTATGCACAAAACTCAACACAACTCGAGAGTTATTGCCATCTTTAGTCTCTACAGCATTTCTTCGTCGATTCAGATGATTAATTGGATCACAAGGCAAGAAACATGCTTTTGATATGAAAAATCCATCTTACCCGTCATCTTTTCTTCTTAGGATCAGTATTTTTCCTATATTTAGATTTAGCATTTGTGACCTGGTCCCAATTACTCATAGCAATAGCTTAAAGGTACAGCAGATTTGCTTATGCAAGATCAAATTTAAGCAATATCATCAAGAGGACAAGACAAAGCATGTTAACCTTCTCAGCATCATGTAATGCAATCCAAACCATCGTCGCAATCTCAACATCCTCAGGAAGAGCACGACTAGCAACCGATGGAATGCATTTTACAGCAATTAAGCAAGCCATCCTTACATGAACATCTTTAGCATAAACTCCATATAATGCCTGTGAAATACAAGAACTATCAGAAAAGAAAATTAACTCCAGCAATGCGTTAGATTGTCCATCACAAAAAGTAAGGGAACTCACTGAAGCAACTTCATCTGGCTGCAGACCAAGACATAGTTCATTTAATGCTGATCCAACTAAAGCTTGATAAGCAGGAACAACGCTCAAGACATTATAAAGAGCCTGAAAGCAAGAGACTAAAATATAGTGAGCTAAAAATTAAGTCAAAGGAAATGGAAGCAACATGGAAAGAAAATGGACTATCTCTTATGCAGATTAAATTGTAGAAATACGCAACCGATATCATTCGAAGTCGAGGAAGGGGCAACAGAGGATCCAAATGTAAATTGATGATTTGGAGCACATCATCATGGAGGCCAGTCTTCTTGGATGACAACAGAATCCTCTCCATTATCTGGATACAAATCATAGTCACCTTGTATTAAGTTGATAGATACAAGTAAATGTGCACACTAATAAAGATATACGCTATCCTTACCGGAAAAACAAAAGTGAAGGAATCTACAGGAAGAGCGCCTGATTTGCATGATATGGATAAACCATTTATTACACGCTCAAAAAGGCCCAATGACGGAGTTTCATTCGCCTCCCCTCCATCAACAGATGGAATCCTCCAATTCAAAAGCATGTCGTTATCCTCTGTCACAATCAAGCGAAGAGCAGCAGCAATATCAATGGCCCAATTGCAGAGAGGAGATGCGATACATCGGGTAAGCTTCACCAGGGTTTCATACGCCACATCACCAACAACTAGCGACCGTAATAATGGATTGACAAACCTGACCTGAAAGAAAATGAGAACCACAGCTAAGTCTCTCATACAGCAAGAGCTATACAGATAACAAAAAAAGCATGGTCAGAAAACTCCGACGACAAAAGCAAGAAAAAACACTAATCAAGCAAAAATAAATGCCATGGAAACAGCAGGAATTGCTAATGTCATCCTACATCATTTGCCTACAAGTTTCATGCTGGACTTATTGCATTTGCCCTTCTCCATCTAATAGCAAAATGTATAGGTTAAAAAACCTTCTACACGTGGTCAAAGTCGGATTTGTTTCAATCAATTGATGATCCATCACCTGATTATCACTCATTCAATTTCCAAAAGCTTAAGTTTATTAGATGAAGAAGGTATGTGGATATAAAACCAGTGTTAACTATGGGATAACATTAACATGAATGATAGAAGAAAGCACAAGCAGATGGCTGAAATCGGTCCTCATCGATTCACAGTATACTCATAGGATACGCACCACAGAAGGCAGTTTACTGTGAGCAAACACAGGATTGGCAATGGCCATCTCTCCAAGAGCTCTAAGCATCAAAGTTAGGATTTCTTGTATTCCCTTGACCCTCTCACGTATAGATGCCTCTTCCTTCAGCAACAATTCCCGTGCCTCTTCTTTTGCACTTTTCGCTTTATCTGGACTCATACATACCATGTCGGTGATTTGTGTTAAAACAAGTAGGTAATCACGAAACCAAAATATTCTCACAAAGAAAGTAAAACCTGTTTTCTTTGTTGGCTTGCCAGAATCACGTTTCCCACCAACTGAAACTTCTCTATTAGCCGGATCTCTCCTCACCCCATGTTTAGTGGCAACATCATCCTAAAACAAAGTAAAAGCCAGTCAATATTGATCTGAACACAACTGTAAGAGTCAAACAATCCAGGAATGACTAATGGTCACCATCCCATCTTCATCCTCATACATCCGAAACCGGCCCTTCGCAAGTTTTGTGTTCTTAGAGGTAACTGATTCAGCAACATATACTCCTTGCTCACTGGAGAGTACACCATCAGGAGTTTGGAAAATCTGAAAAAATAGATGAAGCCCATGCAATTCAGAAGAAGATATGCAAGACAACTAAACGGCAAAAAAAGCAGAATAAGAGTCAGATACATATCTAAAAACAACAAAACAGAAGTGAGCTTTCAAAAAGGCTCAATTGGATAATAATGTCGTGTATTTCTCCTAGTGAGCCATCAAGAAATTTCATGTTGACAAGACTACCACGAAAAGATATTATCAAGCTTCGAATGCCAAGGAAAATTCAAGAGGATTCACAACTCCTCAATATGAAAAATAATTATAGTTGACTAAGTAACGATGCAGAATCCATCTGACAAGAAATTTTGAAAAAAAGAAAACAGAACGAGTTAATAAAGATATGAAAATTGCTTATACAATAATTGCAGTAATTTTATTGGTCAAAAATGCACATAAGCAACAATCACAGTATCTCAGAACAGTTATATCTTGATGAAATTGCCTCTTCATCCACCCTCTCAAGTTTCTTCTGTATCCATGTAATTTCCCACACTCGGTGTAAGCACTTAAATGCACCATGGGTCAATCTCTCGTCATGATAGCTAAATCAGTTAATAGCATCTCTTCTACAATCCTGATGATGGCAAATTAGTCTATTAAGTTCACACTTCACAGACCATTTCAATAACTTAGCCATAACAGACAATATATTGCCACTACTGGAAGTTGCATGAATAAGAAAGGCAGTACCGAGTATACATATAATGACACGTTCCAACAAAACTATGCCTAAACCTCCCACCAAAACATGAAAATAAAATAAGGAAATAAGAACCCAAACAACTTTAGCCACCATCAAAATCTATGAAAAGAAAATAAGGAATAAAGAACCCCAAAGACACCAGCCACTATCAAAAGCTTTTCATGCCTATTCCAATGTCTTAAGTAAACTACAACCCATAATTCCAACATTGCCAAGGTAATATCATTAACTTTGCCCCCTACTACCTCAATTACAATGTACAGAACGACTGTCACGACACATGCCACCATAAGCAAAACTCCTCAAGAACATATATAGTAGCCCATGTATAAGGTGGAAAAGATAATAATCATTCTATTGAGCATTAGTATGTACTTGTTGTACATATTACACAAACAGGTGAATCAGTGTTGAATTAAGAGGGCAACTTCAGCACAGCCTTGTAATAGCAATGAATTAAGACCAACAGCCAATCACTATTACCCGTATGTCACTTTCTGAGAGCATATCATGGGAATGGCGATGAGGGTGATTATTCAAATGCTGGGAAAAGAAAAACAGAAATTAGTTTAGCCAGCAATAAAGCAGAAAAAGGATTCATTCAGTATAAGATTAAAGGAGATCATGTTAAAACCTTTTCAAACTCTAGGTAAGTATCACCAGGTGCAATTGACATCAAGGTTGCCAATGACGATATAGCAGCCTGCTGTTCCAGTTGATTAGCATTCATCAATCCCCTTGGTCCCAATAAATCCTGGAGACAGAGTAAAGCCATCAGAAGGTACCCAAGAAATGTGGATTTCCAAATCTTTTGTAATGGAAATCCGTGACTTCTGTCTAACGTAACCCAAAGAAAACAATGTTGGACATGCCCCATAAGGAATTATCAAGCAGTGATTCTCGACTGAAAATCACCCACATTTCCTTTCCAATCCATGTAGTACTATAGTTCAGAAAAAGCAAGCACGTTGATAAAGGTGCACCTCCAATTGCTTTTGCTATTTACTTCTTGTTTTTTCTGTTTTTTTTTTTTTTTTTTTTTTGCAAATCTTGTGGCTCACACACTTCGACTTTTATTAAACGCAAAACACATGAAACCTTTCAAAATATACAAATGATGACTTGTAAATTTACATATCCACATCTATAATTTCGTTTTGAATAATATTATAGATCTTATGAATAAAGTGAAACAGAATTGCCTTCTGTTTTTCTAAAGAAAGAAAAAACGCACCCTTTAAAAACCTTCACACACAGAAAAAAAAATGTCAACAATATCTACACCAATTCATACAGATTATTGCCAGGATAGTGCAACTTACCTTACACACGTTTGGCACATCAGCAGAAATAATGCCAATGATATCAACACCGAGTGTTTTTAGACACTTCTGAAGCCTCTAGAAAACAAACAAGAAAGTTATAAGCCATGTTCAATAAATCAATGCATCACTACATTTATAAACATGAAATCTGAGGGAAAATATGCATAAGCAATAGGTTAGCTCCCCATGCCATTGCATTCAAATTTACAACATATAATTGGCTATTAACCTAATGGGTGGGGTCTCATTTATTGATAGAGGAATTTGCGAAAGTGTCCACCAAACAACCCCCACATCCCCTCCCCCCTCTGTCTCTCAAAATCATTTTCAAAATTTTTCCACTTTCCAAAGCTATAGTCATCTTTAACCTTGCATGTTCAAAGAAATTCCCAATGACTGCAATATCGATAGACTAAGCTTCAAGCTTGCTCATACTTTCATGATGCAAACCTAGCGAAATCATGTGCAATAACTATTGTTAAAACAAATGGAACATGAAAAAAAAGAAAGGGAGGGGGAAATGAGGGAGCCAGGAGCAAGGTGCTCATTCTATGAATTGCAGTAGGTATTCTACAAAGTGCCAATAGTGATAATGAGCTTTATGAAACAACTACTTTAGACATTTTATTTATTTCAAGCCAAAATACTGCGGGATAGTGAACATATTTTGAAACATGAAAACTGATAGCATTTTCCAATTATTAAATTTCTGACGCATAATGATACAGCGCCCAGATACAGCAAAATTTTCTCAAAAATCACCTTGCCTGGAAAGGGACTGAACACATGTTTTGATTGTTTTACATGCTTAGGGCACGTTTGGCAACCGGCCAAACAGTAACTATTTCTATTCTTTTGTTCCCAAAATCAATCTTGGAACAAAAATCCGTTTTATAAATTTTTTGTTCCCAAACACAAATTTGCAAAAATTTGTTCCCATAATCAGTTTTGGTACATAATCAAAAAGCAAAAGGGAACAAAAATCAGAAATGGAAAAGAAATTTTTTTTTTCTTCTTCTTCATAGTTTTCTTCTTCTTCTTTTTCTTGGCGTGTGACCAGTCGCCAGCCGTCGGCCACGGGCTAGGGCCGGCGAGGGCGTCACGGCCCTCATCGGTGGCCGGCAAGGGCAAGGGCTAGACCCTCACCGCCGCCCTTGCCAAATCTGGCAAGGGGGGCTCGCGGCCTAGGCAAGGGCCGCCCTCGCTGGATCGGGCAAGGGCGGCCCTCGCTGGATCTGGCGAGGGCGGCCCTCGCCCAGGCCGCTAGCTGCCCTTGCCGGATCTGGCGAGGGCGGCGATGATGGTCCAACCCTTGCCGAAGCCGGCAAGGGCCGCAATGCCCTTGCCGGCCCTAGCCTGTCGCCGGTTGCCGACGCCTGCGGCCAAGCGATGGCCAAGGAAAGAAAAATAAAAAGAAAGAAATATTAAAAAATTCAAAATATTATTAAAATATTATTAATAAAAAGAAATTTTGTGCCGTTACCAAATGTATTTGTGTTCTTTTTCTATTTCAAGAATAAAAATTTTGGGCAGTTACCAAACATCTTCAAATGATTAGAAATTATTCCCAGACATGGAATAAAAAAGAACCATTTCTAACTTGAAATTGTTTCTGGAAACATAATGGTTGCCAAACACACCCTTAAAATCCTCCATCAGTGTCAAAAAACTTCTAAACGGCTTACCTTCCAAACTGTATCTCTTTTGGCAGAGCCAATTATGTATGGATGATGTGCACAGAGGATGACTTGCACACACACACTTGGAGCAGCTGCCAAAGTTGCAGAGGACACCATGATGAAAGCCTTCACCAGAACCTCCACCGCAGGAACATTAGGCAAGTGTGTATCCAGTGTATTTTCTGTGTCACTAGGGATTATACAAAGTTAGATCAATGTAAAATATATCAAGGGTTATTGATCTTTGTCCAAGTTTCAAATAGGTCACTCAAACTTTCCATTTTTTAATAGGACACTTGACAATGTTTACTTTCAATCAAGTCATTCTGTACAAGGAGCCACCAGAAATATGTCCGAAACATTTCTTCCATGATCACCTAACCTTAGATTAATTTTCTTTAATAACTACTGAGATATAATCCAATTTAGCTCAATTTTCACTAGAGATTGCCGGTAATAGGACAGGCAGAGCGACCTGTTTGAAAGTAGAAGCAAAGTTGAGTGACCCGATTGAAAAAATTGAACGTTGGGTGACATCTTAGAAATATTACACCACGTTCAACAACCTCCAATGATATTTACTCACACCCACTGGCTCTAGGACAGAAACCTCTAAAGAAGAAGGCATAAAGTTAGAAATGCCACCAAACAGAAAAAGAGTTGTTGCAAACACCATGTAACTAAACTAAAGAGGGATTATTGGATTTGGAAAAAAATCACTAAATCATCAAAGGCAATCGATCATATCACCACTCATTTTGCATATAACTCTTTGCTCAAAATTTTTTCACCTTGACATAAACAATAAAGGCAACCAGAGTCTCATATCCATCACAGCCGTATAGTACCTTGTAGCAGCACTTTCACCAATGTTGGATAGGAACCTAGTGAGCTCAAGCAAAAGAGCTTCAGACAATAGCGGTAGAGCTGAAATTATCTTTCTGGTAGCATCATGAGCCACTTTTCGAACGTCCCAACTTGAATGACAAATCAAAAAGAGTATCAACTGCATCCAATCAACCATTAATGAAAACCAGTTCCTCTACATGGAGGGAAATCAATATCATCAACAAGATTAATGTCATGAACCTGTAGTACCTGTACTAGTAACCTATCTGAGAAGGCTTCCAACACTCTGCAAGACAACAAACCAATTGACTCCAATCAGTCTTCCCTGTAGACAAACATACAAACTTTTATAATTGTGACTGGTGCACATGTCTAACCTGTGCTGATGTTCCACAAGCAAAACCTCAAAAAGATTGATGCACGCCATGCAATCCTCCACTGGTAGTTTGGAGACCTTGTAGTGAAAGACCAATGATTGGTGTTAACATTTAGAGATCTTACATTCAACTATTTGTTAATAAATTAAAAAAACAAAAAGCAGAAGAAAGAGATCCAAGAGAGAGCTACCATAGATATGGGAATAAGAGAAGGTTCATTTTGAGAGACCAAGGACCATATCTTGTCCTTTGTCACAGTTTCCTCTGAAAGAGCAGATGGCAGAAAATGAACTCAAGAACAAGCCAAAAACAATGGCAAGGCAAAAGAAGTGCGGGGTATGAGGATTCGCCTTGACATATTTTCCCCACCATTCTGTCATACCTGCTTTAATATCGATGGCTGCAATCTTTCCAACCAAAAGAAGTGCATAAACACCATCCAACCGCTGCACTGGTTTAGTAAAACCAGTTTTAACCAGTTGGATGAGAGGCCCAAACAATGAAGATATCTGAAAGTTTATCAGAAAAGTTTGCCTAAGTAAAAGTTTGACATGAAAACCAACACTCGAGTGAAATACATAGCAATATGCCCAATCACCTGCATAACAACATCAGCATTTTCACAGATAACTCTCAGGCAACGAAGATGTGCCCTTCTCAAAGCTTCCTTCTCCTTTAGGCCAGAAGCAAAGAAAGCAACTAAATCTGGTTGAACAGCTTCAGATGATCGTGCAGCCCAGGAGGCTATAGCAGATAGTACTGCTAATTTCACCTCCTCGTTTCCTTTCAATTAAAGAGGGGAGATGACATCAGCACATTGGCAATGCTAACAACATGTTGGTGGCACAGAGAAATACCAACCAATACCAATATAGAAAAGGCAAAATGAAAAAGGAAAACAGGGCATCAGGAGCAACACATACCTTCACCTTTGTAGCAATTCAAAAGAAAGCTGCAAATGCTTTGAGATAGACTCTTAATGTACTTTCCTTCAGGAGCAACTGACAGTTCTTGCAATGCAGTGATCATTCCAATTCTCTGGTAAGGGAATGCAAGTCTCCCCTCTGACCCTGTTGACAAAGCCATTTGACATAATTATGAAACCATATTGCTAAACCCAGTCTTATACCCCAAAAAGAAATGACAGAGAGGATAACAAACCTCCAATGACAGCTTTCATGACATTGACCATTGATTCTAAAGCATCCGGATTACTAGATTTCTGACTCAAACACCTGATTATGGCCAAAGCACCGACCCTTCTTCCTTCCTCTGCATGGCGAGCTTGGGATAATACCACGGAGATAATTTCCGAAGAATACTTGCTCAAGTCAAGATTGACTGAGTTTAAGAGAATTCCAACAGATTCCAGCACAATCTCCGGGTTACGCTTTAGCATTTTAACAGCAGATGGAATAATGATAGTTTGAAAGTCTTCATGAGACAAGTGTCTAAAGAGCGGGTGAAACACTTCACTAAGACCTTGTGCTGGTTTTTCTCTCGCATTTAGAACAGCTTTAGCATATACAACAAGAATTACTGACTGCCCAAAGCAGAGCATCGAGACAAAACAAAGGCAACAAAAGAAGTTAAAAAGACTATCAGATAAAACAATTGAAAATGCCCAGAAAACTAAATATTGTCCTCACCTTGTATTCTTCAAATAAAGAAGGACTATTGCTTGCAAATTCCAGTAACAACAATATAATTTCAGGGCTATCTTTGTAAGAGATCCTTCCATTCTGTAATTCCTCTATAAAGATTTTGTACATGTCCTTTGACTGAAATATAAGAAATAAACAAATTCATGCCCACAAAAAATTAATTATAACCTAGAGAATCTCATGTCTTACAAAGATTAAAAATAAAAAAGTTATTTAAGCCGAAGAAGAGCTAAACCTGACTAAATAACTGAAAAAATAACTTCTTGGAAGCTCTTCGCTGCCGAAACGACTGTCGCATAACAAGCGGGAGTAAAGATGCCTGCACCGCAGCAACCCTACACACAGCATTCCTTGAAACTGCAGCGAATTGACTACAACTCAAGAGGATACACGACCACTTAAGAAGCCTGTAACAACCCACGTGAGATTGAGCTTTAAGAAGCTTATCCATAAACTGAACAAGGGTAGCAGCAAAACACTTCATGAATGCAGCCTCGCCAAGAGCCTTCACAATCACCGCATCGACCGCTTTCCTTGACCGTAGATCCTCATACAGGAACAGAGTTTTAAAGATGATTTCTACCAATTGCGATGCGATCTCAGCAGACATCTCTGCACAGCCAATAGAATGATCATTTAAACAAAACTCCCAGGTTGATGAACATGCACCAACCTCAGAAGGCTAAATTACAACGCATCCAAACAGTCAATGTGATAAAGGAAGACCAGAATTCGACATGAACCCGGACAAAACAACATAAAATTCCCAAGACTTCAAAGCCTACGACCTCAAGAAAAGAACCCGACTGACCAACGATAGCACATGACACCCCACGTTTAAAATCCACAATGAACACACACCCTTGATTGGTTGACCCACCAACAACATAAAAGTACCATCTTTACATCAACCCATATACGCTCTCACGAATCCTGAAACGCAAGCCTCCTCTCTCCCTTCCCTTTTTTCCCTCTCGCCATGGCATTCACGCATTCCCAAAAGCCCAGAACCACTGCAAATGCGGATCAAAACCGAATCGAATTCACGCTCGACTACCTAGATTGCTCGACCACGGCGGGAGTTCATCTCGGAATATCCTGACGCGCTCCTTGGTGGACATGGTGGAGACCAACCCGGCAACGGAGGCCAGGCGCTCGAGCGAATCCGCCATTCCCGAAGGGTGAGGGGGATGCCCAGCTCGGAGGAGGGCCTCCGACGCTCAATGTTCAGTTCGGAAGAGAGGGGAAAACTCGAGCTTCCGTCGTTAGGCTTAGGGTTTTACGCTGTGTACTGCTTTTCGCTGAGAGAGGGACGAAGATGGAAGTCGCGAAAGAGCAGCAGAAAACGTCAGCTGAGGAGACGGTGGGAAGAGAGAGGGGGCTGCGCAGGCATGCAGCGTCGTGAGAGGCTCGGAGAAGACGACGGGTTTCGGGCCCATTGGTTTAGGGCCTTCGGCCCAGGCCCCCTTGAAACGAGTCCTCTCGCTTCTCGTGGTGTCTCGTGAGAGCTTCGCGCTTCCGATGATGGATCGGCACGGTTGGCCCCATCGGGTCCCGCCCCCGGTCGGTTCGGGTACCGGCCGCGACAGGGGGGGGAGATTTTTGGGGGGGCGGCGCAGCAAGTAGGGGTGTGAGCCGAACGGGCCGACCTGTTTTGGGCAATTCCCGGGGGCATCGGTCTAAGTTCCCGATTCCAAAAAATTAAAATCGGTAATTTTCGATTTGTTCCTGATTCTATGTGTGGGACCACCTACTCAGACCGGACGAGAGATATTTTAAGGACGGTACAATAGGTGGGTTTTCGTAGGGCGGCAAGGCAGGGCCGATGTCTTCTTTTTCGAATATACTAATTTTATTATCTTAAATTAGGAAAAAATTACCGAAAGGGGGATGCATTAAAGCTCTTCAGCATTACCATAGATACTGTATTGGCAAGGCAGCACGTAACTTCCGGTCAATCTTGCTCTTGAGTGAGTTTATACGCGCATGCGCGTCTGTTTCAGCATTTGCAATTTGGTTACACACAAATTTTGTCTTGTAGCGATAGCCTAGGAGACAATGGGAAGAGAGAAGGGCTGCGCAGGCACGTGCAAAGAGAGAGTAAGAGTAGACATGGCCATGGCCCAATTTTGGCCCGGAACCGGCCCAATCAAACCCGGGCCCGGCCCATTGATTGGCCCCGCGGTTCGGAACCGGAACCAGCCCGTGGCCTACAGGCCCGGTTCTGGTTCCAAATTATTTAAAAATAATAATAATTAAATTTAAAAAATCATTATTTAAATTTTTTTATAAAACAATTTAAACTATAATTGCCATGCATTGTAAGTACATTGATCTCTAATTACAATGATTGGCTTGGGTGTATTGAACTATAATTATAAGGCTTGGCTTGGGTTTTATACACAATGATTTTAATGTCTCTTCGTTCCCATTCGATGTGGGACTCTTGGCTTGTTTTGAACACTTTCAATGTGAAACTCTTGGCTTATCTTCATACAAATGCCAAGAGTCCCATATCGAATGGGAAGGAAGAGATCATTAAAGGGGTTGCGTATAAAACCCAAGCTAAGCCATGGGCATGTGAAGTTATATGTCTTTTGTGGCTACGATCCTTTACTAGTTAAGAGCAAAAGGTTCCATTGGACTGCCTAGAATCAGATTGGACCAATGGTCCGGTTCCCGATTCTATGATTTGCCGATCCGATTCTTAGTTCTAAAATTAAGAGATCAGTTTTACCTGTTCGGTTCCTAGTTCCGAGGGGAACCGGACCGAACCGGGAACCAATCACTCCTACAATTTACATTTTGATTACAATTTGTATTGAATAATTCATTATTTCATAATTTTATAATTCATTATTTTTTATTTCATAATTTATTTTTTAAATTTTTAAATTACGAACCGAAAACGGCCGGTTCTGATTCACACATGGCCACGAACTGGAACCTGCCAATTCCGAATCGGAACCGACCGATTCCAAACCATGGCCATGCCTAAATAAGAGAATCATGCAAAGTAGCGAGAGGCTCGGAGAAGACAACGGGCTTTGGGCCCATTCATTTCTGGCCTTTGGCCTAGGCCCATTGAAACGAGTTCTCTCGCTTTCTTGTGGTGTTTTGTGAGAGCTCGTGCTTTCAATGATGGATCGATATGGGCCGTCAAGTCCTTAACCCGGTGGTTCGGGTACTGCCCCTGACGGGGTGTGGGAGAGATTTTGGGGGGCAGCGTAGCAAGTAGAGGTGTGCAAAAAGAATCACTTGGACTGAACTAGCTTATTATAGGCAGTTCCAGGGGCACCGATTCGGTTCCCGAATTTAAGTGATTTTCAGTTTGGTTCCCAATTCCATATGTGAAACTGTCAACTTGAAACACCTGGACTAGATCGGAGATATTTTAAGGGTAGCACGGCAGGGAGGTTTTCATTGGGCGGTAAGGCAGGGCCGATGTTATCTCTTTTTCGAATATACTGATTTTGTCATGTTAAATTAGGAAAAAATATACCAAAGGCGGGATGCGTTAAACTCCTCGGCATCATCATAGAAACTGTATTGGCATGACAGCATATAACTTCCTATCAATCTTGCTTTTGACAGAGTTTCTACGCACGCGCGCCTGTTTCAGCATCTGCATTTTGGCTACTCATAGAAATTCTGTTTTGTAGCGGTAGCATTAATCTCTAACTGATCAGGCAGAGAGTCAGTTTTTATGCCTAATTCCTCTGCGTTGATCTAACTTTGGTCATCTCTCCAAGAAGTGACCACAATAGTCGACATATAGAGCATCATGTACAGCCGTGGATTGACTTCTACACATCATCAAATGTCGTGATTAGGCCACCAAAGTTTCTTTCATAGTCGATCATGCAAACTCCTCTCAACGAACACGTCTCGAGATTGTCTCTCTACAGGCATTTCGAGTAAGCTCTCGAATTCGATGGACTTCACGTTAAAGAGACCCAAGTTTTATATGGATACATGAAAGGATGCTCGCTAATTCTCTAGCAACCCATCCTCAGCATTTCTGCAGCATCGTTCAGTATCGTTCATTTGATAACATCTAGTGGTTTTGCTATTGCCATCTCTTTGACATGTAAAATATAGATCGATGGACGAAAAAGCTTCATGAATGAAGAAATCTCTCTTGACCCTCTTCAGTATCAAACACTCCTTTTTCCTGCCCCATTAATGACAAATTGCACATTTGTATTCTTTTGGCTAGACAATTGCACAAAAAGTCCAACACTTATTGTACGGCGCCCAATTCAGTTCTAAACCTTTAAATTATATCAAATTAGTTCTAAATCTTTTGAAAATTTGTTAATTTAATCTTAAACCTTTTAATGATTTGTCAATGTAGTCTTTTCGGCCAACTATTCAAATAATAGGTTGGGGATTAAATTGGTAGAATTTCAAAAGGTTTATGACCAAATCGACATAATTGAAAGGTTTATGACTAAATTGGCGAATCATCAAAAGGTTTAGGATTAAATTCGTATAATTAAAATGCTTACGACTGAATTGGCCGCTGTACAATAGGTATAAGACTTTTTGGATAATTATCCCTTCTTTTGGCTTTGATGAACTTGTTCTTGGCATTGGCATACACTCACAAAACAAAAGTGAAGATTTCGTTAATGACTTAAGCATATATATATATATTCCCTTCAAACTACACCCGGTAAAAGCAAACTTGGATCCAATAACCCATCCCGACAATAAGATACTGGTGGAGGAATTTTTTTTTCGACCCGCCCTGAAAATTAGGGTAAGGGTGGACCTTTTTCCCAACCGGCCATTAAAAGGTTAGCTTGACTCGAACTGGACATTTTTGGATTAGATCGTTTCAACCTGCTTTTTAGCTAGGCTTGACATAGCATGAGAATAATCTTAATTCTTTTTGTTTTCTCGAATCATATTAGAGATTTCAAATTGATGAAAGTTACACAATATCCGATCTTATTCGTCAAGATTTGGGTAATATCTTCAACAAATATATAATTACTAATCATTTTCTATATTTAAATTGGTGAATCAATATAAACTCCATATCATGTACGTACAAAAAAGGTGTATCCGACCAAGAAGACACAAGAGGTGTCTCTTCAATTTGTTTATGCGATGCGACAAAATTGTGTTGGATGCTTAAAGTGCCATTAGCTTAAATAACTAAGTATCACATCACCATGAAAAGTAATTTATTAGATAGATTTAAGTATCTTCGGTATCATTCAAATAATTTTTATTAGCTAGGTGGTCGTGGTCGTCGGCCGTAGCTTGTCAAGCTCCGACGTCGTCTATCGTGGGGGCCTAGTCAACGTCGGAACCTCTCGGCAGTCCGGTGAGAGCGCTAGCCGAGCGGGTTCGCGAGAAATAGGGGAGACTGAGAAGAAAAAATAAACAAAACAGGGTAGTCAAGTATGTGAAGGGGAAGATTCGGGTCGGATTAGGGTCAACGACCAGGGTTGACCCCAACCCGGTTCGGATTTGGAGATCCGACCCTGGTCAATGCCTTAGGGTCGAGTTCCTTGACCCGGGACAGATTTGACCCGACCCGACCCGACCGACCCGATTGATTATTATATTAATATTATATTATTTGTAATAATTTTTTTTTAAAAATAGTTATTATTATTATTTCTAAATAATAAAAATATATAAAAAAATCATTTTTTATTATTTCTTATAAAATTAGGAAATAGTTTAGAAATTAGTATTTTTGAATATTTCTCTAAATTGTGCGGATTATTTGATTAATAATCGTGGCTTAAATCAGATAATCATATAGAGCTATATGGTAGTATTTTGCATGTTATCTATGCTACTCTTTTATTATTATTATGCATGTTATTTTTAATTGCATAAATTGCCATGTTTTAAATGTTGTCACCTTAGTTAGGGTTAGAACCTTAGACTGCATATCTATCTTGATTGCTAATCACTAATGAATGTGCGCTCGCTTGATTATTTCACATGTTAGGAGAAATGTCTTAAAATCAATCCAAAATTGCTTGATAAATATTTTTTGAAATGAACAGGATAAAAAGGTTCCGAAATGGCATTAATTATTCAACTAGTGTAACAAAGTTTTCGAACTCATTTAATCTCTGGTTCGTAGGAGTAGGGTGATTCTCTCGTCACCTTACTTGAGTTTCTAATCAACCCACCCCAAACCAATTAATGGCTACTCCTAGATAAAAATCACTTGCAGATTAAAAACTTAAACCCTAAGTCGCGATACGATATGGGCTTGAGAGAGCCCGAATTAAGTCCCAGATCTAGACTTAGCGCATACCAAGCAAAACCCCCGTTTTTTATGTTTACAAAATCGGAGGTCGATCGTGATAGTCTACTTCGAACATCTCTTTTCCCATTGACCTGAATTATCATATGCTCTCCATGTCTATGAACCAAAATGTCATAGACATTGATAGATTTGGATCCCAATATATGGTAGACCCCAACGATCAGTTACAACAAAATGAGCATGATGAGAAGTTATTGGCTAATCTTTTTGAAGGAGGAATCTCTAAAAATTTTGCAGTCCCATGACAAGAAGTTATTTCATGAACTCTGTAAATGTACTAAACTAAATCTGGATCATCAAATTTGGTGAGACTCATCATTTTCAATGGTCTAAATTCGACTCAATCCATTTGTTATATATCACTTAATAACTTCTTCTCGGATGACCGACACATGGTCAATTACATATCCGTTTGTCACACGGAAGTGGATCTCATGCATGGCTTCCTAGAAAAGTTCTCCAATCGTTGGCAATTAATCGGAGCCTGAAAAGTAGGTCAATCTTATACACGGCAATTCAATGGGAGATCATCAATTGGAAAGGGTGTTAGTTCAACTGCTTGTTTCTCCAGCTAAGGCACGCTGAAAAGGAAAACTATTTAAGTAAAGTGGTTGGCTTGGCACCGTATATAATTAATTTATCACCTCATACTTCGGTGGTCCACGAGTGACACCCAATTAGGAGGGTAGACTAGAGGAGTGATTTAGGGTTTTCGGCCCATGTCTCTTAAAGTACCAATGCCTTCGCCATGTGATGAACATAATGAAACTCAGCAATTACTCCATACATCATAATAGCTTCCAAAGAGGCAAGCGGGGCTGTTTTTCTAGATTCATTGTTAACGTAGGTTCATCCTAGCTGAAATCAAGTTCAGCTGCAAGTCAGCATGAGAGCTGCGTGAGAGTAGTTTGTAGGGTTTGACTCTGTAATTTTTCTAAACACTGTTTTTGACGTAGCATCAAATTTCTGCCCTATTAACTTGCGATGGTAGGATAGTGGCCTACTATAGTGGTGACGGATTAATTTCTACATTTTTTTAGAGATGTGGTGCTATCTCAAACATGGTGAATGTCTCCTCCTGTTATGAGCAAAATTGCTCATAAGGCTCTTTAGGGTGGTAGAGGTGCTCAAAGGCCATGACCGGCCTTCTGGCAATTGTTGGGCAATGCATGGACCCATGTTATGGGCAATTGGCGGGGTCGATAGTTAATGGGCTACAAATTATTCTTGAGGAGCAGGTCAAATCCTTAGGACAGCTCATTGATGTTGATCATGTGTCACCTCTCTCTATCTTACCTTGGTAGGTCTCGTGGACAAAAAAAGTATTGTATGTATTTGTTTAACAAGCACCACGGTACAGTCGACCAATCACGATACATATATAATATACATCCTTTGCTGACTTCTACATTTTAGTCTTGAATCTCTTGTTTCATAATAACTTCTCCTCGCGGAGGCCGAGCCCCCATAACCCCCTTATTACATTGCCCTCGTTACCAATTTGGAAGAAATTGTTTTCTCAATTTATGTTGATATGAAGTCAATCGCATATTAAGAAGGGTTAATACCACGAAAAACCCCAAACTGATACAAATGTAACAATTTTACTATAAACTAATTTTTTAATCACAAAAAACCCCAAACTGATACACCTATGATAAATTTACCCAAAACTAATTTTTTGACCAATAAAAATCCCAAACTGATACATTTGTGACAAATTTACTCTCCGTTAGTTTCCGTTAAATTATATTAATACAAAAAAAATCAAAAATTGGTACACCTACGATAAATGGAGGGTAAAACATAAAATTAGCACATTAGTCAACTACTGCATGTCATTTAACAAAGCAATTTGACAGTAAAAATTAACGGAAATAAATTAAGGATAAATTTATCACAGGTTTACCAGTTTAGGATTTTTTGTGGAAAAAAAAATTAGTTTTGGGTAAAATTGTCACATGTGTAAAAGTTTGGGGTTTTTCATGATATTAACCTTATCAAGAAATGATAAACACGAAATTTATCTCCGTAAAACTTTTCGAAAGAACTTCTATAATATCCACCACAAAATTGACTTCTGATTAACACAATATTCTAAGTGTATAACACAAAACAAAGAGTGAATTTGTTCACTACTTAACCAATAGTCAACAGTTTTTTTTTTCCTATGGTCAACAGTTTAGCTGGCGATTATTCCCACAGCAGCTGGTGACACTTACTGCCATGGGAGACCCTGAAAGTCAAGTGTGTATTTTGCTCGAAGAAATTGCAACCTGATGCTTTTTAGATCCAATAATAGAAACTGGGACTGTGTTTTCCAACCGGGATCAATGACCTGTTTTCAATTCATGGCAATGATATAAATGATCTTCATGAAGGCAGCAAATGCAGCAATATCCACCCGTAAAACATATTTTGTGTTGTAAGGAATTGTAAGAGGAGTTGGTGCCACTCTTAAATTTGATCCTAGTTTGTAATTAATATGACAAGAATAGTTTGACTCACCTTAACAATGCAAGCACCTCTTAATTTTCTTCCATTCCATGTTGGGTTCGAACGAATTACCATTAAATCTCTCTTTTCAATACCCTAAAGACCTTGAGGAATCGTAAACTTATCTGCGGAGGCGCTCGAGCTTCATATCTAGGCCGCAAGTCTGAGTCTTATGACCTCAAATCCGAGACGAGCAACCTCAAATGTGAGATCGTGCACCTCAACGTAGGAGGCAACGTCCATTGATGGAGATCGATCTTGGAGCGAGAGAGAAGCATGGTGGTGGCTATTGGGTTGACGGTGCTTGTAGTGGTGGTGATTGAGTTTCGATTTACTGCTGGTGGCAGCTGAATTTCGATTTGTTGGGGGTGGGGGTCGAGTTTCGATTTAACAGCGATATCGAGCTTGTAAAAAAAGTGCAGGACTACTCATGTCATTATAAAAAAAAAAGTTAGACAACAAGTAGTACTACAAATTAACTTTGAGAGACGCTTAAAAGGGGAATATGATGTTGCTGTTCATGGTTTCCTAATCACTAAGAAGTAGGTGAACCTGCACAAAAACCATAGTCCCCCATATTCATTGAGTTGCCTTCCCTTGATTAATTGATTTCCTTATGTAAGCCTCTCATTCTTTTTGAACCCCCCTCCAAAAAGAAAAAAAAGAAAAATAAACCTCTCAGTTTTATGTTGATAAATATTCTTTTTGAATAATAACACGACTTTAATTATGTGGGGCAAGTAAAGATACAAAAGTTCATGGAGAGAGAGAGTATGATTTATGTATAGTCATTGTATCATGAGATTTGAGATACAGTTTGAGACATTTGACACCCATCCAGCTGCTTCACACTAAATCAACTGAGAGCAAAGATTGTTGCTAGGGCTATAGCACTGGCCGACGCATGACCCATTTAAAGGTTTTGGTACGCTGATGTTAACGTGAGCCGGTACATGTCGGACATACCTTTACATGCACGACCATGCCAACCCCTAGATGATATATTGCACAATAAATCCCGTCATCTCAGCTAATTTCATACTCGTGCAACCTAGAGAAATAGGATAGTGACGCGAGCATTGCCGAAAGAAAATGAATTAGCCAGCTGCCTTTGGGAAATTTAAAGGATGGATCTTGAGATGCATAAATGAATTAGCCAACTGCTTCTATTCATACTTTATTTTTTCAGGACACAAAAGAAGTGGTCACTGTTGGCGCCGCATGCAATTACTCATACCAGAGAACCAACCTTTTTCCTTATTACAACCGGACAAGAACTTTTAACTATATAAAGGCTGTTTTATTATAGCAGTCACGTAGCCAAGTGAGTGTTTCACTTAAACAGAAAACTCAGAACTCATTGGTCTTGCTCTCTCTCTCTCTCCATCATCATGGCTAGCTTTCTGCATTCATCTCCAGTGACCGTCCTCGTCGTGATTGGTTTTGTCAATGCGATGATGGGAACTTTCCTATGCCCGTTTGCGGAGGCGGCTCGAGCGTTCTTCGTATTTGGCGACTCGCTCGTTGACAATGGCAACAACAACTACTTGGCGACCACTGCCCGTGCAGACTCGCCCCCCTACGGAATCGATTACCCGAGTGGCCGGCCCACCGGCCGGTTCTCTAATGGGTTCAATATTCCGGACTTCATCAGTACGTTTTCCATTTTCACATGTTTCAGTGCACATTTTCAGTTTCATTATGATGCAAATGAGGTCCGATTTATCAGCTAAAATGTGAATTACTCAGGTCAGGAATTAGGTTCAGTGTCGACATTGCCGTACCTGAGTCCGGAGCTCACAGGACAGAAGTTGCTAGTAGGCGCTAATTTTGCTTCTGCTGGAATTGGAATTCTCAATGACACTGGAGTACAATTCGTAAGCATCATCTGTTCTAGCGACCTCTAGAATGGATAATATTTATGAACAATGAATCAGCATATGACATAAGAGCTCTTAGTCAACTCGATTAAGTCAACAAATAATACTTAGCCTACTCGTCGACGCTTGCGTTTGAAAAGTAAAGACCCCGGTGCGGATGTTGTATACTTGCTGCTAGTAACGTTATTTAACATGTCCGAAAATTTCGTGATTATGAGCTAGATATATGTACGATACATGTAATGTCTATCAGATGTTATCATTCATTTGTGGTAGGTGTAGCGAGCCATTTTCCTCTAGGGCAGACGCGGCAAGTAATTTTTTCACTCATATCTCTTTCCTCTATCGATCTATTCATATATAAATGGCTTGTGAAGAAATAAAGTCTGTATCTTTTTTTGGCAGATAAACATTATAAGGATGTACAGGCAATTGCAGTACTTTGAGGAATACCAGCAGAGAGTGAGTGCTCTGGTAGGAGCTCGGAGAACTCGACTGCTGGTGAACCAAGCGCTTGTGCTCATCACCGTCGGAGGGAACGACTTCGTGAACAACTACTTCCTGGTGCCTTTCTCGGCCCGGTCGCGCCAATTTGCGATACCCGACTATGTCAGGTACCTCATCACTGAGTACCGGAAACACCTCCAGGTAATCGAATTCGACCCCTTTTGGCTTCCTTTGGATTTTGTTCCAAGTCTCTTTTCATGCAACGTCGCATCATCTAGCCTTTTTTGTCTTCTAACTTTCCAGTTCAGCCATAGCTTTCTCCGCGCCTTTTTTTGGATCAATGTCAGAGAAATTTTACTCGAGTATTATATTACAAAGTGGGGGGGGGGGGGGGGACCTAAATAGGGATTAATTAACTTATCTAAACATCTAATTCAGCTTAGTCAGATCACTTGGCAATTCAGTTTCCACAGTCTCTCCTGTTCTCGTCGACAAAAGGGTGGGTTTGATTGTAGAAATGTCAGTGATGAGTCCGTGCACTGAGTTTTGCTTATATCTTCAAGGCCCTTGGTCCCACATAACAAAAGACATGTCTAACGACCATCTAATTTGTTCAACAAAAAAAAATCAAAAGCTATAATTCTCTAATTACATAAAAGACTATGTCCAGCATGCAAAATAAAATAAGAAAAGCCAAAATGTATGCATTGAATCTGACATTTGATCCAATGACCCGTGACCCTTCAACACACCTAGCCGAGAAAATCTTGTACCAAACAAATTCTTATTACCAAAAATAGACATAAAAATATAAAGAAGAACACAACCCATCACGTTATTGTTTATCAATTAAAGTTAATTTTTTTATTGCAATTATGGTATTGCAGAAGCTACATCAGCTCGGGGCGAGGAGGGTGCTAGTGACAGGGACAGGGCCACTGGGGTGTGTCCCGGCGGAGTTGGCAATGCGGGGTAGGAACGGGCAGTGCGCGCCGGAGCTCCAGCAGGCCGCTTCACTCTTCAACCCTCAGCTTGTCCAAATGCTCAGGGGGCTCAACCGGCAGTACGGCTCTAACGTGTTCATAGCTGCCAACACCGACCTCATGCATCGTGACTTCATCAACGACCCTCATGCCTATGGTAATCTTAATCATATGCGAGCTAATATGCCAAATGCATAGATACCTCCATATCGATATGTCATATGTTTCACATTGATCACAACAGCTTACCTGAATCGGTTGCAATTAGATCACGACGAGTATCTTGCACATGTTCTTGGAGTCGGTAGTTTGTCTAAGTCTATCGAAGCTGTTAATTATAAGGACAAAAGAACTTCTGATAGGGAGGGAAGGCATTATTGAACATATACAACGATAAAAAAAAAAAACTTTCCAAGCACTGGAGTCGAAGTCACTCCTTCCACTCTTCATAATTCATATATACGTGATCATTCATGATATTATATTGGTGCAGGGTTTGTGACATCAAAAGTGGCATGCTGTGGCCAAGGGCCTTACAATGGGCTCGGGCTATGCACCGTGGCATCGAACTTGTGCCGTAATCGAGACCAGTTTGCATTCTGGGATCCATTTCACCCGTCACAGAAGGCGAACAGATTCATCGTCCAATCCATCATGAGGGGGTCCACCACGTACATGTACCCCATGAACCTCAGCACCATCCTGGCCCTTGATTCTCATCTGGTCTGAAGAAATTAATCAATTCAAAGTTGTCTGAGAGGCTTTTGTTTTGGTTTTAATCGTTTTCTTGATACAAAGCATTGTCTTATGGTCTGTCTGAAGTTTTCGAGGAGGACTTGTGCAATTCCCACGATTGATGAATGGGTCCTCACAAAGTGTTCTCAATCTCTATGTATGAACTGTTGGTTATATGTCCTCAGACTGCGGAACTTCGAGTTCTAATCTTTCTTTTTTTTGTAAATAAGCTTGTTGTATTTGCTTGTCAAATCAGTCGTCCATATTGATCAAATGGATCACGGGGCAAAGTCGACGGACTATTTTGATTATGGAATGAATGAATCGGGTCGACTCGAGAATAAATTTGGAGGCTCAATTTCGGGTTAAACTTGTATCAGTTTCCAAGGAAGGAACTTAAATTAGTTTGAACTTTGTGAAGTTGAGTCCCAACCACAGGCCAAAGTTTTGCTTGTGTTGACGATCATATTCCTACGAGTGCGGCAAAATCATCAATCTAGTCATCCCCTTCGTTTCTAAATAAACCCCATGCACCAGCAAATCCTAGGTTGCCTTTAGAGGCTCTATCAATATCCAGTTTAATCCACCCGAAAGTTGGATGATCCCATAAGAGCAAAATCAGACAAATGCACGATCCACTTACGTTGAATTGTTCACGTACGAAACTTTAATGATTTCCTTTGTGTATGACCGAATTACTTTTACCGGATTCAAGGGGAAAACAAAGTTGTCTTGAAAAAGTGACTTGTTTATCCATTGCCAGAAAAGCCACACACCTACTCCAAAAATTATGCTCTAATCAAGATGAAAATTTGATCACCCCTTACCAGTGAGATTTGAATTCAACCATTGCGACAATTTCATTGAGAAGAATACTCCCAAATATTGTTATGGGACAAACTCAAGCCATATCCTACGGACAATTGGACAATCGCTTGGAACATGTAAAGTTGTTTCCACATGAGACTCGCATCTCATGTTATATGGATTTCCTCCCAAGTTGTGACATGTCTTCAATTCATTAGTCAACAACATTCGCTTATAAGTGGCTAGCCAGAGGAAAGTTCTAATACGTTGAGGTCCCTTTCACTTCCAAATTGTGGACCATATACTTTCAAATTCTTGATTGTTTGCCCCATTGATTACCTCGCATGTTGACTTAACAGAGAAAGACCCGCTTCCAATACCTTCCCACAAAAGAGTATCGTCTCATTATAGGCTGAATGAGGTTTGGTAGCTCTAATGCTAAAATATCCGAAAATTCCAATTTCCATTTAGCACATAATCGCAGACATTTCTGTCAATCTCAAAAGAAGATAGGTGGGTATTAACAATATTATAAAGCAGCTCCATACATGGTATCCATTTATCTGTCCAACATGTTTTCCATTTCCCAAACTCCATAAAACTCTTTCTTGTAAGGCCGGCCAAATGTTCACAATTGCCTTCAATAATGTTGAGTCACTAGGTTTAGCATGAAAATCAGTTCTCTGCGAACAATATTTGGCAATCAAAACTTGTGCCTTGAGATTATTAGGTTGAGTTTTTAAGGCCCCACGCTAGCTTCATCATAAATCTGTCATTAGTCAGTTCAAGAGATCTAAAACCAAGAACACCACATTTCTTAGGCTTGCAGACGGACTCCCAATTCAGGAGGTGAATTTGACCTTTATCGCTCGTGTCTCCCCATATGAAAGCACGACAATTCTTTTCAATCTCTCGACAAAAGTTGAGTTGGAACTTTAGTGCATTGCATGCGATAGATAGGGATAGACAATTGCAGCTGGGATAAAGTAATTCGACTTGCCATTGACAAGCTTTGAGATTTCCATCCACTAAGCCTTTTATTCGTCCTCTCTAATACACATTGAAAATGCCTCGAAGAAGTTTTTTCCATGAATCAAGGCACTCCCAGATATTTTCCTAGCTTCACACATACACCAAAACTAGAAATCTTGCTCAAATTACGTTTCAACCCCAGAGAAATATTCTTTGAATAGAAAATTTTAGTTTTAGCCTTGCTCACAATTTGTCCCGATCTTCTGCAAAAATCGCCGAAACATTCCAGGATGACATCCATTTGGTTTCTCGAAACCTCTGCCCTTAAGAGGAGATCATCCGCAAACATCAGATGAGAAATTTGTGGTTTACTCCTTCGAAAGCAAAAATGTTTCCACCTTTTTGATTTTACTGCATCACTGATGAGGTGAGATAACCTCTCCATGCATAACACAAAGATGTATGGTGAAAGAGGATCACCTTTGACATATTCCTCTGCTCGGAAAGAATTTCTCCATAGTCTCACCATTGCACAAAACTTGCAAGGATGATGATGTGATGCAATTCATAATCAAACCAACCATAAAATCTGGGACAGCTTTGTTTAGGTTATAATAATTTGAATGTGGCTGGAAAGCCTTTGTGCATGAGTAGTCCGCGCCTCGCAGTGCCCCACTTCGAACGGGGCAAATTTGCCCTGGGAACAATTCTCCCCGAGTGGCAGGGGTGGTAATAGCCCCCGCCCCTCCCATTTATATATAATTTTTTATACTTTATTAATTTAGTATAGATTACAATTAGAAGTATTATAACAAAATATAGTTATAATAAATTTTTTGCATATTTAGTTAAATAATGTAGTTGGTAACAAAACATCACTTATACATACATACATACATACAAATATATAGTGCTTAATTTTTTGTCCAAAAGTGGAATATATGAACCAATATATTCAAAAAAATATTTGCTCAAATTTTGACTTATCATGAGGCGGGCCCCACGGGGCACCATTGCCTTATGCAAGATGATGTGATTCTCGTCCTCGTCGTACCCCGTACCCATCCCTACCAATACGTAGGAATTCGGAATTCGAAAATTATTTCGTACCCTATACTCTGTTCGTTTCGCAAAAAATGTAATATTGCTAGAAAATATTTTTTAGGAGGCCATTTTTCAGGAAAATGACACTATTTTCCGATGTTCGGCCAAGACATGAAAATGAACTGGGAAACAATTTCCGTCGTTCGGTATGGAGAATATTTTTCTCCATACACTACCTTTAATAATTTTTTTATTTTTTAAATCGATTTTTAATCAACCTTTTTCTTTCCTTTTTTTTTTCTGTTCTTTCTCTTTTTTACATTCTTCTCTGCCTAGTCGTTGGCCATGGCGAAGGCCGGCCATAGGCGAGCTCGAGCATCGCCTGAGAGAGGCGAGGCTCAAGCTCGCCAGATTGGTGACACTCGAGCGTCTCCTGAGGGCGGCGAGGCTCGGGCATCGCTAGAGACGAGCGATCTTGTCGCTGCCTCAAGCTCACCAGACTTAGGAGGCAGAGGCAATCTTGCTTGCCTTTGGCGTCGCTCAAGCGTCGCCGATCTGACGAGGCCCAAGCCTTGCCGCCCTCAAGTGATACACGAGCTTGCGAGCTGACCGCTCGCTCGCTTGCCTTTGGCGATGCTCAATCATTGCTGATTTGGCAAGGCTTGCCCTCAGGCGATGCTCGAGCTCGCTTGTGGCTGGTCGCCGGCCTTCGCCGTGGTCGATTATCGGCCAAAGAAGAAGGTAAAAAAGAGAAAGAAAAGAAAAAAAGAACAAAGAACAAAGAAAAAGAAAATAAAAAAGAAAATTAGAATTTAAAAAACGAAAATAAAAATAAACATAATTAAAACGAATGATGAAAAAAGGAGGAAAGTAAAATGTTTTCCTCTTAAAAAGAGGAAAGAGGAAAAAATTTTCCTTTACTTTTGAAAGTGTTTTGTCCATTGAGGGAAAAGACCCACGAATCGATTAAGCTCCGGACATTTAACTTGTGCAGGTGGTCCTAGTCCAGATCAATTGGCATGTGAGTAATGTAATTCAAATAAGTGATCTCCAATTTTAGAGCTGGAAATGTCCCTAACACCCTAGTTAACTGCGCCAACATTTAGGGAAATCAGGAAATAATTCATGTAATTCGGCTTATCCTTTTGATCAATGCCATAATTATGAGAGAATTTTTGTTGAACTTGCACATTGAGTGTGTTTGCATATGCGTGCGCGTTTTGCGAATTTACTTGTGTTTATCTTGTTTCTGCCGTGTCAATTGGTATCGAAGCCGACAAGATCGTTGGAGAATGCAGCTATGTTTGGTGTCAACAACCATCCTGTTGATGAAGCTCAGGGGACACAAGGCTTTTTTGAAGGCTTTTTTCCTCGGCTTGAGGTATCTCAACGGACCATGGAGGCAGATATGTGAGGGACTCTAAACATGCTCGCGAAGCGGCTCAGTTTGGGGGGAAAATTCAGAAAAGGGCTAAAGAAGTGGCGCCGTGGACTGATAATGCTCTCGGCCAACTGTTTAGAGAGCCCGTGTAGCATACCTGGCATGCCCCTTTCAAGATTAGTCCTCTAATCCTCATTAGTCATTAAATTATTCACAAGCGAAAGATGCTTCTTTCTAAAGGTCAGCATTTATAACATGAATGCAACATAGCAGCATAGAATTGTAACATGGTTAGAACACATGGATTCAGAAAATATCAACTACATCGTATAATACTGCTGGTGATACAAGGTGATTTCAAGAAATGCGGGAAACAACATATCTATTACAACCCTATTAATCTACCTTGACCCACCACACTTAACAAAAAACTAATAGCTATCACCCATGCTTTATTGACTTCATCCCAAAAACAAACAGTCATGCCTTTTCCAAAAACCTGCTCCCTACTCCTCCTCCTCGATACGGTATTCAAAGGACTCCGCTGCTCGCATCACCATCATCCCCATCCAGTCCATAGTAAGGAAGGGGCCCCACCAGTCGCCCACCATCGAGGACATAGACCCCGACAAAGCCCAACAAAACGAGTCCCTCTGGGGACCCAATGTCTATGGTCAGAATGGAAATGCATTTTATGAAAACAAGTTCAGGGGAATCCGGGTTCACGAATTCAAATAGATGGCTTTCAAAATCAACAGGTACCCCGTAGCTTATCGAGGCCTAGGCAGGGAGGATCGGCATAACTACTAATCTAAAAAAGGTGTCAACAACAAATAGTGAGCGACAACTCAGCCAAGTAAACTCTATCACGCCATACTAAATGGATAATGACAGGCATTTCAATCGAGTCAAATAGATAGACCGATGAATCAATTCACAACCAGCTATAATATATAAGCCTCCCTTTTTATTTAGGCATAAATCACCAGACAAAAGATTACCAATCGACTAATAGCTATTCACACGAATTCTCATTACATGCGTTATATGATCACAAGCAGTTTTAATTCGCATTTGATTTAGTAACTCAAACTACAATATCCTCTGGGAACCCAGTTACCCCCCAGGCATCTCGTACCCATCACGGCATCACGAAGACATCTAGGGAACCGTGTTACACCCCCAGGCAACCAAGGGAACCCAGTTACCCCCTCAGGCATCTCGCACCTACCACGGCATCGCAAGGACATCTAGGGAATCGCGTTACACCCCCAAGCATCCGAGGGAACCCAGTTACCCCCTCAGGCATCCCAACTCCGGAGCATCGTCGTCATGGGGATCGACGGAACAATCACACTTACAAGCCCACACGTCTCAACGTATACAGTACATCAAATTTAGAGATGTCATTTACAATTTCTAATGCAAAGAAAACATCTCATCAGTAAGTTCAGAGCATGTACGTTATATCTCCCGAAGACATCAAATAGAAATTCCAAGGTCTCCAAATAAGAAATAATGAAACTTTGAATTCTGACAACACTGGACAGTTTTGCATGACTTGAGAATTCAATTTCAAAGGAATAGCAAATGAGTTTCAAAAATTCTGAAATTTGAACATTTCATAAACGAGACCTTAACACTCATTTTTCCTAAAGAACACAATCCCAAAATCCTCTTGGAAAGGGAACTTTTGAGGGCACGAAAACAGACTGCTACGGGTTCGTTGAAACAGTAAAACTGAATCCAAAAGTGTTCTCATTTCACAGACCAAACAATCTTCAAACACTTCGAAATTTTTATATGTTATAAACAAGAGAATTATGAACAAATTTTGTGAAGAAACCATGGCCAAATTCGAAGTGGATATTTTTATAAAAAAATCGAGAAAGTCCAGAGGTCGCTGTCTCCACCGAAAATGCAGTTCTGATCCGGTAAAAGATTGGTCCTTTATAATATCCATTTGTACTCAGAAAAATCTGAAATTTAAGTATGCTGTAAATCAAGATCTTTTGAACAACTTTGAAGAAGAACGTTTAGCAAGATTCGGGCCACAAAATTTTTTATAAAAATAGGAAACAAGGGACGTCCAGGAAGGTCCAATCTGGAATCCGTGACACAATTTCCAGAACGTTTTTCCAACTTCAGATCTGCCACTTCCCAGCCAAGAAAACATCAAACCAAGAGTTCAAAACAACATGCAACATCATTTCCAACTTAATCTAGCTATCTAGATCCACAAAAAATCGTTCTAGGGGTTTGAATACACAAGAACAGCAACTACGTCACATATCGCCCTCTCCTTTCGCTCTTCCAGCCCTCTCAACGGCTCATCCAAGACCCAAACCGACATGCGACCATTATCGAGGTTAGTATAACGTCATAGAGAGTACTTGCCTTGCCGGTGAGAGTAGTGGCTGCGGCGTGGGGCTTGAGTCCAAGGCGGGGAGAACGGCACGGCGGTGAGGTGAGGGCTGGCTGCGTTGCTAGTTGTGGACGGAATAGGGAGTAGCAGCTGCTGGTCGTCGAACAAGCGGGCTCCTAGGTCGACAAAGAGAGAGAGCCAAGAGAGTGAGAGTGAGCTGGGCGAGAGGGAGAGTTGAGTGAGAGAGAGAGTGAGCTGAGCGAGGAAGTGAGCTGGACGTGAGTGAGATGAGGGAAAATTTTTTTCGGAAGTCTTCAGTTTCCTTGCGTGCATGGGCAGGCAAGGGTGCCAAGTGGCACCTCTCTCCTGTCAAGTGTAGGGGGGAAAAGAAGGCAAGGAAGAGAAGACAAGGAAAGGGAGAGAAGGGGTAGCTGCTGGCGTGGGTTCTCGGCGAGAAAGAAAAGAGGAAAAAGAAAAGAAAGAAAAGAAGGAAAGAAAAAGAGAGGGGGCGGCGAGTAAGGAAAAATAACGGCGACGAGTTTGCACGGAGTCGGGTCGTGCGAACGACGCGACGTCGATTTAGTCGGCTCAATGATAACGATTATAAGATTCCAAACCTGTGATTCCAAAAACGTTAATGGCGAAGCTAACTTCCAATTTCATTTTCCTAATTTCGTCGACGAGCGCCCTAATCCATCATAGTCCTTTAATCTTTGGCCATGAAAATTCGAAATGCCATAGCTCGCTCTGGTGGTCCGGAACAATTATTGATTGGCGGCCTATACAGGGGTAAACCTGATTTGGATGGGAATAGGCCGGGGAGACAATTTTAGAAGTCAATATGGAGCTTGCAGGATCGTAGTTATGAATACGATTACGATGCTGATCAGTGGGATATTGTGGTGGTGATGACAATGTGACCATTGGCGGCAAGGGAAGTTCAAGTTAGATACTGAGGGCGCAAATGGTAACCATTTTGCTCCAGAAATCAAATTCTTGACAGAAATTGATTTCCGGAATTCTTGCCAGAAATTGATTTCTGGAGGGGAAATCTGTTTGATAAAACATGACTAATTTTGCTCTAAAAATTGATTTTTGGAACAAAAATCTGTTTTGATTTGTTGATTTTTTTTGCATCTAAAAAAAATTTCAATTTAAATTTCACTCAAAGTGAGTGGCCACAGGTATTCTAAGCCATTCTGTGAAGTTTTAAAATTTTTGATTTTTTGATTTTTTTTGGGCACCTCAAAAAAATTAAATTTCACTCAAAGTGGGTGGCCAAAGGTATTCTATGCTATTTTGTGAAATTTTGAAATTTTTGATTTTTTGATTTTTTTAGGCACCTCAAAAAATTTAAATTTCACTCAAAGTAGGTGGCCAAAGGTATTCTAAGCCATTTTGTGAAGTTTTGAAATTTTTAATTTTTTGATTTTTTTGGGCACCTCAAAAAATTTAAATTTCACTCAAAATGGGTGACCAAAGTATTCTAAGCCATTCTGTGAAGTTTTAAAATTTTTGATTTTTTATATTTTTTTTGAAAAAAATTCACTAAATTTCCTATTTTCCTGAAATCTGAATTTTTTTTATTTTCTGGTAATTTTTATGAATTTTTCTGGAATTTTTCAATTTTTATGCATTTTTTGAAAAAAAATAATGAGATTTCAAAATGTGTTGTAAAGGCCACGAAAAAGAGAGAAAATAGGGAGAATGCATTTTGGAAGAGAGAAGCTACAAAAAGTAGCTTATATTTTTCTTACCTAAAACTCATTTTGGAATCAAGTATTTTTAATAAATGCATTTTTATTCCAGAATGTAAAAATTGCTCCAGAATCCATTCCGAAAATTTTTTAACAAATGCATTTATGTTCCGAAATGCATTTTGGAGCATAATTTCTGCTCTAGAATGGATTCTATGCGCGCCCTGATATTCCCACCATCAATGGACTTCATGGATTGGCTTGCAGAAATGAATCAGTTTTCGAAAATACATGGAGAGCGCCCATCTCTATTCTTCCATGTCATAGGCCTGGCAACCAAGTAAGTATTGCCCCAGCCCACAACAGCCCTTGTAGCCTTTAGATCATTCGAAACCAAAACTCGTCTAAATGCACTAATTCCTTGCTGGAATTAGTGAAAACCTAAGCAAGGAATCTCTTTCATTTTTGTTTATCTGCGCTGTTAAGGTGAATCGTGCTGTTCTAGCATGGAAAAAACATTTTAATTCTGAATTTATGTTCTCCTAGGTATTATCCCGCCGCCGAGATGGCCACATGCCATTATAAGCCGAAACTGTTGTGTGAACACCACCGGTATTTTACGTTAGTAAGAATTATTCGACCAGGTAAGGTTACGAATAAATGCTATGAAGTAGAGATTGGAAAATTAGTTTTGGGGGGGGGGGTAAATGAGAGTAAAACAGCTCACAAGCCAAAACAGAGGGCCAACTACCAATACAACTTGTTTGGCATTATGGGTCATACATTTTACTCTGGAGTTATTCATCTGTTGTGTGTGTTCTTCTTGGTCATGCCATTGATGCCATTAATAGCATTGAAAATCCACTTGTTGTATCATGTAAAAAATCCAACTTTACCATCCTCTTTTTCACTATATGTACACCTAATTGCTGTGCTTGTTTGAAATGGCATTGATTAGAGCTTTCTCTCCATCTTGATCTAACCTTTGCTATCACCTCTTCCACAGAAGTAATGGCATAGCATAGAGATCTTCATCTATTTATATCATAGAAATCTTCATGTGTGTTCATGATCTCTATCTTAGATTTTTCTCTCCTTTTTTTCTTTTTATACCTAGAATTATTTTCCATTCATCATTTCACCCATATAATGTTTTTTTTTTGCCATTCATCGTTTCATCATTTTAATAAACAATGTCATCATTTTCTTTCTTGCATTAAAATTGAGATGGAAGCTATGATATCTTCTTGTTTTACATTTTTTGTACAAGAACAGCAACCGGTTTTCCCGAATGAGCACAACAGTAGAGAAAACTGAACTACTCTAATACTATAAGCCATGCATATGAAATGCTAAAAATTTTAAAGTTGTTGCAAGCTAAAAACAAAACCAAAACCAACCATAATCAAATGCCAAAGTGGCTGTGATTAACCATATCTCTGATCATTCGTCTTTTTTTTTCCCATTTGGAAAACAAATCTAGTACTCAAACTTATACGATCTTCAATCTTTTCAATTTGTTTTCCAGGAAAACCATCCTGCTTAATTAGGTGCTCCAGCGACACGATTCAATGGCAAGCCCCAGCACTAGGATCTATGGTGGACGTGACAAGGACAGTGATAATTCTGGATCCATGAGAGAAAAGTTATCCGTGTTGATTGTGGATGATGACGTGCTCGAGTGTAGAGTACATGAGATGCTTGTTAGCGAGCTCAAAGTAGCAAAAGAAGTCCAGACTGAAATGGCTACAAATAAGGAGGCCTTGGATCTTCACCTTTCTGGTCCATCTTTTGATATTATCCTCATGGACATTGATTCGCCCATCATGGATGGCCCTGAAGTAAGAATTAATTAACTCTTCATTCTATCTTATATTTGACGCATATTTATGAACAATATCAATTGCACATAAAATGTACAATTTCTTCCTTGTATTTGTGTGTGAAGGTGACGGAGAAGCTGCGAGCGAATGGAGTGAAGAGCATGATCGTGGGATTGACTTCGCAGGACGCCGAAGCGGACAAGGCAGCTTTCATGGCGACGGGTCTGGATGAGTGCCTTGAGAAGCCATTGACTGTTGAGAAGATCAAGTCTCTTGTTGAAACCCTAGAGAACGACAACTAGAGATGTGAGCACCAGCTTATACCTAAAGGAGGAATAATGAGTGATCATGCGAAATATAGAGTTATAGGGTTCATATAGTTATTTTGATTATATAGATCTATGACTGAGCATGGTACATGAGTTTTGTAACTATGCAAGTCATTTGCTGACTATATTACTGCTTATTAATCAGGGGAAGTTACCGGTTGTGAAGGCCTCGTCCAGATTGGGCGAGGGGTGCCTTGCCCTTGGCTGTGAAGGCCCTGGGCGAGATTGCGAAGGCCATCGCTAGATTTGGGCAGTTGTGGGCGAGGCGGCCTTGCCAGATTTGGCAAGAGCCTTCGCCATTTCACCTGCGACCGGTGAGGCCGCGATGGCCTCGCCAAGGGCTTTCGCGGCCGTGGGCGAGGCAGCCTCGCCAGATCTGAATAGGGTCTTGAGGTGGGTTTGGGCGGGTCAAGCATGACCCTGTAGGTTTTGGGTCAAATTAGATATCATTGTTGACACCTAAATTTTGCCTAGTCCTTTAGGGTTTAATTGCATGAAAAATTAGGGATTATTTTTTAACTCCTAAACAAAAATATTTTCATTAAATTGCGTGGTATATAAACATTAGGCGCATTTGCATTAATAGATTTAGCGAAACATATTTTCACTTTATTTTACTTCTTTTTATTTATTTAAAATTATTACAAAAAATTAAAAAATGAAAAAAAAAGAGAGAGAAGACAAAGGGGAGCTCTTCTCCGTGACTCTCCCTCTGACACTTGCAATAAAGAAACAAGTGAGAAAGGACAAGAAAATGGGGTTCGCGTATTTTCATGAAAAAGAGAAAGAGAAGAAAGCAGAACACCAAAAAACAAGAAAGAAAATGAAAAAAAAAAAGCTTTATGGCCCCAAGGCTCAAAAGAGGGGAAGGCCATCTGCTTTTTCTCAGGGAATGCACGTCGAAGGGGGACCAGAAGGGAAAGGAGAAGTAAAAGAGAAAATGACAAAAAAAAAAGAAGCATTCTTCTTTCTTTCTTCTTTCTTTGACTGACACGAAGGGCACTATCTCTTTGACCGTGTAGTCCTTTCACCAAAAGGGGACGCTCTGCACATACTAGAAAAAAGAAGACTTGGTGGAGTTTTTAAAAGAAAAAAGAAGGAAAAGCCAGAACAAAAAGCAGAGGGGCAGAGGCACGGAGAAAGAGAGTTCGAGGAGAGTTAGAGAGAGGTGGTCCTCATCTGTTCGCCGAAGGCCCGCCGGAGCCCCCGTCGAACCTTCCGCCGTCACGTCTTGCCCCGGTCCGCCGTAAACCAGGGGAGGTCTTTGTTTTGTGGAACCGAGGGAGAGAAACTGAGAGAGAGTTTGGGAGTGAATCGGAAAAGGGATAGCTTTCCGCATTCGCTCGCTGTCCGTCTGAGTTGCCGTCGGCCCACGTCGAGTCTCCGGCAGCCGTGCTTCATCCCGGTCAGCCCCGAACCAGGTGGGTTCTCTTCATCTTCCCCTGTTTTGAGTCCCCCGTCCCCTGCCTTTCGGGTGCCGGGCACACCGAGCCTATTCGGTGACCGCCCGGCCCCCACCAAAGGAGGATAATGCTTGTTATACGTTCGAAGAAGTGTTCTTAAGCGTTGTATGTCGAAGAGAACCCATGAATCGTGTCAAAATCAGCCCGGAAAATCCATCTCTCAGTCGCCACCCACGTATTTGTTAAAATGCCTCAAAGAAGCCCTTCAAGCTTCAAACGTCGGATCTGTGTGTGCCATTATTCAGCGTTCTATTGCAAACCGTGACCACTTTGTTGGAAAATGTAATTGTGCAAAGCCCCACACAACACGTTTGAGCCATATATCACCTTGAATCTCGGCCTGAAGTTTTCGTTTGAACTCGCATACCACTCGTTTGACAAAATGCCTGAGTGAAGGCCCAAACTAAAAAAAAACATGAAATCAGTGCATAGAATCTTCGATATATGTTTTGTTTGATTAAGATTGATGTTTGATCACTGACTCCTTGATTTCATGTGATTTTATGGCATGTTAACTCTGGTACGAGTTGGCCATGTGTGCATTCCGTACCCGCCGGAAAGCTCTTCGTCGCCGGATCGATGCCCGCGGTTAGAGGCCGTTGCAGTCAGTTTCCCATCTTTGTTTTGTGTGTTTATGTACGTGTGGATTTAGAACTTCAGATCTGTTTGAGATTCGGAGGAAAATGGGTAAGTCGGCACCGACGTTCGGTTGCTCGCGTAATTTTTCATAGCCGGAGTTAGTTTATGGTTCGGTGGAGGCGGCGGCCAGCAGTGAGAGTGTGGGTCCAATGGCGGCCGTCAGCGTTGGCGCCGCGTGCCGACAGTCGGCGGTGAAGAGGTGGTCACGGCGTAGTCTCGACTGGATGCGTGGGGGGAGGCCTTGGTGAAGAACAGTATAGAAGAGGGTATTCTGGGTAGAAGGTACGAAGGGGGAAAGGAGGACCAGAAAAGACAAAAGAGAAAAAAGAAACAAAGAAAAAGGAAAAAAAAAGAAAAAAATCAGAAAAGAAATAGGAAAAAGGATCCGGGGCAGGTCATAGAGTCGGGTCAAGTGTCTGGCGGATCGGGTCAGGGGATCCGGTCCGAATCCTTATTTTATTAATAAAAACATTAAAAAATATTTAAAAATTCAAAAAATGTAAAAATATAAAAAAATTCCAAAAAAATTCGAAAATATTTAAAAATCTAAAAAATATTAAAAAATCTGAAAAGCATAAAAAATATTAAAAAATTCAGAAAAATTCCAAAAGTCCAGAAAATTAGGAAATGTCTAGAAATCAGTTTTTCACTAGATCTTAGTGTTTAATTTCATTCTGGCTTAGTTTAAAATTCGTAAAAAATGAGAAAAATCCTCTAAAAAATTCTCAAAAATCGGATAAGCCATTAGGGCTTTACCTTAGGGCTTTTGATTGCATTTTCTTTTTAGAGACGATGCTAGGTCGCTGGTTGTTTATTTTCTTTGTGATTATTTGATTGCGCATCTTTAATTTATTGATTGTTATTTTCTATTTTTTAGAACGGTTAGGTGGAATATTAGCTTTTTCGATAGGCTGCCCGGTACGTTAGTTTGCGAATATTCAAGTTTAGGTATCAAAAGGGCACTAGTTAAATTGCTAGTGTAATCAAGTCCCCGAATTTTGGAATCTCTAGTTTTCGCACGTATCGAGACGACACTCTCACGTCTCGATCAGGGTTTCTAGCCAACTCTTAATCATAGCTAGTGGCGACTCCAATCGAATACTTAAATTATACAATTCTCGTCGCGTGAGGTATGAGGCTCGGGAGTGCCTCGGTCTTTGACAAATACCTCTTGGCCTAAACCCGATCGGTTCGGGTAGGTTGCGACAATCATCAAAACTCGACCCATTGACACCTCTAGTTTTAGTGGCCTTTGTTTTAAAATTAATGCAGAAACTCAGGATCTTGCAATTAATTAACGCGAAATCACTAAAGAAATAAATGAGGAATAATAAAGGACACCGGAGATTTACGTAATTTGATCTGAATGTCGGCATCTACTTTACGGGGAGAGCCATTTGCAAATAATCCACTAATAATTGGAAAATCAGAGTTACAATTGTGCACACACTCGATTATTTCCCACATCTAAATTAAGCTCAAATCACAATGTTTACAAATAAACAACTCAATTATATGTAATGATCACAACACAAATCTCCGGATGTTCAAGCTCCTGCCCATGACCAAGCAAAAGCTCTCCGGCTTTTATAAGTTCACCGTGCACTCGAAAATCCTTTCGCTATGGAAAAGAAAGTGGAAAAAGTGAAAACCCTTTCTTTACTTTTTGTACATATCATCAAAAAAAAAACAAAAGAAGTGCCTCCTTCTATACGCAATATAACGAAAGTCCAAGAAGTCAAACCGATCAAAGATAACCTTTTTGAATGAGAAAGAAAATCAACTTCCTCTGCTCCAAGAATCCAAATTTGATTCGGATTAAAGGCCACACCATATATTTTTTTTGAACAAAATAAAATCCTTCAGACGGGTCAGGTTTCATCTATGGTTCAAACTCGATATATAATTTAACAGTCTTTGTGAGTGTGGCATGACCTTCACTAGAGCCGTGGTGCCCCTAGCTATTGGAAATAATTAGGGGCTGTGTGATCTTGCTAGAGCATGGCCTAGGCTCTACAAGGTCTTGAAGAGGGCCAAGGGGACGCTACCCTGCCACTGTCGAGAGTTAGGCCTCCCCTCCTAATGAATGCAGATGGTGGCGGTTGGCCCCACCTCCCTTTCTCTCACTCTGTCAGCCTCGACCTCGCTTGAGCACGGTTACGGTGAGGTTGCCTGATCTCAACCTGTCTTAAGAGGGTTGTTAAACCCTTGTTGGCATTTGAGTAGGCTTGGGATGTCTCGGCAAACGGTTCTCTCTGTCTCTATCTCTCTCTCTTTCTACATTTGCTCTTCTTTGTTACTTCTTTTTTATTCTTACGTGGGGCCACATTCAAACACATTTTTCGTGTTTCTCTACACCAGCGATTTGACCTAAGGAGTAACAGCTAGATGACGGAATGATTCAATCGCACAAGTGTGTTTAAGTTAGAGACTACATTAAATAAAAAAGACAGTTAACGGATTAAATCATTCAAACTTACGATTCTTGAAGACCTAGATTAATTAATAGCCCCCCCAAATGAAGTACTAAAAAACTAATAGTTTAAGGTGTATATTCAAGAGCATTAGTGAAATGATTTCCACGTCCCATAAGTGTCGCAGTGAAGAGGAGTTAATATTTCTAGTTGATTCCAAACTTATTGGCTTAAGTTTTTGGTTAAAAGTAAGTCTAGCTGAATATGTTAATAAGTCTATTTAAGCTCTCTCTAGGTAATCTACTTGATGAGGCATGGCAACAGATGTTCTATTTATGGACAAAGAATGGTTGACCTAGTACAATGCCTTCTGCGTGAGAGGCAACATTAAATTGGCAGATCTTCAAATATTTTCCAATGTTTAGTTTTAAACACAATGGACGAGACATTCCACAACAACTACAAGCACGTGTCCGTTACTTTAAATTCCTGTTCCTCCTATGAAGATATGAATACCAACCTTCATGAAGTGGCGCGACAACCCGGGACTAAATCCATGGAGGCCAAGTCTTGAAAAGAAGTATGCAAGCGTTGGTCTTATCACGGCCATTAATATACTATTGAGGGTGATTTGAAGTGATCTAGGGGCCAAAACCGAGCTAAGTAATGGATAGGATCCTAAACATGCTTGTTTTATAAAATTGCTATCTGACCCTTTTCAATCCCAACTTGTTTGGGTAAGGACGGACACAATATTGAATCTGCAAATGTTGTTGAAAGGGACATTCTCCATGTCTCGGCAACATTTGCTTTTACATTCATGAAGGAAATAGTCTGGGTTTGCTGATGTCGTTCCTTGTTAAATTAGAAAATTTGCCCCACTCTGTTATTTGGAGGAAAATACAAAGAACAATCAGAGCATATACTTGCTTGCAATGCACTTTTTATATGTTGGGCTAAAGCATATCTTATCCAGGACTAAAGCATTTCTTAAGGTTGTTTTACACAGCTAGGCTTTGTTACGAAGATTATCTCATATTCTGTTGAATGGGTTTCTAGATGGTCTCAAAGTTTCCGGAATGAATTTGCAGATTGTGTTGGATGAACTTCCTTCACTACAAAAAAATAAGGATTTAGCCACGGAAAATTAGCGAGGAAAAATTTTTCGTTGCTAATTTATGACGAAAAATTATTCGTTGTTAATTTGCGATGAAAAAAAAATTCGTCGCTAATTTGCGACGAAAAAAAAATTCGTTGCTAATTTGCGACGAAATTAGCAACGGATTTAGCTACGAAATTAAAAATAGCCACGGATTTAGCCACGAATTAAAATCCGTGACTAATTAGCCACATAGCCACGAAAATAAACTCTCGCTTCACTTTCCCGACTATTTTTAATTTCGTAGCTAAATCCGTGGCTAATTAGCCAAAGATTTTAATTCGTGGCTTTCGCTTCACTTTCCCGACTATTTTTAATTTCGTGGCTAAATCCATGGCTAATTAGCTACGGATTTTAATTCGTGGCTAAATTCGTGGCTAATTCATTAAAATAAACTCTTGCTTTACTTTCTCGACTATTTTTTATTTTTGTGGCTAAATAAAAAATTGAGCCACGGAAAATTAGCGACGAACTTTTTTGTCCGTCGCTAAAATTAGCGATGGAAAAAAAAATCCGTCCGATAAAGAAGTTTGCCGCAAATTTTGAGCTCCCCACCCTCACTCCCAATTTGCCCGCCCTCACCCCATCCATTCTCTCTCTTTCTGTCTGCTGATTCCTGAGGTCATCCCGTGCTCGCTGTTCTCCCTGCCTCTCCCTCTTTCGTTTCTCTTGATCAGATCAGATCTGCTTCTCGCTTCTCCTTCTTCCCTCTCCCCCACACCCTTAAATCTCTCGTGCTCCCTAAGGGTTTTCGGTACCCCCGCGCGCTTTCTCCCACGACTCGTCCTCGCCCATGGCCTCTGAAGCCCTAGAGGAAATCGAGCTAGAGAAGAGCAATCTCCGATTCAATCCCTCCCGGAGCTCACCGTCCATGGCGATCATCTCCGACTTCGAGGAGGAAGAGGAGAGGCAACCTGAGGCCAAGCCCTCGGCCTCCTCCTCCTCCTCTGCCGCGGTAGAGTTCAACGCGAGGTTCGATCCGTCCAGCCCGCTGGGGTTCATCAAGGAGGCCTTCGAGTTCGTGGCCGAGCGGAGCGAATTCCTCGCGCATGTGGGGGCGGAGAGGGACGTCGCGGCGGTGTTGAGGGCGGTGAGGGAGAAGCAGAAGCAGAAGCTGAGGTAGGTCGAGAGGGAGAAGGAGAGGGAGCGGGAGAGGGCTAATAAGGCGAAGGCGAAGGCGGCAATGCCCATGTCGAATTCAACGCCAATGTTGCCGACGGTGTGGAGGAGATATCTGAGTTATTCGCGATGGTGGATCTCTGCATTCATCACGTGGACACGATGACCCTTTTGGCTGTCATTGGCGAACGATATATGGTTGCGTTCGCCGGAGACTTTCGATTTTTGCTTGATGGAGAACACCGGAGGTTCGCACAGGTAATTTTCATGTATCCTCTCTTTTTTTGGCATTTTCCCTTAGACAGATGTGTGACACAGACAAGCTGTGTTTGGTAGACCTTTGTTTTGGATTTTTCACGAGCTCCACCGGTGATCGACTCCTCTGTCTTCCGGTCGGCTATCGTGCCGCCGGCGCCACTGGGGTGAATGTCCAAGAACAAGGATTGAATGCAAGAACAGGGAGTTTTTGCAAGGACTCTAAGCAAGCAAGTTCAGAAATCCTGGGAAATACTACCTTCTTACAATATTTCCGTATAGAGAGCCCTCAAATCAAAATGCTCTCCCACTTTCTCCGTGTAAAATGCCTAACTCTCATATCAACAGAAGGAAACTAAGCCTAACTCTCATATCAACATAAGGAAACCGAGCTTAACTCTCATATACCAAGCCTAACTCTCATATCAACAGAACCAAACCAAGCCTAACTCTCATATCAACAGAAGGAAACAAGCAATAGCAATTTGACATTCCTGTCACGCAGCGCTTCCCTCCCTCGCCGCTGCTTGGTGGTTACGCGAACAACGCCGGCGGCACGATAGCTGACCGGAAGACAGAGGAGTCGATCACTAGTGGAGCTCGTGAAAAATCCAAAACAAAGGTCTACCAAACACAGCTTGTCTGCGTCACACATCTGTGTAAGGGAAAACGCCAAAAAAAGAGAGAGGATACATGAAAATTACTTGCGCGAACCTCCAGTGTTCTCCATTAGGCAAAAATCGAAAGTCTCTAGCGAACGCAACCGTATGTCGTCCGCCAATGATTGCCAAAGGGGTCATCGTGTCCACGTGATGAATGCAGGGATCCACCATCGCGAATAACTCAGATATCTCCTTCACGCCGTCGGCAACATTGGCGTCGAATTCGACATGGCGAAGGCTAAAGTGTGGATATTCTTTGATGGGTACTTGCTCCTTTGTTCAGCAATCTGAGCTCTCCCGAATAATTAAATTTCTCGTGTTGATCTCTCCTATAATCTGTTTAAGCATGCATTGGCTTATTCAAGTACTCTAGTGATGGAAGGTTTGCTGTAAGCTTCTTGCTTTTGGTTTTGGAGATGTCGTCTCGTTGCAGTGTTTGGTTCTTGCAAGTTTATTTGCGTGCTTATGCTTGATTGGATCTCCCATTTTCCTTGGAAATTAGGAAAAGAAGCTACTTTGCAAGTGTAATCTTGTTTTTTTTTTGTCATGCGAGCTGGAAAACTAGGTGATTCTGATTATGGATCAACTGTAATCATAGAATGTTTGATTGTTTTGTGGAACTTCGGGATTGGTTAGTGCCTTTCCACCTTTGGGATTTAGCATGGCTGGACAAAAGATTTAGGACTCATAATTAAAATTGTTAAAGACCAATTAAAAAGTGATAACTTGACCACCTCAGCATCAACATTTGATATGGACCAATAGTTATGACTTTGACAATCCCCATGCCCAAATTGTGAACTAAGCCTGAATTTAGCTCTTGCATTGAGTATGATTTAGATAGCTTTAGCTGAAATGACCAGTTAGGTTACCCAGTGTGCTTTGGAAAGTGCAACTCTATGAGAGACTGTCTTGTTATGATTCCTTTTACAAGGTGGATGCATATGTTTAGTAGACATATATTGTGTAAAATATACCACGTTGCCTCCGTAGTTGCTCTGACATTGTTTCTGGTTGAACTGTGCCAAACAAAGGCAATGGCCTTGATCTTGAGAATTATTCCTGGACTCAGACTCTGCAGGAGGTTACCGTCCATGTTCCAGTTCCTAAAGGTACTAAAGGAAGGTTTGTGGTATGCGACATAAAGATAAACCACTTGAAAGTTGGACTCAAGGGTCAACCTCTTGTCATAGAAGTGAGTGTGTGTAATTTGAGTTTATTTAATCAGCTTGCTTTATTTACATAACTCTCTTGACCATGTACGATTACTTGCCGGGGGAGCTTTTCCAGACTGTCAAGCCTGATGATTGTTACTGGAGTTTAGGTACGTAGTGGATTGAGTCAAGGATATCACATGGCATATGAATTCAAACACAAACAAGAACGATCTGCCTCCCGTTGTTAAGTTAATAGTATTATGAGTCAATTCCATGTTGCTCGATCATCTTAACGTTGTGAATCTACAGAGGACCAGAGTGCGATCTCCATTCTCCTGACTAAGCACAATCAAATGGAGTGGTGGAAATCTTTGGTCAAAGGGGATCCTGAAATTGATACTCAGAAGGTAGAACTAGAGAATAGCAAATTGTCTGACTTGGACCTAGAAACTCGACAGACAGTTGAAAAGATGATGGTAAGTGGCTCTCTTTCTTAAGCTCCTCCTGGGTATTAACTAAACAAACACACATTGCATGTATTTTGTTATGTGCATGTAGACGAGCACAATGCTGGTGGCCTTGGAGTGTTTGCATTTATCCTTGCAAATACAATACTGACATTTTGCTTTTAACTTATCAGTTTGATCAGAGACAAAAGGCAATGGGTCTTCCTACCAGTGATGAGATGCAGAAACAGGAGATTCTAAAGAAGTTCATGGCAGAGGTGGATATTGGTTGCTTTTCTTATTGATGACCGTTCTTGTATCTGTAGATCAACATTGCTAATTTCTTCTTTCTGGCGACCTCTCTTGCAGCATCCAGAGATGGACTTCTCAAGAGCAAAGATTGCATGAGGGGGGATGTTCGATTGCTTCTTCTCTAGCTTGATCATATTATGATAAATCTGGAAATCATTGGAATGTTTACTTTGGGCGTGGATGACCGAGCTTTTGTTTATGTCATTCTTGTGGAAAATGTAGATGAATGAATTTCATTTTCATATTATTATAATATTTTGATGTTATTAAGTGCTTAATCAATGTTAAATATAAATTCCAAAAATTAAGTTTGCTTTTAATTAGGTTTAAAATTGAAAAATAAAATAAATGATTTTATCGTACGATCACAAATTACAAAAGTTCGTTGCAAAAATAAAATTTCATCGCTAATTTTGTCCCTAAACAATATTCGTCGCAGAGTTCATCGCAAAAGAATTAATAAAAAATCATCGCTAAATTCGTTCATGAATAATGTTAATGGAAAAAGTAAAATTTTTGGTGGCAAATTAGCGACGAATTTTGCCACCAATAAGTTCGTTGCAAATTACTGACAAAAAAAAAATTTCGTGGCAAATTAGCGACGAATTTTGCCACGAATTTTGTCACGAATAATTAGCGACGAAATTTGCGACGAATAAAGTTTGTGGAAAATTAGCGACGAATTTTGCGACAAATAAAATTCGTGGCAAATTACCGACGAATTTTGCCACGAATAATTAGCGACGAATTTTTTTCATCGCAAATTAGCGACCAAAATCGAAATTTTTCGTCGCAAAATTTTGTGACTGCATATTAGCAACGGATTTTTTTCCGTCGCTAATTTCGTCGCAAATTCGTTTAGCGATGAATTTTGCCAAATTTTTCATGGCAAAATTCGTCGCTAAAACCTAATTTTTTTGTAGTGCTTTTATGTCGTTGAAATTGAAAAGTTCTTCGAGCAAGGACTACCCGGCAAACATGTATAAACTAATGTACTAGACAGAGAACTATGCTGGGAACAGATCAAGAACTCAGGCAGAACACTTGGACAAGATAGTATATTCCTTAGTTTAAGCCCTAGTCGAATAGATATAGATATGGCATTTCCGATTAAATAGACACGACTCGATATGTATTTGATCCTGTTCAACACCGTTATGCTTTGACATAATTAATAAATCAGCTTGCTAGTTTCACTTGAGGAAGCTTCTAATATGCCCGGTCGAATGGCGTTTGGCTCCTAAAAAAGTACTTTGAAAATAAATAGTTTCAATTATTGGATTGCGCTTCACCTACCTCCATTTAATGTAAGTCACAAATACTAGACCTCGGGAGTATGCAAATTTTTGCTAACTTTTCCTGCATATAACACCTCAGCGAGCGCTTCTTGCTAATTTTAGCCTTCTAGTTCTTCTGGAAATTGTCAAAATAAGAGCATAGCAAGTACCGCATTCGTGTCTCTGCATTTACCTGCAATATCCATTTGTGGTTTATAATATTGATTGCTTCTAGAAATAGTTATGTGCCATACATATCTTATTCGAAGTTTTGACTTTGTCGTGCAGAGACGCATACAATCTTATCAACTGTATTGTGTGTGAGTGTGACGACAATTCCTGGAAAATATTTTCCTGCTGAATTACGAGGTTTCAAACCGTTGTTTCGACCGTAGATGGAAAATGATTGCAGGAAAGATTTTTCTTTTGGCCATACTATCGAGAAAGATAAGTTGTCTACAAAATTTAGTACTTTTGAGAAAAAAATGAGAAATGTCATCCACCGTAATTTTTCAAACTCGAACTTGTGAAATACTTTTCGGCAGCTTCTTTCTTCCGGATGATGTAACCTACAACTGTTCTTTTTCTTTTTGGCCACCTGACGGCAGTGTGTGAAATGATCACCCTTATGATTTCTTCAAACAGTCTCTAAACCCAATCACAAGACTTTGAAATCAGACTATTAATTAGGGTAACATATAATTTTGATGATACCCTTTTCAGAGTACACATTTCCTCAATCTGATAAACAATTTTTAATCCTAAACAACATCCTTCTGACTTCCAAGTTCATTATAGTTGAATATTATTATACACTTCTGACAGGGTGTGCGTTTCCTTTCACATTTATAGCAATTTGGTTGAATCCGGTCATCATCATTATGCATGAGAGAGAGAGAGAGAGAGAGAGAGAGAGAGAGAGAGAGAGAGAGAGAGAGAGAGAGAGAGAGAGAGAGAGAGAGAGAGAGAGAGAGAGAGAGAGAGAGAGAGAGAGAGAGAGAGGTAACACTCTTTTATTTGAATCAGTCATACATGAGGTACAGAGTTCAATTATGTGTGTATAGCAACCACTTATGGAAACAAGGTTAATGTTTTAATTCAATTATTTGTGTAGCTTATTTTTGTTATAGATTCTTTTAGTTGTTGTCGTACCAAAACTGCGCCTGGAGGTAGTCAACAACCTTCTTGTCCACTTGGAAGGCCTTGGTGAGAACATCATCAGAAATGGGTGGCTTTGCTCCGAAGACGGCATTAGCAATGGTAATGACTCCTGGGTTCTGACTGCTAAGACCAGCAAAGGCCAGGGCATATGTGTTTCCGATATTCAACTGGAAGTGAATGAGACCAATAGGGAACACAAACACGTCCCCCTTGTACAAGACTTTGGTGAAGAGAGTGTTATTTAATTGGTTGGATGTGACGAAGCCAACAAGAAGCGTACCCTCCACCACGACGAGAACCTCGGTTCCACGAGGGTGAGTGTGGGGAGGATTTAGGCCACCGGGAGCAAAGTCGAGGCGAGCCATGGATATTCCAAGAGTGTTGAGTCCTGCAAACTCGTTGACGGATGCTAGTGTGACTTTTGATCCGAGGGGATTCGATGTGTTTCCAGGATTCCTGAACCCCATAAAGATGAAATCATCAGCCGTGGCTTGTTTCGGGTCCTTGCAGAACATTCCGTTCACAAATACTGCATAAGAAAAAGAATTCACGTTAAAGTTTGGACATCATAAGGCAGAAGTGAAAGGCATGAATGGAGGAGTGAAAGGCATGAATAATGCAAGAATGGAGGACCAACCTCCAGAGTTCATGTCTTTAGTGGCCACGCATATGTCCTGAAGAGGACTCGGGTCATAAGCAAAAGCAGTGGCAGCTGCCAAAGCCAATATGAGAAAGCTAATAGGAAGAAACTTCATTGTGGTTGTGGATAGGAATTAGGGCCTGATCTCAAGTTCTAATCTTTGCACAGACTAGTATTGCTTGAGGGAGGCGTGAGGAGTTGCATGGCAACATGATCTCTCTTTATAGATGAAATTATTTGACTCAGTGTATAGTTTATTCAGCAAGTTTCCCAGCAGATTGCCAAGTCTTCAGAGGTTTCATCTATTTTCCCCTTCTCAAGTCTATAACAACTAGGACGACTTGGCGATTTGTTTGACTTCGTCCCCTCCTGCTTAAAGAATGCGTATCACCTGGTATGGAAATCATTTTTGAAGAAGTTTCCGTCATCGTATTTTTTCTTCATTTCTTTTACAACGATTTTAGCATATCTCAAATAAGGCTATACCGCCCTATTAGCGATTTTTGGCCAAAATTGGCCGGACTTGCTAAATTGACAAATTATCAACAACTATAGAACTAAATTGGTGAATGCTAAAGGTTAATGATTAAATTGCTAGGTTTATGACTAAATTGACCAAATTAAAAGGTTTAGGATTAAATTAGCACAAGTATATATAGTTTATGACTTTTTTGGGTAATTTTTCCCATTCCATAGGCATCTTCATCTCCACGGACCATGGAGGCAGTTGAATGAGGGACTTCTAAACCTGCTTGCTCAGTGATTCGGTCCATGGGGAAACCCAGAAAGGGCCAAAGTGGCGCCGTGGCAAGATAATGTCCACAAACAATCGTTCCAAGAGCTCGCTCTGGTAGTTTGGAACAACTACGAACCGACCTATGCAGAGGAATCTGATTTGTATGGGAACGGGTAGGGAGGTGATCTCCAAAGTCAGTACGGAGCTCGTGGCTTTGGCTGCGTTGCAGAAGATGACCGCAATGATGCCCTCAGCCAGAATCAGTTAGGCGGGCGATGCTCAACTTGTTTGAGTAAGGAATGATACGATATTGGCTCTGCAAATGTTGTTGAAAGGGTCAATCTCCATGTCTTAGGAACATTTCCTAACACATTCCTGAAAGAAATAGTCTGTGGTTGCAGATTTTTATCCTTGTTAAATTAGAAATTTGATCCACTCTGTTATTTGGAGGGACCTACAAAAAATATCGAGAGCATATGCTTGCTTCCAATGCACTTCATATGTTGGACTAGAAATATATCTTATCCAGGACTAAAGCATTTCTTAAGGTTGTTTCACATGGCTAGACATTGTTAAGAAGGTTATCTCATATTCTGTTGAATGGATTTCTAGATGGTCTCATAGTTTCTGGAATGGACTTGTAGATAAGGTCGGACCATTCAATTTTTGTGTTGTGCTTCACCTACCTCCGTATAATGCAAGTCACAACAACTAGACCTTGGGAGTTTGAAAACTTTTGTTACTTTTCCTGCAAACAACACCTCAGGCAGTCCTCTTGATGAAGTAAATTGGATCACTTGAAGCTTTTTGAAAGGGAAATATGCAGGAACTTCATCGCTTTGCCTGGTGTATGCATTGCATTACGATTCAATCGTGTACTTATGCTTTCTTGATTTTTTTTATACATTGCAAGGATGTAAAAAGTGCAGCACCAGTCAGAAGCCAACCAATCTTGGTTCTGTTTATTAGATCCAAAACGAATATGTACTGGGGAAGATAATTGAAAAAGAAATAAACTATGGAAAGAAAGAAGGTTTTTTTTCGAGTTCTGCTAATGAGGACTCGCTTATAGGAAATTGCAAAAGAAGGGGCAGACCTAATATGCAATTTATTCAACAAGTTTCCCTGCAGATTACCATGTTTTCAAAGGTTTGATCTTTATTTCCTTACTTAATTCAAAAGAATGGACTGTTCCATAACCACTACGATCACCTGGCAGTTAATTTGATTTTCTCATCTCCGGCTTAAACAATGTATATTATCAGCTATGGAAGTGCACATTCATAATTTTTAGAACCTTGCATCATTCCTCCTTCATCGCTTCAGCTCTTCAGCATCAATTTGGTGCAGTGTGATCAAACAAGGACTGCTCTCTGAACATAGTTCATGCGTCTGAAGTGGATTGAATTGACCCTCTCTGGAGCAGGAAGGCTCTTTTTACACTTATCGTCACCATGAAAATTTTGACAGTGCTGATATTCCCTGTCAGTAATAATTAGGGGACTCATCTGATTTAACATGCCAAGTACTGAACTCAGTAACAAGACACATAGCAGTGATTCACTCTTCTGTTGCAGAAAACCTGACACGTTAAGTACCTTTGGATACACAATGCGAGGTCATAACTGATGTTATGAACATTTAGTATAATTAGTGCCTTGTCCATTAACTGATGCTTATACGCGAACTTTGTCTCTTTTCTCCACAAACGGTTCATGGGAGGTCAGAAATAAGCAGCTGTTGTCCAAGGCTGCGACTGCTCTGCAACCTAACGAGCAGAAAGGTTTTACGAAAGGTAGAACTTGTAAGCAATGTCTTATTCCAATGGCTTCTAGAACATATAGGACATTGCTTACTTGAGGATCAAGAGTGTGATTGTTTACATGTTGAGCTGGTGGATATTACGTAAGTCACCTAATTCTGTTGAAAACTGAAGTTTATAATTCCAAAAGAGGTTTTTGCTATCAACAACAAAGAATTTTAGCTAATTCCCTTGAATTTCCTAATGTCCCTCTATTGTTTCTAACCTCGAAGCTCCTCCGCAGATTTTCTCAGAGAAGTGTGAGAGTTGTTAAGGATGGGTAGATGAGGGCAACTTTCTAATCGTAATTGTCATGATAGATTTTATGCTAGCCATTTTAAGACTTCAATTCAGTAATAGTGAGTCTTTGTTCCCCGGTTTCTTACCTTCTCATATCAAATTTTTAATTACATTAAGTTATTACTTATCATTCTATAGTTTAGCAAGTTGGTGTTATTTATGTAATTGTACGAGGCTTAACCCTAAGCCTATAAATACTTCTTTTAATCTTAATGGAAAAACATCCTCTCTTTTACCAACAACATAATATCAGAGCTCAAATGTGAGAGAAGATGGCAAGCTTTGGTTTGTTGATGTTTAGAGTAAGAGAGAAAATAACGACAAAGTGTTTATGGTGGCTTGACCCCAATTATGATTGTATGATATGTATTTATAGGAGTGACTAATTACAGAAAGGGTACAGATAAAAGCATAATCACATAAATACCCCACAATATATATAAATTACACATTAATACTCCCCCTCAATCAGAAGTAGGTGTAACAACTGAGAGATTGGATCTTAATAATGCGTGACGCGGACTAGGAAGTCCCTTGGTGAAGATATCTGCCAATTGATCTGTTTGTAGGCACGTAGCGAACATGTAGATCTCCAGAAGCAACCCGTTCTCGAACAAAGTGGTAATCCAACTCAATGTGTTTAGTGCGAGCATGAAGCACGGGACTCCACTGTCAAGATACCAAGATGAATCAGAGGTCTCACCAACAGAGAGAGCTGAGAACGAGTCCGACATATCAGTAGTGGTAAAAGCATGGTTGAATCGTTGTCAACATTGTAGTGTGGTATGCCCGACTCCGTTACATATCTGACAAGTAAGATGAGGTCTAGATCCGAGAATACCTCCCTGTGCGAAAGGGGGAACATAGGGCTTCGAACCACCACGAGACCGACCAGAGGAGGTGGAGGAGGCATAGGGAGCCGATAATGATTGCGAACCGAACCGATCATAGGAAGATTGCCAATTCGATTTATCACGCGAGAATCGTCCACCTTGTCCCCGACTAGATCTACGACCTCTAGAATTACGTCCACCTCGAGATCCTCGAAACAGTGGACTGGGTGAAGTGGTGTGACCAATCAAAGCATGATGAATATCAGATGAAGAGAATGCATTGGATTTTCGGAGAAATCGTTCTTCTTGGATAAGGAGACGTGACCGCAGATCACCAAAGGAGAGAATTGTAGGGCCATTTGTGACCATAGTGACAAAAGGATCATACTCAGATGGGAGCCCATTGAGGGCTTGAATCACCAAGTCCTTATCAGAGACGGAGCAATTGATTGCGGTGAGAGAGTCCGCAATTGACTTCAGATGTTGGAGATAATCAGACATTGACTGATCGGGTTTCTTCACAGTATTCTGAAAATCCAATTTTAGTCCAATTTCCTTGGCCGCGCAGCGATCAGTAAAACGTTGGCCTAGAGCAAGCCAAATCTCCCGAGATGTCCGAAGGTCGTGAACTTCACGGAAAATTTCGACTGTGAGAGTCGAATTGATCAAACTACGGACACATTGATCTGTCTTCACCCATGTGGAATAGGAAGTATTGACCACTATAGTGCCAGTCTGATTATTAATAAGCTTCGGCGGACATGGAAAAGAACCATCCACATAGCCCAGCAGATCGTTGCAGATTAAAATAGATTCAAACTGAGATTTCCACAGAAGATAATTGTCTGCATCGAGTTTGATGGAGACGAGACTTGTGATGTTGGGAAGAACAAGCGACGACGAGGATGATTGCACAGCCGTAATTTGAGTAGCAGTAGAGATCAGAGCAGCAGTGAAGAGTGAAGAAGAGGGGAAAGTGGGCGCAATATTATTGGGAGGCGATGGCAAATTGGGATTAGCAGAAAAAGAAGATGGTGGGTAAAGAGATGGTAGAGAAGAAGAAAAATTTAGAGATGTATTGGACATTGTTGAGATAGTAATTGGAGCAAAGGAAGTGTTGATTTGGGGTAGAGATGTTGAAGAATTCGATTCGTTTTCCTGCTCTGATACCATGTTGATGTTTAGAGTCAGAGAGAAAATAACGACAAAGTGTTTATGGTGGCTCGACCCCAATTAGGGTTGTATGATATGTATTTATTTTTTTTTTGGTAAAGGTAAGAGAATATATAAAAATTACAAAGACCAAAACAACCTAAGCACAACCCACTACCTGAACCTATTAGGACAAGAGATGTCCACATAGGGTCAAGAAAGGATCTGCAGGAAACTATACAACAAGCCAAACGGCAACAAGGACGAGAAAGACAACAGAAGCCGGGAAACAGGGAAAACCGGCCCAGCCGGAAACTTGGAAGTCACCCCATGTCAACAACAGCAACAGCAACGTAGCAAAGCAAAGACCAGGCCACCGAAAGTATACGGGCCAGCAATAACACAGGTAGGGCTACAGCGGATCCCCTGCACAGTAAGCCGAGAAGACCACCACCTGGACATAGCCCCGAGGAGGTCAGCCCCTGTCTCCAACAGCAGCAGCAACACAGCGAAGGCTTGTGAGGTCCGTCGGAGTAGCTGGTTCGGAGGATACCGTCGAAGCTGGCGGAAAGCCGAAGACACCCAAATGCAGCAACAACACAGCACAAAATGGGTGTGCAATCCCAAGCCCCGAACCATTTAGTAGCAACGGCAACAGACAAGTCAGCCCGTAGGAGGACGGCAGAAAGCCCAACCCACCGAGCCCCATGCGGAGGCTCATTCGCCGACCGTACCAAGAAGGCCCGCAGGAAGGAGGGAGACGTCCAAACATCCGCTGTAGGAGACACCGGAATATCCAGTAACAGTGCTACCCAAATATAGAAGGAGGAAGGTCCCATTTTCTCTGTAAGATACGGTTCCTATATGAGTCCTCAACTCTCCCCATAGAGATAGCCTTGTCCCTGACGACCTTAATAAGGTGCTTACGCATGCCCGGGATGAAGATGCTCTCATTTCTGAATATCGCATTGTTCCTTTCGGTCCAAATAATGTGACATAAAGCTCCAAAGGAAAATCTAGATATGCAGTTAGCGAAGGAGGAACCTCCACATACTTGTATTGCCCATAAAATATGTTCATTCCATGGGCGATTCCGCCAGGGGAGATTGCACTTTGTCGCCCACATAGACGCCAAACGCCTAGTAGCGGTACATTCAAAGAATAGGTGATTGATTGAGTCCGGCACAGACCCACAAAACACGCATACAGCATCCTCATCAATCCTGTGGTGTTGTAACAGGAAGACCTGGGTAGGTAGCCGGTTAAGCGTTATTAGCCAAAGGAGGAAAGCATGACGGGGCGCTATATGTCGGTCCCAGATGAAGGCATGCCACGGTGTTGACAGCCATTTCCTGCGGATATGGTTCCAAGCACTAGTAACAGAAAATGTTTTAGAAGGTAGGGGAATCCAAATAAAGTTATCCTCTGAAGTATTCACATTGGTCGGAGGAGCATCCATCCAGCTCAAGATAGAATCAAGAGTGCTAGAATGCTGCCAGGAACCATCGAGGAAAGACCGGACTGTAGTCTCCCGAGGAATGTGAGACTGGTAAATCTCTGCATTACTGAAGTGTTGGTAGAACGGGCCCCTACCATGCCACCAGTCAAACCAGAAGGAGATTGAGCGCCCATTTCCTATCTCCCACCTGAATAAAGATTGGGCTGTGTCACGCATATCGAGGATTTTCTTCCAAGTCCATGAACAAATCGTAGGCTTGGACACCACCCAAAAGTTTGCCTTCTTTAAAAAAGTGGAGTGTATCCATTTGCACCACAGAGACTCTTTGTCCGTATAGAGGAGCCAAATGTGCTTCAAGATCAAAGCCTTATTGTATTCCTCCAGTCTACGAATGCCTAGGCCACCCTCCTCTTTGGGTAAGCAAACCGCGTTCCAAGCTACCTTAGCTCCACCAACTCCCAGGTCAGGTCCTTTCCAAAGGAACTGTCGCAGAATAGCCTCAATAGTAAGAAGTACTGATTTGGGGAAAGAAAAGATAGTGGCCCAGTAAACTTGAATGGAATGTAATACCGCCTTAATGAGTTGTAGGCGGCCAGCAAAGGAGAGAAAACGTTGAGACCAGGATCGAGCCCGCGCAGTGATGGAATCGATCAAAGCTTTACAATCCTCCTTACGCAGCCTAGATGATATAATATGCACCCCTAAGTATCGAAAAGGTAGCGTGCCCCTTTGGAACCCAAGGCAATGGGTTAACTGGTCTTGCAACTCCTGGGTTCCTCCCGATATAAAGATGTTACTTTTTGCGTTGTTCGGTCTCAACCCAGACCAAGCAGAGAACAAGAGGAGGGATTCTTTTAATAATTCAACTGATCTCAACTGGCCTTCTGAGAATAGCAGTACATCATCGGCGAATCACAGAAAGGGTACAGATAAAAGCATAATCACATAAATACCCCACAATATATATAAATTACACATTAATACGGTTCTCCTGGTTAGCAGCACCAGGTGTTGTTTTTTGCCGGTTCTCGTGATTAGCAGCGCCAAGGCGTCTCTCTTTTTTCTACTTGCTGTCCAAGGCGTCGTTTTTCTTCTAAAATGAAGAAAAATGAAGCTAGTGTCCCTTTGACGTCAACACTCGTAAAACATTGCTGTTTAGTGCTGTTCCATTGACGTCAACGCCCCCGATTCAGCCAGACGGTGTGTTTTGATTGGTGTTAAGTTGTTTGTGTGACGTGATAATTAGATCACAAAGTTGTGGTGGTTTGGGTGAGATTCGTGTATGTTCGTGGTGTTGTTGTTATGGTTGTCGACTAGTCAACTAGGTTTCGGATAGTTGACTAATAGTAAGTTTGAAAGGTAAAAGTTTTGTTGAATCTCACCCTTTAGTGCTCTCAGTGGTGTTGTGGTGGCGTGTGGTATTTTATTCTTGGTTTGTGGGCATGTCTTCTGATCCTCTTCCACTAGCTCCTGTTGATTTTTCTGTTGCTTATCGTACTCGATCTCGGTATCCTCTTTTTCATTTTATGTCTTATCATAACTTAACCCTTGAGATGTTTCTCTTTGTGTCATCCCTTGCATTGTATCTATGCCAAGTAGTGTACATGAGGCTTTGGCCCATCCAAGTTGGGCCCATGCTATGGAGGAGGAGATGTTTGCATTACATCATAATAAGACTTGGGAGCCGGTCCCTTTGCCTCCTGATAAATAATTGGTGGGTTGTTGTTGGGTCTTTGTTGTCAAACATCGTCCTGATGGTTCAATTGAGCGCTTAAAGGCGCGTCTTGTTGCAAAGGGTTATACTTAGGCTTATGGTATTAACTATAATGAGACTTTTTCTCCGGTGGCCAAAATTCCTTCCGTTCGTATCGTTATTTCTTTAGATGCATGGTTTAAGTGGACTCTTCATCAGCTTGATGTCAAAAATGCATTCCTTCATGGTGATCTTAATTCTCGAAGAGGTTTATATGGAGCAACCACTTTGGTTTATTGCTTAGGGGAAGAAGGTGTGCCTGTTGCGAAAAGCCCTCTATAGACTTAAGGAATCTTCTCGTGCTTGGTTTGATCGCTTTAGTGATGCGGTTATTACTTTTGGCATGCATCGATGCAGTGTGGATTACTCTGTGTTTAGTATGTCCTCTTCTTCAAAGAGGTGTGTTATTCTTGTTGTTTATGTTGATGATATTATTGTTATTGGAAGTGATGTTGAAGGCATATAATGGCTCAAGCAATTTTTATAGGAGTTTAACACTAAAGACGTGGGTCGTCTTCGATATTTTCTTGGCATAGAGGTTGCCTCTGCTGGTGGCACTATCGCTCTCTCTCAGTGAAAGTATACTTTTGACATTCTTAATGTGACATCATGAAAAATAGTCCATTTGGGATTTATAAAATATTGAGTTTTATGAATGTACTTGTAGTTATTTCTCACCCGGAACTGATCATTTCTGGGATACTAACCATTAGGGAAAGGCTAATTAGGGATTTGAATTCGCACGACTAAAGAAAATTCGATCGTGAATTGATTTTTGACCATGAAATTATCGGGGTGATATTTTGAGCCACTGTTGACCAATCCAAGAATAGTCAAGGGTTAGTTCGCCACTGCCATAGTAGTGGATCACGGGTGATTCCGCCGGACGACGAAATGAATTGACGAACAATCCTGAACCTATGCCGAACAATCCTGAACCTATGCCAAACGATCGTGCCCCTCGGATCTAGTAATTGATCCTCGTGATTTTATTGACAACCGAAATCATTACGGTCTGAATAAATTGCACGTGACTCGATTTAGTATCAGTCACGGGTCGAATATGCGAATTTTCCCAACAAGCCACCCGTTAGTCTAAGAAACGCTCGAGCCGCGTTTAATAAAATTTGATTATTTAATTGAGCTCAAATTGGACATCGGAAAAAATTTGGAAGTCACAACGGGGCGTTAGGACGATGTTGCAGTTGAAACGTGTAAATTTGGAATGTCTCGAATCTTTCCGAAAAATTCATTTTCGATAAGAAACTAAGGAAGTGACCGTTTTGCCCCTGAGGCTTTTTAAAGGGTTAGTTTTCTGAAGTAAGGGCGTTTTGGTCATTTTGCCCCCAAGGTGGGAAAAGACACATTATCCTTGGATATTTTTAAAGTAAGGTTCAATCCTGATCGTTGATTTCAAGATTAGATTGAATCTCAACCGTCGGATTAAAAAGGTTAGAGAGGGGCATTTTGGTCATTTTTCACTTGGGTCAAAATGGGACTATTTGAGTCAAGACCACACTCTCTCTCTCCCCCAAGACTCTCGGCCAGCCCCTCTCCCCCTCACGCCAACCGCCCCTTCCCTTGCCCGTACGCCGGCCGCCGTCCGTACGCCCGCTGGACAGCCGCCGCACCGCCCACCACCGCACCACCGCTGATCCACCACCCCCATCCCGCCGTTCTCTCTCTCTTTCACCCTCTCGGTCACTCTTGGCCGTGAACCAGCCGTATAGCCCAAGCCGCCGCCGCTCGTCGATTGCCGCCGATCGCCGCCGATCACCACTGCCGCTGCGAGCCGCCGTTATATCCTCGACTGGCCACCGCTTTTCATTCTAGCCGTGTCAGTCTAGAACTCAGTAAGTTGCGCCCTAAATCTGACTTAGGATATTGGGTATCAACGGGTAATTTTGGGTTCAAATCGGGTTTATTTAGGTACGGGATTGTACGGATTGGGAATAAAATCAATTGGCGGGCCTAGGATTGAGTTCAGGGAATTTTTAATGGAGATTTTGAGGAAAACAGTGGCTGTGATGGGCCGATCGGGACGTAAATTGGATTTTTAGAACCAGCAATTAATGGTGAGAAAGTGTCGTGAAGGACCGGAATCGATTTGACGCTAATTGGTTAGAGAAAAATGGCAAATTGTGTGTTTAATGTGTGTTGGGATTGCGACTGGGTTGGGGTGATGAAATTGAGTGCATGGTTATGTAATTACATGATTGAAATATGCCTGTTGGGTGCACGCTTGGACCAGACTTATTTAATTATTAAAAATTGGTCTTGTCAAATGCTTAGTGAATATGTTTTGTGTGACGCTCCCACCTCGGGGTCATAAACGTGACGTCCTGTTTATTATTATCTTTCTTTAAACACAAGCGGAAGCATTTCTCAAGACAATCACATTCAAAACAAACAGCGGGATTAAGACAAATAGCATCATGAGCAAACCTTATGTTTACAAGACACGCAAACATATTTTACAAGCCAACTTAGCCGACTTTAGCCATTTACACACAACACGTTATGGATTGGGTGTCCTAAGCCCACTACTGCTTCTCGCTCCTCGCTTTCCCCGAACTCTAACATGGCTCAAACTCCCCCTGTCGTTGCCGTCCGTTCGACCATCCTATGAACCTGAGGGTGGAAAAACGGGGAATGAGTCGGGGAGACTCTATTAGTGGTCTGCCCTAGGAATCAATCAATGTTGATACTCTAATATTAGTTGTGGATTAGGTTGTGTCGGAAAAATCGACCTTCACTATACTTAGGTAGTCATAATGTCTTGCTAGAGACCGCTTATGACTTGTGGGCCAAAAGGATTTTGAGCACACTGCTAATGTTTAGTGAACCTACAGGGTCGCACACAATCGCGAATGGACTTAATATTTTCTGTACGCTTTGATCTACTTAAGAAGTAGATTTTAATTTATTCTTTTATTTAAATTATCTATGCGGTCGTGCTCGTTATGAGATAACGATTAAACGTGGGCCCAAATCGCCTGGCCCACTTCTTTTAATTCCGCTGGATAATGAGGATATATAAATAGATAGAGAATCGTTCTCTGTCTAAGGTTTTTCTTTCGAAAGAGTATCGAAAATCAAAAGGCGTACAAGAAAGAAACTTCAAGATCTTTCGCTAGCACGTGGATCGTTGGAGAATTCCGTTCGTGTGTGTGGATACCGGTAGAGGCGCAACACTTGGGGCGCTAATCCAGACACAATCAGTTATTGATTTATCTTCGATCTACAAGAGGTACGCTTCGAAATTCCCTTTCGATTTCAATATACACATGGATCCTGTCTAGGGTTCTATGTTCCGCTGCGTTGTTTTTCGTTGATGAACCCTACAGACTCAGCAAGCGAAAATACTAATATCAAGCGAGGATATATCGATCGCCGTTAACATGAGTCGGCCCTTACCGTACCGACGTCGATGACAAATCAATAGCAAAGTTCATGCCGACAAATACTAGAGAACTCTAAGCATGGCTATAACACGTAAACATCACTAGCCAAATTCCGGTTTCTATCTCGAGATACGAACATCAAATACAAAACATAAACAAGCCAAAGAGATAACCAATCAAGACCGAACACGGTCCAAGCAAACCACGTCACAACGCATCTCAACATCCTTTCCCGATATTAAGGAATTCACTTACACTAAACTGAAACAAGAACTAGAGAGAGAAGAACGGATGGTGAGAACAATGGCCTTGGGGTCTCGGCAACTCACGGCGGTTGCCCCTTTTTTTTCTCTCCCTCGGCTTTCTTTCTCTCTTGATTTTCTCTCTCTTTCTCTCACGGTTTTCTCTCTCTTTCTCTCTTAATGGCTTATATTTATAGAGGAATTGGCTTGGCTAGGACGTCAATGAGGTAAGCGCACGTGTCAATGGGTGCATGAGGTAAGCGCACGTGTCATTGGGGGTATGAGGTCATCGCTTACCTCGCAGCTTCATAATAACAAGGGACAAAATAATATTATTACCAAATCTTCTTAAAATCTTTACATTAATGAATAAGAGTCAAAATATCATGATGAAATGCCATTAATATAAGATTCTGAAAATCTTGGTATTAATGAATAAGAGTCAAAAGTCATGATGAAATGCCATTAATAAAAGATTCTGAAAATCTTGGCATTAATGAAATGATCTTGAAAATCTTTACATTAATGAATGAGAGCCAAAATATCATCATGAAATGTCATTAATAACTTGATCTTGAAAATCTTTGCATTAATGGACAACGGACAAAATAACATGATGAGATGCCCCTAAAGTCTTGTAGCCATTAATGCATGTCATGATGGTGGTGCCTTCAAAGTCCAACTAATTAATGCAAGTCATGATAAAGGGGCCTCAAAGTCTAACTTAATAAATGCAAGCCATTATGAGGGTGGCCTCCAAAGTCAAGAACAATAATGGTCAATTAATAAAGCTTAAAGGATAAGCTTTGACTCGGTCAATGCCTTATCCTCTAGATTCCTCTACAAATTTCCCGAACCGTGGACTCCCTAGAACCTTCTGAATTTACTGAATTCTCACGCAAATGACTCGGGCCAATCGGGTCACACGAAATATACCAATTGGCACAAAAATCACAACCTGTGCCATACTTAATCACAAGATTTTCTAAAGGTTTTCCGCAATAAACACGCATAATAATTCCATCCAACCCGAGGTTCGGCGTGGATATGTCCTCAAATATCACCAAAAGACATCAAGTCGATATTCCAACGTTTTTTATATAACAATTGATAAATCTTTGAAATCTTATAAAACCGAACAGCTTTGCACTGTTCACGAAATCGAGCTTGAAAATATAGTAAATGGACTCTGAAAATTCTCAAATTCGGATATGTCATAAACAAAGCCTTAACAAACATTTTTCATGAAGAACACAAAATCTGATTCTCTCGATAAACACCATTTTTAGTAGTTCAAAAACAGACTAAAAACAGTTTACTAGAACAGCATTTTTGTTTCTCGAAATAAGCTCTGTCCAGAATCCAGATCATCTTGGAAAATTTCCAAATTTGTACACGTTATAGAAAAAGTTCTCAACAACTTTTGTGAAGGAAACTTTTCCAAAATCATCCCGGAAAAGCTTGTAGAAAATCAAGACAGTGTGAACATCACTAAAATACCCATTCTGGGTAGTTTCACAGGGTCCGAAAATCAGGCCATCGTACCACTCATCTCAACTTCAAAAATTCTGAAATTAAATTTTGTAAAACTTCATGATGCTTGGAACAACTTTCAAGAAGAAAATATTTGGAAATTCGGATCATAAAAGTCTCCCCAAAATTAACAAAACGAAGGGGTACAAAAGATCCAAAACTGGATTTTCCAAAATAAGAGAAAACAATTTAGTTCTGATTGGAAAACCACCAAACTTAACCCATAGCCAATTCCCAGGGATTGAAATTGAGGATATTATAATTTACCTGCGGCTTCCAAGGCCCAAAAATCGGGATGTGACATTTTGCGTGTGAATTGATGCGTGCACGGGCCACGTGTGATTGGCTAGTTAAAGGTGGTAAATGCTTGTTGAGCATGTACATGAGTGAGAAAGAAATGTGGTATGACATGTGATTGTAGAAAGTGTGCCGTCCTCAGACGTGTACTTCAACACGGAACGATGCCCGGTATTACTAGAAGACTGCCAGCCTGATGCGTGTACTTCAACGCGGGCTACGCAGTAGGTGGTAGTTGTTGAGCCTGAGGCGTGTACTTCAATGCGGGCAAGAAACATGGCCTGAGGCGTGTACGTTTACGTGGGGCCCTGAAGTGTTGTGATAAGTGGTCGTAGTGAACCTGAGGCGTGTACTGTAACGCGGGTCACTGGCGAGAATTGTGGAAAAGAGATAATGAGAATGGAATGAGTGCATGACATGAGATTTGTACATGCTTGTGATTGTATGTGATGTACCTGCTATGTGATTATTTGGTGTTTGTGTGATTGCGCTTGTGATTGTTTGGAGGTACGTGTTAACCTAGGTGGGGTGAGGGGTGTATTTACTGAGATGTAGTCTCATGGTTGTTTCAATCAATATTTTTTAGAACCCCAACAGGACTCATGAATCCTCCGCCGCAACCACTAGAACGTTTTAGGGTACCAGTGCACACCGAGTCTGAGGTTACAGAATTCCCTATGCCCGATAATATGAACTGGATTAAGCACACTACTACCATTTTCGTAGACGTAGGACTACCCTTATGGGAGACCCATGTTTATACTGCCTGGTTCTTCAGGGATGTAGCAGGGGACAAGTTCGGTCCTGTTAGGGGTTTTGATGTTCCGTTTGACTTAATTGGGGATTGGGACTCGTCTGCCATACACCCTATAGATGGTGAGTTGACTAGTGCGGAAATTAGTCGAGCCCAGTCGAGAATGCATCCAGCGCCGGCAGCACAAGTATTGTCAGGGGCTGAGCACGAACTCGAAGCTGAACCCGAAACACCATAGGTTGAGGGCGACCCAATGGATATAGATTTAGATCCAATTCTCGAGGAGGAACCAGAGGAGGTAGAGCCCGAGGTAGAGCCCGAGGTAGAAGCCAAGCACGAGCCTGACAAGTCTGAGGAGCTTGAGGAGGAGCCGGAGTATATACTCCCATATGAGCAGTATATGGATCCCAATTTTGTACCTGAGTTCAATTTCTTTGATGGATTAGCTGAGGAGGAACAGGATGAAGTTTCAGCTGAGTAGGGTGACATCAATCACCCTATAGAGATTGAGGCAGAACCGAAGTACTCAGAGGAGCAAACTACTCAAGGGAGTTCGGATTCGGGTGGCGAGGAATCGGATTCAGAATGGACACCGAGCAAAGGTCGACGAGGCTAGTATAGGGGTCGAGAATAGGTTTTTGGAAGAGCACCATTTTTTAGGGTAGAATACCAGGTCATCGGTCCATATGATCTCGAGGGTTTTAGTACGGTGTGCACATGTATATTATGGTTTGTAAAATTGTGAATATTATGGTATACGTGTGAATGAGAAAAGAATATGTTTATTCTCCCTGTTTTTCCCCAGTTCCAATTGTCCGGGTGTTTTGTGGTTTCCGCTGTTGAATTAAATCTCTGATATTTATAAATGAGGTCGGCGATAACCTGTGACATCGCACTAATCGACCAACAGTGGGATGACGCGTACTCGACGGGGGTTCCAGGCGTGACACTTAAGGAGGTGGGCTTGCATGACGCTAGGCCTGGTGACAAACCTATGGACCCTGGGGTGAAACTTGATAATGAACACGAAGAGCTTCTTCATGATTCAGAGAAGTATCGCTGGTTAATAGGCAAGTTAAATTATCTTACCACCACTTGTCCATATATTTCCTTTATTGCTAGTATGGTGAGTCAATTCATGAGCTTTCCTCATACTACTCACTGACAAGCAGTCCTATAGATTGTTCGCTATTTGAAAGGAGCTCCGGGTCAAGGGCTTGTGTTCCATAATCAGGGTCATCTTCATATAGCTGGTTGTTTTAACCCTAAGTCTTTGGAGATGACAACATATTTTGATGCAGATTGGGTCGGTTGCCCAATGGATTGCCGGTCTACTTTTGGATACTGTCTTTCTTGGTGGTAATCTTGTGTAATGGAAGAGTAAGAAATAATCCGTTATTTCTCGATCTAGTGCAGAGGCTGAGTATCGTTCTATGGCTAATGTTATAGGTGAACTTCAATGGGTTCGAATGTTGTTAGCTGAGATTGGACTGCCCATGATTGGATCATCTACTCTTCATTATGATAATCAATCTGCTGTTCACATTGCCAGCAATCCGGTGTTTCATGAATGAATGAAACATATACAAGTGGATTGTCATTTTGTTCAGCAAAAGGTGAATTGTGGTGATACATAATTGGTGCACACACATTCTGAGGAGCATCTAGCAGACATTTTCACAAAGCTTCTTTGATGTGGACGAGTTTCATACATTTGCCACAAGTTAGGCCTTTCTGATATGTACGCCCCAACATGAGGGGGGAGTGTTGGATTATTATTTATTATTTTATAGTTTAGCAAATTTGGGCCGGTTGTTTATGTAATTGTACAAGGCTTAACTTTAAGCCTATAAATACTTCTTTTAATCTCAATAGAAAAATATTCTCTTTTACCAACAACAACTGGTAATCTTGAGTTTTCTTCTTAAGGAGTATTATTTGCATACGGAAGTTTAAATACTCATTAGCTTTTCAGATGATACTTTTGGCTGGAATTGACCTTTTATCTCTCTGATATTAAGGTGCTTGCTCTGCTTATTCTTGCCAATGTTATCATAACACAAATGCACAGCGACTAAATGGTGTGACCATCCTGCATGCTTTATGTAACAATGGCATGACATTCCAAAAAATTGGAAGCAAATCGCCAACTAGGCATGTCCTTTCTTGGTGAAGACGTATTAGGAACATCTATTCCTGCATTTTCTCGTAAATGAATTATTCGAACTTTTAAATATATGATACATTTTCTGAAGAAATGGTCGCACAATCCCAACGCTGAGTCAACCATGGACAGCTGAAATAGTGAAGTACTAAGAAAAAAGGGTGAAGAACAGTATAAGTGCCAAAACTTATGTACGGCGCTCATTTTAATGCAAAAAATTTGTTTTGGGTCACTTTAGTGCCAAAATTTTTGAAAAAGATCACTTAAGTGCTAATTCCGGTCAGTTTGGCCGGAAATCCGACGTGGCATTTTTATTTTTTATTAATTTCTGAAGTTGATGTGGCTCGTCGGAGGATTTAGTCAGCATATACACATCAAAACGACGTATCTTAGCATATACACTTGGATTTTTCAAATATTTTTTATGATTTTTTTTCCTTTGCTTTTTTTCTTGTCCTTCTTCTTCTACCTCCGGTCACTGCTGGTGACCGGAGGCCGGCCATCGGCCGCGGCTAGCCGCTTGGCCTCACCCAGACAAGGCCACCGTCGCCCGCCATAGGCGAGGCTCGGCCGACCCTTGCTTGGGTGAGGCCGTCCTTGCCAGATTCGACGAGGCCGCCCATCGCCTAGGCCACGACGGCCTCGCCGGGCGTCGCCTCAGACGAGATGAGGCCAACCCTTGCCAGATTCGGCGAGGCTGAGCCCCGGCGAGGGCTCCCCTCGCCAGATCCAATGAGGCCATCGTGGCCTCGCTGGGGCTCGCCTGCCCTCGCCTAGGCGGTCAGCAGGGCCTCACCTGTGGCGGGCGACGGTGGCCTCGTTCGGGCGATGCCAGGCGGCTAGCCGTGGCCAGTGGCCGGCCTCCGGTCGCTGGCGGTGACTAGAGGTAGAAGAAGAAGAAAGAGAAGAAAAAAAAAAGAAAGAAAAAAATCAGAAAACATATTTAAAATTTCTAAATGTACACATGGAAATGCCATGTAGACTTATTTTTTTAAAAAAAAATCCAACTAAGATTAAAATTTTAATTATAAAAGCTACGTATTAATTTGGCCGGAATTTCTCGCCGTTGGCACTTAAGTGATCGTTTTTCCTCCGATTTGACACTTAAGTGAGCCGATGAAAACTTTTGGCACTAAAGTGAGCGCCGTATACAAGTTTTGGCACTTTTAGTGTTCTTTCTCCCAAGAAAAAAAGAAAGACATAGACATTATCAGAAAACTATCATTCCCACATCAGATTCATGCATCACTAAGCTGGAACAGAGAAAATTCAACACGGTCGAGGCGTCGTCAAAGCAGTTGTGGAATGATTCATCACTGGATTAAGAAATTCTCATGGCCCGTGTAAAGCAGACTAGTCAATTGGAGAAGGAGAAGAGTTGTTGAAGTGCTCACACATTGGTTGATATCTTAAACCGTGTCTCTGTTGCTCTAGTCAAAGGTCCATTCTTGACCTTCATAAACACTGAACCATTCAGAGAACAGATTATCTTTATCCTTCCCTCAGGACCATTTTTTAACAACTCACGCACCCTCTATTCTCCACCTGCACCAATAAAAATATGTGGCAGCATCATCCTGTTTTGATTTGTTCTGATTGTGATCATTAGTCTTCTGGTTTGGATATTTCATTGTCACAGCCATATCGACCTCTATAATGTGCTGTCTGAATTGGGTTATTAGGTGGTTGTTCACATCCACTGTGCATTAACATAATGCTCTCAATACAATGTCTGTTTTGCTTTGAATCGCATAATGAGTGGTAATCTGTATTTTTTGCTGTACTACGTTTTTTGGGGCTGCCTTTTAGCCCGTATTGGAGTTATAGACATATTGGGTGCCTGTAACTGCTAAGCAATGGGGACTGTACAAGGATCTTGATGGAACTTACCAATGCATGTGCCAATTTTTGTTCTTAATAGTTTGCGAGGAAATAATCATTATTTATTAATAGTTGAATTTAGGATGGTGTTCCTAAGTTGCTTTTGATAGATCTGCGAAGGTGTTGTCAACGTGGCTTTTTTTAATAATTTCTCTATCATATATGTCGATGACGTGGTAAATTGTACTTTTAAGATAAGTTTTAGGACTTTTAATAAATATATCCCAAAGATTTAAATACTATCGAAGAAGACCACTTCCATTTCAGGTTAGTGGAAAGAGAATAGGTCAAAGTAATGGGTGTTATACCCACCAGACAAAAAACAAAGAAATGGGCGTGTCAACGTGGCAGTTGTGGAACAATTCTAATCTGGACATGAGAAATTGACTAGCACGCTGGAGACTTGGTACCTGTCAGGTGTTGCTTATCATATAAACAAAACACCAGGTCAACACTAATTTCATCTATAAAAAGGAATCCTGTGTCCATGCAAGGCATCTCACTCCTATCTCAAGGCTCAAGCAAACAAAAGAAGAAGAAAATATCCAAGCCTGAAATCTCCTGTCCACAACCGCAATGAAGTTTCTTCCAACTAGCCTTCTCATCTTGGCTCTGGCAACCACCACCGCTTTTGCCTTCGACCCATGTCCTCTTCAGGACTTCTGTGTGGCCATCAATGACCCCGAAGGTTGGAGCTCTGCTCTAGCGTCATTTGTATATTTCTGTTCTACTGATGCTAAAAAATCTACCCAAAAAGAATTTACTCTTAGATAAGCCTAATAACAAGAATTATGTTTCTTATGCAGTATGTAACATCCTGAATTTTGACCCGTTATCGGGACCAATAAAGTGTATATTCATTCTCGTGTAATTTTAGTGAGTCTCGCCTGAACCTGATCAGTCTCGGGACACTAACCATATGAGAAAGGCTAAATAGGAACATGTACGTGGACCTAGAACCGATCGCGACTGAACGCTGATTTCGAAGAACGTTGAGGAAATATTTTGAGCCAATATAGGCCGATCTTAGGAAAATGACTGGTTGATTTTGTCAGTAACGTACGATCGGATCGCGAGTGATTTCGCACAACCGAAAGTACACCTGACGAATAAAACCTGATTGTAATCCAAACGATCGCGACCCTGGTGCTAGTGATAATTCCTCTCGTTCTCTCGAAATTTAGACCATCACGATTCGGACCATCTTAGGTCGATACGCGTAACACCTAAACAGCCGCTCGTTAGTGAGAGATCCTAAAACTGCAAAACGAGCATATTGAGATTACAATATTGGACCCGAGTTTCGATATCAAAATTTCAAGGGTAATTATGACTATTTTGCAAGACGGACGTCAATTTGGAATGGCCATTCATGTTTGGGATTAAAACTTTTGAAAAACTGAAAATCTGTCAGAAAGTGAGAAAAAGACCATTTTGCCCCTGGGAACGCCGAGGCCGAATTCAGAGGCCGTTTGAGGTTATTTTTCGCAGCCAACGTCATTTTGGGGTAGCCAAGTGTGTTTGGAATGGTTCTGGACGAAAAGTGGATTTTCGACAAAAATTGGAAAATAATATTATTTTATTCCCGGAAACTTCGCGGAGGATTTTCGAGGGCTTAGAAAGCGAATTTCGCGATTCCGACTCTGGATTAGGTCTTGCATGGACATATAGGACCAATATGTGTGAAAATTGGAATTTTGGTCCGGGACAGAAAAAGGACGAAAATGCCCCTAGGCCATTTTTGAATTATTTCGAATTTTGGGGCAATTTTGGAAATAAATCAAGGTTGGTTAAGGTTAACTAGGGTTGGTTAACCATGGTTAGAGGCAAATGACCATTTTGCCCTTGAATTATTGGATAAGAAGCAATTTCAACCCTTGGATTAGGGGTATTTTGGTCTTTTGGTCTAGGATTGTGACATGTGTCCTCCACCCACTCTCTCTCTTGACCATCTTTGACCTTCACTCTCTCTCCTCAGCCTTCTCTCTCCCCGCGTTTCACTCTCTCTCCTCCCGAATCCCTCTCTTTCTCTCGGCTGTTCCGTTTTCCTCTTCGCCGATCAGCACGCCGGCCACTGTTCACGCCGGAATAGAGGTCCTCGCCGGAGCTGCTGGTCACCGGCCACCGTGTGCCACCCCTAGGCCTCACCCCCATCCCAGTCGCAACCCAAACCCCCTCTCCCGCCGCCCGTGACCGCCCGTTGCAGCCGCTCCAGCCGAAGATGTGCAAGGACGCCGTCGCCGGCGCCGGGCGTGTTCCGCCTGGCCGCGCCGCCGTGCGCCACCCCAGCCGACCAGCTTCGCCTCCCCATCTCACTCTCCTCCGTCCTCAGCCCCACTCAGCCGGCCCTCCCCTGTTTTGGCCGAGACTTGGCCGTGAGCTTCGCCGGACCGCCGTGAGCCGCCGGCTTGCTTTGGAGCGCCGCCGCCGATTGTACCGCTCGCCGGTCGTCGGCCGCTCGTTCCCGTCATCTCGCGTCGTCATTAGGCGAGTAAAACCACTAATCGCTGAATTAGTCTAAATTGTGCTAGATTAGGGGCTTAATTATGGTAATTAAGGCCTAATTGAGTGTGTTTTGTGCAAGGGTTGATTAGTGGACTTAATTAGGGTTAATTATAGTGGTTTAGTGGTAATTTAGAAAGGATTTGTGGGCTGAATTGGTGTGGGCTTCATGGGCTCCGAATTTGCATTAATTGGCCCAATGAGAAATTAAATGGGCTCTTGAGTGAGAAATTGAGTTGGGCTTGTTTGAGGCCCATTGGAGAAAATGAGAAATTAAATGGGCCCTTGAGGTGGATTCAATTAAATTGTTTGAAGCCCAATTGGAAAATGGAATGGGCCTTGAGATGAATTGAATTAAATTGCTTGAAGCCCATTGGGAATTAAATGGGCCTTTGATTGTGAAATTCCACGTTGGTTTTGATATAATTGTGACCGACGGGTCAGGCCTACGGGTCGAATATAATTGTGACCGACGGGTCAGGCCTACGGGTCGAATATAATTGTGACCGACGGGTCAGGCCTACGGGTCGAATATAATTGTGACCGACGGGTCAGGCCTACGGGTCGAATATAATTGTGACCGACGGGTCAGGCCTACGGGTCGAATATAATTGTGACCGACGGGTCGGGCCTTCGGGTCGATTTAATTGTGATGACCATTGGGTCATGGCCTTCGGGTCGATTTATACAATTGTGGGCCTTCGGATCGGGCCTTCGGGTCGAATGATTGATGACCATTAGGTCATGGCCTTCGGGCCGATGTACTGTTTGTGAATTATAACGATATGAGAGCCTAACCTGCAGGGCTGGAGTAGAAAAATAGGACTGAGTGTCCTAATGGAATTTGTAATGGCAATTTACTGGTTCAGTGTTTTATGTGTTTCATTTACTTCTGGAGGTGCACGTTAGCCTAGTTTAGGATTAGAGATTTTACTTGCTGAGTTTATCTCACGGTTGTGGTAAAACCGATTTTCAGACCCCCGTCCATAGGATGCCGAGGAGGGCCCCTCTTTTTGGATATCCACATAGGATTCAACGAGGTGTTAGTGTTCATCCTTGTGGAGATGGATCAGCGTACGTTAGATATCAATCGGTTGTACTGATAGATGTGGGAGAAGATTACAACGAGACTCAGGAGTACGTAGCCTGGTGTTATAGGGGAGCTAATGGTGTCACTGGACCTCCGATGAGGACTTTTGATGTTCCAGTAGATGTTAAGGGCGTCATGATTCCCCAAATGGTGAGTGGAGAAGTCTCTGATCCTCCCGCCTCCCTTAGTGTAAGCAGCGTGGGCGATACGGTGGATGGACCGATACCGATGGACGAAGTGCAAGGTGGTGAGCAAGTTATAGCTGACGATATGATTGAGGAGGAAGACGAAGAACTGAATCTGGAAGTAGTGGGAGAGAACGGTGAGCCAGCTGGAGAAGTGGCAGAAGTGGGGTCAGACGAGGAAGTTCTGTCGGAGGAGGACTCGTCTGAGGAGTCAGCAGCGCCATCCAATCCTGGCGAGGAGCCGTAGGGCAGATCCCAAGAGTAGGAGATTAGATTAACCCCTCTTTTTGATGTAACTCTCCCTGGGTAGTTAGCTGACACCCTAGGCCACCGATCCTTTTTGTTTAGTGGCCTCTTGATGTATTGCTTTTTGATTGTGAATAAATAGTCTGTATAAGTCTTGTAAAGAGGTGTATATATGTCAGTATATTTTAGTATGTTAATTTCTTTTACTATTCATGGTTATAATTGCATGTCTGGGTGTATATATATATATATATACGTTGCTTCCGCATGTGACGTGCATTTGCTCTGATTCGGGCTTCGGGTCGGTGACGCAATCCTGGGAGCGTCGCACCTTAAGTTGACCTACGTGCGGATGTTGAGGCTTCGTGGGGTACGGGGCGTGACACAGTATTTGTGAATGGGAAGTTTTGCAAGGACCCAAAACAAGTCACAGCAGATGATTTTCTCTTCAAGGGGTTCAGATACCCAGGGAATACCGCGAACCCGCTCGGATCAAAAGTCACGCCCGCTTTCGTTGACCAATTTGCAGGGCTCAACACTCTTGGCATTTCCATGGCTCGTATTGACTTTGCTCCGGGTGGCCTGAACCCTCCCCATACTCACCCTCGTGGGACTGAGATTCTGGTTGTCAATGAGGGCACACTGCTTGTTGGCTTCATCACTTCCAACCAATTAAACAACACCTTCTTCACCAAAGTGTTGTACAAAGGGGATGTGTTTGTGTTCCCAATCGGTCTCATCCACTTCCAGCTGAACATTGGAAAGACCCCTGCACTGGCCTTTGCTGCTCTGAGTAGCCAGAACCCAGGAGTCATTACCATTGCTAATGCGGTATTCGGATCGAAGCCACCCATTTCGGCTGATGTTCTCACCAAGGCCTTCCAAGTGGACAAGAAGGTTGTTGACTACCTCCAGGCGCAGTTTTGGTATGACAACAACTAAGTGGATACATTGACCTCCAAGACGTTGGATTACCCCTGTATTCTACGTACATGATTGCTGAGATTGATAATTGCTTTGCAATAAAAGAATTGCTCTCCATGAAATTGATCATGAATGTTTGATTAATAGAAGATCATTCTTTATAAGAATCTCTCTCTAGTTTACTAAACAAGTTGCAGTGCAGATTACCAAGTCTTATTCAGAAGCTTTATCTTTAAAAGTCCAAGAACCGGTCATTCCAAAACAACTCCGACCATGTGGCATTTAGTTTGAATTCCTCCTCTGCAAACTATTCACATAATCTCATTTGGAAGTGGTCTATGTTAAACTTTACATCCTTGCATTAGCTTTAAAAGGTTTCCATGTACTGCCTGTCCACAACCACGTGCATGCCTTGGCTAGCTGGTCGAGTTTGCTGAAATTACCGATGCAATAACACGTAAAACAAAAATATGAAGTTTGGCCAAGCTAGAATATTACATAAGAACCTCCATAACACCATTCTTTTGTCTTAACTTTTAGATGTTACAGGGAGCAAGCATATATTTAATTCCATAGCGGTGGCTAATTCATGATTTTTTAAGCATCTTGACTCCCGAAGTACAAGCACCAGTTTTGAGCATTATCAAAGGCCAAGCAGAGGCATCCTATATAGACTCTCTCTTCCTCTCGAAGGAACTCTTTGGGCGTGTCATCTCTTCTTGCGCTGAAAAAGTTAGAGTGAAACAGGCAAACCACTATTTATTGATAATGGAATAAAGAGATAATTAATGTTTGGTGGCCCCATTCCAAGGTCGGTCTTACACAAACTCTCTATCCTTACGGCAAATTTACAAACCCAAAGTAAGGCAGAAAATTACATGAGATGAAGTTCTATATCAGAATGATGAATTTGCTTAGAGTTAAAAAAATGCTATAAAAGCAAAATTATTCACACACTGACACTTGAGATTGGTGTGGAGTGATCCAGTAATGTATCTCGTTTGGGAAGTTAGTCAGAGACCTGGAGCGAGCAGGATGGAAAGAGATCTTGAATTAGTTTTTCACCTCAGCCCTTGAAAGATTTACGAGAGAGAGAGAGAGATAAAGAGAGAGAGAGAGAGAGAGAGAGAGAGAGAGAGAGAGAGAGAGAGAACAAACAGTGGAATCTTATCAATAGCAGATAACAAGCAATTGTACTAGTACCCCCAAAGTCAGTATCTTATTAAAAAGAATTCTTCTTTGTAATGTAATGAAAAACCACAATTGCTCTAATGAACATCTGTCTAATGGTTGTCAAACCAGTTCTGTGTCAGGAGATAGTTGATCAGTTTGCTGTCCACTTGGAAAGCCTTTGTAAGGACATCGACATTGATCAGCGGCTTCGATCCAAAAACTGAATTTGCAATGGTTATGAGTCCTGGGTTCTGGCTGCCCAAGAAAGCAAAGGCCAGTGCATTAGTTTGTCCAATATTCAGCTGGAAGTGAATGAGGCCTTGCGGAAACACGAAAACATCTCCTTTGGTCAAGACTTTGGTGAGGAGAGTGTTGTTCAATTGGTTGGATGTGACAAAACCAACGTAGAGCATGCCCTCCATGACCACTAGCATCTCGGTGCCACGAGGATGAATGTGGGGAGGGTTTAGACCGTACGGAGCAAAGTCAAGGCGGGCCATGGAGATGCCAAGAGTGTTGAGTCCTGGGAATTGGTCGACGAAAGCGGTCATTACTTTGGATCCAAGCTGATTCGATGTGTTCCCAGGATATCTAAACTTTGTGAAGACGAAATCATCTGCTATTGCAAGCTTCGGGTCCTTGCAGAACTTTCCATTCACAAGCACCGCAGAGTTGGGGTCGTTGATGGCTACGCAGAAATCCTGAAGAGGACTCGGGTCAGATGCAAAGGCATGGGATGATGCTAAAGCCAAGAGGACAAATGTTAGAAGGAACTTCATTATGGAAAAATTTCTGAGCTTGGATCAGTCTGTCTCGGAAACTCTGTTCTGTTGAGGATTGTTGTGAAATGCTGCATCTGCAGCAAGTCTATTTATAGTAGTTAGTCATTTGACTTAGTCCCCGTCAACTGGCCTGCAGGAAGCAGCTGAAGCCAGGAACAGCGCTTAATAAGTCTATAACAATTGTTTATTCTTCCATGTGATTATTGAACCATTATACAACGTCAACCAACTCTTCTTTCTAAACCCGTTCTCATTGAGAATTAGTCATTCGATTTTGGAGGTGAAGGATTCCCACCCTACTTTTCGTCTTTTGAAATTCTCAGATTTTAACTTTAGATGCCATGTTCGAACTTTACACTCTCACTACCGCCATTTGATTGCTGTAATGATATTGGAGGGAGAATCTGTCTGTACTCTAGGCTATCAAACGAAATAAAGAGAACAATTTGCTGTATCAAATGATCTCCAAGGATTAGCCTTATTTGTTGGATGTTATTGAAAAATCGATCTTCAGGACTAGTATCGAAAAATCATAAACTTGATGATATTCTCCTTGCATTGGCTTTAAAAGGTTTCCAAGTACTGCCTTCCAACAGCCACGTGCATGCCTTGGCTAGCTGGTCGAATTTGCTGAAAATACCGGTGCAATTACTCGTGAAACAAATATATAAAGTTTGGCCAAGCTAGAATATTACATAAGAAGAACCTCAATGACAGTATTCTTTTGTCTTAACATTTAAATGTTACAGGAAGCATATATTTAATTCCATAACAGTGGCTGATTCATGATTTTCTAAGCATCTCGACTCTCGAAGTACAAACACCATTTTTAAGCATGATCAGAGGCCAAGCAGAGGCATCCTATATAGACTCTCTCTTCCTCTCAAAGGAACTCTATGCTAGTGTCATCTCTTCTTGCGTTGAAAAAGTTGAGTGAAACAGGCAAACCACTATTAATTTATAATGGAATAAAGAGATGATTAATGTTTGGTGGCCCCATTCCAAGGTCGGACTTATACAAACTCTCAATCCTTACAGCAAATGAACAAAACCAAAGTAAGGCAGAAAATTACATAAGATGCAGTTGTATATCAGAATGATGAATTTACTTGAGTTAAACAATGCTCTGAAAGCAAAATTATTTACACGCTGATACTTGATATTGGTAAGTGTTATGACTAATGCAAAAACAATAACGAAATTAAAACTGAGAAGAATAATGAACACCAAAATTTATGTGGAAAACCAGTTGAGGGAAAAATCATGGGGAGAGGAGAAGCAAAATCCACTATAAAATATTGAGGATTATAAAATGTGGCTCAATAGCTAAAGACTCTTTCTGTATGAACTTCTTAACTTAATAACTTGAGAAAAAAAATAATATTTATATTGCCCCCAAACCCTAACATTAGCACAAGCCCAAAAAGAATTTAAGACATATTCAACAAATCTCCACCTTGGCTTAAATTCTACATTAGCAATAAACAATCTTTTCCTCCTATTAGAGTAAAACTCAGTTGCAGCAAACATCAACCAAATCCAAGCAATGCTTGAATTTAGCAATAGGCAAGGGCTTCGTCAACATATCAGCTGTGTTATTTTCTATACCAATTTTCAAGACCTTGATATAGCCATCAGCAAGAGTGTCTCGAATAAAGTGATATCGCATATCAACGTGTTTTGTCCTCTCATGATACATCTAATCTTTAGTAAGATGTATAGCACTCTGACTATCACAATGGACAGTAGTCACACCATAACCAACATTGACCTCTCTAAATAAGCCTCTCTAACTACCTTTGTAGTAGACAAAGTAACTATATGCTGTAAAGTAGCTTTCCAACTGATTGCACAACCTCCAATAGTAAAGATGTACCTAATCAAAGACCTCCTCTTATCGAGGTCACCGGTATAATCAGAATCAATATATCCTGTAAGAGTATCACTAATTTTCCCAAACTCTAAACCAAAATAGAAGTACCTTTCAAATATCTCAAAATCCACTTCACAGCTTGCCAATGAGCTTTTCCTGAGCATGATAAATATCTATTTACCATGTTAACATCATGTGAAATATCAGGTTGAGTACAAATCATGGCATACCTAATGTTGCCAACTATACTAGAGTATGGAACACATGACATATATTTTATATCCTCATCTGTTTGTGGACATAAATTAGCTGATAATTTAAAATAAGCAGTAAGAGGATCACTTACTGGTTTTGCATCTTTCATGCCAAAACGATCTAAAACCTTCTCAATATAATTTTTCTGGGAAAGATACATTTTTTCTCTTTTTCGATCTCATCGAATTTCCATGCCAAGGATTTTCTTCACTGCACCTAAATCCTTCATATCAAATTCAATGCTTAAATGTGCCTTCAAATTCTATATATCAGATTTATCTTTTACTGCAATCAACATGTCATAGACATATAATAATAGATAAATGATAGAGCCACTTGGAAGTTTGCATAGATATACACAACTATCAAATTTGCTCCTACAATAGCCAAGTTGCACCATAAACGAATCAAACCTTTTATACCACTGTCCAGGTGATTGCTTCAAGCCGTATATAGACTTTTTCAATAGACAAACATGGTCTTCCTTACTTTCAAATTGAAAACCCTCTAGTTAACCCATATAGATTTTCTCTTCAAGTTCATAATGCAAGAAAGCTGTTTTCACATCGAGTTGTTCCAACTCTAAATCATGCATAGCAAAAAACGCAAGAAAAACCTGAATGGAGCTATATTTAACGATAGGTGAAAACACATCATTAAAATCAACTCCCTCAATCTGACTATAGCCTTTAGCAAATAGACGAGCTTTGAACCTGATGTCTTCAACTCCAAGAATACCTTCCTTTCTTTTGACATTCTATTTGCAACCCACAATTTTCTTTTCTTTTGGTGGCTTAACAAGCTCCCACGTTTGATTTTTTTCAAGAGATTCCATCTCTTCATTCATTACAACCAACCACTTTGCTGAATCTTTTGAAGATATAGCTTCCTTGTAAGTTTTAGGCTCATTATATTCTACTGACTCTATAGTTGAAAGAGCATAAAAAAAAATCTAAGAACCCATATTTTTCTAGAGACTTTGTTGTCTTTCTTGGTTTATCTTTAGCAATAGAATACTGTTCTTCCTCAGGTTCTTCAATCTCAATATTATCAGTAGACGACTGAATTGGTTGCAAAGAAATTACTTAAAGCTCCACCTTTTCCGCAACACCTTTAAGATTTTCATGACAAGGAACCCATGACTCCTTGCTAGGATGAAGCATAGCAGACTCATAAAAAATAATGTCTCTACTGATAATAATCTTAGATGAATTTGGATACCAAAGTCTATAACCCTTTACACCAAAGGCATAACCAAGAAAGATGCATTTTTTTCTCTAGGCTCTAATTTGCCTTCACTAACATGTGCATATATTGGACATCTAAATGCTCAAAGAGAAGAATAATGAGAAGGTTTATCTGACCATGCCTCCTCGGGTGTCTTACACTCAATAGATATGTAAAGAGAACGATTTATCAACCAAGGAGTTGTATTAATTGCCTTGGCCCAAAACTCCTTGCCTAAACCAGCATTAGACAACATGCACCTAGTCCTTTCTAATAAGGTTCTGTTCATGCGTTTTACGATACCATTCAGCTGTGGTGTATTCATTGTAGTATGATGCCTGACAATGCTTTTATTTTTGCAGAACTCATTAAACTCACATCTACAAAATTCCAGCCCATTATCTGTTCTTAGCCTCTTGATCTTCTTACCAGCCTGCTTCTCAGTCAATGTTTTTCATTGCTTAAATGTAACAAAAACATTACTCTTTTTCTTTAGAAAATAGACCCAAACTTTCCCTGAAAAGTCATCGATGAAAATAAGTAAATACCTTGAACCAAGGCCTTTCGAAGGAACTTTCGCAGGCCCCCGAAGATCAGAGTGAATATAATCCAAAGTGTCCTTTGTTGTGTGAATTTCTGTCTCGAAACTAACCCTTTTCTGTTTTCCAAAGACACAATGCTCACAGAAATCTAATTTTCCAATTTTCTAACCACACAAAAGACCTCTCTTACTCAGCTCCTCCATCACGCTTATACTCATATGGCCTAATCTCATCTACCATAATTTAGTGTTGTTTGATTTTGAAATAAAGGATGAAATAGCAATTGAACCAGTAATTGTATTACGTTGCAGTTGATACAAAGTTTCAATTTTTAGACCTTTCATCAACAGAAGTGAACCTCTCATAATTTTCATAACTCCACCTTCAACTGTAAACTTACAACCATTAGCATCAAGTGTACCAAAAGAGATAAGGTTCTTCTTCAAATCAGGAACATGTCTGACATTCTCCAAGGTTCTGATCATGCCGTCATGCATCTTAATACTGATAGTCGCAATCCCAACTGCATTGCATTTAACGTTATTTCCCATTAAAATAACTCCACCATCATATTCCTTGTACGTGGAGAACCAATCTCAATTAGGACTCATGTGATACCAACAGCCTGAATCAAGAATCCAGTTATCACTGAATTTATTTTTATCATCTGCAACCAATTACCAATCTTCGTTTTCTTCTTCAGCAACACCAGCTTGGGCGGGATTTTCGTTTCCCTAATTCTGTCTATTCTGGTAGTTCTGATTGTTCTGTCGATTTGCATTCATTTGATTTTGCTTATTCATATTTTTTTCTCTTTGCTGCTTTGCCTTTAGTTTCAGACAATTTATCTTGATATGCCCCTTACACTTACAATAGTTGCAAATTAGATCCCTATGCTTCGATTTTGATATGCTCCTGCTACTATTGCTTCTCTCAACAAACCTTCCTTTAGCAACTAAACCAGCTCCATGGTCATTACTGCCTTCAAAAGTCAATTTTATATTTAGTTTCTGCTAATTTAGAAGACTAGTCTTCACATCTTCAAGATCGATAGTTTCTCTACTAACAATCATAGTCTCTCTAAAATTCTTATAAGAGGAAGGTAGTGAAACTAGTAATAAAAGAACTTGATCCTTATCTTCAATCTTAACATCAATACTTCTTAATTTAGATATAATAGCATTGAAATAAGAAATATGAGACTTAAGAGAAGCATCTTCTGCCATACGAAGAGTGAAGAGACGTTGCTTGAGCCTCAACCGATTAGTGAGGGACTTTGTCAAAAAAATGTTCTCCAATTTCGTCCATAAACCTAATGTTGTTTTCTGATCTAATACCTCCTGCATAACTTCATTGTAAGACACAACTGAATAGCATATAGAGCTTTTTCATCTAATTCTTTCCAAGTTTCATCTAACGTGCTAATTGGTTTCTTTCCTTTCCCAAATAAAGTTTTCTTCAAATCCTGCTGCGTAAGAACAGCCAATATATGAACCGGCCATAGGTTGAAACTGCCCCTCCCATCAAACTTCTCAATATCAAATTTCGTTGTTGAACTTGAAACCATAACTAGAAGATTGAAAAACCCCAAGGCTCTAATACCATATTGTTATGACTAATGCGGAAACAATAACGAAATTAAAACTTAGAAAAATAAAGAACACCAAAATTTACGTGAAAAACCCTCGAGGGAAAAATCACGGGGAGAGGAGAAGGAAAATCCACAATAGAAAATTGAGGAATACAAAAGGTGGCTCAAAAGCTAAAGACTCTTCCTGTCTCACATCTTAACCTAATAACTTGAGAAAAAAATAATATTTATATTGCCCCCAACCCTAACGTTAGCCCAAGCCCATAAAAAAATTAAGACATACTCAATAGTAACGAGTGATCCAGTAATATATTTCGTTTAGGAAGTTAGTCAGAGACCTGGTGCAAGCAGGATGGAAAGAGATCTTGAAATAGTCTTTCATCTTAGCCCTCGAAAGATTAGAGAGAGAGAGAGAGAGAGAGAGAGAGAGAGAGGGCAAACAGTGGAATCTTATCAATATTAGATAATAAGCAATTGTACTAGTACCGAAAAGTCAGTATCTTATTCAAAAGAATTCTTCTTTGTAATGTATTGAAAGAACACAGTTACTCTTCTGAACATCTGTCTAATTGTTGTCAAACCGGTTTTGTGTCTGGAGATAGTTGATCAGTTTGTTGTCCACACGGAAAGCCTTTATAAGGACATCAGCGTTGATCAGCGGCTTCGATCCAAAAACTGAATTTGCAATGGTTATGAGTCCCGAGTTCTGGCTGCGGACGAAAGCAGAGGCCAGTGCTCTGCGGCTTACCAAGTCTTCAAAGGTTACATCCTTTTCTTCTCCTTCTTGAGTTCAAGAACATGTTCCCCGACAACTGCCTTGACATGGCAGTTGGTCTGATTTCCATTTCTTCAGCTTAAAGAATTCATGTTCATCTAAAACGGAAGTGGTAAACTCATATTATTGTAAACATTTCGTTATTTCTTCTTCAGCATTTCAACGCTTCAGCATCAACTTAGCGTAGCATCATCAATCACAAATTATTTCTTCTAACAATTTCCAATATGAAGAAAGATTGGATCAACCGGCTATCGCTTTGCACCCCTATCTTCACCGGGAAAATTTCAGGTTGATGATTTTCCCTGTTAATTTATAATTGGTAGACTTAATTTCATTTAATATACCAGGCACCAAAGTTCATAACCATATACTAGTAGCTGTGAAGTCTCTAGTTGGACAAACCTAAATAAATAACCTTCCTTTAGAAACATGAACTGCTGCACATGTATAACTTTTTCTTCTTTCCAAGAACGGTTCATGGGGAGGTTGGACAAAAAATACTGTCGTCGCAAGCTGCCACTGCTTGTCAACCTAATGAAGGGAAGGTTTTAGTTTCATGCACGGTACCTTCATCATCTAGAGCTTACAGGACACATTACTTGAGGATGGACAGTATAATTTGTTTACTTTCTTGGACTGGTGAATCTTTACAAATTGCTGAATTCTCTTGGAAACTGACGCTTCAGGAAGGTCACGAGTTTCCTGTTAGGAAATAACAAAGAACTAAGTTAACCCACCCCAGATTACCAAATTGCATTTTACTGTTTCTAACTTTAAAGTTCTTGAAAAGTATAGACCTGGACTCAAGAGGATGAACAACGAACGCTTTTATGCAGTTTAAGATGATTCAGACGAAGAAAGAGCGTATAAACAGAAACCACTACTGCGGTCAGCTCTGCTATGGCTTGGAGTCAGCAATGCTTCTTAATATAACATGGGGAAATGGTAGAGTTGTTGAAGATGTCGGTCTAGATGATGTCGACTTTTTAACTTGTACCTCTGTTGTGAGCTTCAAATCCGAACCGTTGTCGATACTTAAATTTTATGAGATAATTGTCCTTCTCTGCTTATGAAGTAAGGAAAGTGCTATGATTTAAGCGTTCTCATTTTTCCACTGAACACCTGCTCCCTATAAACTATGGGAGGGGACTCCAATTTGGTTATAGCGAGTCTTTGTCTCCCACTTATTTTGAGCTTTTCATATTGAACTTTCCTGAAAACAAGAAGAAGGGAGGGAGCGAGTTTCTTCGAATATGATATTTTATTGTTAAATGACCATTGCGATTAATTATAGTTTTATTCTTGGCAATCTCTAATGGAAACTACGAATGATCTCATGGCGCAATTACTCTATCATCTTTTCCCTGATCATGCAAACCAATTAGATGATAAAATAAGAAAACTTCGTTTAAAAAAAATTTTAAAAGTATCTTTATTGTAAGATTTTAGAAGGTTTGGAAGCCTTGGTTCGGCAAAGTGTTGCTAGCCCTCCACCATCCAGGAGAGGACTCGCAGGCCTTTGTCGTGCAGTGGCTAGGGCTCGCGTGCCTCACCGTGGGTAAGGGGCTGTGACCCAACTAGAGCGTGGACTGGGCCCTGCAAGGTCGTGTAGAAGGCCAAGCGTACCCTACCTTGCCACTATTGAGGTTTAGTGAAATGGTGTCACATTCGATAATTGTCGACGTAGAACAATTAACATATTTAGTTGATCCTAAACTTGTTGGCTTATATTTTCGGTTAAAGGTAAGTCCAGTTGCATATGTTTAAAAGTCTATTTAAGCTCTCTCTAGGTAAGGCATGGCCACAAGTGCTCTACTCATGGATGGAGATTGGTTGACCTAATACGGTGCCCTTTGCGCAATAGGCAACATAAAATCGGCAAATCTTCAAATATTATGCATGTTAAGTTTTAAACACATTGGACAAGTCATTCCTCAACAGCTACAAGCACGTGTCCATTACTTTAATTTCCTGTTCCTCATATAAAGAAATGAACACAAACCTTCGTGAAGGGGTGCGACGACCCGGGACTAAATCCTTGTAGGCCAAGTCTTGGAAAGGAATATGCAAGCGTTGGTCTTATCACCACCATTAATATACTGTTGAGGGTGACTTGACGTGATCTAGGGGCCAAAAACCGAGCCAAGTAATCGATAGGATCCTAATCGTGTTTGTTTTTTAATATTTCTATCTGACACCTCTTCAAGCCCAACTTGTTTGAGTAAGGACAAACACAATAGTGTATCTGCAAATGTTGTCGAAAGGGTCGATCTCCATCCATGTCTTTGGAACATTTGCTTTTACATTCATGAAAGAAATAGTCTGGGGTTTCTGATGTCGTTCCTTGTTAAATTAGAAAATTTGACCCACTCTGTTATTTGGAGAAAAATACAAAGATCATTCAGAGCATATGCTCGCATGCAATGCACTTTTAATTGTTGGACTAAAACATATCATATCCAGGACTAAAGCATTTATTAAGGTTGTTTCACACGGATGGGCTTTGTTAAGAAGTTTATCTCATATTCAGTCGAATGGATTTCCAGACGGTCTCATATTTTGTGGAATGGATTTGTGGATTGTGTCAGACGAGCTTCCTTGAGGATTAACTCGATTTTTACTTTGATTTTTTATGTTGTTGAAATTTGAAAAGTTCTTCGAGCAAGGACTACCTAGCAGGCATGTATTCACTAGTGTACTAGAGAGAGAACTATTCCGGGAACAGATCAAGAACTCAGGCAGAACACCAGGACATGATAGTAGATTCCTGAGTTTAAGCCCTAGTCAAATAGACACGATGGCATTTCGGATAAAATAGACACGACTTGATATTTATTTGATCCTGTTCAACACCGTTATGCTTTGGCATAATTAATATATCCGCTTACTAGTTTCACTGGAGGAAGCTTCGAATATGCCTGGTCCAATGGCGTTTGGCTCCTAAAAAATGTTTTTTGAAAATAAATAGTTTCAATTATTGGAGTGCGCTTCACCTACCTTCGTATAATGTAAGTCACAAATTTTGACAAATTTTCCTTTGAACCATGATATGTCAAAATTTGTTCGGTACAATAGCCATAAAGTCTGAAATTATTGCAAGCTGATGCTGAGACGCAACTTAGCTTTCTAGTTCTTCTGGAAATTGTCAAAATAAGAGCATAGCAAGTACTGCATTCGTGTCTCTGCATATACCGGCTGTATCCATTCATGGTTTATAATATTGATTGCTTCTACAAATGGATATATACCTTACGTATCTTATTCGAAGTTTTGACTTTGTCCTACAGACTGTTGAATTTTAGACACTCACAAAAGAAATAACACACAAGAATTAACGAGGTTCAGCAATAAGCTTACGTCCTCGGACAAATCTCTCATGATGTTTCTCTCCTTTTTGTCATGTGCTCTGCTTTGCCATTATTCTTTCTTTTTATACAGAATTAGGTTGCTACAACAAAGGTAACAAGCAACCTGAAATAGGAAAACACTCCTAAATAGGTAGTAAGATAAAAAAGTACAATATTGACAATATCTCTTTTCCTAGAATAGGAGATCCAATCCCGCAACACTCCCCCTCAAGTTGGAGCGAAGACATTGTCAAAGGTCAACTTGTTCACCATATCTTGGAATGCTCCTTTGGGAAGAGCTTTGGTGAAAATATCCGCAAGCTGATCTTCACTACGAATGTAAGGAGTCTCAATTGTCTTATCTTGAACCTTCTCCCTCACGAAGTGACAGTCCACCTCTATGTGTTTAGTCCTCTCATGAAAAACAGGATTTGAGGCAATGTGTGTTGCTGCTTGGTTGTCACAAAACAACTTTGTAGCTTTAGTCATAGTCTCACATCCCGATTCCTGAAACAATAATCGTAGCCATACAATTTCGGATGTTGTGGTAGCCATGGCCCTGTACTCAGCCTCTGCACTAGAACGAGCAACAACATTTTGCTTTTTGCTTTTTCCAAGTAACAATATTTCCACCCACAAATGTGCAAAAACCTATAGTAGATTTCCTATCCATAGGATTTCCAGCCCAGTCTGCATCAGTATACCCAACAATCTGTGTGACCATTATTCTTCATCAATATTCCTCTTCCTGGTGAAGCTTTTAAGTACCGAAGCAGGTGGTTTATCAATTCCACATGCCCCTGTGTTGGATTCTGCATAAATTGACTCACATAACTGACAAAACAAGCAATATCAGGCCTAGTAATGGTTCAGTAAATTAGCCGTCCTACTAGTCACTAAAATTGCCCAATATCCTGTAATGGTGTATTATTAGAAACAAACTTACTGCTATAATCCATAGGTATATTGGCCGGTTTGACTCCAAGCTTGCCAGTTTCCTTCAGCAAGTCAAGAACATATTTTCTTTGCGATAAGAATATTCTGCTATGAGAACTTGCCACTTCAATACCCAAGAAATACTTCAATTTGCCAAGATCTTTAATATCAAATTCCTTGCTCAAATGAAGTTTGAGTGTTTCAATTCCAGATGAGTTACTACCAGTATTAACAATGTCATCGACATAAACCAGAATGACAACAATACCTTGATTGTCGGCTTTAGTAAACATCAACGAGTCTGCAGCACTTGTTTTGAAGCCAAACTTGATGAGTGCCGAACTGAGCTTACCGTACCAGGCTCTAGGCGACTGTTTAAGTCCATATAATGCTTTCTTTAATCTACACAAAACTCCATCCTTATTTTGCAAGGGATGTCTTGGAGGAAGATCCATATACACTTCTTCTTCTAAATCTCCATGAAGGAAGGCATTTTTTACATCCATCTGAAACAAAGATTATCCATAATTAACAGCTACAGACAACAACACTCTTACCGTGTTCATTTTTTCCACTGGTGCGAAGGTCTCTTTGTAGTCTATCCTATATGTCTGAGTGTATCCTTTGGCAACAAGGCGAGCTTTATATCTCTCAATAGAACCATCACTCTTATACTTGATTCTGTAAATCCATCGACATCCAATAGTGTTTTTCTCCTTTGGCAATTGTATCAACTCCCAAGTGTGATTATGATCCAAGGCTTGAAGTTTATCTTTCATGGCGTCAATCCATACACCTTTATCCTTTGCTTCCAAGTAGCTAGTAGGTTCCTGTTGCTTCTCAATAGCTGATAAAAAACTGAAATGGTTATGAGAAATTTTGTCATACCCAATAAATTTCTAGATAGGATGATGAACAGTGTAATAAGTGGAGAAATCACGAAGATGTGTTGAAGGTCGAGTAACACGTGATGACCTTCGAAGTGAAATAGTTGTTGGCACCTCTTCTGCTGCATTTTCATTCATTATACCCTCATGAACAACTTATGGATTAGCAGCTGGGAAGGCATCACTGTTAGCGGTGATATCAGGATCACGTGAGTGGTCATGAACCACTTCTGGGCATGAGCTTGCAGAACCTACAGGACTCTTGACATATGGCATCTCCTCGGGCGGTATTGGGACAGGAACAAAATCAAGAGAGAATTCTCTATAGTCATCAGTGTACTCCCCCTGAGTTTGCTTCCTGTCAGAGAAGAACATGTGAGCTTCATCAAAAAACACATCACGATAGATATATACTCGGTGGGTACTCGGGTCGTAACACCGGTAGCCTTTTTTGACGGAGGAATACCCAACAAACACACATTTCCTAGCATGAGGATCAAGTTTACCACCGGTTTGAGAATGAACATAGCAGATGCACCCAAATATCCTCAAATGAGAAAGGTCGAATTTCCGAACATGTAACACTGCCATAGGGGTCGATTAGCCCAAAACTCGACTAGGGAGTCGGTTAATTAAGTAACAAGCCGTGAGAACAGCATCGGCCCAATAGGTTTTTGGCAAGTGACCGGAGAACAATAAAGCCCGAGTTACTTCAAGAATATGGCGATTTTTTCGTTCAGCAATGCCATTTTGTTGGGGAGTACCGACACAGGAGGTCTGATGAAGGATGCCCAAGTTGTGTAAAAAATTTTGAAACTGTTGATTAGTATATTCAGTGCCATTGTCTATATGGAGAACTTTCACAGTAGTATTAAACTGATTTTTCACCATGCTGCAAAATTCTTGAAAGACATGAAGAACTTCAGTCTTTGACTTAAGAATATAAAGCCAAGTAGCTCGAGATTTATCATCAATAAATGTGACAAAATAGTGAAAACCTTCCTTAGAAATAATAGGAGAACTCCAAACTCAGAATGTACTAAACCAAACAATTCAATACATTTATTTGTGCTAAGAGAAAAAGGCAGTCTATGCTGCTTAGCAAAGTGACAGGGATCACAAGTGTTAGAATCATGATTGAGGGACAAGTCAAGAATATGGAGTACGCGATCAGAGGGATGACCCATGCGCCAATGCCATAAGCAAGACGTGTCGGCAACAGCCTTACTTGTCATCGAAACTGCAGGTTGAGACTCCAACATGTACAACCCATTCTTCAGTGTGCCTTCACCAATCATCCTCTTGGTAGTGCGATCCTAGAAGAGCACCTTTTGCGGAGTAAAAATAACATTGCAATTCCACTATTTAGCACACTTACTGACTGACATTAAATTAGATGATAATGTAGGGACCAATAAAGCCTCAGACTGTTTTGAAAAAAATTGGAGCTGTCCACTCCCCATAGTAGGAACTTGCCCACCATTAGCAATAGTAATAGAAGGATGTAAGCTACTTGAAGTAATATTAGATAATACATAGGGAGAATGACACATGTGATCTGTGGCCCCAGAATCAACTATAAACTGAGTGTGAGAAAGAGCAGAATTAGCATACACATTGCCCGAAGCCTTAGCAAGATTTGCAGTGTTCGAGGTGGTAAAAGAAGCTTCTCCCTGACCATGGTTCTGAAGTAATTGTTGGACTTGAAGTGCAAGAGATTCCAGCTAGGTCTGAAATTCTACCCCAATACTATGCACTGCAATCTGAGCATTCAGACCTCTATCTTTGGTGGGACAAAGGTGTGGATAAAGAACCCAACAACGGTCTTTAGAGTGCCTATCACGATTACAGTGATCGCAATGAAAGCGAACTGATTTCTTGGATTTTCCCTTGGCAAAACGCACACTGGACACCAAAGCACTAGACTCACCTTGCTGATTTTTTGGTGCGGCACCAGTGGTGATTGTAGCATTGTGGGCCAAGTTTTCCCCCATGGCCGTGAGTGGAGGTGGAGCCAAATTCATGACCCGCTTGCGGGTGTCCTCATTTTGTACAATAGAGCACACCGAATTGAAGGAGGGAAGCACAGGACTTGATAAAATTTGTTTCCTGGTATCTTCAAACTTAGGCTTAAGACTTGCCAATAACTGAAAAATTTTGTCTTGCTCTTCTCTTTTGATATAATTAGCAATTTTTTGGGTGGCAAGTCGATATTGGCAGAGTTCATCCTATTGTTTTTTCATATGACCTAGATGTTCAGTAAAGGATTGATTCGCACCTTGCTTGGAATAAGCCAAACCTTGCTGCAATTCAAAAATTCGAGAAGAATTATTAGCTTGGCCATACATCTCATCGAGAGATTCCCACAGAGCTTGAGCAGTGTCAAAATAGGCAAAGATCTCATATATTTGAGATTCCATAGAATTGAAAAGCCATGTTATGACATTGTGATCATTGGCTTGCCATTCCTCAAAAGAGGGATCAAACTCTTGAGGAATTTTTGTTCGACCAGTGACGTGACCCAATCAAGATCGTCCACCAAGGGCAATCATGACGGCTCGGGACTACGGCAGAAAGTTCCTCCCATTCAGCAACAAGGACGTGAGTCGCTGACTGTGTGCCTCCTGCACAACGGTCTTTGATGACTCCGCAATAGCTTGCTCTTTATCACCCATGACTCAAAGCAAATAAAAAACAACAACCAACGAGAAATTGCAACAATTCGTGTTGAAGTAGTGTGCAGCAATAACATGAGCAAGCCACCAAAAAATCAATAGGATGTAACTCACTCTAATACCATGTTGAATTTTAGACAATCACAAAAGAAATAACACACAAGAATTAACGAGGTTCAGCAATAAGCTTACGTCCTCGGACAAATCTCTCACGATGTTTCTCTCCTTTTTGTCGTGTGTTTTGCTTTGCCATTATTCTTTCTTTTTATATAGAATTAGGTTACTACAACAAAGGTAACAAGCAACCTGAAATAGGAAAACACTCCTAAATAGGTAGTAAGATAAAAAAAAAATACAATATTGACAATATCTCTTGTCCTAGAATAGGAGATCTAATCTCGCAGAACAGACACGTGTCACGGACCATGATTCTCTTGTACTTCTATCTCCTTGTGAGTGGTGCTCGGGGTTATCGGGTGAAGAGTGAGGACGTAGAAGGGATGAAATGCAACTGGGTCATCTGAGTGTACGAGGTGTACGAGGGTTGGCCTGGTTTGAACGAAGTGCCATGCGCCACACAGGCTATTCTGTAGCCAAGGAGCTACCTGCCCGTGACAAGTGGTATCAGAGTAGGATTCCTCCAATAGGTGAGTGAGTCGAAGAAAACTTGTGGTCTACCCGGTCCTATGAGGGCGGATAATGAATCGCCAGAGCCAAAAGATACTCAGACAAAGTGCGGCTCTTAACCAGCTTCTAGGATGACAATGGGGGCATAGGAATGAACTGATTCCTCACCGTATAAGGAAAATGTTCCTGGATCAATTTGGTGAGTCTCAAGATGGGTCTACTACCACATTATCAACAAGAAGAAAAACCTCCATTGGTCTGTTGAGATCATTAGATTCAAAGTAGGCGAAGAATGGTGCTGCCAAAAAGGTGCAGTTGGCGAATGCCACACTTGTCAAAAGCACAAGTGACCGAGGGTGCTGAACGGCTTTGATCAAGAAAGCCACTAGTGGAGAGAAGTTGTTTTGTTGGGCGAGCATCCACCACTCATGTAAGTCCCGAAAAAGCGGCATTGATGATGAGAATTGACGCAGTGAAGCGACAGAATAGCCCGCAACGAGGTCGTTGTGGAATTGAGTGGGGAGAATGTCATTGAACATTTTTTTTTGTATTCTTGTATCCTTGCGAGTGGTACTCAGGGTTATTGGGTGAAGAGTGAGGATGTAGAAGGGATGAAATGCAGCTAGGTTGTAGGAGTGGTAGGAGTGGTGTCAGGACGGTTGTTGCTAGGAGTTCTAGGATGGAATGAATATGCCTTAGGAGCTTTGAAGGCGGCGTTGGCCTTCCGTGCATAAACTGATTAGGAGCTGATGCCGCTCTCCTAATGAGGCTATGGCAGGCCAAAATCAATTGTCGTACCGAAAGCATTCTGTGTGTCTTGCTCGATGGACTAGACGCCTGTGCCAAGCTGGGCATGGTACGATCCAATACAAGGAAAGTATTTGCCGTATTGTTCTTTGGAACGATTAGTGTACGAGGGTTGGCCTGGTGTGAACGAAGTGTCAAGCGCCGCACGGGCTATTCTGTGGCCAAGGAACTACCGGCCCCTGATACGTATATACACACTTATAAACTGTATTATGTGAGACGGCATTCCTGGAAAGTATTTTCATTATGAGGTTTCAAACCGATGTTTCAACTCTAGATGGAAAATGACTGCGGAAAAGATTTTTCTTATGGCCATTCTAACGAAAAAGATAAGTTATTTACATAATTTAGTATGTCTGAGAAAAAATGAGAAATGTCATCCACTGTAATTTATCAAACTCGAACTCTTGAAATACTTTTCGGCAACTTCTTTCTTCCGGATGATGTAACCTACAGTTGCTCTTTTTCTTTTTGGCCAGCCCGACGACAATGTGTGAAATGATCACCCTTGTGATTTCTTCAAACAGTCCCTTAACCCAATCACAAGACTTTGAAATTAGATTATTAATTTGGGTTTACATATAATTTTGATGATACCCTTTTCATTGTACACATTTCCTTGATCTGATAAGCAATATTTAATCTTATAAAACATCCTTCCGACTTCCGAGTTCATCACAGTTCAATATTATTGTACATTTCCAGACAGGCTGTGCGTTTCGTTTTCACATTTATAGCCATTTGGTTGAGGCATGAATCCCACCGTCATCATAATGCATGAGAGAGAGAGAGAGAGAGAATTTGGTCATAGATTCTTTTAGTTGTTGTCGTACCAAAATTGTGCTTTCAACAACCTTCTGGTCCACTTGAAAGGCCTTGGTGAGAACGTCATCAGAAATGGTGGCTTTGCTCCGAAGACGGCATTAGCAATGGTAATGACTCCTCGGTTTTGGTTGCTAAGACCAGCAAAGGCCAGCGCATATGTGTTTCCGATATTCAACTGGAAGTGAATGAGACCAATAGGGAACACAAACACGTCCCCCTTGTACAGGACTTTGGTGAAGAGAGTGTTGTTTAATTGGTTGAATGTGACGAAGCCAACAAGTAGCGTACCCTCCACCACGACGAGAACCTCGGTTCCACGAGGGTGAGTGTGGGGAGGATTTAGGCCACCGGGAGCAAAGTCAAGGCGAGCCATGGATATCCAAGAGTGTTGAGTCCTGCAAATTCGTTGATGGAATCTGGTGCGGATTCGATGTGTTTCCAGGATTCCTGAACCCCATAAAGACGAAATCATTAGCTGTGGCTTGTTTCGGGTCCTTACAGAACATTCCATTCACAAAGACTGCATAAGAAAAAGAATTCGCGTTAAAGTTTGGACATCATAAGGCAGAAGCGAAAGGCACGAGTAATGCAAGAATGGAGGACAACCTCCAGAGTTCGGGTCATTAGTGGCCATGCATATGTCTTGAAGAGGACTCGGGTCATAAGCAAAAGCAGTGGCAGTTGCCAAAGCCAATATGAGAAAGCTAATTGGAAGAAACTTCATTGTGGTTGTGGATAGGAATTAGGGCCTGATTTCAACGGTTAATGGGGAGGTTGGAAATAAGATATTGTCGTCGCAAGCCGCCACTGCGTTGCAACCTAATGCACAGAAGGTTTTAGTTTCATTCACAGTACCTTAGTCATATAGAGCTTACAAGACACATTTCTTGAGGATGGACAGTATAATTAATTTACTTTCTTGAACTGGTGAATCTTGCAAATTGCTGAATTCACTTGGAAACTGACGCTTCAGGAAGGTCATGAGTTTTCTGTTAGGAAATAACAAAGAACAAAGTTAATGTCACGCCCCGAACCCTATCGAGCTCGCGACATCCACCACTGGTCGATTTATTTGCGCGACGTCCCAGGAATATCGCCGACCTCAAATAAATATAAGAGATTTCATTTCACAAACGGAAACCATGAAATACCCGAACAAATAAAACTAGGGAGAAATGGGAGAATGTACATATCTTTTACATTTCCTTCTTATACCATAATATTACATTTATAAACTGTCCCATACATGTACATGCACACCGCCTTTCTCAAAAACCGATACTCCAAGGATGAAGACATGGGTTTACTACTGCTCCAAAAATGGTGCTCGCCAAAAACCCATTCTGAGTCTGATTCCTTGTCCTCTAAGTCTGAGTTCCCTTATACCGTCCTATCCACTGAGGACTCCAAAACGTTCTGGTGGCGGTGGCGGAAGATTCATGGATTCTATCGGGGTTCTGAAATTGTTTGGTTGAAATAACCGTGAGAACACTTCTAAGTAAGTTCACCCCTAAACTCCACCTAGGCTATCACGTACCTCCAGACAATCACATAGACACACGTGCATTCATACACATCAAATCATTACATTGCAGGCACATCAAATAATATAGTCGAACTCAAACATGCGCACACCCGTACTCAATCACAATCACATCGTATGCAAACATGTGCATGTATCGTTCTCATCCAACTACTCCTTCCATTCTCATTTTCACTTTCGCATCCACTCGCCAGTGACCCGCGTTGAAGTACACGCCTCAGGCACACTGCGACCACTTTTCACAACACTTCAGGCCCGCGTACCCGTAAACGCCTCAGGCCATGTTTCTTGCCCACGTAAACGTACACGCCTCAGGCTCAACATCTACTACCTACTACGCAACCCACGTTGAAGTACACGCCTCAGGCTGGCAGTCTTCCGGTAATATCGGGCATCGTCCCGCGTTACACGCCTCAGGACGGGTTCAATTCTCCGCGTTAAACACCTCAGGGATTATGTGATCAAACGAGCATACCACACACTATATTTTATGTGGACCCCACATTAAACGTCTCAGGGTTTTTTTTTTTATCACACAAACATCACTCCATGTAAATTCATACATACCCACATGCTCAAATATCACATAAACATGCCCAAATTTCAACTAAATCAATTCAGCCCAACCTTTCACAACAATTCCGAATTTCCTTTATTCAATCCATAAATCGACACGTACATTTTTTTCAACCAACCCACCAATGATCACAGCTCATAAACACACATATAACCATCACAATCGCGAGTAATTTCAGTCACAAGGACCCTCACAATTCAGCCACGACATCCCACAACAATCCGACACATATACACCACAAATCAAGCCATAAACACATTATTCCGAACCACAATTTCCAGCATGTATACTTCTCGTAGGCAGCCCTTATTTACTCTTTAAATAACCCCCAAACCATCATAATTCCAGCCATAATTTCACCCAAGGTGAACTCAATAAATTCGTCCATGAAACAAACCCCAAAATTTGCCGAACACTAGTCCGTTAATACCGAAATCATTATTTTTCTTCCACCAAATGACGTCAAATCGATTTCGGTCCTTCACGGGACTTTTTCACCATAATTTCTTAGTTCTAAAAATCCAACTTGTGTCCCGATCGGCCCATCACGGCCCCGTGAACAGTAAATCACGGCCACTGTTATTTTCTAATTTCCAATAATTAATGCCCGAATTAAATCCTAAGGCCCGCCATAAAATTTCCACTACCAATTCATACAATTCTGCACCTAACTTTATACAGATTTCGCCCAAAATCGCCTGTCGATACCCGAAGTCCTAAATTGGGTTTAGAGCACGACTTACCCGCGTTCTAGACTATCGCGCCTAGAACGGAGAGCGGCGGCCCTTAATCGGGAACGGCGGCGACGGCGTATAGCTCCCGGGTGGCGGCAATCGGCTTGGGTGGCGACGACGCGGCTTGGGCGGCGATTGGGGGCTCACGGCCAAGAGAGAAAGAGGAAAAGAGAGAGAAATGGTGGCTGGTGGTGGTGGTTTGGGGCTGGTACGGCGGCTAGGCGGCGGCTTGAGGGCGGTCCGGCTTGCGGCGACGAGCGGCGGTGGAGGAAGAACGGCCAAGGAAAGCCCACGGTGGAGGAGAGGAAAGCTGACGGCAAAGAAGGGGGGGTTTTCACGATGGAGAGGGGAGAAAGAAGAGATAGGAGAGAGAAAAAGGGGGTCAAGGGCTAATTATCCAATTTTGACCATTTTTTGGTAATTTACCAAAATATCCCTATCTAATCTTTTTAATCCGACGGCCGAGATTCGATCCAATCTAAAAATCAACGGTTAGGATTGAATCTTACTTAAAAATATCCAAGGGTAATTATGCCTTTTCCAACTTTGGGCCTAAGATGACCAAAATGCCCTTGTCCAACAAAACTAATCATTTATTAACTCTTAGGAGCATTTTGGTCACTTTCTCCGTTTCACATCGAAATCAAGTCTTTCTGAAGGATTTAAGCGCACCAAAAATTGACACGTGTCACGTGCAACGTTTTCCTAGCGTTCCGTCGTGACTTCCTAACTTTCCGATGTTCAATTTGGGCAAAATTTCAATAATTAAATTCTATTAAACGCAACTCGAGCATTTCTCGAGCTAACGGGCAGCTTGCTGGGGAAATTCGTGAAATCGACTCATGACTAATACTAAATCGAGTCACGTGCAAGTCCGTTCGGTACGTGACGATCTCGGTTGTCATTAAATTCGTGAAGATCAATCACTTGATCTGAGGGGTACGATCGTTCGGTATAATTTCAGAATCATTCGTCAAGTCATTTCGTGATCCAACGGAATCACCCGCGATCCACTACTAGGACAGTGGCGAACTGACCCCTAACTATCCTTGGATCGGCCAATAGTGGCTCAAAATATCACTTCCACGATTTAATGGTCGAAATCCATTCACGATCGAATTTCCTTTAGTCGCGCGAATTTAATTCTCCTATTAGGCTTTCCCTAATGGTTAGTGTCACGCCCCGTACCCCACGAAGCGCAACATCCCGCCATCGGTCGGTTCTGATTGCGACGTCCCAGGAAGCGTCGCCGACCCACTCGCATACAGAGATCAAGCACAAGCGAAAACCACGTACATATAAATATATATACACCCGTACAATCAAACACTTTGAGACCACAGATAAAACAATCATCACTAAGAATATACATTTTTCATAACCATAAAAGCCTTTTTTACAATATATTCTTTACACATAACTAAAAAGACACAATGCCCAAAACGGTCAGCGGCCACGCCACAACTCTTGGATATGGTAGTATAATTCTCCTACGTTCACAAAATGGAACTGAGTAGCATCTCACATACACTGCCCCATCCCCGCGGTGGTGTACGCTAGACGACCGCTGGATATGATGCGGTATCCCAAAAAGAGGTGGTGTCCTCGGCATCCTACGGCTGGGGGTCTGAAATGTTTCGGTTTACACAACCGTGAGATAAATCTCAGTGAGTTCAACCCCTAAACCTAGGCTAGGCTAGCATGCAGTCTCCTGACCGGAAATAAATATTTAAAACACAATACCATAATAATCAAACCATTTTCTGACCCTGCAGGTTAGACAGATCAACATATAACAGTCACGACAATACATGACACGCATAATCACGCGTATGCCAATCATATGCTCGTGCACCGAGTCTCACCCACTCGCATGCTAATCAATGCATGTTTGTGCATGCAAATGTTATTGACATGCCATGCACATTCTTTGCCCACACTGGCACACTTGCCCAATTCATTTATTATTAAGACTCGAGTCATCAATTTTTCCCGACCCGGTGCGTCTAGCCTGCTTCAAAGTGCATGAGGCGCAGCAACTGATCTGGCCCAGTGTCTCTAGCCTGCTTCAAAGTACATGAGGCGCAACACTGTTCTCCTTGCGAACCAGAGCCTGCTGCAAGGTGCATGAGGATGGTCGCCTTCCGGACGTACCGGGCATCGTCCTGCTTCAAAGTGCATGAGGACGGAATCGACCCGAAGGTCACGACCCGAAGGTCCTTAGGTGATCACACAATTCATTGTTATCTGAACCCAACATATGACGCTTCGGGATGTTTTAGGTGATCACACACTCATGGCAGACACGCATTCTCGCACAACTTCACAACATGCCACACTCGAGGCATACATAATGCGTGTTTATGTTATGTAGTGCAATGCACCATGAGCACCAATGAAATTACATCACAATTAGGCACAATTTACAAGTAATCAATTATCCCGAGCACGCCCAGTAATTCTCCAACGAACATCTATATTGACCAACTAATCCAATTCATCACCGCAATTATTCTCATTAGCCTATACAATTTTTTTCTGATAACAATTCCTATCAATTAATCCTCAACCCAATCGGAAATACACACCGATACTATCTAAGCCCATCCTAAACGTACTGATAACACCTAAACCAGTCCAGAAAAATGCATTATCAATCCTAATCCGGGTTTAGGAATTTTACTCACCTAATTCGAAATCACGACGACGGGGAATGGCGACCGATCACTGATGAACAGTGAAACCGGCGGCGGAATTCCCGAGCGACGGCGTACGGACGGTGAACAGTACCGGTGAACAGTACCGGTGAACAATAATTTCGTACGGACTGTACGGACAGGCTGGGACGACTGCCGGCGAGGCGCCGATCACGGCGGCGACGGTCCATACGGTCGGATGAACAGTAAAATTGTACGGGGACGTGAACAGTAACTTCCGTACGGACACTGTACGGACTGGGCTGGACAGAGTCATATGGATGTGCTGGTCGGCTGGGTGTCGACGGATCGGCGATCGGAGCTCCGGTGAAGCTCCGGCGGACTGTTCACCGAACGGAAATGAGAAAAAGAGAGAAAAAGAGAGAAAAAAGAGAGAGAAAGGGAGAGAAAAATGGACTGAACCAAGGCTGAGCTGAGGCGGGGGACCAAAGGGGTCGACGGCGAGGCACGGCGGTCGGCGACGTGCTCCGGCGAAGCTCCGGCGAGAGAGAAAATGAGGGAAAATGGAGGGAAAGTGTGGAAAAAAGGAGAGAAAATTTGCTGAAGGGGCTGGTCTGATACGTGAGAGTGAGAGAGGAGAGAGAGAGAGAGTTTATCTTGGTCAAACATTGAAGACTAGGGGTGCCAAGTGTCAAAATCTTACAAAAATGCCCATTTTACCCCTCATCCAAGGGTTAATATTAGATCTTATCCAAAAATCCAAGGGCATTTTGGTCATTTGTCCTTAACCATGGTTGACCAGACCTGGTTTAGCCTTAACTAACCTTGGTTAATCCCAAAATTAAATCCAAAATTCGGAATTAATCAAAAATGGTCTAGGGGTATTTTCGTCATTTTTCGATCCCGAACCGAAATTCCAATTTTCGTCCATACCGGTCCTATATATTCATGGTAGACATAATCCGGTGTCGGATCCTTAAAATTCATCCTTTAAGCCCTCGAAAATCGACTGCGAAGTTTCGGGAATAAAATAATATTATTTTTCTAATTTTTGTCGAAATTCAAATTTTTGTCCGTAATGACTCCCGATATGCGTGGCCACTCAAAAATGGCGTCGGCTTCGAAAAATAACCTCGTTTGACCACAAAAAGCGACGCTGGCGCCCCAGGGGCAAAATCGTCATTTTTCACCCCCGGACCGAAATTTCAATTTTTGCACGTACTAACTCCAAATGTAGGTGGCCGGCGTAATATGACGTCAGATTTCCAAAAATAGTCTCTTAAGCCTTCAAATATCGACATTGAAATCCGGGCCCAATTTCGTGAATAAAACTCGCTAAACTTTCAATTTCAGGGTCTCTCACTAACGAGCGGCTGTTTAGAAGTTACGCGTATCGACCTAGGGCTATCCGTGTCGTAATGGTCCCGATCATTGAGAGAATGAGAAATTATTATTAGTTCCAGAGGTCGCGATCGTTCGGTCTAAGTTTAGGACTGGTTGGCCACGTGTACTTTCGGTCTTGCAGAATCACCTGCGTCCCTATTATACATCGTTGGCCTTGGCCAAACCCAATCCATTACCCCTTCCTACGATCGGCCCACGTTGGCCCAAAATATTCCCTCAACGTCTCTCGTGATCGGTATCCGTTTCACGATAGGGTCCCCGGTCCACGTACTATTTTCTAGTTAGCCATACCCCATCGGTTAGTATCCCGAGAGTGATCAGCTCCGGGCAAGACTTACTAAAATGAAATGCGAATTCATATATGTTTTATTGATCCCGGAATTATATCAAAATTCGGGCTGTTACAGTTAGCATTCCCAGGAATGATCAGTTCCAGACGAGAATTTTACTGCGAGCACATCTTATAAAACTCAATTATTCAATAAATTCTAATTGGTGGAATTTCGAAATGTCACAGTTAACCCACCCCAGATTGCCAAATTTCATTTAACTGTTTCTAACTCTAAAGTTCTTGATAAAGTATAGATCAGGACTCGAGAGGATGAACAACGAAAGCTTTTAAGCAGATGAGGATGATTCGGTTGAAGAAATAGCAAATAAGCAGAGTCCACTACTGCGGTCAGCTCTGCTATGACCTGGAGTCAGCAATGCTTCTTAATATAACATGGATAAATGGTAGAGTTGTTGAAGATGTCGGTCTAGATGATGGCGACTTTTTAACTTGTACCTCAGTTGTGAGCTTCAAATCCGAACCGTTGTCGATACTTAAATTTTATGAGATAATTGTCCTTCTCTGCTTATGAAGTAAGGAAAGTGCTATGGTTTAAGCGCTCTCTGTTCTCCGCTGAACACCTGCTCCCTATAAAATATGGGAGGGGACTCTAATTATGATGTAGCGAGTCTTTGTCTCCCACTTATAAGAACTTTGCATATTGAACTTATCCTCAAAACAAGGAGAGGGAGGGAGGGAGTTTCTTAAAATATGATATTTTATTGCTCAATGTCCAATGAGATGAATTATTGTTCTATTCTTGGCAATCTCTCATGGAAACTACAAATGACCTCGTGGCCCGATTACTCTTATCATCTTTTCTCAGAGCATGCAAAACCAATTAGATGATTAAATAAGAGAACTTTGTTTAAAAAAATTTAGAAGTATTTTTATTGTAAGATGTTAGAACGTTTTGAACCCTTGCTTCGGCAAAAGTGTTGCTAGCCCTCCGCATCCAGGACAGAACTCGCAGGGCTTCGTTGTGCGGTGGCTGGGGATCGCGTGCCTTGATGTGGAGTGGCTAGGGCTCTCGAGCCGTTTTTTTGCAATTTGAGGGACCATGAACCCTCGCTTTGCTGCGGTGAGGATGTGGTGACAGCCCTCGTGTGTACATAGAGAGAAGGGGGAAGGAGGAAGTGGGGTAAGGGGCTTTAGTGGCCTTTGTTGCAAAATTAATGCGGAAACTAATAGGATCTTGTAATTAAATCAACGCGAAATCATTAGAGAAATAAACGATGAATTATAAAGGACACTAGATATTTACGTGATTTGGTCCAAGTGTCGGTACCTATTCCACGGGGAGAGCCGACGGTAAATAATCCATTAATAATTAGAGAAGCAGAAATATTATCGCTTACACACTTGAACTCGAGTGTTTTCCACGTTTAAATGAAGCTCAAACCCACAATATTTAAAACTCGCGGCACAAATCTCCAGATGTTCAAACTCCTACCTACGACCAAGCAAAAGCTCTACTACAGCTTTTACAAGTTCACTGTGCTCTCGAAAATCCCTTCGCTGTCTGGCTTCCACAGAAAAGAAAGTGGAAAAAGTAAAACCCGATCTTTTACTTTTTGTACATATCCAAAAGAAGTGCCTCCTTCTATAGGCAATATAAAGAAAATCCAAGAAGTCAAACCGATCAAAGATAACCTTCTTGAACAGAAAAAAAAAATCAACTTCCTCTGCCAAGAATCAAAATTTGATTCCGATTAAAAGGCCACACCATATATATATAAAACAAAATAGAATCCTCCAAATGAATCGAGTTTTGTACACAGCTCAAATTCAAAACATAATTTAACATCGAATAAGAGTATGGCATGACATTCACTAGGGCTGTGGTGCCCCTAGCCACCAGAAATTCTAAGGGGTTGTGACCTTGCTAGAGCATGGCCTAGGCCCTGCAAGGTCTCGAAGAGGGCCAAGCGGACCCTACCCTGCCACCGTTGAGGGTTACGCCGCCCTCCTAATGATTGCAGGGCGGTGACGGGGTGGCGGCGCCCTTTGGCTCTTTCTCTCTCCCCCTCGCTTGAGTGCAGCAAGGTTGCCTGATCTCCACGGTGTCTGAGGGGGTTGCTGGACCCTCATTGGCATTTGAGTAAGCTCTCTCTCTCTATACATTTTTCTCCTTTCTTACCTTTTTTGTTTTTTAATTCTTACGTGGGGCCACATTCAAACACACTTTCGTGTTTCACTACACCCGTGATTTGACCAGAGGAGTAACAGTTAGATGATGGAATGACTCAATCGCACATATTTGTTTAAGTTAGAGACTACATTAAATAAAAAGATAGTTAACGGATGTTCAAACTTACGATACTTAAAGAACTAGATGGATTAACATCCCGCCAAATGAAGTACTAAAAAACTAATATTTTAAGGTGTATATTCAAGAGTATTAGTGAAATGATTTCCACGCCCCACAAGTGTTGCTGTAAAGAGCAGTTAATATATCTAGTTGATCCTAAACTTGTTGGCTAAAGTTTTTGGTTAAAGGTTAAGTCTAGCTTAATATGTTAGTAAGTCTCTATAAGCTCTCCTTAGGTAATCTACTCGACGAGGCATGGCAACAAGTGTTTTTATTCATGGATGAAGATTGGTTGACCCAGTACACTACCTTCTGCGCCATAAGCAACTTTAAATCGGCAAATCATCAAATATTATGCATGTTAAGTTTTAAACACAATGGACCAGTCATTCCTCAACAACTATAAGCACGTGTCTATTACTTTAATTTCCTGTTCCTCATATAAAGAAATGAACACAAACCTTCATGAAGTGGTGCGATGACCCGGGACTAAATCCATGTACGCCAAGTCTTGAAACGAAATTTGCAAACATTGGTCAATCACGACCATTAATATACAATTGAGGTTGATTTGAAGTGGTGTCTAGGGGCCCAAACCGAGCTAAGTAATCGATAGGATCCTAACCGTGTTTGTTTTATAAAATTGCTATCTGACACTTTTTCAAGCCCAACTTGTTTGAGTAAGGACAGACACGATATTGTATCTGCAAATGTTGTCGAAAGGGTCGATCTCCATGTCTTAGGAACATTTGCTTTTACATTCATGAAAGAAATAGTCTGGGTTGCTGATGTCTTTCCTTGTTAAATTAGAAAATTTGACCCACCCTGTTATTTGGAGAAAAACACAAAGATCATTCAGAGCATATGCTCGCTTGCAATACACTTTTATTTGTTGGACTAAAACATATCATATCCAGGACTAAAGCATTTGTTAAGGTTGTTTCACACGGATAGGCTTTATTAAGAAGGTTATCTCATATTCTGTTGCATGAATTTCCGGATGGTCTCATATTTTGTGGAATGGATTTGTAGATCTTGTCGGACGAGCTTCCTTGAGGATTAACACGATTTTTACTTTGGTGTTTTGTGTTTTTGAAATTTGAAAAGTTCTTCGAGCAAGGACTACCTAGCAAGCATGTATTCACTAGTGTACTAGAGAGAGAACTATTCCGGGAACAGATCAAGAACTCAGGCAGAACACTTGGACATGTTAGTAATTTCCTGATTTTAAGCCCGAGTCAAATAGATATAGATATGGCATTTCGGATTAAATAGACACGCGCGACTTGATATTTATTTGATCCTGGTCAACACCGTTATGCTTCGGCATAATTAATAAATCCGCTTGCTAGTTTCACTTGAGGAAGCTTCTAATATGCCTGGTCCAATGGCGCTTGGCTCCTAAAAAAAGTACTTTGAAAATAAATAGTTTCAATTATTGGATTGCGCTTCACCTACCTCCATATAATGTAAGTCGCAAATACTAGACCTCCGGAGTTTGCAATTTTTTGCTAACTTTTCCTGCATACAACACCTCAGCGAGTCCTTTTATTGAAGTAAATTGGACCACTTGAAGCTTTTTGAAAGGGAAATACGCAGGAACTTCATCGCTTTGCGTGGTGTATGTATTGCGTCTACAATGAAATCATGTACTTGTGTTTTTGAATTTTTTTGCATGGATGTAAAAGCTGCACCAATAAAAGTTTTTATGGTAGACCACTTCAATTTGGTTTGTTATTGTTGTGATCACCAGTCTTCTAGTTTGCATATGCCATTCTTGAGATGTAATGTGATGTTTTTAGTAATTTTCCCTGCTCTGAGCTTCCATGCAACCAGAGCGAGGAGAAATAACACCCATGGAGGGAATATTTATTAGTTAATACTTAGGACATCGAGTTATCATGAGAACCGAACCCAACTCTGTGCACCAAACGCAAATAATCAAGTCAGTGTAAGGAGACATTCATCTTCACTCTGTCAATTCTTGAGTATTCCTTTGGGTTCTGGCTCAGGTTCGTTAGGATTATTTTTGTTGAATTCACATAAGTGGTTTAGATGCCTATGCTCTGTTTTATGTGCGGGCTCTTTAAATTTTCCTCTGAACCATGATTTGTCTAAATTTGTTCGTTACAATAACCATAAAGTCTTAAATTATTGCAAGCTGATGTTGAGACGCAACTTAGCTTTCTAGTTCTTCTGGAAATTGTCAAAATAAGAGCATAGTAAGTTCCACATTCGTGTCTCTGCATTTACTTGCCATGTCCATTTATGCCTTATGATATTGATTGCTTCTAGAAATAGATATATGCCATACATATCTTATTCGAAGTTTTGACTTTGTCCTACAGACATGCATGCGATCTTATAAACTGTCTTGTGTGTGACAACATTCCTGGAAAATATTTTCTTGCCGAATTATGAGGTTTCAAACTGATGTTCCGACTGTAGATGGAAAATGACTGCAGGAAAGATTTTTCTTTTGGCCATACTAACGAAAAAGAAAAGTTATCTGCAGAATTTAGTACGTCCGAAAAAAAACGGGGAAATGTCATCCAATGTAATTTATCAAACTCGAACTCTTGAAATACTTTTTCTGCAACTTCTTTCTTCTGGGATAATGATGTAACCTACAGCTGTTCCTTTTCTTTTTGACCACTTGACGGCAGTGTGTGAAATGATCACCCTTACGATTTCTTCAAACAATCTCTTAACCCAATCACAAGACTTTGAAATCAGACTATTAATTAGGGTAGCATATAATTTTGATGATACCCTTTTCAGAGTACACATTTCCTTGATCTGATAAGCAATATTTAATCTTAGATAACATCCTTTCGACTACCGAGTTCATCACAGTTCAAAATTATTGTACACTTCTAGATAGGGTGTGCGTTTTGTTCCACATTTTTAGCCATTTGGTTGAGACATGAATCCTATTGTGGAAGTCAAGCAATCGAATAATAAAATAGACATAATAAAAAAATAAATCGGATACTAGATTTACGTGATTCGGTCATACTGACCTACGTTCATGGGGAGAGCAGCAACAAATTTCACTATTAATCAAGTGATACAATATAGATTACAATCACACTCGAGTCACTTAAACACTTTAAGTATTTCCTAAATTTCCTATGGGTTGGGTCTTCAACAAACCGTGGATCGCACAAAGTTGCATGGCGTGTAGTATGCTCACCCAAAAAGGAAGGAGGGTTAGGATTGTCTGATTTGAACCTATGGAACAAAGTGTTATTAGGGCGCACAATGTGGAATCTTATCAATCATCCATCTTCTTCACTTTGGAGCTCTTGGGTCCATAGTACAAAATGCAGAGGAACCCCATTTTTTGCAGATGGACATGAATGGTAGTATGGCCTGGAGTTGGCGATGTCTCCTCAAACTACGTCATGTCCTATCCCCAGTCATGTCTAATCCAAGATATTGCTGCCATGATGTCTTGGATGAACTTAGACACGAAAGTCCGGCTGTGGAGTGGTATAACTTAATATGGAGTAGCGGCGTTAGCAAACACAATTTTATTGGTTGGTTAGTATGTAGGGATAGGCTTCCGACAGCAGAGATCATATCACGGTAGATGACCTTAGTCGATGTCCAATGTACCTTCTGCAGGGCAAGTATAGAGAACAGGACTCACCTTTTCTTCCAATCCGAATGGACAGGTAGCATCTGGCACAATATTCTTGCGCAACATGAGATCAGGCGAAATGTATGGGGATAGAACGAGGAGCTTCAATGGATGGTTAAAGCCACAAGAGGCAAAGATTTCGCAGCGAAACTCCTCAAAGTATCTTTCCTAGCGGCTGTATATTACACTTGGATGGAGCGCAACCATAGGCGGTTTCAAAACAATTCAACTGACATTCAGATTATTTTGGCGAAGGTGCGGAAAAATGTAAGAGGTAGAGCTTCGCTATACCAAAAAATCAAACCTTCGCAAGCTAACGTTGTTTTAGCTACTTTATGGAGACTTCCTACCTCCATATTCTCGAATTATTAGTACTAGTTGTAATGCCGAGGAATGCTCCTAAGCTGCTGTACATCATCTGTTTTATACTACTTACATTTTACACCAAAAAAAAAAAGTCCCAATTACACTCAATAACTCACGCAGTATTTAGTCCCACAATTCCTCACGAAATAATTTCTCAATCTCACGAAAAAATTGACAAATCTTACACAAGATTTAATCCGCTACAAACACTTATGCTCTTGGACGTAATTTACCGAAGAAAGACCCACAAAACTTGCCAAGCACTCGTTTCGGTGCTTCAAGTCTTCTCTGGACATAAAGGCACGAGGAGCACACTTTGCACTCTTCAACTTCTGCCTCCCAAGGTGCCCACAGTAGAATATATTATATGTGCCCCAGAGTTGGCCGAGTCATGGTTTGAATCAAAAGCCACGTTTTTGTTCAAGCCGTAGACTCCAACATCAATTAGGAAAGATTATTTGTTTCCCCCAGCAAATATTTAACTTTTCTTTTCTTTTTATTTCAGGTTTCCGCTCGGCAACAAAGGGGATAATAGCCTTTCCTGTCCTGCTTTTCGTGGACCGACTTGAAGTGGTAATTAATTTCCTTTTCTTAATTGTTGACCAGAATTCAAACTCCAATATTCGGCAACATATCCAAGTCCAATAGGCTTTCCAAATTAAGAAAATCATATTCATAAGTCCACAGTCTCAAACTCGAGACATATTTTAACATGTCCGATCATCATCACAATGTGTGTGAGAGAGAGAGAGAGGTAACAATCTTTTATTCGAATCAGTCATACATGAGGTACATAGTTTAATTTTGTGTGTATAGCAACCACATATGGAAACAAGGTTAATATTGTAATTCAATTATTCGTAACTTATTTTGATCATAAATACTTTTAGTTGTTGTCGTACCAAAACTGTGCCTGGAGGTAATCGACCACCTTCTTGTCTACTTGGAAGGCCTTGGTGAGAACATCGTCAGAAATGGGTGGCTTTGCTCCGAAGACGGTATTAGCAATGGTAATGACTCCTGGGTTCTGGCTGCTAAGACCAGCAAAGGCCAACGCATATGTGTTTCCGATATTCAACTGGAAGTGAATGAGACCAATAGGGAACACAAACACGTCCCCCTTGTACAGGACTTTGGTAAAGAGAGTGTTGTTTAATTGGTTGGATGTGACGAAGCCAACAAGTAGCGTACCCTCCACCACAACCAGAACCTCGGTTCCACGAGGGTGAGTGTGGGGAGGATTTAGGCCGCCGGGAGCGAAGTCGAGACGAGCCATGGATATTCCAAGAGTGTTGAGTCCTGCAAATTCGTTGACGGATGCTGGTGTGACTTTTGATCCGAGTGGATTCGATGTGTTTCCAGGATTCCTGAACCCCATAAAGACGAAATCATCAGCTGTGGCTTGTTTCGGATCCTTGCAGAACATTCCGTTCATGAATACTGCATAAGAAAAAGAATTCGCGTTAAAGTTTGGACATCATAAGGCAGAAGTGAAAGGCATGAATAATGCAAGAATGGAGGACCAACCTCCAGAGTTCATGTCTTTAGTGGCCACGCATATGTCCTGAAGAGGACTCGGGTCATAAGCAAAAGCTGTGGCAGCTGCCAAAGCCAATATGAGTAAGCTAATCGGAAGAAACTTCATTGTGGTTGTGGATAGCAGTGAGGGCCTTGATCTCAAGTTCTAATCTTTGCACAGACTAGTATTGCTTGAGGGAGGAGTGAGGAGTTGCATGGCAACGTGATCTCTCTTTATAGATGAGAATGTTTGACCCAGTATATAGTTTATTCAGCAAGTTTCCCAACAGATTACCAAGTCTTCAGAGGTTTTATCTATTTTCCCCTTCTCAACTCTATAACAACTAGGACGACTTGGCGATTTGTTTGACTTTGTCTCCTCCTGCTCAAAGAATGCGTATCACCTGATATGGAAATGGTTTTTGATGAAGTTTCCATCCTTGTACCTTTTCTTTATTTCTTTTGCAACTCTTTAGCATATCTCAAATAATTGGTATGGAGTGATCCAGTAATGAATCTCGTTTGGGAAGTTAGTCAGTGGCCTGGAGTAAGCAGGATGGAAAGAGATCTTGAATTAGTTTTTCATCTCAGCACTTGAAAGATTTGAGAGAGAGAGAGAGAGAGAGAGAGAGAGAGAGAGAGAGAGAGAGAGAGAGAGAGAGAGAGAGAGAGAGAACAGCAGAATCTTATCAATATCAGATAGCAAGCAATTGTACTTGTACCTAAAAGTCAGTATCTTATTCAAAAGAATTCTTCTTTGTATTGTATTGAAAAAACACAATTACTCTTGTGAACATCTGTGTAATGGTTGTCAAACCAGTTCTGTGTCTGGAGATAGTTGATCAATTTTTGTCCAGTTGGAAAGCCTTTGTAAAGACATCAACATTGATCAGCGGCTTCGATCCAAAAACTGAATTTGCAATGGTTATGAGTCCCGAGTTCAAGCTGCTGACGTAAGCAAAGGCCCGTGCTCTGCAGCTTACCAAGTCTTCAAAGGTTACATCTTTTTCTTCTCCTTCTTGAGTCCAAGAACACGTTCCCCAACAACTGCGTTGACATGGAAGTTGGTCTGATTTCCATTTCTCCAGCTTAAAGAATTCATGTTCATCTGATATGGACGTGGTAAACTCAAAGTATTGCAAACATTTGATTACTTCTTCTTCACCATTTCAACTCTTCAGCATAAACTCAGTGCAGCGTCATCAATCACAAATTATTTCTTCTAACTCCTTCCTATCTGAAAAAAGATTTAATCAACAGGCTATGGCTTTGCACACCTATCTTCACCAGGAAAATTTCAGGTTGATGATTTACCCTGTTAATTTATAATTGGGAGACTTAATTTTATTTAACATACCAGGCGCCAAAGCTTATAACCATATGCTGGCTAGCTGTGCACTCTCTTGTTGGACAAACCCAAATAAATAACCTTCCTTTAGAGGCGTCAAACGATGCACGTGTATAACTTTTTCTTCTTTCCAAGAACGGTTCACGGGGAGGTTGGAAATAAAATACTGTCGTCACAAGCTGGGACTGCTTTTCAACCTAATGAACAGAAGGTTTTAGTTTCATGCGCAGTATCTTAATCATCTAGAGCTAGCAAGACACATTATTTGAGGATGGACAGTATAATTTGTTTACTTTCTTGGACTGGTGAATCTTGTAAATTGCTGAATTCGCTTGGAAACTGACGCTTCAGGAAGGTCGTGAGTTTTCTGTTAGGAAATAACAAAGAACTAAGCTAACCCACCCCAGATTACCAAATTTCATTTTACTGTTTCTAACTTTAAAGTTCTTGATAAAGTATAGACCAGGACTCGAGAGGATGAACAACGAACGTTTTTATGCAGTTCAGGATGATTCAGACGAAGAAAGAGCGTATAAATATAAACCATTACTGCGGTCAGCTTTGCTATGGCCTAGAGTCAGCAATGCTTCTTAATATAACAAGGAGAAATGGTAGAGTTGTTGAAGATGTCTGTCTAGACGATGGCAACTTTTCAACTTGTACGTCTGCTGTGAGCTTCACATCCATACCGTTGTCAATACTGAAATTTTATGAGATAATTGTCCTTCTTTGCATTTGAAGTGTGGAAAATTTATGAGATAATTTATGATTTTTTGTGATATTAATCCAATTTAACAGATGATAAATTTATCATAAATATACCAGTTTGAGTTTTTTTTTTTGATAACCCAGGGAACCCCCGCACGGCCGACAGCCGGAGAGTAAACCAGTTTGGGTTTTTTAGTGGTCAAAAAAACGAAAATAGTGCAAATATTCAATCCAATTATCTGTACACTTATGAAAGAAGGTTTGGGGTAGTTATAGAACTATATCTTTGAGTATTGGATGCTTGTTGATGCATACTTTTGGTGCTATTGATCATATTCGGACAAATTTCCCATGCGTTTATCTGATGATTATTTTGGAATGAGGTTTAACCCTCAAAAACGGTGTCAACCCCTAAAAAATCCTAAAACAACACGATTCATTGAATAAATAAGCTATTAGGGCTTCATTAGGCATAAATCTTTTTTTGGTGCCAATTGAGTCCTTAACATTTTGTTTTTATGCCAATTCAGTTCTTCCAACTAACTTTTATCGGATATTGCTGACGTGGACGCCGGTGGGTCTACTGCTCCCTATAAAATATGGGAGGGGTTTAAAAAAAATTTGAAGTATTTTTATTGTAAGATGTTAGAAGGTTTGGAACCCTTGCTTCGACAAAGTGTTGCTAGCCCTTCGCCATCCGGGACAAGACTCGCTGGCCTTTGTTGTGCGGTGGCTAGGGCTCGCGTGCCTTGCTGTGGAGTGGCTAGGGCTCTCAAGCCGTTTTTTTGCAATTTGAGGGCCCATGAACCCTCACCTTGCTGTGGCAAGGGTGCCCTTTTTTTTAAGGGGCTTTAGTGGCCTTTGTTGTAAAATTAATGAGGAAACTGACAGGATCCTCCAATTAAATCAATCCGTAATCATGAGAGAAATAAACGAAGAACAATAAAAAATACTAGAGATTTACCTAGTTTGGTCCGACTGTTAGTACCTTCTCCACGGAAAGAGCCACTAACAAATAATTCACTAATAATCATTTAATCAAAATTATAATCACCTAAACATTCAAGTGTTTTCCACACCCTCAAATGTTTTTCATACCTAAATTAAGCAGAAACCCGTGATATTTAGAAATAAAAAACTTAATTAAATGTAATGATCACAGCACAAATCTCTAGATGTTCAAGCTCCTGCCTACAACCGAGCAAAAGCTCTACGGCTTTTAGAAATTCACTGTGCACTCGAAAATTCTTTCACTATGAGGCTTCCACAGAAAAGAAAGTAAATATAAGGAAAGTCCAAGAAGTCAAACCGATCAAAGATAACCTTTTTAAATAGAAAAGAAAGTATTCGATAAAAAAAAAGAAAAAAAAAGAAAAGAAAAGGAAGTCCACTTCCTCCGCCCAAGAATCCAAGTTTGATTCGGATTAAAAGGCAGGCTAGATAATTTTTTGAACAAATAATATTTTAATACGGCTCCAATTTGAAGCATAATTTAATAGCCTTTGTGAGTTTGACATGACCTTCGCCATTTTCCCTAGCCACTGGAGATGCTAAGGGCGCGCATGGAATCCATTCTGGAATAGAAATTCTATTCCAGAATGGATTCCGGAATAGAAATGCGTTTGTTAAAAAATTTCCGGAATGCATTCTGGAGCAATTTTCACATTCTGGAACAAAAATGCGTTTGTTAAAAATACTTGATTCCAGAATGCATTCTTGATTCCAGAATGCATTTTTGATTCCAGAATGAGTTTTGGGCAAGAAAAAGAGAAGCTACTTTTTATAGCTTCTCTCTTCCAGAATGCATTCTCCCTATTTTCTCTCTTTTTCTCACTAATTTTTTTTTAGAAAATGCATAAAAATTGAAAAATTCCACAAAAATTCATAAAAATTTTCAGAAAATAAAAAAAAATCAAGATTTCGAGAAAATAGGAAATTTGGTGAATTTTTTTAAAAAAATATAAAAAAATCAAAAATTTCAAAATTTCACAGAATGGCTTAGAATACCTTTGGGTACCTACTTTGAGTGAAATTTAATTTTTTTGAGATGCCCAAAAAAATAAAAAAAAATAAAAAATTTCAAAACTTCACAAAATGGCTTAAAATACATTTGGGCACCCACTTTGAGTGAAATTTAATTTTTTTGAGGTGCTCAAAAAAATAAAAAAAATAAAAAAAATAAAAAATTTCAAAACTTCATAAAATTGCTTAAAATACCTTTGGCCACCCACTTTGAGTGAAATTTAATTTTTTTGAGGTGCCCAAAAAAATAAAAAAATAAAAAAATCAAAAATTTCAAAACTTCACAAAATGGCTTAAAATACCTTTGGGCACCCACTTTGAGTGAAATTTAATTTTTTTGAGGTGCTCAAAAAAAATAAAAAATAAAAAATTTCAAAACTTCATAAAATGACTTAAAATACCTTTGGCCACCCACTTTGAGTGAAATTTAATTTTTTTGAGGTGCCCAAAAAAATAAAAAAAATTAAAATTTTAAAACTTCACAAAATGGCTTAGAATACCTTTGGGCACCCAGTTTGAGTGAAATTTATTTTTTTGATGTACCCAAAAAAATAAAAAAATAAAAATAGATTTCTGTTCCAGAAATTTATTTCTGGAGCAGAATTGACCATGTTTTACCAAACAGATTTCTCCTCCAAAAATCGATTTCTGGCAAGAATTTCAGAAATCAATTTCTGGCAAGAATTTGATTTCTGGAGCAGAATGGTTACCATTCGCACCCTAAGGGGCTGTGTGACCTTGCTAGAGCATGGCCTAGGCTCTGCAAGGTCTCGAAGACGGCCAAGCGGATGCTGCCCTGCCACTGTTGAGGGTTAGGCCACCCTTCCTAATGAATGCCGGTGATGGCGACGCCCCTACGACCTCCCCCCTGAGCCTGGACCTCGCTTGAGCATGGCAAGGTTGCCTGATCTCCACTGCATCTTAGGAGGGTTGTTGGACCCCGTTGGCATTTGAGCAGGCTTGGTATGTCAAGTCCTCGGCAAACGTGCTGTCTCTCTCTCTCTTTCTACATTTCTCTTCTTTCTAACTTTTTTGTTTTTTTTTAATTCTTACGTGGGGCCACATTCAAACACACTTTCCGTGTTTCACTACACTAGTGATTTGACCAGAGGAGTAACAGCTAGATGATGGGATGACTCAATCGCACAAGTTTGTTCAAGTTAGACACTATATTAAATAAAAAGACAGTTAACGGATTAAATCGTTCTAACTTACGATACTTAAAGAACTAGATTAATTAACATCTCCCCAAATAAAGTACTAACAAACTAATATTTTAAGGTGTATATTTAAGAGTATTCATGAAATGATTTTCACGCCTTATAAGTATTGTGGTGAAGAGCAATTAATTTTTCTTGTTAATCCTACACTTGTTGGCTAAAGTTTTTGGTTAAAAGTTAGTCCAACTAAATATGTTAATAAGTCTAGTTAAGCTCTCTCTAGATATTCTACTTGATGAGGCATGGCAACATGTGTTCAATTAATGGATGAAGATTGGTTGACCAAGTAAAGTGCCTTCTACGCCATAGGCAACATTAAATTGGCACATCTTCAAATATTATGCATGTTTAGTTTTAAACACAATGGACAAGTCATTCCACAACAACTACAAGCACGCGTCCATTTCTTTAATTTCCTGTTCCTCATATAAAGAAATGAACACCAACCGTCATGAAGTGGTGCGACGACCCAGGACTAAATCCATGTAGGCCAAGTCTTAAAAAGGAATATGCAAGGGTTAGTCTTATCACGACCATTAATACACTAACGAGGGCGATTTGAAGTGATCTAGGGGCCTAAACCGAGCTAACACTACAAAAAAAATCGGATTTTTGCCACGAAAATTTGCGACGAAAAACTTTTTGTTGCAAATTTGCGACAAATTTTCCAACGAAAAGGAAAATTCGTTGGAAATTTCCAACGAAAAATTTTTCGTCGCAAAATTCGTTGGAAAATTTCCAACGAATTTTGCGACGAATTCAAAAAAACCCGGTATTGTTCGGCATTTTTTATATTCGTTGGAAATTTCCAACGAAATTTCCAACAAATTTCAATTTTCCGTGGCAATTATTTCGGTGTGTACAATTTTCATTGGAAAATTCGTTGAAAATTTCCAACGAATTAAAAAAAATCGGTATTGTTCGGCATTTTTTATATTCGTTGGAAAATTTGTTGGAAATTTCCAACGAATTTCCCAACGAATTTAAATTTTCCGGGCAATTATTTCAGTGTGTACAATTTTCATTGAAAATTTCCAACGAATTAAAAAAAATCGGTATTGTTCGGCATTTTTTATATTCGTTGGAAAATTCGTTGGAAATTTCCAACGAATTTTCCAACGAATTTCAATTTTCCAGGTAATTATTTCAGTGTGTACAATTTTCGTTGGAAAATTCGTTGGAAATTTCCAACGAATTTTCCAACGAATTAAAAAAAATCGGTATTGTTCGGCATTTTTTATATTCGTTGGAAAATTTGTTGGAAATTTCCAACGAATTTTCCAACGAATTTCAATTTTCCGGGCAATTATTTCAATGTGTACAATTTTCCAACGAAAACCCTACTCCTTCCTTATTCAACATTTTCGTGCTCATTATTCCCACAACTCTCAATTTCCACATTTTCTCTCTCTCTCTCTCTCTCTCTCTCTCTCTCCGCGAACAACATTTTCGCCTTCACCTTCTCCCTCCGCCTCCTCCCCCGCCGCCTCCCCTCCGGCTCCGACTCTAGCTCCGGCTCCGGCTCCTGCTCTGGCGCCATGGACACCAACTCCTGCAACTCCTGCAAGCCCCCCTCGGGCTACGTTGGCTCCCTCCCCAAAGGCACCGCCGCAGCCATCCAGGGCCAGGCCCCCGCGGCGGTCGGCGCCCCCGACGCCACCATGGGCCGCCACCTTGCCCGCTGCCTCGTCCATATTGGCATCACCAACGTCACTCCGTCCCCGACGACTTCAACCTCACGCTCCTCGACCACCTCATCGCCGTCGCCGGTGAGCTCGAGGTCGCCCAGATCTGGGCGAGCTCGAGCTCGCCGGCCATGGCCAGCGTTCTGGGTGAGCTCGAGCTCGCCCAGCCGGCGAGGGCCGAGCTCGCCATCGCCGGCGAGGGCCGAGCTCGCCATCGCCGGCGAGGGCCGAGCTCGCCATCGCCGGCGAGGGCCGAGCTCGCCGGCGACGAGGCTGGCCCTCGCCGGCGGCGAGGGCGATTTTTCAACCAAAAATAAAAATTTTGTCGTTGGAAAAAAAATTTCCACGATTTTTCGACCAAAAAATTTTTTTTGTAATTTTTCCAATGAATTTTTCAACGAAATAAAATTCGTTGCAAATTTCCAACGAAAATTGAAATTTTTCGTTGGAAAAATTTCGGACGACGAATTACCAACGCATTTTTTTTCGTTGGAAAATTCGTTGGAAATTCGTTTTCCAACGAATTTTTCCAAATTTTTCGTTGGAAATTTCGTCGGAAAAAACATGTTTTTTTGTAGTGTAAGTAATCAATAGGATCCTAACCGTCTTTGTTTGAGCGAGGGAGGTCGACGAGCGAGGAGGCGACGCGAGGCCGGAGAGGAGGTGACGCGAGGCCGGAGAGTGAGGCGAGGTCGGCGAGCGAGGCATCGCGAGTCAAATGAGGGAGATCGATGAGCAAGGTGATGAGAGCGTCGTGACTGAGCGTGAAGACTAGAGGGCTTCTCTTTTTTTAAATGGGCAAAAGTGGGTTTTTTGATAAATTTTGAGGGCAAAAAAGGCAACTAACATATTTTCATTAAATGGGGTACTAGCATTCCGAAAATGCTGAAAGCTCAAGGCACCCCTTAGGGTGCCTTGAGCTTTCAGCCTTGAGAAGGCCAACATTTGGCCAAAGAGCTCCCAAAATAGTTTGCCAAACACAAAATAATTCTCCCAAAGGACTTTGGAGGCTCAAAGCTCCTTTGTAAAGCCGAACCAAACACCCCCATTGTATCTGCAAATGTTATTGAAAGAGACAATCTCCATATCTTAGGACATTTGCTTTTGCAATCAGGAAAGAAATAGTCTGGGGTTGCTGATGTCGTTCCTCGTTAAATTAGAAAATTTGACCCACTCTGTTATTTGGAGAAAAATACAAAGAACATTTAGAGCTAAAAATGAAGTAAATTGGACCACTTTTACATTCATATGCTCGCTTGCAATGCACTTTTATTTGTTGGCCTAAAAATGTAGTAAATTGGACCACTTGAAGCCTTTTGAAAGGGAAATATGCAGGAACTTCATTGCTTTGCGTGGTGTATGTATTGCGTCTACGATTAAATCATGTACTTGTGTTTTTGAATTTTTTTATGCAGTGCATGGATGTAAAAGCAGCACCAATAAGAGTTGTTAAGGTAGACGCCTTCAATTTTGTTTGTTATAGTTGTGATCATCAGTCTTCTAGTTTGCGTATGTCATTGTTTTTCCTTTTGTGTAACCAACCATCTAAATTAAGGTTCTTGAGACGTAATCTGATGTAATCTGTAATTTTCCCTGCTCTGGGCTTCCACGCAACCAGAGCGAGGAGAAATAACACCAATGGAGGGAATAGTTAAGACTTAGGACATCGAGTTATCATGAGAACCGAACCCAAGTCCACGCACCAAATGCAAATAATCAAGTCAGTGTAAGGAGATATTCATCTTCACTCTGTCAATTCTTGAGTACTCCTTTGGATTCTGGTTCAGGTTCGATAGGATTATTTTTGTTGAATTCACATAAGTGGATTAGATGCCTATGCTCTGTTTTATGTGCTGGCTCTTTAAATTTTCCTCTGAACCATGATATGTCTAAATTTGTTCGGTACAATAGCCATAAAGTCATAAATTATTGCAAGCTAATGTTGAGACGCAACTCAGCTTTCTAGTTCTTCTGGAAATTGTCAAAATAAGAGCATAGCCAGTACCGCATTCGTGTCTCTGCATTTACCTGCTACATCCATTTATGGTTTATAATATTGATTGCTTCTAGAAAAAGATATATGCCATACATATCTGATTCGAAATTTTGACTTTGTCCGACAGACATACATACAATCCTATACACTGTATTGTGTGTGACAGACAATTCGAGAAAATATTTTCCTGCTGAATTACGAGGTTTCAACCGATGTTTTGACTATAGATGGAAAATGAATGCAGGAAAGATTTTTCTTTTGGCCATATTAACGAAACAGATAAGTTATCTGCAGAATTTAGTACGTCCGAGAAAAAATGAGAAATTTATCCACTGTAATTTATCAAACTCGAACTTGTGAAATACTTTTCTGCAACTTCTTTCTTCCGGATGATGTAACCACAATTGTTCTTTTTCTTTTTGGCCACCTGACGGCAATGTGTGAAATGATCACCCTTATGATTTCTTCAAACAGTCTCTAAACCCAATCACAAGACTTTGAAATCAGACTATTAATTAGGGTACCATATAATTTTGATGATACCTTTTCAGAGTACACATTTCATTGATCTGATAAATAATTTTTAATCTTAAACAACATTGTTCCGACTCCCAAGTTCATCATAGTTGAATATTATTGTACACTTCCGCCAGGGTGTGCGTTTTGTTTCACATTTATAGCCATTTAGTTGAGGCATGAACTGGTCATCATCATTATGAGAGAGAGAGAGAGAGAGAGAGAGAGAGAGAGAGAGAGAGAGAGAGAGAGAGAGAGAGAGAGAGAGAGAGAGAGAGAGAGAGAGAGAGAGAGAGAGAGAGAGAGAGAGAGAGAGAGAGAGAGAGAGAGAGAGAGAGAGAGGTAACAATCTTTTATTCGAATCAGTCATACATGACGTACATAGATTAATTTTGTGTGTATAGCAACCACTTATGGAAACAAGGTTAATGTTTTAATTCAATTATTTGTGTAGCTTATTTTGGTCGTAGATTCTTTTAGTTGTTGTCGTACCAAAACTGCTCCTGGAGGTAGTCAACAACCTTTTTGTCCACTTGGAAGGCCTTGGTGAGAACATCGTCAGAAATGGGTGGCTTTGCTCCGAAGACAGCATTAGCAATGGTAATGACTCCTGGGTTCTGGCTACTAAGACCAGCAAAGGCCAGGGCATATGTGTTTCCGATATTCAACTGAAAGTGAATGAGACCGATAGGGAACACAAACACGTCCCCCTTGTACAGGACTTTGGTGAAGAGAGTGTTGTTTAATTGGTTGGATGTGACAAAGCCAACAAGTAGCGTACCCTCCACCACGACCAGAACCTCAGTTCCACGAGGGTGAGTGTGGGGAGGATTTAGGCCGCCGGGAGCGAAGTCGAGACGAGCCATGGATATTCCAAGAGTGTTGAGTCCTGCAAATTCGTTGACGGATGCTGGTGTGACTTTTGATCCGAGTGGATTCGATGTGTTTCCAAGATTCCTGAACCCCATAAAGACGAAATCATCAGCTGTGGCTTGGTTTGGGTCCTTGCAGAACATTCCGTTCACGAACACTGCATAACAAAAAGAATTTGCGTTAAAGTTTGGACATCATAATGCAGAAGTGAAGGGCATGAATAATGCAAGAATGAAGGACCAACCTCCAGAGTTCGTGTCTCTAGTGGCCACGCATATGTCCTGAAGAGGACTCGGGTCATAAGCAAAAGCTGTGGCAGCTGCCAAAGCCAATATGATGAAGCTAATAGGAAGAAACTTCATTGTGGTTGTGGATAGGAGTTAGGCCTTGATCTCAAATTCTAATCCTTGCACAGACTAGTATTGCTTGAGGGAGGAGTGAGGAGTTGCATGGCAACGTGATGTCTATTTATAGATGAGAATGTTTGACCCAGTGTATAGTTTATTCAGCAAGTGTCCCTGCAGATTATGCCAGGTCTTCAGAGGTTTTTTCTATTTTCCCCTTCTCAAGTCTATAACAACTACGACGACCAAAAAAAAAAAAGTCTATAACAACTACGACGACTTGGCGATTTGTTTGACTTTGTCTCGTCCTGCTCAAAGAATGCGTATCACCTGATATGGAAATGGTTTTTGATGAAGATTCCATCGTTGTACCTTTTCTTCATTTCTTTTACGACTCTTCAGCATATCTCAAATAAGGCTACCTAGTAAAGAGCATTTCTTGTGCCGGGTCTAATATATGGAAAAGATTGAATAATGTAGATTGCAAAAGAACACTTTCCATAGGGAAAAATTATCAAACAATCCTAAACCGTATACACTTGTGTCAATTCAGTTCCAAACTTTTCAATTTGGCAAATTTACTCTTAAACCTATTGCATTTACACCAATTCAGTTTTAAACCTTTCAATTTGGCCAAATTAGTCATAAACTTATTGTAATTGTGCCAATTTAGTTCTAAACGTTTCTATTGTGACAGTTTAATCTTAAACTTTTTGATTATTTGCTAATTTAGTTTTAAACTTTTTGATGATTTGACTTTACCAAAAAAAAAAAACTTTTTGATGATTTGTCAAATTTAGTCCTTCCGGTCAATTTTAGTTGAAAATCATTGATGTGGTGGTCTACTTAGCATTGACCGGACCGTCCTATGTGGCTTGACTGGCCGGCCGACGCTGACGTGGAAAGTTTTTTAATAATTATTTTTTCCTTTTTTCATTTCCTTTTTTTCCTAACCCTAATCCTAGGCCTCGCCAGCCACAAGTGAGGAACGACCTTGCCAATCATAGGCAAGGGCATCAAGCCAAGGTTGAGAAAAAGGAAAGAAAAAGGATGAGACGAAAATAAATAAAAAAATAAAAAAATAAGAAAAATAAATAATTGTTGGTGCTGACTAAACCACTACGTTAGCGATTTTTAGTCAAAATTGGCCAAACTTGCTAAATTGACAAATCGTCAAAAAGTTTAGAACTAATGTCACGCCCCTAACCCCACGGCGCGCCACATCCCTCGCCAAGGTCGCTTTGACTGCGACGTCCCAGGACGCGTCGCCGACCCAAACCCAACACAGAGAATTAAAGCACATGCGGAAGTAATTAAAACCACCCGAACATTAAAATATACCTAACCAAGGATAGCCATACAACAACCAGTACGGATAATTATACACTCACTTTGACATCGGGAAACACACAATATTCGTATACAGCCCACACTTAAAAAGAATCAAAAGCGGGTACAGCTCGGCAATCAAGCACCATATCTAGCCGGGGCTCCTCCCAAAACGTTTCAGTGCATCTGGCATCCTCAAGGTTGGGGGTCTGAAAAATCGGTTTTCAACAACCGTGAGAATAAATCTCAGTGAGTAATTCCCTAAACCTAAACTAGGCTAACGTGCACCTCCTGACAAGCAAATTAAACACACTAAGCAGTGTACCATTAAACAACCATAAAATCATAGGCTCACAGCCCAAATCATTTATTTCACTGCCCTGCAGGTTAGGCATTTTATCAACAATAAATCGACCCGAAGGCCCGGCCCGAAGGTCACAATTTACTTCGACCCGAAGGCCCGACCCGAAGGCCACAGTTTATTCCGACCCGAAGGCCATGACGCAAAGGTCATCAATTATATTCGACCCGTAGGCCTGACCCGTCGGTCCTCACAAATAAATCGACCCGAAGGCCTGACCCGTCGGTCACAATTATATTCGACCCGTAGGCCTGACCCGTCGGTCCTCACAAATAAATTGACCCGAAGGCCTGACCCGTCGGTCACAATTATAATCGACCCGTAGGCCTGACCCGTCGGTCCTCACAAATAAATCGACCCGAAGGCCTGACCCGTCGGTCACAATTATATTCGACCCGTAGGCCTGACCCGTCGGTCCTCACAAATAAATCGACCCGAAGGCCTGACCCGTCGGTCACAATTATGTTCGACCCGTAGGCCTGACCCGTCGGTCCTCACAAATAAATCGACCCGAAGGCCTGACCCGTCGGTCACAAGTATATTCGACCCGTAGGCCTGACCCGTCGGTCACAATTATATTCGACCCGTAGGCCATGACCCAATGGTCATCACAAATAAATGCACAATGGATGCCAAATTTCTCACGAGCACATGATCATCAAATGGCAATTAGATGCGCATTTTAACATGCCCAATCAATTCAACAATTCAATTTAGCCACGGCATGTAATTCACACACTGCTTTCAGTTGATCACACGAATATGTGGCATGGCAATGTCCCAATTGGGCCTCAACAAGCAACAATCAACATAATCCATCAACCCGGGCACACCCGGCAATCACCCAGTCTAATCTCCAACTTGCCGTTTTCTATTCCACCGAAATCCCAAAGCGGACAGCCACTATTCAATTTACCCCGCAATAAGCTCAATTCGCATTTCAATATGCCCAGCCAAAATACTAGCCTGACCATGCGATTTATATGCCCGTGAATCCAAAGTCATTTACTCATGCCAAGATGTCAGACACAATTATTCACAAATTTGACAATACCAAGGCATTAACGGCCTGTTCAATCTACTCCATTTTTGCCCCAAATAATCCGGCACTTATTCCACACACTCGCTCCCATTTCAATTCAATAAGTCCAAGGCCCGCCACGACCAATCAAACTTAGCCATTAAAGCTTCGCACATGGCGCCACCACTAGGATTCCAACAAATCCTAATTAGTTCCTCAAACACCTAAATTCAAGCCGATCCACATGATCCTGCGCGATCAAGACCCATCAAGGCCCACCAAGCCACTCCGCTCTTAACAGCCTCCACAAACTAACCCCCAAATTGATCGCGCTTTGACCGATTCAAACCGATATGGACAGCCACTAAATCAATTACATCAGATCATCTAATGACCTCAAAATATTCCATTGGACTCACCAAGACACCATTTTAATCAGCCACCATAATGCCAAATAAGGCGCGCACTAGCATCCGCCTTCTAGACCCGAATTTCCCCAAAATTGGGCTATTCCATTCCAAATCTGACAAGCCATCTCTCGGCACTTACATAACCGCGAAACCTTATCAAACGGTCAATATAATTCACCAGATCAGCCGCGACATCAACCCCAACCATCCTTTACACAATAACCCCTGAATTACCCTAATTTAACCCCTAAACTTGTCTAGAAGTGCAAATAATCCTAATTAGGGTTTAGGGTCAAACTCACCGGGTGTCCTACGCTTAAAACGGGCCGGATGAACAGTGCTCGCCGGAAAGTGAACAGTAACCGGCGTGAACAGTGCTCGCCGGCGGTGAACAGTGACCGGCCGGAAAAGCACATTGACGGGAACGGCGGCAGGTGGGCTCGGGGGCGGCTCAACAAGGCCGGGCGACTGGCTGTGGCGGCGGCGGAACAACCCCAGCGACGGCGGCGGGGCAGCTCCGGCGGCGGCACCGGCGACGGTGGAGCTCCTCCGGCGAAGAGCCCTTCACGGCCAAAACAGAGAGGGGAAAGAGACGGGGAGAGATGGCCGGGGTGGAAGGGAGAGAGAAGGGGCTGCCGGGGACCAACCGGTGGTGGACGGAGTGGCGGCGACGGCCGGGACGGCGGCACACGGCGGCAGCGACGCTAGAAGCCCTAAACAGGGGAGGCTTCGGGGGAGAGAGAAACAGGGGGGAAAAGGGTCGCGCGGCGGCCGGGAGTGGCACGGCGACGTCTCGGGTGGTCGGAGGACGAGGGGGCCGGTCGGCGGACGGCTGGGCGACGCCGGATCGCGGCGGACGCCGCGGTAAGCTGTTGTTCGCGCGCCTCGCGAGCAAGCCGGCAGCGGGCAGTCGCGGCGACCGACGGCGGCGAGGCTCGGTCGGGGCGATGGCGGCGAGGCTGGGGCGAGCTTAATCGGCGGTCGGACGGCGCACGGCGGCTGGGCTGGTCGGGCGAAGGGCAGAGGAAGATCAGAAGCAGAGCGTCGGGGGAGACCAGCGAAGGAGGAAGGAGGAAAAGAGAAGAGAGAGGAGAGAGAAGGAAAAAGAAAAAAGAAAAAGGAGAGAGAAGACAGGTCTGACCGGGGGGAAAAGGGGACGCGCGCGGTTCAGAGGGGGAGAGAGAGAAAGAGAGAGAGAGAGAGAGAGAATTTAAAGAAAATATATACTCATTCAAATATTAAACGCAAACCGAGGGTCCAAATTCAAAACCGAAAATGGTCTACCGGTCCATAAAAGGCCTCGCACATAAAAAGGGACAAAGGCCAAATTAATTAAACCAAACTATAACGAGGGAGGTCTACTAGTCCAAATTCGCACCTGGTCAAAACTCCCCCTTTTTCCATTATTCCTGAAAATCTTGATACTGGCCACGTTAATATCGACACCGTCCAATTTATTTCGTTCCGACACCCCCGAAAATCGACTGCCAAGTCCGGGGTCCAAATAACGGCCAAATTTGATCGAGTGCGATTCTAGCGAAATCTCTAATTTAAAATGATAACCGGGAGTGATCAGCTCCCGGGCGAGATTTTACTATAAGCACACTGACAAATTACGCGTTTTATAAATCTCAAAAATGGGCCGAAATTCGGGATGTCACAACTCTTCCCCCCTTACAAAAATTTCGTCCTCGAAATTTACAATCCAATCCAGTTATTCAAACAAATGGGGATACTGGTGTCGCATCAGCTCCTCACTTTCTCACGTCACACTTTCAGTCCCATGGTGTTCCTAATTTACCTTGACCATCGAAACTTTCTTGTCTCGTAACACTCTTTCTATTTTGTCCTCGATCCGAACTGTCTTTTCCACGTACGACACCCTTGGACTTAACTTTCCTTTCTTGCCGAACCGAGACAGTCCTCTCATTGGCAGGATCTTGAGAAATACATGGTCGTCAACTTGAAACTCCAACGGTCTACGCTTTCGGTCCGCGTAATTTTTTTTGACGACTCTGGACTGCCCTTAACCTTTCCCGAATAACCTTTACCGTTTCTATCGACTGCTGAACCAACTCCAGACCCGTTATACTTCTTTCTCCTACCTCATCCCAACACAACGGCGCTCTGCCAGCCCTGCCATATAATGCTTCAAATGGTGCCATTCTGATACTCTACTGAAAACTATTATTGTAGGCAAATTTCACCAAATGCAACTGTTCTTCCCATTTGCCCTGAAATCTAACACACACGCTCTCAGCATATCCTCCAAGGTCTGAATAGTCCCTTCAGACTGGCCATCCGTCTGAGGATGATGGGCCGTACTGAATTGCAACTTAATCCCCATGGCTGATTGCAGACTCTTCCAAAAATTTGCAGTGAATCAGGGATCACAGTTCGATGTGATTGATATCAGTACTCCGTGAAGACAAACTATTCGATGCACATATACTTTGCCAGCCTTTCTAGCTCGAAGTCCTTTCGCACTGCCAGGAAGTGCGCTGACTTGGCCAATCTATCTGCTATCACCCAAATAGAGTCGTGTCCCCTCTGGCTTCTTGGCAATCCCGTTACAAAATTCATTATAATGTGCTCTCATTTCCATTTTGAGATTTCCAACGGCTACAACATTCCACTAGGTTTACAATGCTGTGCCTTCACTTGTTGGCACGTCAAACACTTAGCCACATGCCTAGTCACATCCGCTTTCATTCTACTCCATCAATAGTACTGGCGAAGATTCTGATACATCTTAGTGCTGCCCGGGCGAACACTATAATTGCTCCTATGAGCCTCCGACAAAATCTCTTCTTATGCTCCAGATTATCGGGCACGCACAAACATCCTCGAAACTTAAGAATTCCATCTTCGGACACCTAAAAGTCCGGTTTCCTCTTAATGTCATCCATACTCAAGATTTTCTAAATCTCAAAGTCCGTAGATTGCAACGCCCTAATCTTGGCTTGCACTTCCAGCTCAATCCTTAATGTTGCCATCAAACTGGAGAGGTGTCCTACCTCGAACTTAAATTCCGAGTCCCGTGCTCCTTCCAATAAAATTCACTCTTTAACCAACAATTGTGTGATACTCGATTTCCTGCTCAAGGCATCCGCTATCCGGTTAGCCTTTCCTGTCTCGATACACAAGCAACCACCCTTCCATGTTGCATTAGCACGCATCCCAATCCTTTGAGTGAATCATCGTTATAGCTCTCATACCCGCCCGGTCTTGAAGGAATCGCCAACACTGGCGTCGTCGTCAATCTCTGCTTCAATTCCTGAAAACTCTCTTCGCACTTTCCCGTCTATTCAAACTTTGTTTCCTTCTTAAGCAACTTCGTCGGCGGAGTGGCTATCGCCGAGAATTTTTCCACAAATCGCCGACAATACCCTGCCAGTCCTAAGAAACTCCGAACCTCAGTAACTGTCGTCAATCTAGGCCATTCCATTACTGCCTCAATCTTGGCTGGATCCACGGAGATTCCTTCTCCGGAAATTATATATCCGAGAAATGCAACTCGATTCAGCCAAAATTCGCACTTGCTAAACTTGGCATACAATGCGTGCTCTATTAACGTCCGTAGAACCTTTTTCAAGTGTTCCTTATATTCCTCGAAACTTCTCAAATACACCAAGATACCCTATATGAAGACAATGATGAACTGATCTAAAAACTCCTTTATTACTCGATTCATTAAGTTCATGAAAGCAGCAGGGGCATTAGTCAGTCCAAATGGTATCATCGTACACTCACAGTACACATATCTCGTCCTAAATGCCATCTTCGGCACATCCTCCTTAATCCTCAATTGATGATAGTCAACCTTTAGTCCGATCTTTGAAAATATCGACGCCCCTTGCATCTGATCCAATAGATCATCAATCCTTAACAACGGATACTTATTCTTAATGGCCACCCGATTCAACTGTTTGTAGTCAATGTGCAACTTTAACGATTCCGTCCTTTTTCCTCGCGAATAAAACCGGCGCTCTAGATATCGGCTCTATTCTAGGGCCAACTCAATCGCAAAATAATTATCTTTCCATCTCTTAAAGACGAAGCCCAATCCATCAATTTTCAATCCCACGGTCTCTCAAACCAAGTCACCCTGGTTCTTTACAAAATCCAAAATTTCCAAGCGATAACTCGTTCATCCAAATCTGGCCAAAGGATGTCATTAGCAATTCTAAAATCCATAAACTGATTGCGTCTATTTATCAAGAGCAATTATATGTCTCACATGACCATTCGGATTTATAACTTCAAAAATCACTTCTAATACATCAAACATCATCGCACGTTGCATTTAGATCCTTAAGACAAATCTTTCGCTTCTGTCCTAGCCATAGCGCATACCCTTCCTTATGCCTACAGTCGGTCGTGGTTATTCTGGGGCAACTTCCGCTTGATATCCTACCCGTGGTTGCTGTTGTTGCGTTGGCGGCCTAGCTTGTCAATTCGAGCAGTTTCTTACTTGGTGACCATGTTGGTCATCTCCAAAACACACTCCAAGTCCAATTGGGCGAGGGCCTTTCCCGTGCCTCTTTCCACAAGACTGACATGCGGCGCTATAATAGTAGTTCGACTTTCCAATTTTCTTTCTTACAGGAGAAACAAACCGCTTATTCCCAGTCATAGTCTTCTTACCAAAATTGCGATTATCCCTAGTCGGCACGTACCATGATCCAGAGGCAGTAGTCATCTCATTCATATCCTACTCAACCATCTGAGCCCTCTCGTATGGTTCGTTGAAATCCTTTAAGTTCAATAGCACCGGCTGATTACGGAGTTCCAGCCTTAGTTCATCGCGGAACCTCCTCTCCCTATCCACAGGGTCCTCGACCATCCTTAGTGCATACTTAGACGATCTTGAGAACCGAACCTCATACTAATCCACAGTTATATGATTCTAACGGAGCCTTAGAAACTTTGCCATTTTCCTTTCCCGTGCAGTCTCAAAGAAGTATTTTCCCATTGAAGATCTCAACAAAGGTAGTCCAATTTGGGATCGTGCTTACCTGAAAAATCTTACCTCGGGTGGCCTCCCATCAGCCATTTGCTACACCCTGAAGTTGGTATACCACTAGGGCCACCTTTTCTTCCTTCGTGCACTCCAGCAGTGCAAAGGCTTTCTCCGATTCTTAACCTAGAGAGTCGCAACCTCAGAACTACCATATTCTCCAACTTGAGTTACTTAAGTTTTGGAAACTGTTTCACCATGTGATGTATCCGACGATTCCCAATTCCTATCCCTTGATTACAGATAACAATAGCGACAACAGCCTTATCAGCTAGCAGTAGCTCCTTTTTGAGCTTACTGTCCCATTATGATTCCAACTTCTGCAAGTGCCTTCAAAATCCCATCCCCTCTGGGATCCTCTGCAACTCCAGTTTATGGACCTATGCGACCTCGACCTCAACCTCGACTACTCAAGCTCACGCGGTCACACCACTCACTTACCTGCTATAATCCCATTCAGGGATTAGAGACCTAAACCAAGCTAAACCGGTCTAAGGTCCTAGGCAGGTATACATAACAGCAGTCAAGCAACCAGCATGCGATCTTACACAATAGCACATCATCTCAACCAAGGAGATTCACGTACTTACCTCGAGTCCTGCCGCACCTGCACTTTACGGTCAGTTCGACAACCAGTCAATCACTACACAAACAATCAGGAGGTACACGTAGCATGCAAGGTCTCCCTACTGGCTACCCAAGGTCATCGCTCCTTATCACTCCAAGCTTCGACCTAATTGGATCGAGCTGACCTTGCTCTGATACCAAATCAAACGGGGATGTCACGCCCCTAACCCCACGGCGCGCCACATCCCTCGCCAAGGTCGCTTTGACTGCGACGTCCCAGGACGCGTCGCCGACCCAAACCCAACACAGAGAATTAAAGCACATGCGGAAGTAATTAAAACCACCCGAACATTAAAATATACCTAACCAAGGATAGCCATACAACAACCAGTACGGATAATTATACACTCACTTTGACATCGGGAAACACATAATATTCGTATACAGCCCACACTTAAAAAGAATCAAAAGCGGGTACAGCTCGGCAATCAAGCACCATATCTAGCCGGGGCTCCTCCCAAAACGTTTCAGTGCATCTGGCATCCTCAAGGTTGGGGGTCTGAAAAATCGGTTTTCAACAACCGTGAGAATAAATCTCAGTGAGTAATTCCCTAAACCTAAACTAGGCTAACGTGCACCTCCTGACAAGCAAATTAAACACACTAAGCAGTGTACCATTAAACAACCATAAAATCATAGGCTCACAGCCCAAATCATTTATTTCACTGCCCTGCAGGTTAGGCATTTTATCAACAATAAATCGACCCGAAGGCCCGGCCCGAAGGCCACAATTTACTTCGACCCGAAGGCCCGACCCGAAGGCCACAGTTTATTCCGACCCGAAGGCCATGACGCAAAGGTCATCAATTATATTCGACCCGTAGGCCTGACCCGTCGGTCCTCACAAATAAATCGACCCGAAGGCCTGACCCGTCGGTCACAATTATATTCGACCCGTAGGCCTGACCCGTCGGTCCTCACAAATAAATCGACCCGAAGGCCTGACCCGTCGGTCACAATTATATTCGACCCGTAGGCCTGACCCGTCGGTCCTCACAAATAAATCGACCCGAAGGCCTGACCCGTCGGTCACAATTATATTCGACCCGTAGGCCTGACCCGTCGGTCCTCACAAATAAATCGACCCGAAGGCCTGACCCGTCGGTCACAATTATATTCGACCCGTAGGCCTGACCCGTCGGTCCTCACAAATAAATCGACCCGAAGGCCTGACCCGTCGGTCACAAGTATATTCGACCCGTAGGCCTGACCCGTCGGTCACAATTATATTCGACCCGTAGGCCATGACCCAATGGTCATCACAAATAAATGCACAATGGATGCCAAATTTCTCACGAGCACATGATCATCAAATGGCAATTAGATGCGCATTTTAACATGCCCAATCAATTCAACAATTCAATTTAGCCACGGCATGTAATTCACACACTGCTTTCAGTTGATCACACGAATATGTGGCATGGCAATGTCCCAATTGGGCCTCAACAAGCAACAATCAACATAATCCATCAACCCGGGCACACCCGGCAATCACCCAGTCTAATCTCCAACTTGCCGTTTTCTATTCCACCGAAATCCCAAAGCGGACAGCCACTATTCAATTTACCCCGCAATAAGCTCAATTCGCATTTCAATATGCCCAGCCAAAATACTAGCCTGACCATGCGATTTATATGCCCGTGAATCCAAAGTCATTTACTCATGCCAAGATGTCAGACACAATTATTCACAAATTTGACAATACCAAGGCATTAACGGCCTGTTCAATCTACTCCATTTTTGCCCCAAATAATCCGGCACTTATTCCACACACTCGCTCCCATTTCAATTCAATAAGTCCAAGGCCCGCCACGACCAATCAAACTTAGCCATTAAAGCTTCGCACATGGCGCCACCACTAGGATTCCAACAAATCCTAATTAGTTCCTCAAACACCTAAATTCAAGCCGATCCACATGATCCTGCGCGATCAAGACCCATCAAGGCCCACCAAGCCACTCCGCTCTTAACAGCCTCCACAAACTAACCCCCAAATTGATCGCGCTTTGACCGATTCAAACCGATATGGACAACCACTAAATCAATTACATCAGATCATCTAATGACCTCAAAATATTCCATTGGACTCACCAAGACACCATTTTAATCAGCCACCATAATGCCAAATAAGGCGCGCACTAGCATCCGCCTTCTAGACCCGAATTTCCCCAAAATTGGGCTATTCCATTCCAAATCTGACAAGCCATCTCTCGGCACTTACATAACCGCGAAACCTTATCAAACGGTCAATATAATTCACCAGATCAGCCGCGACATCAACCCCAACCATCCTTTACACAATAACCCCTGAATTACCCTAATTTAACCCCTAAACTTGTCTAGAAGTGCAAATAATCATAATTAGGGTTTAGGGTCAAACTCACCGGGTGTCCTACGCTTAAAACGGGCCGGATGAACAGTGCTCGCCGGAAAGTGAACAGTAACCGGCGTGAACAGTGCTCGCCGGCGGTGAACAGTGACCGGCCGGAAAAGCACATTGACGGGAACGGCGGCAGGTGGGCTCGGGGGCGGCTCAACAAGGCCGGGCGACTGGCTGTGGCGGCGGCGGAACAACCCCAGCGACGGCGGCGGGGCAGCTCCGGCGGCGGCACCGGCGACGGTGGAGCTCCTCCGGCGAAGAGCCCTTCACGGCCAAAACAGAGAGGGGAAAGAGACGGGGAGAGATGGCCGGGGTGGAAGGGAGAGAGAAGGGGCTGCCGGGGACCAACCGGTGGTGGACGGAGTGGCGGCGACGGCCGGGACGGCGGCACACGGCGGCGGCGACGCTAGAAGCCCTAAACAGGGGAGGCTTCGGGGGAGAGAGAAACAGGGGGGGAAAAGGGTCGCGCGGCGGCCGGGAGTGGCACGGCGACGTCTCGGGTGGTCGGAGGACGAGGGGGCCGGTCGGCGGACGGCTGGGCGACGCCGGATCGCGGCGGACGCCGCGGTAAGCTGTTGTTCGCGCGCCTCGCGAGCAAGCCGGCAGCGGGCAGTCGCGGCGACCGACGGCGGCGAGGCTCGGTCGGGGCGACGGCGGCGAGGCTGGGGCGAGCTTAATCGGCGGTCGGACGGCGCACGGCGGCTGGGCTGGTCGGGCGAAGGGCAGAGGAAGATCAGAAGCAGAGCGTCGGGGGAGACCAGCGAAGGAGGAAGGAGGAAAAGAGAAGAGAGAGGAGAGAGAAGGAAAAAGAAAAAAGAAAAAGGAGAGAGAAGACAGGTCTGACCGGGGGGAAAAGGGGACGCGCGCGGTTCAGAGGGGGAGAGAGAGAAAGAGAGAGAGAGAGAGAGAGAGAATTTAAAGAAAATATATACTCATTCAAATATTAAACGCAAACCGAGGGTCCAAATTCAAAACCGAAAATGGTCTACCGGTCCATAAAAGGCCTCGCACATAAAAAGGGACAAAGGCCAAATTAATTAAACCAAACTATAACGAGGGAGGTCTACTAGTCCAAATTCGCACCTGGTCAAAACTCCCCCTTTTTCCATTATTCCTGAAAATCTTGATACTGGCCACGTTAATATCGACACCGTCCAATTTATTTCGTTCCGACACTCCCGAAAATCGACTGCCAAGTCCGGGGTCCAAATAACGGCCAAATTTGATCGAGTGCGATTCTAGCGAAATCTCTAATTTAAAATGATAACCGGGAGTGATCAGCTCCCGGGCGAGATTTTACTATAAGCACACTGACAAATTACGCGTTTTATAAATCCCAAAAATGGGCCGAAATTCGGGATGTCACAACTCTTCCCCCCTTACAAAAATTTCGTCCTCGAAATTTACAATCCAATCCAGTTATTCAAACAAATGGGGATACTGGTGTCGCATCAGCTCCTCACTTTCTCACGTCACACTTTCAGTCCCATGGTGTTCCTAATTTACCTTGACCATCGAAACTTTCTTGTCTCGTAACACTCTTTCTATTTTGTCCTCGATCCGAACTGTCTTTTCCACGTACGACACCCTTGGACTTAACTTTCCTTTCTTGCCGAACCGAGACAGTCCTCTCATTGGCAGGATCTTGAGAAATACATGGTCGTCAACTTGAAACTCCAACGGTCTACGCTTTCGGTCCGCGTAATTTTTTTTGACGACTCTGGACTGCCCTTAACCTTTCCCGAATAACCTTTACCGTTTCTATCGACTGCTGAACCAACTCCAGACCCGTTATACTTCTTTCTCCTACCTCATCCCAACACAACGGCGCTCTGCCAGCCCTGCCATATAATGCTTCAAATGGTGCCATTCTGATACTCTACTGAAAACTATTATTGTAGGCAAATTTCACCAAATGCAACTGTTCTTCCCATTTGCCCTGAAATCTAACACACACGCTCTCAGCATATCCTCCAAGGTCTGAATAGTCCCTTCAGACTGGCCATCCGTCTGAGGATGATGGGCCGTACTGAATTGCAACTTAATCCCCATGGCTGATTGCAGACTCTTCCAAAAATTTGCAGTGAATCAGGGATCACAGTCCGATGTGATTGATATCAGTACTCCGTGAAGACAAACTATTCGATGCACATATACTTTGCCAGCCTTTCTAGCTCGAAGTCCTTTCGCACTGCCAGGAAGTGCGCTGACTTGGCCAATCTATCTGCTATCACCCAAATAGAGTCGTGTCCCCTCTGGCTTCTTGGCAATCCCGTTACAAAATTCATTATAATGTGCTCTCATTTCCATTTTGAGATTTCCAACGGCTACAACATTCCACTAGGTTTACAATGCTGTGCCTTCACTTGTTGGCACGTCAAACACTTAGCCACATGCCTAGTCACATCCGCTTTCATTCTACTCCATCAATAGTACTGGCGAAGATTCTGATACATCTTAGTGCTGCCCGGGCGAACACTATAATTGCTCCTATGAGCCTCCGACAAAATCTCTTCTTATGCTCCAGATTATCGGGCACGCACAAACATCCTCGAAACTTAAGAATTCCATCTTCGGACACCTAAAAGTCCGGTTTCCTCTTAATGTCATCCATACTCAAGATTTTCTAAATCTCAAAGTCCGTAGATTGCAACGCCCTAATCTTGGCTTGCACTTCCAGCTCAATCCTTAATGTTGCCATCAAACTGGAGAGGTGTCCTACCTCGAACTTAAATTCCGAGTCCCGTGCTCCTTCCAATAAAATTCACTCTTTAACCAACAATTGTGTGATACTCGATTTCCTGCTCAAGGCATCCGCTATCCGGTTAGCCTTTCCTGTCTCGATACACAAGCAACCACCCTTCCATGTTGCATTAGCACGCATCCCAATCCTTTGAGTGAATCATCGTTATAGCTCTCATACCCGCCCGGTCTTGAAGGAATCGCCAACACTGGCGTCGTCGTCAATCTCTGCTTCAATTCCTGAAAACTCTCTTCGCACTTTCCCGTCTATTCAAACTTTGTTTCCTTCTTAAGCAACTTCGTCGGCGGAGTGGCTATCGCCGAGAATTTTTCCACAAATCGCCGACAATACCCTGCCAGTCCTAAGAAACTCCGAACCTCAGTAACTGTCGTCAATCTAGGCCATTCCATTACTGCCTCAATCTTGGCTGGATCCACGGAGATTCCTTCTCCGGAAATTATATATCCGAGAAATGCAACTCGATTCAGCCAAAATTCGCACTTGCTAAACTTGGCATACAATGCGTGCTCTATTAACGTCCGTAGAACCTTTTTCAAGTGTTCCTTATATTCCTCGAAACTTCTCAAATACACCAAGATACCCTATATGAAGACAATGATGAACTGATCTAAAAACTCCTTTATTACTCGATTCATTAAGTTCATGAAAGCAGCAGGGGCATTAGTCAGTCCAAATGGTATCATCGTACACTCACAGTACACATATCTCGTCCTAAATGCCATCTTCGGCACATCCTCCTTAATCCTCAATTGATGATAGTCAACCTTTAGTCCGATCTTTGAAAATATCGACGCCCCTTGCATCTGATCCAATAGATCATCAATCCTTAACAACGGATACTTATTCTTAATGGCCACCCGATTCAACTGTTTGTAGTCAATGTGCAACTTTAACGATTCCGTCCTTTTTCCTCGCGAATAAAACCGGCGCTCTAGATATCGGCTCTATTCTAGGGCCAACTCAATCGCAAAATAATTATCTTTCCATCTCTTAAAGACGAAGCCCAATCCATCAATTTTCAATCCCACGGTCTCTCAAACCAAGTCACCCTGGTTCTTTACAAAATCCAAAATTTCCAAGCGATAACTCGTTCATCCAAATCTGGCCAAAGGATGTCATTAGCAATTCTAAAATCCATAAACTGATTGCGTCTATTTATCAAGAGCAATTATATGTCTCACATGACCATTCGGATTTATAACTTCAAAAATCACTTCTAATACATCAAACATCATCGCACGTTGCATTTAGATCCTTAAGACAAATCTTTCGCTTCTGTCCTAGCCATAGCGCATACCCTTCCTTATGCCTACAGTCGGTCGTGGTTATTCTGGGGCAACTTCCGCTTGATATCCTACCCGTGGTTGCTGTTGTTGCGTTGGCGGCCTAGCTTGTCAATTCGAGCAGTTTCTTACTTGGTGACCATGTTGGTCATCTCCAAAACACACTCCAAGTCCACTTGGGCGAGGGCCTTTCCCGTGCCTCTTTCCACAAGACTGACATGCGGCGCTATAATAGTAGTTCGACTTTCCAATTTTCTTTCTTACAGGAGAAACAAACCGCTTATTCCCAGTCATAGTCTTCTTACCAAAATTGCGATTATCCCTAGTCGGCACGTACCATGATCCAGAGGCAGTAGTCATCTCATTCATATCCTACTCAACCATCTGAGCCCTCTCGTATGGTTCGTTGAAATCCTTTAAGTTCAATAGCACCGGCTGATTACGGAGTTCCAGCCTTAGTTCATCGCGGAACCTCCTCTCCCTATCCACAGGGTCCTCGACCATCCTTAGTGCATACTTAGACGATCTTGAGAACCGAACCTCATACTAATCCACAGTTATATGATTCTAACGGAGCCTTAGAAACTTTGCCATTTTCCTTTCCCGTGCAGTCTCAAAGAAGTATTTTCCCATTGAAGATCTCAACAAAGGTAGTCCAATTTGGGATCGTGCTTACCTGAAAAATCTTACCTCGGGTGGCCTCCCATCAGCCATTTGCTACACCCTGAAGTTGGTATACCACTAGGGCCACCTTTTCTTCCTTCGTGCACTCCAGCAGTGCAAAGGCTTTCTCCGATTCTTAACCTAGAGAGTCGCAACCTCAGAACTACCATATTCTCCAACTTGAGTTACTTAAGTTTTGGAAACTGTTTCACCATGTGATGTATCCGACGATTCCCAATTCCTATCCCTTGATTACAGATAACAATAGCGACAACAGCCTTATCAGCTAGCAGTAGCTCCTTTTTGAGCTTACTGTCCCATTATGATTCCAACTTCTGCAAGTGCCTTCAAAATCCCATCCCCTCTGGGATCCTCTGCAACTCCAGTTTATGGACCTATGCGACCTCGACCTCAACCTCGACTACTCAAGCTCACGCGGTCACACCACTCACTTACCTGCTATAATCCCATTCAGGGATTAGAGACCTAAACCAAGCTAAACCGGTCTAAGGTCCTAGGCAGGTATACATAACAGCAGTCAAGCAACCAGCATGCGATCTTACACAATAGCACATCATCTCAACCAAGGAGATTCACGTACTTACCTCGAGTCCTGCCGCACCTGCACTTTACGGTCAGTTCGACAACCAGTCAATCACTACACAAACAATCAGGAGGTACACGTAGCATGCAAGGTCTCCCTACTGGCTACCCAAGGTCATCGCTCCTTATCACTCCAAGCTTCGACCTAATTGGATCGAGCTGACCTTGCTCTGATACCAAATCAAACGGGGATGTCACGCCCCTAACCCCACGGCGCGCCACATCCCTCGCCAAGGTCGCTTTGACTGCGACGTCCCAGGACGCGTCGCCGACCCAAACCCAACACAGAGAATTAAAGCACATGCGGAAGTAATTAAAACCACCCGAACATTAAAATATACCTAACCAAGGATAGCCATACAACAACCAGTACGGATAATTATACACTCACTTTGACATCGGGAAACACATAATATTCGTATACAGCCCACACTTAAAAAGAATCAAAAGCGGGTACAGCTCGGCAATCAAGCACCATATCTAGCCGGGGCTCCTCCCAAAACGTTTCAGTGCATCTGGCATCCTCAAGGTTGGGGGTCTGAAAAATCGGTTTTCAACAACCGTGAGAATAAATCTCAGTGAGTAATTCCCTAAACCTAAACTAGGCTAACGTGCACCTCCTGACAAGCAAATTAAACACACTAAGCAGTGTACCATTAAACAACCATAAAATCATAGGCTCACAGCCCAAATCATTTATTTCACTGCCCTGCAGGTTAGGCATTTTATCAACAATAAATCGACCCGAAGGCCCGGCCCGAAGGCCACAATTTACTTCGACCCGAAGGCCCGACCCGAAGGCCACAGTTTATTCCGACCCGAAGGCCATGACGCAAAGGTCATCAATTATATTCGACCCGTAGGCCTGACCCGTCGGTCCTCACAAATAAATCGACCCGAAGGCCTGACCCGTCGGTCACAATTATATTCGACCCGTAGGCCTGACCCGTCGGTCCTCACAAATAAATCGACCCGAAGGCCTGACCCGTCGGTCACAATTATATTCGACCCGTAGGCCTGACCCGTCGGTCCTCACAAATAAATCGACCCGAAGGCCTGACCCGTCGGTCACAATTATATTCGACCCGTAGGCCTGACCCGTCGGTCCTCACAAATAAATCGACCCGAAGGCCTGACCCGTCGGTCACAATTATATTCGACCCGTAGGCCTGACCCGTCGGTCCTCACAAATAAATCGACCCGAAGGCCTGACCCGTCGGTCACAAGTATATTCGACCCGTAGGCCTGACCCGTCGGTCACAATTATATTCGACCCGTAGGCCATGACCCAATGGTCATCACAAATAAATGCACAATGGATGCCAAATTTCTCACGAGCACATGATCATCAAATGGCAATTAGATGCGCATTTTAACATGCCCAATCAATTCAACAATTCAATTTAGCCACGGCATGTAATTCACACACTGCTTTCAGTTGATCACACGAATATGTGGCATGGCAATGTCCCAATTGGGCCTCAACAAGCAACAATCAACATAATCCATCAACCCGGGCACACCCGGCAATCACCCAGTCTAATCTCCAACTTGCCGTTTTCTATTCCACCGAAATCCCAAAGCGGACAGCCACTATTCAATTTACCCCGCAATAAGCTCAATTCGCATTTCAATATGCCCAGCCAAAATACTAGCCTGACCATGCGATTTATATGCCCGTGAATCCAAAGTCATTTACTCATGCCAAGATGTCAGACACAATTATTCACAAATTTGACAATACCAAGGCATTAACGGCCTGTTCAATCTACTCCATTTTTGCCCCAAATAATCCGGCACTTATTCCACACACTCGCTCCCATTTCAATTCAATAAGTCCAAGGCCCGCCACGACCAATCAAACTTAGCCATTAAAGCTTCGCACATGGCGCCACCACTAGGATTCCAACAAATCCTAATTAGTTCCTCAAACACCTAAATTCAAGCCGATCCACATGATCCTGCGCGATCAAGACCCATCAAGGCCCACCAAGCCACTCCGCTCTTAACAGCCTCCACAAACTAACCCCCAAATTGATCGCGCTTTGACCGATTCAAACCGATATGGACAACCACTAAATCAATTACATCAGATCATCTAATGACCTCAAAATATTCCATTGGACTCACCAAGACACCATTTTAATCAGCCACCATAATGCCAAATAAGGCGCGCACTAGCATCCGCCTTCTAGACCCGAATTTCCCCAAAATTGGGCTATTCCATTCCAAATCTGACAAGCCATCTCTCGGCACTTACATAACCGCGAAACCTTATCAAACGGTCAATATAATTCACCAGATCAGCCGCGACATCAACCCCAACCATCCTTTACACAATAACCCCTGAATTACCCTAATTTAACCCCTAAACTTGTCTAGAAGTGCAAATAATCATAATTAGGGTTTAGGGTCAAACTCACCGGGTGTCCTACGCTTAAAACGGGCCGGATGAACAGTGCTCGCCGGAAAGTGAACAGTAACCGGCGTGAACAGTGCTCGCCGGCGGTGAACAGTGACCGGCCGGAAAAGCACATTGACGGGAACGGCGGCAGGTGGGCTCGGGGGCGGCTCAACAAGGCCGGGCGACTGGCTGTGGCGGCGGCGGAACAACCCCAGCGACGGCGGCGGGGCAGCTCCGGCGGCGGCACCGGCGACGGTGGAGCTCCTCCGGCGAAGAGCCCTTCACGGCCAAAACAGAGAGGGGAAAGAGACGGGGAGAGATGGCCGGGGTGGAAGGGAGAGAGAAGGGGCTGCCGGGGACCAACCGGTGGTGGACGGAGTGGCGGCGACGGCCGGGACGGCGGCACACGGCGGCGGCGACGCTAGAAGCCCTAAACAGGGGAGGCTTCGGGGGAGAGAGAAACAGGGGGGGAAAAGGGTCGCGCGGCGGCCGGGAGTGGCACGGCGACGTCTCGGGTGGTCGGAGGACGAGGGGGCCGGTCGGCGGACGGCTGGGCGACGCCGGATCGCGGCGGACGCCGCGGTAAGCTGTTGTTCGCGCGCCTCGCGAGCAAGCCGGCAGCGGGCAGTCGCGGCGACCGACGGCGGCGAGGCTCGGTCGGGGCGACGGCGGCGAGGCTGGGGCGAGCTTAATCGGCGGTCGGACGGCGCACGGCGGCTGGGCTGGTCGGGCGAAGGGCAGAGGAAGATCAGAAGCAGAGCGTCGGGGGAGACCAGCGAAGGAGGAAGGAGGAAAAGAGAAGAGAGAGGAGAGAGAAGGAAAAAGAAAAAAGAAAAAGGAGAGAGAAGACAGGTCTGACCGGGGGGAAAAGGGGACGCGCGCGGTTCAGAGGGGGAGAGAGAGAAAGAGAGAGAGAGAGAGAGAGAGAATTTAAAGAAAATATATACTCATTCAAATATTAAACGCAAACCGAGGGTCCAAATTCAAAACCGAAAATGGTCTACCGGTCCATAAAAGGCCTCGCACATAAAAAGGGACAAAGGCCAAATTAATTAAACCAAACTATAACGAGGGAGGTCTACTAGTCCAAATTCGCACCTGGTCAAAACTCCCCCTTTTTCCATTATTCCTGAAAATCTTGATACTGGCCACGTTAATATCGACACCGTCCAATTTATTTCGTTCCGACACTCCCGAAAATCGACTGCCAAGTCCGGGGTCCAAATAACGGCCAAATTTGATCGAGTGCGATTCTAGCGAAATCTCTAATTTAAAATGATAACCGGGAGTGATCAGCTCCCGGGCGAGATTTTACTATAAGCACACTGACAAATTACGCGTTTTATAAATCCCAAAAATGGGCCGAAATTCGGGATGTCACAACTCTTCCCCCCTTACAAAAATTTCGTCCTCGAAATTTACAATCCAATCCAGTTATTCAAACAAATGGGGATACTGGTGTCGCATCAGCTCCTCACTTTCTCACGTCACACTTTCAGTCCCATGGTGTTCCTAATTTACCTTGACCATCGAAACTTTCTTGTCTCGTAACACTCTTTCTATTTTGTCCTCGATCCGAACTGTCTTTTCCACGTACGACACCCTTGGACTTAACTTTCCTTTCTTGCCGAACCGAGACAGTCCTCTCATTGGCAGGATCTTGAGAAATACATGGTCGTCAACTTGAAACTCCAACGGTCTACGCTTTCGGTCCGCGTAATTTTTTTTGACGACTCTGGACTGCCCTTAACCTTTCCCGAATAACCTTTACCGTTTCTATCGACTGCTGAACCAACTCCAGACTCGTTATACTTCTTTCTCCTACCTCATCCCAACACAACGGCGCTCTGCCAGCCCTGCCATATAATGCTTCAAATGGTGCCATTCTGATACTCTACTGAAAACTATTATTGTAGGCAAATTTCACCAAATGCAACTGTTCTTCCCATTTGCCCTGAAATCTAACACACACGCTCTCAGCATATCCTCCAAGGTCTGAATAGTCCCTTCAGACTGGCCATCCGTCTGAGGATGATGGGCCGTACTGAATTGCAACTTAATCCCCATGGCTGATTGCAGACTCTTCCAAAAATTTGCAGTGAATCAGGGATCACAGTCCGATGTGATTGATATCAGTACTCCGTGAAGACAAACTATTCGATGCACATATACTTTGCCAGCCTTTCTAGCTCGAAGTCCTTTCGCACTGCCAGGAAGTGCGCTGACTTGGCCAATCTATCTGCTATCACCCAAATAGAGTCGTGTCCCCTCTGGCTTCTTGGCAATCCCGTTACAAAATTCATTATAATGTGCTCTCATTTCCATTTTGAGATTTCCAACGGCTACAACATTCCACTAGGTTTACAATGCTGTGCCTTCACTTGTTGGCACGTCAAACACTTAGCCACATGCCTAGTCACATCCGCTTTCATTCTACTCCATCAATAGTACTGGCGAAGATTCTGATACATCTTAGTGCTGCCCGGGCGAACACTATAATTGCTCCTATGAGCCTCCGACAAAATCTCTTCTTATGCTCCAGATTATCGGGCACGCACAAACATCCTCGAAACTTAAGAATTCCATCTTCGGACACCTAAAAGTCCGGTTTCCTCTTAATGTCATCCATACTCAAGATTTTCTAAATCTCAAAGTCCGTAGATTGCAACGCCCTAATCTTGGCTTGCACTTCCAGCTCAATCCTTAATGTTGCCATCAAACTGGAGAGGTGTCCTACCTCGAACTTAAATTCCGAGTCCCGTGCTCCTTCCAATAAAATTCACTCTTTAACCAACAATTGTGTGATACTCGATTTCCTGCTCAAGGCATCCGCTATCCGGTTAGCCTTTCCTGTCTCGATACACAAGCAACCACCCTTCCATGTTGCATTAGCACGCATCCCAATCCTTTGAGTGAATCATCGTTATAGCTCTCATACCCGCCCGGTCTTGAAGGAATCGCCAACACTGGCGTCGTCGTCAATCTCTGCTTCAATTCCTGAAAACTCTCTTCGCACTTTCCCGTCTATTCAAACTTTGTTTCCTTCTTAAGCAACTTCGTCGGCGGAGTGGCTATCGCCGAGAATTTTTCCACAAATCGCCGACAATACCCTGCCAGTCCTAAGAAACTCCGAACCTCAGTAACTGTCGTCAATCTAGGCCATTCCATTACTGCCTCAATCTTGGCTGGATCCACGGAGATTCCTTCTCCGGAAATTATATATCCGAGAAATGCAACTCGATTCAGCCAAAATTCGCACTTGCTAAACTTGGCATACAATGCGTGCTCTATTAACGTCCGTAGAACCTTTTTCAAGTGTTCCTTATATTCCTCGAAACTTCTCAAATACACCAAGATACCCTATATGAAGACAATGATGAACTGATCTAAAAACTCCTTTATTACTCGATTCATTAAGTTCATGAAAGCAGCAGGGGCATTAGTCAGTCCAAATGGTATCATCGTACACTCACAGTACACATATCTCGTCCTAAATGCCATCTTCGGCACATCCTCCTTAATCCTCAATTGATGATAGTCAACCTTTAGTCCGATCTTTGAAAATATCGACGCCCCTTGCATCTGATCCAATAGATCATCAATCCTTAACAACGGATACTTATTCTTAATGGCCACCCGATTCAACTGTTTGTAGTCAATGTGCAACTTTAACGATTCCGTCCTTTTTCCTCGCGAATAAAACCGGCGCTCTAGATATCGGCTCTATTCTAGGGCCAACTCAATCGCAAAATAATTATCTTTCCATCTCTTAAAGACGAAGCCCAATCCATCAATTTTCAATCCCACGGTCTCTCAAACCAAGTCACCCTGGTTCTTTACAAAATCCAAAATTTCCAAGCGATAACTCGTTCATCCAAATCTGGCCAAAGGATGTCATTAGCAATTCTAAAATCCATAAACTGATTGCGTCTATTTATCAAGAGCAATTATATGTCTCACATGACCATTCGGATTTATAACTTCAAAAATCACTTCTAATACATCAAACATCATCGCACGTTGCATTTAGATCCTTAAGACAAATCTTTCGCTTCTGTCCTAGCCATAGCGCATACCCTTCCTTATGCCTACAGTCGGTCGTGGTTATTCTGGGGCAACTTCCGCTTGATATCCTACCCGTGGTTGCTGTTGTTGCGTTGGCGGCCTAGCTTGTCAATTCGAGCAGTTTCTTACTTGGTGACCATGTTGGTCATCTCCAAAACACACTCCAAGTCCACTTGGGCGAGGGCCTTTCCCGTGCCTCTTTCCACAAGACTGACATGCGGCGCTATAATAGTAGTTCGACTTTCCAATTTTCTTTCTTACAGGAGAAACAAACCGCTTATTCCCAGTCATAGTCTTCTTACCAAAATTGCGATTATCCCTAGTCGGCACGTACCATGATCCAGAGGCAGTAGTCATCTCATTCATATCCTACTCAACCATCTGAGCCCTCTCGTATGGTTCGTTGAAATCCTTTAAGTTCAATAGCACCGGCTGATTACGGAGTTCCAGCCTTAGTTCATCGCGGAACCTCCTCTCCCTATCCACAGGGTCCTCGACCATCCTTAGTGCATACTTAGACGATCTTGAGAACCGAACCTCATACTAATCCACAGTTATATGATTCTAACGGAGCCTTAGAAACTTTGCCATTTTCCTTTCCCGTGCAGTCTCAAAGAAGTATTTTCCCATTGAAGATCTCAACAAAGGTAGTCCAATTTGGGATCGTGCTTACCTGAAAAATCTTACCTCTGGTGGCCTCCCATCAGCCATTTGCTACACCCTGAAGTTGGTATACCACTAGGGCCACCTTTTCTTCCTTCGTGCACTCCAGCAGTGCAAAGGCTTTCTCCGATTCTTAACCTAGAGAGTCGCAACCTCAGAACTACCATATTCTCCAACTTGAGTTACTTAAGTTTTGGAAACTGTTTCACCATGTGATGTATCCGACGATTCCCAATTCCTATCCCTTGATTACAGATAACAATAGCGACAACAGCCTTATCAGCTAGCAGTAGCTCCTTTTTGAGCTTACTGTCCCAATATGATTCCAACTTCTGCAAGTGCCTTCAAAATCCCATCCCCTCTGGGATCCTCTGCAACTCCAGTTTATGGACCTATGCGACCTCGACCTCAACCTCGACTACTCAAGCTCACGCGGTCACACCACTCACTTACCTGCTATAATCCCATTCAGGGATTAGAGACCTAAACCAAGCTAAACCGGTCTAAGGTCCTAGGCAGGTATACATAACAGCAGTCAAGCAACCAGCATGCGATCATACACAATAGCACATCATCTCAACCAAGGAGATTCACGTACTTACCTCGAGTCCTGCCGCACCTGCACTTTACGGTCAGTTCGACAACCAGTCAATCACTACACAAACAATCAGGAGGTACACGTAGCATGCAAGGTCTCCCTACTGGCTACCCAAGGTCATCGCTCCTTATCACTCCAAGCTTCGACCTAATTGGATCGAGCTGACCTTGCTCTGATACCAAATCAAACGGGGATGTCACGCCCCTAACCCCACGGCGCGCCACATCCCTCGCCAAGGTCGCTTTGACTGCGACGTCCCAGGACGCGTCGCCGACCCAAACCCAACACAGAGAATTAAAGCACATGCGGAAGTAATTAAAACCACCCGAACATTAAAATATACCTAACCAAGGATAGCCATACAACAACCAGTACGGATAATTATACACTCACTTTGACATCGGGAAACACACAATATTCGTATACAGCCCACACTTAAAAAGAATCAAAAGCGGGTACAGCTCGGCAATCAAGCACCATATCTAGCCGGGGCTCCTCCCAAAACGTTTCAGTGCATCTGGCATCCTCAAGGTTGGGGGTCTGAAAAATCGGTTTTCAATAACCGTGAGAATAAATCTCAGTGAGTAATTCCCTAAACCTAAACTAGGCTAACGTGCACCTCCTGACAAGCAAATTAAACACACTAAGCAGTGTACCATTAAACAACCATAAAATCATAGGCTCACAGCCCAAATCATTTATTTCACTGCCCTGCAGGTTAGGCATTTTATCAACAATAAATCGACCCGAAGGCCCGGCCCGAAGGCCACAATTTACTTCGACCCGAAGGCCCGACCCGAAGGCCACAGTTTATTCCGACCCGAAGGCCATGACGCAAATGTCATCAATTATATTCGACACGTAGGCCTGACCCGTCGGTCCTCACAAATAAATCGACCCGAAGGCCTGACCCGTCGGTCACAATTATATTCGACCCGTAGGCCTGACCCGTCGGTCCTCACAAATAAATCGACCCGAAGGCCTGACTCGTCGGTCACAATTATATTCGACCCGTAGGCCTGACCCGTCGGTCCTCACAAATAAATCGACCCGAAGGCCTGACCCGTCGGTCACAATTATATTCGACCCGTAGGCCTGACCCGTCGGTCCTCACAAATAAATCGACCCGAAGGTCTGACCCGTCGGTCACAATTATATTCGACCCGTAGGCCTGACCCGTCGGTCCTCACAAATAAATCGACCCGAAGGCCTGACCCGTCGGTCACAATTATATTCGACCCGTAGGCCTGACCCGTCGGTCCTCACAAATAAATCGACCCGAAGGCCTGACCCGTCGGTCACAAGTATATTCAACCCGTAGGCCTGACCCGTCGGTCACAATTATATTCGACCCGTAGGCCATGACCCAATGGTCATCACAAATAAATGCACAATGGATGCCAAATTTCTCACGAGCACATGATCATCAAATGGCAATTAGATGCGCATTTTAACATGCCCAATCAATTCAACAATTCAATTTAGCCACGGCATGTAATTCACACACTGCTTTCAGTTGATCACACGAATATGTGGCATGGCAATGTCCCAATTGGGCCTCAACAAGCAACAATCAACATAATCCATCAACCCGGGCACACCCGGCAATCACCCAGTCTAATCTCCAACTTGCCGTTTTCTATTCCACCGAAATCCCAAAGCGGACAGCCACTATTCAATTTACCCCGCAATAAGCTCAATTCGCATTTCAATATGCCCAGCCAAAATACTAGCCTGACCATGCGATTTATATGCCCGTGAATCCAAAGTCATTTACTCATGCCAAGATGTCAGACACAATTATTCACAAATTTGACAATACCAAGGCATTAACGGCCTGTTCAATCTACTCCATTTTTGCCCCAAATAATCCGGCACTTATTCCACACACTCGCTCCCATTTCAATTCAATAAGTCCAAGGCCCGCCACGACCAATCAAACTTAGCCATTAAAGCTTCGCACATGGCGCCACCACTAGGATTCCAACAAATCCTAATTAGTTCCTCAAACACCTAAATTCAAGCCGATCCACATGATCCTGCGCGATCAAGACCCATCAAGGCCCACCAAGCCACTCCGCTCTTAACAGCCTCCACAAACTAACCCCCAAATTGATCGCGCTTTGACCGATTCAAACCGATATGGACAGCCACTAAATCAATTACATCAGATCATCTAATGACCTCAAAATATTCCATTGGACTCACCAAGACACCATTTTAATCAGCCACCATAATGCCAAATAAGGCGCGCACTAGCATCCGCCTTCTAGACCCGAATTTCCCCAAAATTGGGCTATTCCATTCCAAATCTGACAAGCCATCTCTCGGCACTTACATAACCGCGAAACCTTATCAAACGGTCAATATAATTCACCAGATCAGCCGCGACATCAACCCCAACCATCCTTTACACAATAACCCCTGAATTACCCTAATTTAACCCCTAAACTTGTCTAGAAGTGCAAATAATCCTAATTAGGGTTTAGGGTCAAACTCACCGGGTGTCCTACGCTTAAAACGGGCCGGATGAACAGTGCTCGCCGGAAAGTGAACAGTAACCGGCGTGAACAGTGCTCGCCGGCGGTGAACAGTGACCGGCCGGAAAAGCACATTGACGGGAACGGCGGCAGGTGGGCTCGGGGGCGGCTCAACAAGGCCGGGCGACTGGCTGTGGCGGCGGCGGAACAACCCCAGCGACGGCGGCGGGGCAGCTCCGGCGGCGGCACCGGCGACGGTGGAGCTCCTCCGGCGAAGAGCCCTTCACGGCCAAAACAGAGAGGGGAAAGAGACGGGGAGAGATGGCCGGGGTGGAAGGGAGAGAGAAGGGGCTGCCGGGGACCAACCGGTGGTGGACGGAGTGGCGGCGACGGCCGGGACGGCGGCACACGGCGGCGGCGACGCTAGAAGCCCTAAACAGGGGAGGCTTCGGGGGAGAGAGAAACAGGGGGGGAAAAGGGTCGCGCGGCGGCCGGGAGTGGCACGGCGACGTCTCGGGTGGTCGGAGGACGAGGGGGCCGGTCGGCGGACGGCTGGGCGACGCCGGATCGCGGCGGACGCCGCGGTAAGCTGTTGTTCGCGCGCCTCGCGAGCAAGCCGGCAGCGGGCAGTCGCGGCGACCGACGGCGGCGAGGCTCGGTCGGGGCGACGGCGGCGACGGCGGCGAGGCTGGGGCGAGCTTAATCGGCGGTCGGACGGCGCACGGCGGCTGGGCTGGTCGGGCGAAGGGCAGAGGAAGATCAGAAGCAGAGCGTCGGGGGAGACCAGCGAAGGAGGAAGGAGGAAAAGAGAAGAGAGAGGAGAGAGAAGGAAAAAGAAAAAAGAAAAAGGAGAGAGAAGACAGGTCTGACCGGGGGGAAAAGGGGACGCGCGCGGTTCAGAGGGGGAGAGAGAGAAAGAGAGAGAGAGAGAGAGAGAATTTAAAGAAAATATATACTCATTCAAATATTAAACGCAAACCGAGGGTCCAAATTCAAAACCGAAAATGGTCTACCGGTCCATAAAAGGCCTCGCACATAAAAAGGGACAAAGGCCAAATTAATTAAACCAAACTATAACGAGGGAGGTCTACTAGTCCAAATTCGCACCTGGTCAAAACTCCCCCTTTTTCCATTATTCCTGAAAATCTTGATACTGGCCACGTTAATATCGACACCGTCCAATTTATTTCGTTCCGACACTCCCGAAAATCGACTGCCAAGTCCGGGGTCCAAATAACGGCCAAATTTGATCGAGTGCGATTCTAGCGAAATCTCTAATTTAAAATGATAACCGGGAGTGATCAGCTCCCGGGCGAGATTTTACTATAAGCACACTGACAAATTACGCGTTTTATAAATCCCAAAAATGGGCCGAAATTCGGGATGTCACAACTCTTCCCCCCTTACAAAAATTTCGTCCTCGAAATTTACAATCCAATCCAGTTATTCAAACAAATGGGGATACTGGTGTCGCATCAGCTCCTCACTTTCTCACGTCACACTTTCAGTCCCATGGTGTTCCTAATTTACCTTGACCATCGAAACTTTCTTGTCTCGTAACACTCTTTCTATTTTGTCCTCGATCCGAACTGTCTTTTCCACGTACGACACCCTTGGACTTAACTTTCCTTTCTTGCCGAACCGAGACAGTCCTCTCATTGGCAGGATCTTGAGAAATACATGGTCGTCAACTTGAAACTCCAACGGTCTACGCTTTCGGTCCGCGTAATTTTTTTTGACGACTCTGGACTGCCCTTAACCTTTCCCGAATAACCTTTACCGTTTCTATCGACTGCTGAACCAACTCCAGACCCGTTATACTTCTTTCTCCTACCTCGTCCCAACACAACGGCGCTCTGCCAGCCCTGCCATATAATGCTTCAAATGGTGCCATTCTGATACTCTACTGAAAACTATTATTGTAGGCAAATTTCACCAAATGCAACTGTTCTTCCCATTTGCCCTGAAATCTAACACACACGCTCTCAGCATATCCTCCAAGGTCTGAATAGTCCCTTCAGACTGGCCATCCGTCTGAGGATGATGGGCCGTACTGAATTGTAACTTAATCCCCATGGCTGATTGCAGACTCTTCCAAAAATTTGTAGTGAATCAGGGATCACAGTCCGATGTGATTGATATCAGTACTCCGTGAAGACAAACTATTCGATGCACATATACTTTGCCAGCCTTTCTAGCTCGAAGTCCTTTCGCACTGCCAGGAAGTGCGCTGACTTGGCCAATCTATCTGCTATCACCCAAATAGAGTCGTGTCCCCTCTGGCTTCTTGGCAATCCCGTTACAAAATTCATTATAATGTGCTCTCATTTCCATTTTGAGATTTCCAACGGCTACAACATTCCACTAGGTTTACAATGCTGTGCCTTCACTTGTTGGCACGTCAAACACTTAGCCACATGCCTAGTCACATCCGCTTTCATTCTACTGGCGAAGATTCTGATACATCTTAGTGCTGGCGAAGATTCTGATACATCTTAGTGCTGCCCGGGCAAACACTATAATTGCTCCTATGAGCCTCCGACAAAATCTCTTCTTATGCTCCAGATTATCGGGCACGCACAAACATCCTCGAAACTTAAGAATTCCATCTTCGGACACCTAAAAGTCCGGTTTCCTCTTAATGTCATCCATACTCAAGATTTTCTAAATCTCAAAGTCCGTAGATTGCAACGCCCTAATCTTGGCTTGCACTTCCAGCTCAATCCTTAATGTTGCCATCAAACTGGAGAGGTGTCCTACCTCGAACTTAAATTCCGAGTCCCGTGCTCCTTCCAATAAAATTCACTCTTTAACCAACAATTGTGTGATACTCGATTTCCTGCTCAAGGCATCCGCTATCCGGTTAGCCTTTCCTGTCTCGATACACAAGCAACCACCCTTCCATGTTGCATTAGCACGCATCCCAATCCTTTGAGTGAATCATCGTTATAGCTCTCATACCCGCCCGGTCTTGAAGGAATCGCCAACACTGGCGTCGTCGTCAATCTCTGCTTCAATTCCTGAAAACTCTCTTCGCACTTTCCCGTCTATTCAAACTTTGTTTCCTTCTTAAGCAACTTCGTCGGCGGAGTGGCTATCGCCGAGAATTTTTCCACAAATCGCCGACAATACCCTGCCAGTCCTAAGAAACTCCGAACCTCAGTAACTGTCGTCAATCTAGGCCATTCCATTACTGCCTCAATCTTGGCTGGATCCACGGAGATTCCTTCTCCGGAAATTATATATCCGAGAAATGCAACTCGATTCAGCCAAAATTCGCACTTGCTAAACTTGGCATACAATGCGTGCTCTATTAACGTCCGTAGAACCTTTTTCAAGTGTTCCTTATATTCCTCGAAACTTCTCAAATACACCAAGATACCCTATATGAAGACAATGATGAACTGATCTAAAAACTCCTTTATTACTCGATTCATTAAGTTCATGAAAGCAGCAGGGGCATTAGTCAGTCCAAATGGTATCATCGTACACTCACAGTACACATATCTCGTCCTAAATGCCATCTTCGGCACATCCTCCTTAATCCTCAATTGATGATAGTCAACCTTTAGTCCGATCTTTGAAAATATCGACGCCCCTTGCATCTGATCCAATAGATCATCAATCCTTAACAACGGATACTTATTCTTAATGGCCACCCGATTCAACTGTTTGTAGTCAATGTGCAACTTTAACGATTCCGTCCTTTTTCCTCGCGAATAAAACCGGCGCTCTAGATATCGGCTCTATTCTAGGGCCAACTCAATCGCAAAATAATTATCTTTCCATCTCTTAAAGACGAAGCCCAATCCATCAATTTTCAATCCCACGGTCTCTCAAACCAAGTCACCCTGGTTCTTTACAAAATCCAAAATTTCCAAGCGATAACTCGTTCATCCAAATCTGGCCAAAGGATGTCATTAGCAATTCTAAAATCCATAAACTGATTGCGTCTATTTATCAAGAGCAATTATATGTCTCACATGACCATTCGGATTTATAACTTCAAAAATCACTTCTAATACATCAAACATCATCGCACGTTGCATTTAGATCCTTAAGACAAATCTTTCGCTTCTGTCCTAGCCATAGCGCATACCCTTCCTTATGCCTACAGTCGGTCGTGATTATTCTGGGGCAACTTCCGCTTGATATCCTACCCGTGGTTGCTGTTGTTGCGTTGGCGGCCTAGCTTGTCAATTCGAGCAGTTTCTTACTTGGTGACCATGTTGGTTATCTCCAAAACACACTCCAAGTCCACTTGGGCGAGGGCCTTTCCCGTGCCTCTTTCCACAAGACTGACATGCGGCGCTATAATAGTAGTTCGACTTTCCAATTTTCTTTCTTACAGGAGAAACAAACCGCTTATTCCCAGTCATAGTCTTCTTACCAAAATTGCGATTATCCCTAGTCGGCACGTACCATGATCCAGAGGCAGTAGTCATCTCATTCATATCCTACTCAACCATCTGAGCCCTCTCGTATGGTTCGTTGAAATCCTTTAAGTTCAATAGCACCGGCTGATTACGGAGTTCCAGCCTTAGTTCATCGCGGAACCTCCTCTCCCTATCCACAGGGTCCTCGACCATCCTTAGTGCATACTTAGACGATCTTGAGAACCGAACCTCATACTAATCCACAGTTATATGATTCTAACGGAGCCTTAGAAACTTTGCCATTTTCCTTTCCCGTGCAGTCTCAAAGAAGTATTTTCCCATTGAAGATCTCAACAAAGGTAGTCCAATTTGGGATCGTGCTTACCTGAAAAATCTTACCTCGGGTGGCCTCCCATCAGCCATTTGCTACACCCTGAAGTTGGTATACCACTAGGGCCACCTTTTCTTCCTTCGTGCACTCCAGCAGTGCAAAGGCTTTCTCCAATTCTTAACCTAGAGAGTCGCAACCTCAGAACTACCATATTCTCCAACTTGAGTTACTTAAGTTTTGGAAACTGTTTCACCATGTGATGTATCCGACGATTCCCAATTCCTATCCCTTGATTACAGATAACAATAGCGATAACAGCCTTATCAGCTAGCAGTAGCTCCTTTTTGAGCTTACTGTCCCATTATGATTCCAACTTCTGCAAGTGCCTTCAAAATCCCATCCCCTCTGGGATCCTCTGCAACTCCAGTTTATGGACCTATGCGACCTCGACCTCAACCTCGACTACTCAAGCTCACGCGGTCACACCACTCACTTACCTGCTATAATCCCATTCAGGGATTAGAGACCTAAACCAAGCTAAACCGGTCTAAGGTCCTAGGCAGGTATACATAACAGCAGTCAAGCAACCAGCATGCGATCTTACACAATAGCATATCATCTCAACCAAGGAGATTCACGTACTTACCTCGAGTCCTGCCGCACCTGCACTTTACGGTCAGTTCGACAACCAGTCAATCACTACACAAATAATCAGGAGGTACACGTAGCATGCAAGGTCTCCCTACTGGCTACCCAAGGTCATCGCTCCTTATCACTCCAAGCTTCGACCTAATTGGATCGAGCTGACCTTGCTCTGATACCAAATCAAACGGGGATGTCACGCCCCTAACCCCACGGCGCGCCACATCCCTCGCCAAGGTCGCTTTGACTGCGACGTCCCAGGACGCGTCGCCGACCCAAACCCAACACAGAGAATTAAAGCACATGCGGAAGTAATTAAAACCACCCGAACATTAAAATATACCTAACCAAGGATAGCCATACAACAACCAGTACGGATAATTATACACTCACTTTGACATCGGGAAACACACAATATTCGTATACAGCCCACACTTAAAAAGAATCAAAAGCGGGTACAGCTCGGCAATCAAGCACCATATCTAGCCGGGGCTCCTCCCAAAACGTTTCAGTGCATCTGGCATCCTCAAGGTTGGGGGTCTGAAAAATCGGTTTTCAACAACCGTGAGAATAAATCTCAGTGAGTAATTCCCTAAACCTAAACTAGGCTAACGTGCACCTCCTGACAAGCAAATTAAACACACTAAGCAGTGTACCATTAAACAACCATAAAATCATAGGCTCACAGCCCAAATCATTTATTTCACTGCCCTGCAGGTTAGGCATTTTATCAACAATAAATCGACCCGAAGGCCCGGCCCGAAGGCCACAATTTACTTCGACCCGAAGGCCATGACGCAAAGGTCATCAATTATATTCGACCCGTAGGCCTGACTCGTCGGTCCTCGCAAATAAATCGACCCGAAGGCCTGACCCGTCGGTCACAATTATATTCGACCCGTAGGCCTGACCCGTCGGTCCTCACAAATAAATCGACCCGAAGGCCTGACCCGTCGGTCACAATTATATTCGACCCGTAGGCCTGACCCGTCGGTCCTCACAAATAAATCGACCCGAAGGCCTGACCCGTCGGTCACAATTATATTCGACCCGTAGGCCTGACCCGTCGGTCACAATTATATTCGACCCGTAGGCCATGACCCAATGGTCATCACAAATAAATGCACAATGGATGCCAAATTTCTCACGAGCACATGATCATCAAATGGCAATTAGATGCGCATTTTAACATGCCCAATCAATTCAACAATTCAATTTAGCCACGGCATGTAATTCACACACTGCTTTCAGTTGATCACACGAATATGTGGCATGGCAATGTCCCAATTGGGCCTCAACAAGCAACAATCAACATAATCCATCAACCCGGGCACACCCGGCAATCACCCAGTCTAATCTCCAACTTGCCGTTTTCTATTCCACCGAAATCCCAAAGCGGACAGCCACTATTCAATTTACCCCGCAATAAGCTCAATTCGCATTTCAATATGCCCAGCCAAAATACTAGCCTGACCATGCGATTTATATGCCCGTGAATCCAAAGTCATTTACTCATGCCAAGATGTCAGACACAATTATTCACAAATTTGACAATACCAAGGCATTAACGGCCTGTTCAATCTACTCCATTTTTGCCCCAAATAATCCGGCACTTATTCCACACACTCGCTCCCATTTCAATTCAATAAGTCCAAGGCCCGCCACGACCAATCAAACTTAGCCATTAAAGCTTCGCACATGGCGCCACCACTAGGATTCCAACAAATCCTAATTAGTTCCTCAAACACCTAAATTCAAGCCGATCCACATGATCCTGCGCGATCAAGACCCATCAAGGCCCACCAAGCCACTCCGCTCTTAACAGCCTCCACAAACTAACCCCCAAATTGATCGCGCTTTGACCGATTCAAACCGATATGGACAGCCACTAAATCAATTACATCAGATCATCTAATGACCTCAAAATATTCCATTGGACTCACCAAGACACCATTTTAATCAGCCACCATAATGCCAAATAAGGCGCGCACTAGCATCCGCCTTCTAGACCCGAATTTCCCCAAAATTGGGCTATTCCATTCCAAATCTGACAAGCCATCTCTCGGCACTTACATAACCGCGAAACCTTATCAAACGGTCAATATAATTCACCAGATCAGCCGCGACATCAACCCCAACCATCCTTTACACAATAACCCCTGAATTACCCTAATTTAACCCCTAAACTTGTCTAGAAGTGCAAATAATCCTAATTAGGGTTTAGGGTCAAACTCACCGGGTGTCCTATGCTTAAAACGGGCCGGATGAACAGTGCTCGCCGGAAAGTGAACAGTAACCGGCGTGAACAGTGCTCGCCGGCGGTGAACAGTGACCGGCCGGAAAAGCACATTGACGGGAACGGCGGCAGGTGGGCTCGGGGGCGGCTCAACAAGGCCGGGCGACTGGCTGTGGCGGCGGCGGAACAACCCCAGCGACGGCGGCGGGGCAGCTCCGGCGGCGGCACCGGCGACGGTGGAGCTCCTCCGGCGAAGAGCCCTTCACGGCCAAAACAGAGAGGGGAAAGAGACGGGGAGAGATGGCCGGGGTGGAAGGGAGAGAGAAGGGGCTGCCGGGGACCAACCGGTGGTGGACGGAGTGGCGGCGACGGCCGGGACGGCGGCACACGGCGGCGGCGACGCTAGAAGCCCTAAACAGGGGAGGCTTCGGGGGAGAGAGAAACAGGGGGGGAAAAGGGTCGCGCGGCGGCCGGGAGTGGCACGGCGACGTCTCGGGTGGTCGGAGGACGAGGGGGCCGGTCGGCGGACGGCTGGGCGACGCCGGATCGCGGCGGACGCCGCGGTAAGCTGTTGTTCGCGCGCCTCGCGAGCAAGCCGGCAGCGGGCAGTCGCGGCGACCGACGGCGGCGAGGCTCGGTCGGGGCGACGGCGGCGAGGCTGGGGCGAGCTTAATCGGCGGTCGGACGGCGCACGGCGGCTGGGCTGGTCGGGCGAAGGGCAGAGGAAGATCAGAAGCAGAGCGTCGGGGGAGACCAGCGAAGGAGGAAGGAGGAAAAGAGAAGAGAGAGGAGAGAGAAGGAAAAAGAAAAAAGAAAAAGGAGAGAGAAGACAGGTCTGACCGGGGGGAAAAGGGGACGCGCGCGGTTCAGAGGGGGAGAGAGAGAAAGAGAGAGAGAGAGAGAGAGAATTTAAAGAAAATATATACTCATTCAAATATTAAACGCAAACCGAGGGTCCAAATTCAAAACCGAAAATGGTCTACCGGTCCATAAAAGGCCTCGCACATAAAAAGGGACAAAGGCCAAATTAATTAAACCAAACTATAACGAGGGAGGTCTACTAGTCCAAATTCGCACCTGGTCAAAACTCCCCCTTTTTCCATTATTCCTGAAAATCTTGATACTGGCCACGTTAATATCGACACCGTCCAATTTATTTCGTTCCGACACTCCCGAAAATCGACTGCCAAGTCCGGGGTCCAAATAACGGCCAAATTTGATCGAGTGCGATTCTAGCGAAATCTCTAATTTAAAATGATAACCGGGAGTGATCAGCTCCCGGGCGAGATTTTACTATAAGTACACTGACAAATTACGCGTTTTATAAATCCCAAAAATGGGCCGAAATTCGGGATGTCACAACTAAATAGGCGAATGCTAAAGGTTTATGACTAAATTGGCTAAATTAAAATGTTTATGACTGAATTGGCACAAGTGCATATGGTTTAAGACTTTTTTTGGGTAATTTCCCCCTTTCCATAGGCATCTTCATCTCTACGAACCATGGAGACAGTTGTACGAGGGACTTCTAAACATGCTTGCTCGGCGATTCGGTCTAGGGACAACCAACCGACCTATGCAGAGGAATCTGATTTGTATGGGAACAGGCAGGGAGACGATCTCCGAAGTCACTACGAAGCTCGTGGCTTTGGCTGAGTTGAAGACGATGACCGCGATGATGCCCTCAGCCGGAATCAGTACAGCGGGCGATGCGGGAAATATGGTCGTGGTGGCGGTTGGTATAAGTGCGTAGCTGGACGAATGTGGCGGTTAATAGGTTGTGACCATGCAGATGAACAGTGGGATTGAAGTTATGATTACGGTGCTAGTCAGTGGGATCGTGGTGGTGATGACCGTGGCCATTGGAGGCAGGGGAATAACAATCATGAAGGAATTGAATTTGCAAAATGTCCTACTGAGAAGGTGCTCAGGAGCAAGAAATTGAAAATTTTGTTCCATCGAAGAATATGGTTGAAATGTTTTCTTGAAGTAATGAAACTTGCACTCGCAGTTTGACATATCAAAACTTGAGGTCGAGTTTTTTTCAACATAAGCAATATGGTGCAAGAAGCAATTGAGATATCATCGAAATTTGACGTTGAATTAATATTTTTGATTTGTTTGATGCTTTTGATTTAGATATGTATAGGAGGTTATTTTGTTATTTCAGAAATTATTTTGTATTTTACATGATATTGTTATATTTTATACTAGGCTTACTTTTCAAGTTTTCTAGTTAGGGTTTTATGCATATAATAAGGTGTCGGATTTTCGCGTAATTTCGCTTATCCTTTTGAGTTGGTGACATGATTATAAGAGACTTTTCTTTGAGCTTGCGCCTTAAGCAGATTTGTTCGTGCATATGTGTTTTGCGAATTTTACTTGTGTTTATCCTTGTTTCAACTGCGTCATTATATTAGATGAAATAATGGATATATTTTTTTCATAATTTTATATAAAATGTTATTAGCTCAATCTTTGAGAATATGGAGATCAGAGATAGGCAAGGAAATTTTCCAATTAGTTCAAAACTTATTGTACATATGCCAGTTCAGTCATAAACTATCTAATTTTACCAATTTAGTCATAAACTTTTGCACAAAATCCAATGTAGTCCTTTTAGCCAATTTTCATCGGAAACTGCTGATGTGGCACTATGCCACGTAGGACGATCGGCAATAACTGAATTGCCATGTCAACCATTTCAAGCAAAAATTGATTAGGACTACGTTGGAATTTTTTACAAATGTTTAAGATTAAATTGACAAAATTGAAAAGTTTATAACTGAATTGGCATCCGTACAAATAATTTAGAACTAATTGGAAATTTTCTTGAGATAGGCCACAAACCCCAGATCATATAGATAGTTTTTTTTTTGGTCTTGATCATATAGATAGTTCAAAACCATAATTCGTCTAAATACACTAATCATAGCCCAAGAATTAGTCAAAACCTAAGCAAGAAATCTCTTTATTTTCATGTATTTTCATTGTTAAGGTAAATTGTTTGTCGTAAAATGGAAAAACATATTAATTCAAGTTAATGTTCTCCTAGGTATTATCCTGTCACGAAAGGGCCGCGTGCCATCATAATCGGGGAAACTTCTGCGTGATCACCATTAACATCCTACATTAATCAGAACCTTTCCATCAATAAGATAACGAATAAATGCTATAAAGTAGAGATTGGAAGATTATGCCAAAACAGAAGGCCAACTACCAATGCAACTTGTTTGGCATGATGGGTCATATATTTGACTCTGAAGTTATTCATCTTTGGTGTATGTTCTTCTTCATCATGCCATTGATGCCATTAATAGCATTGAGAATCCACTCGTTGGATCATGCAAGAAATCCAACTTTTCTATCTTCTCTTTTCACTATATATATTCCAGATTGCAGTGCATGTTGAAATGGCATTGATTAGAGCTTTCTTTCCAGTCTGATTTTACCTTTGGTATCTCCTCTTTCGCAAAAGTAATAGCATTGCATAGAGAGCTTCATCTATTATATCATAAAAATCTTCATGCATTTTCACGATCTCTATCTTATATTTTCACTCTTTTGTCTTTTTGCTTTATTGTCATTCATCCCTTGACAAATTTTATCCTTGCAACCAACTCTTTATTCCTGGAATTATTTTTTATTCATCACTTCACCCATATACTATTTTTTCTTGTCATTCATCGTTTTATTAGTTTAATAAACAATGTCATCATTATCATCCTTGCATGAACATTAGCAGAGAAAACTGAACTACTCTAGTAACCATGCATATGACATGCTAAAAATTTTAAACTTGTTGCATGTTAAAAACACGGCCAAAATCAACCATAATCAAATAACAAAGTGGTTGTGATAAACCATATTTCTTATCATTCATCCTTTTTTTTTCCATTCGGGAAAACATGGAGAACTCAAACTCATATGATCTTCAGTCTTTTCAATTTATTTTCCAGGAAAACCATCAGAGACAATGGCGAGCCCCAGCACGAGGATCGACGATGGACGTGATGTGGACAGTGATAACTCCGGACCGATGAGAGAAAAGTTCTCCGTGTTGATTGTGGATGATGAATTACTCGTGCGTAAAGTACATGAGAGACTTGTGAGCAAGCTCGAAGTAGCAAAACAAGTCCAGACTCAAACTGCCACAAATGGAAAGGAGGCCTTGGATCTTCACCTTTCTGGTTCATCTTTTGATATTATTCTCATGGACCTGCAAATGCCCATCATGGATGGCACAGAAGTAAAAATTAATTAATTCGTCATCCATCTCATATTTGATACATACACATGTACAATATCAAGTGGAGCTATGATGTGCAATTTCTTCCTTGTTTTCACGTGTAGGCGACGAAGGAGCTGCGAGCGATGGGGGTAGAGAGCATGATCGTGGGAGTGACTTCAGTGGACGCCGGAGCCGACAAGGAAGCTTTCATGGAAGCGGGTCTGGATGAGTGCCTTGCAAAGCCACTGACAGCTGATAAGATCAAGTCTCTTGTCGAAACCCTAGAGAAGAACAAATAGAGATGTGACCATGGTCAGCGTATAACTAAGGGAAGAATAATGAGTGATCGTGCAAAATATAGAGTAATTGGGCTCACCTAGTTTATTTGATTATATAGATCTATGACTGAGCATGGTAACATGAGTTTTGTAATCATGCAAAGCCATTCGTTGATTATATCTACTGCCTATTAATCAAAGGGAAGTTATGAAAATGCTAAGTGTTCATGCTCTGTGATGAAGATCGGTAGCTGTTATTGAGATCAACCGAGGATTTACTGTTCGCCGTCAACACACATATTTTTCTGGAATGTTGTAATTTGTTTTTGATTTTCAGTTTTTTATTGATTAGTTATGTAACTATGACTGATTTACTGATAGCAAACTCCCGCAGTTTTTTGGGACCATTCTTGTGTACATTAATTCCTAGAATAAAAAACGCGATGATAACATTTTTATTCTTTTCAGAATATTCAATGTTGACATGGTGTGAGAGCGATCCGAAAATTAGAAGCACGCGATGAAACCAAATTGGCATTCAGTTTAGACAAAATATTAAACCTGAGGACATAACTATGATTTTAATTATCCAATCATTGGCTAAGCTTTCAATTATTTTGGAATCAATGCTCTTCAGCTATCATCTGACAACATTATCTGGGAACGTGATGCGGCAGCTTGTGTGGCATAGGCCCGTTTATTGGACACTTGATGTGACATCCTGAAATTTGTCCATTTAGAATTTATGAAATGCTTAGTTTTATGAATGTACTCGTAGTTAATTCTCGTCCGGAACTGATCATTCCTAGGATACTAACCATCAGGGAAAGACTAATTGGGGATTTAAATTCGTGCGACTAAGAGAAAATTCGATCGTGAATTGATTTTCGACCATAAAATCGCCGAGGTGACATTTTGAGCCACTGTTGACCGATCCAAGGATAGCCAGGGGTCAGTTCACCACTATCATAGTAGTGGATCGCGGGTGATTCCGTTGGACCACGAAATGAATTGACGAATGATCCTGAACCTATACCGAACAATCGTGCATCTCGGATCTAGCGATCGATCCTCGCGATTTAAATGACAACCGAAGTCGTCACGAACTGAACGAACTTGCATGTGACTCAATTTATTATCGGTCACGAGTTGAATATGCGAATGTCCCCAAAAAAAGCCGCTTGTTAGTTTGAGAAATGCTCAAGTTGCGTTTAATAAAATTTAATTATTAATTGAGCCCAAATTGGACATCGAAAAATCAGAAAGTCACAACGGGACCTTAGGACGACGTTGTGATTGGAACGTGCAAGTTTGGATTGTCCCGAATCCTTCAGAAAAATTCAATTTCGGTAAGAAAATGGAAAAGTGACCATTTTACCCTTGGAAAGTTATAAATGGCAAGTTTTAAGAGGGAAGGGCATTTTGGTCATTTTGCCCTAACTTTTTGGTTGGACATTTTTGCCCTTGGAATTTTATGAAATTCCCAAATAGCCCTCGGATATTTTTGGAAAAGTTTCGATCTCGGTCGTCGGTTTTAAGATAAGATCGAATCTGAGGCGTCGATTTGGATTGAGAGACAAGAACATGATGGTAATTTGCCATTTGGTCAAAATTTGGACTATTTTAGTCCTAATTTCTCTTTTTCTCTCCTCACTCTTTTACCTCATCTCTCGGCCCCATCTCTCTCTCCCTCCCGATCACTCCCCCTCCCCTTGGCCGTACGCCATCGCCGCCGCCCACCGCCCGCTGAGCCACGGCCCGTGTCACGCCCTGTACCCTGCGAAGCGCGAACATCTGACGAAGAGGTCGAATTTGATGCGACGTCCGAGGACGCGTCGCTGACCCAACGCCCAACAATCAGATAAACATGTCACATGCGGAAGCGACGTATATAAATATATATATATATATATATACACCCATACACAAACAAGATAACCAAGGATAGCACAGTACTAAAATCATCATATTAAAAACATATACATTTCATTACAATCAAACTATATACAATATTCATGTCTACCCCATATACATTTATAAGAGCAAAAACGGGCCAACAACCATCAACCAAAAGAGGGTACGAGGCACGGCGGTCCACACCATATTTAGCCGGAGCTCCTCCCAAAACGAATCGGCACACCTGCCATCCTCAAAGCCGGGGGTCTGAAAATGTGGATTATTACAACCGTGAGACGAATCTCAGCGAGTAAAACCCCTAAACCTAGGCTAGGCTAACATGCATTCTCCCGACAGGTATAATACATTCAACAAAGCAATATCAATCACAATCATTCTTTGACCTAGGCCCTCGGGCCCTAGTCACCTGGCTGCCCCTGCAGGTTAGCATTTCAATATAATGCTCAATTCACATACACGAACACGCTATCCACACGTACGTCATACGCATACTCACGCTCATTAGTGTTCGAATCACATACCATTCACCGAGTCTCGCACATTCGCATACGGCCCATGCATTCTTATGCATGCTTATGCTATTCTTGTGCCAAAATCACGTCTGGGCCCACTGGCCCATACAAGCATACTGGCAAATGCTCAATTTATTATTACGACCCGAAGGCCACGACCCGAAGGCCCACAATTGTTAATCCGACCTGAAGGCCCACAACTCTCCGCGGCCAGCGTAAAAACGCATCACATGGCCCAGTGTCTCTAGCCTACTACAAAGTGCATGAGGCGCAACACTGATCTCCTTACGAACTAAAGCCTGCTACAAAGTGCATGAGGCTGGTTGTCTTCCGGACGTACTGGGCATCGTCCTGCTACAAAGTGCACAAGGACGGCACGACCCGAAGGCCTTAAGTGATCACACGACACACTGCCAATTTTTATCTGAACTCGGCGTAAAACGCATCGGGCAATTAGGTGATCACATGCTCATGGCAGGCACGCATTTCCACACAATTTCATCACATGCCCCACTCTCGGCATACACAATGCGTGACCATGAAAAATGCAACATGAGCATCAGCAAGGTACATGCACTCAATCAAATCAAAGCCACTACACAGTGCCCAATTTATAAATAGCATGCTCACTTGGCCAATTAATACCGTGCGGCCCAATTCCGAATATACAATTCAAGCCATCAATTGGCCAATCACACTCTGTACGATTCAGCCATACAAGCACGCAACATGGCATTTCACAATTAAGCACAATTAATCACCAATCAATCAACAGCCAATCACTCTGGGTAATCTCGGCCATTCAGCTAATGATTCTTGCTGTCCAATATAATCCGGTACATTCCTAAAAAATATGGACAGCCGCTATTTCCTCAATCCGGGCCCAATAATTATCCATAATACTCCCACTAATTTCCTCGGATTTTTTTTCCACCAAACCATCCTCAATCCAGTCCGAATTATACATTGATACTACCCAAGCCAGTCCAAAATACATCGATAATACCTAAACTAGTCCAGAAAATCGCACTATCAATCCTAACCAGGGTTTAGGAGGTATACTCACTTAATTCTAGATCACGATGACGAGGAACGGCGGCCGATCACCGATAAACAGTGAAACCGGTGGCGGCGTTCCCGGCGGACGGTACAGACGGCAGCCGGCGGCGTACGGACCTGTATGGACACCTCCCCCCGTATGGACACTGTACGGGATTGGGGGGAAAAGTAGCCGACGAGGTGGCGGTGACCGGCGCAACGGCCGTACGGATGCTACAGTATCGATCGTATGGACACTATGTAGACAGGTACGGTCGGGCGTCGTACATCGTGGCTGGACGGTTGGGTGGCGACCGCTCCGGCGAGGCGGCGGCGAGGCTCCGACGTGGCGGCGGTAATGCTCCGGGGAGGAAAAGGGAAAGAAAGAGAGAGAGGGAGAGAGAGCAAGGGGTCGGGTGAGACTGAGGCTGAGGCTAGAGATTGAGGTGGTCGACGGTAAGGCACGGTGGCCGACGGCAGCGCTCTGGTGGCCGGCGGCGGCGCTCCGGTAAGACAACCCGGCGGAGAAATAGAGAGAAATCTGGAGAGGGGCTGCTATTCTGGGGGTGTTCTGGCCCAATGAGGGGGAGAGGAGAGAGAGAGAGGTCTGATCTGGTCAAATATAGCAGCCTAGGGGCGCCACGTGTCGCCGATCCGTCGATTTTGACCAAAATACCCCTAATCCGACGGTTCTCGATCGTCTCTATCCAAAAATGAGGGGTAAAAGGGTAATCCAAGCCAATGATTGAGCTGATAAACCCTCCATAATTATCCTAATATTTTCCCAAAAAATCGGACCCGAAAATAGCCCAGGGGTAAAATGGTCATTTTTCCTGTCCCGGGTCGAAATTTCAATTTTCGCACGTATCAACCCTAGATGTGTGTGGCCAACATAATATGGCGTCGGGATCGCGACAATAGCTTCTTAAGCCTCGAAAATCGATTGCGAAGTCCTGGGAATAAAATAATATTTTTTTTCACTTCCGAGCCAAAATTCCCATTTTTGTTCAAAACAACTCCAAATATACGTGGCCACCCTAAAATGACATCGGCCTCGAAAAATAACCTCATATGGCCTCAGAATCAGTGTCGGGGTCCAAAGGGGCAAAATCGTAATTTTTGCCTTCCGGATCGAAATTCTATTTTTCGACTATACTAACTCCAAACATATGTAGCTAGTATAATATAACGTCAGAATCGTCAAAATAGTCGTGCAAGCCCTCGAAAATCAGTACCGAAGTCCGGGTCCAATTTCGTGACCAAAACTCTCTAGTTTTCAAATTTCAGGATCTCTCACTAACGGGTGGCTGTTTAGGATATACGCGTATCGACCTAGGGTTATTCAAGTCATGATGATCCCCGATCATTGAGAGAATGAGAAATTATCATTAGTCCCAGAGGTCACGATCGTTCGGTTCAAGTTTAGGACTGGTTGACCATGTGTACTTTCAGTCGTGCGGAATCACCTGCGATCTGATTGCACAACGTTAGCCTTGGCCAAACCACATCCGTCACTTTTTCCTAAGATCGGCCCGCGTTGGCCCAAAACAATCTCTTATCATTTCTCATGATCGGTGTCCAATTCACGATCGGGTCCCTGGTCCACGTACCATTTTCTAGTTAGCCATATCCTATTGGTTAGTATCCTGAGAGTAATCAGCTCTGGGCGAGACTTACTAAAATGAAATGCGAAATATTGTCAATTTATTGATCTCGGAACTACATCGAAATTCAGGCTGTTACAGCCCGTCCGCCGCCGTACCATACCACCGCCACCACCCTACGCCGCCGTCCCTCTCTTTCTCTCTCTATCTCCCGCCCGTGTGGCCGTGGGTCATAGCCAAGGAAGCCGAGGTCGCCGTCGCTAGCCGCGGCCGCCACCAAGCCGCGTTGCCACTTGCCACCATCCCCGTTGATTGCCGCGGCTTTTCGCTCTAGCCGCGATAGTCTAGAGTTCGGTAAGTCACGCTCTAAACCTTATTTAGGACGTTAGGTATCGATGGACAATTTTAGGGTGGATTCGGGTTTTGATTGATGCGAATTAGCACGATTTTAGGAGCGGAATTGATTAGCGGGCCTTAGAGATGAATTTGAGAAATTTTGGTGAAAAATTTGAGGTTAAAAGTAGGCTGTGATTGGCTGATAGGCGTGCTGTGATGTGCCGTTCGGTGCGTAAATTGGGTATTTGGATTTGGCGATTAATTGTGAGAAAATGTCGTGAAGGGCTGGAATTGATTCACCGAAGTTTGGAGATGGAAAAATGAGAATTTATAGGTCTATTGTGTGTTTATGCTATAGCTGAATTGTGGTGATAAAATTAGGTGCATTGGTGTGCAATCGATTGATTGAAATGTGCTTGATTATGTGCACGCCCGGGTTGAGTTGAATTAATTGTCAATCGGCAGTGCTGAATGTGTATTGAGCATGAGAACGTGTGTGAAATGAGTGCGTGCATGGACCACGTGTGATTGGCCAATTTATTTGGCAAGTAGGTGTTAAGTATGTGAAAGAATGAGAGGTTGTGTGTGATATGGCATGTGCGATCGTGGAAATCCCTAAGGCGGTATCACTACGCGAGGATGTTTCCGTCTTGAGGCGGTACGACTGCGCGGGACGATGCCCGGTATTACTGGAGGACGGCCAACCTGAGGCGGTACCATTACACAGGTTGTGTCGTAGGTGGTAAGTGTTGAGCCTGAGGCAGTACTACTACGCGGGCAAGATACATGACCTGAGGCGGTATTATTACGCGGGCCTTGGAGTGTTGTGATAAGTTGGTCGCAGTGAACCTGAGGCGGTACAATTATGCGGGTCACTGGCGAGTGGTGTGGAAAAGAATGTGATGAGGCAAGCATGAATGCGTGACATGTGATTCGAACGTGCATGTGACTGGAAAATATAATATTATGGCTAACGTGCAGGTTGCACGCTGGGAGGCCAGGTAAGTGCTGATTGTGTGCCTGCTATGTGATGGGTGGGCGTGTGATTGTGTTTGAAATTGCTTGAAGGTATATGATAGCCTAGGTGGGGTTTATGGTGTGTGCTTACTGAGATGCATTCTCATGGTTATTTCAACCAAACATTTCAGAACCTCAGCCGGAACAATAAATCCCCCTCCGCCGCCGCCGCCAGAGCGTTTTGGAGTACCAATACACACTGAACACGATGTTGTAGAGTTTCCTATGGATAACCATATGACCTGGATTAAGCATACCACTGTAGTATTTGTAGATGTACGATTAGCCCCGTGGGAACCCCATACTTACACAGCTTGATTCTTCCGAGACGGGGTAGATGAATTCGGTCCCGTTCGTGGATTTGACATCCCCTTTGATGGAGTTGGGGATCAGGACCCGTCTGCTATACCTCCTTCTGATGGCGAGTTGACTAGTGTGGAGACTAGTCTGACGCAGTCAGGACTGCAGCCAATACCTGCAAAACCGAGGTCTTCAGGGGTTAAGCACGAACCGGAGCCTGAAGAGTCCCTGGCGGGAGACGATCCAATAGACGTGGATCTCGAACTAATTCCAGAGGAAGAACTAGAACAAGAAGGGGCTGAGGCCGAACTCGAGGAAGAACCTGTTGAACCGGAGGACGAGCTTAGAGAAGAACCGGAGTATATACTCTCGTATGAGCAGTGGATGGACCCCAATTTTGTGTCAGAGGAATAATTTCTTTGAGGAGTCGGATGAGGAGGAACGGGACGAGGTTCTCGCTGAGTCGGGTGAGATAAACAACCCGATCGAGATCGGGGCTAAGCCGGAGTCTTCGGAGGAGCAGACTGTCTAAGGGGACTTAGATTCAGATGACGAAGAGTCTGACTCAGAATGGACGCCAAGCCGAGGGCGTAGAGGCTAGGATAGGGGTTAAGATTAGACTTTTTGGAGAATACCATTTTTGAGGATAGAATACTCAGGTCATCGATCGTTTTGAATATCGATGGTTTATAGTACGGTGTGTATATATAAATGGCGGTTGTAAATTGTGAATATTATATAAGTTTGATAATGGAAAATGAATATATGTGGATTCTCCCTATTCTCCCCAGTTTTAATTGTCCGGGTGTTTATGGTTTCCGATGAGCGATTAAAATCTTTGATATTTATAAGGGAGGTTGGCGATAACCTGGGACATCGCATTCATTGACCAGAGGAGTGTGTCGTGTGCTCGATAGGGTTCGGAGCGTGACACTTGACACTGATCATGCAAACCCAATTAGATGATATAACAAGAAAACTTTGTTTAAAAAATGTGCTTATTTCTTTCAAAAAGCTAGAAGGTTAAGAAACCTTTCTTTGGCAAAGTGTTGCTAGCCTGCCGCCATCCGTGGAGAGGACGTGCAAGCAGTTGCTCTGCAATTTAAGGAGGGAGGGAGGGAGGGGGTAGGGGCTTTTATGGTGCTTGTGAGTGTGGCATGATCTTCACTGGGCCGATGTTGCAACGGGGACGATTGACCCTCGCCACTGGAAATGCTAGGGGGCGGCAACCACGTTAGAACATGGCCTAGGCCCACGCGGACTCTACCCTGCCACCGTTGAGGGTCAAACCACCCTCCCTAATGATTGCAGGGGGTGGCGGCGCCCCCTGGGCACCCTTAGTCATTGTCATACCAAAACTGTGCTTCAAGGTAGTCAATGATCTTCTTGTCCACTTGGAACGCCTAGTGAGCACATCTTGGGAGATCGATGACCTTGCTCTGAAAATGGCATTGGTAATGGTAATGACTTCTGGGCTCTGGCTGCTCAGACCAGCAAAGGCCAGTGGATACATGTTTCCAATGTTCAGCTGGAAGTGAATGAGACCGACGGAGAACACAAACACATCCCCCTTGTACAGGACTCTAGTGAAGAGGGTGCTGTTCAAATGGTTGGTGGTGACAAATCCTATGAGGAGTGTGCCCTCGATGACGACTCTGACCTTGGTACCCCGAGGGTGAGTGTGGGGAAGGTCTAGGCATTTGGAGCAAAGTAGATGCGAGCCATGGATATGCCTAGAGTATTGTGTCCGGCAAATTAGTCAATGAGTTAATTTGAGTTGGACCATTTTTTATCTAACCCAAGTCTGATTTGCCCCACCCCACCTATTTGACAAGTCTATAAAAAACAATATTTTTTTAATTTTTTAAAATAAAGTTTTGTTATTCTATCTTCTAGTTGGTTTTGTATGATCAGAGAAAAGATGACAGATTAATTGAGCCATATATAACTTATGATATCATTAGTAGTTTCCACAAGAGATTGTAAAAAATAAGTCAATAATTCATCTCAATGGTCATTGGGCAATAACATATCATCTACTGAGGAACTCTCCATCCCAACCCCACCCACCCTCCTCTCCTTGTTTCGAGGAAAGTTCAAAATAAGTGGAGACCAAGACTCACTATAACAAAATTGATGTCCCCTACCACATATCATACAGAGCAGGTGTTCGGTGGAGAACAGAGTTCACCTCAGCCAGAGAACTTTCCATACTTCACAAGCAGAGAAGGACAATTATCTCATGAAATTTCAATATCTAAAACGGTTCGGATGTGAAGCTCACAGGAGAAGTACAAGTTAAAAAGTCACTATCATCCAGACAGACATCTTCAACAACTCTCCCATTTTTTCATGTCACATTAAATTATTGCTGACTCCAGGCCATAGCAGAGCTGACCGCAATAGTGGTCTCTGCTTATTTGCTATTTCTTCGTCTGAATCATCCCAATCTTAGCATACAAGGTTTTTCTTGTTCATCCCCTCGAGTCCTGATTTTACTTTATCAAAAACTTCAAAGTTAAAAACGGAAACGAAATTTGGTAATCTGGGGAGGATTAACCTAGCTCTTTGGTATTTCCTCAGCGTTAGTCACATCCTTCTCTTCTGGCAATAAAATATTTTAGATTCACTCCATGTGTTCAATTTCTTTCTGTTGTGGGTCTAACTGTTTGATGGTCTCTGCTTATTTGCTATTTCTTCGTCTGAATCATCCCAATCTTGCATACAAGGTTTTTCTTGTTCATCCCCTAGAGTCCTGATTTTACTTTATCAAAAACTTCAAAGTTAAAAACGGAAACGAAATTTGGTAATCTGGGGAGGATTAACCTAGCTCTTTGGTATTTCCTCAGCGTTAGTCACATCCTTCTCTTCTGGCAATAAAATATTTTAGATTCACTCCATGTGTTCAATTTCTTTCTGTTGTGGGTCTAACTGTTTGATATGATAGAATGAGTCTAAACAATATCTTCTTCCTTACGACAATGTTGAGCACACGAAACATTATTAGATTTTTGTCGAGTAAGTGAGATGGCAGTTTGAATTCCAATAAAGAAAATCGATTAGCTGCACCATTGTTCTGTATCTGAAGTGTGTTGGCAAAAGCAACACTATATGAGAGAAGCTATTAAGATAAGCATATTAACATGATCAATTTTGTTTCCAGTGCAGTGCTTGCAAATGAGAAATTTTGCAAGGACCCTAAGAAAGCCACAGCAGATGATTTGTTCTTCATAGGGTTCAGAATTCCAGGGAACACCTCAAACCCACTCGGATCGAAATTTATGCCCGCTTTGTTGACCAGTAGACTAGTCAAAATGGGTTCAGACCTAAGTGTTAAATGTGTTTACAACTTACTTAGACTCAACCCACCTCTATAACTCTCTCTTCACTCCCTCTTGATCTTGCGCTCGCTCATTCCTTGTTTTCATCTTAGTTTGAGTATGAATTTTGCTTAAATTGGGTTAAACATGAAAGTGTTCTAATAATATAGATCGGGTCGTGTATGTGTTGAGTATGGATGGGATCGGGTATGAGACACTAAATTTGTATTGCATGAAAATGGGTCAAATTTTTTTTGACAAATAATAGAAGGTTAGGAACCCTTGCTTTGGCAAAGTGTTGCTAGCCTTCCGCCATCCAAGAAAGCACTAGTAGGCCTTCGTTGTGTGGTGTCTAGGACTCAGCCAGCCTCGCTGAGGACTGGCTAGGGCCCTTGAGCCTTTTTTCTACAATTTGAGGGTTCATGATCCCTAACCTTGCTGTGAGGGTTGTGTTGAAAGCCGCCCTTGCCTTTGTTAGGGCTAACCTGGCGATGATTGACCCTTACAACTGGAAATACTGTGAGGCTGTGACCCTTCTAAAGCATGGCCTAGGCCTAGCAAGGCCTCAAAGAGTGCCAGGTGGACCCTACCCTCCACAACATAAAGAAATGAACAGCAACCTTCGAGAAACGGTGCAACGACCTGGGACTATATCCATGTAGGAGAAGTCTTGAAAAGGAACATGCGAGTGATGGCTCTTATCACGACCATTCATGTACTAGTGAAGGTGATTTGACGTGATTTAGGGGCGAAAAACCGGGCCAAGTCATCGAGAGGACCCTAACGATGTTTGTCTTAAACAATTGCTATCTGACACCTTTTCAAAGCTCAACTAGTTTGAGTTAGTACTGATACTATATTGGCTCTGCAAATGTTGTTGAAAGGGTCAATCTCCATGTCTTAGGAAGATATGCTTTCACATTCCTGAAAGAAATAGTCCGTGCTTGCTGATTTTCATCCTTGTTAAATTAGAAATTTGATCCACTCTGTTATTTGGAGGAAACTACAAAGACTATTCTGAGCATATGCTTGCTTGCAATGCACTTCATATGTTGGACTAAAAATGTGTCTTATCCAGGACTAAATCATTTCTTCAAGTTGTTTCACATGGCTAGGCACTGTTAAGAAGGTTATCTAATATTCTGTTGAGTGGATTTCTAGATGGTCTCACAGTTTATGGAATGGACTTGTAGATAAGGTCGGACCATTCAATTTTTGTTTTGTGCTTCACCTGCCTCCATCTAATGGAAGTCACAACAGCCAGACCTTGGAAGTTTGTAAATTTTTGCTTACTTTTCCTGCGTACAACACGTCAGGCGGTCGTCTTGATGAAGTAAATTGGATTACTTGAAGCTTTTTGAAAGGGAAATTTGCAGGAACTTCATCACTTTGCCTGGCGTATGCATTACATTACGATTCAATTATGTACTTTTTTTATGTTTTTTATACAGTGCAAGGATGTAAAAAGTGCAGAAGCCAACCAATCTTGGTTCTGTTTTTTAGTTCCAAAACGAATATGTACAGGGGACAATGACTGAAAAAGAAATAAAACTACGGAAAAAAAGAAAGTTATTTCTCGACTTCTTCTAACGAGGTCTTGGTTATAGGAATTGCAGAAGAAGGAGCAGAGCTGTTATAAGACAGTTTATACTTCTTAATATAACGTGGAAAAATGGGAGAGTTGTTGAAGATGTGCAGATGATTGTGAATTTTTAATTTGCATCTCTGCTGCGAGCTTCACATCCAAACCGTTTTCAATACAAAAAGTTTATTAGATAATTGTCGTCTTCTTGCGAAGAATGGAAAGTTCTATGGCTTAAGTGCTCTCCATTCTTTTCCGAACACCTGATCCATATAATATTGTGAGGTACTTCAATTTGGTCATAGTGAGTCTATGTCTCCCACTTCCTTTTATTTTTTAAATTTCCATATTCTTCTTTTAATCAACTCCTTTATCTAGAGTTATTTTCGGAGTATTCTTGGCCTATGGCACAGTTTCTTAGTGAATGGTTTTCCAAATCGGGCTTTTGGTTGAAACTAGTCATGGTTTTGAAAATGGTCTGAAATTCAGCATGGAGTGAAACACGTGAATCGGAAGAGCTCCCACCAAATTGCAATAGGACAGATTTCCCAGATATGCAGATGTTGAACTCTGAAAATACCGCATGTTTTCTACAAAATGACGATACATCCTGGTTATTAGGAAACAAGTCGGCATCTAGGCAGCACGAAGCATGGATCTTGATGACAAGTGGTGTGTGGACTGGGACTTCCTTTCCCTTGCTTCCACAAAAATGGAGGATGAAAAAGTTGACACCAATGGAATTTTTATGGATCCTAATAAAGGTATGTCGAATCTCTAGGCGAGTTCAAGCCCCGTAATGCAATGTGTCCAATAATCTTATGTGCTCTATAAGATGACAACAACATTTCAATGAACATTTCGAGGCTGATCTGAGTTCCCAAGTTGTCGCAATTATTTTCACTGAATTCATAGATGTCTGATCAAAATCTATTTTTTATTTCAGATATGAGTTTTGTGACATCCTGAAAAATTAGTCCATTTGGGATTTATAAAATACCTGATTTTATGAATGTACTCGTAGTCAGTTCTCGCCCGGAACTGATCATTCCTTATATGCTAACCATTAGGGAAAGGCTAATAGGGGAATTAAATTCGCCCAACTAAAGAAAATTCGATCGTGAATTGATTTTCGACCATGAAATCGCTGAAGTGATATTTTGAGCCATTGTTAGCCGATTTAAGGATAGTCAGGGGTCAGTTCGCCACTGTCATAATAGTGGATCGCGGGTGATTCCGCTGGACCACGAAATGACTTGACGAATGATCGTGAATCTACACCAAACGATCGTACCCCTCGGAGCTAGTGATTGATTTTTGCGATTTTAATGACAATCGAGGTCGTCACGTACCGAACGAACTTGCAGGTGACTCAATTTATTGTCAGTCACGAGTCGAGTATGCGAATTTCCCCAACAAGGCGCCCGTTAGTTTGAGAAACGCTCGAGTTGCGTTTAATAAAATTTAATTATTGAATTTAGCCTAAATTGGACATCGGAAAATTAGGAAGTCACGACGGAACGTTAGGACGACGTCGCGGAAGACACGTGCGATTTTTGGGTGAGCCCGAAACCTTCAGAAAAATTCAAATTGGGCAAGAAATTGAGAAAGTGACCAAAATACCCTTGGGAATTAATAAAGGGTATGTTTTAAGAGGGAGGGGCATTTTGGTAATTTTGCCCCAAAAATTTGATTGGACAATTTTATCCTTGGATTTTTTAGAAATTACAAGAATACCCTAGGATATTTTTGGGCAAGATTCAATCTCGGCCGTCGGTTTCAAGATAAGATCAAATCTGGGCCGTCGAATAAAAAAGATTAGAGAAATGGTAGTTTGGTAATTTGCCACTTTGGTCCAAATTTTACTATCTAAGTCAAAATCTCCCTTTTCTGTCCTCATTCTTCTCTCTCCCTTCACGGCAGCCCCCTCCCCCTCACCGAACCAGCTCCCTCCTTCGGCTGCCTCTCCCCTCGCCGATCTCCGTCGTTCGTATGCCCGCCGGATCGTCGCCGCTTGTCACCACCGACGCAAGCCGCCGTTAGATATTGATTTTGCCGTCGCTTTCGCTCTAACCGTGATAGTTTAGAGCTTGGTAAGTCGCAATCTAACCCTTGTCTAGGACGTCGGGTATTTTCGGACTCGTTTGGGTGCGGTTTAGGGGATTTAGAGATTGATTAAGGTATTGAGCATGATTGTTGGTGGTTGATCATGGCTGTTAGTGGATGATCGTGACTGTTAGTGGCTGTTGCGGGTTGGATTAGACGTCTGGGAATGAGTTTTGGCGGATGAAATTCGATAGAAATCGATTTGGGTGTGAATCCGTGAAGTTCGGTGTGAATCGCGGATTCGCGGTTACTGTACCCATCTAGTTTGCTATTTTTGTAGAGAATTTTGTGGGCCGAATTTGAGGAAGTTTTATTCATGAAAGTTGCTCCAACATCTTGAGGTATAACATACTTTAATTTGAAAATTTTTGGAGATCATTTGAGACCATTCGGAAGTCCATCTTTGGACCGAAATAAAACTGCCCGATTTACTGTTCACTCGACCTTTTGGACTGTTCGAATTTTTATAAAATTTTCCAGGCCTATTTTCAAAATACTTCCTTCACGAAAATTGTTGGGGACATTTGTCGCTATAACATATAAAAATTCCAAGGCTTTTCAAGGTGATTTGGGTATTGAAGGAAATGTATTTTGAGGACAAAACAGTCTGTTAGAGTGAGTTGATTTTCGTCTGACTTCAAGTGACCAAAAGAGGTATTTCCAGTTGGAACTGGGTGTCAAGTTCTTCACGGAAAATGTTTAGCAAGATGTTTTATGCAACGTATCCAAATTTCAGAATTTGTAGAGTTCGTTTACTATTTATTTGAAGGGGATTTCGGTCACTATGTAAATTGCCCAAATTTTACCCCGATTCTTTGGATGTTTATTTTTATGAGCGGAATGATGGGGGTGTCGGGGTTGAATAGTTGCTGCCTCATGACCAGAATTTAGGCTTGAATGTGTGTTACATGAGTTGATTGGAGGATGAAATGAGGATATTTCAAGGCTGGAGTGAGACTGAATTGAGTGTCGGATGTTGTGGGATGGAATTGGCGAGCTTAGGGCTCAATGTAAGGACAAATGGTGTCGGTTTGATGTGTGGTAGTATGGCTGGATTGTGGTGTTTAATATGCTTGGAAATGTCGAAATTATGCCTATGAACGTGGCTATGTTTGTGGGCCCATGAGCGGCCTTGTGTGTTTATTGAACCGTGATTTGATGGATTGAAATGTACTTGATTATGTGCACGCGTGGGCCAGATTGAATTAATTGTTGAAATTGGCCATGTCGAATGCTGAGTGGGCATGTTTTACGTGTTAATTGATGCGTGCACGGACCACATGTGATGGGCCAGTTGGGTGTGGTATATGCGTGTCGAGCATGCACTTGAGTAAGAAAGTGATTGTGTGTGTGTGGCATGGCATGAGAGATTGTGGAAATTGTGCTGTCCTGAGACGTGTTACACGGGACGATGCCCGGTATTACCGGAAGACTGCCAGCCTGAGGCGTGTACTTAAACGTGGGTTGCGCAGTAGGTGGTAGGTGTTGAGCCTGAGGCATGTACGTTTACGCAGGCAAGATACATGGCCTGAGGCATGTACGTTTATGTGGGTCTGAAGTGTTGTGATAAGTGGTCACAGTGTACCTGAGACGTGTACGTTTACGCGGGTCACTGGCGAGTGATGTGGGAAGTGGTAAGTGGTCGCAGTGTACCTGAGGCGTGTAAGTTTACGCGGGTCACTGGCGAGTGATGTGGGAAGTGATGAGCGGTCGCAGTTTACCTGAGGCGTGCACGTTTACGTGGGTCACTGGTAAGTGATGTGGAAAAGAGAAAATGAGAATGGAATAAACGTGTGGAATGAGATTTGTACATGCGTGTGATTGCATATTACGTGATTGATGACTAACGCGCAGGTCGAACGCATGATAGGTCCGGATAAGAAAAATTGATGTGCCTGCTATGTGGTGATTCGATGTGCGTGAATGTGTGTGTTTATGTGATTGTCTGGAGATATGTGATAGCCTAGGTAGGGTTTAGGTTGCAACTTATTGAGAAATGTCTCATGGTTGTATAAACCAAACCATTTCAGATAACCCGCCTGAATAAGGAATCAGTCGCCACCGCCGTCGCCAGAACGTTTTGGTACAGTCATGTACACCGAGGATAATTTCGTGGAGTACACTCTGAATGGACGCCGTGCTGAGGACGCAAGGACTAGTGATGAGGCAATGAGCTAGTGTTCGTGTGGTACCGTTTTTGATAGATAGGGTATTTGCCTCTTTTTGATGTGTGATGTTAAGGTAATCGTAGTGGGTGTACATATACAATTTATGGACTCAAGAACGGCAGAAGGGAGTAAGTATGTTCATATATGGATGATGTAAATATATGTGGTAATGAAATGTTTTAAGTATTGTGGCAGTTGGGCGTGCTTAGTTATTCTGGTGTTCTCCAACTTATTTGTCTGGGTTTTATTAATTGTTTCTGCCGTGATTGACTCTGATGAGACCGTTGAGTCGGCGAAGTATTCCTGGGATGTCGCACCGTTCGACTCAAGGAAGTGAGGTGTGGAAAGTATTAGATTTGAGTCGGGGCATGACAAGTTTGCTTAGCATTTGGCTCCTCTCGAATGAGAGATATTCCATAAAACAAGGAGGGAGGGAGAGACGGAGAATGAGAGGGAGAGGGGCTGTGGCGGTGGTGACGGAGTTTCGTAGTCAACGATCTTTATTGCTTAATAATTTATAAACAAGGTACATAGGTTCCGTGTAAACCTTGAGATAAATTATTGATTTATTCTTGGCAATCTCTCATGGAGAGTTGCAATGATCTCATACGCTATATGGCTTACATGCTCTGTGGGCATTTTTCTGGTCATCTGCTCCATTTAGTTGTTGTCGTACCAAAACTTTGCCTGGAGGTCGTCGACAACTTTCTTGTCCACTTGGAAGGCCTTGTTGAGAACATCAGCAGAAATGGGTGGCTTCGCTCCGAAGACGGAGTTAGCTATGATAATGACTCCTGGGTTTTGGCTGCTCAAACCAGCAAAGGCCAGTGCAGGGGTCTCTCCAGTATTCAACTGGAAGTGAATGAGTCCAATTGGGAAAACAAACACGTCGCCTTTGTACAAGACTTTGGTAAAAAGAGTGTTGTTCAATTGGTTGGATGCGACGAAGCCGACAAGGAGTGTGCCCTCGACGACGACCAGAACCTCAGTGCCACGGGGATGAATGTGGGGAGGGTTTAGACCGCCAGGAGCGAAGTCAATGCGAGCCATGGATATGCCCAAAGTATTGAGCCCTGGAAACTCGAGGACTGTAGCAGGTGTGACGAAGGATCCAAGTGGGTTTGCCGTATTCCCAGGGTTTCTGAACATCATAAAGACAAAGTCATCTGCAGTGGCTTGCTTAGGGTCCTTGCAAAACTTCCCGTTCACAAAAACTGCATAAGAAAAGAGAACTCATCTTAATATGCATCACTCAATATGCGATGACTATTAGACTAGTTATGATACGTAACAATGTTGTCATGCTACCAAAACAAAACCTTTTTGCGCGTTCAGTGTATAGCATCAATAACCAGAAGAAAACAGAATGTCAATAACACTAGAATAGAGGTTCAACCTGCAGACTTCGGGTCGTCGATGGCCACACATATGTCCTGAAGAGGACTTGGGTCATAAGCAAAGGTAGTTGCAGTCGCCAAAGCCAAAATGAGAAGGCTTATGGGAAGGGACTTCATTGCGGGCGGAAGGTAGGGCTTTGATCTCAGGTTCTATTTCCTAGCTCAGAGTATTATTGCTCGAGGGTGGAGTGAGGTGCCTTGCATCCTAAGATGGTCTCTTTCTATAGATGACAGTGCTTGACCAGGTATACAATTTACTCGACCAGTTTTCCTGCGGATTACCATGTTGTCAAAGGTTTGATCTTTATTTCCCCTTCTTAATTCAAAAGAATGAACTTTTCTATAACCACTACCATCACGTGGCAGTCAGTTTGATTTTCTCATCTCCTGCTTAAACAACGGATATTATCAGTTATGGAAGTGCTCGTTCATGACTATTACAACCTTGCATCATTCCTCCTTCACCGCTTCAGCTCTCCAGCATCAATTTGGAGCAGCGTGATCAAACAAGGACTGCTCTCTGAACATAGTTTCATGCGTCAGAAGTGGATTGAATTGACCCTCTCTGGAGCAGAAAAAGCTCTTTTCACACTTATCTTCACCGTGATAATTTAGAGGTTGCCGATATTCCCTTTCAGTAATAGTTTGGGGATTTCATCTGATTTAACATGCCAAACGCTGAACTTAGTAACAATGCACATGGCAGTGATTCGCTCTACCGTTGCACAAAACATTATACGTTTAAGTACCTTCGATAAAAAAAAAAGTACCTTTGGATACACAATGCGAGCTCATAATGTGAGATTTTGTAGGACCACTGCCAACTGTTCTGAAAGCTTAGGTTAATAGATGAAGGTGTGATTTATTAATTAAATATTCTAACATTCTCCCTCACGCTTAGTCGAGTCTTTTTCCCTAGTACTAGACGTGGAAATATTTAATTAGAAAAGCAAATGGGACCTGAAAAGATTCAAACTCAGATCTCCAGCTCTGATACCATATGAGATTTTGTGGGATTACTGCTAATTGTTCTAAAGTGTTGACACCTAAATTTCGGAGACCCAAGTAGTTATTCATTGCATAAAAATTAGGGATCGATCTCGGTCCCTAGAAAAAAAAATATTTAGTTAAATTGCATATAGGTATTAGGAGCATTTCATTAATAGTTAACTAGGCCCATATAGTTTGCACATTTATCGGACATACGGCAGATGGACTCGAACGAATGGTTTTGAGCTTAATTCAATCAAGCCCATGACCAAAAGTCACATGTTTTACACGTGTGATCTTCGGTTGCAAGAGATCTTCTCTATATATTTTTTCTGCCACTTGGAGGAGGGCAATATATCGGCAAATTTTGTTTCTTGGTATCTTTGTGCAAAGAAAGAATATATGAAGGATACAAGAAGAGGAAAACGGAATCGGTCAACGTGGGGATATATATTTGGAATTACGTTCTGACATCATGGGCACAAGCAAATAGGGAAGAAGCCAAACGTGATATATTTTGAATATTCTTGAGTGGGTCTCTTTCTAAAAAAACCTAGACACTCTTGCATATAAAGGAGGGGAGCTTTCATAATTTCTGAAATCAGATTTTTAGAGAGAAAGATTGTTCTCGGTTCTTTCCGCTGGAGGCTCAACTGGCGAGAGTCAAAGGGGAGAACAAGAGCTCTCCACGTTCTGGACGTCTTCGGGGGAGAGGAGAAAAGCCAAGGAAAAAGCAAAAGAAAGGGCCAAAAGAAGAAGAGAGAAAGAAGACTCGGTCAAAGAGGGGGGCTTTTCGGGAGGCCATTAAAAGAAAGACAAAGAAGAAAATCGTGAGAGAGGAGGCTATACGTCCAGGGGAGGATTCCAGAATTCGGAGGACGAGAGTTTTTCGGAAAGAGCACGAGAGACACGTAAGCAAGAGTAAAAGAGAGAGAGTCGCTCGCGCATGTGGCCGCCCCATCGTCGTGCCATCTCGCGACCGCACCACTTTCATCACTACGCTGCTCGCTCGTGTTGCTCCTACCGTCGCCCCATCGACGTTGCTGATCTGATTTGCAACGATCCGCTCTCCGTCTCGTGAAAGTTCTGTCCAACAACAACACTGCTGCGTTCCTATTCGTGTTGCGTTCCTGCTCGTGCTGCCACCTGCTACTCGCCATGGACGCCACCTGCTGAACTGGTGTTTGCATCAGCCTACGACAAGTTATCCTCAACCCCAAAACTTCCACTTTGCCAATATCCTTGTGGATGCCCATGCTATTGTCAACGTAAAAGCTCTCTCATCACCGAGCACTTACAAACGCAAGTCCTGCCAAGAGCTATCATTACGTGAAGCATCGTGATCCACCAGTCCACCACCGCGAGGAGCCCCGTCAACCATTCATCTTCGGGTATTGCCGCTCGTTGCCGCTGTCGTCAACCCGCGCAAGCTCGGTCAGTACCGCCGTTGCTGTCTCGCGGGGAGTCGCTGCCCGCCGCCACCGCCACCGGTTCTCCCATCGCCGCTCATCCCACCGTTCATCCGATCCGCAATTTCGACCTGAATTCAAATTTGGAAGTTATCCGCGAAATTAGGTAAGATTATCCGAATATTTCGTTTAAATATTTAATTTCCTAGTTTTCGGGTGTTTGAATATTTCATGAGTATTTTGGTGATTGATTAGGTACCTTAAGATAATATTTGCGATATCCGTAATATTCGAAAACACCCAAAATTAGGAATTATTCCTAATTTGGCAACGTATCTGGACGACTATCCGACCTTATCCCTAAGGTACGATACGCGGTGATACGGAAAATCGTTATCTTATCTATAATCACTTAGATACGATAATAGATTTTATTTGCTTTCCAAATTCGAACAATCAACTTTACCGTCGATATCTATAACCCTATAGATATGACTGTTAGTTTGATTTCTTTACCTTATCTGAGTTTAAAAAAATCTTGCGGATTGCGTCGACTGGTTTGGATCGTGGTGATTATTTATCTACTTGATTTATTTCCTTTAAAAAGAAAATTCCAAAAAAAGATTAGTTAGGATTTGAATTGATTTTATTAGAAGATAATGATGCATGTTTAGGATAGGTTTAGAATAACTTTCTTTGAATAAGTCCATAGGATGACTTTTTTTTTAATTTAAATTAGGAATTAGAGTAATTTATTTCCTAGTTTAATTTAGATATTATCCTAATCTCTATGGTTCATTTTAGGGTAATTTTTTTTTAATTTCGAATTTTCATAAAAATACCAAAAAGAAGTCACTTTAGAATAGATTAAATTATCTTTTTTTTAGAATAGATTGCATGTTAATTTAGGCATTTTTTTTAATTCCGAATTTCATTTGAAAATACCAAAAATAAATCATTTGTCCGTCATTAGAATTAGGTTACGTCGTCGCATGACATATAATTTGCATGTTAAGCTGCATTAATCGCATGTTAATTTTTGCATGTCATTACATATAGGTTAGCTTTCATTTAAATAAGTGAAAATCTAAAAAAAAACATTGAGTGAACTGCTTGTTAACTAGAAATCGTATTAAGATTGTTGATATGATTTTCTAGCTAACCATGCAGATGCTTACGTTGCTTCGAGGTAAGTAATTCTCCCAATTTTGTAATTTATTTAATGTTTTGATTATTGGGTGTTACTTTGGTGGTTTGCGCACCCGCATGAACACCTAACATGTTAGTGATTAGGCTATAAAATGGATCCAGACTACATGCAAAACATTTTTTTTGAAAAGAAAAGGTACCGAAAGGGCGTTAGACTAGTTCTAGCGTAATCAAGTCCCCGAACTTAGAATCTCTGGTTCGTAGGAATAAAACATATCTCCCTATGTTTTATTTAGGTTTCTAATCGACCTACCATAAATAGATTAGTGGCGACTCCAAGCATGAAAATATTTGCACGTTAAGAACTTAAATCCTAAGTTGCGAATTGGTAGGGCTTGGGAGGGCCCGAATTAAGCTTAGTCTTAATAATCCATTAGCCTGAGAGAAAATTTTAGGTCGCGACATAAAGCTAATAGATGAATGCGTAATTTATTATTTAAATATTTTAACACATAACTCATGTTAACTGATGCTCATGTGCCAACTTTGTCTCTTTTGTCCGCAAATGGTTAATGGTAGGTTAGAAATAAGAAGTTGTTGTCCAAAGCTGCGAGTGCTCTACAACCTAATGAGTAGAAGGGTTTTACAAAAGTTAGAACTTGTAAGCAAAAGTGCTTGCATGTAGGAAGGTTGGCTTCCACTTCAGCGATTTCCAGTCAAAATTGATTGGATGAATTTAATTGGCAAAACATCAAAAAATTTATGACTTAATTGAAAAAATTGAAATGTTTAGGACTAAATTAACAAAAGTGTAATAAATTTAGGACTTTTGGACAATTTTCCTGTTATATGGCCCAATTACTCTATCATCTTTTCTCTGATCTTACATGTAACAGTCTAAATTTTCGATTCTTTTCCCAGGATTTATAAAATGAATATTTTGGTCAATGCACTTATAGTGAGATCTCACTGAGAACCGTGCATTCTCGGGATGCTAACCTTAAGGATAAGGCTAACATAGGATTGAGTTCGCATAACCAAAGAACTCGATCTTGGTTCGATCTTCGACCATAACGATTGATGAGGGAATGTTTTGAGCCAACAGAGACCGGTCTATTTGATTAATCGTGTCCAAAGGGAACTAGTGGCAGACCCTCGCAATTATATGACAATCGAGGTCGACTTGGTTTGAGCAAACTTAAACGTGATTTGACTTAGTGTCGGTCACGGGTCGAGAGCGCGTAATCCTAACGAGCCACCCGTTAGCCAGAGATAAGCTAAAGTCGCGATTGTTCGATCTTAGTCATTTTCTTGGAATTCGAGCCCGAGAATCGAGAATTTTAAAAGGGACAATTTCGAGCGGCCGATGACGTTTTTGGCTTGGCCAACCTTGGGGCCGCCCATTTCTGCAAAAAAATGGATTTCGGTCTGGGGCCGAAAAAATGACCGTTTTGCCCCTAGGATCGCGACGAATTTTGAGGGCCAGATTAAGTTGGGGGACTCATAATTATCCAGTGTGGCTGAAAATAAGAGGACAAGAATGCCCCTCTCCCTTTTTGAGTAATTACCCTTTTGCCCCTGGACTTGTTGGACAAGATTAAGTGCGGGCCGTCGGATGTGGATGAGATTTAATCTTGGCTGTTGGATCGGAGGGGTAATTAGAGGGGTGTTTTGGTATTTTTCGAGGTACAATTATTGGGGGTAGATTTATTTATTCTTTTTTTCTCTCTCTCTGTGACATTCTGAAATTCCACCAATTGGAATTTATTGAATAATTGAGTTTTATGAGATGCGCTCGCAGTAAATTCTCGCTCGGAACTGATCATTCATGGGAATGCTAACCATTAGGGAAAGGCTAATAGGGGAATTAAATTCGCGCGACTAAAGAAAATTCGATCGTGAATGGATTTCGACCATTAAATCGCGGAAGTGATATTTTGAGTCACTGTTGGTCGATCCAAGGATAGTTAGGGGTCAGTTCGCCACTGTCCTAGTAGTGGATCGCGAGTGATTCCGTTGGACCACGAAACGACTTGATGAATGATTCCGAAATTATACCGAACGATCGTACCCTTTGGATTAAGTGATTGATCTTCGCAATTTTAATGACAACTGAGGTCGTCACGCACCGAACGGACTTGCACGTGACTCGATTCAGTATCAGTCATGAGTCGATTCTGCGAATTTCCCTAGCAAGCCGCCCGTTAGCTCGAGAACGCTCGAGTTGCATTTAATAGAATTTAATTATGGAATTTTTTCCCAAATTGGACATCGAAAATTTAGGAAGTCACGCCGGAACGTTAGGACGACGTTGCAAGTGACACGTGTCAATTTTTGGTGTGCTTAAATCCTTCGGAAAAATTCAATTTGGGCAAGAAACTGAGAGAGTGACCAAAATACCCCTAGGATTTATTAAAGGGCAAGCTTTAAGGGTAAAGGGCATTTTGGTATTTTTTGCTCTAAAGTTTTGATTGGACAATTTTACCCTTGGCTTTTTGGGAAATTACAAGTATGCCCTTGGATATTTTTGTGCAAGAATCGATCTCGGTCGTCGGATCAAGATAAGATCGAATCGGGACCGTTGGATTAAAATTGCGAGGAAAGGGTAATTTGGTCATTTCCACCTTTGGTCCAAGAAGCACTATTTGAGTCAAGACCAAGCTCTCTCTCTCTCTCTCTCTCTCTTTTCTCTCCCCCTCTCTTCCCGTGAAACCCCTCCCCCCACCGTAGACTCTCTTTCTCTCTTTCTCTTTACCAATCGCCGCATAAGCCGCGTCGTCACCGCCCAAGCCGATCGCCGCCACCCGGGAGCCGTACACCGTCGCTGCCGTCCCCGATTAAGTGCCGCCGCTCTCCGTTCTAGCCGCGATAGTCTAGAACGCAGGTAAGTCGCAATCTAAACCCAATTTAGGATTTCGGGTATCGACAGGCGATTTTGGGCAAAACCGGGAATAGATTAGGTGCGGAATGGCGTGATTTAGAGGTGGGATTAGGTGGCGGGCCTTAGAATTGGAACCAGAAAATTTTTATTGGAAAATTCAGAATAATAGGGGCTGCGAATTACTGTTCACGAGCTGTGAATTACTGTTCATGGGGCTGTGATGGGCCAATCGGGTCGTAAGTTGGATTTTTAGAACCGAGAATTTATGGCGAGAAAGTCTCGTGAAGGACCCGAATCGATTTGAGACCATTTGGTTAGAGAAAAATAGCAATTTCCGTGTTTTTGTGTGTTGAAATTATAATTGAGTTGGGATGGTGAAATTTACAAAATGTGGGTGCGAAATATTGGGGTTTATGATTGGAAATGTTTGGCGGGCCTTGAGGATTATTTTTGGAATTTTTGGAGAACAATTTGAGGTGAATTATAAGCTGTGAATTACTGTTCACGAGCTGCGAATTACTGTTCACGGGGCTGTAATGATTTGTTCGGGACGCAAGTTGGATTTTTAGAACCATTATTTAATGGCAAGAAAGTGTCGTGAAGGATCGGAATTAATCCGACGCCATTTAGTTGGAGAAAATTGGCAATTTACGTGTTTTGGGCATGTTTGAATTATTCTGGATGGGGTTGATTTAGTTGAGTGTTTATTTGTGTGTTATATGAGGTAACTTGAGGATGAAATGAAGATGTTTCGAGGCTGGAGTGAGACTGAATAGAGTGTCGGATGTTGTGGGATGGAATTGGCGAGCTTAGGGCTCGATTTAAGGACAAGTGGTGTCGGTTTAGTGTCTGGTAGTATGGCTGGATTATGATGATTAATAGGCTTGGAAATGTCGAAATTATGCCTATGAATGTGGCTGTGTTTGTGGGCCCATGAGCGGCCTTGTGTGTTTATTGAACCATGATTTGATGGATTGAAATGTGTTTGATTATGTGCACGCGTGGGCCAGATTAAATTAATTGTTGAAATTGGCCATGTCAAATGCTGAGTGAGCATGTTTTACATGTTAATTAATGCGTGCACGGGCCGCGTGTGATGGGCTATTTGAGTGTGGCAAATGCTTGATGAGCATGTGCATGAGTAAGAAAGAAAAGTGGTGTGGCATGTGACTGTGGAAGTTATGTGAAGGTGTGTAAGTGCGAGAATGGGATCGAGCTGAGTATCATAAGCTCGAGCAGCGATCACGTAGGTCTGTTGCATTTGGCACAGGCTGAGGCTTGAAAAAGCAAGTATCAGAATCGGTCCGAGGCACGATCAGCTCAGGTGAGACCGGGATTGGATCGAGGCATCATAAGCTCGGGTTCCAATCATGTAGGAATGTCGCATTTGGCGCGGGCTGAGTTGGGATCGGGCCTGGGGCGTGTGATGCTCAGGTCGCGATTGGGGCCTGAGGCGTGAACGGGTACGCGGGCCGGATGTGGTGAATGATCACAATGTGCCCGAGGCATGTACTTTAACACAGGTCACTGGCGAGTGTTGTGGAAAATGAATGGTCGCAGTGTGCCTGAGGCGTGTACTTTAACGCGAGTCACTGGCGAGTGTTGTGAAAAATGAATGGTCGCAGTGTGCCTGACGCGTGTACTTCAATGCGGGTCACTGGCGAGTGTTGTGGAAAATGAATGGTCGCAGTGTGCCCGTGGCGTGTACTTTAACGCGGGTCACTGGCGAGTGTTGTGGAAAATGAATGGTCGCAGTGTGCCCGTGGCGTGTACTTCAACGCGGGTCACTGGCGAGTGTTGTGGAAAATGAATGATCGCAGTGTGCCCGAGGCGTGTACTTCAACGCGGGTCACTGGCGAGTGTTGTGAAAAATGAATGGTCGCAGTGTGCCTGACGCGTGTACTTCAACGCGGGTCACTGGCGAGTGCTGTGGAAAATGAATGGTCGCAGTGTGCCTGAGGCGTGTACTTCAACGCGGGTCACTGGCGAGTGTTGTGGAAAATGAATGGTCGGCACTGGCGAGTGTTGTGAAAAATGAATGGTCGCAGTGTGCCTGAGGCGTGTACTTCAACGCGGGTCACTGCCCAGTGTTGTGGAAAATGAATGGTCGCAGTGTGCCTGAGGCTTGTACTTCAACGCGGATCACTGGCAAGGAATATGAAAGGGGAATGAGGATGGAAGGAATAGTGGGATGAGAATGGTACATGCGCGTGTTTGTATATGATGTAATTGTGATTGAGTGCGGGTGTGCGCATGATTGAGCCTGACCATATTAATTGATGTGCCTGCTTGTGATTACTTGATGTACGCGAATGTGTGTGATTGCGTAATTGCCTGGAGGTACGTGATAGCCTAGGTAGGGTTTAGGTTGTAACTTATTGAGAAGTGTCTCATGGTTGTATAAATCAAACCATTTCAGATAACCCGCCTGAACAAGGAATCGGTCGCCACCGCTGCCGCCAGAACGTTTGGTACAGTCATGCACACCGAGGATAATTTTGTGAAGTACACTTTAAATGGACGCCGTGTCGAGGACGCAAGGACTAGTGAGGAGGCGATGAGTTAATGTTCGTGTAGTACCGTTTTTGATATATAGGGCGTCTACCTTTTTGGTGCATGGTTTTTAAGGTAATCGTAGTGAATGTACATATAAATTTTATGGACTCAAGGAATGGCGGACAGGTATAGGTGTACTTGCACATGGATGTTGTAAATTTATGTGGTAATGTAAGGTTTGTAATTGTTGGCGGTTGGGCATGCTAGTTTAATTCTGGTGTTCTCCAATTTATTTGTCTGGGTTTAATTATTTGTTTCCGCTACAATTGACTCTGATGTGAAACCGTTGAGTCGGCGACGTACTCCTGGGATGTCGCATCGTTCGACTCATGGAAGCGAGGTGTGGAAAGCATTAGTTTTGAGTCGGGGCGTGACACTCTCTCCCTCTCTTTCACTCTCACGTTCTCTCTCCTCACCCCCCCACCGATCGGCTTGCTCTCTCTCTCCCCTCTCCCCGTGCGTGAAGCCCTTGGCCGTCCACCAACTCGCCGCCGCCGGTCGCCGCCCAACCCAGCCACCCTATCACGCCCCGAACCCCATCGAGCTTGCGACTTCCCGCTCCTTGGTCGAATTTTTGCGACGTCCCAGGAACATTGCCAACCCAACCCGAACATCAAAAACACATGCGGAAGCGAATACAAAACCCCTGACTATAAAGACAACGATGGGGCAGACTACCAAAACAGTCAAATAATAACAACAACATTCATTTATATACAATGCTATTACACCAAGCATACAAACATCGCCTTACAAACATATTTAGCAAACTAGCATTTGAAACCACCGAAACAACAAAAGGATTAGATGGCTTGGTTAACTTAACTTTACTATTGATCGATCTATTCTGCGTAACCCTAAAATACCCTAGGGGAAAACTACTGGTTGCCCTCTCCCAATCTGCTCCTGAGGATCACTTGCAGTTCCACTGGGCACCATGGGCGGCTCTTCAAACTCCAAAAAGAGGAGGCGGACCTCCTGGGCTTAAGATTGGGGTTCTGAATGTGGTGGTTATACAACCATGAGACGAATCTCAATAAGTGCACAGCTCCAAACCCCACGTAGGCTCTCACGTACTGCCAGACAAAATATGCACGACACGCACAACAATTAACCATACTCACAAACACATGCGATCTTACCTGGAATCCATCATGCATCTCTGCTCGTCAGATAATAATACAACCAACATTCCACAGTAATGCATCACAATCGCGCGTATGCCTCGATTATAAGGCAAAACCCACTTAGGCACGTCTCATACCATGCCTAGCAAATTTTACCCCATAATCGAGCACTACGATAAGCGATACCAACCACACTCGCACACGAACTTATGCCATGCATTAATTCTCACACGCCAAACCAATTCCAGCTCATTCTCAACTTTCCACCACTACCGCGTCCGCGTAAAACGCATTAGGCCAACGGTCTTCTGACCTCATCAGGCATCGTCACCCCGTCGGGCCGGGCATCGTCACCTCGTCAGGGACGGCATCGTCCCGCGTAAACGAACACGCCTCAAGACGGAATCCTACACCTCAACTTTCCTTCTCTACCGCGCCCGCGTAAAACGCATTAGGCTAACGGTCTTCTGACCTCGTCAGGCATCGTTACCCCGTTGGACCGAGCATCATCACCTCGTCGGGGACGGCATCATCCTGCGTAAACGAACACGCCTCAGAGTATCACTTTTCCGACCATTCCAATCATCTCATACCATCATACCACACGTGCCACACGGTCACACATCACACACGGCCACACAATCTCACGCCACACGTGCCTTACGCCAACGCACATTACCATCACACAATCACGCCACACGGCCACACATACTTGGCTTGCGGTCACACACAATTTCTCGCTCATAAAAATGAACATCCATAGAATCAGGGTAAATTTGGGCAGTTTACACAGTGACCGAAATCCCATCAAAATAAATAGTAAACGAACTCTAAAAATTCTAAAATTTGGATATATCATAAAACACATCTCGATCAACATTTCTTATGAAGAATACGAAATCCGGTTCAATCTGCAACCATATTTTTTTGTCCCTCAAAATCAGACCAAAATCAGTTCGCTCTAACAGACTATTTTGTCCTCAAAATACATTTATTTCAACACACAAATCTCCTTGAAAAGATTTGAAATTTTTATATGTCATAGAAAAGAGAGTCATCAACAACTTTCATGAAGGAAGTTTATTGAAAATAGATCTAGAAAATTTTATAAAAATTTGTCAAGACAAGAAGGTCGGGATGAACAGTGTTCCGGGCGGTTTTGATACGGTCTGAGAATGGGTCTTCGTGCGACCCAAATGGTCTCCAAAAATTCCAAATTTAACATATGTTATACTTCAAGATGTGAGGAAAAACTTTTGTGAAGGACACCACCCCTGATTCGGCCTCCAAAAATCTCTAAAAAAATAGAAAACCGAGAGGGTACAGAAAACACAATTTCGAGATTCACCCAAACTTCAAGGATCCGAGTCCTTGTTGATACCCACCGAACTTCATCCCTCAAAATTCATTCCACAAGGTTCAAACTACCATACCACAACGATCACGACATTACACGGCAATTTCACGCAATAAATTGCCGAATCAAACTATCCAATCTACGCGCCGAACAGAAAATCAGAGCCCTTATCTCAGCCCCAAAACAGCTGCTTAAACTACCCAAACCAAGCCCTAAACATGTCTAACAATACCCAAGGTCCTAGGTAACGTTTGGGGAAGTCACTTACCCTAAAAAGGCGGGACAAACTAGCTAGATGGGTGGCTGAAACGGGTGGAACAGCAGTAGCAGCAACAGCGCCGGCGGTGATGGTGTCCGAACAGCTAAGGAGGAGAAGAACGCGGGAGAGAGAGAAGGGAATGGAGTTGTGGCCGGTGAAGGAGAGAGGAGGAGAGAGAGAGAGAGAGAGTCAAGAGCTGGTCAAAGGGTCTCTAGTGGGATCCTTGTGTTCAAAATCTAGCCCACTTGACCATCTTGCCCCTTGATCCAATGGTTGACACTAATTCTTATCCAATAATTAATGGGCATAAAGGTCCTTTAGCTCAATTATTGGGGCTGGCCATATTAATATAATTAAAACCTTAATTTAATCCCAAAAATTTGGCTCAAAATTCGGAATTCCAAAAATGGGCTAGGGGCAAAATGGTAATTTTTCAATTTCGGACCGAAATTTCAATTTTCGGCTATAACAACCTCAAATATATGTGGCCACTCAAAAATGGTGTCGGCCTCGCAAAATAGTCACTTACGCCCTCGAAAATCGGCATTGAAGTCTTGAGGGGCAAAATGGTCATTTTTTCCGTCCCATACCGAAATTCATTTTTTTGCAGAAATGGATGGCCCCAAGGTTGGCCAAGCCAAAAACTCTATCGGCCGCTCAAAATTGTCACTTTCAAAATTCTCGAATCCCGAGCCCGAATTCCAAGAAATGACTATAATCGAACAATCGTGACTTTAGTTTATCTCTTGCTAACGGGTGGCTCTCTGGGATTACGCGCTCTCGACCCGTAATCGACACTAAGTCAAATCACGTTTAAGTTTGCTTGAACCAAGGCGACCTCGATTATCATGTAATTGCGAGGTTTGTCGCTAGTTCCCTTTGGACATGATCAATCAAATAGATCGCTCTCTGTTGGCCTAAAACATTCGTTCATCAATCCTTATGATCGAAGGTCGAACCAAGGTCGAACTCTTTGGTCGTGCGAACTCAATCCCGTAATCTTGCCCCTAAGGTTAGCATCCCGTGAATGCACGGTTCCGGGTGAGACCTCACTATAGGTGCATTGGCCAAAATATTCATTTCATGAATCCAGGGAAAAAGATCGAAAATTCAGACTGTTATACACCCGCCACCGCTGCTTCTCCTTTCCAGCCACCGCCCGTCCGCCCGTCTCTCTCTTCCTCTGTTTTCCTGTTCCGATCAGCTCAGCCACCGCCGAGCCACCCTAGGCCGTCCTCCCCTGCCCTGTACGTGACCATCGCCACCTCCAATTACCCGTGAACCGCCCGCCAGCCGCCCGCCCAAGGCAGCTCAGCCGCTCGCCTGCCTAGCCGCCGGCGTCGCTGTTGCTGCTGCTGCTAGTCCGGCTGTTCCAGCGCCTATCCAGCCAAGTTGCCCTGTTTTTCTTAGGTAAGTGTCTCCCCCAAAAACTACCTAGGACTTCGGGTATCGTAGGACATGTTTAGGCTTGGTTCGGGTAGTTTAAGTGGCGGTTTTGGGGCTGAGATGAGGGCTGGGTGTTCGGTTGTTGTGGACTGAATTTCGGGATGAAAATACTAGGATTTGAAGGCTTAGATAGGGCTGTAATGTTGTCGATTGATCGTGGCTGAATTGTGCGATTAATTGGTAATATTATGGCTTGATTGGGCTAGATTGAATGGTTGTGTGATTTGCGATTGTTGGCTGGTTCGGGATTGTGTTTTGGGCTGATTGTGATTTGGCCGTATGCCTCATGTGTGTGGCCGTGAGGTGTGGTGGTGTGGTAGTGTGATTGTGCAACGAATTTGCGTGCCAAGCGTGTGTGGTCGTATGGTGTGTTCGTGCGACAAGAATGTGTAATTGTGAAATGTATGTGGGGTGTGAGAGTGTGTATGGCCGTGTGTACGTATGGTACGTGTGGTACGTGTGGAAGGTGTGGAACGAAGGTACAAGTGTGTAGGATTGGTTGGAAAAAGGTCCGTCCTGAGGCGTGTTCGTTTACGAGGGACGATGCCATCCCTGACGAGGTGACGATGCTCGGCCTGACGAGGTATCGATGCCTGACAAGGTTAGAAGACCGTTAGCCTGATGCATTTTATGTGGGCGCGGTAGAAGGCAAGTTGAGTGTAGGATTCCGTCTTGAGGCGTGTTCGTTTACGCGGGACGATGCCGTCCCTGACGAGGTATCGATGCCTGGCCCAACGGGGTGACGATGCCTGACGAGGTCAGAAGACCGTTGGCCTGATGCGTTTTACGCGGGCGCGGTAGTGGTAGGAAAGTTGAGAATGAGCGGAATTTGGCTTGGCGTGTGAGGATTGAGAAAGTAACGCATGGTGTGAGTTAGTGTGTGAGTGTACTTGTATCGCGTGATGTGATGCTTAATTATAGGGTAAAAGCTGTTAGGCACGGTATGGGACGTGCCCAAGTGGGTTTTATCTTATAATTGAGGTACGCGTGCGTTTGTGATTCATGGAAGTAGTATATTGGTTGTATTATGGTCTAACGTGCAGGTATGCGCATGACGGGTTCCAGGTAGGGTCGTGTGTGATTGTTAATATGGTGGATTATTGCGTGTTATGCGTGTTTTCGTCTGGCGGTACGTGAGTGCCTATGTGGGGTTTGGGGTTGTACAGTTATTGAGATTCATCTCATAATTGTATAATCCATCAGACCCCCAACCGTAAACCCGGGAAGTCCGCCTCCTCTTTTTGGAAGTCCGGGGAGCTGCCTTTGATGCTTAGTGGAGCTGTAGGTGAGTTTCCGGAGGCAAGATAGAGAATTAGGAGCAGAATGGAGAAGGGCGACCCTTAGGCTTTCTCTAAGGTATTTTAGGGGTTGCGTAGAATAGGTTGACCGATAGTGAGGTTAAGTTAACCTTACCCCATATCTTTTGTTAAGTCGGTGACTGTGGATGTCTAATTGTTAATTACGTTTGTTAATAAGATGTTTGTATATTTGGTGCACTGGCTGTATAAAAATGTTGTAGTTGTGTTTGATTGTTCTTATGAGCTACCCCATCGTCGTCTGTTTAGTTCGGGGTTGTTTTTATCCGCTTCTACATGTGGCTCTGATGTTTGGGTTAGGTCGGCGATGTTCCTGGGACGCCACAACAAATTCGGCCTGTGGTGGGGTGCTCGCGCTTCTTGGGGTACTGGACGTGACATCCCCATTTTGAATTGGTATCAGAGCAAGGCTTGCTTGATATCAATAAGGTCGAGACCTGGAGTGATAAGGAGCGACGACTTCAAGGTAGTCAGTTAGGGAGCCCTTCATTAAATGCATGTTATGTTGGTTATGCATGTTCTGTGAGTATGCGCCTGTGATTGCTGAGTAGTTTGTTATGGTTATAAAGTTGATTGAGACGAAGGTGCGGCAGGACTTGAGGTGAGTACGAGAATCTTGTTGGTTGTTTGGTGATGTTGGCTTGAGGTTATGTGATGGGTTTAATGATTGGGTATTGGGTGTCGAGTGTTGGTTAGTGAGTTTTGTGCCTAGGGATTCGAACTCGTATAGTTGGCCTAGGTCCCTAATTCCCGTCCGGACTTATAGCAGGTAGGAGAGTGGTAGGAAGCGGATACAATGAACAGTGGAGGAAGAGGTGTAGGAAGAGTCCCAAGGAGGGGTGCAGGAAGAGGAACAAGAGGTGGAGGTCGTGCTCGAGCTAGAGCTGTAGAGGATCTTGATATGGGTGCTAGAGCGATAGGAAATCCTGGAGTTGGTGTTGGAACTGCAGTGGACCCCAGAGCTGATGTTAGACCTGCGGAAGATCAGCGTATGGAAAGAGTCCTCAGAGTAATAGAGAGGATTAAGAATATGTTAGATAGGCAAGCTCAAGAGCGAGATAATGCGACTGCCTAAGCTGCTGAGTTTGCAGCTGCTGTAGTGAACGAGAATGCTGGCAACGGAAATGGGAATAGGCAGATGCATCAAATAGTAAAGCAGTTTTTGAAATTGAAACCACCCAAGTTTGAAGGAGTAAGGGACCTGGAAGCTGCTTCTAAATGGGTTGAGGAGTTGGAAAAAGCTTTCGATTTGTTGGGGTGTACAGAAGCAAAGAAAGTAACGCTGGCAGTGCACCGATTATAGGGTAATGCGAGTGATTGGTGAAAAGCCACGCAGGGTCGAGTGTTTCCAGCAGGTGTAGATAAGAATTGGACGGACTTTGTTCAGGCTTTTAATGAGAAGTATTTCTCGATAAGTGCCCGAGAAAGAAAGATGACAGCTTTTCTTAGGTTACAGCAGAACCAAATGACCGTGGATCAATATGAGGCAGAATTTGCCAAGCTGTGTAAGTTCACGCCGAGAATGGTAGAACATCTTGAGGATAAGGCGCGAAGGTTTTGGGATGGATTGAGGGCTGACATTTGTAGCCAAATGTTACTGGTGAATTTGAGGACCTATGAGGAATTGTATGAGAAGGCTCGGATTATTGAAGAGGATATGATAGATAGAGCCGCTGTGTCTGGATCACAATATACCTCAGTCGGGGACGATCGTCAGTAGGGGAAGAGGCTGATGATGGAAAATTGACATTTTGTCCCTCCGGCAAGAAGGAATATTGGGAAGTTGGCACATCCGTCTAATTCAGCCTGTAGACGATGTGGGAGATATCACGGGAGTGGTCCCTGCCCAGGTGTGACTGGGACATGCTTTGGATGCGGTGGAATGGGACATCACATAAGGAATTGTTCGAATATTCAGGTTCGACCACCCCCATCAGTGCAGACACCTCGGATTGGGAATCCGACTAGTGCAGCCCCGTCGGCTAGTTCGAATAGGCCGTTGGCACAAGGACGAATGTACGCCCTAACACAGAAGGGCTTGAGAATATGCCAGGCAAAAGTACATGTATGGTTTCTCTGTATAATTACGTGGCATTTGTTTTATTGATTTGGGGGCATCGCACTCACTTGTGTCTGCTTGACTTGTTAAATTGGCTGGATTGAATCGTTTTTTTTAGAAGTGCAAGTGTGTGTGGTTACCCCATTGAGGAATAAGATATGCGTGTTGATGGGATGCACAGGCTACGAAATCGTGATTAGTGGTGTAGGAAGCAGGAAAGATTTGGCTGTTTTGACTAGGTTTGATTTTGATATGATTGTGGGCATAAATTGGTTAGTTAAACAGAATGTGGTAATGGATTGTCTGTGGACCTGACGATTATTGAGACAGTCACTAAGTGATCGAGGATGGAATTTGGAAGTTTTGTGGATGACATGCGTGCCCGGTGATTTGGAGTTTAAGAAGAGATTTTAATCGGAAGTTCATATGAGCAGTTTGGTATTCACTCGGGTAGCATGAATATATACCAGAAATTTGGTAGTCTTGTTGGTGGAATGAAGTGGGAGAAAGGAGAAAAGAAACGTCATCACCCCTATTTGTTTGGATGGCTGAGTATAGTTGTAAATTTCGAGGACGAAATTTTTATTAGGGGGGAAGAATTGTAACAGTCTGAATTTTCGATTCTTTTCCCGGAATTTATGAAATGAATATTTTGGTCAATGCACTTATAGTGAGATCTCACCCAAAATCACGCATTCTCGGGATGCCAACCTTAGGGGTAAGGCCAGCATGGGATTGAGTTCGCACGACCAAAGAACTCGACCTTGGTTCGATCTTCAACCATAACGATCGACGAGAGAATGTTTTGAGCCAACAGAGATCGGTCTATTTGATTGATCGTGTCCAAAGAGAATAAATGACAGACCCTCGCAATTATATGACAATCGAGGTCGCCTTGGTTTGAGAAAACTTAAACGTGATTTGACTTAGTGTCGGTCACGGGTCGAGAGCGCATAATCCCAATGAGCCACCCGTTAGCTAGAGATAAGCTCAAGTCGCGATTGTTTGATCTTAGTCATTTCTTGGAATTTGGGCTCGGGAATCGTGAATTTTGAAAGTGACAATTTTCGAGCCGCCGATGACGTTTTTGGCTTGGCCAACCTTGGGGCCACCCATTTCTGCAAAAAAATGGATTTCGGTCCGGGGCCGGAAAAATGACCATTTTGCCCCTGGGACCGCGAACGAATTTTGAGGGCCAGATTAAGTCGGGGGACTCATAATTATCCAGTGTGGCTGAAAATAAGAGGACAAGAATGCCCCTTTCCCTTTTTGAGTAATAACCCTTTTGCCCCTTGACTTGTTGGACAAGATTAAGTGTGGGCCATCGGATATGGATGAGATTTAATCGTGGCTGTTGGATCGGAGGGGTAATTAGAGGGGTGTTTTGGTATTTTTCGGAGTACAATTATTGGGGGTAGATTTATTTATTCTTTTTTTTCTCTCTCTCCCTCTCTTTCACTCTCACGTTCTCTCTCCTCACCCCGCCCACCGATCGACTTGCTCTCTCTCTCTCTCCCCTCTCCCCGTGCGTGAAGCCCTTGGCCGGCCACTAGTTCGCTGCCGCCGATCGCTGCCCAGCCCAGCCACCCCCCGCCGCTGCTTCTCCTTTCCGGCCACCGCCCGTCCGCCCGTCTCTCTCTCTTCCTCTGTTTTCCTATTCCGATCAGCTCAGCCGCTGCCGAGCCACCCTAGGCCATCCTCCCCTGCCCTGTACGTGACCATCGCCACCCCCTGCTGCCCGCCAGCCGCCCGCCCAAAGGCAGCTCAGCCGCTCGCCCGTCTAGCCGCCGGCGTCGCTGTTGCTGCTGCTGTTGGTCCGGTTATTCCAGCCCCTATCCAGCCAAGTTGCCCTGTTTTTCTTAGGTAAGTGTCTCCCCCAAAAACTACCTAGGACTTCGGGTATCGTAGGACATGTTTAGGCTTGGTTCGGGTAGTTTAAGTGGCGGTTTTGGGGCTGAGATGAGGGCTGGGTGTTCGGTTGTTGTGGACTGAATCTCGGGATGAAAATACGAGGTTTTGAAGGTTTGGATAGGGCTGTGATGTTGTGGATTGATCGTGGCTGAATTGTGCGATTAATTGGTAATATTATGGCTTGATTGGGCTAAATTGAATGGTTGTGTGATTTGCGATTGTTGGCTGGTTCAGGATTGTGTTTTGGGCTAATTGTGATTTGGCCGTATGCCTCGTGTGTGTGGCCATGAGGTGTGGTGGCGTGGTAGTGTGATTGTGCAATGAATTCGCGTGCCAAGCGTGTGTGATCGTGTTCGTGCGACGAGAATGTGTAATTGTGAAATGTACGTGGGGTGTGAGAGTGTGTATGGCCGTGTGTATGTGTTGCCGTGTGTACGTGTGGTACAAAGGTACGGGTGTGTAGGATTAGTTGGAAAAAGGTCCGTCTTGAGGCATGTTCGTTTACGCAGGACGATGCCGTCCCTGACGAGGTGACGATGCCCGGCCTGACGAGGTCAGAAGACCGTTGGCCTGATGTGTTTTACGCGGGCGCAGTAGAAGGCAAGTTTAGTATAGGATTCCGTCCTGAGGCGTGTTCATTTACGCGGAACGATGCCGTCCCTGATGAGGTGACGATGCCTGGTCCGACGGGGTGACGATGCCTGACGAGGTCAGAAGACTGTTGGCCTGATGCGTTTTGCGCGAGCGCGGTAGTGGTGGGAAAGTTGAGAATGAGCGGAATTTGGCTTGGCGTGTGAGGATTGAGAAAATAACGCATGGTGTGAGTTAGTGTGCGAGTGTGCTTGTATCGCGTGATGTGATGCTTAATTATAGGGTAAAAGCTGCTAGGCACAGTATGGGACGTGCCCAAGTGGGTTATATCTTATAATTGATGTACGCGCGCGTCTGTGATTCATGGATGTGGTATACTGGTCTAACGTGCAGGTATGCGCATGACGGGTTCCAGGTAGGGTCGCGTGTGATTGTTAATATGGTGGATTATTGCGTGTTATGCGTGTTTTCGTCTTGCGGTACGTGAGTGCCTATGTGGGGTTTGGGGTTGTACACTTATTGAGATTCGTCTCATAGTTGTATAATTCACAATTTCAGAACTCCAACAGTAAACCCGGGAAGTCCGCCTCCTCTTTTTGGAAGTCCGGGGAGCTGCCTTTGGTGCCCAATGGAGTTGCAGGTGAGTTTCTGGAGGCAAGACAGAGAATCAGGAGCAGAATGGAGAAGGGCGACCCTTAGGCTTTCTCTAGGGTATTTTAGGGGTTGCGTAGAATAGGTTGACCGATAGTGAGGTTAAGTTAACCTGACCCCTTATCTTTTGTTAAGTCGGTGACTGTGAATGTCTAATTGTTAATTACATTTGTTAATAAGATGTTTGTATATTTGGTGCAGTGGCTGTATGAAAATGTTGTAGTTGTGTTTGATTGGTCTTATGAGCTACCCCGTCATTGTCTGTTTAGTCCGGGGTTGTTTTTATCCGCTTCCGCATGTGGCTCTGATGTTTGGGTTGGGTCGGCGATGTTCTTGGGACGCCGCAACAAATTCGACCTGTGATGGGGTGTTCGTGCTTCGTGGGGTATGGGGCGTGACATTACAAAACCAATCAGAGGATAGAATGAGAAACTTTGTTTTCAAGAATTAAAAAGTATTGTTATTTAAAAATGGTAGAAGATTAGGAGCCCTTGCTTTGGCAAAGTGTTTGCTAGCCCTTCGCCATCCAAGAGAGCACTAGTAGGCCTTCATTGTGTACGTGCGGTGTCTAGGGCTCGCCAGCCTCGTTGAGGAGTGGCTAGGGCCCTCGAGCCATTTTTCTGAAATTCGAGGGCTCATGATCCCTTTACCTTGCTCTGAGTGTTGTGCTGAAAGCCCTCCCTTACCTTCATTAGGGTTGATGGTGCCCCGGCGACGATTGACCCTTACTACTGAAAATACGAGGAGGCTGTGACCCTGCTAAAGCATGGCCTAGGCCCAACGAGGCCTCAGAGAGTGCCAGGTTGACCCTACCCCATCTCGACCTTCTGTGGGCATGCTCTCTCTCGATTCACAAATCTTTTCTTTGGTACTTTGTGTTTTTTATTCTAGCGTGGGCCCACATCATAAACAGTTTAGTATATCGCTATATCAATGATTTGACGACAGGAGTAACAGTTAGATCACCGGATGACTCAATCGCACAAATATGTTTAAGTTAGAGACTACATTGCATAAAAAGGTTGTAATGGATCAGATTGCTTAAACAAGGATATTTAAAGGACTAGACTGTAATTAATCCCCTACATGAAGTACTAGGAAGCTAATAATTTAAGGCGTTCATCTAAGAGTATTAGTGAAATAGGTTTCAAGTCAGATACATGTCGAGGTGAGAGCAATTAATTTACTCAGCTGATACTAAACTTGTTGGCTTAAGTTTTTGTTAAAGGTGAGTGTTGAATAAGTTAGAAAGCCTCCGTGGGCTCTCTCCAGGTAATCTACTTGACGAGGCATGGCGACAAGTGCTCTATTTGACAAAACTACAAATATTATGCAAAAAAAAAAAAAAAGACGAGTCATTCCACAACAACTACAAGCACGCGTCCATTACTTTGATTCCTATTCCTCAGATAAAGAAATGAACAGCAACCTTCATGAAGCGGTGCGAGGACCTGGGACTAAATCCATGTAGGCCAAGTCTTAAAAAAGGAACATTCGAGTGATGGCTCTTATCACAACCATTCATGTACTAGTGTGGGTGATTTGACGTGATCTAGGGGCCAAAAACCGACCCTAGTAATCGAGAGGACCCTAACCATGTTTATCTTATATAATTGCTATCTGACACCTTTTCGTGCTCAACTTGTTTGAGTAAGGACTGATACAATATTGTCTAAGCAAATGTTGTTGAAAGGGTCAATCTCCATGTCTTAGGAACATGTGCTGTCACATTCCTGAAAGAAATAGTCTGTGGTTGCTAATTTTTATCCTTGTTAAATTAGAAATTTGATCTACTCTGTTGTTTGGAGGAAACTACAAAGAGTATTCAGAGATATGCTTGCTTGCAAAGTACTTCATATGTTTGGACTAAAAAAATATCTTATCCAGGACTAAAGCATTTCTTAAGGTTGTTTCGCATGGCTAGGCATTGTTAAGAAGGTTATCTCATATTATGTTCAATGGATTTTTAGATTGTCTTATAGTTTTTGGATTGGACTTGTAGATGGGGTCGAACGAGCCTGCTTGAGGATCAACATAATTTTTACTTTAGTTTTTTATGTTGTTGGAATTTGAAAATTTCCTTGAGCAAGGCCGACCTAGCAAGCATGTGCTGATTAATGTACTAGAGAGAGAACTATGCTGGGAATAGATCAAGGACTCAGGCAGAACACTGGACATGATTGTATTATCCTCAGTTTAAACCCAAGTCAAATTGAATAGAGATATGGCATTTCAGATTATATAGGCACAATTCGATATCCATTTCATCCTTCTCAATGCCGATATGCTTTGGTTTAATTAAGAAATGCGCTACCGTTATAGTTTGGTTTAATCAAGAAACGCGCTTTCTTGTTTTTCACTTGAAAAAGCTTCAAATATGCTGTAGGTCCATTGGCGTTTGGCTCCTAAAATGTAATTTGAGAATCAGTTGTTTCAATTTTTGTTTTATGCGTCACTTACCTCCATATAATGTAAGTCACAACAACCAGACCTTGGGAGTTTGCAAATTTTTGTAAACTATTCCTGCACACAGCACCTCGGGCAGTCCTCTTGATGAAGTAAATTGGGTCACTTGAAGCTTTTGGAAAGGGAAATGTAGAGGAACTTCATCGCTTTGTCTGGTGTATGCATTGCATTACGATTCAATCATGTACTTCTGTTTTTTTTTTTTAATGTTTTTCATGCATTGCAAGTATGTAAAAACTGCAACACCAATCAGAGTCCAACCAATCTTGGTTCTGTTTATTAGATCCAAAACGAATATGTACTGGGGAGGATGATTGAAAAAGAAATAAAACCTATAACATAAAAATAAAAAAGAAGGTTATTTTTCGACATCTGCTAACGAGGACTCCTTTATAAGAAATTGCAGAAGAAGGGGCAGATCTGTTAAAAGGCAGTTTATACTTCTTAATATAACACGGTGAAATGGAAGAGTTGTTGAAAAGGTGTAGATAATGGTGACTTTTGAATTGCATCTCTGCTGCGAGCTTCACATCCAAACCGTTTTCGATACAAAAAGTTTATTAGATAATTGTCCTTCCCTACTGGCAAAGAATGGAAAGTTCTAGTGCTCTCTATTCTTTTCCGAACACCTGATCTATATAAAATATTGTAGAGGACATCGATTTGGTTATAGTGAGTCTTTGTTCCTCACTTCCTTTTGTTTTTTAAATTTCCATATTCTTCTTTTAATCAACTCCATTACCTAGAGTTATTTTAGGGAGTATTCTTTGCCTATGGCACAGTATCTTAGTGAATGGTTTTCCAAATCGGGCTTTTGGTTGAAACTAATCATGGTTTTGAAAATGGTCTGAAATTCAGCATGGAGTGAGACACATGAATTGTAAAAGCTCCACCAAATTGCAATCGGACAGTTTTCACAGATATGCAGATGTCGAACTGTGAGAATACCGCATGTTTTCTACAAATGACGATACATCCTGGTATATACGAAACAAGTTGGCAACGAGGCAGCACGGAGCATTGCTCTTGATGACAAGTGGTGCGTGGACTGGGACTTCCTTTCCCTTGACTCCACAAAATTGGAGCATGAAAAAGGTGACACCAATGGAATTTTTATGTATCCTTGTAGAGCTTTATCGAATCTCTATGCAAGTTCAAGCCCCGTAATGGAATCTGTCCAATAACCTTATGTGTTCTATAAGATAACAACATTTCAATGACCATTTTGAGGCTGATCGGACTAGCGAAGCAGGGAGGGACAGAGAAAGAGGGGGGTGGGGTGCGGTGGCGGTGAAGGAGTTTCATAGTAAATGATCTTTATTGCTCAATGATTCATACAAAAGTTATATAAATTCCGTATAAACATTGAGATAAATTATTGATTTATTCTTGGCAATCTCTCATGGAGAGTAGCAATGATCTCATACGCTATATGGCTCACATGCTCTGTGGGCATTTTTCTGGTCATCTGCTCCATTTAGTTGTTGTCATACCAAAACTTTGCCTGGAGGTCGTCGACAACTTTCTTGTCCACTTGGAAGGCCTTGGTGAGAACATCAGCAGAAATGGGTGGCTTCGCTCCGAAGATGGAGTTCGCTATGGTAATGACTCCTGGGTTTTGGCTGCTCAAACCAGCAAAGGCCAGTGCAGGGGTCTTTCCAGTATTCAACTGGAAGTGAATGAGTCCAATTGGGAAAACAAACACGTCGCCTTGGTACAAGACTTTGGTGAAGAGAGTGTTGTTCAATTGGTTGGATGTCACGAAGCCCACAAGGAGTGTGCCCTCAATGACGACCAGCACCTCAGTGCCACGGGGGTGAGTGTGGGGAGGGTTTAGACCACCGGGAGCGAAGTCAATGCGAGCCATGGATATGCCCAAAGTATTGAGTCCTGGAAACTCAAGGACTGTAGCAGGTGTGACTTTTGATCCAAGTGGGTTTGCAGTATTCCCAGGGTTTCTGAACTTCATAAAGACAAAGTCATCTGCGGTGGCTTGCTTAGGGTCCTTGCAAAACTCCCCGTTCACAAACACTGCATAAGAAAACAGAACTCATCTAAATATGCATCACTCAATATGCAATAACTATTAGACTAGTTATGATAGGTAACAATGTTGTCATGCTACCAAAACAAACCTTTTTGCGCGTTCTGTTTATAGCATCATTAACCAGAAGAAAACAGAATGTCAATAACACTAGAATAGAGGTTCAACCTGCAGACTTCGGGTCGTCGATGGCCACGCATATGTCCTGAAGAGGACTTGGGTCATAAGCAAAGGCAGTTGCAGTCGCCAAAGCCAAAATGAGAAGGCTTATGGGAAGGGACTTCATTGTGGGCGGGAGGTAGGGCTTTGATCTCAGGTTCTATTTCCTAGCTCAGAGTATTATTGCTCGAGGGTGGAGTGAGGTGCCTTGCATGCTAAGATGGTCTCTATTTATAGATGACAGTGCTTGACCTGGTATACAATTTACTCAACAAGCTTTCCTGTAGATTACCATGTTTTCAAAGGTTTGATCTTTATTTCCCCTTCTTAATTCAAAAGAATGGACTGTTCCATAACCACTACGATCACGTGGCAGTTTGTTTGATTTTCTCATCTCCAGCTTTTTTTTTTTGGTCGGTTCATCTGCAGCTTAAACAATGCATATTATCAGCTATGGAAGTGCTCATTCATAATTTTTACTACCTTGCATTATTCCTCCTTCACCTCTTCATCTCTTCAGCATCAATTTGGAGCAGCATGGTTAAACAAGGACTGTTTTCTGAACACAGTTTCATGCTTCTGAAGTGGATTGAATGGACCCTCTCTAGTCTCTGGAGTAGGAAAAGCTCTTTTCAAACTCACCTTCACCATGAAAATTCTTAGGTTGTTGATGTTCCCTATCAGTAATAATTAGGGGCTTCATCTGATTTACCATGCCAAACATTGAACTTAGTAACAATACACATAGCAGTGATTCACTCTTCTGTTGCTCAAAACTTGATACATTAAGTACCTTTGGATACACAATGCGAGTTCATAACTCATGATGAATCCTTTAGTATAGTTAGTGCCTTGTCCATTAACTGATGCTTTTGTCCAAACTTTGTCTCTTTTTTCCGCAAATGGTTAATCGGTGGTCAGAAATAAGATGGTGTTGTCCAAAGCCGCAACTAATGAGCAGAAAGGATTCACAGAAGTTTGAATTTGTTAGCAATGTCTGTTTCCAATGGCTTCTAGAACTTATAAGACATTGCTTACTTGAAGATCAAGGGTCTGACTGTTTCCATGTTGAGCTGGTCGATATTACACAAGTCACCTAATTCTGTTGAAAAAAGAAGCTTAGGAAGGTTTAATTCAAAAGAGGTTTTCGCTATTAACAACAAAGAATTTTAGCTAATTCCCTTGAAACAACCAAATGTCCCTCTACTGTTTTTAACCTCGAAGCTCCTCCACAGATTTTCTCAGAGAAGTGGGAGAGTTGTTAACGATGGGTAGATGAAGGCAACTTTCTAACCGTAATTGTCATGATAGATTTTGTGCTAACAATTTTGAGATGAAAGTTGGGAAGACAGGCCCGCTACCTTATATCTTTGAGTAATAAAATTGCTAGAAGCACAAAAGTTTTTATTAATTTAACGGTCTATAATATTCCAATGGGCACCTGCTCCACAAAGCTGAGTTTGGAAGACTTATTCAGCAACAGTGAGTCTTCGTTCCCCGGTTTCTTACCTTCTACATATCGAATTTTTAATTCATAGAAATCTTGAGTTTTCTTCCTGGGGAGTATTATCCACGTACGGAAGTTTGACTACTTACTAGTTTTTCAGATCATACTTTTGGCTGGAATCGGTCTTTTACCTCTCTGATATTAAGATGCTTGCTCTGCTTATCCTTGTCAATGTTATCATAACACAAATGCACAGCAGATGACTAAATGGTGTGAACATCCTGCATGCTTTATGTAACAATGGCATGATATACCAAAAAATCGGAAGCAAATCACCAACCAGGCAAGTCCTTTCATGGTGAAGACGTATTAGGAACACCTATTCCTGCATTTTCTCGAAAATGAATTATTCGTTTTTTTAAGGATGTGATACTTTTTATCTCAAGAAATGGTTCGCACAATCCCGCTGCTGAGTCGACCCTAGACAGCTGAAACAGTGAAGTACAAAGAAAAGAAGAAAGATAGAGACATTATCAAAGACTGTTATTTCGACATTAGATTCGTGCATTTCTCTGTTGGAACAGAGGAAATTTTACGTGATCGAGATTTCGTCAAAGCAGTAACGGAACGATTCATCACTAAATTAAGAAATTTACTTGTGGCCCTAGCAAAGTAGACTAGTCAATTGGAGAAAGAAGGGGAAGAGTCGTTGAAAGTTCTCACACAGTGGTTGGTTTATCTTTATCCCTCGCTCGGGATCATTATTTAACAACTCATGCGCTCTCTTTTCTCCCATATGCACCAATAAACCTATTTGGCAGCATCCAATTTTGATTTGTTGTGATTGTGACCATTCGTCTTCTACTTTACATACTTTATTGGCACTGTCTAATCAACCTCTATAATGTTCTATCTGAATTGGCTTATTGTATGAGTATTCACTGTAACATCCCGGATTTTGACCCGAACTTCGATATTAAAATTTCAAGGGTAATTACGATTATTTTGCAAGATAGACGTCATATTAGAGTAGTCATTCATGTTTGGGACTAGTGCGGTTGAAAACTGAAAATCCGACGGAAATTGAGAAAAAGACGGTTTTGCCCCTATGGATACCGAGACCCGATTCGGACGCTGATCGAGGTTATTTTTCGCGGCCAAGGTCATTTTGGGGTGGCCACACGCATTTAGAGCGGTTTTGGCCAAAAAGTTGATTTTCGTAAAAAAAAATGGAAAATAATATTATTTTATTCCCGGGACTTCGCGGATGTTTTTCGAGGGCTTAGAAAGTGATTTTCGCGAATCCGACGCCGTGTTATGTCTCCCATGATTATTTAGGATCGGTATGGGCAAAAATTGGAATTTCGGTCCGGGGCAGAAAATGACGAAAATGCCCCTAGGTTGTTTTATTTAATTCCGATTTTTAAATCAATTTTTGGGGTCTAACTAGAGTTAGTTGGGACCAACCAGATCTGGTTAGGCCTTAGTTAGGGGTGTTTTACCATTTTGCCCTTGCTTTATTAGTGGGATTTGAATTTAGGCCCTTGGATCAAAGGGCAAAGTGTCCTAAGCCCTTAGATGGTGACATGTGGAATCCACTCACCCAAGTTGACCACCTTTTTGACCCACTCTCTCTCTCTCTCTTCTCTCTCCTCTCTCTCTCTCCCCGATCGTGTTCTTCACGCCTCATCCTCGCCGGTTCTGGTTTTTGCTCGCCAGCTTCTGTTCCCGCCGGAACCGGAGCGCCGCCGGAGCAGCCGAGCTCGTCCGCCACTCGCCGGCCCCCTGGCGCCGCTCCAACTCCGTCGACCACCGTTTCCCCCTCTTTTCCGCCGTCCCAGCCGCTGTTATGTTCCAGGCGAGAGAGAGAGAGAGCAGCGTCGCCGGTTCCGCCTCGCCGGTGCCGCGCCGCCGTCCGCCACCGTGCGTCGCCCCAGCTCCGACGACCACCTCGCCTCCTCAGCCCCCTCTCCTCCCGTCCTCAGCCCCTCACCCCCCAGCAGCCCCCTGTTTTGGCCGGATTGAGCCTTGAGTCCGCCGGAGTCGCCGTGACCGCCGGCTTGCCCCCGGAGCGCCGCCGTCGATTCTCACCGCTTGCCGGTAATCGATCGCCCGCTCCCGTCGTCCCAAGACCGCTATTAGGCGAGTAAAAATTTCTAAACCCTAATTAGCCTAATTGTGGAATTTTAGGGGTAAACTAACGGGGTAATTAAGCTAATTTGGGGCTTATTTGTGTGGGAATGTGCATGGGCTGATTATAGGACTTAATTGGGACTTAATGAGGATGTTTAGGTGCGATTTGGTGGCTGTTTGAGGGCTGTTTGGGCACTGTTCGCACCGGATCCGAATTTGAAAAAATTTGCCTAAGTTGGGATTAATTGGATTCTTGTTGTGATTGTCTAAACCGAGTGATCCAATGCTTAATTGGGACTAAATAAGGTTGTTTAGAGTTGATTTAAAGCTGGAAATTTGCATGGTGTCGAGTATTGTTCATGGAAGCCCGAAATTGCATTAATTTGCCTAATTTGAACGTCAATTGGCCTATTGGGTAATGGTTCGAAAACTCGGCATTTTTGAGTCAATGTAGGACTTGTGGTGATCCCGTGGGGTGATACCATATTCGGGGGTTCAATGGTTGAGTTTGGTTGGCTATATCGAGTCCTAAACGGATTGGGATTTGTGTATTACTAAGTTGTGTTTCGAATGCCGGGTGAATTGGACTAAAATAATTTGTGACCTTCGGGTCGGGCCTTCGGGTCGAGACAAATTGTGACCTTCGGGTCGGGCCTTCGGGTCGAGACAAATTGTGACCTTCGGGTCGGGCCTTCGGGTCGGGACAATTTGCGACCTTCGGGTCGGGCCTTCGGGTCGGGACAATTTGTGACCTTCGGGTCGGGCCTTCGGGTCGGGACAATTTGTGGCCTACGGGTCGGGCCTACGGGTCGTTATAAATTGTGGTCTTTGGGTCGAGGCCTACGGGTCGGTTCGATTGTTGTGGCCTTAGGGTCGTGGCGCTCGGGTCGTTTTAACTGCATTTTCTTTTTATATATATTGATATTGAAAGTCTACTCTGCAGGGCAATGTAATAAATTGGGCTATGGGCCCGGGTATATTTATTTTGATGGATATACTGGTTTATTGAATTATGTATTTTATTTACCCTATGGAGGTACACTTTAGTCTAGTTTGGGGTTAGCGATTTATTACTTGCTGAGTTTTCTCACGGTTGTGGTAAAACCGAATTTTCAGATCCCCGGCCATGAACTTCAACGATGCACCGTTACGCTTTGGGATTCCCCACCATATAAAGCGTACGATGACTGTGCACCCCGTGGGGAACGGGGAAAAGTACTATAGACACTATACTTTAGTATGGGTAGATGTAGGTTTGCCTCAATACGAGACTCACGAGTACATATCATGGTGTTTCCGGGACCGTTTTGGGGATGAGTTCGGTCCCATTAGGTCTGCTGATGTTCCGTTCGTGGGAGAGGACCTGTTAGATATCCAGTGTCCGGATGGCGATATAGTGGATGTCGATATGGATGGCAATCCCGAAGTAGAGGTCGAGTATGAGATCGTGGAGGATGAGGAAGAGCATGAGGAGCTTGGTGGCTTAGCCTTTGAGCCGGAGGTAGTCGACCCAGCCCCAGAGCAGGCGGACGCTGAAGCCCCTGAGCCCATGGACATAGATGGGTACGAAGAGCAGGATCTGGAGCCGGAGACGGAATCGGAGGCCATGAGTTCTGAGGAGGACCAAGAGCAGCTTGAGAGTTCGTCAGAGTCGTCGGGTTCTGATCCCGACTGGGTACCGTAGGTTAGATGTCAGTGCAGGAGTGAGGGCCGCCACTTTTTGACTGTAGCCCTCCTGGTAGATAGCGTCACCCCTAGGCCACCGATCCCTTTTTGCTTCGTGGCCCTTTTGATGTACCTTTTTGTTTATAGAAAGGGGTAAAGTATGTAAGTTTGTAAAGATTATATATTAAGGTTTAATTTATCGTTTAATTGTTATCTCTTGCTATTCATGGTTGCGTTTTGAAAATGTCCGGGTGTATATATATATATATATATATATATGTACGTTGTTTCCGCATGCGATGCATTTTCTCTGATTTGGGTATTAGGGTCTCTGCGACGCAATCCTAGGAGCGTCGAACTCTGTTGCGACCCTAAGCGGATGTTCATGCTCACGTTGGGTGCGGGGCGTGACATCCCCGCTTGAATTGGTATCAGAGCAAGGACAGCTCGGTCTAGTCTAGCTGAACCCTGGAGTGATAAGGAGGAGTGACCATGGGTAGCCATAGGTTGACCTAGTGTGCTAAGTGTGCCTCCAGATTGTTTGTGTTTGAATATTGTGGTGGTTATTTGAACCAATATTATGCAGGTGCGGCAGGACCCAAGGTAAGTGTGCGAGTCCTTGGGTGAAAATTCTGTGCCGTTGTGCTAGTTGCATGTTGAGTGCTTAATTGCTTTTCTGTTGATACCTGCTTAGAACTTAAACGAGATAGTTGGTTTAGGTCTCTAATTCCTGGATGGAATTATAGCAGGTAGTTGAGTATTCAGGTTTGGAAGAATGAGCAGCGAAGGAAGGGATGTGGGAAGAGTCCCAAGGAGGGGTACAGGAAGAGGATCTAGAGGTGGAGGTCGTGCTAGAGCCAGAGCTGTAGAAAACCTTGGTACGGGTGCTAGAGTGGTAGGGAACCCTGGAGTTGGCGTTGGGGCTGCAGTGGACCCTAGAGCTAATGTTAGACCTGCGGAAGATCCGCGTATGGAAGGAGTCCTCAGAGCATTAGAGAGGATTGGTAATGTGATGGACAGATAAGCTCAGGAAAGAGAAAATGCGACCGCTCAGGCTGCTGAGGCGGCAGCAGCCGCTCAGGCTGCTGAGGCGGCAGCAGCCGCTGCCCTTAATGAGAATCAAGTCCAAGCCCAGCAAGCTCAGGCTCAACCTATGGTAGTGGCTAGGCCAATGCACCAGTTAGTGGAGCAGTTCCTTAAGCTGAAACCGCCCAAGTTTGCGGGCAGAGGTGACCCAGAAACCGCCCCACGTTGGGTGGAGGAGTTAGAGAAAACATTTGATTTGTTGGGGTGTACTGAGACAGAAAAGATTTCATTGGCAACTTACCAGCTGCAAGATAATGCCCACGACTAGTGGAAAGCGGTTAAGGATAGAATATTTCCAGAGAATATGGAACAGACCTGGACGATATTCATCGAGTATTTCTATGGTCAGTATTTCTCAGAGAGTGCCCAGGAGAAGAAAATGGCGGAGTTCATGAGACTTCGTCAGGGATCAATGACAGTAGTTCAGTACGAGGTAGAGTTTGCAAGATTGTCCAGATTTGCCCCAAGGATGGTTGAGAATCCACTAGATAAGGCTCGAAGATTCCAAGATGGATTAAAGCCGGATCTTCGCACCCAGATGCTTTTGCTGAATATCAGAGATTACAGAGAATTGTATGAGCGAGCCCAAACGATGGAACGAGATCAGATGGAAAGGATAGCAGCATCGAGTTCGAGGTTTAATCAGAATAGGGACAATCGTCGCTTTGGGAAGAAACCGATGACCAACAATAGACGGTTTGCTCCACCTCCGAGAAGGAATATAGGGAAACCCAGTCAGACGTCAAATAGATTTGGAGCTTGTTTCCGTTGCGGGAGGTTGGGACATCAGATAAAGGATTGCCCGCAGCAGCGATTTTCGGGACCCCCAGGACAACAGCAGCAGCTCAGAATTGGAAATCAGGCCGGAAATCCCCCACCGGCTATTCAGGGCAGACCACCTGCACAAGGACGGGTATACGCAATGGCGCGCAAGGATGCCGAGGATGCGCCAGGCGTGGTCACAGGTACCATTTCTCTATGTGATCATGCTGCCTATGCATTATTTGATCCTGGGGCAACCCACTCGTTTATTTCAGAACAGTTTGTTAGATTGGTTGGCTTAGAGCCGGTATTACTTGAAAGCATGTTATGTGTGACGACCCCACTGCATGTTAGGGTGTTAGTATCATTGGGGTGCATGGATTGTAAAATTGTAATTGGAAATGTAGAGGAAAGGATTGATTTGGCTGTGTTAGCCATGTATGATTTCGATGTGATCATCGGTATGGATTGGCTGGCTAAGCAGAAAGCCGTTATGGATTGCGGTAAGAAGACGATCCAATTCAATCCGATTGGACGTCCTAGATTTGAATTTCAGGGAAATCAAGGAGGAACCTCGATCCCTTGGATTTCCTCAGTAGAGGCAACTGAGATGCTCGAGGAAGGTTGTGAGGGATACTTGGTTAATATTAAGGATCCGACATTGGTGGAACCTAAGTTGGAAGAAATTCCTGTTGTGTGCAATTTCCCCGAGGTTTTCCCTCAAGAATTACCGGGCTTACCGCCAGAACGGGAAGTGGAATTCGTAATAGAATTGGCCCCAGGAACCGAGCCAATTTCTAAGGCCCCGTATCGGATGTCTTTATCAGAATTGAAGGAACTGAAAGTCCAGATGCAGGAATTGTTAGACAAAGGGTTTATTCGTCCTAGTGCGTCTCCGTGGGGAGCGCCAGTCCTGTTTGTGAGGAAAAAGGACGGGACGTTGAGATTATGTATAGACTATCGGCAGTTGAATCAGGTGACTATAAAGAATAAGTATCCACTACCAACGATCGACGACTTGTTCGATCAATTGCAAGGGGCGTCAGTGTTCTCCAAGATTGATCTACGGACCGGGTATCATCAGTTAAGAATTCGAAAAGAGGATATACCCAAGACTGCATTTAGGACAAGGTACGGGCATTACGAGTTTACAGTCATGCCGTTTGGCTTGACGAATGCCCCCACAACATTCATGGATTTGATGAACAGAGTTTTTAAGGAATTCCTGGACCAGTTCGTCATAGTGTTCATCGATGATATTCTAGTGTATTCAAAGAGTCCGGAAGAGCACGAAATGCATTTGACTGAAGTACTACGGATATTAAGAGAGCATTCGCTTTATGCGAAATTTAGTAAATGCAAGTTTTGGCTTAGCAAGGTAGCATTCCTTGGACATATTGTATCGGGAGAAGGAATAACTGTGGATCCGATTAAAATCGAAGCAGTGCTTAAGTGGCCCAAACCAACATCAGCGACGGAAATCAGAAGTTTCTTAGGATTGGCTGGCTACTACCGACGTTTTGTGGAAGGATTCTCGTCGATTGCCATGCCATTAACGCGACGGTTGAAAAAGGAAACTAAGTTTGAATGGGATGATAAGTGCGAGCGAAGTTTTCAGGAACTTAAGCACAGACTGACAACCGCTCTAGTCTTGACTATTCCATCTGGACCTGGTGGATTTGAGGTATACAGTGATGCTTCACTCAGAGGACTTGATTGTGTATTAATGCAGCATGGTAAAGTAGTTGCATATGCGTCACGTCAGTTGAGGCCACACGAGTTGAATTATCCGACGCATGACCTAGAGTTGGCTGCCATTGTTTTTGCACTCAAAATTTGGAGACATTATTTATGTGAGGAGAAGTTCCAGATTTTTACGGATCACCAGAATCTCAAATACCTATTTTCGCAGAAAGAGTTGAATATGAGGCAACGTAGATGGATGGAACTTCTGAAAGATTATGATTGCGACATCATGTACCACCCTGGAAAGGCGAATCGAGTAGCGGATGCGCTAAGTCGCAAATCGAGTATGCCGCACATGATGATTAAGGAGTGGACATTGTTGGAAAGAATTAGAGACTCAGAGTTTAAATTGGAATTAAGCCATGTGTCGAATCTGCTGGCTACTTTGAGAGTCGAACCGGAGATTCAGACCAAGATTAAGGCGCTGCAGTCCACGGATCGAGAGGTTCAGAAAATTGTGGAAATGGATGCCACTACAAGGAAGCCAGATTTCCAAGTGTCGGAGGATGGAATCCTGAAATTTAGAGGGCGATGGTGTGTACCTGATGATAATGAGCTTAAGGAAGAGATACTAAGAGAAGCTCATCGCAGCAATTACAGTATCCACCCCGGCAGTACGAAAATGTACCAGAATCTACGGCAACATTACTGGTGGATCGGGATGAAAACAGATGTGGCAAAGTATGTGGCTAAGTGTGTGACGCCCCCGACCTCGGGGCCATTAACGTGACGTCCCGTTCATTATTCTTTTTCATTACACATACACGCGGAAGCATATCTCGGGACAATCACATTTAAAAACAAATCAACAGCGGGATTAATACAAACATCATGAGCAAACCTTATGATTACAGTGTATGCAAATATGTTTTTAACAAGCCCTTCGGGCCATGGCAAATAACACATATTTACAAGCCAATTTAGCCAATTATACAACAAACATTAGGGCTTGGGTGTCCTAAGCCCACTACTGCTTCTCGCTCCTCGCTTTCCCCAAACTCCAACGTGGCTCGAATTCCTCCTGTCGCCGCCGTCCATTCGACCATCCTATGGACCTGAAGGTGGGAGGGAAAAGGGGGGGTGAGTCGGGGAGACTCAGCAAGTAAACCAACTAATACCAAGCGAGGACGAGGGGATCGCCGTTAGCACAAGCCGGCCCTTACCGCACTCGCATCAATGGCAGATCAATAGCAAAGTTCATACAAGAAAACATCAAGCATGTGCACCTTGCCTTTCAAGTCTCGATTCTACCACCAAAACAAACTTCAAACACGAAACACGATTAAATCGAGAAATGAACCAACCACAACCAACCAAATGACCGAGAAACGATCAAAGCAAACCGTGTCACAACGCATCACAACTTCCTTTCCCGATATTAGGAAGTTTACTTACCCAAAACTGAAACAAGAACTAGAGAGAGAAGAACGGATGGTGAGGACAACGGCCTTGGGGTCTCGGTGGCCCTTTCTTTTCTCTCCCACGGCTTTCTTTCTCTCTTGATTTTCTCTCGGCAAATCACGGTGTCGCCCTTTCTTTTCTTTCCCTTAGCTTTTTCTCTCTTAGTTTTCTCTCTCTCTTTCTCTTTCTCTCTCTCTTTCTCCCTCACGGCTACTCTCTCTCTCTCTCTCCTTTGGCCGAATGGCCCTTCTTCTATTTATAGGGAGCCAAACTTGGGGCCAAAGAAAAGGATGAGGTAAGCGCTTAGGTCATCGGGGCAATGAGGTAAGCGCTTACCTCACAAGTCATCATGAAGGCTATCAAAGTCAAGAATCATAATGGCCAATAAATGCTTGTGGAAAAGAAGACCAAGCATTAATGAAGGCAATTAATTAAGCTTCTTCAACAAGCTTCATTCTTGGCCATTTATTTCCAAATTTCGTTTTCCCCTGGTCCGACCTCCGATCAATGCATAAAATATCTCATTTGAAAGCTCGGAACGTGTACTTTAAATCATCAGAAGACACCAAGTCCAAATTCCAACGTTTTCGTATAGAAAATGCTGAATCTTTGAAATCTGGCAAAACCGGGCAGTTTTGCACTGTTCACGAAATCGGGCTTGAAATCATAGTAAATGAACTCCGAAAATTCTCAAATTCGGATATGTCATAAAAAAGACCTTAATAAACATTTTTCATGAAGAACACAAAATCTAATTCTCTCTGTAAATACCATTTTCAGTCACTCAAATATAGACTAAAAACAGTTCACTGGAACAGTATTTTTGTTTCTCAAAATAAGCTCTGTCCAGCATGCAAATCATCTCGGAAAATTCCCAAATTTGTACACGTTATAGAAAAGGAAGTTCTCAACAACTTTCGTGAAGGAAACTTTTCCAAAATCGGCCCAGAAAAGATCGTAGAAAATAGAGACGGTGTAAACATCACCGAAATACCTATTCTGGGCAGTTTCACACGGTCCGAAAAGCAAGCCATCGTACCACTCATATCAACTCCAAAAATTCTGAAATTAAATCATGTGAAACTTCATCATGTTTAGAACAACTTTCCAGAAGAAAGCATTTCAAAATTCGAATCACAAAAGTCTCCCCAAAAATAGCAATACGAAGGGGTACAAATGATCCGAAACTAGGTTTTCCAAAACAAGAGAAAACAATTTAATTCTTATTGGAAAACCACCAAATTTAACTCATATCCAATTCCCAGGGATTGAAATTGAGGACATTACAATTTACCTGCGGCTTCCCAGGCCCAAAAAATCGGGATGTGACAAAGTGCTTGACATGTCAGCAAGTAAAGGCACAACACTGTAAACCAGGAGAACTGCTGTGACCGTTGGAAATTCCTGAGTGGAAATGGGAACGCATCACCATGGACTTTGTAACTGGATTACCAAGAAGCCAGAGAGGGCATGACTCTATTTGGGTGGTCGTGGATCGACTTACAAAATCGGCACATTTCTTAGCGGTACGAAAGGATTTTGAGTTAGAAAGGTACGCAGAACTTTATGTGAAGCAAATTGTCAGACTGCATGGAGTGCCGGTATCAATCACGTCAGATCGTGACCCGAGGTTTACGGCAAATTTCTGGAAAAGTCTACAGTCAGCTTTGGGAACAAAGGTGCAGTTCAGTACAGCTTACCATCCGCAGGCTGACAGACAATCAGAAAGAACGATACAGACCCTCGAGGATATGTTGAGAGCTTGCGTACTGGATTTCCAAGGTAAATGGGAAGAACAACTACATTTGGTGGAGTTTACATATAATAACAGTTATCAGCAGAGTATCCAGATGGCCCCATTTGAGGCTTTATATGGCAGAGCGTGTAGGACTCCAGTGTGCTGGGATGAGGTAGGTGAACGAAGCATTACGGGCCCAGAGTTGGTACAGCAAACAGTGGAAGCTGTCGAGGTTATCCGAGATAGATTAAAGACAGCACAAAGTCGACAGAAAAGCTATGCCGATCGGAGACGACGACCTTTAGAATTCCAAGTTGGAGATCATGTGTTTCTCAAGGTGTCACCTATGAAAGGGTTATCCCGATTTGGCAAGAAAGGAAAGCTAAGTCCGAGGTTTGTGAGACCGTTCGAGATTTTGGAAAAGATTGGCGATATGGCATATAGGCTTGCCCTGCCACCTAACTTATCCCAGGTACACAATGTCTTCCACGTGTCGATGTTAAGAAGGTATGAACCAGACCCGACGCACGTTCTAAGATATGAAGAAATAGATGTGGACGACAGGGTGTCGTACGTGAAGAGACCAGTCAGAATTGAAGATCGGAAAGATCGAGTATTACGGAATAAGACAATCCCGATGGTCGAAGTAGTCTGGGAGCACCACGGGACAGAAGGCGCAACTTGGGAGAGCGAAGAGGCCATGCGACGTCAACACCCCCAATTATTCGAGGATCGAGTTTGAAATACAAATTTCGAGGACGAAATTTTTGTAAGGGGGGAAGAGTTGTAACATCCTGGATTTTGACCCGAACTTCGATATCAAATTTCAAGGGTAATTACGATTATTTTGTAAGATAGATGTCATATTAGAGTAGTCATTCATGTTTGGGACTAGTGCGGTTGAAAACTGAAAATCCGACGGAAATTGAGAAAAAGACGGTTTTGCCCCTGTGGATACCGAGACCCGATTCAGACGCCGATCGAGGTTATTTTTCGCGGCCAAGGTCATTTTGTGGTGGTCACACGCATTTAGAGCGGTTTTGGGCAAAAAGTTGATTTTCGTCAAAAATTGGAAAATAATATTATTTTATTCCCGGGACTTCGCGGATGTTTTTCGAGGGCTTAGAAAGTGATTTTCGCGAATCCGACGCCGTGTTATGTCTCCCATGATTATTTAGGACCGGTATGGGCAAAAATTGGAATTTCGATCCGGGGGCGGAAAATGACGAAAATGCCCCTAGATTGTTTTATTTAATTCCGATTTTTAAATCAATTTTTGGGGTCTAACTAGAGTTAGTTGGGACCAACCAGATCTGGTTAGGCCTTAGTTAGGGGTGTTTTACCATTTTGCCCTTACTTTATTAGTGGGATTTGAATTTAGGCCCTTGGATCAAAGGGCAAAGTGTCCTAAGCCCTTAGATGGTGACATGTGGAATCCACTCACCCAAGTTGACCACCTTTTTGACCCACTCTGTCTCTCTCTCTCTTCTCTCTCCTCTCTCTCTCTCTCCCCGATCGTGTTCTTCACGCCTCATCCTCGCCGGTTCTGGTTTTTTGCTCGCCGGCTTCTGTTCCCGCCGGAACCGGAGCGCCGCCGGAGCAGCCGAGCTCGTCCGCCGCTCGCCGGCCCCCTGGCGCCGCTCCAGCTCCGTCGACCACCGTTTCCCCCTCTTTTCCGCCGTCCCAGCCGCTGTTATGTTCCAGGCGAGAGAGAGAGAGAGCAGCGTCGCCGGTTCCGCCTCGCCGGTGCCGCGCCGCCGTCCGCCACCGTGCGTCGCCCCAGCTCCGACGACCACCTCGCCTCCTCAGCCCCCTCTCCTCCCGTCCTCAGCCCCTCACCCCCCAGCACCCCCCTGTTTTGGCCGGATTGAGCCTTGAGTCCGCCGGAGTCGCCGTGACCGCCGGCTTGCCCCCGGAGCGCCGCCGTCGATTCTCACCGCTTGCCGGTAATCGATCACCCGCTCCCGTCGTCCCAAGACCGCTATTAGGCGAGTAAAAATTTCTAAACCCTAATTAGCCTAATTGTGGAATTTTAGGGGTAAACTAACGGGGTAATTAAGCTAATTTGGGGCTTATTTGTGTGGGAATGTGCATGGGCTGATTATAGGACTTAATTGGGACTTAATGAGGATGTTTAGGTGCGATTTGGTGGCTGTTTGAGGGCTGTTTGGGCACTGTTCGCACCGGATCCGAATTTGAAAAAAATTGCCTAAGTTGGGATTAATTGGATTCTTGTTGTGATTGTCTAAACCGAGTGATCCAATGCTTAATTGGGACTAAATAAGGTTGTTTAGAGTTGATTTAAAGCTGGAAATTTGCATGGTGTCGAGTATTGTTCATGGAAGCCCGAAATTGCATTAATTTGCCTAATTTGAACGTCAATTGGCCTATTGGGTAATGGTTCGAAAACTCGGCATTTTTGAGTCAATGTAGGACTTGTGGTGATCCCGTGGGGTGATACCATATTCGGGGGTTCAATGGTTGAGTTTGGTTGGCTATATCGAGTCCTAAACGGATTGGGATTTGTGTATTACTAAGTTGTGTTTCGAATGCCGGGTGAATTGGACTAAAATAATTTGTGACCTTCGGGTCGGGCCTTCGGGTCGAGACAAATTGTGACCTTCGGATCGGGCCTTCAGGTCGGGACAATTTGTGACCTTCGGGTCGGGCCTTCGGGTCGGGACAATTTGTGACCTTCGGGTCGGGCCTTCGGGTCGGAACAATTTGTGGCCTACGGGTCGGGCCTACGGGTGGTTATAAATTGTGGTCTTTGGGTCGAGGCCTACGGGTCGGTTCGATTGTTGTGGCCTTAGGGTCGTGGCCCTCGGGTCGTTTTAACTACATTTTCTTTTTATATATATTGATATTGAAAGTCTACTCTGCAGGGCAATGTAATAAATTGGGCTATGGGCCCGGGTGTATTTATTTTGATGGATATACTGGTTTATTGAATTATGTATTTTATTTACCCTCTGGAGGTACACTTTAGTCTAGTTTGGGGTTAGCGATTTATTACTTGCTGAGTTTTCTCACGGTTGTGGTAAAACCGAATTTTCAGATCCCCGGCCATGAACTTCAACGATGCACCGTTACACTTTGGGATTCCCCACCATATAGAGCGTACGATGACTGTGCACCCCGTGGGGAACGGGGAAAAGTACTATAGACACTATACTTTAGTATGGGTAGATGTAGGTTTGCCTCACTACGAGACTCACGAGTACCTATCATGGTGTTTCCGGGAACGTTTTGGGGATGAGTTCGGTCCCATTAGGTCTGCTGATGTTCCGTTCGTGGGAGAGGGCCTGTTAGATATCTAGTGTCCGGATGGCGATATAGTGGATGTCGATATGGATGGCAATCCCGAAGTAGAGGTCGAGTATGAGATCGTGGAGGATGAGGAAGAGCATGAGGAGCTTGGTGGCTTAGCCTTTGAGCCGGAGGTAGTCGACCCAGCCCCAGAGCAGGCGGACGCTGAAGCCCCTGAGCCCATGGACATAGATGGGTACGAAGAGCAGGATCTGGAGCCGGAGACGGAATCGGAGGCCATGAGTTCTGAGGAGGACCAAGAGCAGCTTGAGAGTTCGTCAGAGTCGTCGGGTTCTGATCCCGACTGGGTACCGTAGGTTAGATGTCAGTGCAGGAGTGAGGGCCGCCACTTTTTGACTGTAGCCCTCCTGGTAGATAGCGTCACCCCTAGGCCACCGATCCCTTTTTGCTTCGTGGCCCTTTTGATGTACCTTTTTGTTTATAGAAAGGGGTAAAGTATGTAAGTTTGTAAAGATTATATATTAAGGTTTAATTTATCGTTTAATTGTTATCTCTTGCTATTCATGGTTGCGTTTTGAAAATGTCCGGGTGTATATATATATGTACGTTGTTTCCGCATGCGATGCATTTTCTCTGATTTGGGTATTAGGGTCTCTGCGACGCAATCCTGGGAGCGTCGAACTCTGTTGCGACCCTAGGCGGATGTTCATGCTCACGTTGGGTGCGGGGCGTGACATTCACATTTAATGCGCATTGACAAAATGCTCTCCATACCACCTTTATTTTGCTTTGAATTGCATAATATGTGCTACTTGGGCTTATAGAAGAAAAGAAAAAGCCCAAGGCCCTCAGCCCGAATAAATCTGAAAATCTGTCCTTCTCCCTCTTGTAACCCTCGTGAATTAGAAAAGTGATAGTGAACAGGTAATAGAGAACACGAATCAGTCATAGAAACACCTTTGTCCAGCTTCAAATTGAACAGACGACGGATAAGATTTTACTTATTTAATGCAAAGGGCTTCTTGTACATGTGGGATAGAGCGCTCATTAATTACACCGTTGTCTTCTCGTTGGTGATGTTGAAGGCAATGTTTTGCGTCAACGTGAGATGAATCACACCTAGGGCATGTTGGTCTAACAATTCCAAGTCTTCTTTCGTGGTTGGATCTTGGTTTTGTCCCCACAAAGGCTAATGCAGGTTCTTCTAATACAGCAGATCCTTGATTTGTGTCTTCCAGATCCAAAGTCCTTGCCGTCAAACCAATTGGTTATTATCTTCCCTTCGTCCGTCTTTATCGCTCCTACTATTCCGCTAAACCAGGCTCTTATACTAGTTCTTGGGAAAAAAGAAGACGGCCAATTTTGTTACATGGAAAACCGTTTCACAATAAAAAACGAAATAATTATGGTGCCGCATTAAGCAATCTCTTCACTATTAGTATCGTTTCAAGTTACAATTACAAGAGAAATACACTCAATATATAGCAGGAATTAGGGCATACAAAGTTATAGTAGAATATTACATGTGCGTCCTTAGCAATAGTGCTTTCCTCTCTTTACATTAATAGTATTTTCTCTTTTCAGACTCCACAACTCCATCAAAGGCTCAGCTTCCATGTATTGCCTCCGAAATGTCTTGAAAATGAATTTCGTGAGGAAAACATGCATGATCATTTTTGTCCCTCTTACCTGGTTGCTCTTTCCGGACAACCTATAAATGACGATTTGAGATTGTAAAACCGCATGAATCCTAATGAAATCATCTTTTTCAGGAATTGACTTGTTCATCCCTTTTTTTGTAAATATGTGTATGACAGGAAGTGGCGATCGTGGGGAAGCCTTAAGCAAGCACGCTCCACCTCATAAGATGTCACACTCCTAACTCAACAAGAACATGGACATGAGACGGCTATCCTTTCACTAAAGGACATAGCCTAAATATAACCAAAGCTTACCTGATATCAAAATATATGCATCCACATATATATGATGAATGTTTATCCGGTTATAATATCATAGTTATCTACAATCCATCAAAAGGCTAAATACATAACCAACAGCAAGCTAACACTTAAGCTCCACAACAATATCAAACTCGTATCAAAAAGTTCCTATTAACAAAAAGTCATCCCCGCTATTGAAACTCCCATGCCCTACTTGCGACTCACTGAAGAGCTTAAAAAATAAGTAAGATCAAAGGAATTAGCTATTACGGCTCAATGAGTAATACATTTTTTTCTAAATAGATCGAGCATCCACTATACACACAATTATAAGACCAAACGAAAACTCAATTAACTCAACTCCAGCATATGACAAACTTCAAGGTCAAAATACGTTATATACTACATTAACACAACATTTCCATAATAGGAAAGCTCGTTTCAATCAATAATATCAAAGAAGAAATTAATGGTCCATTCCATTGGTCAATCTCGTCGAAAAAGCATGCCAATGGTCTATTCTATTAGCCAATCTTATGCTCAAAAATCTAACTATGATCATAGATACTACTCCGTGAAAGGCAACCAAGATTCCCCTCTTAGCAAGATCTCCACCTACTATAAGCTGGTGGATCAACCTACAAGGATATTCTAGACTAGTATGCGCATATCCACAACCTCTCATTGGTTTCATAGAGATATTGTGTATCAAATACTTATCCACAACGATATCATCCACAATCCACAAAACCAAATCCATAAATCATTTCATAAATCATTTCGCAAATCAGTATAGAATCCTTCAAAAACCACATTCAAAGTGAAGAACTCCTCATAAGTCTTTCTCAAAAGGTTTCACAAACTTATTTACATTCAATAAATTCAAGCCGAAATCAATGACAATCTTCTATTTCTAATATACAAAATGATAATTTTATGCAACCAAAATGTCATTTCTCATATGATAAGATATCTATAGCATATCATTTTCTAAACACGATCTTACAAATTCAAAGACGAAATAGTATCACTCACTTGGAAAAGCAGAAAAACCAACTTATAGTAGTTACTCAAGCTGACACACTTAATTAAGTAACAATTATCAGCTAAACTAGGCTTAAATGCTAACATAACGACTAAAAGACGCCCATAAATCGCTCATCCAAAGCGATTATTCAAAACCGTTTGTAACACGGAGCTTGAACGTGAAACTTGGTTGTCCCATAACTTTCTCCATGAAACTCTATTCCAAGCGAGCTTATTGTCAGAATAAAGCCCATTCAGAGCACTAGAAGAACCATAGCTTGGCCATCCCAAAATCGAGCCGAAAAACGACGAAAATCGGCCTAAAAGCCGCTGGTCGCGCACTGTTCACTACGCGCGCTCAACTTCAAAAATTCATATCCAACAAACCGTAAGTCCAAATCGAGTTCCGTAAAATCCCACGACCCACAACGCCCTAAACTGTCACGCCCCGAACCCCTCGAAGAGCCATCATCCCACGTACCGGTCTAAATTCGTGTGACGTCCCAGGACGCGTCGCCGACCCAACTCCCAACTCAGAGCATAAGGCACATGCGGAAGCAATTATTAAAACACCCATACAAAACAATACATGACCAAGGGTAGCAGAACATCAATCCACGAATATCAACCAACACCATTAACCACCATAAAAAAAACGCTTACAATGCTCATCTTATACCGCAAATACAAACAGCCTACTATAAACATATCAACGGCCACTAAAATCGTAAGATTACTGGCCCTACCACTCTACGGCTAAGGTTGATCCTAGGAAATTAAATCGGGATCAAATCTTAATGACTCGGACTCAGCCTCGATTGTCTCATCCTCCGAGTCCATCTGCTCGACTTCGCCATCCTGTTCGGGATCTTGCTTTATAGGCTCCGGATCCTCACAGAGATCGGGTACACCAGGTATCCTCTAAAAGATGTCTGAAAAACGGGGTTTAAACAACTATGAGACGAATCTCAGTGAGTAGGCCTCCTAAACCGAAACTAGGCTAACATGCACCTCCCGACAAGCAAATCAACACAACAACAAACCTAGGCCCTCGGGCCCAGATCAAACATACAACTGACCCTGCAGGTTAGGCATTTTATATAAATCACGGCACATACGCGACACACTGGTCACACGTACGCCATACGCATGCTCATGCTTCAAAGTGCCTGTCTCACACACGAATCACCGGCACGCACATTAGCCACATACTCTGGCACACATTTTCCATGCTTATGAATTTTCTCAAATCATGCACTCTGGCACACGGATCATTTTGCAATTTGTAAACCGACCCGAAGGCCACGACCCGAAGGCCAATAGTTATTTCGACCCGAAGGCCCGACTCGAAGGCCAACAAATATTCTGACCCAAAGGCCCGACCCGACGGCCAACAACACTTCACGGCCCGCGCCGAAGCACATATGGCTAAGTGTCTCTAGCCCTCAGGCGCAACACCGATCTCCTCAATCTTCCGGACAAACAGGGCATCGTCCCGCGTAAACGCAGCGGACGGAATCGACCCGAAGGCCTTAAGTGATCACATGGCACACTGCCAATTTTATCTAAACCCCGCGTAAACGCATTAGGCATTTAGGTGATCACACATGCTCATGTCAGGCACGCATATCCGTACAAAATTCCGTATCATGCTCACTCTCAGCATATAAAATGCATGGCCATGCAATTCCCACACTCGGGACAATGATGCAATACACATGAGCATTTAACTTCAGCACGGCATTTTGACAAACATGCCAAATCAACGTACTCAAACAGCCAATCAATTGCCTATACTTATTCACATAACATGCGCGCTTGGCCAACTAGTACCATGTGGCCCAAAACATAATTCACGCGCTTGGGCAATAATCAATCACGCCAATGATTAGCCAATCACACACCACAGTCAATCGATCACACGAACACGCGGCATGGCAACGCCCCAATTGGGCCTCAACAAGCAACAATCAGCGATAATCCATCAACCTGGGCACACCCGGCAATCACACAGTCTAATTTCCAACTTGCTGATTTCTAATCCACCGAAGTCCCAAAGCGGACAGCCACTATTCAATTCACCATGCAATAAGCTCAATTCACATTTCAATATGCCCAGCCAAAATACTAGCATGACCATGAAAGCAATTCAAGGCACTCTTACACGACACGTAAATCACACATATAATTCGCACAATTTGATCAACATGAATCCACGCACCCGAGGCCCGCCAAGCTCCTCCACTCTTGGCCATACTAAGCATGTCACAACATTACCGAATCACTTTCGATCGAGGACAATTTAGTCACTAACTCGATCTTTCCAATAATTCCGCCAATTACACCACTAACCCTCAAATCAATCGCGCCTCGCCCAACACGAATCGGGCCATGGACAGTCACTAGTCCACTAATTCTAGGCCATCGATTATCCTCAAAACATTCCATTTGACTCCCCAAAATATCATCCAACTCAGCCACCATGAGGACCAAACTAGGCGTGCTCTATAATTCCCAATTGGACCCGAATTTAACTCGAACTCGGGCCGATTCAATTCAACGCTACCAGCCATCACACAGTCCAATCTAAGCCTCCAAACCTCCATTAAAATTATCACACTAAGCCTCGAAGCATCCACAAGATCAGCCATCATACGATCCACAAATTTCATCCGCCAAGTCCATAAATTCTATCCGAATCAAAGCGCCCAAGCTCAGTCGACTCACAACACACTACGGGCCTCTAAATTTCAATTAAATCCTCACACTAAGCCTCGAGATCAGCCACAATATCCGCCTCCAATAATTTCCACAATTTAACCCCTAAAACACCCTAATTACCCCTAAAACCTGTCTAGAAATGCAAATTATCCTAATTAGGGTTTAGGGTCAAACTCACCGGGTGTCCTAAGCTTCAAACCTAGCCGAACACGCGGCAATGGCGGCTGGACAACGGCTACCCCTCACCCGAACAGTAACGGCGGCGGCGGTTCTGGCGAACGGCGCGAGCCTAGGCGATGGTCCAAGCTAATCCGCGGCCTAGAGAGGGAGAGAGAGGCATGGTCAGAGAGAGAGAGATATATAGAACGGCTGGACAGCAAGGGCGAGGCGACGGGCCCACGCCGGAACAGTGACGACGGCGGCGGAGCCCCTCCGGTTCAAGGCCATTCACGGCCAAACCGAGAGAGAGAGAAAGAAAGGGAGGAAAGAGGGCTTGCCGGCTGCTTGGGGGAGACAGGGCGGCGAGTGGCGACGGTCGGAGCGGCGGGGCTGGCGGCGCGTGGCGGCGGGGCGAGGCGGCGCGCAGCGGCGAGAGGAGGTCCAGAACAGGGGAAGCGTTGGGGGAGAAGAAGAAGAGGAGAGGGGAGGTGGTGGCGGCCAAGGGGGCAGCGGGGCGGCAGAGGCGACTGAGGGGAACGGCTAGGTGGCAGAGGCGAGGCGGCAGCGGCCGGAACGGCGGCACACGGCGGTGGCGAGGTTGGAAGCCCTAAACAGGGGAGGGCTTCGAGAGAGAGAAAAACAGGGGGAAAAAGGTCACGCGGCGGCTGGGAGTGGCACGGCGGCGTCTCGGGTGGTCGGAGGACGAGGGGGCCGGTCGGCGGACGGCTAGGCAACGCCAGATCGCGGCGGACGCCGCGACGAGCTGCTGTTTGCGCGCGCTCCGGGAGCAGGCCGGCGACGGGTGGTCGCGGCGACCGACGGCGACGCGACGGCGGCGACGCTGGGTTGGTCTCGACGAGGGTGGTCGGCGTCGGGCAGCAACAAGCAGAAATCAGAAGCAGTCGGCGTCGAGGAAGGAAAAGGAAGGAGGAAGAAGAAGAGAAGAAAAAGAAAAGAAAAAGAAAAAGGGAAGAGGAGAGAGAAGGGGTTGGTGTCAGGCGCGTGGGTGAACCGGCGGAAAAGAGGGGGAGGAGAGAGAGAGAGAGAGAGAGAGAGAAAAGAAATTAAACAAAATTATACACATTCAAATATTAAACGCAAACCGAAGGTCCAAATTCAAAACCGAAAATGGCCTACCGGTCCAAAATAAGCCTCGCACATAAAAAGGGACAAAGGCCAAATTAATTAAACCAAACTATAACGAGGGAGGTCTACTAGTCCAAATTCGCACATAATCAAAACTCCCCTTTTTTCCATCATTCCTGACAATCTCAACGCTGGCTACGATAATATTGACACCGTCCAATTTATTTCGTCCCGAAACTTCCGAAAATCGACTGCCAAGTTCGGGGTCTAAATAACGGCCAAAATTGATCAAATGTGATTCTAGCGAAATCTCTAATTTAAAATGATAACCGGGAGTGATCAGTTCCCGGGCGAGATTTTACTATAAGCACACTGACAAATTACGCGTTTTATAAATCCCAAAAATGGACCGAAATTCGGGATGTTACATAAACTACAAATTATAATATATATATATATATATATATATATATATATTCATAGCTCAACAACTTAGAAATCGGACTTTGCCGCTCGAATAATACATAACTCCAAAACTTTTCTGATTGGATGAACGAGAAGTGCGAGTGCTTACCAGGTGTTGCATTATGAAGTCGAATCGGCTTGGTGAGACCCCCGTGGTGCAAAACCCTCTTCTCTTATCCCTTTTTTTTCTTCTTCTTCTTTCCTTTCCTCTCTTTTCTGCTCTTTCTATGCGTGCTCTTGGCTTTATAAAATGAGCCGAGCATCCACTGTTGCTTCCTTTGACTTTTCAACCATTTTCCTGTTTTTTTTTAATCATATTTTACAGTAGATAAAAGGGATTATTTGTTCTCAATTTGCAGTCTTCTTGTTTGTCTGTTTAGTATCATCCCTTCTTTCTGCCAGGCGGCAAAGTAGGGCAAGACATCAGCAAAATAAAAGCGGTGGATGATCACCCGACTTGAAAAATATGGTTTATTCCATAGCTGAACTTAATTTGGCTTTGCACAGAAATGACATGTCCTTTCTTTTTGCATAGAAAGGATTCGGACAAAGCTGAGGTCCACCAGGCAGACATGGCAAAAAAATATATGTGGAAGTCATCTCACTTACATGGCAGTTGGCCCGATTGCCTCTTCTCCAGCTTACAGAATACATATTTATCAGGCATGAAAGTGGTCATTTCAATTATTACAAATATTGATTATGTCTTTTTCACTATTTTAACTCTTCAGCACCAACACAGAGGAGGATCATCAATCAAGAATCATTTCTTCCAACAATTTCCTAGATGAAGAAAGATTGAATCGACGCACCGATCTTCACCATGAAAAATTTCAGGTTGTTGATTAACCCTGTTAATTGATAATTAGGAGACTTTATTTATTTTGACATGTCTCACCCTGATTCCTATAAGAACTAGGGAAATGACACGGTGTCCTTCTACCTGAAAGACGCAACCTCAAACATTATTAACGTTAACCTATAATCTGAATATATATCTCTATCTACATATATGATGGAACAATAATTTGATTATAAGATTAGAGTTCTAAAACCCATCAAGATCTATATATCCCAAACTATGGAGTTAAACCTCAACAAATACCATTGTAGGCATGTCAAGCTATCAAAACTCATACTCACAACCCAACTACCAAAAGTTTCCTATTGATATCGCTCTTGTTGTCGCTAGTCAAAGAACTTGAAAAAGATTGGAATGAATGGATGAATAATCTCAGTGAGAAATAGCACGTATCTTTTCTAAGCAGATCGAACATCTACTATGCATATTTACCAAACAATATCAGAAAACTCATTATTTTCAAATCTAGCATATAATATACTTACTAAGTCAAAGATGAGTCATTTCATGTCGAGAGAGCTTTTTACTTATTAGAATTACACAATTAAATCAATAGCATTAAATCACATATCAATGATCCCTTTCATTGATTAATCTCAAGCTCAATCCAACCATGATTACGACACAACGCCTTGTAATAAGATGACCAAGAATCCCCTCTTGGCAAGGTTTCCTTATTTTATTTATCGGTGACTGGGCCTAGAAGGATAGCCTAAAACTAGTATGCATATTTAGAAATCCCTAACCGGGGTCATAGTGTTAATGAGCATCAAACCATTGTTCTCCAATAATCCACAAAACTTATACCATCTAAAAATCAAAAAATATTTTACAAACCAAATCAAAATTCTTTCACAACTCTATTAATCAAATCGAATACATTTTATCGGCCATTTTGCAAACCATTTCAGAATTCACTTCGTAAACTAAATTCACAAATCAATATGTATAATCTTTGGTAACACTATTCAAAAAACATTTTCAAAACCATTCGCAAATAACCAAAAAGCAGTAAATGCCCACTCTAGATTTTTAGGCAACAAATATGTTTTTTCATAACTCATGATATATTTAATTTCTGTCACTTTTAAAACATGAGTTTATAAATTTAAAAAAGAGATAGCACTGCTCATCTGAGAAAGTTTTAAACAAAATCAGGAAAGTTATCTCGAGTCGACGAACTTGAAATCGTATCAATTTAGTGAAAAATGATATAAAAATCAAGTAAAACACCACCTCAATTATGAAGTGACTAAACTAAGCTTATTCGCTAACAAAACTACTTCTACAAGCTAACAACACGATCGTCCAAAGCTGGTATTTGTTGCCGTTTCCTACACGGAACTTGCTCCCAAAACTTTAAAATTTATTTTAATCAAAAGTCAGAATCGATTTTCATAAAACCTCACGACTCCACAAAGTCCTGAACTATCATTTCCATATAATTGCATAGTTTAACAAATGGCTTGGATCCTTGCTGGTCACTACAAAACCGAGTTAATCCAGTCGAGATGTCTGAGGCATGTAAGCTTAAAGTTTTCTCTCTTTCCTTTGTTCGTTCCTTTGTTTTTTTATCGTGAAGAACTTCTCTCTCTCCTCTGTTGCCTTCTCATCTCTCGGTTAGGGCCGTCTTCTCTCTCTCTTTTTTCCATAATTTTAGTGCCCTTATCGATAGGGCAACTTCTTAGGCGGACTTATGTAATTTGACTTGTCAAAGTCCACCTATTCCTCATGGGCATTAGATAGTGGCCACCTATGCAATTATTACATGACATACCAGGCACCAAAGTTCATTATGCTAGGAAAACCTCCTAATAAATTTTGAAGTCAACAAAACTATCAATAAGTGTGACGTCCTTGTTTCGACCCCAATTTCAGGAGTAGAAATCAAAGACAGGATTACTATTCAAGATTACGCAAATTGAAGACGTTTCAGGGCAAAGTTGTCTTTTTCCTTCTCTCTTTTGTTGGCCACCCAATTGAAGAAGACAAGGCCAAGATGGTCTCCTTCTCTTCTTTTGTTTCTTGCATATTAATGCAATTTGTGATATTTGGTAAACTTGGCTTGCAAGTTTAATTCCTAGCCAAGCATTCAAGCTTGTTGACCAAGAAGGGATATGAATCTAGTGTTATTAGCTTGGATAACTTATCTTGCAAGTTAGCTTAGCTAACTTCTATTGTAAGTTGATAAGTGGTCTATAAATAGAGGAGCCTCTCTTGCATTTCCAACCTTTGACTCACAATTTCACCACTCATTTCCCTCAATTTTCACTTTGGTCTCCCTCTCTCTCCTCTCCCTCTTGTTCGGTCACTCTCTATCTCTCTTCCTCTCTTCTTATGTTTTGCCAACCACCACTCCTCCACTGTCACTGTGAGTTGCACGCCGTTGCTGTCGCTAGCCGCCACTTGTTGCCACTCACTAGGCCTCAAGTCATGCCGAACCGAGCCTCGTCGGCCGCCGTCTAGGTCTTCCACCACGTTCTGCGAAGTTGGTTCGTGCTTTGGAATGCTCGCGTGGCTTCGCCGTCACCGCACCGCCACCGTGGCCATTAAACTCATTGTTAAACGGGAATTAACTACCTAATTGTTGATTAGGCCATTAATTATGCTTCGGGATATATTAGATTATAAGTAAACCTAGTTATTGTTAATTAATTAGGATTAGCGCGATAAGTTATTGGGATAGGTTATTTGTAATTGTAATAAGTTATCGTTGTATTTATGATAGGTTATCGAAGCAATGGTGATAGGTTATCGGAAATTTTAATAATAGCTTATCAATAATTGCGATAGGCTATTTTCCACTTAAGTGATAAGTTATCATTATTTTCGTTATAAGTTATCAATATATTATCAATAGGTTATCGATAATTGGTTATTAAATTATCTTTGAATAAAATGATAGCTTATCGTGAATTAGTAAAATAATTATTTATATTATTCTATTGGAATTATTTTAATGTAATCGAGACAGGTGTTGATGCATTGTGCATGGAAAAGTTGTTGCGTATTCTGATTACATTATATGCTTGTTGCATTATGATTGTATATGATATTATAACATGCAAGGCGTGTGCCAATGCAATGTAAGATTACCTGTGATTGTGCGATGACATCTTGTGTACGTTGGGCTGAGTTGCATGTTTTAGGTACATCCGAGATGAGTTGACCTCCTAATTAAGGCTTAGGTCGTTAACTCGCTGAGATTTATCTCATTATTATTGTTTAACCATTTTTAGGCCCTAAGTGATGAAAAATCGCCACGTGCGATTTTGGGGTCCCTGTTGATCGGGACCAAGAGGTGACTATGTACCTGTTCGAGGGGTCAAACTTCTTTTGAGGTCACCTCGTAGGTAGGGGAGATAAGTTAACCCCTTACTTTTGTGGTTGTAATCGGGAAGGTCCGCGTGGCGGACTTGTAATATATTAACCTGATGTATTTGCTGATGATGTTGTTTAAATTGAAGTGTGTTTTCCTTACTATCCCGTTTATTGATTGTTGTTGGGTGAATTAAGTTCGCTTCCGCATGTGTTTGATTGTTAAGGATTTGATTGGGTTGGTGATGCGTCCTAGGACGTTGCCATCTCATGACCTTTGGTAGGATGTTAGCGTGCTCATGGGTTTGGGGCATGACAGCTGAGCCACCGGCTTATTGTGGAGACCTTGCCAAGGGGGGAATCTTGATCGCCTTATCACGGGGCAAGATGCATGATCATAGTTTGATATTGAGCAATAGATTGATCGATGAAATAGACTATCAATGTGATGTGATAAGAGATTCATCAATAGAATGCACCATTGACGTGCGCTTTTGACGAGATTAGCCAATGGAATGGACCATTGGTTTTCTTTGATATTATTGATTTAAATGAATATTTTCTAGTTTATATCAAATTTTGTGAAAGGAAGATAACTCATATTTGATATGATATGTATATTATATTGTCACGCCTCGAACCTCGTCGAGCTCTCGACATCCCACTCCGATCGAATAAATGCGACATCACAGGAACATCGCCGACCAAACCCAAACATCAGAGACACATGCGGAAGCAAATATATAAAAACCCCTGACTAAAAAGATGACGATGGGGTAGATCAACCAGACAGTCAAAGAACAACAACGTTCCTTTATACAATGCTATTGCAACAAACATACAAACATCGTATTACAAACATATATAGCAAACTAGCATCCGAAACCATCGACATAACAAAGGATTAGATAGTTTGATTAACTTAACTTCACTATAGGTTGACCTAACTATAAAAATGTGACTGGTTAAACTTATTCTGTGCAACCCCTAAAATACCCTAGGGAAAACCTAATGGTTGCCCTCTTCCAATTTGCTCATGAGTCTTCTTGTTCGTGCTTCCGGAAGGTCGCTTGGACAACACCTGCTGCTCCACTGGGGCACCATGGCGACTCTTCCCAAACGAGGAGGTGGGCCTCCTGGGTTTAAGGCTGGGGGTCTGAAAGTGGTGGTTATATAACCATGAGAGGAATCTCAATAAGTGTACAGCCGCAAACCCCACATAGGCTCTCACGTACTGCCAGACAAAACAGACATAACACACAACGATCAGCCAAACTAACAAACACACACGATCTTACCTGAGACCCATCATGCACGTCCCCGCACGTTGGATAATAACACAACCAATATACCACAGTAATGCATCACAGTCGCGTGTGTGCCTTGATTATAAGGCAAAACCCACTTGGGCACGTTCCATACCGTGCCTAGCAGTTTTTATCCCATAATCGAGCACCACGATACGCGATACCGACCACACTCGCACACGAACTCACTCCATGCTCCAATTTTCATAATCCTCACACGTCTTGCCAAGTCCAACTCATCCTCAACCTTTCCACCACTACTGCACCAGCGTAAAACGCATCAGGCCAACGATCCTCTGACCCTATCAGGCATTGTCATCCCGTTGGGCCGGGCATCGTTACCTTGTCAGGGACGGCATCGTCTCGCGTAAACAAACACGCCTCAGGACGGAATCCTACACTCAACTTTCCTTCTACCGCGTCCACATAAAACGCATCAGGCCAACGGTCTTCCGACCTCATCAAGCATCCCCGTCGAGCCAGGCATCGTCACCTCGTCAGGGACGGCATTGTGACATCCTGAAAATATATATATATATATATATATATATAGTCCATTTGGGATTTATTAAATACTGAGTTTTATGAATGTACTCGTAGTTAGTTCTCGCCCGGAACTGATCATTCCTGGGATACTAACCATTAGGGAAAGGCTAACTAGGGATTTAAATTCGTACGACTAAAGAAAATTCGATCGTGGATTGACCTTCGACCATAAAATCGTCGAGGTGATATTTTGAGCCACTGTTGGGCGATCCAAGGATAGTCAAGGGCCAGTTCGCCATTGTCATAGTAGTGGATCGCGAGTGATTTCGCTGGACCACGAAATGAATCGACGAACAATCTTGAACCTATACCAAACGATCGTGCCCTTCGGATCTAGTATTTGATTCTCGCGATTTTATTGACAACCGAAGTCATGACGGTCCGAATAAATTGCACGTGACTCGATTTAGTATCAGTCACGGGTTGAATATGCGAATTTTCCCAACAAGCCACCCGTTAGTTTGAGAAATGCTCGAGTTGCGTTTAATAAAATTTGATTATTTAAAGTAGCCCAAATTGGACATCGAAAAAATTTGGAAATCACAATGGGACGTTAGGATGACGTTGTGGATGGAACGTGCAAATTTGGATGTGCCCGAATCCTTCAGAAAAATTCAATTTCTGCGAAAAATGGAGAAAGTAACTATTTTACCCTTGAGAATTATTGAAGGGTTAGTTTTAAAGGGCAAGGGCATTTTGGTAATTTTGCCCCCAAAATTGGAGAACGACACAATGCTCTTGGATATTTTTAAGTAAGATTCAATCCAGACTGTCGATTTCTGGATTGGATCAAATCTTGACTGTCGGATCAAAAAGTAGAGAGAGGGGCATTTTGGTCATTTGCCACTTTGGTTCAAATGTTCACTATTTAAGTCCACAAGACCCATTTCTCTCTCCTCTTCTTCTCTCTCTCCCATTCGGCCCCCCACCGTGAAACCCTCCCCCTTCCGATCATTCTCTCTCTCTCTCTTTCACCGGATCACCGTCGCCACCGCACCGCCCACAACTGCGCCGCCGCCGATCCACCGTTCCCACCTTCACGCCACCTCACCGCCACCGTCCCTCTCGATTTCTCTCTCTTCCCTCTCTTGGCCGTGAGCCAACCGGCCACCATCCAAGCCGCCGCTGTCGCACGCCGCGCCGTAGCCGCTAAGCCGCGCCGCTGGATTGCCGCCGTTCCCGATTGTTTCACCTCCGCTTTCCGTTCTAGCCGCATGAGTCTAGAACTCGGTAAGTCGCGCTTTAAACTCAATTTAGGACTTCGGGTATCGACGGGTGATTTTTGGGGTGAAATCGGGTTTAAATTATGTGCGAATTTTCATGATTTAGGAATGAAATTATGTGGCGGGCCTTAGGATTGAATTCAGAAATTTTTGGTGGAATATTTGAGGACAACAGTGGGCTGTGAGTGGCTGTACAGTGGGCTGTGATGGGCCGATCGGGGCGCAAATTGAATTTTTAGAGCCGGTAATTAATGGCGAGAAAGTATCGTGAGAGACCGAAATTGATTTGAGGCCATTTGGTTGGAGAAAAATGACAAATTGTGTGTTTAATGCGTTTTTGCACTATGACTGAGATGTGGTAGTGAAAATGAGTGTGTGATTGTGTAATTACATGATTGAAATATGCTTGTCGGGTGCACGCTTAGGCTAGATTGAATTAATTATTAAAATTGGCCATGTCAAATGCTGAATGAGCACTGTGTTGTGTGTGACTTGATGCGTGCACGGGCCACATGTGATTGGCCAGTTGAATGTGGTAAATGCTTATTGAGCCTGTGCATGAGTAAAAAAATGGATGCGATATGAACTGAGTCCGTGAGAATTTTGCCATCCTGAGGCATGTACGTTTATGCGGGACGATGCCCGGTATTACCGGAAGACTGCCAGCCTGAGGCGTGTACTTCAACGCGGGTTGCGCAGTAGGTGGTAGGTGTTAAGCCTGAGGCGTGTACGTTTACGCGGGCCCCAAAGTATTGTGAAAAGTTAGTCGCAGTGTGCCTGAGGCGTGTACTTCAACGCGAGTTACTAGCGAGGAATGTGGAAAAGATATGATGAGAATCAAATGAATGTCTTAGACAAAAATTGTGCTTGCAAGTGATTGCGTGTATGTGTAATTGTGTTTTGTAATTATCTGGAGGTACGTGATAGCCTAGGTGGGGTTTATGGGTGTACTTACTGAGATGTAGTCTCGTGGTTATTTCAACCAATATTTTTCAAAACCTCGACTTGAGCCATGAATCCTCCGCCACCGCCACCAGAGCGTTTTGGAGTACCAGTGTACACCGATAATGAGATTGCAGAATTCCCTATGCCCGATAACGTGATCTGGATTAAGCATCCTAAGGCTATTTTGTAGAAGTAGGACTACCTTTGTGGGAGACTCATGTTTATACTGCTTGGTTTTTCCGTGATGCTGATGGGGATGAGTTCAAACCCGTCAGAGGTTTTGATGTTCCATTTGACTTAGTTAGGGATTGGGATCCGTCTACCATACCCCTAATAGACGGAGAGTTTACCAGTGTAGAAACTAGTTTAGCTCAGTCGGGATTGCATTTAGCAGCAGCTGCTCAAGGATCTTCAGGGGCTGAGCATGAACCCGAACCCGAAGCATCACATGCTGAGGACGACCTCATGGATATAGACTTAGAACCAATTCCCGAGGAGGAACCAGAGGGGGTAGAGCTCGAGGTAGAACCCAAGAACGAGCCTGATGAATCTGGGGAGCCTGAGGAGGAGTCGGACTACATACTCCCACATGAGTAGTATATGGATCCCGATTTTGTACCTGAGTTCAATGTCTTCGAGGGATTAGCTGGGGAGGAACAGGACGACGCTCTAGCTGAGTCGGGCGACATTAATCACCCGATTGAAATTGAGGCGAAGCAGGATTCTTCGGAGGAGCAGACGGCTTAAGAGAGTTCAGATTCTAAAGACGAGGAGTTAGACTCAGAATGGACACCAAGCAAGGGGCGTAGAGGCTAGTAGGAAAGTTCAGAACAGGTTTTTAGTGGAATACTGTTTTTGAGGTTGAAATACCAGGTCATCGATCTTTTTGTATAACGGTGGTTTTTAAGGCGGTGTGCAAGTGTTATAGTGGTTGTAAACTGTAAATATTTTTATAAGTTGGTAATGGAATAGAAAATGTGTATTCTCCCTGACTTTCCCCGGTTTTTCATTGTTCGGGTTAATTGTGGTTTCCGCTGTGAATTTAAATTTCTGATGGTTAAAATTAAGGTTGGCGATAACCCTGGGATGTCGCATAAATCGACCAGTAGTGGGTGTCGTGCTCTCGACGGGGGTTTGGGGCGTGACATCACAGTTTGAATTGGTATCGGAGCGAGGACCGCTCGATCTAGACTGGTCAAAGCTTGGAGTAATAAGGAGTAGAGATTCTGGGGTAGTATTTAGGGAGACCCTAGGGAGTTGTAGGGCGAAACGGGTTACACGTGCTGTGACACCCCCGACCTAGGGGCCATTCAAGTGACGTCCCGTTCATTATTATCTTTCTTTAAAACACAAGCGGAAGCATAATTTCGGGACAATCACATTTAAAAAAACAAGCAGCGGGATTAAGACAAACATCATGAGCAAACCTTATGTTTACGGAACATGCAAACATATTTAAACATGCTCTTCTCTTGGGTCATAGCAAACATCACACATATTCTACAAGCCTATTCCGAAGGCTTTTCTAATTACAGGCCGACGTGGCTTGGGCTTTCCTATCCCCACTACTTTGCCCCAGCTTTTCCCCAAACTCCAACGTGGCTCGATCTCCTCCTGTCGCCGCCGTCCGTTCGACCATCCCATGAACCTGAGGATGGGAAAAACGGGAGATGAGTCGGGGACTCAGCAAGTAAACCTACTAATATCAAGCAAGGACGAGGGGATCGCCGTTAGCACAAGCCGGCCCTTACCGCACCCGCATCAATGACAGATCAATAGCAAAGTTCATACAAGAGAACATCAAGCATGGCTATAACATATGCACCTTGCCTTTCAAGTCTCGATTCTACCGCCAAAACAAACTTCAAATACGAAACATGATTAAATCAAGAAATGAACCATGTAACATCCTGAATTTCGACTCATTTCTGGGTCCGACGAAGTGGATATTATTTCTCATCTGATTTTAGTACGTCTCGCCCAGAGCTGGCCCCTCACGGGATACTGACCAATGGGAAAGGCTAACTAGGAAAACGGTACGTGGACCGGGGACCCGATCGCGAATCGGGCACCGATTCCGAGAAATGGCGGGAAAGTATTTTGGGCCAGTGTGGGCCGATCCTAGGAAGGTAACAGATTTGGTTTGGCCAACGACGTACGATCGGATCGCGGGTGATTCCGCTCGACCGAGAGTGCACGTGGCAAATAAATCCCGAACCTGAACCGAACGATCGTGACCCCTGGAATAACCAATAATTCCTTGCACTATTCCGGTAATCGAGACCGTCACGACTCGAGTGATCTTAGGTCGATACGCGTAACCCCTAAACAGCCAACCGTCAGTGAGAGACTCTAAAATTTTGAATTGAGCAATTTCGATCGCCAAATTGGACCCGAACTTCGATGTCGAAATTCTATGGGTGTCTACGACTATTTTGCGAGGCCGACGTCATTTTTGAGTGGCCACACATATTTGGGATCGGTACGGTCGAAAAATGGAATTTCGACCCGGGACCGGAAAATTACCATTTTGCCCTTATAGCCTATTTTTGGGGTTCCGAATTTTGGACTATTTTTGGGATTAAATTGTGGATAATTATCAAGAAAATTCAGAATTATTGAAAGACCAAAAGGCCCATCAATTATTGGGTAAGAATGAATAATGTCCATTGGATCAAAGGGCAAAATGGTCCAACGCACAGGATTGCGACACGTGGCATGAATTATTGGACTATTTGACCAATTTTGACTGTGTTTTCTCTCTCCTCCCTCTTCATTTCACGCCAGCCATCTTCTTCCCCTTCCTCCTGCGCACTTCTTCTTCTTCTCTTTCATTTTTCTTTCCTTTTCCTTTGGCCGTGAGAAGCCCTCATCGGAGCGCCGTCGCCGCCGCCGTTCACCGCCAAGCACCGCCGTGAGGACGCCAAAGCACCGCTGCTGAACCGGTTTGATCCAGCTACTGTTCAGCCCGTTTTTCCCCTTGTTCAGCCCATTTTGGAAGCTTAATCCAAGTGAGTGGAAATCCTAACCCCTAATTAGGATTATGTGCACTTTGGACAAGTTTTAGGGGTAATTAGTGGAGGCTAATTTGGGCTGATGTTGTGGTGATTTTAAGGGCCTAAAGTGATAATTTAGGGATGGTTTTAAGACTGTGGAGACTTGGTTTAGAGGTTGTATGAGTTGGATTTGCTTAATGGTGCAAGTTACTGATTCTCGGATTACTGGATTTTACTGTACCTTTGTGTTTTGTTATTTTTGTTGTGATCATTATGGGCAGAATTTGGAGAAGAGTTCTTCATGAAAGTTGTTCCTAACATCTTGAAGTATAACATAATTTAATTTGGGAATTTTTGGAAATCATTTGATGCCATTCGGAAGTCCATCTTTGGACCGAAATGGGTCTGCCCGATTTACTGTTCACCCGACCTTCGGGTCTGTTCGAATTTTTATAAATTTTTACAGGCCTATTTTCAAAAATACTTCCTTCACAAAAGTTGTTGGGGACATTTGTGGCTATAACATATAAAAATTTCAGCAGTTTACAAAATGATTTGGGTACCGAATGAGTTGTATTTTGATGGCCTAAGGGGCTGTCCGAGCGAACCAGATTTTGTCCGAAGTTGAGTGTCAAAATGAGGTGTTTAAGGTTAGAACCGGGTTTCGAGTTCTTCACGAAAAATGTTCATTGAGATGTTTTGTACAACATATCCAAATTTCAGAATTTTTGGAATTTATTTACTATTTATTTCAAATAGATTTTGGTCACTGTGCAACTGCCCAGTTTGGACCCGATTTTGTATAATTCGGTTTTTCTCTCTCGGGCTGATTAGTGGTTTATTGTGCCGATTAGAGCTGAATTGGAAGCTAAGGTTCGGATGAATAGTGGCTGTCCGCTTTGGGACTTCGGTGGATTAGAAATCAGCAAGTTGGAAATTAGACTGTGTGATTGCCGGGTGTGCCCGGGTTGATGGATTATCGCTGATTGTTGCTTGTTGAGGCCCAATTGGGGCGTTGCCATGCCGCTTGTTCATGTGATCGACTGACTGCGGTGTGTGATTGGCCAATCATTGGCGTGATTGATTATTGCCCAAGCGCGTGAATTATGTTTTGGGCCACATGGTACTAGTTGGCCAAGCGCGCATGTTATGTGAATAAGTATGGGCAATTGATTGGCTGTTTGAGCACGTTGATTTGGCATGTTTGTTGAAATGCCGTGCTGAAGTAAAATGCTCATGTGTATTGCATTATTGTCCCGAGTGTGGGAATTGCATGGCCACGCATTTTGTATGCTGAGAGTGAGCATGATACGGAATTTTGTGCGAATATGCGTGCCTGACATGAGCATGTGTGATCACCTAAATGCCTAATGCGTTTACGCGGGGCTCAGATAAAATTGGCAGTGTGCCGTGTGATCACTTAAGGCCTTCGGGTCGTGGCCTTCGGGTCGATTCCGTCCGCTGCGTTTACGCGGGACGATGCCCGGTTTGTCCGGAAGATTGAGGAGATCGGTGTTGCGCCTGAGGGTTAGAGACACCGGGCCATATGTGCTTCGGTGCGGGCCGTGAAGTGTTGTTGGCCTTCGGGTCGGGCCTTCGGGTCGGAATATTTGTTGGCCTTCGGGTCGGGCCTTCGGCTCGGAATATTTGTTGGCCTTCGGGTCGGGCCTTCGGGTCGGAATAACTATTGGCCTTCGGGTCGTGGCCTTCGGGTCGGTTTATAAACTGCAAAATGAGCCGTGTGCCAGAGTGCATGATTTGAGAAAATTCATACGCATGGCAAATGTGTGCCAGAGTATGTGGCTAATGTGCGTGCTGGTGATTCGTGTGTGAGACAGGCACTTTGAAGCATGAGCATGCGTATGGCGTACGTGTGACCAGTGTGTCGCGTATGTGCCGTGATTTATATAAAATGCCTAACCTGCAGGGTCAGTTGTATGTTTGATCTGGGCCCGAGGGTCTAGGTTTGTTGTTGTGTTGATTTGCTTGTCGGGAGGTGCATGTTAGCCTAGTTTCGGTTTAGGAGGCCTACTCACTGAGATTCGTCTCATAGTTGTTTAAACCCCGTTTTTCAGACCTCTGTTAGAGGATACCTGGTGTACCCGATCTATGTGAGGATCCGGAGCCTATAGAGCAAGATCCCGAACAGGATGGCGAAGTCGAGCAGATGGACTCGGAGGATGAGACAATCGAGGCTGAGTCTGAGTCATTAAGATTTGATCCCGATTTAATTTCCTAGGATCAACCTTAGCCGTAGAGTGGTAGGGCCAGTAATCTTTTGATTTTAGTGGCCGCTGATCTGTTTATAGTAGGCTGTTTGTATTTGAGGTATAAGATGAATATTGTAAGCGTTTTTTTTATGGCGGTTAATGGTGTTGGTTGATATTCGTGGATTGATGTTATGCTACCCTTGGCCATGTATTGTTTTGTACGGGTGTTTTAATAATTGCTTCCGCATGTGCCTTATGCTCTGAGTTGGGAGTTGGGTCGGCAACGCGTCCTGGGACGTCGCAGGAAATTAGACCGGTACGTGGGATGATGGCGCTTCGAGGGGTTCGGGGCGTGACATCCCCGTTTGATTTGGTATCAGAGCAAGGACAACTCGATCCAATTAGGTCGAAGCTTGGAGTGATAAGGAGCGATGACCTTGGGTAGATAGTAGGGTGACCTCGTGTGCTAAATGTACCTCCTGACTGTCTGTGTCTTGGTTGCTTGGTGTGATTTGACCCGTGAAATGCAGGTGCGGCAGGACCTGAGGTGAGTACGTATACCTCTTTGTTGGAGGTCTTGTGTTGTTTGTGCTAGACCGCATGCTGGTTGCTTGACTGTGTTGTGATCCCTGCCTAGGACCTTAGACCGGTTAGATTGGTTTAAGTCTCTAATCCCTTAGGGGGTTATAGCAGGTAGGTGATCTGTGAGAGTGCAAGGATGACAAAATGAGGGGTAAGGAAGATCAAGAGCAGTCGAGTGCTATAGGCCATGAGACCGAAACCTAAGATTAGAGGTTGTAACTCAGGCTCTATAAGAAAGGGGGAATGTGTGGGCAGGCAAGCTCAGGAAGGGAGCGTCGTTATTGCCCAGGTTGTTGAGGTTGCAGCGATTGCTGCTGTGAATGGGAATAATGCTAGTTAGGCCAAGTGCAAGTAGTGGTCAATAGACAAGTGCACCGATTGGTGGAATGACTATTCGAGTTGAACTTTCCTGAATTTAATAGTAAGGGTGACCCCGAGGCTGCACCGAGATGGGTAGCGGAAGTTGAGAAAGCCTTGACATGTTGGGGAACACCGAGGCTGAGAAAATAATATTGGTAGTGTACTAACTGTAAATGGACATAAAGAATGAGTGGAAGACCACTAGGGATAAGATATCCCCAATGAGTACAGCTTAGATTTGGACAATGATTGTTAAGAGTTCCTATGGAAAAATATTTCTTGGAGAGTGCCAAGAAAGGGAACTGACGGAGTTTATGTGACTTCGCCAAGGGTAGATGACTATGGAATGATATGAAATGGAGTCCGCTTTGCTGGTTGAGAATCCACAGGACAAGGTTCGAAAATTCTAAGACGGACTGAAGTCGGGTCTCCGAAGCCTAATGATCTCACGAAATATCAGGAATGATGGGGAAGTGTATGAATGAGCTCAAGTGATCGAGCGAGATCAGTTGAAAAGTGCAACTACTTCTGGATAGTGATTTGCTCAAATTAAGAATAACCGCCGCTTCGAGAAGAGGCAGATGACGAGAAATAGACGATTCGTCCCACTGGTTAGGAAGGATATCAGAAAGTCAAACCGTCGAACGAGCCGTCCTGAGGCTTGCATCGAAAGTGGGAGTCGGAATAACTAGTTAAACTGGATGGGATTGAGTCTGTTGTACTTGAGTCACGTTTGGTGTGACGATTCCTCAAATGATAAGGTGATGGTGTCGTTGAGGTGTCCTAACTGTGAGACAGTAATTGATAGTAGAGAAAGGAGTGTTGACTTGGCAGTATTGGCCATGTACGATTTTGTCGTGGAAATTGATACAGAGTGATTTGTAAGGCAGAAAGCCGTAATGAATTATGACAATAGGGTAATCCAGTTTAGTCCGAATGGACGTCCTAGGTTTGGATTTCAGGAAAGTTGAGGAGGAATCTCAATTCCTTGAATGCCCTTGCTTGAGGTGATTAGATGTCAGACGAATGTTGTGAAGGATGCTTAATGGGCGTGGTTGACCCGATCATGACAGAACTAAAGTCGGAAGAATTAACGAGGTGTGTAATCTTCCGAGGTCTTTCCTTAGAAACTGCCGGGTTGTCACTAGAACGGAAAGTGGAATCGTGAAAGAATTGGCCCCGGAGTGGAACTGATTCGAGGAAATAGTATTGAATGTCCTTGTTGGAAATTAAAGGAATTGAAAGTCCAGATGTAAGGACTCGTGGGTAAAATTTTATTCGCCCTAGTGTGCCCTCGTGGGGAGTTCCTGTATTGTGTATGAAGAAAATGGACGGGACATCGAGATGGTATGTAAATTACCGACAGTTGAAGCAGTCAACGGTAAAGAGTAAGTACCTACTGCTGATGATCGATGATCTATCTGATCAATTGTAAGGACCTCAGTGTTCTCCGAGATTGAACTACGGACTTGATGTCACCAATGGAGACTCAGAAAGGAGAATGTTCCTAAGATTTTGTTACGGACTGGAAATTTTCCGTTAAGGATATAAAAAGGAGATATAATTATGGTGATTTAACAGACGAGGTATGGGCACTATGTATTCATAGTAATGCCCATTGGTCTAGGGGATGTCTCGTTGCTTCTATGGACCTAATGAATCGAGTGTTCCAAGAATTATGGGATTAGTTCGTAATGATTTTCGTTGATGATAATTTGGGAGACTCGAGGAGCCTAGAAGCAAGAAGCAAGTCTAACTGAAGTGTTGCGAACCTTGAGAGAGGACACGCACTCCACGCCAGGTATGACAAATGCGAACTTTGGCTCGATGGAGTCGCCTCCCTTGAACGTATAATCTTGGAAGATAGAACTTTCGCGGACCTGACTAAGGTCGAGGTAATAACTAAGTGGTCAGGACTGATGCCGATAACTGAGGTTTGAAGTGTCGTAGAGTTGGCTGACAATTATAGACGTTTTGTGGAAGATTCTCGTCGATAGCCGTGCTATGGGCACGACTGATTGAAAAGGAAATCCGTTTGAATGGAATGATCACTGTGAATGGAGTTCCCAAGAGCTGAAGCGTAGGCTGATGATTGCCCCAGTATTGAATATTCAACCTGAACCGGGAGGATTCGAGGTCTATAGTGACGCTTCATTAAGAAGACTTGGGTGTGTATGGATGCAACACGGTAGAGTAGCAAATTATGCGTCGTGTCAGTTGAGGCCACGTGAAAAGAATTATCCGACGCATGACAAAAAAAAAAAATTGACTACAACACCCTATATCGCCATGGAAAGGTTGGACGAGTAACCGATACGCTAAGTCGTGAGTCGATTGGGGTATATAAGGTGATCAAGGAATGAACCTTGTTGGGAAGGCTCAGGGACTTGGAAGTTAAATTTGAGGTAAACTGGATGTGGAATCCGTTGACCGCTTTGAGGATTAGTTGGAAATCTAGGCCCAGAACAAGGAATGGCATTATGTGGATCACGAGACACGAAGAGTCATTGAGGTGGATGCCGATAAGAGGAAGTCGGATTTCCATATATTCGGGGATAGAAATCTTGAGGTTCTAGGAATGATTATGTGTACCCGATGAGGCGAAACTTGAGGAGGAAAATTTGAATGGAAATTTCCGCAGTAAGTAAGTATAATGTCCACCCGAGTGGCACTAAGATGTGTTAGGACTTGCGGCAACATTACTGGTGGAATAGAATGAGGGTAAATGTGACCAAGTGTGTGGCCAGGTGTTTGACGTGTCTATAAGTGAGGACAAAGCACGGTAAGCCTAGAGGGCTATTATGACCGTTGAAAATTTCTAAATGGAAATGTGACATGATCCCAAGGATGTTGTAACAGGATTAACGTGAAGCTAGAGAAGACCCGATTCCATAGGAATAACAGTTGATAGACTGACTAAGTCAGTGCACTTCCTGACAGTAAGAACGGACTTTGAGTTGGACAGATAAGTAGAGTCGTCAAAAAGGTTACACGATCGGAGACGACAACTTGTAGAGCGTGAGATTGGGTACCAAGTGTCAGCCCAAGTGTTTCCTATGAAAAGATTATCATAAGTCGGCAGGAAAGGAAGGTTACATCGAGGCATATCGAATTGTTCGATATTCGGGAAAGGAGTGGAGATATGATCTAGTGAATTGCCTCGCCGCCTAATCTGTCCTAAGTATATGACGTATTCCACGGGTCGATGTGGAGAAAATATGAACCAAATAGGACCCACGTTAAGAGAAGACAGACGTGTACGACAAAGCGTCATACGTGCAGAAGCTAGTGTAGCTTGAGGACAGAAAGGATCATGGGCCACATAATAAAACAGTCCCAGTGGTCAAAGTGTATGGGAACACCAACGAACAGAAGGTGCCGTTTGGGAAAAGCAAAGAGGCCATATGACGTCAAACCCCCAGTTGTTGAGGAGATAAGTTTATAGTACAAATTTCGAGGACGAAATTTTTTTTTAGGGGGGAAGAATTGTAACATCCTGAATTTCGACTCATTTCTGGGTCCGACAAAGTGGATATTATTTCTCATCTGATTTTAGTACGTCTCGCCCAGAGCTGGCCCCTCGCGGGATACTGACCAATGGGAAAGGCTAACTAGGAAAACGGTACGTGGATCGGGGACCCGATCGCGAATCGGGCACCGATTCCGAGAAATGGCGGGAAAGTATTTTGGGCCAGTGTGGGCCGATCCTAGGAAGGTAACGGATTTGGTTTGGCCAACGACGTACGATCGGATCGCGGGTGATTCCGCTCGACCGAGAGTGCACGTGGCAAATAAATCCCGAACCTGAACCGAACGATCGTGACCCCTGGAATAACCAATAATTCCTTGCACTATTCCGGTAATCTAGACCGTCACGACTCGAGTGATCTTAGGTCGATACGCGTAACCCCTAAACAGCCAACCGTCAGTGAGAGACTCTAAAATTTTGAATTGAGCAATTTCGATCGCCAAATTGGACCCGAACTTCGATGTCGAAATTCTATGGGTGTCTACGACTATTTTGCGAGGCCGACGTCATTTTTGAGTGGCCACACATATTTGGGATCGGTACGGTCGAAAAATGGAATTTCGACCCGGGACCGGAAAATTACCATTTTGCCCTTATAGCCTATTTTTGGGGTTCCGAATTTTGGACTATTTTTGGGATTAAATTGTGGATAATTATCAAGAAAATTCAGAATTATTGAAAGACCAAAAGGCCCATCAATTATTGGGTAAGAATGAATAATGTCCATTGGATCAAAGGGCAAAATGGTCCAACGCACAGGATTGCGACACGTGGCATGAATTATTGGACTATTTGACCAATTTTGACTGTGTTTTCTCTCTCCTCCCTCTTCATTTCACGCCAGCCATCTTCTTCCCCTTCCTCCTGCGCACTTCTTCTTCTTCTCTTTCATTTTTCTTTCCTTTTCCTTTGGCCGTGAGAAGCCCTCATCGGAGCGCCGTCGCCGCCGCCGTTCACCGCCAAGCACCGCCGTGAGGACGCCAAAGCACCGCTGCTGAACCGGTTTGATCCAGCTACTGTTCAGCCCATTTTTCCCCTTGTTCAGCCCATTTTGGAAGCTTAACGCAGGACGATGCTCAGGTAGGTCCGAAAGACTACCATCCTTCAAGATGTGCCGTGGCTTGAGGGGTCGTTAATAATTGGAACACGCATGGTACATTGCACACGAAACTATTGTAGTGTGATATGATTATATGTGATTTAGGCTGCTTATTTATGTGATGTTATAACTTGTCGTGTGCAGTAAGTGTGCCAGGACCAGGTAGGGTTTCCTGCGTGTGGATGTGCCTTGTTAATTTATCATGTTATGATTGAGTTGCTAACTCGTATTGTAACTAAGGCAGGGCACGAGGCACATTGCTATTGATTTGCCATCGTCATTAAGACGTGGGGACAAGGGACGCCTGAGCTGAATCAACGTCCTAATCAGGGTTTAGTTAGTTGAATCATTGAGATTTTATCTCACTCCTCATTGTTTAACATTTTTTAGGACCATAGCGATAAAGGTGCATACGATCTACTTTTTGGAAACCCCTTTTTGGAGTAGAAGCGTGACGTTAAACCCCTGACCACCAACTCCTTTCTGACCGGTTGGTCCTATAGGAAGTACTATAGTGTTGGTTTGTAAATATACTAACTTCCTGGAGGTAAGGATGTAAAGGTACAAAAGTGTCTTATTGATATGTATTTGGATGGTTGTTTTTCTACGCTATTCCTGTCTTTTTAATTGTTGGGAGTTTAGTATACATTTCCGCATGAAATGATAATTGACGGATGAAATGAGTGGGTCGGTGACCTGTCCTGGGACGTCGTAACATAACGACTGCGATGGGATGTTCGTGTGCCCATGGGTGCGAGGCGTGACAATGAGTGTTTTGTAAGTCTGATAAATGCTTTGAAGTAATTTGATTCATGACCTTATACTTTGAAGATGACAAACTTATAACCTCAACAAGTTCAAACTTTATATATGGCAGGAGGAGAAGTTCATAATATATTTTGTAAAAGATAAAGTTTAGACTTTATACGACAGATGAAGAACTTAAGACTTTATGATGGAATCGAAAGGTTCAAACTTTAATGAACAACCCATCTTGACATAAGTTCTGAAAGCAAGACCATATTATATAGAACCGGACTATATCCCGACTTTAACGCAAATTCATAACATACACAACGGCTAGTAATCTGGCCTAGATTTCACAAGTGGAAAGTCTCGATAGACTTGATCTCAAAGATTATTTTGCAAGGGAAATTAATAATGCAAAATATCTAAAAAAGATTGACAATCAACTTCGAGGCAAGTTTCCTATTAAATGGAGAATTTCTACTAATGGAACCAAGACTTTGGTTGTATGTGTAATATTTAAAAAAAAAGAAAAGAAAAAGGTCAAAATGTCAAAAATGTTGAAAAGTCAACATTTTGCTATAGTGGACTTCAATTTATAAAAGAGGGCCGAGAACTTTCAGGGAGGAAGGAAAAGAAGAGAGAAAGGAAGGAAAGAAAGGAAAGAAGAAAAAAGAAAGGGGGGAGAAGGGGAAATTTAGCGCGCTCCTGATCCAGGCGACTTGCCAAGCCAATTCGACTTCGATTAGCAACACCGGTATATATTCGCACCCCTCATTGGTTCCATTGGAGTAGTTTCGGATTTAGGGCTTGAAATTCGCAATTATTAGAGATTTGTATGGCAAAATTTGATTTTTGAGTCGTTGAGCTGCGTATATATATAGAATTGATAGTTTATGGTATTGTGGATGTCATACCTTGAAACCTACCAGGATGAGGAATAACACGGCCGTCCTTTCACTTAAGGACGCAGCCTTAAACCACCCAAAAGTCCTCATGATATTGCTTTCGCTCTATTGCTGCTAAACAAAGAACCTGAAAGATTGGGAAAAGAGAGGGGTGAGCAACCACAGCTCAGTAAGTAGTGCGTATCTTTTCTAAGCAGATCGATCAATCACTATGCATACATAAAGCAATACCAATAACTCAAAATTTAAAATCCACAATATCATATACATATCATATCAAATATGAGTTATTTTCTTTTCACAAAACTTAATACATACCAGAGAATACTCATTTGATACACCATCATAATTCAATCATCAATGGTCAAGTTCATTGATTAATCTCGTCAAATCACACATCAATGATCCATTCTATTGATTAATTTCATCATAAAAGGCCTCGTTCGGGATAGAGGCACAGTCACACTACCATCTCTCAATCCGACTCAATATTATCCTTTTTGAGCCGCAGCCCTACTGCCATTGCTCTCAAGGATTTGCCCTGGCACAGCAGAAAACACATCGATGGTTTATCCATCGACTAATCTATTGCTCAATATCAAATCATGATCACGCATCTCGCCTCGTGATAAGGCAACCAAGATTCCCCCCTTGGCAAGATCTTCACCTACTATAAGCCGGTGGCTTAGCCTATAAGGATATCCTAGACTAGTATGCGCATACCCATACCCACATGCCCCTCAATGGGCTCACATCGATATTGAGCACCGACACATATCCTCTAATAATCTACAATACCAAATCCACAATAAGTTTCATAATCCACATTCAATATCACTAATTGATTTAAAAAAAACAAAATGCAATCTTTCTTCGTCACACTGAACACATTTCACAAACCAAATATATGGCATTTCACAACTCAACTCAACAACCAGAAATCCCTTTTGTAAAGTATTTCTCAAATCATTTGAAAACTCGTTTCTTAGATCATAATACATTTGACATACCCATTTCATAAACCAAATTCACAAATTAATATATATTTATATATCTCGTTTTGCAACACTATTCTCAAAACATATTTCAAACCATTTACAAATACTAAAATGTAGTAGATGTCTGATCCATACTTTTATGCAACAAATATGCTATTTCACAACTCATAATATATCGAATCTCTTTCGCTTTCAAGACATGAGTATAGAAATAGAAGAGATAGCACCACTCACATGGAATCTCCAAAAATCAAGCAATGATGCTCACTCGAATCGACGATCTCATAATCCTAACAATTAAACAGGAATCAATGTCAAAACCAACTAAAATGCTACGATAACTATAGAATAGCTAAACGATGCTTAAATGTTAACAGGACAACTCAATGGCACCCACAATTTGCTCATCCAAAGCGATTATCCAAACCATCCGCAACGTGAAGCTTGAGCGTGAAACTTGATTGCACCATAAATTCCTCCACTGAACTCCGTTTCAAGCGGGCTTATAGTCAATACAAAACCGAGCCGAAAACCGACGAAAATCGAGCCATCCCAAAATCGAGCCATTGAAAATCGACCTAAAAGCCGCTGGTCGCGCACTGTTCACCTTGTGTGGCCAACTTCGAAAATTCATATTGGGCAGACCATAAGTTCAAATCAAGATCCGTAAAATCCCACGGCTTCACAACATCCTAAACTACCAATTATATATATGTATATATATATATATATATACATAGCTTAACGACTCAAAAATTGGACTTTGCTGCTTTAATAAAACATAATTTCGAAATATGATCCCTAACTTGGAAAAATATTCTGATTGAACAAATGAGGGGCGCGAATACTTACCGGACGTTGCTAATCGAAATTGAATCGGCTTGGCAAGACCCCTGCGGTCCAAAACCCTCTTCTTTTTTCTCTTTTTCTTCTTAACCTTCTTCTTTTTTCTCTTTTTCTTCTTACTCTTTCCTTTCCTCTCTTTTCTTCTCTTTCTCTTTTTTCTTCTGTTTCTTGACAACTCTCGGCCCCTCTAAAAATCAGAAGATGTCCACTGTAGCCTTTGTTGACTTGTTAACTTGTTGACTTTTTTTTTTCAAATATTATAGCAGAGCCGTGGGATTTTACGGATCTTGATTTGGACCTATGATTTGCCCAATATGAATCTTTTAAGTTGGCCGCGCAAGGTGAATAGTGCGTGACCAATGGGCTTTAGGCCGATTTTCGTCGGTTTTCAGCTCGATTTTGGAACAGCCAAGTTAGGGCTTTTGTAATACTTGAAACGGGCTTTCTTTTGACTATAAGTTTGCCAGGATCAGAGTTCGATGGAGAAAGTTATGACATGATCAAGTTTTGCGCTCAAGTTTCACGTTGCGGATGATTTGGATAATAGCTTTGGATGAGCAATTTGTGGGCGTTTTTGAGTTGTCTTGTTAGCGTTTAAGTGTAATTTAGCCGTTGTCGCGACCTAAAAAAAAATCGGGTTTTCCGATCTTAGGCTAATGGATTACTAGATTAATTAAATTAACTAACCTAGCTCGAGTTCTCCCAAACTCTACCAAATCGCAACTTAGGTCCAATTGTGAGCATGCAAATATTTTCAACGGGAGTCGCCACTAATCATTTAGGGTAGGTTGATTAGAAACCTAAATAAAATAGCGGGAGTACTATTTTATTTCTACGAACCAGAAATTATGAATTCGGGGACTTGGTTACGCTAGATTCCCTAACGCCCTTTCGGTACCAATTTCTGAAAAAATACTCAATTTGACAATTTTGATGAATCTTGACTTAAAGTTCAAAGGTGCAGAAATTTTCTCTTTTTTTTTATTTTTTTTACGTATTTAAATGAAAACTAACCTATATGTAATGACGTGCAAAAATTGACATGCGATTAGTGCAACCTAACATGCAAACTATATGTCATGCGACGACGTGACCTATTTCTAATGACGGGCATATTATTTTTTTTTGTATATTTTTTTTTATGAAATTCGGAATTAAAAATGCCAATTATCTAAACATGCAATTTTAAGCTAAAGAAATTAACCTATTCTAGAGTAATTTTTTGGTATTTTCTTTAATCAAAATTCGAAATTAAAATCAAGTAAAAAAAATAACCGCTAAATCTTTCGAATTAAGTTTCGATCTGAAGCCTGACAGATCGATTCTAAAATTCAAAATACCCGCTATGGAAATAATTCTATCTAAAGCCTGATAGATAGATTTATTTCCATGTGTGCGGTTGCGGATTAGGAAATTATCTTAATTGATCACATCTTAGAAAAAATAGATATCTCAAAGATTTTGGATATATTCAAAGGATTTTGAAAATTCTAAATTCTATCCAAATTTGACAAGTGATAGATATCTAAGGAAATAAATCCTAATTGAAATATTGCCTATTATCTAAATATGCAAAGTTAGATATCAATAAGCACGAATCAAGCAATAAAATATTCAAATCAAATCGGGATAAGATAATTACCTGATTTGCAGATTTCTTTCCTAATTTGAATCACCGGCGGATCGAGACTGCGGATCGGACGGGCAACGGTGGCGGTGGCGAGTCAGCCTTGTGCGGTGTTCTGGTCAGTCGGGTCGGTGGGTCGCGAGCGGCTCCTCGTCTCAGCGTCGGGCTCGCGGTGGATGGTCCAGTAGGTGCGTTAACGATCACTGGAGTGTTGAGGCTCGCTGCCAGCGTTGCTAAGGATTGCTCGGAAACTTGCTGGTCGGGCGTATGGAGCGACGAGGCGTGCGGTTGTGAAGATGCAAGACACGTATGAGAACTTCCCTTTTATTTTTCTCCTTTTTTGGCGTCTTCTCCTCCGGATTGCCTCTGATTACAATCTTCTTCAGCCTTGGTCTTCTTCAACTTTATTTCTTCGATATGTGAGACGCCAGTGAAGGAAGATCCAGTGTTGAATATCACGGACGGGAGAGAGAGAGCATCGCGAGGGCTTCTCAGGAGTAATGGAGACGTCGGCTTCCCTGGAGGCTTAACTAGTCGCAGCAACCAGACATTGGACTGTAGGTACGCTGGTGATTTCGTTGCTGGTCGTGGACAAAGGCACCGATAAACCTGCAAGAAAGCACCGAGAAACTCGAGAACCAGCTAGAAGGCTCACCAGTGTCATGGGCATGTGCGGCGGACTAGAAGTGGGGCTGGTTCGCGGTGACTCAGCACTCCTCGGGTCGATTTGAGCGTTCAAAGACCACAGACAACGGCGTCAATGCAAGACCGGCTGGGTATTGCGTCGATGGGGTTTGGATGGTGCAAGTGGTGTGGCATGGAGACGGAGGTCAGATGCAATGTAGCGGCCACTGGATCCACCACAGCGTCGTCGGGATGGAGGTCGTGTGGGAAAGCCTCGGCCCTTGGCTTCAATGATACTCCGTTGAAGAAGTGAAGGCCTCTCTTTTTTTTATTCTTCTCCCTCTTTTCAGAATAGTGACCAGGAAAAATCCCTCCTTTTTTGTTTATGAAGCCCGTACCTCCCTCTGTATGGCCCCTTCTCTCACGATTTTCTCTGGCTTTTTTTTTCTTCTTTTTGTTCTCTCTTCTTTGACTCAAGTGTGTCCAGTGCCTCTCGCTATTCAAGCCCCCTCTGAACAGACCCCTCTTCCTTCCTTTTATTCCTTTGACCGAGACCTTCCCCCCTTTTTCCCCACGCGGAGACCTCCTCTGATCGTCCAATATATTCCCAAGAATATCTCCCCCATGCTGACCGTATCTTCAATATCTATGGCCTCGCACGATTTTTCTTCTCAGAAGTGGCAGGGAATATCCTTCGCGTATATTTTCCTCTTGCACCAAAGATTCCAAGAAAATAAAAATCAGCTGATACTTTTCCTCTTTGATATATCGTGACACCCGAGATTTTCAAATTTCCAAAAGATACATTGCCGATTACTTTCCATGGATTAAAGATAGGCAAAATATATCGATTTCGATTATGGGCTTGATTCAATTTAGCTCAAAACCATTTGCTCGAATCCATCCGCCGTCGGTCCGATAAATGTGCAAATTATATGGGCCTAATTAACTATGGAATGCTCCTAATATCTATATGCAATTTAACTAAATAATTTAATTTTTTTTTTTGCAATTAAGCACTAAATGATGCGTCGAAATTTAGGTGTCAACAGCTGCCCCTCTTTGAGTGGAGGCTCGCAGAGGTTTCGCTCAAAGACTGAGACCTAAATTTAAACTATGCAAAATGATGAATGATTTTTTTTTAAATGCAATGATGCATGATATGCAAACAATAAGGAACGTATGTTAAGGCTTCTCACTTCGTGTGGAGCGGTGAAAGAGTCTTTCATACGGATCGCACAAAAAGCAACCAAGTGATGGAAAGCTTTATAATGCTGTGAACTCCCTCGATCTCCAAACTTCTATCCCACTGGAAGTAAGATTCTCGAGGTACATGATTGCCTATCTGTTACCTGTAGTTTCCTACAGATGCGAAATAGCGCATGATATGAAGAAAGAATAGGACGTGTTGCCTATACCACCGGGCAATCACTAAAAGGATCATGTCACCCCTCCATTGAGTGAGCATGAGGTTGGTTGTGTCACCTATTCCACTGGGTAAACACAGATTGAAAAATTATGTTGCCTGTTCCACTGGGCAAATATGTAATGGGGTGTGTTGTCTAGTCCACTGGACAACACGGAATAAGAAACTATGCTGCATGTTCTACTGGGCAAACATTAAATGGGGTGTGCCGCGTACTCCACTTGGCAACACCAAATGAGAAATTATGCTGCCTGTTCCACTGGGCAAATATTAAAAGGGGTGTGTTGTCTATTCCACTGGACAACACGGAATAAGAAACTATGCAGCCTGTTCCACTGGGCAAATATTAAATGGGGTGTGTTGTCTATTCCACTGGACAACACCAAGAGATATGTCACCTGTTCCACTTGGTGAACATATGAGAGGGATCATGTCTCAGATTTTACAAAAAGAGAAACAATGAAGAATAATTAGCAGACGTACCTGATTTCTTCCTGTGTTATAAAAATGGCAACACCAATTGCACCTGTTTTTACTTGAGAAAAGGTTAAAACAACACATGCGCAGGGGCAGAGAAAACATAATTCATGAATCTGCTTGCATTACCAAGCTTCACTGGGGAATTTATCAATAAGAACAATCATTTCGTCCTTTTGACAATTTGATCACATTACATGAGATTCCTTTAATCAGAAAGGACTTTCTACTCACTCTCAATGAAAGGCTTTTGACCCGACCTTTGATGCGGGCATAAGAATCACTCAAACTCTCCTCATCGTGCTTGACAAGGGTTCGGATATTCTCAAAATCAGTATAACTTGGCCAATCTGAGAGGTCTTTATAAGGACTAAAATGAAGGCTTGGTTAATGGCTTAGCAAAAGGGACTCTTCGAGTCGAGGCTATTGAAAGAATTGATATCACCAGCTGTTCCGGGTTTACAAGTCAGGAATGCTGCAAAAATGAGATAGAAAAATCTTGCTCGCACTTCTTCGAGCAACATTTATAAGCATTTGAAACTCTACGTTAACTCAAGTGCCCTATTCTGAAGAGACTTCGATAAAGGTTGTAACGTAGGTTCAGGTAGGCTTGAAATGAATGGCCTATTTCCATCAAAAGGGGTATTATGAACATGGAGATTGGTGATCATCCAATTATGCTACTGGTAGCCTTGATCCATATCTAGCAATTGCTCTATAAATGAACCTTCAAACGGTCTTTTCCTTGAAGACTGATCTTGTATGTCGACTCAGTTCTTGCTGAAACTTTTCTTTCTTTCATTTTTCTCTCTCTTTTTTTTTTTGAGAGAGATTTTTTTCTGAGAAATTTTTCCGAGAGAAAGAACTTCGATTTAATGGAGTCCCTTTGCATCATTTCTGACGAATTTTCTTTTGAACTCCCATTTGCCTCAAGTCACCTTGAACTTGCTTTAAGATGATTTCATTTGTTTATCATAAGAATGATCACCAATCGGGTTGAAATGAATTCACCGCTCAAATTGGGTAAGCAAAGGGTATACTGTGTAGGGATATAGAAAGAAATGCTCTTCTTCATATCTAAGGCACTCGAGCTAACGCAAAATTTGCATGCAATAAATATACTTGAAGATTGATGCAAGTGAAAGCAAGAAAATTCTAATCATTTTGAACTTTCTAAGACATTGCCCCGGTATGGGGTCGTTCCTGACAGGGGTAACACTACAAAAAAACTTGTTTTTTGCGACGGAATTTGCGACGGAAATTTCGGAAAAATCCGTCGCAAATCGAATTTTGCGACGGATTTTGCGACGGACAAAATTCCGTCGCTACTAGCGCGTCGCAAATTTTTGCGACGGAAAATTCGAAATTTCGTCGCAAATTTGCGACGGAACAAAATTCGTCGCAAATTTCGTCGCAAATTTCGTCGCAAAAGTCGTCGCAAAATTCGTCGCAAATTTGCGACGGACCCTATCCGTCGCAAATTTCGTCGCAAATAATCCGTCGCAAATTTGCGACGAACTAAATCCGTCGCAAAATTCGTCGCAAAATCCGTCGCAAATTCCGTCGCAAATTTGCGACGAACTAATTCCGTCGCAAATTCCGTCGCAAAAGTCCGTCGCAAATTCCGTCGCAAAATTGCGACGAACCTAAATCCGTCGCAAATTTCGTCGCAAAATTCGTCGCAAAATCCGTCGCAAATTTGCGACGAATTAAATCCGTCACAAAATTCGTCGCAAAAATCGTCGCAAAAATCGTCGCAAAATTTGCGACGGACCATAGCCGTCGCAAAATCCGTCGCAAAATCCGTGGCAAAATCCGTCGCAAAATCGCGACGAACTCAATCCGTCGCAAAGTTCGTCGCAAAATCCGTCGCAAAATCCGTCGCAAATTCCGTCGCAAATTTGCGACGAACTTCAATCCGTCGCAAAGTTCGTCGCAAAATACGTTTTTTTTTTTTTTTTTTGCCGTCGCAAAATTCGCCCCAAATTTGCGCCGAACTCAATCCGTCACAAAATCGTCGAAAATTTCATCGCAAACTTGGCTTAAAATATTCATCGTTATTTTTACATCATTTCGGCCATAAATTATTGTCTATCTCAATCAAAGGAGACAATGACATATAATTGAAACAGAAAAACGAATAAATCATAAATTCTGACAAACCAGCCACAATGACATATAATTAAAACAAATAACAGAAGGAAAGTTATAAAGTCTGACATAATGCTATTTGATATCCAATATTACAATACATTCAAAACATGAACTAAGAGACGGGATAACCATAGAAGACGCAAAAAAACCATACAGAAGAAGACGCGGCTTTGATACGATGGCAGGACACCAAAAGTAGTCACCTTTGTCGAAACCTGAGGAAATGTCGATACATAAATCAGTACAGAATATAAAAACAGCGTTGAAGCATGGATGTGGAACTAGGTATGAAATATCAAAAATACGTTTTAGGACGAACATAAATGTTCTTACATATAAATATGAGTGAAATAATGAAAAACCAAGATTTGCGACGCAAGCTTACCCAGAATTGCTACTAGGGAGACTGGAGAAAATCATCATCATCATCATCATCATCATCAGCATCAGCACCAACATCAGCATTCTCGGCATCAATGTGCCCATGACCCATTGGATTGGCTGGAGGTACAGGAGGCCCGGCATTGCGCTGGAGGTTAAGGTGTTCCATAACTAATCTCATTTGATCTTCCAAGCTATCTATTCGTTCATCCTTCTGAACAAGTAAATTAGTCAGACGAATATTTTCTTGGGTCAATTGCTCCTCCTTGCGTGACTTCCTTCGACCAGTCCCAGCGGATGATGAACTTCCAGGACTATTCGGCATGAACATCCTTGACAACGATCCCAGCCCAAATATTTTCCCTTTTTTCGGCCCACCCGCTGCCGCCATCCACAATGCCATATCATCACCTGATGGGCGGGGCTCAGGACAATCATCACTACCACTAGCATTGCTCAGTAAAAGATCATCATATCTTTCCTACATTAACAATGTAAATGAAAATAAAATCATTATATAAATATATATATACCATAAATATAGAAAGCATTCACGGTTTTCATTATAGTTTACATATAAGCCAAAGTATAACCTTACGTACCTTAACAGCTCTTGCTCGATCGCCTGTCCATGTCTTATCTTTCTTTTGAAATGTGCGTTCAAATGTAGCTGTAAATGTCGGTTCCGTCCCCAATTCATGTGCCTACAAAATGTAAATTTGAGTAATTGAATCGAATTAAATGAACTTATAACTCATTTAACAGACTTACCAGTCGCTTGCGATGCTCGGCAATGTTGATAGAGCCCCCAGCATATGTGGCTGACCCTTCACTAGAACTAGAAGAGCGATTCTTCTTATTCTGCTCACAAAGTTGCCGACTCTGTTCAGATGCCCAAAATGTGTTCATTGCCACCCAATTGTCAGCCGTAAAGAAAGACGGCTTCGCTTGCTTGCCCTTCGCTCTATTCATGACATTTCGCATAAAATCACTTATTTTCTTATCGAAAATTCTTCTCACTTCATTGTTTTCCGTTTCCTCCCACTTGAACTTCCGCTGCAATGAATAAAAACACAATTGATAATTATTATGATGATCACATATCCATAACCATGCACCAGACACATATAGACAGATTTTGTAAAGTTGATGTCGGGGAAAATATCTGGTCCTTTACGTATCGAAAACTACAGAGTTGTTCTGGTCCCTTTACATCATTCTTGACCATCAATATACTATACCAAACTTAATTAATAAGAAAATAAAATATGTAAAACTTACCTTGAACTCATTCCACCACATTTCTTTCACTTCTTGTGGAACACTTCTGTAATTCATATACTCTCCCATCCAAAAGTTTCTTACTATTTTGTTCAATTCCCTCACAACAGTAATAGCATCCGTGAATCTGCATTCATACGAATATTGTGCAACATTGATAATTAAGTTGACATAAATATCTAAAGCCGTAAATATGACATATACTAAAATAAAAATGAAGCACTTACGAATCTCCAAATGGGCATATGAAGAATCGGTTATCTTCTTGACCTCTGTTTCCGTCAATATTCGATTGTTCCGCCGAATAATGGGGTGGAACGGAAGGAGAGGGAGCTAAAGGAGATTGAACTGGAGAACGTTCGGTTGGCATGTGGCCAAGTCCCGTAACATATTGTTGAGGGTGGGAGGAAGAGCCAACGTGGCCATATTGTGACGGACCATATTGTGGTTGAGGGTTAGATGCCGGGACAGGAGAAGAGGAAAGGGACGGGGACGAAGACGAGGAAGAGCCTTGTCTTCTAGGCATGTGACCTCCACGTTTAAACTGACAAGTAGGAAAGTTATGTGAATATGTAAAGAACTATTGACACGTATTACGAACACATAATGATGTACATGACGAAGCTTACCATTTTGATAGAAAGACTGAGAAAATGTTTCCTTCAAATGAGCCAATGGCGAGTGTTTATGATGTGCAATTTCCTACAAACAAATATACTATGAATCTCATTCATTTTGATATGAAACATCAATGTATGAGCACGATATGGGTGGCCAGAAGTATCAAACATCACTATATGAATCGCATGCATTTTGGTTAAATTTTTTTTACCACGTACAAAAATTCAAATTTCACTGAAAGTGAAATTTCAAATATTCTACGTAATTCTGTAAAGTTTTGTATGAAATAAATTATCATTATTGTTATATTTTTTTTGGGACATTAAAAAAAATTTCACTAAAAGTTGGTGGCAACCGATATGCTAAGACATTCTGTAAAGTTATGAAATTTTTAAATTTTATGAATTTGAAAGTTATTATTTTTAATATAAACTTTTTTCCGTGAAAAAAAAAGTTCATACTAAAATTGGGTGGCCACAGGTAGTCTAAGCTATTAGGTAAAGTTTCCCAAATTGTAATCCTTCTTTATTTTAATAATTTTTAGGGCACGTTAAAAAAATTATATATAACTAAAAGTGGGTGGCCACAGGTATTATAAGCCATTACGTGAAGTTTTGAAAATTTTAAAATTCTAAATTGTTTTGCCATCTAAAGAAATTTAAATTTCACTGCAAGTAGATGGCCACATGTTTTCTAGGCAATTATGTGCATTTTTTAAAATTTATATTTTTGTAATTTTTCTTCACAAAAAAAAAATTTCCCTCACAGTGGGTGACCACATTTATGCTAAGCTATTTTACCAATTCATAGAAATTTTAAATTTTTAAATAAATTTTTCCGCGTAACGTTAAAAAATCTTAATTTCACTGAAATTAGGTGAGCACTATTAATTTTTGCAATTTTGATCCATATTATGAAATTTTAGTTTGTTAAAAAGTTTAACTAACTTTTACAGTCAAATTTCAATTTTTTTGTCAACATATACAATTTTTTAAATTTTTCATTATTTTTCATGATTTTTTATGAATTATTTAATTTTCAAGCATTTTCTGTGAAAATGCTTAATCAATCATCCTATCGTCATTTAACGCTTAAACATCCACATAATAAACAAATTAACCAGTCGACCATCAATCAAAGCCACATACAATCCTAAAATGCACCCGTAATTTAGCCAATGAAAAATAATCTTAAATATAATCCCTAAACAAGGTCGACTAATTACCTAATTATGCTAACTAAGGGTTAGAGTTGGCTTACTTGGTTCAAGGACAACAAAAACGGGCGGAATGGAGAGTGGCGGTTCCGGCACGGGCGTGGGCGACGGCGAGGGCGGCGGCGGCGATGGTCCGGCAACGGCGTCTGCGGCGGCTGGCCGCCGGCTGGCTGGCGGCGATGGTCCGGCGGCGATGGTCACGAGGGCGGCGGCGGCGACAGGGGCGGGGCGGCGGCGACGGCGACCGGTGCGGGGCGGCGGCGACGGCGACGGGGGCGGGGCGGCGGCGAGGGCGGGGGCCGGGGGGGCTGGGGCGGGGCGGGGGCGAGGGCGACGGCGGGGGGCGGGGCGAGGGGCGAGGGGCGGGGCGGGGGCGGGGGCGGGGCCGAGGGCGACGGGCGACGGGCGGGGCGGGGGCGAGGGCGCGACCGGCGGTGGGCGGGGGGGGCGAGGGCGACCGGCGACGGGCGGGGGCGACCGGCGACGGGCGGGGGGCGACGCGGGGGCGAGGGCAGGCGACGGGCGGGGGCCCCTGCCGGGCTGGGCGGCGACGGGCGGCGGAGCTGCGACGGCGGCGGCGACGGGGGACGGCTGGGCGACGACGGACGACGGCTGGGCGGCGACGGCCACGGCTGCGACGGCGACGGACGAGAGCTTACCTTTGCACTTGCAGATCTGACTCGGGGAAGGGGGAGAAGAGGAAGAACAGGTGCAAATCTCGCAAATTTGCGACGGACGTGCACGGTCCGTCGCAAATTTGCGACGGACGTGCATTTTCCGTCGCAAATTTGCGACGGAACGTGCACGTCCGTCGCAACTTGCGACGGAACGTGCGTTCCGTCGCAAATTTGCGACGGAGGCGCAGGTCGCAAATTTGCGACGGACGTGGCTGTTCCGTCGCAAATTTGCGACGGAATTGTTAGTCCGTCGCAAATTTGCGACGGAAGAGTACGTCCGTCGCAAATTTGCGACGGAAGAGCCACGTCCGTCGCAAATTTGCGACGGAATGCTCGTCCGTCGCAAAATAGCGACGGAACAGTCGCCCGTCGCAAATTTGCAACGGACCAACACTTCCGTCGCAAATTTGCGACGGAAGAGTACGTCCGTCGCAAATTTGCGACGGAACAGCCACGTCCGTCGCAATTATATCACCGACCAAATTTGCGACGGAACGCGAATGTCCGTCGCAAATTATATGTGCAAAAAATTTCCGCGGGAAATGAAAATGCCGCCGAAATTTTCGAGCGGGAAAATCTTCCCGCTCGAAATTTTGCGACGGACCTCTAATGTCCGTCGCAAATTTGCGACGGATAGGCGAGGTCCGTCGCAAATTTTTTCCTATGCAAATTTGCGACGGACATTGGGATCCGTCGCAAAAATTTGCGACGGACAGAGCATTTCGTCGCAAAATTTGCGACGGACCCAATATCCGTCGCAAAACGTTCGCGACGGACGGGTGGCCGTCGCAAATTATTGCGACGGACCCAATATCCGTCGCAAAACGTTCGCGACGGACGGGTGGCCGTCGCAAATTTTTGCGACGGACGCTCTGTCCGTCGCAAATTTTACGACGGAAATGCTCTGTCCGTCGCAAATTTTGCGACGGACACGATGTCAGTTAAATTTTAGCATCTCAAATTTTGCAATGGAAATTACAATATCGGAAATGTTACGGCACGTTAAAAATATTTGCGATTTTGGGGATTTAGGGACAAAATTTCGGACGATAAATAAAAATAGAAAGAATAATCGACAAGAACAATAATAGAAAAGCGCAATAACAATAATAACAAGAACAATAATGATAACAACCAATTTTTAATCTTCGTCTTCGTCTTCGTGTTCGTCTTCGTCTTCGTCTTCGTCTTCGTCTTCGTCCTCGTCCTCGTCCTCGTCCTCGTCATCTGTCTGAATATCAGATTCGGAACATCCGTGCACATTTAATTCGCAAATTTCAGTTGGATCCACATCTATCATTGCTCCACACGGATCTCGTAAAGTTGGTATGTTATATTCCTCAATTTCAACCGTGTTACACACTTCCTCTTGTTGGTAGGCTCTATCCTTCCAGTGTTCCTCGATTTTCCTCCGTGCTTTGATTTTACATACAGCCCACCAATCAACTTTGTCACGTTTCAAACTAGGATATGATGCATAACATACTTGAATTGCTTGTTGTGCCAAGACAAATGGTTCATACTTCATATACCTTTTCTTGTGATTTATTTCAACCAAATTGAACTTCGTATGCACCTTCATTCCTTTGACGGGGTCGAACCACGTGCACTTAAATAACACAACCCGCATCATTAATGGTCCAGGGTACTCTATCTCAATGATTTCATCCAACAAGCCATAAAAATCATCTTTCCAACTGTCACCATCGGATGACCGAACAGACACACCACTATTCATTGTGGATTTTCCCATACCATATTCCTGAGTATGAAAATTATATCCATTTATGAAATATGCTGGCCAACTGCGAACTTTTAACTGTGGACCCCATGACAGATAATATAGCAATCCTTGCCCTCCAAATTCATCATAATGACTGTGAACCTAAAGTTACACATGCGAAGTCAATAATATATATTTTACTAAATGATGTATATAATTTGAATAAACTAATTTTGATACATAGGCAACTTACATATGTCTTGAACCAAGATGCAAATTGTTCATCGCACAAACGGTCAAACTCATTTGGTTGTAGTCCAAACATTTCAGTTTGGAAAATCCTAATATTAAAAATCACATCATTATTAGCAAATATTTCACACGCAAAACATATAATGGTGAATTTACACTTACTTGAAGTATGGCTCGACTTCTGGGCAGTTCAGTAAAATATAAGTATGGGCTGCATGAAATTCTTCGCCTGATAAGTAACGAAACTGACATGCGCCGCTTGGTCGACCCAGATAATTAAAAATAGAGAATGCCGTGCAATTGGGATCAATGGGGCCCTCATCATTTCTGCCTGCTCTCCGGCTCTTGCACTGAACGTGCGGCTCAAAATAGTATGATGCAAATGTTGTCACTTCTTCCACAATATATGCATTACAAATTGAAGCTTCAACACGTGCCTTATTCTTCACTTTTTTCTTCAAATGATATAAGAATCTAGTTGAAATACAAAGAAGCTTATCGGAACATATTATATGATAAACTAATTTGAGCTGTATTATAAAAAAAAACATTACCTCTCAAATGGATACATCCATCGAAATTGGACGGGACCTGCAACTTTGGCCTCATAAGGCAAGTGAACTAAGAGATGCTCCATCGAATCAAAAAACGCTGGAGGAAATATCCTTTCTAAGTTGCAAAGAATAACTGGAATATCTCTCTCTAGTTTTTCCATGTGCGATGCTTTTAACACTGTCGAGCAAATATCATGGAGGAAATTGCTTAATTCTGCAATGGCGCCCCATACAAAGTTCGGTAGAACTTCCTTCAAAGCTATTGGAATTAGCCTTTCCATCAGGATGTGACAATCATGACTCTTCAAACCTGTCAACTTGCATTCATTCAAATCAACACATCTCCCGAGGTTCGAAGCATATCCATCAGGAAACCGCACAGATTTCAACCATTGACAAACAACTCGCCTCTGCTCCCTATCCAATGTATAAACTGCTTTCGGTTTTGGTCCCCTGCTGCTTGCATCCACAGCTAGTATTGGCCGCTCGCAAATATCTCTCATATCTTTTCTTGCGTTTAAGTTGTCTTTTGTTTTTCCGGCGACATCCATCACAGTATTTATGACATTGTCGAAAACATTCTTCTCTATGTGCATGACGTCAAGATTATGATGAATAAGATGGGCCTTCCAATATGGTAAATCCCAAAATATACTGCGTTTTGTCCACTTATGCGTACTTCCGTACGCAAAAGTCGTACCGTGCGGGTTCTCAACAACAGTTATAAAGTCCTTCACACGCTCCCAAATTTGATCGCCGGTCAACCTCAGTGGTGGACGCGTTCTTTCAGTCCTATTCTTGGTGAATTCTTTCTTATTCCTTCTGAAAGGATGACTTGCCGGTAAAAATTGTCTGTGACAGTCAAAATAGCAAGGCTTCTTCCCATGTTTCAATCTAAATGACTTTGACCTCTCCAAACATATCGGACATCCTAAGATCCCAGCTGTACTCCATCCAGATAACATTCCGTAAGCTGGAAAGTCATTGATCGTCCAAAGAAGGGCGGCCTTCATTACAAATGTTTGATCGGTTGAAACGTCATACGTAGGGACACCGTCAACCCATAGCCGTTGTAACTCCTCAATCAATGGTTGCATATAAACATCTATCAACTTTTTCGGATTTTGCGGCCCTGTCACGATCAATGTCAAAAACATATAAGGTGTCTTCATGCACATACCAGGTGGAAGATTGTACGGCGTTAAGATAACTGGCCAGCATGAATAACTTTTTCCTGTTTTCCCAAATGGAGCAAATCCATCGGCACATAGACCTAACCTGATGTTCCGAGGCTCCATTGCAAACTCAGGGTATGTTCTATCAAAATGTTGCCATGCCTCCGCATCTGAAGGATGACACATTAGACCCTCTTCTGTTTCATGATTTGCATGCCAAGTCATGTGTTCAGCAGTGGCTTTAGACGCATAAAGCCTTTGTAATCTGGGGATTAAGGGCAGATAAAACATTTGCTTGCATGGTCTACGCTTCTGATTACGACCCGGCCTCCTGTTAATCTTGTACCTAGGTTGGCTACAGAATTTGCACGATTCTGCATTTTCATCATCTCTCCAATATATCATACAACCCCTACTACATACATCAATTCTTACAACCGGAAGACCTAAGTTATCCACTAGCTTTTTCATATCATAAAAATCACTTGGCATGTTGTTATCACGAGGCAATGATTCCCGCATTACTTCAACAAAAGAGTTGAAACAATCCGCAGACACATTATGCTCTGCCTTGATATTTAATAGCCGCGCTGTTACCGATAACTTAGTGTGGTCCTCACAACCTGCCCATAGAGGTTCATCTGCTGCTTTCAACACATCCCAGAACTGATTAGATTGAAAAGTTTCATTATACACATTCTCCTCAAAACCCGTTACTCCTATATCTTCCAATTGTGAAGCATGACTAGTACCCACTTGTTCACGTGTAGGAGTAAAACTAGTACTTGCATGATTTGATTCTGTGACAAAATTATAACTAGCTGCATCAATCACCATCCTTTCGTATGGATTCAATTGCTCATAATAGCCACATTCTTCCCTAACTGAAAATTGGCCACTTCTTCCATATCCTTCATCAGATATAAATGGTTCACCATGGGAAGTCCAATTATAATAGTTCGAAGTAAACCCAAATCTAGTAAGGTGTTCTCTAACTCGATCACACACAAGAAATTTACCATTACCGCACTTTTTGCACGGACACCTTAACTTATTTCCATCCATAAACTCATATTTACTACTAGCAAAGTCTAAAAATAGTTCCAACCCTGTACGAAACTCATCTGTCAATCCTTGACGTCCAGGTAAGTTCTTATTATACATCCAAGCCCTTTCTCTTTGCATTGTGTCTGTATTAAAATTAAAAATTCTTGTAAAAGAATAAAAATATCATATCTATTGTTCTTAATTAAAACAAGAAAAATTTTGGAAATTATAATTTTTGTTATTCACGCACCAATTAATATGTAATTGCAAAAATAGAAAAAATTACAATGAAAAGAAGACTTACCTAAATATTTGACTGAAATATTGGTAGGACAAAGTTTCCCAATTTGATGAGAACTGCAAAGTCCACTTGGATTGCGAGACCTTCAATTAGGCACAAACCCAAAAAAGAATAAGCACATAAGAATCAATATTTTTAAATAATTTTTAATGAACGATGGAAACGGAATTCATCCCTCGCAAATTTACGATGAATAAATGAAAATTCCGTCGTAAATTTGCGACGTAAACCAGTATCCGTCGCAAATTTGCGAAGGAGTACTATTTCCGTCGCAAAATTTGCGGCGGGCACTTGCGACGGACTAGATTTTCCGTCGCAAATTTGCGACGGATGCTGGTTTTGCGACGGAAAAACGAGCATCCGTCGCAAATTTGCGACGGACTAACGATTCCGTCGCAAATTTGCGACGGAAAACCAGCATCCGTCGCAAATTTGCGACGGAAAATCTAGTCCGTCGCAAATTTGCGACGGACTAACGAGTATCCGTCGCAAATTTGCGACGGAATTTTAAAATATTCGTCGCAAATTTGCGACGGAAACATAGTGTCCGTCGCAAATTTGCGGCGGATACCACATTCCGTCGCAAAACGGCGTGGCCGTTCGCCTCATCCGAAGGCCGGCGAGGTGTCACCGGTCGCCGGTCATTAAAACGGTGATGCAGGTACGAAAAAAGCAAACATAAACATATATTAAAAAAAAATTACAATGCAACGACGAATAGTCATGAAGCTAGTAATTTCGCACTTACCGGTACAAAAGCTTCACCAAGATTAATACGTGCGTGCGAGGATTTTGCTGATTTCAGACGTATGAAAGAGGGAGAAAAGCGAGAGACAGCGAGAGACAGCGAGAGAGAGATAGTGATTGCAGGTCACGGACGGACTATAAACTACGAATTTGCGACGGACCATAGTTGCCGTCGCAAATTATTTCTGTCGCAAATTTGCGACGGAATTGCGACGGAAATTTTTTCCGTCGCAAAATTTTCGACGAAGTTTGCGACGAAAGATATAGTCCATCGCAAATTTGCGACGAAAAAAATTTCCGTCGCAAATTTGCGACGGCAACTATGGTCCGTCAAATCCGTCGCAAATTTGCGACGGAAAAAATTTCGTCGCAAATTTCCGTCGCAATGTTCGTGTTTTTTTGTAGGTGTAAGAAATGAAACTCCGTTCAAAGGGGTTAAGCAAATGATAACCTGTAGTGTTTAGATAGAGGAAATGAATGCCTCTCATCATTTTGGCCGTCATACTTTTCGTGAGATAATCATTTACCTTGTCAGCACGGAATTTTCACTCAACTCGCACTAGGGATTATTATTCAGGACATGTATGGAAATGTCTTGCCTTTTGTCATCTTGAAGTCTCTCATGCAATATGATCGCTTCATTAGGACAGAAACAGATTGTCAAATCAAAAGCTTTCCTCAAACAAAGCTTAGTAACATCAATTGATTCATAAAATTCAACTTGATACTTGATAGAAACAAAGTCAGAATGAGTACAAATCAAGTGTAATACTTCTTCACAGAATCAGAATTAACTGGACTGGAAAAAACACAACCATCCATCTCGGCCAAAATCAAAGCACCTCCTGGAAGGACTTTCTTCGCAATGTACGGGCCGCACTTTTTGATTGAAAGACTTACCTACTCATGCGGCAACTAGATCGGGCATTTTGTCTCACTTTCAGGGGGATTTGCCCTTCTCTTCACTTCCTTAGGTTCCTTCGTATCACTCAGGTTAATAGTGATGGTTTAGTCTGAAGTAAGAACTTCGGACCTTTCATGTCGTTCTAGGCCACGCAGCATTTCTGAGGAATCTTCGAGTTCGTCGGTGTTATCGAGATCAGACTCGGTGGCACATAATTCATCAGAATGGACCGTTCCCATACCCTCACTTGTCACAAAATTGCCCCTGAAACATAAGGTAGAGGGTTCAGAAGGACAAACAGGACTAAACATTGCATTTTTTTTTTTAAAAAAAAAATTTCTCTTTTTTGATTTTTTTTAAAATTTTTGAAATATTTTTTTTTGAAATTCTTTTCAAAAAGGTTTTAACACGAGGGAACATGAAGAAGCCCAGGCCTCAGAATTCTCCTTGGACTATATTTTCTTTTATTGGTCGGATATCATCACCGGGCTGGTTTGATGTACCTCAACATGCCCTCAAAAAATTTGTAATTTCATTGATTATCACCGAATGAATTACATTTATTGGAATGGAAACTGGGATAATAAAGTCATAGAAATGAAAAATCCTAAAAAGCAGCTCCCGAGACGGGGCAAGTCCTAGAAAGCAATAGAAATTCCCACGCAGGGGAGTGTACGAAAAATGTAAAGGTGTTACTCTCGCGGGCCAGTGCCCGTTTCATCCAACGGTCCTTCCTCGATAGCTCCAATGAGCATGTTATTGAACAGAGCAGTGATTCCCTCCATCGCATCATCAGGATCTTCTGTCACTGGAGGTGTTAGATCATCCATACCTCCCCATCCATCGGGGACGATATCACGCGGGTCAATATAGAAGCTCGGGGGAGCCGAATATTTCACGTAGTAGTCGAACTTGCCACTCGGTTGCCCCAGGGTGTTGATCACCTCCTTCTCTTCATGTATCATTCTTGCAGGACTCAGGGATGTGGTATGGATGTTTGGAACTATAAGAAGATCATCTCGGCCTTGGCAGAGCCACGAAGCACGAAATGTTGATGCCCCGGTATCTAAGAGGTCCTGAACCTTGTGCTTTAGATCAAGGTCGTACGACCATGAAGCCATCTTGTCACTTTCATAAGCGTAGGGCTGAAGTGATGCTAGGACCAGTACTTCTGAAGCATCGGGTATAATGATCCTGAGGTCATCGTCAGAGGCATCCTCAAGAGGGGGCATGTCAGGATCCAACTTAACTTGTTCATCGGTCATCCTTGCGAGTTCTTCATTCCAATCAATGATGACTTGGGATATAGTGGCTACTACCCCGAATTCATCTGCTGTTCCAATCATCCCCTCTTTCACCAACTCATCCACTTTCTTTCTTATGTCACCGAGTGACACCACCTCACCGGTCGAAACATAACCAGCTCGGACTAAAGCATCGAACATATCTTCGAGAGGGACCCTGAAGCCTCGAACCTGCTTGACTCCCGGGCCCAAGACAACATTTGTACTGCTCGAATGATCAGGGAGTGGATTGTTTTGTACATTGGGCTTACTGGCTGATTGTAGTACAAACGCTCCAGTGTCAAGTAGATCTTGTACTCGATGTTTGAGCACTTGGCAATCATCTATCGAATGTCCTACTTCACCTCTATGGTAATCGCATTTCTTCGACGGATCATACCTTGCAAAGCTGGCAGGGTTAGCTCTTTGTGGTTCTGAATTCAGCAAGTTCTTCTTCCTCAGCACCGCCAATACCTGAGATAATGTCCCAGGAAGTGGAGTAAACTGGCGAGGTTTGCGCTGCTGGCGTGACTCCTGCTGGCCTTGCCGCCCATAAGAGGTTGTCTGCTGAGTGCTAAATTGTAGCTTCGGGGCCTGAGCTGGTGTCTTCTGTACATAAGTCATGTTGACTTCGGGGACATGCTCTTTGTCCTTCTTTTTGCTTGATGAACCTGACTCACTATACCATCCTTTCTTGAGCCCGGTCTCAATCTCCTCACCCATGGCTATCAGCTGGCCAAAAGATTGGGCGGCCGTTACTAACATTCGTGAACGAACCGGCTGCGGTAGAGTGGACACAAACAACTTCATTAAGTCACGTTCTGAGGGTTCGGGCATGATCTGCCCTGCCATGTTCCTCCAACGAGTGGCATACTCCTTCAGAGTCTCGCCCTTTTTCTGCTCAGCTCTCTCCAGGTCTTCCCTTGTAACGGTGACATCGAGATTGAACTTGAAGTGTTTGACGAAAAGGTTTGCCACTTCTTCCCATGAGTCTTTCCGGTTGATCTGGTGGTTGGTATACCACCTCATTGCAGCATCCTTCAAGCTTGCTTGGAAGGTTTGGATCATTAGGGGTCCGTTAGACACATATCTATTCATGAGCCCCTGGTACATATCGATGTGCTGAATTGGGTTCGAGGTGCCGTCGTACTTTTCAAAGGTTGGCATCTTGAATTTATCGGGCACTTGGACCCGGGTAAAAATAGACAAATCAACAGGCGGAACATTTTGAGTTCCCTCCACTTCACGTAACCTCTGGTCGAGTTTGGCCAACAACTTAGCATTCTCATCGTTGGGAAGTGAATGAGGAACAGGGACCGACGGAGAAGCACTAGTGTCGATCAAAATGGCGTCATCCAGTTGAAGGGTTGGATTAGTGTTTACTGCAGGAGATTTGTCAATGTGGAGGCCTGAACGGGTTGGAGCTGGAATCTCCGATTGAGAAGCAGCATTGATCTGCTGCTGCTTGGCCATGAGATCACCCATCATTTTGGACATGGCAGCTGCGATCTGCTCATTGATTGTATTCATGTGTTCTTTCAGCTTTTCGTCAATCATGGCTGCAATCTCGGCTTGATTGGCCATCCTTCTTTTGGTCACCGATCGAGTATTATGAGGATGAGGGGGATCCGTGGCAAATTACCTACAAAAAGCAACGGTGGAATAAATACGACAAGTAAGAATAACGAGTCGGTCCATGACATCCTCTAGACCCTCAAGATAAAATTTCTTTCGAACGACTGATTCATCCAGTAAATCCCAAAATTCCAAATTGCTTCATTCAATAAAAACCTGGACTGATTCCAAAATTTACAAATTATAGCTCCACGTTTTTCATTGAATTGCTCAAAATGGAAAATGTCTCAAAAGAATTCTTATAAAAATCGTTCGGCAACATTTATTACCAAAAAAAATCAATAGCATGTAAGCTAACATTCCATCCTAAAAAGAAAGAAAAACTCCCTAAACCAAACTAGAAATCAGACGGTTTTCCTCTTTTTAGAGGCCACGTGATAAAAGACTCAACCTAAATCATGGACCGACTCAAAATAAGATAAAAAAAACCAAAGATAAAGCTTGAGAAATTACCGTCTTTGGGGAGAAAATGTCAATCACAAAGACATGCACATGAATCGTGAGTTTAAATCTTAATCTATCTATCCTAATGGCTTTGGCAAAGTGAAATGATGAACGGAACGACACGTCGCAGCCTCGCGTACAATCATCATGACTAGTCGCGGCCTCGCATACCATAGTCATGACTAGTCGGGTCCAATCACTTCGGCTCGATTCGGTCGACAAGGGCAACCCCCATGCATCGTAGCCTCACGTGCATGAAGACGGCCCTTGAGCCATTTTTTGGAAAAATTTTCGGGATCCAAATGGGATAACCTTTAGCGAAGCCTTACCGCCAAGGTTAAAGAACCACTTAAATACCATCTTAAAACTATGGGTATGACCCAGGTCCGGTCACAGGTTGTGTGTGGTGTAGTGCAAATACTGTAAATCATGCACAACAATTATATGCAACCACCACTTCAATAGTACGAAAATTAAACCAAATTCCACTCCACCAAACCTGCAAAACAAAGGGTTAGCCAATCACTACTCCCCTTATAACTCCCATCCTGCAAAACCATTTAACACCTAAGAATGAGAATTCAAATAAATTTTGTCAAATCGAGTGGGTTTTCAATGAAAATTTTCTGGCCTAAGTCCTCCTTAAATTTTCAAAAAATTCAAGTTAATCCCCAGTGGAGTCGCCAAGCTGTCGCGACCTAAAAAAAATCGGGTTTTCCGATCTTAGGCTAATGGATTACTAGATTAATTAAATTAACTAACCTAGCTCGAGTTCTCCCAAACTCTACCAAATCGCAACTTAGGTCCAATTGTGAGCATGCAAATATTTTCAACGGGAGTCGCCACTAATCATTTAGGGTAGGTTGATTAGAAACCTAAATAAAATAGCGGGAGTACTATTTTATTTCTACGAACCAGAAATTATGAATTCGGGGACTTGGTTACGCTAGATTCCCTAACGCCCTTTCGGTACCAATTTCTGAAAAAATACTCAATTTGACAATTTTGATGAATCTTGACTTAAAGTTCAAAGGTGCAGAAATTTTCTCTTTTTTTTTATTTTTTTTACGTATTTAAATGAAAACTAACCTATATGTAATGACGTGCAAAAATTGACATGCGATTAGTGCAACCTAACATGCAAACTATATGTCATGCGACGACGTGACCTATTTCTAATGACGAGCATATTATTTTTTTTTGTATTTTTTTTTATGAAATTCGGAATTAAAAATGCCAATTATCTAAACATGCAATTTTAAGCTAAAGAAATTAACCTATTCTAGAGTAATTTTTTGGTATTTTCTTTAATCAAAATTCGAAATTAAAATCAAGTAAAAAAAAATAACCGCTAAATCTTTCGAATTAAGTTTCGATCTGAAGCCTGACAGATCGATTCTAAAATTCGAAATACCCGCTATGGAAATAATTCTATCTAAAGCCTGATAGATAGATTTATTTCCATGTGTGCGGTTGCGGATTAGGAAATTATCTTAATTGATCACATCTTAGAAAAAATAGATATCTCAAAGATTTTGGATATATTCAAAGGATTTTGAAAATTCTAAATTCTATCCAAATTTGACAAGTGATAGATATCTAAGGAAATAAATCCTAATTGAAATATTGCCTATTATCTAAATATGCAAAGTTAGATATCAATAAGCACGAATCAAGCAATAAAATATTCAAATCAAATCGAGATAAGATAATTACCTGATTTGCAGATTTCTTTCCTAATTTGAATCACCGGCGGATCGAGACTGCGGATCGGACGGGCAACGGTGGCGGTGGCGAGTCAGCCTTGTGCGGTGTTCTGGTCAGTCGGGTCGGTGGGTCGCGAGCGGCTCCTCGTCTCAGCGTCAGGCTCGCGGTGGATGGTCCAGTAGGTGCGTTAACGATCACTGGAGTGTTGAGGCTCGCTGCCAGCGTTGCTAAGGATTGCTCGGAAACTTGCTGGTCGGGCGTATGGAGCGACGAGGCGTGCGGTTGTGAAGATGCAAGACACGTATGAGAACTTCCCTTTTATTTTTCTCCTTTTTTGGCGTCTTCTCCTCCGGATTGCCTCTGATTACAATCTTCTTCAGCCTTGGTCTTCTTCAACTTTATTTCTTCGATATGTGAGACGCCAGTGAAGGAAGATCCAGTGTTGAATATCACGGACGGGAGAGAGAGAGCATCGCGAGGGCTTCTCAGGAGTAATGGAGACGTCGGCTTCCCTGGAGGCTTAACTAGTCGCAGCAACCAGACATTGGACTGTAGGTACGCTGGTGATTTCGTTGCTGGTCGTGGACAAAGGCACCGATAAACCTGCAAGAAAGCACCGAGAAACTCGAGAACCAGCTAGAAGGCTCACCAGTGTCATGGGCATGTGCGGCGGACTAGAAGTGGGGCTGGTTCGCGGTGACTCAGCACTCCTCGGGTCGATTTGAGCGTTCAAAGACCACAGACAACGGCGTCAATGCAAGACCGGCTGGGTATTGCGTCGATGGGGTTTGGATGGTGCAAGTGGTGTGGCATGGAGACGGAGGTCAGATGCAATGTAGCGGCCACTGGATCCACCACAGCGTCGTCGGGATGGAGGTCGTGTGGGAAAGCCTCGGCCCTTGGCTTCAATGATACTCCGTTGAAGAAGTGAAGGCCTCTCTTTTTTTTATTCTTCTCCCTCTTTTCAGAATAGTGACCAGGAAAAATCCCTCCTTTTTTGTTTATGAAGCCCGTACCTCCCTCTGTATGGCCCCTTCTCTCACGATTTTCTCTGGCTTTTTTTTTCTTCTTTTTGTTCTCTCTTCTTTGACTCAAGTGTGTCCAGTGCCTCTCGCTATTCAAGCCCCCTCTGAACAGACCCCTCTTCCTTCCTTTTATTCCTTTGACCGAGACCTTCCCCCCTTTTTCCCCACGCGGAGACCTCCTCTGATCGTCCAATATATTCCCAAGAATATCTCCCCCATGCTGACTGTATCTTCAATATCTATGGCCTCGCACGATTTTTCTTCTCAGAAGTGGCAGGGAATATCCTTCGCGTATATTTTCCTCTTGCACCAAAGATTCCAAGAAAATAAAAATCAGCTGATACTTTTCCTCTTTGATATATCGTGACACCCGAGATTTTCAAATTTCCAAAAGATACATTGCCGATTACTTTCCATGGATTAAAGATAGGCAAAATATATCGATTTCGATTATGGGCTTGATTCAATTTAGCTCAAAACCATTTGCTCGAATCCATCCGCCGTCGGTCCGATAAATGTGCAAATTATATGGGCCTAATTAACTATGGAATGCTCCTAATATCTATATGCAATTTAACTAAATAATTTAATTTTTTTTTTTTGCAATTAAGCACTAAATGATGCGTCGAAATTTAGGTGTCAACAGCCGTTTAGTAATTATCTCAGTATTTTACTTGATTTTGATGTCGATTCTCATTCAATTGATAGGATTACGCTATCATCAATGTGTTTAGCCACGTTATTTGGTTTTGTGGCATTCCAGGTGAGTGGTGTTATCTTTTCTATGAATTTATAAATTCATATTTTGAAAGTGATATTTTTTTGAGTATCGTACGAGTTACTAAAGCATGTTTGTTGCATAAAATTGTGGATCGAGCAATTACTACCATTTTGATATTTGAGAACGATTTGAGAAATTCGAAAATGGTTTTAAGATATATTGCGAAAGGATATATACGTATTATGTTGCGAACTAGTTTATGGAATGAGTTCTTAATTATTTGAGAAATGTTTTATGAACAACGTTATGTAAATATCGATTTATGAAGAATTTTGAAATGATGTGAGAAATGTCTTGTAAAATGCGTTCGGTTTGACGAATGAAGTTGAGAAAGATTATGTGTTTTGTTTTGTGAAATTAATTGGTGATGTTGATTGTGGATTATGAAACTTATTATGGATTTGGCATTGTGGATTATTGGACGATGTGTGTTGGTGCTCAATATCGCTGTGAGCCCATTGAGGGGCTTGTGGGTATGTGCATACTAGTCTAGGATATCCTTGTGGGCTGAGACATCGGCTTATAGTATGTGAAGACCTTGCCAAGGGAGGAATCTTGATCGCCTTATCACGGGGCGAGATGCGTGATCATAGTTTGATATTGAGCAATAGATTGGTTGATGGAATGGACTATCGACATGTGATGTCATATGAGATTCATCAATGGAATAGACCATTGACGTGTGCTTTTGATGAGATGAGCCAAAAGAATGGACCATTGGCGTGTGTTTTTTGATTAGATTGGCCAATGGAATGGACCATTGGTTTTTGCTTTGATATTATTGATTTAAATGAGTATTTTCTAGTTTGTATCAAATTTTGTGAAAGGAAGATAACTCATATTTGATATGATATGTACATGATATTGTGGGTTTGAAAATATGAGTTTTTGGTATTGCTTTATGTATGCATAGTGGTTGCTTGATCTGCTTAGAAGAGATACGCACTACTTACTGAGCTGTGGTTGCTCACCCCCCCTCTTTTCCCAATCTTTCACGGTCTTTGATTAGCAGCCAATAGAGCGAGAGCGATGTCATGAGGACTTTTATGTGATTTGAGGTTGCATCCTTCAGGTGGAAGGACGGTCGTGTCATCTCCCATCCTGATAGATTTCGGGGTGTGATAGTATGGGTGATCAAATTCAGTGGGACTCTGACTTTGTCGCTCAATGGTAGTCAATCCTCCTTATACAAATCTGTCCAAGTTGAAAATTGGAAGATGATCATCTAAAGACTGTTCAACGGCCAGATTGGAAGTGGAGGAGTATAAAAGGAGACCAAATGTTGAGGAGCAGAAAGAGCGACGATATCCATAATCTACAATTCCAAAGTCTGAGCATGCTTCAAACTTTGCTACTTGTCCTTCGTGAGCTAAAATCTGTGATATTGAGAGATATATTGTAAGAGTGATTAAGTGAGATAGAATGACCTATCATTCATAGAGTGTTATCACTCAAAAATTGTAATCTCTTCATTGATCATCTAGTAGAACCTAGCCAGTAGGTTGTCAGTTTGAGAGAGTAGACGTAAGCTTGATTTAAGCCGAACCATTATACGTCTTGCCTGTAGATTTTCTCAGCCCTTAAAGCTCCTTTCATTTATTACATGGCAAACTTACACAATTGTTATCAAAGATTGTTTAAAATCTGAACGTTGTTGAGACTTTGTTTTGGATCTTTTACTTCCACTTTAAATTGGTCAAGAATTGTTTAAATCGCTTATTCACCCTCCTCTAGGTGAACCTTGCTAGCCACCTCACATTACTTTGTACTAGAAAGGGATGCACTCTCTTGCTAGATGAACTTCCATAAATTATCTTCCTTTACAATCCTTGCTTGTCAAACAACACTTCGGCATAAATTTTTCTTCTTGTGCAAGCTGCCACTGCTTGCAGCCTAATGAATAGAAGGTTTTAGGTTCATGGACCGTACCTTAATAATATAGAGTTAAAACAACAGCTCACTTGAGTTAAATATTGCAAATTGCTGAATTATCTTGAAAAATGAAGCTTCTTCAGGAAGGTCACGAGTCGAGAGAGATTTGGTTAGGAAACATCCAAAAAGCAGGTTAATCCTCCCTGGATTACTCAAGTTTGTTTTACTGTTTTTCATTTTGAAGCTCCTCCAACTTGATATTCTTAATAAAGTATAGGACTCGAGAGGATGATGCTTGGGTCGTCTCTTTGATTTGGATAACAATAATGAAGGCTTTCTAAAACTCATCATAGGACCTTTCTGTTCGTCATTTATAGTGTCTTATCAAATCACACCTTTTCTGTCGAATAGATTTTTTAGGGTGTAAGGCCAATTGAAGTCCAGATGTTCATTCTGGACATCTTAACTTTAGGGATAAGAGAAAAAAGTGGCAGAACAACAGAAAACTTGAATGCAGATCCGGATGATTCAGACAAAGACAGCAAATAAACAGAAGCCACTATTGCGGTCAGCTTCTGCTATAGCCCCGAGTCAGCAATGCTTCTTAAGATAACTTGGAGATATGGGAGAGTTGTTGAAAATGTGTAGATATCTCTGCTGTAAGCTTCGCATCTAAACCGTTTTCGATACTGAAAGTTTATGAGATAATTGTCCTTACCTACTTGTGAAGTATGGAAGGTCCTATGTTTAAGTCCATAGTAAGTCTTTTGTCTCCCACTTTTTTTTTCCAACTTTTGATATTTCTCATTTAATCAACTACTTTATCTTGAGTTATTTTAGAGAGTTTTCTTTGCATATGGCACGGTTTCTTTGTGAGTGGTCTTTCAGATTGGCTTTTTATTCAAACTAGTCATCATTTCGAAAATCGTTGCAAATTCAGTGTGCTGTGAAATACAAGAATAGTAAGAGTTCCCGCCTAATTGCTAGCAGAAGTCGAACTGTGAAAATACGGCATGTTTTCTACAAGAACGATGCATCCTGGTTGATAGGAAAAAAGTCAGCAACTAGGCAGCACGAAGCATTGATCTTCATGACATGCTGAGTGTGGATTGGGACTTACTGTGCCGTGCCATTACAAAATCAGAGAATGAAAATGTGACACAAATGGAATACAGATGGATCGTCCTAGATGCATATCTGATCAATATGAGAGTTCAAGTCCCGCAATGGAATGCATGCAATAACCTTTTGTGCTCGATAAGTTGACAACAACATTTCAATGATCATTCCGAGGATGATCCGAGTGACCAAAGTCGTCGCAATTATTTTCACTGAACTTATATAAATCTTATCGAAATCTGCGTTATGTTTCAATTATGACTTTGCTTGGCATTTGGCTCCTGTCCATATGATAATTTTTCCTCAAAACAGGGAATAAGAAGCAGGAGCTTTTCAAATAATATTTTATTGATCAATAAATCATACAAGAGGTACAAATACCCAAAGACCATTGACATAAAGTATAGTTTTTTTTCTTGGCAATCTCTCATGAAGACTAGGAATGATCTCATAAGTAAATGGCTCAAATGCTCTGTCAGCGTTTCTTTGGTCATCCATTCCATTTAGTTGTTGTCGTACCAAAACTGTGCCTGGAGGTAGTCGACAACTTTCTTGTCCACTTGGAAGGCCTTGGTGAGAACATCAGCAGAAATGGGTGGCTTCGCTCCGAAGATGGAGTTAGCAATGGTAATGACTCCTGGGTTTTGGCTGCTCAAACCAGCAAAGGCCAATGCAGGGGTCTTTCCAGTATTCAACTGGAAGTGAACGAGTCCAATTGGGAAAACAAACACGTCGCCTTTGTACAAGACTTTGGTGAAGAGAGTGTTGTTCAATTGGTTGGATGTCACGAAGCCCACAAGGAGTGTGCCCTCAATGACGACCAGCACCTCAGTGCCACGGGGGTGAGTGTGGGGAGGGTTTAGACCGCCAGGAGCGAAGTCAATGCGAGCCATGGATATGCCCAAAGTATTGAGTCCTGGAAACTCGAGGACTGTAGCAGGTGTGACTTTTGATCCAAGTGGGTTTGCTGTATTCCCAGGGTTTCTGAACTTCATAAAGACGAAGTCATCTGCAGTGGCTTGCTTAGGGTCCTTGCAAAACTCCCCGTTCACAAACACTGCATAAGAAAACAGAACTCATCTAATATGCATCACTCAATATGGAATGACTATTAGACTTGTCATGATAGGTAACAACGTTGTCATGCTACCAAAACAAAACCTTTTTGCGCGTTCTCTTTATAGCATCATTAACCAGAAGAAAACAGAATGTCAATAACACTAGAATAGAGGTTCAACCTGCAGACTTTGGGTCGTCGATGGCCACGCATATGTCCTGAAGAGGACTTGGATCATAAGCAAAGGCAGTAGCAGTCGCCAAAGCTAAAATGAGAAGGTTAATGGGAAGGGACTTCATTGTGGGCGGGAGTTAGGGCTTTGATCTCAGGTTCTATTTCCCAGCTCAGAGTATTATTGCTCGAGGGTGGAGTGTGGTGCCTTGTATCCTAATATGGTCTCTATTTATAGATGTCAGTGCTTGACCTGGTATACAATTTACTCCACACATTTCCCTGCAGATTACCAAGTTTTCAAAGGTTTGATCTTTATTTCCCCTTCTTAATTCAAAAGAATGAACTGTTCCATAACCACTACGATCACGTGGCAGTCAGTTTGATTTTCTCATCTCCAGCTTAAACAATGCAAATTATCAGCTATGGACGTCCTCATTCATGACTATTGCAACCTTGCATTATTCCTGCTTCACCGCTTCGGCTCTTTAGCATCAATTTGGAGCAGCATGATCAAATAAAAAGTGTTCTCTGAACATAGTTTTATGCGTCTGAAGTGGATTGAATTGACCCTCTCTGGAGTAGGAAAAGCTCTTTTTACACTTATCTTTACCATGAATATTTGAGCGTGCTGATATTCCCCATCAGTAATAATTAGGGGACTTTATATGATTTAACATGCCAAATACTGAACTTAGTAACAATGCACAGAGCAGTGATTCACTCTTCTATTGAACTAAAATCGATAAATTAAGTGCCTTTGGATACACGATGCGAGGTCATAACTGATGTTATGAACATTTAGTATAATTAGTGCCTGGTCCATTAACTGATGCTTATGTGCAAACTTCGTCTCTTTTATCCAAAAATGGTTCATGGGAGGTCACAAATAAGAAGCTGTTGTCCAAAGCTGCGACTGCTCTGCAACTTATTGAGTGGAAAGGTTTTACGAAAGTTGGAACTTGTAAGCAATGTCTTATTCCAATGGCTTCAAGGACATATAGGACATTGCTTACTTGAGGATCAAGGGTGTGATTGTTTCCATGTTGAGCTGGTGGATATTACACAAGTCACCTAATTCTGTTGAAAAATGAAGCTTAGGAACGTTGAAATTCAAAAGACGTTCTTGCTATCAACAACAGAGAATTTTAGCTAATTCCCTTCATTTACCAAATATCTGTCTATTGTTTCTAACCTCAAAACTCCTACGCAGATTTTCTCAGAGAAGTGTGAGAGTTGTTAAAGATGGGTAGAGGAAGGCAACTTTCAAATTGTAATTGTCATGATAGATTTATGCTAACCATTTTAAGACTTCAATTCAGTAAGAGTGAGTCTTTGTTCCCTGGTTTCTTACCTTCTAAATATCGAATTTTTAATTACCAGTAATCTTGAGTTTTCTTCTTGGGGAGTATTATCCACATACAGAAGTTAAAATACTCATTAGCTTTCAGATCATACTTTCGGCTGGAATCGGCCTTTTACCTCTCTGATGTTAAGATGCTTGTTCTTCTTATCCTTGTCGATGTTATCATAACACAAATGCACAGCAAGTGACTAAATGGCGTGAACATTCTGCACACTGTATGTAACAATGGCATGATATTCCGAAAAATTGGAAGCAAATCACCAACTAGGCAAGTCCTTTCATGGTGAAGACGTATTAGGAACACCTATTTCTGCATTTTCTCGTAAATGAATTATTAAATTTATTTAGGGTATGATACTTTTTCTGAAGAAATGGATGCACAATCCCACTGCAGAGTCGACCCTGGACAGTTGAAACAGCGAAGCACAAAGAAAAAACGAAAGACACTATCAGAAAAATATCATTCCCACATCAGATTCATGTATTTCTAACGTGGAACAGAGAAATTCAACGTGATCGAGGTGTCGTCAAAGCAGTTGTGGAATGATTCATTGCCGGATTAAGAAATTCTCATGGCCCCTGTAAAGCAGACTAGTCAAATGGAGAAGAAGGGGAAGAGTTGTTGAAAGTGCTCACACAGTGGTTGATATCTTAGACCAGATCTCTGTTGCTCTAGTCAAAGGTGACCTTCATAAACACTGAACCATTCAAGAACAGTTTATCTTTATCCTTCCCTCAGGACCATTTTTAACAACTCATGCACTCTCTATTCTCCACCTGCACCAATAAAAATATGTGGCAGCATCATCCACTGTTGTGATTGTGACCATTAGTCTTCTGGTTTGCATATTTCATTGTCACGGCCATATCAACCTCCATAATGTGCATTAACAAAATGCTCTCAATACAATGTCTGTTATTCATTGAATCACATAATGAGTGGTAATCTGTATTTTTTGCTGTACTACATTTTTTTGGGACTGCCTCACACCCTGTATTGGAATTATAGACATATTGGGTTTTAGGATGGTGTTCCTAAGTTGCTCTTGATAGATCTGCGAAGGCATTGTCAAACGGGACTCTTTTTATTATTTTCCCTATCATATATGGCAATGACGTGGCAAAATTGCACTTTCATAAAAATTTTTAGGACTTCTAATAAACATATCCCGAAGATTTAACTACCATGGAAGAAGACCACTTCCATTTTAGGTTAGTGGAAAAGAGGATAGGTCAAAGTAACGGGGGTTATACCAACCAATAAAAAAGTAATGGGTGTGTCAACGTAGCAGTTGTGGAACAATTCTAATCTGGACATGAGAAATTGACTAGCACGCTGGAGACTTGGTACCTGTCAGGTGTTGCTTATCATAGAAACATAATACCAGGTCAACACTACTTTCATCTATAAAAAGGGATCATGTGTCCGTGCAAGACATCTCACTCCCATCTCAAGGCTCAAGCAAACAAAAGAAGAAGAAGATATCCAAGCCTTAACTCTCCTGTCCACAACTGCAATGAAGTTTCTTCCAACTAGGCTTCTCATCTTGGCTCTGGCAACCGCCACCGCTTTTGCCTTCGACCCAAGTCCTCTTCAGGACTTCTGTGTGGCCATCAATGACCCTGAAGGTTGGAGCTCTGCCCTAGCGTCATTCGTATATTTCTGTTCTACTGATGCTAAAAAAACTACCCAAAAAGAGTTTACGCTTAGATAAGCCTAATAATAAGAATTATGTTCCTTATGCAGTATTTGTGAATGGGAAGTTTTGCAAGGACCCAAAACAAGTCACAGCAGATGATTTTCTCTTTAAGGGGTTCAGATACCCAGGTAATACCGTGAACCCGCTCGGATCGAAAGTCACGCCCGCTTTCGTCGACCAATTTGCAGGACTCAACACTCTTGGCATTTCCATGGCTCGTATTGACTTTGCTCCGGGTGGCCTGAACCCTCCCCACACTCACCCTCGTGGGACCGAGATACTGGTTGTCACTGAGGGCACACTGCTTGTCGGCTTCGTCACATCCAACCAATTAAACAACACCTTCTTCACCAAAGTGTTGTACAAAGGGGATGTGTTTGTGTTCCCAATAGGTCTCATCCACTTCCAGCTGAACATTGGAAAGACCCCTGCACTGGCCTTTGCTGCTCTGAGCAGCCAGAACCCAGGGGTCATTACCATTGCTAATGCAGTATTCGGATCGAAGCCACCCATTTCGGCTGACGTTCTCACCAAGGCTTTCCAAGTGGACAAGAAGGTTGTTGACTACCTTCAGGCACAGTTTTGGTACGACAACAACTAAATTGATAAATTGACCTCCAAGATGTCAGATTACCCCTGTATTCTACATACATGATTGCTGAGATTGATAATTGCTTCGCAATAAAAGAATTGCTCTACATGTAATTGATCATGAATGTTTGAGTAATAAAAGATCATTCCTCATAAGAATCTCTCTCTAGTTTACTGAACAAGTTGCACTGCAGATTACCAAGTCTTATTCAGAAGCTTTATCTTTAAAAGTCCAAGAACCGGTCATTCCAAAACAACTACGACCATGTGGCAGTTAGTTTGAATTCCTCCTCCGCAGCTGAAACTATTCACATAATCTCGTATGGAAGTGGTCTATGCTAAACTTTACATCCTTGCATTGGCTTTAAAAGGCTTCCAAGTACTGCCTGTCCACAACCACGTGCATGCCTTCGCTAGCTGGTCGAGGTTGCTGAAAATACTGGTTCAATAAGGCGTAAAAGAAAAATATGAAGTTTGGCCAAGCTAGAATATTACATAAGAAGAACCTCGATAACACTTCTTTTGTCTTAACATTTAATTGTTACATGGAGCAAGCATATATATAATTCCATAACAGTGGCTATTTCATGATTTTTTAAGCATCTCGACTCTCGAAGTACAAACACAAGTTTTGAGCATTATCAGAGGCCAAGCAGAGGCATCCTATATAGACTCTCTCTTCCTCTCGAAGGAACTCTATGCGCGTGTCATCTCTTCTTGTGCTGAAGAAGTTTAGTGAAACAGGCAAGCCACTATTTATTGATAATGGAATATAGAGATGATTAATGCTTGGTGGCCCCATTCCAAGGTCGGTCATATACAAACTTTCAAACCTTACAGCAAATTAACAAACCCAAAGTAAGGCAGAAAATTAAATAAGATGCAGTTCTATATCAGAATGATGAATTTACTTGAATTAAAAAATTCTATAACGGAAAAATTATTTGACAAACTGATACTTGAGAATTGTATGGACTGATCCAGTAATTGTTTGGGAAATTAGTCAGAGACGTGGAGCGAGCAGGATGGAAAGAGATCTTGAATTAGTTTTTCATCTCAGCCTCTGAAAGATTTGAGAGAGAGAGAGAGAGAGAGGGAGAACAAACAGTGGAACCTTATCAACATCAGATAACAAGCAATTGTACTAGTACCCAAAGGTCACTATCTTATTCAAAAGAATTCTTCTTTGTAATTTAATAAAAAAACACAATTGTTCTTGCGAACATCTGTCTTATGGCTGTCAAACCAGTTCTGCGTCTGGAGATAGTTGATCAGTTTGTTGTCCACTTGGAAAGCCTTTGTGAGGACATCGACATTGATGAGCAGCTTCGATCCAAAAACTGAATTTGCAATGGTTACGAGTCGTGGGTTCTGGCTGCTCAAGAAAGCAAAGGCCAGTGCATTAGTTTGTCCAATATTCAGCTGGAAGTGAATGAGGCCTTGCGGAAACACAAAAACATCTCCTTTGGTCAAGACTTTGGTGAGGAGAGTGTTGTTCAATTGGTTGGATGTGACAAAACCGACATTGTGACGTTCCGAAATTCTACCAATTGGAATTTATTGAATAATTGAGTTTTATGAGATGTGCTCGCAGTAAATTCTCGCCCGGAACTTATCATTCCTGAGAATGCTAACCACTAGGGAAAGGCCAATAGGGGAATTAAATTCGCGCGACTAAGGGAAATTCGATCGTGAATGGATTTCGACCATTAAATCGTGGAAGTGATATTTTGAGCCACTGTTGGCCGATCCAAGGATAGTTATGGGTCAGTTCGCCACTGTCCTAGTAGTGGATCGCGGGTGATTTCGTTGGACCACGAAACGGCTTGACGAATGATTCCGAAATTATACCGAATGATCGTACCCCTCGGATCAAGTGATTGATCTTCGCGATTGTAATGACAACCGAGGTCGTCACGCACCGAACGAACTTGCACATGACTCGATTCAGTATCAGTCATGAGTCGATTCTGCGAATTTTCCCAGCAAGCCGCCCGTTAGCTCGAGAAACACTTGAGTTGCGCTTAATAGAATTTAATTATGGAATTTTTGCCCAAATTGGACACCGGAAAATTAGGAAGTCACGCCGGAACGTTAGGACGACGTTGCACGTGACACGTGTGAATTTTTTGGTGCGCTTAAATCCTTCGGAAAAATTCGATTTGGGGCAAGAAACGGAGAAAGTGACCAAAATACCCCTAGGATTTGTTAAAGGGCAAGCTTTAAGGGTAAAGGGCATTTTGGTAATTTTTCCCTAAAATTTTGATTGGACAATTTTACCCTTGGATTTTTGGGAAATTACAAGTACGCCCTTGGATATTTTTGTGCAAGAATCGATCTCGGCCGTCGGATCAAGATAAAATCGAATAGGGACCGTCGGATTAAAATTGTGAGACAAGGGCATTTTGGTCTTTTCCACCTTGGTCAATTGGACACTATTTGAGTCAAAAATGTTGTCTTCCTTCCCATTCTCTCCTCTTCTTCTTCACGATCAGCCCCCCTATTTGGTTTTTTTTCCTTCTTTCCTCCACCGTGAGCTTCCCTTTGGCCGTTCCTCCCTCCACCGCCGACACCGCCGCTTGCCGCCGCACGCCCGGACCGCCCCCAAGCCGCCGTCCACGCCACCGTACGCCACCACCACCAACTTCAAACCTCACCATCTCTCTCTCTTTCTCTCTCTCTCAAGTGGCCATGAGCCCCAAATCAAGAGGCCGGACCGCCACCGCTCAAGCCGGACGTCGCCGTGAGCCGTACGCCGTCACCGTAGAGTGCCGCCGCTTCCCGTTCTAGCCGATTAAGTCTAGAACTTTGTAAGTCACACTCTAATCCCGATTTAGGATACTGGGTATCGACGGATAATTTGATTTGGGGTGAAATTAGTATTATGCGGGTGCTAAATATTGGGGTTTAAGATTGGAATGTTGCGGCGGGCCCTGAGGATTATTTTTGGAATTTTTGGAGGACAATTTGAGATGAATTACAAGCTGTGATTTACTGTTCACAAGCTGCGAATTACTATTCACGGGGCTGTGATGACTTGTTCGGGACGCAAGTTAGATTTTTAGAACCGTTATTTAATGGCGAGAAAGTGTCATGAAGGATCAGAATTGATCCGACGCCATTTGGGTGGAGAAAGTTGGCAATTTACGTGTTTTATGCATGTTTGAATTATTCTGGATGGGGTTGATTTAATTGAGTGCTTATTTGTGTGTTTATACAGTGGACATATGTCTATTTGGTGCACGCGTGGGCCAGATCGAATTAATTGTTGATATTGGCCATGTGAATTGTTGAGTGAGCTCTGTCTGCGTGTGACTCGATGCGTGCACGGATCGCGTGTGATGGGCCAGTTGTGTGTGGTAAATGCGTATCGAGTATGTGCATGAGTAAGGAGAAGTTGTGGTGTGACAAGTGATTGTGGAAAAGTATGCGAACGTGTGATAGTACGAGAACGGGATCGGGCCGGGTATCGTAAACTCGGGCAACGATCACGTAGGTCTGTTGCATTTGGCACAGGCTGAGGCTTGAAAAAGCAAGTTTGAGAATCGGTTCGAGGCACGATCAGCTCGGGTGAGATCGGGATCGGACCGAGCCATCATAAGCTCGGGTTCCAATCATGTAGGCCTGTCGCATTTGGCGCGGGCTGAGTTGAGATCGGGCCTGGGGCGTGTGATGCTCAGGATGCGATTAGGGCCTGAGGCGTGAATGGGTACGCGGGCCGGATGTGGTGAATGATCCCAGTGTGCCTGAGGCGTGTACTTCAACGCGAGTCACTAGCGAGTGTTTTGGAAAATAAAATGGTCGCAGTGTGCCTGAGGCGTGTATTTCAACGCGGGTCACTGGCGAGGAATATGAAAGAGGAATGAGGATGGAAGGAACAGTGGGATGAGAATGGTACATGCGCGTGTTTGTATTTGATGTAATTGTGATTGAGTGCGGGTGTGCGCATGATTGAGCCTGACCATATTAATTGATATGCCTGCTTTGTGATTACTTGATGTACGTGAATGTGTGTAATTGCGTAATTGTCTGGAGGTACGTGATAGTCTAGGTTGGATTTAGGGGTGTACTTGCTGAGATATAATCTCATGGTTATGTAAACCAACAATTTTCAGAACCCCGACATGAGCGATGAACCCTCCACCACCGCCACCAGTACGTTTTGGAGTACCAGTGCATACGGAGTATGAGGCAGCCGAGTTTCCGATGGGTGACGGGATGACCTGGATAAGACACACGACGACCATGTTTGTAGAAGTGAGAAAGCTTGCCTTGGATGAGAACGATTTTTGAGATTGAACGTTAGGTCATCGACTCCTTTTTGATTTTAGTAGTTTCAGTAAAGTGTGCACTAGTAGACAGAGGTTTGTTTTATTGTATATATGGTGAAACAAATTGAACAAGAAATGGAAATGTATATTCTCCTAATTCTCCCCAGTTTAATTTGTCAGGGTGTTTATGGTTTCCGTTTGCGCGATTAAATCTCTGATGTTTAGTTGAGGTCGGCGATAACCTGGGACGTCGCAACCGTTCGACCTGAAGCGGGATGTCGTGGGCTCGACGGGTGTTTCGGGGTGTGACAGACATAGAGCGTACCCTCCACAACCACTAGCATCTCGGTGCCGTGAGGATGAATGTGGGGAGGGTTTAGACCGTTTGGAGCAAAGTCAAGGTGGGCCATGGCGATGCCAAGAGTGTTGAGTCCTGGGAATTGGTCGACGGATGCTGTCGTTACTTTGGATCCAAGCTGATTTGATGTGTTCCCAGGATATCTAAACTTTGTGAAGAAGAAATCATCTGCTATGGCAAGCATCGGGTCCTTGCAGAACTTTCCATTCACAAGCACCGCAGAGTTGGGGTTGTTGATGGCTAGACAGAAATCCTGAAGAGGACTCAGGTCAGAGGCAAGGCATGGGATGATGCCAAAGCCAAGAGGACAAATGTTAGAAGGAACTTATTATGGAAAAATTTCTGAGCTTGGTTTAGCCTGTCTCGGAAACTCTGTTCTGTTGAGGATTGTTGTGAAATGCTGCATCTGCAGCAAGTCTATTCATAGTAGTTAGTCATTTGACTTAGTCCCCGTCAACTGGCCTGCAGGAAGCAGCTGAAGCCAGGAACAGCGCTTAATAAGTCTATAACAATTGTTTATTCTTCCATGTGGTTGGTGAACCATTCTACAACTTCAACCACCTCTTGTTTCTAAACCCGTTCTCGTTGAGAATTAGTCATTCGATTTTGGACGAGAAGGATTCCTGCTTTAGTTTTTTTTTTTTTTTGATAACCCAGGGAACCCCGCACGGCCGACAGCCGGGGAGTAAACCCTGGGGGCGACACGTGCTAGCCACCACACACGTGCCACCGGTTAAGTCACCCTGCGGCGCCCGGAATTCGAACACTCAACCTTTTGCGAGAGGAAGAGTGCGCGCTCCAGCAGCGCCACCCAGGCGGGTGGTATTCCCGCTTTAGTTTTTTTTTTTTGTAAAGACGAAAAGTTCATTCCCGCTTTAGTTTTCATCTTTTTAAATTCTCAGATTTTAACTTTAGATGCCACGTTTGAATCTTACATTCTCACTACCTCTATTTGATTTCTGTGATTATATTGGAGGGAGAATCTGTCTGTACTCTAGGCTATCAAACGAAGCAAAGAGAACAATTTGCTTTATCAAATGATCTCTAAGGATTAGCCTTATTTGTTGGATGTTATCGGAAAATTGATCTTCAGGACTACTATCGAAAAATTATAAACCTGATGATATTCTGGGTAATCTATGGTAATCTTCTCGGGGAATCGTATAGATAGTTGTTTGAATAGTGAAGAGTTTGTGAGGTCATACTTTTGATTGAAGCCAGTCGTCCTTCATAATAAGGTGTAAAATTTTGCATGTAGAGATGGATGGATCATATGAGTTTGTGAAACATAGGTTCACAACATGTTCACAGCAGCAAATTTAAAAACACGAGCCAAAGCATGCATTTTACCTCTCCGATGCAATTCATACAGATTATGATTACAAATCTTATCATAAAAGTGCACATCATCCAGATGGTGTGAAAACCCTGCATGTTTTGTATAAGAAAATAAACATAATATCTGTAGGAAGTAAATCGGCAGCTTGGTTAAGTGTTTCAAGGTAAAGCATGGAGATGCATGTGAAAACACTTGCTCCTACATCATTTTCAATTGACAGATTGATATGATCATACCAAGAACTTAGAGAAGAATTGGCCCTCGCTCCATCCAGCTGAACTTGAATCCGCGTTGGACATCAAAACAGTAAAGAAGAGGGAAACCGAAGATTTACATATTATTGAAGAAGTCCAATTACATATCAGATACCGTGTTTTTTCTCACCAGGGAAAGAGGATAGGTCAAAGAAAAGGGCCTTTTGTTGCGGCAGTTCCACTATTCATTTCTGGGAATAAGAAATTAACTACCACATAGGAGACTTGGCATTTGTATAGCTATAGATCTGGGAAGTATTGCTTATCACAGAAAATCAAACACCGGGTCAACACCACCATCATCTATAAAAAGGGGTCATGTCTCCATGCAAAACACATACTCTCATCACAAGGAAACAAAAGAAGAGGTAAATATCAAAGCCCTGACCAGTGACTCCCCTGTCCACCACAATGAAGTTTCTTCCAATTATCCTTCTCATCTTGGCCCTAGCAACTGCCACCAGTTTTGCCTACGACCCGAGTCCTCTTCAGGACTTTTGTGTGGCCATCAATGACCCAACAGGTTGGAGCTCTACTGAAGCATTATTCGTATCTTTCTGTTTTGTTCAATGATGATACAAGTATTTCTGCAAAAGGAGCATCTGCTTAGATAAGCCTAATAACACGAATTCTGTTTCTTTTGCAGTATTTGTGAACGGAAAGTTTTGCAAGGACCCAAAACAAGTTACAGCAGATGATTTTCTCTTTAAGGGGTTTAGATATCCTGGGAATACTGCGAACCCGCTCGGATCCAAAGTCAGGCCCGCTTTCGTCGACCAATTTGCAGGACTCAACACTCTTGGCATTTCCATGGCTCGTATTGACTTTGCTCCAGGTGGCCTGAACCCTCCCCACACTCACCCTCGTGGGTCCGAGATTCTGGTTGTCACTGAGGGCACACTGCTTGTCGGCTTCGTCACATCCAATCAATTAAACAACACCTTCTTCACCAAAGTGTTGTGCAAAGGGGATGTTTTTGTGTTCCCAATCGGTCTCATCCACTTCCAGCTGAACATTGGAAAGACCCCTGCACTGGCCTTTGCTGCTTTGAGCAGCCAGAACCCAGGAGTCATTACAATTGCTAATGCGGTATTCGGATCGAAGCCACCCATTTCGGCTGATGTTCTCACAAAGGCCTTCCAAGTGGACAAGAAGGTTGTTGACTACCTCCAGGCGCAGTTTTGGTATGACAACAATTGAGTGGATACATTATTGACCTCCAAGACATTGGATTACCCCATATTCTACATACATGATTGCCGAGATTGATAATGACTTCGCAATAAAAAAATTGCTCTGCATGTAATTGATCATGAATGTTGGAGTAATAAAAGATCATTCTTTATAAGAATCACTCTCTAGTTTATTGAACAAGTTGCACTACAGATTACCAAGTCTTTTTTAGAAGCTTTATCTTTAAAAGTCCAAGAACCGGCCATTCCAAAACAACTTCGACCATGTGGCAGTTGTTTGAATTCCTCCTCTGCAGCTTAAACTAATCACATAATGTCATATGGAAGTGGTCTATGTTAAACTTTACATCCTTGCATTGGCTTTAAAAGGTTTCAAGTACTGCCTGTCCACAGCCCCATGCATGCCTTGGCTAGCTGGTCCAGTTTGCCGAAAATACCAGTGCAATAACACGTGAAACAAAAATATGAAGTTTGGCCAAGCTAGAATATTACACAAGAAGTGCCTCAATAGCACTATTCTTTTGTCTTAACATTTAAATGTTACAGGAAGCATATATTTAATTCCATAACAGTGGCTATTCCATGATTTTTTAAGCATCTCGACTCTCGAAGTATAAACACCAGTTTTAAGCATATTATCAGAGGCCACCCAGAGGCATCCTATATAGAGTCTCTCTTCCTCTCGAAGGAACACTACGCGTGTCATCTCTTCTAGCGCTGAAAAAGTTGAGTGAAACAGGCAAACCAGTATTTATTGATGATGGAATGAAGAGATGATTAATGTTTGGTGGCCCCACTCCATGGTCGGCCTTATACAAACTCTCAATCCTTACAGCAAATTAACGAACCCAAACTAAGGCAGAAAATTACTTAAGATGCAGTTATATATCAGAATGATGAATTTACTTGAGTTAAACAATTCTATAAACTGCATCTTAAATTAGTTTTTCATCTCAGCCCTTGAAAGATTTGAGAGAGAGAGAGAGAGAGAGAACAGCGGAATCTTATCAATAGCAGATAACAAGCAATTGTACTAGTACCCAAAACTCAGTATCTTATTCAAAAGAATTCTTCTTTGTATTGTATTGAAAAAACACAATTACTCTTGTGAACATCTGTCTAATGGTTGTCAAACCAGTTCTGTGTCTGGAGATAGTTGATCAGTTTTTGTCCAGTTGGAAAGCCTTTGTAAAGACATCAACATTGATCAGCGGCTTCGATCCAAAAACTGAATTTGCAATGGTTACGAGTCCCGAGTTCTGGCTGCTGACGAAAGCAAAGGCCACTGCTCTGCAGCTTACCAAGTCTTCAAAGGTTACATCTTTTTCTTCTCCTTCTTTGAGTCCAAGAGCACGTCCCCCAACAACTGCGTTGACATGGAAGTTGGTCTGATTTCCATTTCTCCAGCTTAAAGAATTCATGTTCATCTGATATGGACGTGGTAAACTCAAAGTATTGCAAACATTTGATTACTTCTTCTTCACCATTTCAACTCTTCAGCATCAACTCAGCGCAGCGTCATCAATCACGAATTATTTCTTCTAACTCCTTCCTATCTGAAGAAAGATTGAATCAACAGGTTATGGCTTTGCACACCTATCTTCACCAGGAAAATTTCAGGTTGATGATTTACCCTGTTAATTTATTATTGGGAGACTTAATTTGATTTAACATACCAGGCACCAAAGTTCATAACCATATACTGGGTAGCTGTGCACTCTCTTGTTGGACAAACCTAAATAAATAACCTTTCTTTAGAGGCGTCAAACGATGCACGTGTATAACTTTTTCTTCATTCCAAGAATGGCTCATGGGGAGGTTGGAAATAAAATACTGTCGTCGCAAGCTGGGACTGCCTTTCAACCTGTTGAACAGAAGGTTTTAGTTTCTTGCACAGCTCCGTAATCATCTAGAGCTTAGAAGACACAGTACTTGAGGATGGACAGTATAATTTGTTTAATTTCTTGGACCGGTGAATCTTGCAAATTGCTGAAATCTCTTGGAAACTGACGCTTCCGGAAGGTCATGAGTTTTCTGTTAGGAAATAACAAAGAACTAAGCTAACCCACCCCAGATTACGAAATTTCATTTTACTGTTTCTAACTCTAAAGTTCTTGATAAAGTATAGACCAGGACTCGAGAGGATGAACAACGAATGTCTTTTATGCAGTTCAGGATATTTCAGACCAAGAAAGAGCGTATAAACAGAAGGCATTACTGCGGTCAGCTCTGCTATGGCCTGGAGTCAGCAATGCTTTCGTCATATAACATGGAGAAATGGGAGAGTTGTTGAAGATGTCTGTCTTGACGATGGCGACTTTTTAACTTGTACCTCTGCTGTGAGCTTCCCATCTGAACCGTTGTCGATACTGAAATTTTATGAGATAATTGTCCGTCTCTAATTATGTAGTATGGAAAGTGCTATGGCTCAAGCGCTCTTTATTCTCCACTGAACACCTGCTCCCTATAAACTATGGGAGAGGACTCCAATTTGTTTATAGCGAGTCTCTGTCTCCCACTTATTTTGAACTTTTCAAATTGAACTTTCCTGAAAACAAGGAGAAGGGAGGGAGGGAGTTTCTTCGAATATGATATTTTATTGTTCAATGACCATTGAGGTTAATTATTGTTTTGTTCTGGGCAATCTCTGACGGAAACTGCGAATGATCTCATGGCGCAATTACTCTATCATCTTTTCTTTGATCATGCAAAACCAATTAGATGATAAAATAAGAAAAATTTGTTTAATTTCTTTTTGTCTGTGTTTAAAAAAATTTAGAAGTATCTTTATTGTAAGATGCTAGAAGGTTTGGAACCCTTGCTTCGGCAAAGTGTTGCTAGCCCTCCTCCATCCCGAAGAGGACTCGCAGGCCTTCATTGTGTGGTGGCTAGGGTTTGCGTGCCTAGCCGTGGGTAAGGGGGCTGCAACCTTGCTAGAGCATGGCCTAGACCCTGCAAGGTCTTGTAGAGGGCCAAGTGTACCCTACCCTACCACCATTGAGGTTTAGGGAAATGGTGTCACGTCTGATAACTGTTGTTGTAACATCCTGAATTTTGACCTGTTATCGGGATCAATAAAGTGTATATTGATTCTCGTGTAATTTTAGTAAGTCTCGCCCGGAATTGATCAATCACGGGATACTAACCAAATGGAAAAAGCTAAATAGGATCAGGTACGTGGACCGAGAACCCAATTGTGATGGAGCGCTAAATTCGACGAACGTCGAGGAAGTATTTTGAACCAATATAGGCCGATCCTAGGAAAATGACAGGGTGATATTGTCAGTAATGCACGATCGGATCGCGAGTGATTTCGCATGACCGAAAGTGCGCCTGACAAAGGAAACCCGATATTAATCCAAACGATCGTGACCTCAGGTGCTAGTGATAATTCCTCTCGTTCTCTCGAAATTGAGATCCTCACGACTCGGATAATCTTAGGTCGATACGCGTAACGCCTAAACAGCCGCCTGTTAGTGAGAGACCCTAAAACGACAAATCGAGTAAATTAGATCGCGATATTGGACCCGAACTTTGATATCAAAATTTCAAGGGTAATTACGACTATTTTACAAGACGGACGTCATTTTGGAGTGGCTACTTATGTTTGGGATTAATACGGCTGGAAACTGAAAATTTGACAGAAATTGAGAAAAAGGACGGTTTTGCCCTTGTGGACACCGAGGCCGATTCGGAGGCCGTTTGAGGTTATTTTTCGCAGCCAAGGTCATTTTGGGGTAACTAAGCGTGTTTAAAGAGGTTTTGGACAAAAAGTGGAATTTCGACAAAAATTGGAAAATAATATTATTTTATTCCCGGAAACTTTGCGGGCAATTTTCGAGGGCTTAGAAAGTGAATTTCGCGATTCCGACACCGGATTATGTCTCCCATGAATATTTAGGACCGGTATGAGCAAAAATTGGAATTTCGGTTCGGGATGGAAAAATGACGGAAATGCCCCTAGGCCATTTTTGATTTATTCCGAATTTTGGGGCAATTTTGGGATTTAATCAAGGTTGGTTAAGGTTAACTAGGCTTGGTTAACCATGGTTAAGGGCAATTGACCTTTTTACCCTTGAATTATTGGATTAGAAGCATTTTTGACCCTTGGATGAGGGGTATTTTGGTCCAAAGGGCTAGATTTGTGACATGTGGACCCCACTTTGGATATTGTTGACTACCCTTTGACCCTCTCTCTCTCCTCAGATCTCTCTCTCTCTGCTCACGTCTCTCTCCTCCTGACCCCCTCCTTCGGCCGCTGCTTCTCCCCGTCGTTCAGCCACGCCGGCTGTTGGTCTCGCCGGAGCAGATGTCCTCGCCGGAGCTGCTGGTCGCCAGCCGCCGTGTGCCGCCTCCTGGTGCCGTCCCAGCCCCATCGACCAACTTTCCCCGGCTCCCATCGCCCGCAGCCACCTTTCCAGCCGAGACGAGCAGGGACGTCGCCACCGTCGCCGGACTTGTCCCGTCGGTGCCGCGCCGCCGTGCGCCACCCCACTGTCCAACCTTACCCTCACCGTCTCTCTCTCCTTCGTCCTCAGCCCTCCCTCACCGGCGCTTCCCCTGTTCTGGCCGAGAGGTGGCCGTGAGTCCCACCGGCGCCGCCGTGTCCGCCGGCTTGCCGTTGGAGCGCCGCCGTCGATTGTACCGCTCGCCGGTAATCGGCCGCTCGCTCCCGTCGCCTCGCGTCGATAATAGGCGAGTAAAATTTCCTAATCCTTAAATTAGCCTAAATTGTGCAATTTAGGGGTTTAATTAGAGTAATTAGGCTAGATTAAGGCCTAATATTGTGCATTTTGTGCATTGGTTGATTAGGGGACCTAATTGGGACTAAATGGCTTATTATGAGGATGATCTGGAGCCAAATTGATGGCTATTTAGGGGTGGTTCATCATAGAACCGAATTTGCATTAATTGTCTAATGTGGTCATTAGGTTGATTAATAGCTAATGACTTGAAATTAGACATGGTAGAGGCTAATTGGGACTTGCTGGAATATTGCGGGATGATGTCAAGTCTGTGGATTTAATAGTTGAGACTGGATGGTTATGTCAAATCCCAAGTGGACTGGAATTCTGTAATGCTGAGTTGTGTGTTAATTGCCAAGTATAAATGGACTATAATAAAATGAGTAGATGTGCCAATAATGCTCTATAGGAGTTGGAATTGTGATTCAAGGTGCTTGGTACATCGAGGCATGGCAATTGGAGTGAATCACATGATATGCGAGTTTCCATGTTGGTTTTTATATGATTGAGATTAAAATATGACCATTGGGTCATGGCCTTCGGGTCGATTTAATTGTGATGACCATTGGGTCATGGCCTTCGGGTCGATTTAATTGTGATGACCATTGGGTCATGGCCTTCGGGTCGATTTAATTGTGATGACCATTGGGTCATGGCCTTCGGGTCGATTTAATTGAGATGACCATTGCGTCATGGCCTTCGGGTCGATTTAACTGCTGATGACCTTTGCGTCGTGGCCTTCGGGTCGATTTAACTGTTTATGAGTTATAATGATATTGAAAGCCTAATCTGCAGGGCTGGAGTAGCAAAAATTAAGGCTGAGGGCCCGAATGGCTATATAATGATTTATTTACTGGTTCAGTGATTTATGCCTTTTTAATTATATTCTGGAGGTGCACGTTAGCCTAGTTTAGGAATAGGAATTTTACTTGCTGAGTTTATCTCACGGTTGTGGTAAAACCGAAATCTTCAGATCCCCGCCCGTAGAATGCCGAGGAACGCCCCTCTTTTTGGATTCCCGCACCGAATTCAGCGGTCATCTAGTGTGCACCCTTGCGGGGACGGATCAACATACATTAGGTACCATTCAGTTGTGCTTATAGACGTGGGAGAGGAGTACAACCAAACCCAAGAGTATGTAGCTTGGTATTTTAGGGGAGCGGATGGCGTAACTGGACCCCCGATCAGGACTTTTGATGTTCCGATAGACGTGAACGAAGTGATGATCCCGCAAATGGTGAGTGGTGAAGTATCAGACCCTCCAGCTTCCCTCAGCGTCAGTAGTCAGGGTGAGACTGTGAACGGACCGGTGGTCATGGACGAAGAGGAGGGAGAGCAGCAAGTTATAGCTGTCGATGTAAACCCGGAGGAAAATGATGACTTGAATCCGGAAGTAATAGGCGAGAACGTCGACGCAGCTGGAGAAGTGGCTGAGGTTGGATCGGACGAGGAGATGGAATCTGAGAATGACTCTTCTGAGGAATCTGCAGCACCATTCGATCCAGACCGAGAGCCTTAGTGTAAATCCCAGTGTTAGAAGCATAGGCTAACCCTCTTTTTGACTGTAACCTCTTCCAGATAGTTAGCGGTTATCACTAGGCCACCGATCCCTTTTTGTTTCGCGGCCTGCTGGTGTACTTTTCCCCTCCTCGATGTTTATAGTCAGATAAAGTATAAAAGTGTTGTAAGAATTGTTATCAAGGTTCTAATCGATCGTAATATTTTGCCTATGACTATCCATGGTTATGTTTTCATGTCTGGGTGTATATATATATGTACGTCGTTTCCGCATGTGTTGCATTCTCTCTGATTTGAATCTTAGGGTCGGTGACGCAAATCCTGGGAGCGTCGCTTTTTAGTTCGACCAACGCGGATGTTCGTGCTTCGTGGGGTACGAGGCGCGACATCCCTGTTCGAATTGGTATCAGAGCAAAGACAGCTCTGTTTGATTTGAGCCCTGGAGTGATAAGGAAGAGTAACCATGGGTAGCTATAGGGTGACTTAGTGTGCTAAGTGTACCTCCAGAATGCCTGTGTTTGAATGTGGTAATGATTATTTGAACCAGTATTATGCAGGTGCGGCAGGACCCAAGGTTAGTGTGCGAGTTCTTGAGTGAAAATTATGTGCCGTTGTGTTAGCCGCATGCTGAGTGCTTAATTGCTTTTGTGTTTATACCTGCCTAGGACTTAGACCGATTAGGTGGTTTAGGTCTCTAATTTCTGGATGGAATTATATCAGGTAGTTGAGCATTCAGAGTGAAAAGATGAGTAGTGAAAGAGGAAGAGTGAGAAGAGCCCCAAGGACGGGCGAAGGAAGAGGAGCTCGAGGTGGAGGTCGTGCTAGAGCGAAAGCGATAGAAGATATTGGTGCAGGTGTTAGAGAGGGAGAGAACCCTAGAGTTGGTGTTGGGGCTGCAGTGGACCCCGGAGCTGATGTTAGACCTGCGGAAGATCCGCGTATGGAAGGAGTCCTCAGAGCGCTAGTAAGGATTGGTAATGTGATGGATAGGCAAGCACAAGAAAGAGAGAATGCGACCGCTCAGGCTGCGGAGGCTGCAGCAGTTGCTGCCGTCCATGAGAATCAAGCCCCAGTCCAGCAAGTTCAAGCTCAACCAATGATGGCACCTAGGCCAATGCACCAGTTGGTGGAGCAATTCCTTAAGCTGAAACCGCCCAAGTTCATGGGCAGAGGTGACCCAGAAACCGCCCCGCGTTGGGTAGAGGAGCTAGAAAAAGCATTTGATCTGTTGGGGTGTACTGAGACAGAAAAGATTTCTTTGGCATCGTATCAACTGCAGAATAATGCCCACGATTGGTGGAAGGCAGTTAAGGACAGAGTGTTTCCGGAGTATATGGAACAGACCTGGGCGATATTCGTTGAGCATTTCTATGGACAGTATTTTTCCGAAAGTGCCCAAGAGAAAAAGATGACAGAATTCATGAGGCTTCGTCAGGGGTCGATGACAGTGGTACAGTACGAAGCAGAGTTTGCCAGATTATCTAGATTTGCCCCAAGGATGGTTGAGAATCCTCTGGACAAGGCTCGGAGATTCCGGGATGGACTGAAGCCGGATCTTCGCACTCAGATGCTTTTGTTGAATATCAGAGATTATCGAGAGCTGTATGAACGAGCCCAAACTATGGAGTGAGATTAGATAGAAAGGACAACAGTATTGGGTTCGAGGTTTATTCCGAATCGGGACAATCATCGCTTTGGAAAGAGACCAATGGCCAGCAATAGACGGTTTGTTCCGCCCCTGAGAAGGATTATAGGAAAGCCCAGTCAGGCGCCAAATAGAATTGGAGCTTGTTTTCGTTGCGGGAGTTTGGGACACCAGATAAAGAATTGCCCCCAGCAACGACTTTCGGGACCCCCAGGACAACAGCAGCAACCCCGAGCGGGAAATCAGGTCGGGAATCCCCCACCGGCTATTCAGGGCAGGCCACCTGCGCAAGGACGAGTATATGCAATGGCGCGAAAGGATGCTGAGGACGCGCCGGGCGTGGTCACAGGTACCGTTTCTCTCTGCAATCATGCAGCTTATGCGTTATTTGATCCCGGAGCAACTCATTCATTTATTTCAGATCAGTTTGTTAGACTGGTTGGTCTGGAACCTGTTTTACTTGAAATCATGTTATGTGTGACGACCCCAGGGTGTTAGTATCATTGGGGTGCTTGGACTGTAAAATTGTGATTGAAAATGTTGAGGAAAGGATTGATTTAGCTGTGTTAGCTATGTATGACTTCGATGTGATCATTGGTATGGATTGGCTGACTAAACAGAAGGCCGTTATGGATTGCGGCAATAGGACGATCCAATTTAATCCGATTGGACGTCCTAAATTTGAATTTCAGGGAAATCGAGGAGGAACCTCGATCCCTTGGATTTCCTCAGTAGAGGCAACTGAGATGCTCGAAGAAGGTTGTGAGGGATATTTGGTTAATGTTAAGGATCTGACATTAGTGGAACCTAAGTTGGAAGAAATCCCTGTAGTATGCAATTTTCCCGAGGTTTTTCCTCAAGAATTACCGGGCTTGCCGCCAGAACGAGAAGTGGAATTCGTAATAGAATTGGCCCCAGGTACAGAGCCAATTTCTAAGGCCTCGTATCGGATGTCTTTGTCGGAACTGAAGGAGCTGAAAGTCCAGATGCAAGAATTGTTAGACAAAGGATTTATTCGTCCTAGTGCGTCTCCATGGGGAGCGCCAGTCCTGTTTGTGAGGAAAAAGGACGGGACGTTGAGATTATGTATAGACTATCGGCAGTTGAATCAAGTCACTATAAAGAATAAGTATCCACTGCCAAGGATCGACGACTTGTTCGATCAATTGCAAGGAGCGTCCGTGTTTTCCAAAATTGATCTACGGACAGGGTATCACCAGTTAAGAATTCGGAAAGAGGATATACCCCAGACTGCATTTAGGACGAGGTACGGGCATTATGAGTTTACAGTCATGCCCTTCGGTTTAACGAATGCCCCTGCAGCTTTTATGGATCTGATGAATAGAGTTTTTAAAGAATTCCTGGATCAGTTCGTCATTATGTTTATTGACGATATTCTGGTGTATTCGAAGAGTTCAGAAGAACATGAAGTACATTTGACTGAAGTACTGCGGACATTAAGGGAGCACGCACTTTATGCGAAGTTCAGTAAATGCGAGTTCTGGCTTAGCAAGGTAGCTTTCCTTGGACACATTGTATCGGGAGAAGGGATATCGGTGGATCCGACTAAGATCGAAGCAGTGCTTAAGTGGCCCAGGCCGACATCAGTGACGGAAATCAGGAGTTTCTTAGGATTGGCTGGCTATTATCGACGTTTTGTGGAAGGGTTCTCGTCGATAGCCACGCCACTGACACGATTACTGAAAAAGGAGACTAAAATTGAATGGAACGACAAGTGTGAACGAAGTTTTCAGGAGCTTAAGCATAGATTGACAACAGCTCCAGTCTTAACTATTCCCTCTGGACCTGGTGGATTTGAGGTATACAGTGATGCTTCGCTCAAAGGACTGGGTTGTGTGTTAATGCAACATGGGAAAGTAGTTGCATATGCGTCACGTCAGTTGAGGCCTCACGAGTTGAATTATCCGACGCATGACCTAGAGTTGGCTGCCATTGTTTTTGCACTCAAAATCTGGAGACACTATTTATGTGGGGAAAAGTTTCAGATTTATACGGATCACCAGAGCCTCAAATACCTGTTCTCACAGAAAGAGTTGAATATGAGGCAGCGTAGGTGGATGGAACTTCTAAAAGATTATGATTGCGACATCATGTACCACCCTGGGAAGGCAAATCGAGTTGCAGATGCGCTAAGTCGCAAGTTTAGCATGGTGCACATGATGATCAAGGAGTGGACGTTATTGGAAAAGCTCCGAGACTCAGAATTTAAATTGGAATTGAGCCACGTGTCGAATCTGTTGGCTACTTTGAGGATCGAGCCGGAGATTCAAACCAAGATTAAGGCGTTGCAGTCCACGGATCAAGAGATTCAGAAAATTGTGGAAATGGAGGCCACGGCAAGGAAGCCAGATTTCCAAGTATCAGAGGATGGAGTCCTGAAGTATAGAGGACGATGGTGTGTGCCTGATGATACTGAGCTTAAGGAAGAAATATTAAGAGAAGCTCATCGCAGCAATTACAGTATCCACCCTGGCAGCACGAAAATGTATCAGAATCTTCGGCAGCATTATTAGTGGAACGGAATGAAAGCGGATGTGGCCAGGTATGTGGCTAAGTGTTTGACATGTCAACAGGTAAAGGCACAACACTGCAAACCTGGAGGACTACTGCGACCGTTGGAAATTCCCGAGTGGAAATGGGAACATATCACCATGGATTTCGTAATTGGATTGCCGAGAAGTCAGAGAGGGCATGATTCCATTTGGGTGATTGTGGATCGACTTACAAAATCGGTGCATTTCTTAGCTGTACGAAAGGATTTTGAGTTAGAAAGGTATGCAGAACTGTACGTAAGGTAGGTTGTTAGGCTGCATGGGGTGCCGGTAACGATTACCTCAGATCGTGACCCGAGGTTTACTGCGAATTTCTGGAAAAGTCTGCAGACGGCCTTGGGAACAAAGGTGCAGTTCAGTACAGCTTATCATCCGCAGACTGATGGTCAATCAGAAAGAACAATCCAGACTCTCGAGGATATGTTGCGAGCTTGTGTAGTAGATTTTCAGGGTAAACGGGAAGAACAACTGCATTTGGTGGAGTTTGCGTATAATAACAGTTATCAGCAGAGTATCCAGATGGCCCCATTTGAAGCTTTGTATGGCAGAGCGTGTAGGACTCCCGTATGTTGGGATGAAGTGGGAGAACGAAGCATTACGGGCCCAGAGTTAGTACAGCAAACAGTGGAAGCTGTTGAGATTATTCGAGAGAGGTTAAAGACAGCACAGAGTCGACAGAAGAGCTATGGCGATCGGAGACGACGACGTTTGGAATTTCAAGTTGGGGACCATGTATTTTTAAAGGTGTCACCTATGAAAGGGTTATCCCGATTTGGCAAGAAAGGAAAGCTGAGTCCGAGGTTTGTTGGACCATTTGAGATTTTGGAAAAGATTGGCAATATGGCGTATAGGCTGGCCCTGCCACCAAATTTGTCCCAGGTACATAATGTCTTCCACGTGTCAATGTTAAGGAAGTACGAACCAGACCCGACACACGTTCTAAGATATGAAGAAATAGACGTGGACGACAGGGTGTCGTACGTGGAGAAACCGGTCAGAATCGAAGATCGGAAGGATCGAGTACTACGGAATAAGACAATCCCGATGGTTAAGGTAGTTTGGGAGCACCACGGGACAGAAGGCGCTACTTGGGAAAGTGAGGAAGCCATACGACGTCAACACCCCCAGTTGTTCGAAGAGCAAGTTTGAAGAGCAAATTTCGATGACGAAATTTTAGTAAGGGGAGAAGAGTTGTAACATCCTGAATTTTGACCCGTTATCGGGATCAATAAAGTGTATATTGATTCTCGTGTAATTTTAGTAAGTCTCGCCCGGAATTGATCAATCACGGGATACTAACCAAATGGAAAAAGCTAAATAGGATCAGGTACGTGGACCGAGAACCCAATTGTGATGGAGCGCTAAATTCGACGAACGTCGAGGAAGTATTTTGAACCAATATAGGCCGATCCTAGGAAAATGACAGGGTGATATTGTCAGTAATGCACGATCGGATCGCGAGTGATTTCGCATGACCGAAAGTGCGCCTGACAAAGGAAACCCGATATTAATCCAAACGATCGTGACCTCAGGTGCTAGTGATAATTCCTCTCGTTCTCTCGAAATTGAGATCCTCACGACTCGGATAATCTTAGGTCGATACGCGTAACGCCTAAACAGCCGCCTGTTAGTGAGAGACCCTAAAACGACAAATCGAGTAAATTAGATCGCGATATTGGACCCGAACTTTGATATCAAAATTTCAAGGGTAATTACGACTATTTTACAAGACGGACGTCATTTTGGAGTGGCTACTTATGTTTGGGATTAATACGGCTGGAAACTGAAAATTTGACAGAAATTGAGAAAAAGGACGGTTTTGCCCTTGTGGACACCGAGGTCGATTCGGAGGCCGTTTGAGGTTATTTTTTGCAGCCAAGGTCATTTTGGGGTAACTAAGCGTGTTTAAAGAGGTTTTGGACAAAAAGTGGAATTTCGACAAAAATTGGAAAATAATATTATTTTATTCCTGGAAACTTTGCGGGCAATTTTCGAGGGCTTAGAAAGTGAATTTCGCTATTCCGACACCGGATTATGTCTCCCATGAATATTTAGGACCGGTATGAGCAAAAATTGGAATTTCGGTTCGGGATGGAAAAATGACGGAAATGCCCCTAGGCCATTTTTGATTTATTCCGAATTTTGGGGCAATTTTGGGATTTAATCAAGGTTGGTTAAGGTTAACTAGGCTTGGTTAACCATGGTTAAGGGCAATTGACCTTTTTACCCTTGAATTATTGGATTAGAAGCATTTTCGACCCTTGGATGAGGGGTATTTTGGTCCAAAGGGCTAGATTTGTGACATGTGGACCCCACTTTGGATATTGTTGACTACCCTTTGACCCTCTCTCTCTCCTTAGATCTCTCTCTCTCTCTGCTCACGTCTCTCTCCTCCCGACCCCCTCCTTCGGCCGCTGCTTCTCCCCGTCGTTCAGCCACGCCGGCTGTTGGTCTCGCCGGAGCAGATGTCCTCGCCGGAGCTGCTGGTCGCCAGCCGCCGTGTGCCGCCTCCTGGTGCCGTCCCAGCCCCGTCGACCAACTTTCCCCGGCTCCCGTCGCCCGCAGCCACCTTTCCAGCCGAGACGAGCAGGGACGTCGCCACCGTCGCCGGACTTGTCCCGCCGGTGCCGCGCCGCCGTGCGCCACCCCACCGTCCAACCTCACCCTCACCGTCTCTCTCTCCTTCGTCCTCAGCCCTCCCTCACCGGCGCTTCCCCTGTTCTGGCCGAGAGGTGGCCGTGAGTCCCACCGGCGCCGCCGTGTCCGCCGGCTTGCCGTTGGAGCGCCGCCGTCGATTGTACCGCTCGCCGGTAATCGGCCGCTCGCTCCCGTCGCCTCGCGTCGATAATAGGCGAGTAAAATTTCCTAATCCTTAAATTAGCCTAAATTGTGCAATTTAGGGGTTTAATTAGAGTAATTAGGCTAGATTAAGGCCTAATATTGTGCATTTTGTGCATTGGTTGATTAGGGGACCTAATTGGGACTAAATGGCTTATTATGAGGATGATCTGGAGCCAAATTGATGGCTGTTTAGGGGTGGTTCATCATAGAACCGAATTTGCATTAATTGTCTAATGTGGTCATTAGGTTGATTAATAGCTAATGACTTGAAATTAGACATGGTAGAGGCTAATTGGGACTTGCTGGAATATTGCGGGATGATGTCAAGTCTATGGATTTAATAGTTGAGACTGGATGGTTATGTCAAATCCCAAGTGGACTGGAATTCTGTAATGCTGAGTTGTGTGTTAATTGCCAAGTATAAATGGACTATAATAAAATGAGTAGATGTGCCAATAATGCTCTATAGGAGTTGGAATTGTGATTCAAGGTGCTTGGTACATCGAGGCATGGCAATTGGAGTGAATCACATGATATGCGAGTTTCCATGTTGGTTTTTATATGATTGAGATTAAAATATGACCATTGGGTCATGGCCTTCGGGTCGATTTAATTGTGATGACCATTGGGTCATGGCCTTCGGGTCGATTTAATTGTGATGACCATTGGGTCATGGCCTTCGGGTCGATTTAATTATGATGACCATTGGGTCATGGCCTTCGGGTCGATTTAATTGTGATGACCATTGGGTCATGGCCTTCGGGTCGATTTAATTGAGATGACCATTGCGTCATGGCCTTCGGGTCGATTTAACTGCTGATGACCTTTGCGTCGTGGCCTTCGGGTCGATTTAACTGTTTATGAGTTATAATGATATTGAAAGCCTAATCTGCAGGGCTGGAGTAGCAAAAATTAAGGCTGAGGGCCCGAATGGCTATATAATGATTTATTTACTGGTTCAGTGATTTATGCCTTTTTAATTATATTCTGGAGATGCACGTTAGCCTAGTTTAAGAATAGGAATTTTACTTGCTGAGTTTATCTCACGGTTGTGGTAAAACCGAAATCTTCAGATCCCCGCCCGTAGAATGCCGAGGAACGCCCCTCTTTTTGGATTCCCGCACCGAATTCAGCAGTCATCTAGTGTGCACCCTTGCGGGGACGGATCAACATACATTAGGTACCATTCAGTTGTGCTTATAGACGTGGGAGAGGAGTACAACCAAACCCAAGAGTATGGAGCTTGGTATTTTAGGGGAGCGGATGGCGTAACTGGACCCCCGATCAGGACTTTTGATGTTCCGATAGACGTGAACGGAGTGATGATCCCGCAAATGGTGAGTGGTGAAGTATCAGACCCTCCAGCTTCCCTCAGCGTCAGTAGTCAGGGTGAGACTGTGAACGGACCGGTGGTCATGGACGAAGAGGAGGGAGAGCAGCAAGTTATAGCTGTCGATGTAAACCCGGAGGAAAACGATGACTTGAATCCGGAAGTAATAGGCGAGAACGTCGACGCAGCTGGAGAAGTGGCTGAGGTTGGATCGGACGAGGAGATGGAATCTGAGAATGACTCTTCTGAGGAATCTGCAGCACCATTCGATCCAGACCGAGAGCCTTAGTGTAAATCCCAGTGTTAGAAGCATAGGCTAACCCTCTTTTTGACTATAACCTCTTCCAGATAGTTAGCAGTTATCACTAGGCCACCGATCCCTTTTATTTTCGCGGCTTGCTGGTGTACTTTTCCCCTCCTCGATGTTTATAGTCAGATAATGTATAAAAGTGTTGTAAGAATTGTTATCAAGGTTCTAATCGATCGTAATATTTTGCCTATGACTATCCATGATTATGTTTTCATGTCTGGGTGTATATATATATATATATATATGTACGTCGTTTCCGCATGTGTTGCATTCTCTCTGATTTGAATCTTAGGGTCGGTGACGCAAATCCTGGGAGCGTCGCTTTTTAGTTCGACCAACGCGGATGTTCGTGCTTCGTGGGGTACGGGGCGTGACAGTTGTGACGTAGAATAATTAATATATTTAGCTGATTGTAAACTTGTAGGCTTATATTTTTGGTTAACGGTAAGTCCAGCTGAATATGTTGAAAATTCTATTTAAGCTCTCTTTAGGTAAGGCATGGCCACAAGTGCCCCACTCATGGATGAGGATTGGTTGACCCAATACAGTGCCTTTGCGTGATTGTCACGTCCCGAACCTCGTCGAGCACGCGACACCCCTTTACCTGGTCGATTTGTGCGACGTCCCAGGAATGTCGCCGACCTCAAATAACCATCAGAGATTTAAAGCCACAGCGAAGATCACAATGTATTCCTGACAAATAAAACTAGGGAGAATAGGGAGAATACACATATTTCTTTACATTACTAACTTATAAAATATTCACATCTTACAACCGCCAGACTTTACCACCATCGCGTATACTTGCACCCCGTGATACAAAACATTGATATACTAAAAAGATCGATGACCTGACTTTCTATCCCAAAAATGTTATTTTCCAAAAACCTATTAAGAATCCCTGAACTAACCCCTAACGCCCCTTGCTAGGCGTCCATTCCGAGTCTGACTCCTTATCTTCTGATTCCGAACTCTCCTGAGCAGACTACTCCTCTGAGGGCTCTTACTCTGCTTCGATCATGGTCGGGTGATTTTTGTCGCCCGACTCAGCTGGAGCTGCGTTCTGATACTCCTCAGCCAAGAAATTGAAGAAATTATACTCAGGCACGTAATTGGGATCCATGTATTCCTCAAAAGGGAGTATATACTCCGGGTCTCCTGCCGGCTCATCTGACCCTTCAAACTCATCATCAGGCTCTAACTCGGGCTCCACCTCTTCTGGTTCCTCATCCTCTGGTTCTTCTTCCTCTGGTTCCTCCTCGGGTATTGGTTCTAAATCTATGTCCATCGGATCATCCTCAGCTTGCGATGCTTCGGGCTCGGGCTCATACTCAACCTCCGAAGATCCCTGAGCGGCGGGTGCTGGATGCATCCTAGACTGCGCTATGCTAACCTCCGTACTTGTTAACTCTCCGTCTATAGGAGGTATAGCGGCTGGGTCCCAATCTCCGACTAAATCAAAGGGAACGTCAAAACCTCTAACGGGCCCGAACTCAGCCCCGTCTCTATCCCGAAAGAACCAAGCAGTATATTTATGTTCTTCAAAAAGAGGTAAACCTACGTCTACGAAAACAGTAGAAGTGTGCTTAATCCAAGTAAAATTATCGTCCATCGAGAACTCTGCAGCCTCAAACTCTGTATGCACAGGTACTCCAAAACGTTCTGGTGGCTGAGGTGGATTATTCATGGCTCGGGTCGGGGTTCTGAAATATTTGGTTGAAAACAACCGTGAGACACTTCTCAGTAAGTAGACCCCTAAACCCAATCTAGGCTATCACGTACCTCCAGACAATCATATATACACACATGCATTCGTACACATCAAACCATTACATTGCAGGCACATCAAATATTATAGTCAAACACAAACATGCGCACACCCGTACTCAATCACAATCACATCGTATGCAAACACGTGCATGTATCGTTCTCATCCCACTATTCCTTCCATTCTCATTTTCACTTTCACATCCATTCGCCAGTGACCCGCGTTGAAGTACACGCCTCAGGCACACTGCGACCCTTCATTTTCCACTTTCACTCGCCAGTGACCCGCGTTGAAGTACACGCCTCAAGCACACTGCGATCATTCGCTTTCCACTTTCACTCACCAGTGACCCGCGTTGAAGTACACGCCTCAAGCACACTGCGATCATTCACTTTCCACTTTCACTCGCCGGTGACCCGCGTTGAAGTACACGCCTCAGGCACACTGCGATCGTTCGTCACATCATTTCCGGCCCGCGTTGAAGTACACGCCTCAGGCCATGTTTCTTGCCCGTATAGACATACACGCCTCAGGCTCAACATCTATCACCCACTGTACAACCCGCGTTGAAGTACACGCCTCAGGCTGGCAGTCATCCGGTAATACCGAGCATCGTCCCACGTTACAGTACACGCCTCAGGACGACACAATTTTCCACAATTTCTCATGCCATGCCACACACCATCACTTTCTTACTCATGCACACGCTCGACACGCAATTACCACACTATACTGGCCCATTACACGCGGCCCGCACACGCATTATTTTACATACAAATCATGCTCACTCAGCAATTCACATGGGCAATATCAACAATTAATTTAATCAGCTTACGTGCGTACTTGACAAGTATAATCAGTCACTCAATTGCACAACAACACTGTCAATTAAATCACCACAATTTATAAATAAATTAAACACGCCTCAAATACAGTAATTGCCATTTTTCTCCGACCAAATGGCGTTTGATTAATTCCGATCCTTCATGGGACTTTCTCTCTATTAAATACTGGTTCTAAAAATCCAACTTACTTCTCGAACCGAGCATCACAGCCTCATGAACAGTGAATCACAGCTCGTGAACAGTGATTCTTAGCTTGAAATTCCCTCAAATCGTCCTCCAAAAATTCCAAATTAATCCTCAAGGCCCGCCAAACATTTCCAATCATAAACCCCAATATTTCGTTCCCGCATTTTGTAAATTTCACCGTCCCAACTCAATTATAATTTCAACACACAAAAACACGGTAATTGCTATTTTTCTCTAACCAAATTGTCTCAAGTCGATTCGGGTCCTTCACGAGACTTTCTCGCCATAAATTCTCGGTTCTAAAAATCCAACTTGCGACCCGATCGGCCCATCACAGCCCTATGAACAGTAGTTCACAGCTCGTGAACAGTAATTCGCAGCCCCTATTATTCTGAATTTTCCAATAAAAATTTTCTGGTTTCAAATCTAAGGCCCGCCAACTGATCCCACTTCTAATTCATGCCATTCCGCACCTACCCTATGCCCGGTTTCTCCAAAAATCGCCTGTCGATACCCGAAATCCTAAATTGAGTTTAGAGCGCGACTTACCCGCGTTCTAGACTATCGCGGCTAGAACGAAGAGCGGCGGCACTAAATCAGGGACGGCGGCAACGATGTACGGCTCCCGGGTGGCGGCGATCGGCTTGGGTGGCGACGACGTGGCTTGGGTGTAACATCCTGAATTTTGACATGTTACCGGGATCAATAAAGTGTATATTAATTCTCGTTTGATTTTAGTAAGTCTCGCCCGAACTTGATCAATCACGGGATACTAACCAAATGGGAAAGGCTAAATAGGAACAGGTACGTGGACCGATGACCCGATCGCGATTGAGCGCCGAGTTCGAGAAACGTCGAGGAAATATTTTGAACCAATATAGGCCGATCTTAGGAAAATGACGGGTTGATATCGTCAGTAACGTACGATCGGATCGCGGGTGATTCCGCGCGACCGAAAGTACACCTGACAAATGAATCCCGATTTTAATCCAAATGATCGCAACTCCCGGTACTAGCGATAATTCCTCTCGTTCTCTCGAAATTCGAGGCCATCACGACTTGGATAATCTTAGGTCGATACGCGTAACTCCTAAACAGCCGCCCGTTAGTGAGAGGCCTTAAGACTTCAAAACGAGTTATTTTGATCGCGATATTGAGCCCGAACTTTGATATCAAAATTTCAAGGGTAATTACAACTATTTTGCAAGACGGACGTCATTTTATACTGGCCAAATAAGTTTGGGACAAGAACGGCTAAAAATAGAAATTTCAACAGAAATTGGGGAAAATTACAATTTTGCCCCTGGAGACCTCGATGCCCGTTTCCGAGGCCAAACGAAATTATTTTTCGGAATCAATGCCATTTTGGGGCAACCACGCACGTCTGGAGTGCATACGGTCAAAAATTAGAATTTCAACCCCGGAACGAAAAATTACGATTTTACCCCTCCAAACTTTCGGATTAGTTTTCGAGGGCTTAAATGATGAATTTTAAGAATCCGACACCGGATTATGTCTACCATGAATATATAGGACTAGTATGGACAAAAATTGGAATTTCAGTTTGGGATCGGAAAATTACGAAAATGCCCCTAGGCCATTTTTGAGTAATTCCGAAAATTTGATTTAATTAGGGGACTAACCAAGGTTGGTTAGGCTTAATCCAGGTCTGGTCAGCCTTGGGTTAGTGGCAAATGACCATTTTACCCCTAAATTATTGGATGAGAAGGAAGGATAGCCCTTGGATCAAGGGCAAAAGTGTCAAATGGCCCAAGATTTGGACACTTGGACTCCACTAATACTTTGTTGACCTGTTTGACCAGACGATATATATCTCTCTCTCTCTCTCGTGAAGCTCATTTCAGCCATTTCCCCCGAAAACTTCTTCCTTTTCCTCTGTTTTCTGTTCTGCCGTGACCCATTCTGTCCATACTGGTACTGTTCACGCCGAAACAGTACCGGCCGGAGATGCCCCCGCCGAGCTAGCACCACCAGCAACTAGTTTCACCCAAGAGCAGCCACCATCAGCCCCTATTTCGGCCTCAAACAGAATCGAACAGCAGCTAATCGTCGGTTTCGTCGTCGCCACGGACCGCCGACTTGCACTCGGAACGCCGCCGTCGATCCTTACCGTGCGTCGGTGATCGACCGCCCGTTCCCGTCGTCCCGAGTCGCTAATAGGCGAGTATATACCCCTAAACCCCTAATTAGTTTAATTGTGCATTTTTAGGGGTTAATTAGGCCTAATTGAGGGTTAATTAGGTTTAATTGTGTGTGGGATGTTTTGTATGGGTCATTAGGACCTAATGAGATGATTTAATGGTGGATTAAGGCCCAAAACAGCCCCTGTTCTGGTACTGTTCACTATGTACCGAAAATGTGCAAATTTGTTTAAGTTTTGCACTAATTGAATTCAATGATTAAAGGCTTGGAATTAGATAATTAAAAGTGTTAATTAGGCTCATTTGAGGCTTAATTAGGTGTATTTGGTGGTTGGATGTTTAGGGTAGGTGATTAGGCCCTAATGAGATGGTTTAAAGGTAGTTTAGTACCTAAATGTGAATTTTTCCTGGTACTGTTCATGGGGCTCCGAAATTGTGTAAAATTGTCTAAGTGTGGCACTAATTGGGTTCAATTGTTAGTGACCTTGGATTGGTCATTATAGGGATTAATTAAGCCTATTTGAGGCTTCATTATGTATATTTGATGGTTGGGTGATTATAGTATTTGATTAAAGCTTAATAGAATTGTTTAGGGGTAGTTTAGTGCAAAATGGACATTCGGTTCTAGTACTGTTCACCAGAGCCGAATTGCACCATTGGGCTCAATTTGAGACTTAATTGGTTCTTTGGTTATTGGCTTGAGTTTGGGCATTTTTAGGGGTTGATTAGGACTTGTATAAATTCCTATTGAAGGACCCCGAAGTGGCGAGAACGACCATCGGATTTGGTTTGCCTAAGTCGGGCCCGAGGCGCATGAAATTGAATTGCAACCAATGCGCGGAATAAACGTTAAAAATAGTTGGTTTACATTGGGAATAATTTGATTGTACCGAGAGTGTGTCCAATTCGTTGAATTGATGGACATTAATATTTGATAATTTGGCTCAGTAATTGGCTTGAATTCCCGAACATATGTTTTGCATATCAAGTGGCAATCGGTTGAAATTGAGTAAAACGATGTAATTGCCTGAGCTTTGTTATAAAATTATTGGCCTTCGGGTCGGGCCTACGGGTTGTAATAATCACTTGTGACCTTCGGGTTGGGCCTACGGGTCGATTTTATGAATTGTGGCTTTTGGGTAGGGCCTACGGGTCGATTTATTAATTGTGACCTTCGGGTCGAGCCTACGGGTCGATTTATTAATTGTGACCTTCGGGTCGGACCTACGGGTCGATTTATCCATTGTGGCCTTCGGGTCGGGCCTACGGGTCGTCATATCAAAATGTGGCCTTCGGGTCGGGCCTACGGATCGTTATATTCAACTGTGGGCCTTCGGGTCGTTATAATTGCACTTGACTGATAGTGATATCAAATGCCTAACCTGTAGGGCTGAAATAATATATTGGGCTGTGAGCTCGTAGTGAAAATTAATGTAGTTTTACTAGTTCATTGTTTGATGTGTTTTATTTACCCTTCTGGAGGTGCACATTAGCCTAGTTTAGGATTAGTGGTTTGTACTTGCTGAGTTTTTCTCACGGTTGTGGTAAAATCGACATTTCAGATCCCCGGCCATGAATTTTGAGGCCGATGAGCAGGACACCGAGCCTGAGACAGAGTCTGAGGCTATGAGTTCAAAGGAGGAGCTAGAGCAGTCCGAGAGTTCTCCCGAGACGTCTGGATCTGACTCCGACTGGATACCCTAGGGTAGACTTCAGCCTTAGGAGCGAGGGCTAAACCTTTTTTACTGTAGTCTCTAGTAGTCAGTCCGATCTCCCTAGGCCACCGATCCTTTTTGTTTTAGTGGCCCTTTTGTTGTATCTCTGGTTTTAATGGATACTGTATATAAGTGTTTTTAAACGAAAGTATATGTTGTTTTAATCGTTTGTAAATTGTTAACTCTTGCTATTCATGGTTGCTAATATTTTGTCTGGGTGTATATATATACATTATATATATACGTCGTTTTCGCATGTGGCGTATTTTCTCTGATTTGGGTTTTTGGGTCGGTGATGCAACTTGGGAGCGTCGCATCTTATTTCGACCTATACGCGGATATTCATGCTTCGTGGGGTACGGGGCATGACATTAGGCATGAGAGAGAGAGCCACGATGGGGAGAGGTTCACGGCCAAAAAGGGGGGGGGGGGAAATGCTCATGGCAGAAAGGGGAAGAGAAATGGAGGAGAGAGAAGAATGGGTCAAAGATAATATGTCCAATTTGACCACTTTTTGGCAATTTACCAAAATGCCCCTTTTTCACATTTTTGATCCAACGGTCCTGATTCGATCTTATCATGATCCAACGGCCGAGATCGATTCTTGCACAAAAATATCAAAGGGCGTACTTGTAATTTCCCAAAAATCCAAGGGTAAAATTGTCCAATCAAAATTTTAGGGCAAAATTACCAAAATGCCCTTTTCCCTTAAAACATGCCCTTTATTAAATCTTAGAGGTATTTTGGTCACTTTCTCCGTTTCTTGTCCAAATTGAATTTTTCCGAAGGATTTAAGCGCACCAAAAATTGACACGTGTCACGTGCAACGTCGTCCTAACGTTCCGTCATGAATTCCTAATTTTCCGGTGTCCAATTTGGGCAAAAATCCAATAATTAAATTCTATTAAATGCAACTTGAGCGTTTCTCGAGCTAACGGGCGGCTGGCTGGGGAAATTCGCGAAATCGACTTATGACTGATACTAAATCGAGTCACATGCAAGTCCGTTCGGTGCGTGACGACCTCGATTGTCATTAAAATCGCGAAGATCAATCACTTGATCCAAGGGGTACGATCGTTCGGTATAATTTCAGAATCATTCGTCAGGTCGTTTCGTGGTCCAACGGAATCACCCGCAATCCACTACTAGGACAGTGACGAACTGACTCCTAACGATCCTTGGATCGGCCAACAGTGGCTCAAAATATCACTTATGCGATTTAATGGTCGAAATCCATTCACGATCGAATTTCCTTTAGTCGCGCGAATTTAATTCCCCTATTAGCCTTTCCCTAATGGTTAGCATTCCCAGGAATGATCAGTTCCAAGCGAGAATTTACTGCAAGCACATCTCATAAAATTCAATTATTCAATAAATTCCAATTGATGGAATTTCGGAATGTCACAGTGATAGGCAACGTAAAATCGGCAAATCTTCAATATTATGCATGTTAAGTTTTAAACACAATGGACGAGTCATTCCTCAACAACTACAAGCACGTGTCCATTACTTTAATTTCCTGTTCCTCAAATAAAGAAATGAACACCAACCTTCATGAAGTGGTGCGACGACCCGGGACTAAATCCATGTAGGCCAAGTCTTGAAAAGGAATGTGCAAGCGTTGGTCTTATCACGACCGTTAATATACTATTGAGGGTGATTTGAAGTGATCTAGGGGCCTAAACCGAGCTAAGTAATTGTTTTATAAAATTGCTATCTGACACCTTTTCAAGCCCAACTTGTTTGACTAAGGACAGACACCATATTGTTGAAAGGGTCGATCTCCATGTTTTAAGGACATTTGCTTTTAAGATTCATTTAAGAAATAGTCTGTCGTTGCTGATGTCGTTCCTTGTTAAATTAGAAAATTTGACCCCCTCTGTTATTTGGAGGAAAATACAAAGAACATTCAGAGCATATGCTTGCTTGCAATGCACTTTTATATGTTAGGCTAGAACATATCTTATCCAGGACTTAAGCATTTCTCAAGGTTGTTTCACACAGCTAGGCTTTGTTAAGAAGTTTATCTCATAGTCTGTAGAATGGATTTGCAGATGGTCTCATGGTTTCTGGAATGGACTTGTAGATTGGGTCGGACGAGCCTGCGTGAGGATTAACATAATTTTTACTTTAGTTTGTTATGTTGTTGTTGCAATTTGACCCACTCACTCCATTATCCACCTGCACCAATAAAAGTTTTAAGGTAGACGCCTTCAATTTGATTTGTTATTGTTGTGATCACCAGTCTTCCAGTTTGCATATGTCATTGTTTTTCCTTTTGGGTAACCAACCATCTAAATTAAGGTTCTTGAGAAGTAACGTGATGTAATCTGTAATTTTCCCTGCTCTGACCTTCCACGCAACCGGAGCGAGGAGAAATAAATGCGTATGTTCTGTTTTATCTGCTGGCTCTTCTTGGTAAGTCATCTGTAAATTTTCCTCTGAACCATGATATGTCTAAATTTGTTCGTGCAATAGCCATAAAGTCTTAAATCCTTCCAAGCTAATGTTGAGACGCAACTTAGCTTTCTAGTTCTTATGGAAATTGTCAAAATAAGAGCATAGCAAGTATCGTGTCTCTGCATTTACCCGCTAATTCATGGTTTATAATATTGATTGCTTCTAGAAATAGATCTATGCCGTACATATCTTATTCGAGGTTTTCACTTTGTCCTACAGACATGCGTACACACTTATAAATTGTATTGTGTGCAACGACATTCTTGGAAAATAATTTCCAGCTGAATTATGAGGTTTCAAACCGATGTTTCGATTGTAGATGGAAAATGACTGCATAAAAGATTTTTGTTTAGGTCATACTAATGAAAAAGATAAGTCATCTGCAGAATTTAGTACCGACGGTGATAAAATGATAAGTGTCATCCACTGTAATTTATCAAACTTTAACTCTTGAAATACTTTTGGGCAACTTCTTCCAGGATAATGATGTCAGCTCTTCTTATTCTTTGGCAACCGCAGGGCAGTGTGTGAAATGATCACCCTGATGATTTCTTCAAACATTCTCTTAACCCAATCACAAGACTTTGAAATCAGACTATTTATTAGGGTAGCATATAATTTTGATGATATTCTCTTTGGAGTACATATTTCCTTGATCTGATGAGCAATATATAATATTAGATAACATCCTTCCGACTTCCGAGTTCATCATAGGTTAGTATTATTGTACACTTCCAGACAAGGTGTATGTTTCGTTTCACATTTATAACCATTTGGTTGAGGCATGAATTCAGTCATCGTCATTACGCATGAGAGAGAGAGAGAGGTAGCAATCTTTTATTTGAATCAGTCATACATGAGGTGCATAGTATGTGTGTATAGCAACCACTTATGGAAACAAGGTTAATGCTGTAATTCAATTATTCATGTAACTTATGTTGGTCATAGATTCTTTTAGTTGTTGTCATACCAAAACTGCGCCTGGAGGTAATCAACAACCTTCTTGTCCACTTGGAAGGCCTTGGTGAGAACATCATCGGAAATGGGTGGTTTTGCTCCGAAGACGGCATTAGCAATGGTAATGACTCCTGGGTTCTGGCTGCTAAGACCAGCAAAGGCCAGCGCATATGTGTTTCCGATATTCAACTGGAAGTGAATGAGACCAATAGGGAACACAAACACGTCCCCCTTGTACAGGACTTTGGTGAAGAGAGTGTTGTTTAATTGGTTGGATGTGACGAAGCCAACAAGTAGCGTACCCTCCACCACAACGAGAACCTCGGTTCCACGAGGGTGAGTGTGGGGAGGATTTAGGCCGCCGGGAGCAAAGTCAAGGCGAGCCATGGATATTCCAAGAGTGTTGAGTCTTGCAAATTCGTTGACGGATGCCGGTGTGACTTTTGATCCGAGCGGATTCGATGTGTTTCCGGGATTCCTGAACCCCATAAAGATGAAATCATCAGCTGTGGCTTGTTTCGGATCCTTGCAGAACATTCCATTCACGAATACTGTATAAGAAAAACAATTTGAGTAAAGTTTCGACATCATAAGGCAGAAGCGAAAGACACGAATAATGCAAGAATGGAGGACCAACCTCCAAAGCTCATGTCATTAGTGGCCACGCATATGTCCTGAAGAGGACTCGGGTCATAAGCAAGAGCAGTGGCAGTTGCCAAAGCCAATATGAGAAAGCTAATCGGGAGAAACTTCATTGTGGCTGTGGATAGGAGTTAGGGCCTTGATCTCAAGTTCTAACCTTTGGACAGACTAGTATTGCTTGAGGGAGGAGTGAGAAGTTGAATGGCAACATGATCTCTCTTTATAGACGAAAATGTTTGCTCCAGTATATACACTACAAAAAAACTGTTTTTTTCCGACAAAATTTCCAACGAAAAATTTGAAAAAATTCGTTGGAAAATAAATTTTCAACGAATTTTCCAACGAAAAAAAATTCGTTGGTAATAGGTCGTTGGAAATTTTTCCAACGAAAAATTTCAATTTTCGTTGGAAATTTGCGACGAATTTTATTTCGTTGGAAAATTCGTTGGAAAACTCGTGGCTAAATTCGTTGGAAAAATTACAAAAAAAAATTTTTTGGTCGAAAAATCGTGGAAATTTTTTTTCCAATGAAAAATTTTTCGTTGGAAAAATTACAAAAAAAATTTTTTTGGTCGAAAAATCGTGGAAATTTTTTTTCCAACGAAAAATTTTTCGTTGGAAAAATTACAAAAAAATTCTTTTTGGTCGAAAAATCGTGGAAATTTTTTTTCCAACGAAAAATTTTTCGTTGGAAAAATTACAAAATTTTTTTTTTGTTCGAAAAATCGTGGAAATTTTTTTCCAACGAATTTTTTTTTTCGCAATTTTTTTCGATTTTTTTTTTGAATTTTTTTTTTGAATTTCTTTTTTCGAATTTTTTTTTTTGAATTTTTTTTTTCGGAAATTTTATTTCGAAAAATTGCCCTCGCCGCCGGCGAGGGTCAGCCTCGTCGCCGGCGAGGGCCAGCATCGTCGCCGGCGAGCGCCGAGCTCGAGCTAGCCGGGCATGGCGAGGGCTCGGCCTCGTCATGGCCGGCGATGGCCGAGCTCGCCCAGATCTGGGCGAGCTCGGCCCGCGCCGGCGACGAGCTCGACCAACGAGGACAAGCCGGCGGTGGTCAGTCCGGCGAGGGGCGAGGAGCGGCGGCGCTGGTTCCAACGAGGACAAGCCGGCGGTGGTCAGTCCGGCGAGGGGCTGGCCGGCGGGGAGCAGCGAAGCAGGAACCAGAAGCTAGAAGCAGAAGATGCACGGGCAGAAGCAGCAAGGGAGAAGAAGAAAGGAAGAAAGAAAAAGAAAAAGAAAAGAAAGAGGGAGAGGAGAGAGAAGGAGTTGATGGGGTCGGTGGAGCGGCGAGTGGTGGCTGAGGGCGACGACGCGCGGCGGCGGGGCGCGGTTGGACAGCGCCGGGCGCGACGGCAAGCTCGGAGCCGCGCGCGAACAGGGGAGGGGAGGAGCGGCTGGACGGACGGCACGACTACACAAGGCAGGCGGCGGCGTGCAGACGGCTGGGCTGGTCGCCGGCGAGCAGGCGGTCGACGGCGCAGCAAGAACGGAAGCCAGAAGCAGAAGATGCACGTCCAGAAGCAGCAAGGGAGAAGAAGAAAGGAAGAAAGAAAAAGAAAAGAAAAAGAAAGAGGGAGAGGAGAGAGAAGGAGTTGGTGGGAGTGGGTGGTGAAGTCAGACACGGAAAGGGAGGGGGTGACCGGCGGGAAAAGGGGAGGGGGGAGAGAGAGAGAGAATGAATTTTGAAATTGAACGAGCGGGAAAATGTAATAAGGCTTTTCGTTGAAAAATTCGTTGGTAATTTCCAACGAAAAATTTTTCGTTGGAAATTACCAACGAATTTTCCAACGAAAATTGTACACTATGAAAAAATTGCCGGAAAATGGAAATTCGTTGGAAATTTCGTTGGAAATTTCCAACGAATTTTCCAACAAATATAAAAAATGCCGAATAAAATCAAATTTTTTTTAAATCGTTGGAAATTTCGTTGGAAATTTCCAACGAAAAATTTTTCGTTGGAAATTACCAACGAATTTTCCAACGAAAATTGTATACTATGAAAAAATTGCCGGAAAATGGAAATTCGTTGGAAATTTCGTTGGAAATTTCCAACGAATTTTCCAACGAAAATTGTACACTATGAAAAAATTGCCGGAAAATGGAAATTCGTTGGAAATTTCGTTGGAAATTTCCAACGAATTTTCCAACGAATATAAAAAATGCCAAATAAAATAAAAAAATTTTTAAATCGTTGGAAATTTCGTTGGAAATTTCCAACGAAAAATTTTTCGTTGGAAATTACCAACGAATTTTCCAACGAAAATTGTACACTATGAAAAAATTGCCGGAAAATGGAAATTCGTTGGAAATTTCGTTGGAAATTTCCAACGAATTTTCCAACGAATATAAAAAATGCCAAATAAAATAAAAAAAATTTTAAATCGTTGGAAATTTCGTTGGAAATTTCCAACGAAAATTGTATACTATAAAAAAATTGCCGGAAAATGGAAATTCGTTGGAAATTTCGTCGGAAATTTCCAACGAATTTTCCAACGAATATAAAAAATGCCGAATAAAATCAAATTTTTTTTAAATCGTTGGAAATTTCGTTGGTAATTTCCAACGAAAATTGTACACTACGAAAAAATTGCCGGAAAATCGAAATTCGTTGGTAATTTCGTTGGAAATTTCCAACGAATTTTCCAACGAATATAAAAAATGCCGAATAAAATCAAATTTTTTTAAATCGTTGGAAAATTCGTTGGAAATTTCCAACGAAAAATTTTTCGTTGGAAATTTCCAACGAATTTTCCAACGAAAATTGTATACTATGAAAAAATTACCAAAAAATGGAAATTCGTTGGAAATTTCCAACGAATTTTCCAACGAATATAAAAAATGCCAAATAAAATCAAATTTTTTTAAATCGTTGGAAAATTCGTTGGAAATTTCCAACGAAAAATTTTTCGTTGGAAATTACCAACGAATTTTCCAACGAAAATTGTACACTACGAAAAAATTGCCGGAAAATCGAAATTCGTTGGTAATTTCGTTGGAAATTTCCAACGAATATAAAAAATGCCGAATAAAATCAAAATTTTTTTAAATCGTTGGAAAATTCGTTGGAAATTTCCAACGAAAAATTTTTCGTTGGAAATTACCAACGAATTTTCCAACGAAAATTGTATACTATGAAAAAATTACCAAAAAATGGAAATTCGTTGGAAATTTCGTTGGAAATTTCCAACGAATTTTCCAACGAATATAAAAAATGCCAAATAAAATCAATTTTTTTTAAATCGTTGGAAAATTCGTTGGAAATTTCCAACGAAAAATTTTTCGTTGGAAATTACCAACGAATTTTCCAACGAAAATTGTACACTACGAAAAAATTGCCGGAAAATCGAAATTCATTGGTAATTTCGTTGGAAATTTCCAACGAATTTTCCAACGAATATAAAAAATGCCGAATAAAATCAATTTTTTTTTAAATCGTTGGAAATTTCGTTGGAAATTACCAACGAATTTTGCGACGAAAATTTTTCGTTGGACATTTCCAACGAAATTTCCAACGAAAATATTTTCGTTGGAAATTTCCAATAAATTTTCCAACGAAAATTTTTTCGTTGGAAATTTCCATCGAATTTTGCCATTCGTTGGAAAATTTGTCGCAAATTTGCGACGAAAATTTTTCGTTGGAAAATTTTCGTGGCAAAAATCCGTTTTTTTTGTAGTGATAGTTTATTTAGCAAGTTTCCCTGCCGATTACCAAGTCTTCAGAGGTTTTGTCTATTACCGGCTTCTCAAGTCCAAGGATGAATTACTCCATAACAACTACCACGACTCGGCGATTTGTTTGACTTTGTCTCCTTCTGCTTAAATAATGCGTATCACCTGATACGGAAATGGTTTTTGATAAAGTTTCCATCGTTGTACCTTTTCATCGTTTCTTTTACAACTCTTTAGCATATCTCAAAGAAGGTTACCAAGTAAAGTGCATTTCTTGTGACAAGTCTAGTATCCGGAAAGGATTGATTAATCGAGATTGCAAAGGAACAATTTCCACAAGGGAAAATTACCAAAAAAAACCGTAAATCAATTGTACTTGTGCCAATTCAGTTCTAAACTTTTCAATTTAGTCGAAAGTTGTTGATATAGATGTTGGCCGTCCTACATGGCATGCTAGTGCTAACGTGGATAATTTTTACAAATTTTTAATATTTTTTAATTTTGTTTTGTTTTGTTTTCTTTCTTTTTTTTTTTACAATTCTGGGCTGGTGAGGGACGGTAACCCTTGCTTAGCTGGGCCAGGGCGCCATTGTCCTTGTTGGCCATGGCGAGGTGCTCACGAGCCTCACCGGTCAACATGCAGGGCTCATAGCCCTCTCTTGCATTTGGGCAAGGGTATGTAGAACGGTTGGCATTTATGTCAGCAATTTTTTGTCAAAATTGGCCGAATGAATTTTATTTGCAAATTGTCAAAAGTTTAGAATTTTATTGATACAATTAAAAGATTTATGACTTAATTGATATAAATGCAATAAATTTATGATTTTTTTAGTAATTTTCCTACCGACCTATGCGGACGAACCTGATTTGTATGGGAACAGGGAGGGAGAGGATTTCCAAAGTCAGTACGAAGCTCGTGGCTTTGGCTGAGACAAAGAGGATGACTATGATCATGCCCTCACCCAGAATCATTATGGCGGGCGATGCGGGAAAGGTGGTCGTGGTGGCGGTTGGTGGAACCGCGGAGGTGGATGAATGCGGCGGTTATGACCACACGGATTAACGACGGGATTGAAGTTAGGATTACGATGCTAATCAGTGGGATCGTGGTGGTGATGACCGTGCCCATTGGAGGCAGGGGAATAACAACCACGTAGGAATTGACTTTGCAAAATGTCCTATTGAGAAGGTTGTTCATGGGCAAGAAATTGAAAATTTTGGAGTTTTCTTATGGAAAGTTAGATGATTTAGAGCTGGAAAAAGAATTTCAACATTTTCGCAGTGGCAAAGAGTTTATCCTTGCTTCAATTGCGTCATTTTATTAGATAAAATAATGGATATGTTTGTTTTCATAATTTTATATATAATGTTATTATCTCAATCTTTGAGAATATCAAGATCAGATATAGGCAAGGAAATTGTCCAATTAGTGCAAGACTTATTGCCTATTAAGTCATAAACTATCTAATTTTGTCAATTTAGTTCTAAATTTTTGCGCAAAATTCAATGTAGTTCTCTATGTCAATTTTCACCGGAAACCACTGACGTGACGATGTACCATATAGGACAATCGACAATAATAAGACCACAACGTCAGCCATTTCGGGTAAAAATTGGCTACAAGGATTAAGTTGAAATTTTATGCAAATGTTTAGGATTAAATTGGCAACATTGAGAAGTTTGTAACCGAATTGACATTTATACAATAAGTTTAGAACTAATTGGGCACAAGGCCTAAAATAAGTAGACTGGGGCATTTAGATAGTTCAAAAATAGTTCAAAACAATGACTTGTCTAAATACAAACTACAGCCCAAGATTTAGTCGAAACCTAACCAAGAAATACCTTTTATTTTCGTGTATTTTCATTGTTAAGGTAAATTTTTTTCCTAAAATGGAAAAAAGATATTAATTCGAGTTATGTTGTCCTAGGTATTATCCATGCGGAAGGGCTGCGAGACATCATAATCGTGGAAACTTCTGCGTGATCACCATTGATATCCTACATTAATCAGAATCTTTTGAACTAGTAAGATTATGAATAATGCTATAAAGTAGACATTGGAAGATTAGTGGGGGGTAAATGAGAGTAAAACAGGTCACAAGCCATAACAGAGGGCCAACTACCATGCAACTTGTTTGGCATGATGAGTCACATATTTAACTCTGAAGTTATTCATCTATGGTGTGTGTTCTTCTTGATCGTGCCATTAATTGCATTGGGAATCCAATCGTTGGATCATGTAAGAAATCGAACTTTACTATACCTCTTTTCACTATATATACACCGGATGGCAGTGCATGTTGAATTGGCATTGATTAGAGCTCTCTCCATTCTGATTTTACCTTTGGTATATCCTTTTTCGCAAAAGGAAAGGTATTGCATAGAAAGCTTCATCTATTATATCATAAAAATCTTTGTGCATATTTTCATTCTTTTGATTTTTTGCTTTTTAGTCATTCATCCTTTGACAAATTTTTTCCTTGCTACCAACTCTTTAGTCCTAGAATTATTTTTTATTCATCACTTCACCCATACACTATTTTTTCTTGTCATTCATCATTTCATCAGTTTGATAAACAATGTAATCATTTTCATCCTTGCATCAACATTAGCAGAGAAAACTGAACTACTCTAATAAGTACACTATAAGCCATGCATATGGCATGCTAAAAATTTTAAACTTGTTGCACGTTAAAAACACCGTGGTTGTGATTAACCATATTTCTTATCATTCATCTTTTTGTTTTTCCGTTTGGGAAACACATGGAGAACTCGAACTTACATGATCTTCAATCTTTTCAATTTATTTTCCAGGAAAGCCATCCTGCTGAATTTGGTGCTCCAGCGACACGAGAAAATGGCAAGCCCCAGCACGAGGATCGACGATGGACGTGATGTGGACAGTGATAACTCCGGACTGATGAGAGAAAAGTTATCCGTGTTGATTGTGGATGATGAATTGCTGGTGCGTAAAGTACATGAGAGACTTGTGAGCAAGCTCAAATTAGCAAAACAATTCCAGACTCAAAAAGCCACAAATGGAAAGGAGGCCTTGGATCTTCACCTCTCTGGTTCATCTTTTGATATTGAAGGATATAATGGGTGGACCGCCCAAGATGGGCCAAACCCGGCCCGTGAGCCACAAGGGCCCACGAGGTAGTTATTTCTTTTATAATACTAGAAGGCACCCTTTGGAATTAACGTGACTTTCATACATGCAAACACACTCTTTGAAGAATGTGGTCTTCTCTGTTTCTCTTAGGAACGAACTCGAATGCGAAAGACGATCGAAGAACCTTCAAGCGCAAAGTGGCACTTAATCTGTGACAATACCGGGTATGTTCATTGTGTGATATGCCTGTACGATCGGTGATACAAGTTTGTTGATTCTCGGGCACGTTTTCCGCACTAATCGAATTCGTTCCGAATATGTTTCGAACGACTCGATCGGGATTGAGTTTTCCCAACAATGGTATCAGAGCCGGTGCCGGGTCGGTGTGCCAGCGAGGACGCTGGTCCCTCTACGGGGGGTGGATTGTGAGATCCCACATCGGTTGGAGAGGGGAACGAAGCAGGCTTTATAAGCTGTGGATACCTCTTCCCCCAGTGACGCGTTTTAAAACCGTGAGGGCTTGGCCCAAAGCGGACAATATCACGTGAGGCGGTAGGTCCGGGCTGTTACAATTGGTATCAGAGCCCGTTTACTTGTTTCCCGATCATGCTTATGTATCGTCTGAAGTGTATACTGCTTGTTTTTTGTTTTGGTCTCGTTTTTGTTCGTTTTCGTCGCGTCGCCAAACTGTTCATGCATGTTTCGATTTCTGTTTTTCGTCAAAACTCGAATTTTATTGCATAAACGGAAAGTACTCATCGAGACGAGAAAATTGATGGGCGGCGCGTCGCCGGAGGACGCCGGACGCGCCCTCACGCGCCGGCAAGGGCCAGGCGCGCGACGGCGCGTGACACCCACGCGCGGCCCCCGCGAAACGGCGCGTCGGTTGCCGCGGGAACCGCCGATGATGACGTCACGCTGACGTCATCAGTCCGACCCGGCTGACTTGACCCGACCCGGGTTTGACCCGTTGACCCGACCCGTTGACCATTGACCCGACCCGGTTGACCGACCCGTTGACCATTTGACCCGACCCGTTGACCCGACCCGAGTTGACCGTTGACCGTTGACTTGACCGGTCAACGGTCGGACCGGTCGGACCGGTCAGACCGGTCGAACCGGACCGGTTCAAACCGGCAGATTGACCCTTGTGTCTTCTATCGGCCCGTTCGAGCTCATTTGAGCTCCGATTTGGGCGTTCTTGGTATCGATGTGCTCGTATCGGAATGCTCTACGTTATGGTATATTCATATTACATTTTTGCTGCACTTATGAATATGAAAATGCACGATAAACCCTATGTACACGTACTTAGGGGCATATTTTTTTGGCATTTTCTATAGTATTTCTCTATAGTCTTTTGAAATACAAGTGCAAGATCATATGTATATGAATAAGCATTCCTTACCTTAATGTATCATGGATTATAAGTAATCCTTTGTTCTGCATTCGTTGCAGGAACAATGGTACATTTGAGACGCACTCCGATCATCCCAAGAACGGCGGCTCAAAAGGAGAAGCTTGAGAACCTAAGAATCAAGCTAGCCCTTTATCGATGGGACGCCAGAGATGATATGATGACACACATCATCAAGGTCAACAAAATGATACAGGATATCATTTGGAACGGCTTTGTAATGCCGGAGTATGTAATGGTCGGAGCCCTAAAGTGCACTATTTCTGAGGAGTTGGGAAGAATGCTTGATAAGGTTAAAGAAACCTTAAGTGGTCCAAGCTATAAGATGCTTGTGGAGAATTTTGTGCAAGAATACATAAAGGTCGGGGCAAGAAGGACATCAACCCTTGCATTGAATGGGTCTCGGGGCAAATCATAGTCAGGATCTAGGGGTTTTCCGGGAGCTTCTATTTATGTTCCGAAGAAAATAAAACTTTCAGAAGAATTTTATGAGTCCTTTCCTGTCTATGTGTTAGATTGGTACACTTGATGTTGTTCTTTTAGAATTTGGAACTAATTCTGTACATGTCTTTGGTTGATATTACATATTCTTAAACATTTGTGAATGTTTTATGATATATATGTGGCTATGAATTTTTGATGTTTTTCATTTTATAATTGCCATATTATGTGTTATGTTTATGTGGAAAGTTCTTTAAAATTTATATAACTTTTGAAGAACCAATTTCATTACATAAAATGATTATGTTAATGGTAATTTCAAATTAGGTTTTTTAGACGATGATTGGGAACATTGTGAACTTTTGACTCTAAGACCTTTAGTGAAACTATTCATTAACATAATTAGTTTATGTAATCATGATGCTGATGAAGCATTTGGATAGGCTTTAATAACTCATGCATATGTGTCTGAAATGTTCAGATACGATGGCTTCAGCAACTAAGAACATAGTGGCTGAACTAAATAAGGGAGAAAAATTGAATGGCGACAATTATGAGATTTGGAGTCTCAAAATCCAATATGTGTTGGAAGAGCAAGAGGCACTCGAAGCTCTTAACCAGATTATGGAAGAACCTGAGGAAGGGACAACTGCCCAACACAAGAGGGATAAAGATGCCTTTACTGTTTGGAAAAGAAAGAACTCTCTTGCTCGCATTACGTTGCTAAGCAGCATGGACAATGACATCATGCGAGAGTTCGGACGTTTCCAGAGTGCTAAAGAGATGTGGGCTGCACTGGCATCAAGATTTGGTCGAACTTCTGTGACCAAACTGAGACAACTCACTATCCGTTTCGACTCTTACAAGATGTCTCATGGAAAGACCATGAAACAACATTTGAGGCAGATGTCGAATATGATAAGTGAGCTAAAGGATGCCGGGCACATACTCACTGATGAACAACAGGTGCAGGCAGTAATCCGTTCCTTGCCTCAAAGCTGGGAGCATATGAAGATCCATTTGACCCACAATGAGGGTATCAAGACCTTCGAGGATGCTATGCGGCATCTTGAGCTGGAAGAGGATCGCCTCATGGCGGCTAAGCCAGAAACTGATATTTATTTTGCTGGTTCTAGCTCGCATGGAGTTTCGGGCTCCAAGAGGAAGCACCCAACTGGGTCAAGGAAGTGGAAAGGCAAAGGGCCAAGTCCTTCAGGGAAGAAGCCGAGGCTCAACCAACGGGAGAAAGGAAAGCGTCCTTTCAAGAAGAACATTTCAAGAGTGAAATGTTTCAACTGTGGCAAGAAGGGTCACTTTGCTCGCGACTGTGGCGAGCCAAAGAAGGTAGAAACCCTTAGCATTCATGAAAATGCTACTTATGTGTCAAGTTCAGTGTTTCTAACCGAATCTAATCCTTTGTGGACTGTAGACTCGGGAGCCACAGACCATGTAGCGAAGGACAGAGAAGCTTTCGTGGAGTTCCGACGAGTTCCACAAGGAACGAAGTGGATATACGTGGGGAACAATTCAAGAGTGGAGGTCAGAGGCATTGGCACCTGTCAACTACTTATGCGCGGTGGACGTACATTGTTCCTACATGATGTGCTATTTGCTCCAGAGATTCGTCGGAACTTAGTTTCGGTGTTGGTTTTAGTTAGACTTGGTTTTGCTGTAAACTTCCATAATAATGGTGTAGACTTGTGTTTAGGAACAAGTTATTATGGTTCCGGATATTTTTTAGATGGTTTTATTGTATTAGATGTTGACTATTATGAAGTTAATATTAGTTATTCCTTATTTACATCATCTGATTCTTATGAGAATGATGTGAACGTGTGGCATGCTAGACTTGGTCATATTGGCCAACAAAGAATGAATCGATTGGCTAAAGATGGCTTATTGGGCAATATTAAAAAGGTTGATTTGCCCATATGCAAGCATTGCCTAGAAGGAAAAACAACGCGGAAACCATTTGGAAAAGGAACAAGAGCTGAATTTCCTTTGTAGTTAATCCATACTGATATCTGTGGTCCAATGAATATAAAAGAAAGGCACGGGTCTGTTTATTTCATCACATTCATTGATAATTATACTCGATTCGGACATGTCGATTTGATTTCTCATAAGTCCGAAGCTTTAAATTGCTTTAAAAGATTTATGAGCTTAGTGGAAAATCAATTAGACAAGAAAATAAAAGCATTAAGATCCGATCGAGGTCGAGAATATCTGTCTGATCAGTTCAGAAATTTATGTGATGAAAAGGGAATAGAAAGACAACTGACTATTCCATATACTCCTCAACAAAATGGTGTTGCGGAAAGAAGAAACAGAACTCTAATGGAAATGGTTATATCAATGATGGCACATGCTAACTTGCCCATCACCTTTTGGGGTGATGCTTTGTTGACTGCTGCCTACATACTTAACCATGTGCCTTCTAAATCAGTTGCTTCTACTCCATATGAGTTATGGACAGGCAGAAAGCCTGATTTAAGCTTTCTAAAACCTTGGGGTTGTGCTGCCTATACTCGTGAGTCTTCTCACAAGTATGGAAAATTAGGCCCAAGAGGCAAAAAGAGTATTTTTATAAGATACTCAGAGCACTCAAAGGGATATGTATTCATAGGTGAGCAAGAAAGCGGAAGTATAACTGAATTTGAATCACGGGATGTCACATTCTTGGAGAATGAGTTTCCTAAAAAGGGCGAAGTAGGTGGTAATTACTCACTATACGAATCTGTGGATCGTGATAGTGAAGTTAGTGGGAGCATTGTGACAAATGGAGAGTTGAATGCAACCCAGTCTCAATTGCAACCACTTAAAGAGACGACACCACCATCATCTCATTCGAGTGGAAGCGCAATGGAACGTGGTGAATCATCAGGAGTACAGCATTCCATACGACAGTCGAGTCGTAATAGGATTCCCCGTCGACGTTTTGACATTGAAGGAGAAGCCTTCATGATTGCCCCACAAGATGAAGATGAGCCGAAGAATGTGAATGATGCTCTAAAATGCCCTGATAAGGAAGAATGGATATATGCAATGGAAGAGGAAATGGAGTCATTAAGATCAAACCAAGTTTGGGAATTGGTTGACCTTCCAAAAGGACGCAAAGCCATTGGGAACAAGTGTGTTCTCAAAATAAAGCGTAAGGCTGATGGCTCAATAGAGAGGTATAAGGCTCGCCTTGTGGCGAAAGGATATAATCAACAGGAAGGAGTTGATTTTGAAGAAACTTTTTCTCCTGTGGTTAGATTTACCTCTATTCGCCTTATTCTGGCAATAGTAGCTAGTATGGATCTAGAATTACATCAAATGGATGTAAAGACTGCATTCCTCAATGGAGAATTAGAGGAAGAAATTTATATGGAACAACCTGTTGGTTTCATTACAAAAGGCCAGGAGCACAAAGTGTGTCGACTATTGAGGTCGATATATGGCCTTAAGCAGTCTTCGAGACAATGGTATATACGTTTTCACAATGCAATAATGGCATATGATTTTGAAATGATTAGTGAAGACAATTGTGTATATATCAAAAGATCCAAAGATCAATTTGTGATCTTATCATTATATGTTGATGATATACTAATTGCCGGAAGTAGTATGGAGTTAGTTAATACAGTCAAGAATTGGTTATCTTCCAATTTTGATATGAAAGATATGGGTGAAGCTGCATACATTCTTGGAGTTAAGATTTCAAAAGATCGCTCAAAGAAATCCCTATCTCTTTCACAAGAAACGTATGTGAATAAAATTCTTGAGCGATTTCGTATGCAAGACTGTAAATCAATAGATACTCCTATTGCAAAGGGCGAAGCATTAAGCGACAGAATGTGTCCTAAGACTTCACAAGAAAAGAAGCAAATGGAACAAGTTCCATATGCTAGTGCTGTCGGAAGCTTGATGTACGCTATGATGTGTACAAGACCAGATATTTGTTATGCAGTTGGAATGGTAAGTAGATACCAATCCAATCCAGGTCAAGCACATTGGATCGCCGTCAAAAGAATCCTGAGATATCTAAAGGGAAGTGCCGACTATGCGCTGACTTATCAAGGAAGTGATCTACACCTTGAAGGCTATACAGATGCTGACTGGGGAGGAGATTTAAAAGAAAGGAAATCTACTTCTGGATACGTATTCTTACTGAATAATGGCGCCATATCTTGGAGCAGTAAGAAACAACAGTGCATAGCCTTATCTACAATGGAAGCCGAGTTCGTGGCTCTATCAGCAGCGGCACAAGAAGCTGTTTGGCTTAGAAGATTTTTGGATCACTTAGGTGTAACTGAGAAAGCTGCAAACCCTGTATTGGTCTATTGTGATAGCCAAGCAGCGATAGCGTACACTAAGGATCCCAAGTACCATGGAAAGACCAAACATATAGATATCAAGTATAACTATGTCAAGGACATGGTTGCACGAAAGGAAGTGAACGTGAAGTACATATCTACACAAAAGATGATAGCAGATCCTATGACGAAGCCGATTCCTAGAGAAGTTTTCCATGGTCATGTGAGATCTCTAGGACTGTGTAGAATATGATGTACTGTATATTGTATTTTTCCCAGAATGTTCACTATTAATGAAGTTTGTTATTATCAATGCCTATAAGTTTGTATGACGTTTGTGAATGTCGATGCTGAGTGCATTATATTGAAAAGGTATGTCGGACAGATGAGAGATTAGCCCGCTCGCACGGGTAATCGCCTCTACCCACTGTGTGATGAATAGAGATGAGACAATTTTAAGCTTGTTATCTAGGTGATAATTGAGAGCTCAAGCTTGAAGTATGGACGTCGCCTTAACAGAATGTTAAGATGAGGACATATAGATTATTATGTCCGAAAGTGAAATGACCCACATATTTCACTTTACCTGTCTTTAATGCCAGATGTGAGTTCTGATAGATGCTTATGAATAGAGTAGATTTGTGAACTCAAGTTAGACATTGAGTATGTCTAAACTATCATCTGTACGGTATTGAGAGTAAAGACATACGCTCTATGGGAAAAGGAGATAATACCGTAATACGTATTTCATATTACGTATGCATGAAACGACCGATAAGAGTTGACAAAATTATGATCTCAATTTTAAGTCGTGTGAGACTCTTGAGGAAAATAGTTTTTCTCAATTAAAGTGCCCTCACAACTCTTACTTATTCTCAAAATTTCTATTCAGTGTTTGCTATCTTAGGATGTTGCCGATGATCATGATAATTCGGTCTAACGGGGCATTTCTAGAAAAGCAAGTTGGACTGAAATGGAGAGGTTTAAGGAAAGAGGAAGATCAATTTAACTTATGATGTCATATTCTATATTTGTATTCACAGGTCGACCAATTATGATTTTAAGTAAATCATAATTGTGAATACAATATACGAGATACTAAAAGAGATCAAGAGAGATAAAAATGTGACTGATTGATCTAGGGAACTGCATACTAATTCTACTCTGCATAGTGCCCAAATCTGAGCTGTTATATATTCCTAACAGATGTATAACAACGAGCTCTCGTAGTATGCTGGTCGCACGGATTATTTGCCAATATGAACTTTGCAAGAAAGAGAGTTGTGTTTAGCCCATCGTGAGCGAGTGGGAGATGAAGGATATAATGGGTGGACCGCCCAAGATGGGCCAAACCCGGCCCGTGAGCCACAAGGGCCCACGAGGTAGTTATTTCTTTTATAATACTAGAAGGCACCCTTTGGAATTAACGTGACTTTCATACATGCAAACACACTCTTTGAAGAATGTGGTCTTCTCTGTTTCTCTTCGGAACGAACTCGAATGCGAAAGACGATCGAAGAACCTTCAAGCGCAAAGTGGCACTTAATCTGTGACAATACCGGGTATGTTCATTGTGTGATATGCCTGTACGATCGGTGATACAAGTTTGTTGATTCTCGGGCACGTTTTCCGCACTAATCGAATTCGTTCCGAATATGTTTCGAACGACTCGATCGGGATTGAGTTTTCCCAACAGATATTATTCTTATGGACCTGCAAATGCCCATCATGGATGGCACAGAAGTAAAGATTAATTAATTCTTCATTCTGTCTCGTATTTGACACATACATATGTACAATATCAAGTGGAGCAATGATGTACAATTTCTTCCTTGTTTTCACGTGTGTAGGCAATGGAGGAGCTACGAGCGATGCGGGTAGAGAGCATGATCGTGGGAGTGACTTCGGTGGATGCCGGAGCCGACAAGGAAGCTTTCATAAAAGCAGGTCTGGATGAGTGCCTTCCGAAGTTACTGACTGCTGATAAGATCTTGTTGAAACCCTAGAGAAGAACAAATAGAGATGTGACCATGGTCAGCGGGTAACTAATGAGTGATCGTGCAAAATATAGAGTAATAGGGTTTACGTAAGTTTATTTTTTTATATAGATCTATAACTGAGCATGGTAACATGAGTTTTGTAATCGTGCAAGTCATTCACTGATTATATCTACTGCTTACTAATCAAAGGGAAGTTATGAAAACTCAAGTGTTCGTCCTCTCTCTTGCGTGATGAAGATCAGTAGCTATTATTGAGATCAACCGAAGATTTACTGCTTGCCGTCAACATATATAAATAAATATATATATATATATATATATACATATATAGTTTCTGTAATGTTGTAATTTATTTTTTATTTTCAGTTTTTTATTGATTAGTTATGTAACTATGACTGATTTACCGATAGCAATTAAACTCCCACAGTTTTTTGTTTATATATATAAAATCATAGTATAAAAATCACGATGACAACATTTCTATTCTGCATAGTTCAATGTTGACATGGTGTGAGAGCGATCCGAAAATTAGAAGCACGTGATGAAACCAAATTGGCATTCAGTTTAGACAAAATATTAAACCTTTTAATTATCCAATCATAGGCTAAGCTTTCAATTATTTTGGAATCGATGCTCTTCATAGCTATTATCTGACTACTTTTTCTGGGAACATGATGTGGCAGCTTGTGTGGCATAGGCCCGTTTATTGGACACTTGACACTGATCATGCAAAACCAATTAGATGATATAACAAAAAAACTTTGTTTAAAAAATGTACTCATTTCTTTCAAAATGCTAGAAGGTTAGGAAACCTTGCTTCGGCAAAGTGTTGCTAGCCCGCCGCCATCCGTGGAGAGGACGTGCAAGCCGTTGCTCTGCAATTTAAGGAGGGAGGGAGGGGATAGGGGCTTTATGGTGCTTGTGAGTGTGGCATGATCTTCACTGGGCCGATGTTGCACCGGGGACGATTGACCCTCGCCACTGGAAATGCTAGGGGGCGGCAACCATGTTAGAACATGGCCTAGGCCCACGCAGACTCTACCTTGCCACCGTTGAGGGTCAAACCACCCTCCCTACCGTTGTGTTGGGGTGTATATGGGGGTGTAGTGAGGTGGGAGATACCGTGTTTCGCAAGGAATGATTTTAGGTTGTGATATTCTCCTCCACCATCTGAATAAAAAGTACGAATGGAGCAAGAGAATTGTTTTTCCACAAGAGGTTTGAATTGCTCAAAAATTGGAGTTACTTCGGATTTTTTGCGCATTGGGTAAAACCATATGTATTTTATGTAGTGATCTACGAAGACAACATAATACCGAAAACCATCAGTGGACACGGTTGACGCAGGACCCAGACATCCGAATACACAATATCCAAAGGAAATTGACTCACAAGAGTGGAGACACCAAACGGAAGTTTGTGACTCTTATTGCACCGGCATGCATCACAAGATAAACCAGAACCTAGATTTGACTCAGAAAGCGAAAAGATTTTAAGGATTTGATGCAAAATACGTGAAGATGGATGTCCGAGCCGATTATGCCAATTCATAGCCTGCGTCCGCTGTCCAACAAAAGCCGCAGTAGAGGGTTGCGGTTGTATCTTTGTGGATGGCATTTGATAGACTCCATGCCTCGAAGCAACGTCGCCCCCGTGCGAAGATCCCTCACCAGGAAATGATTGGCAAAAAATTCAATGGACGAATGGTTAGTACGACAGAATTGCGATACGGAAATTAGGTTTTTGGTGATAGTTGGGGCACACGGGACGTTTGATAAAGTAAATGTGTTTTTAGGATGAGTTAGTGTAACATCCTGAATTTTGACCCGTTATCGGGACCAATGAAGTGTATATTAATTCTCGTGTAATTTTAGTAAGTCTCGCCCGGAATTGATCAATCACGGGATACTAACCAAATGGGAAAGGCTAAATAGGATCAGGTACGTGGACCGAGAACCCAATCGTGATAGGGCGCCGATTTCAACGAACGTTGAGGAAATATTTTGAACCATTATAGGCCGATCTTAGGAAAATGACAGGTTGATATTATCAGCAACGCACGATCGGATCGCGAGTGATTTCGCATGACCGAAAGTGCGCCTGACAAAGGAAACCCGACTCTAATCCAAACGATTGCGACCTCAAGTGCTAGTGATATTCCTCTCGTTCTTTCGATATTGAGACCCTCACGATTTGGATAATTTTAGGTCGATATGCGTAACACCTAAACTGCCGCCTGTTAGTGAGAGACCCTAAAACGACAAATCGAGTAAATTAGATCGTGATATTGGACCCGGACTTGATATCAAAATTTCAAGGATAATTACGACTATTTTGCAAGACGGACGTCATTTTGGAATAGCCATTTATGGTTGGATTGAATGCGGTGGAAAAATGAAGTTTTGACAGAAATTGAGAAAAGGACAATTTTGCCCATGTGGACACCGGGGCCGAATTCGAAGGCCGTTTCAAGTTATTTTTCGCGGCCAAGGTCATTTTGGGGTAGCCACGCTCATTTGGAGTGATTCTGGACAAAAAGTGGAATTTCGACAAAAATTGGAAAATAATATTATTTTAATCCCGGAAACTTCGCAGACAATTTTCGAGGGCTTAGAAAGTGAATTTCGCGATTCCGACTCTGGATTAGGTATCACATGAATATTTAGGACCGGTATGAGCGAAAATTGGAATTTCGGTTCGGGATGGAAAAATGACGGAATTGCCCCTAGGCCATTTTTGAATTATTCCGAATTTTGGGGGCAATTTTGGGAATTAACCAAGGTTGGTTAAGGTTAACTAGGATGGGTTAACCATGGTTAGGGGCAAATGACCATTTTACCCTTGCATTATTGGTTTGGAAGAGTTTTTAGCCCTTGGATGAAGGGTATTTTGGGCATATTGGCTTAGATCTTGACAAGTGGAGTCCACCAAGGTTTATGTTGACCATCTTTGACCCTCTCTCTCTCTCCTCAGCTCACTCTCTCCCCGCGTCTCACTCTCTCTCCTCCCGATTCTCTCTCTCTCGGCTGCTTCGTTTTCCTCTTTGCCGAGCAGCACCGTCGGCCACTGTTCACGCCGGAATAGCAGGCCTCGCCGGAGCTGCTGACCGCCAGCCACCGTGTTCCAACCCCAGGCGTCACCCTCAGCCCAGTCGACCACTTTTCCCCTGCTCCCGTCGCCCGTGGCCGCCGTTCCAGCCGAGGCGAGCAAGGACGCCGTCGCCGTCGCCGGGCTTGTCTCGCCGGGCCGCGCCGTCGTGCGCCACCCCACCGTCCGGCCTCACCCTTACCGTCTCTCTCCCTTGACCTCAGCCCAGCCTCGCCGGCGCTTCCCCTGTTCTGGCCGAGAGGTAGCCGTGAGCCTCGCCGGAGCCGCCGCGTCCGCCGGCTTGTCTTTGGGACGCCGCCGTCGATTTCACCGCTTGTCGGTGATCGGCCGCTCGTTCCCGTCGCCTCGCGTTGTTAATAGGCGAGTAAAACACCTAATCCTTGAATTAGTCTTAATTGTGCAATTAGGGGTTTAATTAGGAGGATTAGGCTAAATTAAGGCCTAATGTTGTGCATTTGTGCATTGGATGATTAGGGGACCTAATTGGGATTAATTGTGATGGTTTAATGGTAATTTGGAGCCAAATTAGTGGCTGTTTTGGCATGGTCCTCTATAGAACCGAATTTGAGTTAATTGCCTAATGCGGTCATTAAGTGGATTAGTGACTAATGGCTTGAAATTAGATATGTTGGAGGTCAATTGGGACGTGTTGGAATAGTGTGGATTGAAGTCCTGTCTGTGGATTTAATGGTAAGACTGGATGGCCATGTCAAATCCCAAATGAATTGAATTTGAGTGATGTTGAATCATGAGTTAAATGTGCCAATCATGCTCTGTGGAAGTTTGAAATTATGGTTCAGTGTGCTTAGTACAGCAAGGCATGGTAAATTGGTGTGAACCCATGGCATGTGGATTTCCATGTTTGGCTTTGATATGGTTGAGATTGTGATGACCATTGGGTCATGGCCTTCGGGTCGATTTATACAATTGTGGGCCTTCGGGTCGGGCCTTCGGGTCGATTTAAATGTGATGACCATTGGGTCATGGCCTTCGGGTCGATTTATACAATTGTGGGCCTTCGGGTCGGGCCTTCGGGTCGATTTAAATGTGATGACCATTGGGTCATGGCCTTCGGGTCGATTTATACAACTGTGGGCCTTCGGGTCGGGCCTTCGGGTCGAATGATTTATGACCATTGGGTCATGGCCTTCGGGTCGAGTTAACTGTTGATGACCATTGGGTCATGGCCTCCGGGTCGATTTAACTGCTTACGAGTTATAATGATATTGACAGCCTAACCTGCAGGGCGGAAGTGGCAAAAGAATTAGGGCTGAGGGCCCGAGTGATTTTAATGTGATTTATTTACTGGTTCAGTAATTCATGCATTTCATTTACCTCTGGAGGTGCACGTTAGCCTAGTTTAAGAATAGGGATTTTACTTGCTGAGTTTATCTCACGGTTGTGGTAAAACCGATTTTCAGACCCCCGTCCATAGAATGCCGAGGAAAGCTCCTCTTTTTGGATTTCCGCAGCGGATTCAGCGAGATGTTAGTGTGCATCCCTGTGGAGACGGGTCAGCATACGTTAGATATCTCTCTGTTGTGCATGTGAATGTGGGAGAGGCTTACCCCGAGACTCAAGAGTATATAGCTTGGTGTTATAGGGGAGCTGATGGCGTAACCGGACCTCCGCTCAGGACCTTTGATGTTCCAATAGATATAAATGGCGTTATGATTCCCCAGATGGTGAGTGGGGAAGTTTCTGATCCTCCAGCCTCCCTTAGCGTGAGTAGCGTGGGTGATACCGTGGACGGACCGATAGCCATGGACGAGGGGCAAGGAGATGAGCAAGTTATAGCTGACGATGTGATCGAGGAGAAAGACGAAGAACTGAATGTGGAAGTGATAGGTGAGAATGCTGAGGCAGCTGGAGAAGTGGAGGAAGTTGGATCGGACGAGGAGGTTAGATCTGAGGAGGACTCGTCTGAGGAGTCAGCAGCGCCATCCAACCCAGGCGGGGAACCGTAGAGCAGACTCCAGTGTTAGGAGTTAGAGTAACCCTCTTTTGTTGTAACCCTCTCCTAGTTGGTTAGTCATTACCCCTAGGCCACCGATCCTTTTTGTTTAGTGGCCTCTTTGGTGTATTCTTTTTGGTTGTAATTAAATAGTTTGTATAAGTTTGAGAAAAAAAGGAGTGTACATATGTTCATATATCTGTTGCTGCTCATGGCTGAGTTTGTCATTATGTCCGGGTGTATATATATATATATATATATACGTTGTTTCCGCATGTGGCGTGTTCTTTCTCTGATTTGGGTTTTCGGGTCGGTGACGCAAAATCCTGGGAGCGTCACACGCTAAGTCGACCTACGCGCGGATGTTCAGCCTTCGTGGGGTACGGGGCGTGACAGTTAGAGTTGTAGAACCAATGTGAGTTATACGCAAACCTGTGCTGTCACCAATGACGATCTCGTCAGGCCCTTCGTATTCAGAATGAAGCGAGAGATTGTTCAAGTCATTGGTTATATGATGGGACGCTCCTGAGTCCACTAACCATCCAGATTCTCGGGTTGAAGCAGCGGCGACGTTGGCACTCGGATCACGTATGGAGTTGCGGAATCGAGAGCAAGCTTTGGCTGAGTGGCCGTATTGGTCACAAAGCTGGCAGATTTGGCGGTTGGCATTGCCATGCCTCTCACGATCATTGTTGCGTCTGCTTGAGTAGTTTCGGTTCTGGTTGAAGCGAGAGTTACCGGACTGAAAATTCCCTTGCTGATAATTGGTGTCCCTAGGCAAATTGCGGCTATTCCAGCATGAATGACTCCCTGAGCCTCGATTACGTGAGCTAAATTGGACAGTAATTGGTACGGAATCATGGCTTAGCTCTTCTTGTTTGAGATATGTCTCGTATCCAACTAACTTGTCGTGCATTTCTTCGAATGAAATAGGGGTTTCTCGAGCCCTAATTGCTGCAGCAATTTCCTTGAATTCGGATCCAAGGCCACGGAGTGCGTGAATGACCAAATCATCGTCGTTTAGAGGGGTATCAATTATGGCCAGCTCGTCTGCAATTGATTTAAGATGCTGAAGATAATCCGACACTGAACGTGAGTTGCGACGGACGGTTGAGAGTTGATCCTTGAGATGCATAACTCTTGAGCGGGATTTATTTGCATATAAATTTGTGAGTTTTGTCCAAGCTTCGTAGGACGTTTTACAGGATGCGATGAGTGGTATAACTGATTCGGAGACTGCTGAAAAAATTGCAGCGAGAAGGAGCTGATCCTGGCGTATCCATAATGTAGCGTCGGGGTTGCTAACTTTCTGATTTCCGGTAGTAATGGTTAAGGACGGACATTGCTTCGATCCATCAACAAAGCCTTGCAGATCATGACCAATAAGAATTGCTTGGAATTGAGCACGCCACGAGGGATAGTTGGCGGCTGTTAGCTTCAGTGGGAATTGCACAGCGGTAGAGATGGCAATGAGGCCGCTGGATGGAGCTACTCCATCATTGTTGGATCCAGTTTGGAGACTAATATTCCTCGAGTTAGGGGTTGAATCCATTCTGGAAAAATGCAGAATTGCACTGTTGGAAATGCAGAATTGGATCGAAAATCTGCTCTTAGAAGCCCAAGGGCTCTGATACCATGTGAAGACTATTGAAGAAGATGAAATTATTCTTCATATATTGCTGAACTTGTACATGTATTTATATAGAATGCCCTAGTGCTCACATTTGGTAAGTCTACAATCAAGGAGAAACAAATATTCTACAGATAAGGAGAGCCAGCTAATGTACAGTTGATATTGCAACAGTTCAGAAGATTTGGAAGATTTGAAATTTATTTGATATCTCCAACACCAAAGACATAGCAAATAAACAGAAGCCACTATTGTGGTCAGCTTCTGCTATAGCCCCGATTCAGCAATGCTTCTTAAGATAACTTGGAGATATGGGAGAGTTGTTGAAAATGTGTAGATATCTCTGCTGTGAGCTTCACATCTAAACCGTTTTCGATACTGAAAGTTCATGAGATAATTGTCCTTACCTACTTGTGAAGTATGGAAGGTCCTATGTTTAAGTCCATAGCAAGTCTTTTGTCTCCCACTTTTTTTTTCCAACTTTTGATATTTCTCATTTAATCAACTACTTTATCTTGAGTTATTTTAGAGAGTTTTCCTTGCATATGGCACGGTTTCTTTGTGAGTGGTCTTTCAGATTGGCTTTTTATTCAAACTAGTTGTCATTTCGAAAATCGTTGCAAATTCAGTGTGCTGTGAAATACAAGAATAGTAAGAGTTCCTGCCAAATTGCTAGCAGAAGTCGAACTGTGAAAATACGGCAAGTTTTCTACAAGAACGATGCGTCCTGGTTGATAGGAAAAAAGTCAGCAACTAGGCAGCACGAAGCATTGATCTTCATGACATGCTGAGTGTGGATTGGGACTTACTGTGCCGTGCCATTACAAAATCAGAGAATGAAAATGTGACATCAATGGAATACGGATGGATCGTCGTAGATGCATATCTGATCAATATGAGAGTTCAAGTCCCGCAATGGAATGCATGCAATAACCTTTTGTGCTCGATAAGTTGACAACAACATTTCAATGATCATTTTGAGGCTGATCCGAGTGACCAAAGTCGTCACAATTATTTTCACTGAACTTATATACATCTTATCGAAATCTGTGTTTTGTTTCAATTATGACTTTGCTTGGCATTTGGCTCCTGTCCATATGAGAATTTTTCCTCAAAACAGGGAATAAGAAGCAGGAGATTTTCAAATAATATTTTATTGATCAGTAAATCATACAAGAGGTACAAATACCCAATGACCATTGACATAAAGTACAGTTTTTTTCTTGGCAATCTTTCATGAAAACTAGGAATGATCTCATAAGTAAATGGCTCAAATGCTCTGTCAGCGTTTCTTTGGTCATCCATTCCATTTAGTTGTTGTCGTGCCAAAACTGTGCCTGGAGGTAGTCGACAACTTTCTTGTCCACTTGGAAGGCCTTGGTGAGAACATCAGCAGAAATGGGTGGCTTCGCTCCGAAGACGGAGTTAGCAATGGTAATGACTCCTGGGTTTTGGCTGCTCAAACCAGCAAAGGGCAGTGCAGGGGTCTTTCCAGTATTCAACTGGAAGTGAATGAGTCCAATTGGGAAAACAAACACGTCGCCTTTGTACAAGACTTTGGTGAAGAGAGTGTTCAATTGGTTGGATGTCACGAAGCCCACAAGGAGTGTGCCCTCGATCACGACCAGCACCTCAGTGCCACGGGGGTGAGTGTGGGGAGGGTTTAGACCACCAGGAGCGAAGTCAATGCGAGCCATGGATATGCCCAAAGTATTGAGTCCAGGAAACTTGACGACTGTAGCAGGTGTGACTTTTTATCCAAGTGGGTTTGCTGTATTCCCAGGGTTTCTAAACTTCATAAAGACGAAGTCATCTGCAGTGGCTTGCTTAGGGTCCTTGCAAAACTCCCCGTTCACAAACACTGCATAAGAAAACAGAACTCGATTTAATATACATCATTCAATATGCGATGACTATTAGACTAGTTATGATAGGTAACAATGTTGTCATGCTACCAAAACAAAACCTTTTTGCACGTTCAGTTTATAGCATCATTAACGAGAAGAAAACAGAATGTCAATAACACTAGAATAGAGGTTCAATCTGCAGACTTCACGCCGTTGATGGCCACGCATATGTCCTGAAGAGGACTTGGATCATAACCAAAGGCAGTAGCAGTCGCCAAAGCTAAAATGAGAAGGCTAATGGGAAGGGACTTCATTGTGGCTGGGAGCTAGGGCTTTGATCTCAGGTTCTATTTCCTAGCTCAGCTATTATTGCTCGAGGGTGGAGTGAGGTGCCTTGTATCCTAATATGGTCTCTATTTATAGATGTCAGTGCTTGACCTGGTATACAATTTACTCCACAGATTTCCCTGCAGATTACCAAGTTTTCAAAGGTTTGATCTTTATTTCCCCTTCTTAATTCAAAAGAATGAACTGTTCCGTAACCACTACGAGCACATGGCAGTCAGTTTGATTTTCTCATCTCCAGCTTAAACAATGGATATTATCAGCTATGGATGTCCTCATTCACGACTATTGCAACCTTGCATTTTTCCTGCTTCACCGCTTCAGCTCTTTAGCATCAATTTGGAGCAGCATGATCAAATAAAAACTGTTCTCTGAACATAGTTTCATGCGTCTGAAGTAGATTGAATTGACCCTCTCTGGAGTAGGAAAAGCTCTTTCTACACTTATCTTCACCATGAATATTTGAGCGTGCTGATATTCCCTATCAGCAATAATTAAGGGACTTCATGTGATTTAACATGGCAACTACTGAACTTAGTAACAATGCACAGAGCAGTGATTCACTCTTCTATTGAACAAAAATTGATAAATTAAGTGCCTTTGGATACACGATGCGAGGTCATAACTGATGTCATGAACATTTAGTATAATTAGTGCCTGGTCCATTAACTGATGCTTATGTGCAAACTTCGTCTCTTTTATCCAAAAATGGTTCATGGGAGGTCACAAATAAGAAGCTGTTGTCCAAAGCTGCGACTGCTCTGCAACTTATTGAGTGGAAAGGTTTTACGGAAGTTGGGACTTGTAAGCAATGTCTTATTCCAATGGCTTCAAGGACATGTAGGACATTGCTTACTTGAGGATCAATGGTGTGATTCTTTCCATGTTGAGCTGGTGGATATACACAAGTCACCTAATTTTGTTGAAAAATGAAGCTTAGGAATGTTGTAATTCAAAAGAGGTTTTTGCTATCAACAACAAAGAATTTTAGCTAATTCCCTTGATTTACCAAATATCCGTCTATTGTTTCTAATATCAAATGTAACATCCTGAATTTTGACCAGTTCTCGGGACTACTAAAGTGTACATTAATTCTTATTTGATTTTAGTAAGTCTCGCCCGGACTTGATCAATCACGGGATACTAACCAAATGGGAAAGGCTAAATAGGAACAGGTACGTGAACCAAGGACCCGATCGCGATTGAGCGCCGAGTTCGAGAAACGCCGAGGAAATATTTTAAACCAATATGGGCCAATCTTAGGAGAATGACGGATTTATATAGTCAACAAAGTACGATCGGATCGCGGGTGATTCCGCACGACCGAAAGTACGCCTGACCAATGAATCCTGATTTTAATCCGAACGATCGCGACCCCCGATACTAGCAATAATTCCTCTCCTTCTCTCGAAATTCGAGACCATCATGATTCGAACAATCTTAGGTCGATACGCGTAACACCTAAACAGCCGCCCGTTAGTGAGAGACCCTAAGACTTCAAAACGAGTTATTTTGATCGCGATATTGAGCCTGAACTACGATATCAAAATTTCAAGGGTAATTACGACTAATTTGCAAGAAGGACGTCATTTTATAGTGGCCAAATAAGTTTTGGAAAGGAACGGCTGAAAATAGAAATTTCGACAGAAATTGGGGAAAATTATAATTTTGCCCCTAGGGACCTCGACGCTCGTTTCCGAGGCCCAAACGAAATTATTTTTCAGAATCAATGTCATTTTGGGGCGACCACGCACATCTGGAGTGCATACGATCAAAAATTGAAATTTCGACCTCGGAACGAAAAAGTACGGTTTTGCCCCTCCAAACTTTTGAACTGGTTTTCGAGGGTTTAAAGGATGAATTTTAAGGATCTAACACCGGATTATGTCTACCATGAATATATAGGACCGGTATGGACAAAAATTGGAATTTCGGTTCGGGATCGAAAAATTACGAAAATGCCCCTATGGCTAATTTGGCTAATTCCGAATTTTGGTTAATTTTTGGGGGTTAACCAAGGTTAGTTAGGCTTAACTCAGGTCCGGTCAACCATGGTTAAGGACAAATGACCATTTAGCCCTTGCTTAATTGGATTAGAACAAATCCTAGCCATTGGATCAAGGGCAAAATTGTCCAATGGCCCAAGATTTTGACACTTGAATTCCATTAAGTTATATTTGACTCTTTTGACCAGAATTTCCTCTCCATCTTTCTCATTTTTCCCTGATCTGCCGAGACTCCCCCTCCCTTCCTCTTCTTCCTCACGTTTCATCCTCCAGTGGACACATTTCTGCTGGGTCTGGTACTGTTCACGCCGGAACAGTGCCCACCGCCGGAGCTGCTGGCCACTAGCCACCTCAAGCCACCGCCTGGTACCACCATAGCCACCATCAGCCCCGGTTCCAGCTTCAAACAGTGAAGAACAGCCACTAATCGCCATTTCCGTCGTCGCCGTGACCGCCGGCTTGCACCCGAAACGCCGCCGTCGATCCTTACCGCGCGTCGGTGATCAACCGCCCGTTCCCGTTGTCCCGAGTCGTTAATAGGCGAGTATAAACCCCTAAACCCTTAATTAGTTTAATTGTGCATTTTTAGGGGTTAATTAGGCCTAATTGGGGTTTAATTAGGCTTAATTGTGTGTGGGGTGTTTTATATAGGTCATTAGGATCTAATGAGGTAGTTTAATGGTAGATTAAGGCCTAAACAGCCCCCTATTCTAGTACTGTTCACTGAGTACTGAAAATTGTATTTTTTTTGTCTAAGTTTTGTACTAATGGAATTCAATGGTTAATGACTTAGAAATGGAAATTTTAGGGGCTAATTAGGCTTAATTGAAGCTTAATTAAGTGTATTTGATGGTTGGATGATCAGGGTAGGTGATTAGGCCCTAATGAGATGGTTTAAAGGTGGTTTAGTGCCTAAATGTTAATATGTCCTGGTACTGTTCATGGGGCACCGAATTTGTGCATTTTTGTTTAAGTGATTGGGTTTGATTGTTAGTGACCTTAGATTGGTCATTATAGGGATTAATTAAGCTTATTTGAGGCTTAATTATGTATATTTGATGGTTTGGTGATTATAGTATTTGATTAAAGCTTAATGGAATTGTTTAAGGGTGGTTTAGTGCATATTGGAAATTCAGTTCTGGTACTGTTCACCAGAGCCGAATTGCACTTTTTGGTTCAAATTGAGATTTAATTGGTTCTTTGACTATGGGTTTGAGTTTGGACATTCTTGGGGGTTGGTTGGGACTTGAATAAACCCTATTGAATGACCCCATGATTGCAAGATCAATTAGCCCAAGGCGGGCCTTAGGCGCATTAGATTGATTTGTGTAATGAATGCGCTGAATGAACTTGGAATTGATTGGATTAGAATGGAAATGCTTGGGTATGCCAAGAATGAGTGGCGTAAGTCTAATTTGATTATAATTATGCTTGGTAAATTTGATATCAGTAATTGGCTTGAATTCCCGAACATATGTTTTGCATATCAAGTGGTGATTGATTGAAATTGAGTGAAACGATATACTTGCCTGAGCTTTGTTCAAATGTTGGCCTTCGGGTCGGGCCTACGGGTTGTTATATTCAATTGTGGGCCTTCGGGTCATTATAATTGTGCATGATTCATGATGAATTTAAATGCCTAACCTGCAGGGTTGAGATAGTAAATTAGGCTGTGAGCCGGAAATGTTTTAATGTTATACTGGTTCGTCGCTTGATGTGTTTTATTTACTCCTCTGGAGGTGCACATTAGCCTAGTTTACGATTAGTGATTTGTACTTGCTGAGATTTCTCACGGTTGTGGTAAAACCAACATTTCAGATCCCCGGCCATGAATGTTGAGGCCAAGGAGCAGGACCCCGAGCTCGAGACAGAGTCTGAGACTATGAGTTTAAAGGAGGAGCCGGAGCAGCCTGAGAGTCCCTCTGAGTCATCGAGCTCCGATCCAGACTGGGAGCCTTAGATTAGGTCTTAATGTTAGCAGTAGAGGCCAGCTCCTTTTTTACTGTAGCCTCTAGTAGTCAGTCCGATCTCCTTAGGCCACCTATCCCTTTTTGTTTTAGTGGCCCTTTTGTTGTATTTTGTTTATAATGGATATTGTATATAAGTGTTTTTAATGAATGTATATGTTGTTTTTAATCGTTTGAAATTTGTTGGCTTGTGTTGCTCATGGTTGCTTTTAAATTGTTCGGGTGTATATATATTTATTATAAATACGTCGTTTTCGCATGTGGCGTGTTTTCTCTGATTTGGGTTTTCGGGTCGGTGACGTAACCTAAGAGCGTCGCACCTCATTTCGACCTATACGCGAATGTTCATGCTTCGTGGGGTACGGGGCGTGACATCAAAACTCCTACGTAGATTTTCTCAGAGAAGTCTGAGAGTTGTTGAAGATGGGTAGAGGAACGCAACTTTCTAATTGTAATTGTCATGATAGATTTATGCTAACCATTTTGAGACTTCAATTCAGTAAGAGTGAGTCTTTGTTCCCTGGTTTCTTACCTTCTACATATCGAATTTTTATTTACTAGTAATCTTGAGTTTTCTTCTTGGGGAGTATTATCCACATACAGAAGTTTGAATACTCATTAGTTTTCAGATCATACTTTTGGCCGGAATCAGCCTTTTACCTCTCTGATATCAAGATGCTTGCTCTTCTTATCCTTGTCGATGTTATCATAACACAAATGCACAGCAAGTGACTTAATGGTGCGACCATCCTGCACACTTTATGTAACAATGGCATGATATTCCAAAAAATTGGAAGCAAATCACCAACTAGGCAAGTCATTTCATGGTGAAGACGTATTAGGAACACCTATTTCTGCATTTTCTCGTAAATGAATTATTCAATTTATTTAGGGTATGATACTTTTTCTGAAGAAATGGATGCACAATCCCACTGCAGAGTCGACCCGGGACAGTAGAAACAGTGAAGCAGAAAGAAAAAAACGAAAGACACTATCAGAAAAATATCATTCCCACATCAGATTCATGCATTTCTAATGTGGAACAGAGAAATTCAACGTGATCGAAGTGTCATCAAGGCAGTTGTGGAATGATTCATCACTGGATTAAGAAATTCTCATGGACCCTGTAAAGCAGACTAGTCAATTGGAGAAGAAGGGGAAGAGTTGTTGAAAGTGCTCACACAGTGGTTGATATCTTAGACCGGATCTCTGTTGCTCTAGGCAAAGGTGACCTTCATAAACACTGAACCATTTAGAGAACAGTTTATTTTTATCCTTCCCTCAGGACCATTGTTTAACAACTCATGCACTCTCTATTCTCCATCTGCACCAAAAAAATATGTGGCAGCATCATCCACTGTTGCGATTGTGACCATTAGTCTTCTGGTTTGCATATTTCATTGTCACGGCCATATCAACATCTATAATGTGCATTAACAAAATGCTCCCAATACAATGTCTGTTTTTCTTTGAATCGCATAATGAGTGGTAATCTGTATTTTTCACTGTACTGCATTCATACCCTCTATTGGAATTATAGACATATTGGGTTTTAGGATGGTGTTCCTAAGTTGCTCTTGATAGATCTGCGAAGGCGTTGTCAAACGGGACTCTTTTTATTATTTTCTCTATCACATATGGCAATGACGTGGCGAAATTGCATTTTCATAACAATTTTTAGGATTTCTAATAAACATATCCTGAAGATTTAACTACCATCGAAGAAGACCACTTCCATTTTAGGTTAGTGGAAAAGAGGATAGGTCAAAGTAATGGGGTTTATACCGACCAATAAAAAAGTGATGGGTGTGTCAACGTAGCAGTTGTGGAACAATTCTAATTTGGACATGAGAAATTGACTAGCACGCTGGAGACTTGGTACCTGTCAGGTGTTGCTTATCATAGAAACATAATACCAGGTCAACACTACTTTCATCTATAAAAAGGGATCATGTGTCCGTGCAAGACATCTCACTCCCATCTCAAGGCTCAAGCAAACAAAAGAAGAAGAAGATATCCAAGCCTTAACTCTCCTGTCCACAACTGCAATGAAGTTTCTTCCAACTAGCCTTCTCATCTTGGCTCTGGCAACCGCCACCGCTTTTGCCTTCGACCCAAGTCCTCTTCAGGACTTCTGTGTGGCCATCAATGACCCTGAAGGTTGGAGCTCTACTCTAGCGTCATTCGTATATTTCTGTTCTACTGATGCTAAAAAAACTACCCAAGAAGAGTTTACGCTTAGATAAGCCTAATAATAAGAATTATGTTTCTTATGCAGTATTTGTGAATGGGAAGTTTTGCAAGGACCCAAAACAAGTCACAGCAGATGATTTTCTCTTTAAGGGGTTCAGATACCCAGGTAATACCGTGAACCCGCTCGGATCGAAAGTCACGCCCGCTTTCGTCGACCAATTTGCAGGACTCAACACTCTTGGCATTTCCATGGCTCGTATTGACTTTGCTCTGGGTGGCCTGAACCCTCCCCACACTCACCCTCGTGGGACCGAGATACTGGTTGTCACTGAGGGCACACTGCTTGTCGGCTTCGTCACATCCAACCAATTAAACAACACCTTCTTCACCAAAGTGTTGTACAAAGGGGATGTGTTTGTGTTCCCAATAGGTCTCATCCACTTCCAGCTGAACATTGGAAAGACCCCTGCACTGGCCTTTGCTGCTCTGAGCAGCCAGAACCCAGGAGTCATTACTATTGCTAATGCAGTATTCGGATCGAAGCCACCCATTTCGGCTGACGTTCTCACCAAGGCCTTCCAAGTGGACAAGAAGGTTGTTGACTACCTTCAGGCGCAGTTTTGGTACGACAACAACTAAATTGATAAATTGACCTCCAAGATGTCAGATTACCCCTGTATTCTACATACATGATTGCTGAGATTGATAATTGCTTCGCAATAAAAGAATTGCTCTACATGTAATTGATCATGAATGTTTGAGTAATAAAAGATCATTCCTCATAAGAATCTCTCTCTAGTTTACTGAACAAGTTGCACTGCAGATTACCAAGTCTTATTCAGAAGCTTTATCTTTAAAAGTCCAAGAACCGGTCATTCCAAAACAACTACGACCATGTGGCAGTTAGTTTGAATTCCTCCTCCGCAGCTGAAACTATTCACATAATCTCGTATGGAAGTGGTCTATGCTAAACTTTACATCCTTGCGTTGGCTTTAAAAGGCTTCCAAGTACTGCCTGTCCACAACCACGTGCATGCCTTGGCTAGCTGGTCGAGGTTGCTGAAAATACTGGTTCAATAACGCGTAAAAGAAAAATATGAAGTTTGGCCAAGCTAGAATATTACATAAGAAGAACCTCGATAACACTTCTTTTGTCTTAACATTTAATTGTTACATGGAGCAAGCATATATATAATTCCATAACAGTGGCTATTTCATGATTTTTTAAGCATCTCGACTCTCGAAGTACAAACACCAGTTTTGAGCATTATCACAGGCCAAGCAGAGGCATCCTATATAGACTCTCTCTTCCTCTCGAAGGAACTCTATGCGCGTGTCATCTCTTCTTGTGCTGAAGAAGTTTAGTGAAACAGGCAAGCCACTATTTATTGATAATGGAATATAGAGATGATTAATGCTTGGTGGCCCCATTCCAAGGTCGGTCATATACAAACTTTCAAACCTTACAGCAAATTAACAAACCCAAAGTAAGGCAGAAAATTAAATAAGATGCAGTTCTATATCAGAATGATGAATTTACTTGAATTAAAAAATTCTATAACGGAAAAATTATTTGACAAACTGATACTTGAGAATTGTATGGACTGATCCAGTAATTGTTTGGGAAATTAGTCAGAGACGTGGAGCGAGCAGGATGGAAAGAGATCTTGAATTAGTTTTTCATCTTAGCCTCTGAAAGATTTGAGAGAGAGAGAGAGGGAGAACAAACAGTGGAACCTTATCAACATCAGATAACAAGCAATTGTACTAGTACCCCAAGGTCACTTGTAACATCCTGAATTTTGACCCGTTATCGGGACCAATAAAGTGTATATTGATTCTCGTGTAATTTTAGTAAGTCTCGCCCGGAATTGATCAATCACGGGATACTAACCAAATGGGAAAGGCTAAATAGGATCAGGTACGTGGACCGAGAACCCGATCGTGATGGGACGCCGATTTCATCGAACATTGAGGAAGTATTTTGAACCAATATAGGCCGATCCTAGGAAAATGACAGGTTGATATTGTTAGTAACGCACGATCGGATCGCGAGTGATTTCGCATGACCGAAAGTGCGCCTGACAAAGGAAACCCGATTTTAATCCAAACGATCGTGACCTCAGGTGCTAGTGATAATTCCTCTTGTTCTCTCGATATTGAGACCCTCACGATTCGGACAATCTTAGGTCGATACGCGTAACACCTAAACTGCCGCCTGTTAGTGAGAGACCCTAAAACGACAAAACGAGTAAATTAGATTACGATATTGGACCCGGACTTCGATATCAAAATTTCAAGGATAATTACGACTATTTTGCAAGACGGACGTCATTTTGGAATAGCCATTTATGGTTGGATTGAATGCGGTGGAAAAATGAAGTTTTGACAGAAATTGAGAAAAGGACAATTTTGCCCCTGTGGACACCGAGGCCGAATTCGGAGGCCGTTTCAAGTTATTTTTCGCGGCCAAGGTCATTTTGGGGTAGCCAAGCTCATTTGGAGTGATTTTGGACAAAAATTGGAATTTCGACAAAAATTGGAAAATAATATTATTTTATTCCCGGAAACTTCGCGGACGATTTTCGAGGGCTTAGAAAGTGAATTTCGCGATTCCGACTCTGGATTAGGTCTCACATGAATATTTAGGACCGGTATGAGCGAAAATTGAAATTTCGGTTCGGGATGGAAAAATGACAGAAATGCCCCTAGGCCATTTTTGATTATTCCGAATTTTGGGGGCAATTTTGGGATTTAACCAAGGTTGGTTAGGGTTAACTAGGCGGGGTTAACCATGGTTAAGGACAAATGACCATTTTACCCTTGCATTATTGGTCTAGAAGCATTCTTAGCCCTTGGATTAGGGGCATTTTGGTCATATGGGCTAGGATTGTGACAAGTGGACCCCACCCACCATTTTATTGACCATCTTTGACCCTCTCTCTCTCCTCAGCTCACTCTCTCCCCGCGTCTCACTCTCTCTCCTCCCGATTCTCTCTCTCGGCTGCTTCCCTTCGTCGTTCCTGTCCGCCGGAGCTGCTGTTCACGCCGGAAGCAGCTGGCTGCCGGAGCTGCTGGTGCTGTCCCGCCGTGTACTGCCTCCTGGTGCCGTCCTAGTCCCGTCGACCAAGTTTCCCCTTGAACCGTCGCCCGTGGCCGCCGTTCCAGCCGAGAACGTGCAGGACGCCGTCGCCGTCGCCGGGCGTATCCCGCCAGGCCGCGCCGCCGTGCGCCTCCCCTCCGACTGACCTCACCCTTACCGTCTCTCTCTCCCTTGACCTCAGCCCATCCTCGCCGGCGCATCCCCTGTTTTGGCCGAGAGGTGGCCGTGTGCTCGCCGGAGCCGCCGTGTCCGCCAGCTTGCATTTGGAGCGCCGCCGTCGATTTCACCGCTTGTCGGTGATCGGCCGCTCGCTTCCGTCGTCTCGGGTCAATTTATACAACTGTGGGCCTTCGGGTCGATTTAAATGTGATGACCATTGGGTCATGGCCTTCGGGTCGATTTATACAACTGTGGGCCTTCGGGTCGGGCCTTCGGGTCGATTTAAATGTGATGACCATTGGGTCATGGCCTTCGGGTCGATTTATACAACTGTGGGCCTTCGGGTCGGGCCTCCGGGTCGAATGATTTATGACCATTGGGTCATGGACTTCGGGTCGAGTTAACTGTTGATGACCATTGGGTCATGGCCTCCGGGTCGATTTAACTGCTTACGAGTTATAATGATATTGACAGCCTAACCTGCAGGGCGGAAGTGGCAAAAGAATTAGGGCTGAGGGCCCGAGTGATTTTAATGTGATTTATTTACTGGTTCAGTAATTCATGCATTTCATTTACCTCTGGAGGTGCATGTTAGCCTAGTTTAAGAATAGGGATTTTACTTGCTGAGTTTATCTCACGGTTGTGGTAAAACCGATTTTCAGACCCCCGTCCATAGAATGCCGAGGAAGGCCCCTCTTTTTGGATTTCCGCAGCGGATTCAGCGAGATGTTAGTGTACATCCCTGTGGAGACGGATCAGCTTACGTTAGATATCTCTCTGTGGTGCATGTGAATGTGGGAGAGGCCTACGGCGAAACCCAGGAGTACGTAGCCTGGTGTTATAGGGTAGCTGATGGCGTAACTGGACCTCCGATCAAGACTTTTGATGTTCCGATAGACATAAATGGCGTTATGATTCCCCAGATGGTGAGTGGAGAAATCTCTGATCCTCCAGCCTCCCTTAGTGTGAGTAGCGTAGGTGATACAGTGGATGGACCAATAGCCATGGACGAGGAGCAAGGAGAACAACAAGTGATAGCTGTCGATGCGAACCTCGAGGAAGAGGAAGAGTTAAATCTGGAAGTGGTAGGAGAGAATGCTGAGGCAGCTGGGGAAGTGGAAGAAGTTGGATCAGATGAGGAAGTGAGATCGGAGGAAGACTCTTCTGAGGAATCTGCAGCACCGTCTGATCCAGGCTGGGAGCCTTAGAGTAGATTCCCGTGTTAAGAGTCAAATCTAACCCTCTTTTTGGATTGTAACCCTCTCCCAGGTAGTAAGCTGATAACCCTAGGCCACCGATCCTTTTTGTTTAGTGGCCTCTTTGATGTATTCTTTTTTGTTGTAAATAAATAGTTTGTATAAGTTTTTAAAAGGGTGCATATATGTTAGTATTTCTTTAGCATACTGATGTCTATTACTATTCATGGTTATATTTTCATGTCTGGGTGTATATATATATATATATATATATATATATATATATACACACGTTGTTTTCGCATGTGGCGTGTTATTTCTCTGATTGGGTTTTCGGGTCGGTGACGCAAAATCCTGGGAGCGTCGCACCTAGAATCGACCTACGCGCGGATGTTCAGCCTTCGTGGGGTACAGGGCGTGACATCACTATCTTATTCAAAAGAATTCTTCTTTGTAATTTAATAAAAAAACACAATTGCTCTTGCAAACATCTGTCTAATGGTTGTCAAACCAGTTCTGTGTCTGCAGATAGTTGATCAGTTTGTTGTCCACTTGGAAAGCCCTTGTGAGGACATCGACATTGATCAGCGGCTTCGATCCAAAAACTGAATTTGCAATGGTTACGAGTCATGGGTTTTGGCTGCTCAAGAAAGCAAAGGCCAGTGCATTAGTTTGTCCAATATTCAGCTGGAAGTGAATAAGGCCTTGCGGAAACACAAAAACATCTCCTTTGGTCAAGACTTTGGTCTGGAGAATGTTGTTCAATTGGTTGGATGTGACAAAACCGACGTAGAATGTACCCTCCACGACCACTAGCATCTCGGTGCCGCGAGGATGAATGTGGGGAGGGTTTAGACCGTATGGAGCAAAGTCAAGGCAGGCAATGGCGATGCCAAGAGTGTTGAGTCCTGGGAATTAGTCAACAAAAGCAGTCATTACTTTGGATCCAAGCTGATTTGATGTGTTCCCGGGATATCTAAACTTTGTGAAGGAGAAATCATCTGCTATGGCAAGCTTCGGGTCCTTGCAGAACTTTCCATTCACAAGCACCGCAGAGTTGGGGTCATTGATGGCTACGCAGAAATCCTGAAGAGGACTCGGGTCAGAGGCAAAGGCATGGGATGATGCCAAAGCCAAGAGGACAAATGTTAGAAGGAACTTCATTGTGGAAAAATTTCTGAGCTTGGATTAGTCTGTCTCGGAAATTCTGTTCTGTTGAGGATTGTTGTGAAATGCTGCATCTGTAGCAAGTCCATTTATTGTAGTTAGTCATTTGACTTAGTCCCCGTCAACTGCCCTGCAGGAAGCAGCTGAAGCCAGGAACAGCGCTTAATAAGGCTATAACAATTGTTTATTCTTCCTTGTGATTGGTGAACCATTCTACAACTTCAATGACCTCTTGTTTCTAAACCCGTTCTCATTGAGAATTAGCCATTCCATCTTGGACGAGAAGGATTCCCACTTTTCTTTTCGTCTTTTTAAATTCCCATATTTTAACTTTAGATGCCATGTTCGAATTTTACATTCTCACTACCGTTATTTGATTGCTGTAACTATATTGGAGGGAGAATCTATCTGTACTCCAGGTTATCAAACCAAATAAAGAGAACAATTTGCTTTATCAAATGATCTTCAAGGATTAGCCTTATTTGTTGGATGTTATCAGAAAATCGAACTTCAGGACTACTGTCAAAAAATCTTAAACTTGATCATATTCTCGGTAATTTTCTTGGGAAATCATATCGATAGTTGTTTGAACAGTGACGAGTTTGTGAGGTCATACTTTTGGTGGAAGCCCGTTGTCCTTCATAAGAAGGTGTAAAATTTTGCATGTAGAGATGGATGGATCATCTGAGTTTGTGAAATATAGGTTTACAACATGTTCACAGCAGCAAATTTTAAAAACAGGAGTCGAACCATGCAGTTTACCTCTCCGATGCAATTCAAACAGATTCTGATTAGCAATCTTGTCATGGAAGTGCATATCATGCAGATGGTGTGAAAACCCTGCATGTTTTGTATAAGAAGGTAAACATAATATATGTAGGAAGTAAATCGGCAGCTCGGTTAGTGTTTCATGGTAACGGATGGAGATGCATGTGGAAACACTTGTTCCTACATTATTTTCGATTGACAGATTGACATGATCATACGAAGCACTTAGAGAAGAATTGGCCCTCACTCCATCCAGCTGATCTTGAAGCCGCATAGGATATAAAACAGTAAAGAAGATGGAAACCGAAGATTTAAATATAATTGAAGAAGTCCACTTCCATATCAGATACCGTGCCTTTTCTCATCAGGGAAAGAGGATAGGTCATAGAAAGGGGCCTTTTGTTGCGGCAGTTGTGGAACTTTTCATTTCTGGGAATAAGAAATTAACTACCGCATAGGAGACCTGGTATTGGTATAGCTATAGATCTGGGAAGTATTGCTTATCACAGAAAATCAAATGCCAGATCAACACCACCATCATCTATAAAAAGGGTTCATGTCTCCATGCAAAGCGTATACTCTCATCTCAAGGAAACAAAAGAAGAAACAGACATCAAAGCCCTGACCAGCGATTCCCCTGTCCACCACAATGAAACTTCTTCCAATTAGCCTTCTCATCTTGGCTCTGGCAACTGCCACCAGTTTTGCCTATGACCCAAGTCCTCTTCAGGACTTCTGTGTGGCCATCAATGACCCAGAAGGTTGGAGTTCTACCGAAGCATTATTCGTATCTTCCTGTTTTGTTTAATGATGCTGCAAGTATTTCTGTAAAAGGGGCATCTGCTTAGATAAGCGTAATAACATGAGTTCCGTTTTGTATACAGTATTTGTGAACGGAAAGTTTTGCAAGGACCCAAAACAAGTTACAGCAGATGATTTTCTCTTCAAGGGGTTCAGATATCTCGGGAGTACTGCGAACCCGCTCGGATCGAAAGTCACGCCCGCTTTTGTCGACCAATTTGCAGGACTCAACACTCTTGGCATTTCCATGGCTCGTATAGACTTTGCTCCGGGTGGCCTGAACCCTCCCCACACTCACCCTCGCGGGTCCGAGATTCTGGTTGTTGCTGAGGGCACACTGCTTGTTGGCTTCGTCACGTCCAACCAATTAAACAATACCTTCTTCACCAAAGTGCTGTACAAAGGGGATGTTTTCGTGTTCCCAATCGGTCTCATCCACTTCCAGCTGAACATCGGAAAGACCCCTGCACTGGCCTTTGCTACTCTGAGCAGCCAGAACCCAGGAGTCATTACCATTGCTAATGCGGTATTTGGATCCAAGCCGCCCATTTCGGCTTATGTTGTCACCAAGGCGTTCCAAGTGGACAAGAAGGTTGTTGACTACCTCCAGGCTCAGTTTTGGTACGACAACAGCTAAATGGATACACCTTCAAGACCCGGATTACTTGAGAACTCCATACATTGTAGCTTCTATTAAAGTTTCTTCTCAATAAAGAACTGTGTAAAAAAATATCATTCTTTTGAAGAATCTCTCTCTCTCTCTCTAAAATATCGGCCTTAAAAGATTTCTAGCCCTGGTTGACTACAATCACATGCACCCTAGGACTAGCTGCTCAAGCTGGGAACATCCTAGTGCAATGACATGTATTAACATGCGCAGGAAGATAAGACTAATATCTTAACACTTGGCAGTTGCATTGAATAGGAATAAGTTTAATACCCATTACACCAGCTAATATCAGTGCAAATTACCTACCCAGTGAACTGACTAAAGGGACCTTGTGCCTCGAACTCCCAATTGCTCTACTTTATGGACATACACAAATGGGTATTCTGACTTGACCCTTCGGGAGTTTTCCCAGGACTGCTGATTCCCTGCAGCATCTCGACCGTTTTAATTGTCATGTGGCGGTTTGGTTTACCAATTGCATCCTGCAGTAAAAGTACAAAATTAGCATTACCAGAGGCCAAACAGAGGCATGATTTAGAAAGAGCTCTATGGTGTCATTTTCATTCTTGCTCTGAAGCTGCGCAAAACAAGCTAATCTAGTTTAAGGCTAAGCACAATGATAAATATTGCTTTATTGCCTCGTGACATCGATAGGACAAACAGATGAAACTCCTGAATGGAATAAAAACGGGACTATGTTTGGTGGCCTTATGCCAAAGTCGATCTTCTAGGAATTTTATATCTTTGCAGCAGATAAGGAACCCGGAGAAAAGGGAAAAGGAGGCGGTTTCAGATCTGAACTATGATTTTGCTTGAGTTAAACATCACTATAAACTAAAAAGCTATTCACGCATTGATACTTGAGATCAGCCTGGAGTGAGCCTGTAATGTGGGGAAAAATTCAAATAATGGCTTGAATTAGAGATTTTTCTCAATAGAGGGTTTAGAGTGGATTTCATTTGAAATAAAGTCTAGAGTGACATGTGAGCCACGAAAAAGATTTCAAACTCGCTGGCCAGCTTTTTCTGGCAGCTTGACAGCTAGAACCGGGTATTTTTGTTCAAATCTTGCAAGTGGGTTAAAATAGGTATAATCCTAAAAACCAAAAGCACAAAATTTGAACGGGTAAAATCACAGAGAGACTAAGCAGCTCACGCTTAAAATGTCATGCTAGAGACCTTGAATTAGTCTCTTATCATTGTATTCCATAGTCTCTCCAAATAAAATTTTAGAGGCTGTAGAAACCGATATTAATTGAAATCAAATTGATAAAGAGTCCTCGTCTTCCCACCAAGATTGTAGAGGCTTGTACGCCAACCATCTAAACTGTTGGTAGCATGAGGTGCTTCTGCAAAGTGGTCCCTCTAGACTTCTCTCCAAGTTTCCGTTGAGGTATATGTTCTTCCATAAATAGGTCATTCCAAGCAAATTAACGTCTTCATGTTCTAGGAGCTATTCACCTTCTATTGTTCCCTCCTTTTACACTTATTCACCTTTTGACAAAAGTCTTTTCAGACTTTGGAGGCGTTTCTTTCACAAAAAATTCAAGATTTGGAAAATATTTTCCAAAAAATAATTGGTCATATCACTCACAAAAATGAATTAATATTTTCATCATCTACACAAATAGTTCGGTACAAATTGATGTTGACAAGGTAAATAGTTTCAATTGACTAATTTTTCTAAGCGATATCACTCATCATTTTTCGGAAAATATTTTTCAAATTTTGAGTTTTCCATGAAACAAATGCAACCTTAGGATATTTCCCATCTCATAGCTTGTTCTCCTTCCTTCTATAAAAAGAGAACCTTTCTATGCATTGTCTGACACCTATTTTTAGTCAACAAATCAAGCTCTCATTTTGTACAAGTGATGGGTCCAAGAATCAATGAGCGGTCCCCAGTTCCCATTTTTGTGGAATTAGCCCTTAGCAGGTGATTCTCGATTTTAGGGTAAGAATAGCCCACCCTGGTACCAATCACCCCTACTAGAAGCCTTGTTTCCGGCATTCATCTTCACTAGAGACTGTCTCCAAAATCTCATTGTGCTAGTTTGACTGATAATTGCGATCGAACTTCTTCCTAAGCACAGTAGGACTTGAAACATTTTATGTCAGTTACTTTACAAGCGGAAATAGAATTTGAAATCGATACAGATAGCTGCTTGGGAAACCATTAGGACTAAAGCTATGTTTCATTGACGTGAAACTAATTTTGTTAATGAAACACTTTGGATAAAAAACTTAGGCTTAGTATTGCATATATGATCATATTCCGAAATGCTCACTATGTATTCGATGAAATACAAGAGTTAGATCCTTCTCAGTTAGCTCTTATCATTAATTGATTTGAGAGTGATTTGACGAGTCTTAGAAAAATTATATCCAAAATTGCTGATTGTTTCATCTCTTATTGGTCGAGGGTATCTTTCATCTATGGTAGACCTGTCAAACGGGTAGATCGGGTCATAAATAGTCCGATCCAAATTAACCTATTAATTCTTCTATACCCATCTATTCGTAATGTAAATTTCTTTACCCATACCTGACTCATATATAATTCATACTTGACCCAACTCATATTGTTAAAACACTTTCATATGATTTTAAAAAAAATTATATTGTTAAAACTGTAACAGTCCGAATTTTGATGTAATTTCCGGGATCAATAAAACTGATGTTAATTCGCATTTCATTTTAGTAAGTCTCGCCCAAAGCTGATCACTCTCGGGATACTAACCAATAGGGCATGGCTAACTAAAAAAATGGTACGTGGACCGGGGACCCTATCGTGAAATGGACACCGATCACGAGAGACGCTGAGGGAATATTTAGGGCCAACGTGGGCCGATCGTAGGAAAGGGTAATGGATTGAGTTTGGCCAAGGCCAACGATGTATAATAGGGACGCAGGTGATTCTGCAAGACCGAAAGTACACGTGGCCAACCAGTCCTGAACCTGAACCAAACGATCGTGACCTCTGGAACTAATAATAATTTCTCATTCTCTCAATAATCGAGACCATTACGACACGGATAGCCCTGGGTCGATACGCGTAACTTCTAAACAGCCGCCCGTTAGTGAGAGACCCTGAAATTGAAAGTTTAGCGAGTTTTAATCACGAAATTGGGCCCGGATTTCAATGTCGATATTCGAAGGCTTAAGAGACTATTTTTGGAAATCTGACGTCATATTACGCTGGCCACACACGTTTGGAGTTAGTACGTGTAAAAATTGGAATTTTGGTCCGGGGGTGAAAAATGACGATTTTGCCCCTCGGGACGCCAGCGTCGCTTTTCGAGATCAATCGAGGTTATTTTTCAAAGCCGACGCCATTTTTTGGGTGGCCACGTATACCGGGAATCATTACGGACAAAAACTGGAATTTCGACAAAAATTGAAAAAATAATATTATTTTATTCCCGAAACTTTGCAGTCGATTTTCGAGAGCTTAAAGGATGAATTTTTCGATTCCGACACCGGATTATGTCTCCCATGAATATATAGGACCGGTATGGATGAAAATTGGAATTTCGGTTCGGGATCGAAAAATGACGGAAATACCCCTAGGCCCTTTTTGATTAATTCCGAATTTTGGACTTAATTTTGGGATTAACCAAGGTTAGTTAGGGCTAAACCAGGTCTGGTTAACCATGGTTAAGGACAAATGACCAAAATGCCCTTGAATTATTGGATTAGATCAATTTTGGGCCATTAGATTAGGGGTAAAATTGTCCAATAGCCTAAGATTTTGACACTTGGCACCCCTAGTATACAAAGTTTGACTAAGATAAACTCTCTCTCTCTCTCTCTCTCACGCAGAACACTCGGCCAGCACTTCTTTTCCAGTTTTTCTCCCTTTTTTCCCTTCCGTTTCTGTTTTTCTTTGTGCATTTCTGCACATTCGGTACTGTTCACGCCGGAACAGTACTGGCCGGAGCTTCCCCCGTCGAGCCAGCACCACCAGCATCCTATTCCACCTCTGTGCAGCCACTTTAGTCCAGTGTCGCTGGAGCTTCGCCGGAGCTCCGATCGACATTCCGTCGACACCCGGCTGCTCAGCACCTCCATACGTCGCCGTCGCACCCTGTCCGTACAGTGTCCGTACGGAAGTTACTGTTCATGTCGTACAGATTTACTGTTCACCGACTGTACGGATCGTTGCTGCCGTGACCGGCGCCTCGCCGACGACTATTTCCGACCTGTCCGTCACTGTCCGTACAGAAATACTGTTCACCGGTACTGTTCATCCGGTACTGTTCACCGGGTACTGTTCATTCGTCCGTACGCGTCGCTCGGGAATTCCGCCGCCGGTTTCACTGTTCATCAGTGATCGGTCGCCATTCCCCGTCGTCGTGATTTCGAATTAGGTGAGTAAAATTCCTAAACCCAGATTAGGATTGATAATGCATTTTTCTGGGCTGGTTTAGGTGTTATCGGTACGTTTCGGATGGGTTTAGATAGTATCGGTGTGTATTTCCGATTGGGTTGAGGTTTAAATTGATAGGAAATTGATATTGGAACAATTGTGTAGGCTAATGAGAATAATTTGCGATGATGAATTGGATTAGTTAGTCAATGTGGATGTTCGTTGGAAAATGACTGGTTGTTCGTATTCGTGCTTGATTGTGATTGAATTTCCTTTGTGCTCATGGTGCATTGCATTGCATAACATAGACACGCATTATGTATGCCTAGAGTGTGGCATGTTGTGAAATTGTGCGAGAATGCGTGTCTGCCATGAGTGCGTGATCACCTAAATTACCCTGGCGCGTCATATGCTGGGTTCAGATAACAATGAATTGTGTGATCACCTAAGGACCTACGGGTCGTGACCTTCGGGTCGATACCATCCTCATGCACTTTGAAGCAGGACGATGCCCGGTACGTCCGGAAGGCGACCATCCTCGTGCACTTTGAAGCAGGCTCTGGTTTGCAAGGAGAACAGTGTTGCGCCTCATGCACTTTGAAGCAGGCTAGAGACACTGGGCCAGATCGGTTGCTACGCCTCATGCACTTTGAAGCAGGCTAGACGCACCGGGCCGTGAAAAAAATTGATGACTCGAGTCAGTGGGTCGGGAATTGCACGTGTCAAGTCCATGACATTTGCATACATGAACATGTATTGACTGGCATGCGAGATTGTGAGAATCAGTGCATAAGCATGTGATTGGCATATATGTGATTATGAGTGCCACTTATGTACTGTGATTATTATATATGGATCTGTCTAACCTGCAGGGTTTAAGAATGATTTGATACTGTTGATTTGTGATTTAAATATCTATTTTCCGGTCAGGAGATTGCATGTTAGCCTAGCCTAGGTTTAGGGGTTGAACTCACTGAGATTTATCTCACGGTTGTGTAAACCGAAACATTTCAGACCTCCAGCAGTAGGATGCCGAGGTCGCCACCTCTTTTGGGATACCGCATTATATCCAGCGGTCGTCGAGCATACACCCCGGTGGAGGCGGAGCAGAACGCAGAAGTGGTTGTTTAGTTATTCCCACCTGTTGGTGTTTCTTTTTTTTTTTTGGTTATAGTGAACGCTGTAAAAAGAGTTTTAAAATAGTAGTATAAGTATGTACATATTTTCTGCGTTGATTGTTGTTTGGCTATCTTTGGCTCATATTGTAGTTGTCTGGGTTTGTTTATTTAATACTTCCGCTTGTGCTTGATCTCTGCTTAAGGGCGTGGGTCGGGGATGCTTCCTGGGAGCGTTGCAGCTAAATCGACCGATGGCGGGATGTTATGCTTCGTGGGGAACGGGGCGTGACAAAAACACTTCCATACAATACAAATCTAGTGACAATTTTTATAATTTTTTTAAAATTGAAGCCCTATTCGTTTCATGAAAAATGTGACATTTTTATGAAAAAAAAATTTCCCGGAAGTCATTTTCCGACGTTTAGCTGAAACTTGAAAATGAACTTGAATATATTTTTTGCCATATAGTATAAAAAGTCTTATTTGATTTTCCTCCGTAGACCCCTTTTACTAATTTTTATTTTTTAATTTTAAATCAAAATTTTAATTATTTTTTATTTTTATTTTCTTGTTTCTTTTTTTTTCTTTCTTTTTCTTTTATTTTCTTCTTCCACTGACGACCTATCATAGGCAAGGGACGAGCTCACTCATTTGGCAAGGCCTTGGCCTCAGGCGAGGCTCAAGCTCGTTTGATGTCAGCAACCTAAGCCTCGCTAGATCCAGCAAGGTCGAGCTCGCTCGAGCCCGGCAAGCTCGAGGCCTCGCCTAAATAACTGCCCAAAAATCGACATTTCAAGAGTTAATTTTTAAGCTCGATGATACTGGTTTGTTAATCTCATCTCTTATCCGATGATGCCTCTGTTTTATTGTGGTCATAGAAGCTGTGACTAGGATACGATCGGGACTGTGGAGGTCGACAATTGCAGTGATTTGATGGTGAATGCCAGTTAAGGATGGTAGAGATTTTATGATTTCATGTAGAATCTGTAAATGTTTATTTAGCTAAGTCGAAAAATGAGATAAAAAATTTAAAAAAATTTAAAAAAAGAAAAGAAAAGAATGGAAGAATTCGTATTCAGGAGATTAGAGATTAAGAATAAAGAGGCGAAGATAAAAATAAATGATAAATAATAAAGCATTAAAAAACAAACAAAAATCCTAAAATAATGGTTAGAAAATAGGTCTTGAGTAGATAATCGGGTCATAGTATTATTATATTTAGCTTGGTGTCTTTTGGTTGATATTCATATAGTTTAAAGATTTTAGTGAGTATCTTGGTTATAGTTTAGTTTTGGTTGATTGATGTGTTAGACAAGAATTGGATTCGATTCGAACTAAACTCATGGGGATTGCAGTCCTAAGGCTTAACAACAAGGCCATGTTATGTTCTCTGCCCGACTCATATCGGGTTGTTTTACTACACTTCACCATTTCATTCACTTTTCGTTACAGTTCTTTATTTGTTTTCTTGTTGTGATTCATTTTCTTACTAGAATGGTTATGTTAGATTCTAGGACAGTAATAAACATAAAAAATTTCATGGACTCTTAGTGTCACGCCCCGTACCCCACGAAGCATGAACAACCGCGCATAGGTCGAAATGAGATGCGACGCTCCCAGGATTGCGTCACCGACCGGAAAACCCAAATCAGAGAAAACACCCACAAGCGGAAACAATGTATATATATGTATATAATATATATACACCCAGACAAATAAAGCGTAACCATGAGTAGCAAGGGATAATAATTTACAGTAGACTGAGCCAAAATATACCTTCTTAACAAATTTACAAACTCTACCCATATATAAACACAAATGTACATCCAAAGGGCCACGAAGCAAAAAGGGATATGTAGCCTAGGGATATCCACTGCCTATCAGGAAGAGGACTACGATCAAAAAGGGGTTAGCTTCTATTCTTAACACTGGGACCTAACCTAGGGCTTCCAGTCTAGATCAGATGACGCTGAAGACTCCTCAAAAGAGTCCTCCTCAGATTCTATCTCTTCGTCCGATCCAACCTCAGCAATCTCTCCGGCTGCATCACTATTCACATTCATTATTTCAAGATCTACTTCTTCGTCGTCCACCGGGTTTACATCTACGGCTACAACTTGCTGTTCTCTCTCTTCCTCGTCCATAATCACCGGTCTATCAACCGTCTCGTCCTGACTACTCACGCTAAGGGAAGCGAGAGGATCCGATACTTCGCCACTCACCATCTGAGGAATCATGACTCCGTTTGCATCTATCGGAACATCAAAAGTCCTGAGCGGGGGTCCCGTCACGCCATCTGCTCCCCTATGGCACCAGGCTACGTACTCTTGAGTATCACTATAATCCTCTCCCACGTTTACAAATACAACTGAATGATATCTAATATATGATGTTTCATCCCCGCAAGGGTGCACACTAGACGATCGCTGAATGCGCTGCGGAAATCCAAAAAGAGGGGCTTTCCTCGGCATCTTACGGACGGGGGTCTGAAAATTCGGTTTTACCACAACCGTGAGAAAAACTCAGCAAGTAATAATCCTTAATCCTAAACTAGGCTAACATGCACCTCCAGAGAGTAAATAAAACACATAAATCATCGAATCAGTATATCAATCAATATGAGCTCACACGGCTCATCAGTCCAATTTCACTATTCCAGTCCTGCAGGTTAGGTTTTCAACAACATCATAAAACATATGCCATTATATCGACCCGAAGGCCACGACCCTATGGCCAATCAACAAATAAATCGACCCGAAGGCCACGACTCGAAGGCCACAGTTTATAACGACCCGAAGGCCCGACCCGAAGGTCACAATTTATAACGACTCGAAGGCCCGACCCAAAGGCCACAATTTATAACGACCCGAAGGCCTGACCCGAAGGCCACAATTTATAACGACCCGAAGGCCCGACCCGAAGGCCACAATTTATAACGACCCGAAGGCCCGACCCGAAGGCCATGACTCAATGGTCATATTTCAATCTCAATCATATCAAAGTCAAATATGGAAATTCACATGTCATGGGATTCACATCAATTGTCATGCCTCGATGTGCCAAGCACACTGAATCACAATTTTTCACTCAATCAACGTATTGTCGGCACACTTAATTCATTTCATTTTAGTCTATTTATACCCGGCACTTAATACACAACTTAACATTACAAAATCCAATCCATTTAGGGCTCGACGTGTCTAACCAACCTAGCCATACACTCTTCGCACAAGGCATCACCCCTAGGACTCCAATAAGTCCTAATTAACCTCCAAATTGCCTAATCTCAAGTCAATACCCATATTAGTCCATTTAATGCTCAACTTGAGCAAATTCGGATCTAAAATGGACCACACCCAAACAGCCATCATTTGATCTCCAAATCACTCTTAAATCATTCCATTAAGCCCTGATTAAGTCCCCTAATCATCCCCCATATAAAACACACTTAATTAGACCATAATTAGCATAATTAGCTCTCAATTAACCCTAAATTGCACAATTAGGCTAATTTTGGGATTAAGGATTTTTACTCGCCTAATATCGATGCAAGGTGACGGGAGCGAGCGGTCGATTACCGACAAGCGGTACAAACCGACGGTGGCGCCCCCGCGGCAAGCCGGCGGTCACAGCGGCTCCGGCGACTCACGGCTACCCCTCGGCCAAAACAGGGGAGGCTGAGGTGTGGGGGTTGAGGACGGGAAGGAAGGGACGGTGAGGGTGAGGATGGTCGGCGGAGCGGCGCACGGCGGCAGACGGCGGCGCGGCACCGGAGGGCGTGAAGACCGGCGGTGATCCTCACGGTTCCGCCTGTAACAGCTGCTATGGGCGGCGGAAAAAGGGAAAAGTCGGTCGACGGGGCTGGGGGTGGCGCCTGGGGACGGCACACGACGGCTGGCGGCCAGCAGCTCCGGCGAGGACGGCTGCTCCGGCGTGAACAGCAGCCGGCGAAGCTGATCGGCGAGGAAGGAAGCGGCCGAAGGAGATGATCGGGGGAGAGAGAAAAACGTGAGCAGAGAGAGAGTCTGAAGAGAGAGAGAGAGTCAAGGGTGGTCAACAAAAATGGTTAGTGGGGTCCACATGTCAAAAATCTAGGGTTTAGGACCAAAATACCCCTCATCCAAGGGCCTAGATCTCTCCTTATCCAATAATACAAGGGAAAAATGGTCAAATGTCCATTAACCAAGGTTAACCAAGTCTAGTTGGCCTCACTAACCATAGTTAAACTCCAAAATTATCCCAAAATTCGGAATAAATCAAAAATAGCCTAGGGGCATTTTCGTCCTTTTCCAGTCCCGGACCGAAATTCCAATTTTTGCCCATACCGGTCCTAAATATTCATGGGAGACATAATACGGAGTCGGATTCGCGAAATTCACTTTCTAAGCCCTCGAAAATCGTCTGCGAAGTTTCGGGAATAAAATAATATTATTTTCCAATTTTTGTCAAAATTCCACTTTTTGTCCAAAATCACTCTAAACGCACTTGGTTACTCCAAAATGACCTTGGCCGTGAAAAATAACCTCAAACGGCCTCTGAATCGGGCCTCGGTGTCCACAGGGGCAAAACCGTCCTTTTTTCAATTTTTGTCGAATTTTCAGTTTCCAGCCGTATTAATCCCAAACATGAATGGCTACTCCAAAATGACGTCCATCTTGCAAAGTAGTCGTAATTACCCTCGAAATTTTGATATCGAAGTTCGGGTTCAATATCGCGATCTAATTTACTCGTTTTGCAGTTTTAGGGTTTCTTACTAACGGGCGGCTGTTTAGGTGTTACGCGTATCGACCTAAGATTGTCCGAGTCGTGATAGTCTCAATTTCGAAAGAACGAGAGGAATTATCACTAGCACCTGAGGTCACGATCGTTTGGTTTAAAATCGGGTTTCCTTTGTCAGGCGCACTTTCGGTCGTGCGAAATCACTCGCGATCCGATCGTGCATCACTGACAATATCAACCTATCATTTTCCTAAGATCAGCCTATATTGGCTCAAAATATTTCCTCGACGTTCGTCGAAATCGGCGCTCCATCACGATCGGGTTCTCGGTCCACGTACCTGATCCTATTTAGCCTTTCCCATTTGGTTAGTATCCCGTGATTGATCAAGTCCGGGCGAGATTTACTAAAATCACACGAGAATCAATATACACTTTATTGGTCCCGATAACGGGTCAAAATTCAGGATGTTACACTTAGTGGATAAGAATTTTAGGACTCACAATTGGTAAAATGACTGCGTGGACCCTTAGTTGACAAATAATCAAGTTTAAGTACCGAAATGGCGATACTTAAATAACTAGTATAATCAAGTCATCAACCCTAAATCTCTGGTTACGTAAGAAGTGAGATATACTCCCATGCCTCGCTTGGTTCCTAGCCGACCTCAATAGACTAGTAGCAACTCCTCATTTAGAATTCTCATAGGAATAATAAAACTAAAATTGAATATTCCAATGTCGTGCATGTTAAGGTTTTGGGAGAACCTCCGCTGAACGAGGACCATTGGTTCCAATTTGGCATTACTTCTAAACCCATCCTTTTTCCCAACGAAAAAAGAGAGTCGCGACATGCTTTAAGATGTATTGATTTACGATACCATTTGCATCTGGGCTTGTGTATATTAAAGCTGTTTTAGCATATTAAAATACACAAATTGATTCTAATGATAGAGTTGTGGAAGACCTAGAAACCCCCTCCATATCTTTAGTAGTTAAGCAGGCATGACATTTCACTTTACGACGTATTTATTATGATACCATTTACATGTTGGCTTGTGTATATAAAACCTATTATAGCATATTAAAATGCACAAATTAGTAGCTTTTTATTATTTTGTCTTCTTCAAAACATCATAGGAGATTTTCTCAATGCAGTTTTTTCATCCAATCAAAGATGAAGAAAAGGATATATTTCTCTTTACCAAACCAGAGGCAAATTGCTCAATTCTATCAGTCACATTACTTGTTACACTAGCTATCATAGAGCTAAATAATCAAAGCTTGCTTGATAAACCAAGTAAAATTTTAATGAAAGAGTTGTGGAAGACCTATAAACCCCTTCCATATCTTTGGTAATAAAGCAGCATGACATTTCACTTTAGTACAAGACGGATTAGCATAACATAGTGGCAATATGAGAGAGAGAGAGAGAGAGAGAGAGAGAGAGAGAGAGAGAGAGAGAGAGAGAGAGAGAGATTAAATCAGCATTAATTTGTACAATGAATTGCAGAAAAAATAGTAATAAGAGATGTGTCAACAAATTCGTCCGGCCATCAACATTGATTTTGTAGAATGCTACAAGGAGAAGATTATCAAACGAGAGGAAAGGATTTTATTAAATAATTTGTCGTGACGTTCTCAAGGCTTTTCGCCTTGAGTAGGGAAGAGTTGGAGAAACCTATGAGAGGAAGTTTCGCTTATATATACGCAACCACTTGAACCTTAAGAACAATTAAGAAGGAAGGAAAGTGAAGGTGTAGAGTGCCCAGCCATGAATACATTAACACAACATATTGTGAAACTTCTCCTTGTTTTTTCTTTACTTTGTAATGTTGTGAAGTGCGATTTTGATTCCACAAAGCTGTCTGAAATATGCAGTGGAAGGACGTACGAAGAAGGGAGCTCCTATGGCTATGACACACGTGCTGTTATGGTGGATTTACGCGATCTTACAGCAGACAACGATTACAATTACTACTGCAATCATGGTTTGTGCTACGGCCATGCAGCATGCTACGGAGCATTGAATTCATCCGATTGTGCCTTTTGCCTGGAATACGCAAAAGATTACCTCATAGATGACTGTGGCACGAGCCGTGGAGCTCAAGTCCAGCTTCAAGACTGTAGAATGCGATTTGAAGATTATCCATTTACTGAATGATTATGTTTGAAGCCCAGCACGAACTTAAACCCTATCTTCTATGTATGCATACAAATAAGCTACTATCCATATAAAGTAATATGAATCACAATAACCTGAGGAATGGGCGAGTAGCTTTTGAGTAAGTTACTTTCTCCCATCCTCTCTTTTATTTGTATTTATTATGCATATATAAAAGATCATGTATCAAGTGCAGCATTTGGTTTGTCAGTATTTGAAGTCGAATAGGATTTGATCCAAGAAGAATCCTCTAATGAGGATAACATTGGATATAAGCACTGATATGGATAAATACTATATATGCTTGATAGAGGATATGATTGTAACTCAAATACATAACTTAACAAAAGAAACCCCTGCTCCTGCTCCATGTGACCCCTATAGCGACAATAGCCACGAACACGGTGGTCCATTGTCGACAGAGACCGTGGCTATGCCAGAGAGAGAGAGAGAGAGAGAGAGAGAGAGAGTCTTTTGAATACACAAAATTGGTAAGACCTCTACGCTTATTGCTAAAGATGTATCGGTGTAGTATTTCATATCCTGTCCTGACGACTACTACTAGGGACAGTTTCACATATCATCTTTGAAACGCATTCTTGTAATAGGTGGTGACAGCATTAACTCAACTCACGTAGTGTATTATCCACTTTGGTCCGTCCCATTAATAGTTTTGTGATTATGAGACTTTGGTATATAGGTGCGCTTTCCTATATTACTCATCATGAACACTTTGGTATATAGGTGCGCTTTCCTATATTACTCATCATGATAGTGTTCTCACTTAAGCATGCTTGGCATTAAATTTCCAATGCCATTGCTACTAGGGATATCTTGTCACGCCCCGTAACCCACGAAGGCTGAACATCCGCACGTAGGTCGACTTGAGGTGCGACGCTCCCAGGACTGCGTCACCGACCCGAAACCCGAATCAGAGCAAATGCACGTCACATGCGGAAACAACGTATATATATATATATATATATATATATATATATATATATATATATATACACCCAGACATGCAAATATAACCATGAATAGTAATAGGCATTAATATGCTAAAGAAATACTAACATATATGCACCTCTTTTTATAAACTTATACAAACTATTTATTTACAATAAAAAAGAATACATCAAGAGGCCACTAAACAAAAAGGATCGGTGGCCTAGGGTTATCAGCTTACTATCTGGGAGGGGGTTACAATCCAAAAAGAGGGTTAGATTTGACTCCTAACACGGGAATCTACTCTAAGGCTCCCAGCCTGGATCAGACGGTGCTGCAGATTCCTCCGAAGAGTCTTCCTCCGATCTCACTTCCTCATCCGATCCAACTTCTTCCACTTCCCCAGCTGGCTCAGCATTTTCTCCTACCACTTCCAGATTTAACTCTTCATCTTCCTCGAGGTTAGCATCGACAGCTATCACTTGCTGTTCTCCTTGCTCCTCATCCATGGCTATTGGTCCATCCACGGTATCGCCTACGCTGCTCACACTAAGGGAGGCCGGAGGATCGGAGATTTCCCCACTCACCATATGGGGAATCATAACGCCATTTACGTCTATCGGAACATTGAAAGTCCTGAGCGGAGGTCCAGTTACTCCATCAGCTCCCCTATAACACCAAGCTACATACTCCTGAGTCTCACTGTAAGCCTCTCCCACGTCTACATGTACAACAGAAAGATATCTGACGTACGCTGACCCGTCTCCACATGGATGAACACTAACATCCCGCTGAATCCGATGTGGAAATCCAAAAAGATGGGCCTTCCTCGGCATCCTATGGACGGGGGTCTGAAAATCGGTTTTACCACAACCGTGAGATAAACTCAGCAAGTAAAATCCATATTCTTAAACTAGGCTAACGTGCACCTCCAGAAGTAAATAAAATGCATGAATTGCTGAACCAGTAAATGAATCACATTAAAATCGATCGGGCCCTCAGCCCCAATTTCTCTACTCCAGCCCTGCAGGTTAGGCTCTCAGTAATAATACAACTCATGAACAGTTTAATCGACCCGAAGGCCATGACTCAGTGGTCATAAATCATTCGGCCCGAAGGCCCGACCTGAAGGCCCACAGTTGTATAAATCGACCCGAAGGCCATGACGCAGAGGTCATCAATTATTCGACCCGAAGGCCCACAGTTGTATAAATCGACCCGAAGGCCATGACGCAGAGGTCATCAATTATTCGACCCGAAGGCCCACAGTTGTATAAATCGACCCGAAGGCCCACAGTGGTATAAATCGACCCGAAGGCCATGACCCAATGGTCATATTTCAATCCCAAATCATATAAGATCAACGTGGAAATTCACACCAATGGGATTCACATTAATCGCCATATCACAATGTATCAAGCACGTTGGATTATAATTTTTCACTCAATCAACGTACTATCGGCAATTAATCCACAACTCAACATTTCTGTATTCCAATCCATTTGAGACTCAACATGTCTAATTAGTCTCAATCCTTCAGCCCTTCCACGTGGCATTATTCCACAATGCCTCAACTAATCCCAATTGGCCTCTAACAAGTCTAATTTCAAGTCATTAGTCACTAAACCATCAAATGACCACATTAGGCAATATAATCCAAATTCGGTTCTATAGAGGACCACCCCTAAACAGCCACCAATTTGGCTCCAAATCACCATTAAGTCACCACAATTAATCCCAATTAGGTCCCCTAATCATCCAATGCACAAATGCACAACATTAGGCCTTAATTTAGCCTAATCCTCCTAATTAAATCCCTAATTGCACAATTAAGACTAATTCAAGGATTAGGTGTTTTACTCGCCTATTAATGACGCGAGACGACGGAAGCGAGCGGCCGATCACCGACAAGCGGCAAAATCGACGGCGGCGCTCCAATGCAAGCCGGCGGCTCACGGCGGCTCCGGCGAGGCCCTAGGCCACTCGGCCAAAAACAGGGGAGACTGGACGGCGGCTGAGGGTGACGGAAAGGAAGGCGGAAAGGGCTAGGCTGGTCGGTGAGGGACGGTGGACGACGGAGGACGGCGGCGCACACCGGCGAGGCAAGCCCGGCGGACACGGCGACGCCGATGGGCTCACGGTCACCTCTCGGCCAGAACAGGGGATGCGCCGGCGAGGATGGGCTGAGGTCAAGGGAGAGAGAGACGGTAAGGGTGAGGTCAGTCGGAGGGGAGGCGCACGGCGGCGCGGCCTGGCGGGACACGCCCGGCGACGGCGACGGCGTCCTCTACGTTCTTGGCTGGAACGGCGGCCACGGGCGACGGTTCAAGGTGAAAATTGGTCGACGGGGCTAGGACGGCACCAGGAGGCGACACTCGGCGGCACAGCACCAGCAGCTCCGGCGACCAGCCACTTCCGGCGTGAACAGCGGCCGGCGTGCACTCCGGCGAGAACAACCGAGGGAGAGAGACACGATCGGGAGGGAGGAGAGAGACAGACACGGGGAGAGAGAGTGGGCTGAAGAGAGAGAGAGGTTCAAAGATGGTCAATATAACCCATGGTGGAAGCCACATGTCAAGATCCTAGCCAAAATGACCAAAATGCCCTTAATCCAAGGGCTAAAAATGCTTCTAGACCAATAATGCAAGGGTAAAATGGTCATTTGTCCTTAACCATGGTTAACCAACCCTAGTTAACCTTAACCAACCTTGATTAACTCCAAAATTGGCCCCAAAATTCGAAATAAATCAAAAATGGCCTAGGGGCATTTCCGTCATTTTTCCGTCCCGAACCGAAATTCCAATTTTCGCTCATACCAGTCCTAAATATTCATGTGAGACCTCATCCAGAGTCGGAATCGCGAAATTCACTTTCTAAGCCTTCGAAAATCGTCTGCGAAGTTTTCGGGAATAAAATAATATTATTTTCCAATTTTTGTCGAAATTCCACTTTTTATCCAAAATCACTCCAAATGAGTGTGGCTACCCCAAAATGGCCTTGGCCGCGAAAAATAACCTCAAACGGCCTTCGAATTCGGCCTCGATGTCCCCAGGGGCAAAACCGTCCTTTTTCTCAACTTCTGTCAAATTTTCAGTTTTCAACCGTTTTAATCCCGAACATGAACGGCCATTCTAAATTGACGCCCGTCTTGCAAAATAGTCGTAATTACCCTTGAAATTTTGATATCGAAGTCCGGGTCCAATATCGCGATCTAATTTACTCGATTTGTCGTTTTAGGGTCTCTCACTAACAGGCGGCAGTTTAGGTGTTACGCGTATCGACCTAAGATTGTCCAAATCGTGAGGGTCTCAATATCGAAAGAACGAGAGGAATATCACTAGCACCTGAGGTCGCGATCGTTTGGATTTGAGTCGGGTATCCTTTGTCAGGCGCACTTTCGGTCATGCGAAATCACTCGCGATCCGATCGTGCGTTGCTGACAATATCAACCTGTCATTTTCCTGAGATCGGCCTATAATGGTTCAAAATATTTCCTCATCGTTCGTTGAAATCGGCGCCCTATCACGATTGGGTTCTCGGTCCACGTACCTGATCCTATTTAGCCTTTCCCATTTGGTTAGTATCCCGTGATTGATCAATTCCGGGCGAGACTTACTAAAATTATACGAGAATCAATATACACTTTATTGGTCCCGATAACGGGTCAAAATTCAGGATGTTACAACTCTTCCCCCCTTACAAAAATTTCGTCCTCGAAATTTGCACTTCAAACCTGCTCTTCGAACAACTGGGGGTGTTGACGTCGCATAGCTTCCTCGCTTTCCCAAGTAGCGCCCTCTGTACCGTGGTGCTCCCAAACTACCTTAACCATCGGAATTGTCTTATTCCGAAGCACTCGATCCTTCCTATCTTCGATTCTAACTGGTCTCTCCACGTACGACACCCTGTCGTCCACGTCTATTTCTTCGTATCTTAGAACGTGTGTCGGATCTGGTTCATACTTTCTCAACATCGACACGTGGAAGACATTATGTATCTGGGATAAATTTGGTGGCAGGGCCAGTCTGTATGCCATATCGCCAATCTTTTCCAGAATCTCAAACGGGCCAACAAACCTTGGACTCAATTTTCCTTTCTTGCCAAATCGGGATAACCCTTTCATAGGCGACACCTTGAGAAACACATGATCCCCAACTTGAAATTCCAGATGTCGTCGTCTCCGATCGGCATAACTTTTCTGTCGACTCTGTGCTGTCTTTAACCTTTCTCGAATGATCTCAACAGCTTCCACTGTTTGCTGTACCAACTCTGGGCCCGTAATGCTCCGTTCTCCCACTTCATCCCAGCACACGGGAGTCCTACACGCTTTGCCATACAAAGCTTCAAATGGGGCCATCTGTATACTCTGCTGATAACTGTTATTGTATGCAAACTCTACCAGATGCAGCTGTTCTTCCCATTTACCCTGAAAATCCACTACACAAGCCCTCAACATATCCTCAAGAGTCTGGATAGTTCTTTCTGATTGCCCATCAGTCTGCGGATGATAAGCTGTACTGAACTGCACCTTTGTCCCCAAGGCCGTCTGCAGACTTTTCCAGAAATTCGCTGTAAACCTTGGATCACGATCTGAAGTAATCGTCACTGGCACTCCATGCAGTCTCACAATCTGCCTTACGTACAGTTCTGCATACTTTTCCAATTCCAAATCCTTGCGCACCGCCAGAAAATGCGCTGACTTAGTCAGTCTATCCACTATCACCCAAATTGAATCGTGTCCTCTCTGGCTCCTTGGCAATCCTGTTACAAAGTCCATGGTAATATGTTCCCATTTCCACTCGGGAATTTCCAACGGTCGCAGCAGTCCTCCAGGTTTACAGTGTTGTGTCTTTACCTGTTGACACGTCAAACACTTAGCCACATACCTGGCCACATCCGTTTTCAATCCGTTCCACCAATAATGCTGCCGTAGATTCTGATACATTTTCGTACTGCCAGGGTGGATACTGTAATTGCTGCGATGAGCTTCTCTTAATATTTCTTCCTTAAGCTCGGTATCATCAGGCACACACCATCGTCCTCTATACTTCAGGATTCCATCCTCTGATACTTGAAAATCTGGTTTCCTTGCCGTGGCCTCCATCTCCACAATTTTCTAAATCTCTTGATCCGTGGATTGCAAAGCCTTAATCTTAGTTTGAATCTCCGGCTCGATCCTCAAAGTAGCCAGCAGATTCGACACATGGCTTAATTCCAATTTAAATTCCGAGTCTCGGAGCTTTTCCAATAACGTCCATTCCTTGATCATCAAGTGCGCCATGCTAGACTTGCGACTTAGCGCATCCGCCACTCGATTCGCTTTTCCAGGATGATACATGATGTCGCAGTCATAATCTTTTAAAAGTTCCATCCATCTACGCTGCCTCATATTCAGTTCTTTCTGCGAAAACAAGTATTTGAGACTCTGATGATCCGTATAGATCTGAAACTTTTCCCCACATAAATAATGTCTCCAGATTTTGAGTGCAAAGACGATGGCAGCCAACTCTAAGTCATGCGTCGGATAGTTCACCTCGTGAGGCCTCAACTGACGTGATGCATATGCCACTACCTTTCCATGTTGCATTAACACACAACCCAGTCCTTTGAACGAAGCATCACTATATACTTCAAATCCACCCGGTCCAGAGGGGATAGTCAAAACTGGAGCTGTCGTCAGTCTATGCTTAAGTTCCTGAAAACTTCGCTCGCACTTGTCGTCCCATTCAAATTTAGCTTCCTTTTTCAGTAATCGAGTCAAGGGCGTGGCTATCGACGAGAATCCTTCCACAAAACGTCGATAATAGCCAGCCAATCCTAAGAAGCTTCTGATTTCCGTCACTGATGTCGGCCTGGGCCACTTAAGCACTGCTTCAATCTTAGTCAGATCCACAGATATCCCTTCTCCCGACACGATATGTCCAATGAAGGCTACCTTATTAAGCCAGAACTCACATTTGCTGAACTTCGCATAAAGCGCATGTTCCCTTAACGTCCGTAGAACTTCAGTCAAATGCACTTCGTGTTCTTCTGAATTCTTCGAATACACCAGAATATCGTCAATGAACACGATGACGAATTGATCCAGAAATTCCTTAAAAACTCTGTTCATCAGATCCATGAAAGCTGCAGGGGCGTTCGTCAAACCAAAGGGCATGACTGTAAACTCATAATGCCCATACCTCGTCCTAAATGCAGTCTTGGGTATATCCTCTTTCCGAATTCTTAACTGGTGATACCCTGTCCGTAAATCAATCTTGGAAAACACTGACGCCCCTTGTAACTGATCGAACAAGTCGTCGATCCTTGGCAGTGGATACTTGTTCTTTATAGTCACCTGATTCAACTGCCGGTAATCTATACATAATCTCAACGTCCCGTCCTTTTTCCTCACAAACAGGACTGGCGCTCCCCATGGAGACGCACTAGGACGAATAAATCCCTTGTCTAGTAACTCCTGCATCTGGACTTTCAGCTCCTTTAGTTCCGACAAAGACATCCGATACGGGGCCTTAGAAATTGGCTCAGTTCCTGGGGCCAACTCTATTATAAATTCCACTTCTCGTTCTGGTGGCAAACCCGGTAACTCTTGAGGAAAAACCTCGGGGAAATTACATACTACAGAGATTTCTTCCAACTTGGGTTCCACCAACGTCGGATCCTTAACACTAACCAAGTATCCTTCGCAACCTTCCTCAAGCATCTCTGTTGCCTCCACTGAGGAAATCCAAGGGATCGAGGTTCCTCCTCGATTTCCCTGAAATTCAAACTTAGGACGTCCAATCGGATTAAATTGGATCGTCCTACTGCCGCAATCCATAACGGCTTTCTGTTTAGTCAACCAATCCATACCAATGATCACATCAAAGTCATACATGGCTAACACAGCTAAATCAATCCTTTCCTCAACATTTCCAATCACAATTTTACAGTCCAAACACCCCAATGATACTAACACCCTATCATGCAATGGGGTTGTCACACACAACATAATCTCAAGTAAAACAGGCTCCAGACCAACCAATCTAACAAACTGCTCAGAAATAAACGAATGGGTTGCCCCGGGATCAAATAACGCATAGGCTGCATGATCGCAGAGAGAAACAGTACCTGTGACCACCCCCGGCGCGTCCTCAGCATCCTTTTGCGCCATAGCATATACTCGTCCTTGTGCAGGTGGTCTACCCTGAGTAGCCTGTGGGGGATTCCCGACCTGATTTCCCGCTCGGGGTTGCTGCTGTGGTCCTGGGGGTCCCGAAACTCGTTGCTGGGGGCAATTCTTTATCTGGTGTCCCAAACTCCCGCAACGAAAGCAAGCTCCGATTCTATTTGGCGCTTGACTGGGTTTCCCGATAATCCTTCTCGGGGGCGGAACAAACCGTCTATTACTGGCCATTGGTCTCTTTACAAAGCGACGATTGTCCCGATTAGGAATAAACCTCGAACCCGATGCAGATGCCCTTTCAATCTGATCCCGCTCCATAGTCTGGGCTCGCTCATATAACTCTCGATAATCTCTGATATTCAATAAAAGCATCTGAGTGCGAAGTTCCGATTTCAGTCCATCCCGGAACCTTCGAGCCTTGTCCAAGGGATTCTCAACCATTCTCGGGGCAAATCTGGATAGTCTGGTGAACTCTGCCTCGTACTGTACCACTGTCATCGATCCCTGACGAAGCCTCATAAACTCTGCCATTTTCTTCTCCTGGGCACTCTCAGAGAAAAACTGCCCATAGAAATGCTCAACAAATATCGCCCAGGTCGGTTCCATAAATTCCGGAAACACTCTATCCTTAACCGCCTTCCACCAATCGTGGGCATTATCCTGCAGTTGATACGATGCCAAGGAGATCTTCTCCCTCTCAGTACACTCTAATAGATCAAATGCTTTCTCTAGCTCCTCCACCCAACGCGGGGCGGTTTCTGGGTCACCCCTGCCCGTGAACTTGGGCGGTTTCAGCTTAAGGAAATGCTCCACCAACTGGTGCATTGGTCTCGGTGCCACCATTGGTTGAGCTTGCACTGGCTGTGCTTGAGCTTGATTCTCATGGACGGTAGCAACTGCTGCAGCCTCAGCAGCCTGAGCGGTCGCGTTCTCTCTTTCCTGCGCTTGCCTATCCATTACATTCCCGATTCTGTCTAAAGCTCTGAGAACTCCTTCCATGCGCGGGTCTTCCGCCTGTCTAACATCAGCTCTGGGGTCCACTGCAGCCCCAACACCAACTCTAGGGTTCTCTCCCTCTCTAGCACCCGCAACTATGTTCTCTATCGCTCTCGCTCTAGCACGACCTCCACCTCGAGTTCCTCTTCCTGCGCCCTTCCTTGGGGCTCTTCCTCTTTCACTGCTCATCTTTTTACCTTGAGTGCTCAACTACCTGCTATAATTCCATCCAGGAATTAGAGACATAAACCAACTAACCGGTCTAAGTCCTAGGCAGGTATAAACACAGAAACAATTAAGCACTCAGCATGCGGCTAACACAACAGCACATAATTTTCACCCAAGAACTCGCACACTAACCTTGGGTCCTGCTGCACCTGCATATTATTGGTTCAAATAATCACCACAACAGTCAAACACAAACATTCTGGAGGTACACTTAGCGCACTAAGTCACCCTATAGCTACCCATGATCATTTCTCCTTATCACTCCAAAGCTCAACTAGGTCAAACAGAGCTGTCCTTGCTCTGATACCAATTCAAACGGGGATGTCATGCCCCGTACCCCACGAAGGCTGAACATCCGCACGTAGGTCGACTTGAGGTGCGACGCTCCCAGGACTGCGTCACCGACCCGAAACCCGAATCAGAGCAAATGCACGTCACATGCGGAAACAACGTATATATATATATATATATATATATATATATATACACCCAGACATGCAAATATAACCATGAATAGTAATAGGCATTAATATGCTAAAGAAATACTAACATATATGCACCTCTTTTTATAAACTTATACAAACTATTTATTTACAATCAAAAAGAATACATCAAGAGGCCACTAAACAAAAAGGATCGGTGGCCTAGGGTTATCAGCTTACTATCTGGGAGGGGGTTACAATCCAAAAAGAGGGTTAGATTTGACTCCTAACACGGGAATCTACTCTAAGGCTCCCAGCCTGGATCAGACGGTGCTGCAGATTCCTCCGAAGAGTCTTCCTCCGATCTCACTTCCTCATCCGATCCAACTTCTTCCACTTCCCCAGCTGGCTCAGCATTTTCTCCTACCACTTCCAGATTTAACTCTTCATCTTCCTCGAGGTTAGCATCGACAGCTATCACTTGCTGTTCTCCTTGCTCCTCATCCATGGCTATTGGTCCATCCACGGTATCGCCTACGCTGCTCACACTAAGGGAGGCCGGAGGATCGGAGATTTCCCCACTCACCATATGGGGAATCATAACGCCATTTACGTCTATCGGAACATTGAAAGTCCTGAGCGGAGGTCCAGTTACTCCATCAGCTCCCCTATAACACCAAGCTACATACTCCTGAGTCTCACTGTAAGCCTCTCCCACGTCTACATGTACAACAGAAAGATATCTGACGTACGCTGACCCGTCTCCACATGGATGAACACTAACATCCCGCTGAATCCGATGTGGAAATCCAAAAAGATGGGCCTTCCTCGGCATCCTATGGACGGGGGTCTGAAAATCGGTTTTACCACAACCGTGAGATAAACTCAGCAAGTAAAATCCATATTCTTAAACTAGGCTAACGTGCACCTCCAGAAGTAAATAAAATGCATGAATTGCTGAACCAGTAAATGAATCACATTAAAATCGATCGGGCCCTCAGCCCCAATTTCTCTACTCCAGCCCTGCAGGTTAGGCTCTCAGTAATAATACAACTCATGAACAGTTTAATCGACCCGAAGGCCATGACTCAGTGGTCATAAATCATTCGGCCCGAAGGCCCGACCCGAAGGCCCACAGTTGTATAAATCGACCCGAAGGCCATGACGCAGAGGTCATCAATTATTCGACCCGAAGGCCCACAGTTGTATAAATCGACCCGAAGGCCATGACGCAGAGGTCATCAATTATTCGACCCGAAGGCCCACAGTTGTATAAATCGACCCGAAGGCCCACAGTGGTATAAATCGACCCGAAGGCCATGACCCAATGGTCATATTTCAATCCCAAATCATATAAGATCAACGTGGAAATTCACACCAATGGGATTCACATTAATCGCCATATCACAATGTATCAAGCACGTTGGATTATAATTTTTCACTCAATCAACGTACTATCGGCAATTAATCCACAACTCAACATTTCTGTATTCCAATCCATTTGAGACTCAACATGTCTAATTAGTCTCAATCCTTCAGCCCTTCCACGTGGCATTATTCCACAATGCCTCAACTAATCCCAATTGGCCTCTAACAAGTCTAATTTCAAGTCATTAGTCACTAAACCATCAAATGACCACATTAGGCAATATAATCCAAATTCGGTTCTATAGAGGACCACCCCTAAACAGCCACCAATTTGGCTCCAAATCACCATTAAGTCACCACAATTAATCCCAATTAGGTCCCCTAATCATCCAATGCACAAATGCACAACATTAGGCCTTAATTTAGCCTAATCCTCCTAATTAAATCCCTAATTGCACAATTAAGACTAATTCAAGGATTAGGTGTTTTACTCGCCTATTAATGACGCGAGACGACGGAAGCGAGCGGCCGATCACCGACAAGCGGCAAAATCGACGGCGGCGCTCCAATGCAAGCCGGCGGCTCACGGCGGCTCCGGCGAGGCCCTAGGCCACTCGGCCAAAAACAGGGGAGACTGGACGGCGGCTGAGGGTGACGGAAAGGAAGGCGGAGAGGGCTAGGCTGGTCGGTGAGGGACGGTGGACGACGGAGGACGGCGGCGCACACCGGCGAGGCAAGCCCGGCGGACACGGCGACGCCGATGGGCTCACGGTCACCTCTCGGCCAGAACAGGGGATGCGCCGGCGAGGATGGGCTGAGGTCAAGGGAGAGAGAGACGGTAAGGGTGAGGTCAGTCGGAGGGGAGGCGCACGGCGGCGCGGCCTGGCGGGACACGCCCGGCGACGGCGACGGCGTCCTCTACGTTCTTGGCTGGAACGGCGGCCACGGGCGACGGTTCAAGGTGAAAATTGGTCGACGGGGCTAGGACGGCACCAGGAGGCGACACTCGGCGGCACAGCACCAGCAGCTCCGGCGACCAGCCACTTCCGGCGTGAACAGCGGCCGGCGTGCACTCCGGCGAGAACAACCGAGGGAGAGAGACACGATCGGGAGGGAGGAGAGAGACAGACACGGGGAGAGAGAGTGGGCTGAAGAGAGAGAGAGGGTCAAAGATGGTCAATATAACCCATGGTGGAAGCCACATGTCAAGATCCTAGCCAAAATGACCAAAATGCCCTTAATCCAAGGGCTAAAAATGCTTCTAGACCAATAATGCAAGGGTAAAATGGTCATTTGTCCTTAACCATGGTTAACCAACCCTAGTTAACCTTAACCAACCTTGATTAACTCCAAAATTGGCCCCAAAATTCGAAATAAATCAAAAATGGCCTAGGGGCATTTCCGTCATTTTTCCGTCCCGAACCGAAATTCCAATTTTCGCTCATACCAGTCCTAAATATTCATGTGAGACCTCATCCAGAGTCGGAATCGCGAAATTCACTTTCTAAGCCTTCGAAAATCGTCTGCGAAGTTTTCGGGAATAAAATAATATTATTTTTCAATTTTTGTCGAAATTCCACTTTTTGTCCAAAATCACTCCAAATGAGTGTGGCTACCCCAAAATGGCCTTGGCCGCGAAAAATAACCTCAAACGGCCTTCGAATTCGGCCTCGATGTCCCCAGGGGCAAAACCGTCCTTTTTCTCAACTTCTGTCAAATTTTCAGTTTTCAACCGTTTTAATCCCGAACATGAACGGCCATTCTAAATTGACGCCCGTCTTGCAAAATAGTCGTAATTACCCTTGAAATTTTGATATCGAAGTCCGGGTCCAATATCGCGATCTAATTTACTCGATTTGTCGTTTTAGGGTCTCTCACTAACAGGCGGCAGTTTAGGTGTTACGCGTATCGACCTAAGATTGTCCAAATCGTGAGGGTCTCAATATCGAAAGAACGAGAGGAATATCACTAGCACCTGAGGTCGCGATCGTTTGGATTTGAGTCGGGTATCCTTTGTCAGGCGCACTTTCGGTCATGCGAAATCACTCGCGATCCGATCGTGCGTTGCTGACAATATCAACCTGTCATTTTCCTGAGATCGGCCTATAATGGTTCAAAATATTTCCTCATCGTTCGTTGAAATCGGCGCCCTATCACGATTGGGTTCTCGGTCCACGTACCTGATCCTATTTAGCCTTTCCTATTTGGTTAGTATCCCGTGATTGATCAATTCCGGGCGAGACTTACTAAAATTACACGAGAATCAATATACACTTTATTGGTCCCGATAACGGGTCAAAATTCAGGATGTTACATATCTTCACAAATTTTCTTTGAAACACATACTCGTAATAGGTGGTGATAGCATTAATTTAAACTCACTTTACGTATTGTCCACTTTGGTCTATCCCATATGTAGTCTAGTGATTATGAGACTTTGGTATATAGAAGCACTTTCCTAGATGACCCCTCTTGATGGAGCTCTCGCTTGAGCATGCTTGGCATTCAAGTTTCAATGCTAATCGATGCCATTAAGTTAAAAGGCGCACTTTAATGAGCTACTTCATTTTTCACATATATTAATTCAGAACACTCTTCCCTTGTTTGGTGTGCAATTCTTGCCCCTTCACCATCTTAGAAGTGTGTTAGGAATTGTATCTTGTCTCGGCCTCTCGCTCTAGGATCACTCCCCACCTCTTTTGGATAGGATCGTTAACTTGTTTCTAGTATCCCTCGCCAAATGTAATAGAGACCAAAAGAAATTCTTTAGGGATGGGCATAATCCGCAATGCTCTTTTTAAAATGTTAATTGACAGTTGCTTGGTTAAGGCATTCTCTATCCATCGAGAAAATCGCATGCAAATGATATTTTATTGAAGTTTGGCACGTAACCAATTATTTTAAATGTTTAAACTGTTACAACAAACAAATTCAGTTCTTTGTTTGCGACAAGAATCTTAATTTTGGAATATGGGAATAACTAACGGATGCCTCTTCTCTAGTACGAGGATAAATTATGGTAACAGAGGGCGTCACGAAATCCTGATGTGAGTGTAGTCAAACGATCTTTGACGAGAAGAATTCCCACTTTTCTTTTCATCTTTTCACGTTCTCAGATTTTCTAGTTTATAATGGATGTATAGGGATGGTTCAACTTTAGAAGCCATGTGCGAATTTTTAGAGCATGTGGGTAATCATATCGGGGGACTATTATTGTAATTATATTAGAGTCTCGAAAGTAACAAAAAAAAAGAAGAGAAAACATTTGTTTTTTCAAATGGTTTCCAAGGATTAGCCTTATTTATTGGATTGGTATCGAAAATTCGATCTTTAGGACTTCTATCAAAAAATCATAAACTGGGTAATCTCCCTGGAGAGTCGAATCCGTAGTAGTTTGAATAATGAATTTTTTTTCAGATCATATTTTCGGTGGAAGTCAGTCGTCCTTCATAATTATTGTGAAAGCAAGCAATCAAACAGTAAAATTGACAGAGCAAGAAATATATCGGGCACTAGATTTACGCGGTTCAGTCGGGTAACCTATGTTCACTACGTCTACGAGAGAGTAGCAAAAAATTTTCCTAAAAATCAAGCGATATAACGGAGATTACAACTACACTCTATTGCTCGAAATTAGTGACAAACATAAGTGAATCTGGTTCTTGCATTTCATCGGGCATGTGGTGTACGAGTCATTTATACCATTCACATGCAAGTTTCATGTTATAATTTCGACACACGTACAATTTAAGGTTGTAAAGACCACGTAACACTAACGAGGACATGAACTAACACAAATGATCAACATAACAAGAGCAATACTTAAGCATACAAAGAGATTTGCGGACAAGCAGTAAATCATGTAGGGCCGAGACATAGAATAAGACCAAGTTTGACAAAAACCGACAATAAGCAAAGCAGCCAGTAATACGGATTAGAAGGTTATGGCTAAGAGATCCAACAAAAATGAAAGAGAGAGACATAGCGCCTCGAATGCAACATTGAATGGAGGACTCTCGTTTTCCTACCTTGACAAGATGAAACATATGACGTAAACCCAAGACCGTGATGAAGCAAGGCTGAAGTGGCGACGGGAAGAAGGGGGGAATATCGGAGGGAATGTCGGAGAAGATGAATTTGTCGCTAGGGTTTTTTTGTGTTATAAAGAAGAAAGAAAATGAGCTAATTGGAGAAACGTCAACTAAGTTTGTCACACCCCGTACCCCACGTAGCGCAACATCCCGTCCACGGTCGATTTAGCTGCAACGCTCCCAGGACGCGTCGCCGACCCGTACCCATACAGAGATCAGGCACAAGCGGAAGTATAAAATAAACAAACCCAGACAACTTCAAAAAGGACCAAGGATAACCAAACAGCAATCAACGATCAACGCAGAAAATATGCACATACTTATATTACTGTTTTACAACTCTTTTTACAGTGTTTACTATAACCAAAAAGGAAACACCAACAGCTAGGAAAAACCAAATAGCCACTTTTCTGTTCTGCTCCGTCTCCACCAAGGTGCATGCTCGACAACCGCCGGATATAAGGCGGTATTCCAAAAAGAGGTGGTGTCCTCGGCATCCTACGGCTGGGGGTCTAAAATGTTTCGGTTTACACAACCGTGAGATAAATCTCAGTGAGTTCAACCCCTAAACCTAGGCTAGGCTAACATGCAATCTCCTGACTGGAAATAATTATTTAAAACAAATCATAACACAACAACAATCAAATAATCCTCTGACCCTGCAGGTTAGACAGTTCCATAATAATCATGGCATATACGTGGCATACACAGTTACACGTACGCCAATTACATTCTCATGCACCGAATCTCACACACTCGCATGCTAATCAATGCATGTCTATGCAGACACATGTTATTGACGTGTCATACGCATTCTCTGGCCCACCGGCCCACATTGGCACACTTGCTCAATTCATTTACTATTAAGACTCGAGTCATTAATTTTTCACGGCCCGGTGCGTCTAGCCTGCTTCAAAGTGCATGAGGCGTAGCAACCGATCTGGCCCAGTGTCTCTAGCCTGCTTCAAAGTGCATGAGGCGCAACACTGTTCTCCTTGCGAACCAGAGCCTACTGCAAAGTGCATGAGGATGGTCGCCTTCCGGATATACCGGGCATCGTCCTGCTTCAAAGTGCATGAGGACGGTATTGACCCGAAGGTCCTCATGTGATCACACGATTCATTTTTATCTGGACCCCGCATATAATGCCTCAGGGTAATTTAGGTGATCACGCACTCATGGCAGACACGCATTCTCGCATAATTTCACGACATGCCACACTCCAGGCATACATAATGCGTGTCAATGTTATGCAATGCAATGTACCATGAGCATCAAGGAAATTCAATCACAATCAAGCACAATTATGGACCACCAGCTATCCCAATCACACTCGGTAATTTTTTCCAATGGACATCTAACTTGAACAATTAATCCAATTAATCTCTGCAATTTAATCTCATTAGTCCCCACAATTTTTCCGATAATAAATTCCTAACGATTAGTCCTCAACCCAATCGGAAATACACATCGACACTATCTAAACTCATCCGAACGTACCGATATCACCTAAACCAGTATAGAAACATGCATTAACCAATCCTAATCCGGGTTTAGGAATATTACTCACCTAATCCGAAATCACGGCGACGGGGAATGGCGACCGATCACTGATGAACAGTGAAATCGGCGGCGGAATTCCCGGGACGCGGCGTACGGACGACGAAACAGCGACTCCCCCGACGGATGAACAGTACAATCCGTACGGATGAACAGTACAATCCGTACGGATGAATAGTAAATTCGTACGGGGACTGTACGGGACATATCGGAAAACAGTCGCCGGCGAGATGCCGGCCACGGCGGCGACGTCCGTACGGTCCGGCGTGAACAGTGACCGTACGGGGGATGAACAGTGAAATTCGTACGGACACTGTACGGGGACGCGGTCCAACGGCGACGTATGAGGGTGCTGGACACCCGGGTGTCGACGGAATGGCGATCGGAGCTCCGGCGAAGCTCCGGCGACACTGTTTACAAAGCTGGAAAATGTAAAAACAGAGAAAAACAGAGAAAACAGAGCTGTTTTTGGGACAAAACCTGAACTAAAGAGGCTGCAAAGAGGTGGAATAGGATGCTGGTGGTGATGGCTCGCCGGGGAAGGCTCCGGGCGGTACTGTTCCGGCGTGAACAGTACCGGAAATGCAGAAAACGCACCAAAAACAGCAAAAACGGAAGAGAAAATGAGAAGAAAATTTTCTGGGAAGCTGCTGCCGAATGGGTCTGCGTGAGAGGGAGAGAGAGAGAGTTTATCTTGGTCAAACTTGTAGACTAGGGGTGCCAAGTGTCAAAATCTAGGGCCAATTGACATTTTTACCCCTAATCTAATGGCCCAAAATTGATCTAATCCAATAATTCAAGGGCATTTTGGTCATTTGTCCTTAACCATGGTTGACCAGACCTGGTTTAGTCCTAACTAACCTTGGTTAACCCCAAAATTAAATCCAAAATTCGGAATTATCCAAAAATAGCCTAGGGGTATTTCCGTCATTTTTCGATCCCGAACCGAAATTCCAATTTTCATCCATACCGGTCCTATATATTCATGGGAGACATTATCCGGTGTCGGAATCGAAAAATTCATCCTTTAAGCCCTCGAAAAGCGACCGCGAAGTTCCGAGAATAAAATAATATTATTTTTCCAATTTTTGTCGAAATTCCAGTTTTTGTCCGAAATGACTCCCGGTATGTGTGGCCACTCAAAAATGGCGTCGGCTCCGAAAAATAACCTCGATTGACCTCGAAAAGCTATGCTGGCGTCCCGAGGGGCAAAATCGTCCTTTTTCACCCCCGGACCAAAATTCCAATTTTTACACGTACTAACTCCAAACATGTGTGGCAAGCGTAATATGACGTCAGATTTCCAAAAATAGTCCCTTAAGCCTTCGAAAATCAACATCGAAATCCGAGCTCAATTTCGCGAATAAACTCGCTAAACTTTCAATTTCAGGGTCTCTCACGAACGGGCGGCTGTTTAGAAATTACGCGTATCGACCTAGGGCTATCCATGTCGTGATGGTCTCGATCATTGAGAGAATGAGGAATTATCACTAGTTCCAGAGGTCACGATCGTTCGGTCTAGGTTCAGGACTGGTCGGCCACGTGTACTTTCGGTCTTGCAGAATCACCTGCGTCCCTATCATACATCGTTGGCCTTGGCCTAACCCAATCCATTACCCTTTTCTACGATCGGCCCACAGTGGCCCAAAATTTTCCCTCAGCGTCTCTCGTGATCGGTATCCGTTTCACGATAGGGTCCCCGGTCCACGTACCGTTTTCTAGTTAGCCATGCCCCATTGGTTAGTATCCCAAGAGTGATCAGCTCTGGGCGAGACTTACTAAAATGAAATGCGAATTAATATCAGTTTCATTGATCCCGGAAATTACATCAAAATTCGGGCTGTTACAATTCTTCCCCCCTTAAAAAAAATTTTGTCCTCGAAATTTGCAATCTACCCTTGTCTATTCATACAACTGGGGGTGTTGACGTCTCATAACTTCTTCACTTTCCCACGTGGCGCCTTCTGTTCCATGGTGTTCCCAGGCAACTTTAACCATCGGAATCGTCTTGTTCCTTAGCACCCGTTCTTTTCTATCTTCGATCCTGACTGGTCTTTCAACAAACGACACCTTATCATCCACTTCTATCTCCTCGTATCTCAAGACATGAGTCGGATCTGGTTCATACTTTCTTAGCATCGACACGTGGAAAACACTGTGTACTTGTGACAAATTGGGCGGTAAGGCAAGTCGGTAAGCCATATCTCCAATCTTTTCCAAAATTTCAAATGGCCCGACATATCTAGGACTCAGTTTTCCCTTCTTGCCAAATCTAGATAGTCCCTTCATAGGCGACACTTTAAGAAACACATGATCTCCAACTTGAAATTCTAAAGGTCGTCGCCTTCGATCGGCATAACTTTTCTGACGACTCTGCGCCGTTCTAAGTCTGTCTCGAATAACCTCAACTGCCTCAACGGTCTGCTGTATCAACTCTGGACCTGTGATATTCCGTTCACCCACTTCATCCCAACACACCGGTGTCCTGCATGCCCTACCATATAAAGCTTCAAACGGTGCCATCTGAATGCTCTGCTGATAGCTATTGTTATAAGCAAACTCCACCAAGTGTAACTGTTCCTCCCATTTGCCTTGAAAATCTATCACACAAGCTCTCAACATGTCCTCCAAGGTTTGAATGGTCCTTTCAGACTGGCCGTCTGTCTGTGGATGGTATGCCGTACTGAACTGTAACTTCGTTCCTAAGGCCGTCTGTAAACTTTTCCAGAAGTTGGCCGTAAATCTTGGATCACGATCCGAAGTAATCGTTACCGGTACTCCATGCAACCTCACAATCTGCTTCACATACAAATCCGCATATCTTTCCAACTCAAAGTCCTTTCGCACTGCCAGAAAATGCGCTGACTTAGTCAGTCTATCCACTATCACCCAGATTGAATCATGTCCTCTCTGGCTCCTTGGCAGTCCCGTCACAAAATCCATTGTAATATGTTCCCATTTCCACTCTGGAATTTCTAATGGCCTCAATAACCCTCCAGGCTTACAATGCTGTGCTTTCACTTGTTGGCACGTCAAACACTTAGCTACATGCCTGGCCACATCCACCTTCATTCCATTCCACCAATAGTGTTGTCTTAAATTCTGATACATCTTCGTACTCCCCGGGTGGATACTGTACTGGCTCCTATGAGCTTCCGACAAAATTTCCTCTTTAAGTTTCACATCATCCGGCACACATAATCGCCCTCGAAACTTCAGAACTCCATCTTCGGACACTTGAAAGTCTGGTTTCCTCTTAGCTGCATCCATCTCAATAATCTTTTGGATTTCTTGATCCATAGACTGTAGTTCCTTAATCTTGACTTGAATTTCTGGTTCAATTCTCAAGGCGGCTAGCAAATTCGATACATGACTCATTTCCAGCTTAAACTCTGAATCCCTGAGTCTTTCCAATAGGGTCCACTCCTTGATCATTAAGTGCGCCAAACTAGACTTTCGACTCAAAGCATCTGCCACTCGATTGGCTTTCCCGGGATGATACAGAATGTCGCAATCATAATCCTTTAGAAGTTCCATCCATCGACGCTGCCTCATGTTCAACTCTTTCTGCGAAAATAGGTACTTGAGGCTCTGATGATCTGTATAAATCTGAAACTTCTCCCCACACAAATAATGCCTCCAAATCTTAAGTGCAAACACTATAGCAGCTAATTCCAAGTCATGCGTCGGGTAATTCATCTCATGCGGTCTCAACTGACGCGACGCATAGGCTACCACTTTTCCATGCTGCATCAACACACAGCCCAATCCTCTTAGCGAAGCATCGCTATAAATCTCAAATCCTCCTGGGCCTGACGGAATGGTCAATACAGGAGCAATCGTTAACCGGTGTTTCAATTCCTGAAAGCTCCTTTCACACTTGTCATCCCATTCAAACTTCACCTCCTTCTTAAGCAACCTTGTCATTAGCATGGCTATTGATGAAAATCCTTCTACGAATCGCCTGTAATAACCAGCCAATCCTAGAAAACTCCGAATCTCAGTTACTGATGTCGGTCTAGGCCACTTGGTAACTGCTTCAATCTTAACAGGGTCTACAGAAATTCCATCCCCCGAAACAATATGTCCAAGAAATCCTACTCTGTTGAGCCAAAACTCACACTTGTTGAACTTGGCATACAATGCATGCTCTCTCAAGGTCCGTAGCACCTCAGTCAAGTGTACCTCATGCTCTTCAGGGCTCTTAGAATACACCAGTATATCGTCAATGAAAACTATCACAAACTGATCCAGGAATTCCTTAAACACCCGATTCATCAAATCCATAAAAGCGGCTGGGGCATTCGTTAATCCAAAGGGCATAACCGTAAATTCATAATGCCCGTATCGAGTCCTGAAAGCAGTCTTGGGAATGTCCTCATTTCTGATTCTTAACTGATGGTACCCGGTCCTCAAATCTATCTTGGAAAACACTGAGGCCCCTTGCAACTGATCAAACAAGTCATCAATTCTCGGCAGCGGGTACTTATTCTTCACTGTCACTTGGTTCAACTGTCGATAATCTATACATAACCTCAGAGTTCCATCTTTCTTCTTGACAAACAGGACTGGCGCTCCCCATGGAGACGCACTAGGGCGAATAAAACCTTTGTCCAGTAATTCCTGTATCTGTACTTTTAACTCTTTCAATTCTGATAATGACATCCTATACGGCGCTTTCGAAATCGGCTCTGTTCCTGGCGCCAATTCAATCACAAACTCTACTTCTCGCTCTGGCGGTAAACCCGGCAATTCTTCAGGAAACACATCGGGAAAATTGCTCACTATAGGGATATCTTCCAACTTAAGCTCCTCAACTGTTGGATCCACAACATTCACTAGATATCCTTCACACCCTTCATCTAACAACTTACTCACCTCAAGCGAGGAAATCCAAGGAATCGAGGTTCCTCCTCGGTTTCCCTGAAATACAAAACTAGGGCGTCTATCCGGATTAAATCGAATCGTCCTATCGCTGCAATCCACTACAGCTTTCTGTCGAACTAACCAGTCCATACCAATAATCACATCAAAATCGAACATGGCTATTACTGCCAAGTCGATATTCTCTTCTCTACCCCCAATAATTATCTTACAGCTAGGACATCCAAAAGAAACTAGCAACCTATCATTCACAGGTGTTGACACGCAAAGCACATGATCAAGCAGTACTGGTTTCACACCAACCAACTCAATAAATTGCTCTGAAACGAACGAATGGGTCGCCCCCGAATCAAACAGTGCATACGCGGCATGATCACACAAAGAAATCGTACCTGTGACCACGCCCGGCGCATTCTCAGCTTCCTTGCGCGCCATTGCATATATCCTTCCTTGAGCTGGTGGTCGCCCCTGATTAGCCGGTGGGGGAGGTCCGGCTTGATTTCCAACTCGAGGCGGCTGTACTCGGGAGGGTCCTGATGGCTGCATCTGCGGGCAATCGCGGATCTGATGTCCCATACTTCCACACTTAAAACATGCCCCAAATCTGCCCAACTGGGGATTCGGTTTCCCAATGTTTCGTCTAGCTGGCGGGACAAATCGCCTGTTTCCAGTCATAGGCCTCTTTCCAAAACGGCGATTATCTCTATTTTGAACAAACCTCGATCCAGAAGCGGCTGCCCTTTCCTGCTGATCCCGTTCCATGATCTGCGCCCGTCTATGCATTTCCCTGTAATCCTTGATATCATGAGACAAAATCAGACTCCGGAGATCCGGCTTCAGTCCATCCCGGAATCTCCGCGCTCTATCCCTTGGATTCTCCACCATAGTCGGCGCGAACTTAGCCAATCTTGCGAATTCCGCCTCGTATTGATCCACAGTCATTTGTCCTTGGCGCAAGCGCATAAATTCCATCAACTTCTTCTCTTGCGCATTTTCCGAGAAATATTGCTCATAGAAATTTTCCACAAACACAGCCCAAGTCGGGGCCGTTCCTACCGGAAACACTCTATTCTCCACGGCGTTCCACCAATCATTTGCACCTTCCTGAAGCTGGTAAACCGCCAATGTTACTTTTTCTTCATCATTGCACCCCAAAACTTTGAAGATTTTCTCCAGTTCCTCTATCCATCTTGGCGCAGCCTCGGGGTCACCTCGACCATGAAATTTAGGCGGCTTCAACTTGATAAATTGTTCTACTAGCTGGGCCAACTGCCTAACCCCTGCTGGCTGAGCCTGTCCAACATTAGCTTGATTCTCATTCCCAGCAGCAGCGGCTACTCTCTCATCAGCCTGGGCTGCCACATTCTCACGCCCTTGAGCTTGCCTATCCAGCACATTCCCAATTCTTTCCAATACTCGCAGCACTCCTTCCATACGTGGATCTTCCACATGTCTCACATCGACTCGGGGGTCTACTGCGGCTCCCACATTAACCCCAAGATTTTCCACTGCCCTTGCTCGAGCACGACCTCCACCTCTAGCCCCTCTACCGGCACCCCTTCTAGGAATCCTTCCTATATCTCTCTCTCCACTACTCATCTCGGCTGCTCGGCTCTACGACTACCTGCTATAATTCCACGAAGGAATTAGAGACTTAAACGAATCTATCCCAGTCTAAGTCCTAGGCAGGTATTAAGCAACAATTAAGCAATCAGCATGCAGCTTAACAGCTATCCAATACATCACCCAAGGGATTCGGATACTCACCTCGGGTCCTGCCGCACCTGCACTCACGGGTCACACAATCACAATTCAACACAATCGCAACTGTCAGGAGATGCATGTAGCACACGAGGTCACCCTACTGACTACCCAGGGTCTCATCGCTCCTTATAACTCCAGGCCTCGACCGGATTGGACCGAGCTGACCTTGCTCTGATACCAATTCAAGAGGGGATGTCACGCCCCGTACCCCACGTAGCGCAACATCCCGTCCACGGTCGATTTAGCTGCAACGCTCCCAGGACGCGTCGCCGACCCGTACCCATACAGAGATCAGGCACAAGCGGAAGTATAGAATAAACAAACCCAGACAACTTCAAAAAGGACCAAGGATAACCAAACAGCAATCAACGATCAACGCAGAAAATATGCACATACTTATATTACTGTTTTACAACTCTTTTTACAGTATTTACTATAACCAAAAAGGAAACACCAACAGCTGGGAAAAACCAAATAGCCACTTTTCTGTTCTGCTCCGTCTCCACCAAGGTGCATGCTTGACAACCGCCGGATATAAGGCGGTATTCCAAAAAGAGGTGGTGTCCTCGGCATCCTACGGCTGGGGGTCTGAAATGTTTCGGTTTACACAACCGTGAGATAAATCTCAGTGAGTTCAACCCCTAAACCTAGGCTAGGCTAACATGCAATCTCCTGACTGGAAATAATTATTTAAAACAAATCATAACACAACAACAATCAAATAATCCTCTGACCCTGCAGGTTAGACAGTTCCATAATAATCATGGCATATACGTGGCATACACAGTTACACGTACGCCAATTACATTCTCATGCACCGAATCTCACACACTCGCATGCTAATCAATGCATGTCTATGCAGACACATGTTATTGACGTGTCATACGCATTCTCTGGCCCACCGGCCCACACTGGCATACTTGCTCAATTCATTTACTATTAAGACTCGAGTCATTAATTTTTCACGGCCCGGTGCGTCTAGCCTGCTTCAAAGTGCATGAGGCGCAGCAACCGATCTGGCCCAGTGTCTCTAGCCTGCTTCAAAGTGCATGAGGCGCAACACTGTTCTCCTTGCGAACCAGAGCCTACTGCAAAGTGCATGAGGATGGTCGCCTTCCGGATATACCGTGCATCGTCCTGCTTCAAAGTGCATGAGGACGGTATTGACCCGAAGGTCCTCAGGTGATCACACGATTCATTTTTATCTGGACCCCGCATATAATGCCTCAGGGTAATTTAGGTGATCACGCACTCATGGCAGACACGCATTCTCGCACAATTTCACGACATGCCACACTCCAGGCATACATAATGCGTGTCAATGTTATGCAATGCAATGTACCATGAGCATCAAGGAAATTCAATCACAATCAAGCACAATTATGGACCACCAGCTATCCCAATCACACTCGGTAATTTTTTCCAATGGACATCTAACTTGAACAATTAATCCAATTAATCTCTGCAATTTAATCTCATTAGTCCCCACAATTTTTCCGATAATAAATTCCTAACGATTAGTCCTCAACCCAATCGAAAATACACATCGACACTATCTAAACTCATCCGAACGTACCGATATCACCTAAACCAGTATAGAAACATGCATTAACCAATCCTAATCCGGGTTTAGGAATATTACTCACCTAATCCGAAATCACGGCGACGGGGAATGGCGACCGATCACTGATGAACAGTGAAATCGGCGGCGGAATTCCCGGGACGCGGCGCACGGACGACGAAACAGCGACTCCCCCGACGGATGAACAGTACAATCCGTACGGATGAACAGTAATCCGTACGGGGACTGTACGGGACATATCGGAAAACAGTCGCCGGCGAGATGCCGGCCACGGCGGCGACGTCCGTACGGTCCGACGTGAACAGTGACCGTACGGGGATGAACAGTGAAATCCGTACGGACACTGTACGGGGACGCGGTCCAACGGCGACGTATGAGGGTGCTGGACGCCCGGGTGTCGACGGAATGGCGATCGGAGCTCCGGCGAAGCTCCGGCGACACTGTTTACAAAGCTGGAAAATGTAAAAACAGAGAAAAACAGAGAAAACAGAGCTGTTTTTGGGACAAAACCTGAACTAAAGAGGCTGCAAAGAGGTGGAATAGGATGCTGGTGGTGATGGCTCGCCGGGGAAGGCTCCGGGCGGTACTGTTCCGGCGTGAACAGTACCGGAAATGCAGAAAACGCACCAAAAACAGCAAAAACGGAAGAGAAAATGAGAAGAAAATTTTCTGGGAAGCTGCTGCCGAATGGGTCTGCGTGAGAGGGAGAGAGAGAGAGTTTATCTTGGTCAAACTTGTAGACTAGGGGTGCCAAGTGTCAAAATCTAGGGCCAATTGACATTTTTACCCCTAATCTAATGGCCCAAAATTGATCTAATCCAATAATTCAAGGGCATTTTGGTCATTTGTCCTTAACCATGGTTGACCAGACCTGGTTTAGTCCTAACTAACCTTGGTTAACCCCAAAATTAAATCCAAAATTCGGAATTATCCAAAAATAGCCTAGGGGTATTTCCGTCATTTTTCGATCCCGAACCGAAATTCCAATTTTCATCCATACCGGTCCTATATATTCATGGGAGACATAATCCGGTGTCGGAATCGAAAAATTCATCCTTTAAGCCCTCGAAAAGCGACCGCGAAGTTCCGAGAATAAAATAATATTATTTTTCCAATTTTTGTCGAAATTCCAGTTTTTGTCCGAAATGACTCCCGGTATGTGTGGCCACTCAAAAATGGCGTCGGCTCCGAAAAATAACCTCGATTGACCTCGAAAAGCTACGCTGGCGTCCCGAGGGGCAAAATCGTCCTTTTTCACCCCCGGACCAAAATTCCAATTTTTACACGTACTAACTCCAAACGTGTGTGGCAAGCGTAATATGACGTCAGATTTCCAAAAATAGTCCCTTAAGCCTTCGAAAATCAACATCGAAATCCGAGCTCAATTTCGCGAATAAACTCGCTAAACTTTCAATTTCAGGGTCTCTCACGAACGGGCGGCTGTTTAGAAATTACGCGTATCGACCTAGGGCTATCCATGTCGTGATGGTCTCGATCATTGAGAGAATGAGGAATTATCACTAGTTTCAGAGGTCACGATCGTTCGGTCTAGGTTCAGGACTGGTCGGCCACGTGTATTTTCGGTCTTGCAGAATCACCTGCGTCCCTATCATACATCGTTGGCCTTGACCTAACCCAATCCATTACCCTTTTCTACGATCGGCCCACAGTGGCCCAAAATTTTCCCTCAGCGTCTCTCGTGATCGGTATCCGTTTCACGATAGGGTCCCCGGTCCACGTACCGTTTTCTAGTTAGCCATGCCCCATTGGTTAGTATCCCAAGAGTGATCAGCTCTGGGCGAGACTTACTAAAATGAAATGCGAATTAATATCAGTTTCATTGATCCCGGAAATTACATCAAAATTCGGGCTGTTACAAAGTTATTATTAATTTTAAAAAAAAACTAAGTTATTTCCACGTGGACTTGCCACGTCACCATGTGTCATCCACGTCAGCAAATTTAATGGTAAAATTTGACAAAAGCTAACGAAGGGTAAATTTGTCACATGTGTACCCTTTTAAGGTTTTCCGTGATATCGATCCTAAATAAAATAATAAAAAATAGAAAATGGTTAGAAAATAGGTCTTGATTAGATAGTTGGATCAGGTTATGGTTAAGCCACCATAGGTGCGGACTCAGCAGGGTAATCGAAGGGGCCGACTGCGCAGGGCCAAGGCCGATACTAGTCAACTCACCATCCAAGGGAGGAACTGTAAAAGGATCCCAGTCCCCAAATGCATCGTAAGGAGCATCAAAACCTCTAACAGGCCCGAATTCCTCTACCGCATCCCGAAAAGTCCAGGCTGTATAGGTGTGAGTCTATCACTTTGAGACACCTACATCTACCTGTAGCTCATTGGTGTGCTTAATCCAAATATACTGTTCATCTATAGGTAACTATACTGTTGAGTGGTCAAAAAGCATTGGTATTCCAAAACGGTGAGGTAGCTGATTAGCCATTATCCAAGTCTGGGGTCTGAAATGGTTTTAAGTAAAATCATGAGATCACATCTCAGCAAGTAACACCCTAAATCCAACCTGGACTAACACATATCTCTGGTCACATTCAAGCACGTCAATCACACAATCAATAAAACAGAACAATTGCAGGCACCGACATCTAAACTTAATACACACGAAACTTCACATGCTAAATCAAGCGTTACCATTAACAACCGATAACAAGCCGCCCTCAAAGATATCATTCAAACCAAAACCACACCAATATTCGCATAATAGACACAATATCATACTTTCATCATTTCACTCAGGCACACGCATCCAATTCATTTCTGATCCGCATAAACACGCCTCAGGTCCAACAACACTTCGGTAGCCCGCGTAAACGAACACACCTCAGGCTCAGTGTCTCTAGCCCACGTAAACGAACACGCCTCAGGCGCAACACCGATCTCCCTTTTTATAACACAACCCGTGTAACACGCATCAAGTTGAATAACACTTCTATAGCCCACGTCAAAATGCCTCAGGCTCAGTGTCTCTAACCCATGTAACACGCCTCTGGCGCAACACCGATCTCCTTTTACGACACAGCACGCGTAAAACACATCAGGTTGGCGGTCTTCCGGTAAACCGAGCATCGTACCTCGTAACACGCCTCAGGACGGATTCAATTCCCGACGTCAACACACCTCAAGGATTATGTTATCACACATACACACATTTTCCAATTATTATCTAGACCCAACGTAAAAACTCCTTAGGGTATTTAATGGCCATGTAACACATCGGCACCCAATTTCATGCCAATTTCATACGACCAATTCGCACACATCATCCAACATATACAGGCTACCGGTCATCCATGTCAACTCACAATTTTACCAATTCAATTCGCACGTGCACAATTTAATACAAATTTTAGCATTTTAAGCCAAATTTTACCACTCACAGGCGTCGTACTCCTACCGACAACCCCAAACCAACACGTACTATGCCTCAAACACCAAAATGCATCAATTCAGCCATAGAAGGAACAGTGATTCGGTCACCATAGAAAATCACTATAACGGCACATTTAGGCCCGTTTTTCACGCAATAAGTCACAATAATCACTCGTAATTATTCCAATCACAAAATCAATCAATTCTAACCTCCAATCTACCTCAAAATCATCACAATTTGATCTAAATAGCTCAGCCAAAGCAGTCCAACCATTTCTCTACGAATAACCCCTAAAACTTGCTAAAACGGGCTCTAACTAACTCGAAATCACCCGTTATCCTAGGCGATGCTTAGGGAATTACTTGTGATTCCACGCAAATTTAAGCCCTCAAAGGTGGTTGGATAGAGAGCAAATAGTAGTGGCAGCAGCGTCCCACGAAAAGGGGTACCGGCGTCTACGAGTGGCGGCGATCGGCGGCTTGACGGAACGGTTGCGACTGCAGCCAAGGGTGTGGCCAGCTGGCCACTTCACGTGAGAGAGAGAGAGAGAACAAGAGAGGTCGGCCAAGAGAGGGGTGAGGGAGGGAAAAATGTGAGAGTGAGGGGAGAGAGAGAGAGAGAGAGAGAGAGAGAGAATAAATACTAACAATCCAATAATTGGTGTCTATCCCCAAGGAAATTACCATCTTGCCCTTCTCTCTACTTTCCATCCTACAGCCACGATTCAATCTTATCTAAAAATGGACGGCCCAGATCGAATGCCATAAAAAATATCCAAGGGTAAAGTTGAAATTTCACAAAAAGTGCAGGGGTAAAACCGTCCAAAAATTTTTATCTCTAAAGTTGGTATGAAATGACCAAAATGCCCCTCTCATTTATACTTGGCCTTCATAAAATCTCAAGGGCAAAACAGTCATTTTCCATTTTCCTTCAAAATTCCAATTTTATGACGAATTCGAGCAAATTCAAAACTGACCATGGTACTTCTGACGTCGTCCAAATATTGTATCATGACTATTGAAATTTTCTATGCCCAAACTCGGTCTCTATTTAATAGCCAAACTCAAATAAGCATGACTTGAGCTTATCTCAAACTGACGAGCGGCTTCTAGGAAAATTCGTGTATTCAACCCGTGGTCGATACTAAATCAAACCACGTTTAAGCTCACTTGAGTCATGGCGACCATGATTGTCATATATAATTGCGAGGATCAATCACTAGTTCTAAAGAGCGCAATTGTTTAGAACAGGTTTGGGATTGTTCGCAATTTCATATCCTAACGAGGCGGAATCACCCGCGATCCAGTTATATGGCATTTGCAAATCGATCCATGACCTGCCTTAGATCGGTCTATATTAGCCTAAAACATCACCTCAACAATCCTTATGATCAAAAGTCAGTCCATGATCAAGTTTTATCGTCGCACGAATCTAGATCCCTAATTAGTCTTTCCCTACTAGTTAGTATCCCAAGAGTGATCAAGTCTGGGAGAGATTTACTACAGGTGCGTTATTGAAATTACACATTTCATAAATACCAAGTGGGTCGAAATTTGGAATGTCACAATTTAACTAAGCTCATAGGGTTGCAATCTTAGGGCTTAACAAAGAGGTCATGTTATGTTCTTTGTCTGACTCGTTTCAGGTTGTTTTACTACACTTCACTATTTGATTCACTTTTCATTACTGTTCTTGATTTTTTTGTTTTTTGTGATTGCTCTTATATCGTTTTTGTATTGTGATTCATTTTCTTAGTTCAATGGTTTAGTTACATTCTAGGACAATAATAAACTTAAAACTAATACGGACACTTAGTAGATAAGAATTTTAAGACTTATAATAGGTAAAAAGACTGCATGGACACCTTAGTTGATAAATAATCAAGTTTAGGTACTAAAATGGCGCTAATTATATAAATAGTGTAATCAAGTCCCCGATCCTAGATCTTTGGTTATGTAGGAAGTGAGGTATACTCCCTTGCCTCACTTGGTTCCTCACTGACCCTAATAGGCTAGTGCGACTCCTTATTTGAAATTCTCATAGGGTTAGTGTAAACTAAAATTGAATATCCCAACGTTGCGCAATATAATGATTTTGGAGAACCTACATTGAATGAGGACTGTTGGTCCTAATTTGGCATTACCTATAAACCTGTCCTTTTCCCCGACAAACAAAGAGAGTCGCGGCATGCTTTAAGACGTATATACGATATCATTTGCACGTTGGCTTGTGTATATAAAAGCTGTTATAGCATATTAAAATACACATATTCACAAATTTTTTTATTTTGTCATCTTCAAAACATCGTAGGAGATTTTCTCAATGCATTTTTTTCATCCAATCAAAGATGAAGAAAAGGATATATTGCTCTTTACTGAACCAGAGGCAAATTACTCAATTCTACCAATCACATTACTTGTTATACTAGCTATCATAGAGCTAAATAATCAAAGCTTTGCTTGATAAACCAAGCAAAAATTCCAATGAAAGAGTTGTGGAAGACCTATAAACCCCTTCAATATCTTCGGTAATTAAGCAGGCATGACATTTCACTTTAGTACAAGACGAATTAGCATAATATAATGGCAATATGAGAGAGAGAGAGAGAGAGAGATTAAATCAGCATTAATTTTGTACAATGAATTACAGAAAACATAGTAATAAGAGATATGTCAACAAATTCGTCTGGCCTTTAACATTGATTTTTCAGATAGCTCCAACGAAAGAATGTTAAACGAGAGGGAAGGATTTTAATAAAGAAATTGTTGTGAAGTTGTCAAGGCTTTCCCCTGGAGTAGGGAAGAGTCGGTGGAAAAACCTATGAGAGGAAGTTTGACTTATATATACACAACCACTTTAAGGAGGAAGGAAAGTGAAGGTGTAGAGTGCCCAACCATGAATACATTAACACAACATATTGTGAAACTTCTCCTTGTTATTTCATTACTTTGTAATGTTGTCAAGTGCGATTTTGATTCCACAAAGCTGTCTGAAATATGCAGTGGAAGGACGTACGAAGAAGGGAGCTCCTATGGCTATGACATGTGCTGTTATGGTGGATTTACGCGTTCTTAACAGCAGACAACGGTTACAATTACTACTGCAATCACGATTTGTGCTACGGCCATGCAGCATGCTACGGAGCATTGAATTCATCCGATTGTGCCTTTTGCCTGGAACACGCAAAAGATTTCCTCATAGAAGACTCTGGCACGAGCCGTGGAGCTCAAGTCCAGCTTCAAGACTGTACAATGCGATTCGAAGATTATCCACTTACTAAATGATTAAGTTTGAAGCCCGGTACGAACTTAAACCCTATCTTCTATGTATGCATACAAATAAGCTACTATCCATACAAATAAAGTAATTTGAATCACAATAACCTGAAGAATGGGCGAGTTGCTTTTTAATAAGTTACTTTCTCTCATCCTCTCTTTTATTTGTATTGATTAAGCATATATATGAGATCATTTATCAAGTGCAGCATTTGGATTGTCAGTATTTGAAGTCGAATAGGATTTGACACTAGAAGAGTCGTCTGCTGAGGATAACATTGGATATCAGCGCTGATATGGATAAATACTATAAATGCTTGATAGAGGATCTGATTGTTTGGAAATAAACTCAAGTACTTAACAAAAGAAACCCCTGCTCCTGCTCCATGTGACCCCTATAGCGACAATAGCCACGAACACGGTGGTCGATTGTCGACAGAGACCGTGGCTATGCCACAGAGAGAGAGAGAGAGAGAGAGAGAGAGAGAGAGAGAGAGAGAGAGAGAGAGAGAGAGAGAGAGAGAGAGAGAGAGAGAGAGAGAGAGAGAGAGAGAGAGAGAGAGAGAGAGAGAGAGAGAGAGAGAGAGAGAGAGAGAGAGAGAGAGAGAGAGAGAGAGTCTTTTGAATATACAAAATTGGTAAGACCTCTACGCTTATTGCTAAAGATGTATCGGGATAGTTTTTCATATCCCGTCCTGAACGACTGTAAAAGGAAAAAAAATTGTTGACAGAAAACTATGGACTTGTGGAGAAACTAATTTCTGAAGAGAAACTTTTATTCTCGATTCTATATCAACCTTACAAGCAATACAATGATTTATAGGTTGTAGTCTGCCCTTCTAAAACTGAAATAAACTTAATTATAGGCAATTCTATTAATAGCCATAAACCAAAATTAAAAACCATTATCACCCGTAAGAGTAACTGCTGACTCTTGACCTTTCATATTGCTATAAAACTGCTGAAATAACGCACTAATAAAAAACGGACATTTAATGTTTATTCAACAAGACTCCCCCATAAACTTAAATGCTTCTGCCATCTTTCATGCCGATCAGTCTTTTGCAGTTGTCGAGAAGTATCGTCGGTAGCGGTTTCGTGAAGATATCCGCGACTTGGTCCCGACTTGCCACGTGCACTAATTCCACACTTCCTTCCTTCACTTGATCTCGGATGAAGTGAAAGCGAACGTCAATATGCTTGCTTCTCTCATGATTCACCGGGTTCTTGCTTAACTCAATTGCTGATTTGTTGTCAACTCGTATCACAGTCGCACCGAGTTGTTGTTGCTCCAACTTGCCCAACAAATTTCTGAGCCATATCGCATGACGTACACACAAAGATGCTGCCACATATTCAGCTTCACATGTCGAGAGTGTCACGATCGGTTGCTTCTTTGAAAGCCAGGTAAACGCCGTGTCACCCATAAAAAACACATAACCCGATGTGCTTTTTCGATCGTCCAAGTCTCCGCACCAATCGCTGTCGGAGTACCCGACCAACTTGTAATCTGCCGCATTTGTATAGAATAACCCGAGTGACACTGTTCCTTGGATGTACCGTAGGATTCGCTTCAACGCCTTCCAATGTGAATAAACTGGCTCCTCCATGAACCGACTTACAATGCCGACACTTAATGCAAGGTCCGGCCTTGTGCATGTGAGATAGCGAAGGCTTCCCACTAAACTCCGGTATTTGCTTGCGTCGACTCGTTCTCCTCCATCAAACTTAGAGAGTTTTGCACCCGGTTCCATTGGTGTTGAAACCGGATTGCAAGACTCCATCTTGTACTTCTTCAAAATCTCCTTTGTATATGCCTCCTGGGATACAAAGATACCCGTCTTTCCTTGTCTTACCTCCAGACCAAGGAAAAACTTCATCAAGCCCAAATCTGTCATCTCGAATTCCCGTGTCATTGTGCTCTTGAACTTTTGTATCATTTCATTATTATTCCCCATAAAAATGAGGTCATCAACATAAAGAGCAACAAATAACATATTACCTCCATTCTTCTTCACATAAAGGGCATGTTCGTAGGGACATTGCTCGAACCCGTTCTCCTTGAAGTATGTATCGATACGAGTATTCCACGCCCGCGGTGCTTGCTTCAACCCGTAAAGTGCCTTCTTCAATTTCAACACCTTCTTTTCTTCTCCGATTTTCATGTACCCGGGTGGTTGTTCGATATAAACTTCTTCTTCAAGCACACCATTCAGGAATGCCGACTTGACATCCATTTGTAATATCGGCCATTTGAATTGAGCCGCTTGTGAAATGAGCAATCTGATTGTCTCCATTCTTGCAACGGGAGCAAACAGCTCGTCATAGTCGATTCCTGCCTTTTGCTCGTATCCCTTTGCTACAAGTCTCGCCTTATACCGTTCTATCTCCCCTTGAGCATTCATCTTTCTCTTAAACACCCACTTGACACCAATGGGCTGAGTTCCTTTCGGCAATTCTGCTAACTCCCATGTGTTGTTGCGATCTATTGCTTTAATCTCCTCGTCCATGGCAGTTTGCCACTTCTTGTCTCGCACCGCCTGTTCAAAACTTATATTCTCGGAATCCACCAAAAGACATACAAGGTGTACCTCATTTGTCGAATCATACAAATCTTGTACACTTCGCATTTTGGGTTGTCGCGGTTCATCTTCATCATCAATAGTTTCAGAATTTTCCGGTATGGTTGTTGGTACAGCAGTTGATGATTCTCCAACTTTGATGATACCCTCTGTTGCTTTATTCCAATCCCACTCATTTGCTTCATGAACTCGTACATCACGGCTCACTAGAATCTTCTTGCTTATCGGGTCGAATAGCTTGTATCCTTTTGTTTTCTCATCATACCCAATAAAAATATATCTTTTGCTTTTGTCTTCGAGCTTTGTTCTTCGCTGATCCGGCACGTGTGCATAGGCCAAACTGCCGAATACTTTGAGATGAGAGATTGTCGGTTTTTGTCCGCTCCATGCCTCTTGTGGTGTTTGATCATACAACTTCACATGTGGACACCGATTTTGAATATAGACGGCGCATTGCACGGCTTCCGCCCAAAATTCCTTCGGCATTTTCTTGCTCTTGAGCATTGACCGAACCATGTCGAGAATGGTACGGTTCTTCCTCTCGGCCACACCGTTTTGCTGTGGAGAGTACGGTGCGGTTAGAAATCGCCTTATGCCTTGCTCCTCACAATACTCCATGAAAACCGTCGAAGTGTATTCGCCACCTCTATCGGATCGTACAGATTTGATGTGTCTACCGGTTGCCTTTTCCACCAGCACTTTAAATTTTTTGAACACCTCGAACGCCTCGGATTTTTCTTTCAGAAAATAAACCCAAGTTTTTCTTGAGAAATCATCAATAAAGGAAATGAAATACCTTTTGCCGCTGAAAGATTCAGGGGTGATTGGCCCACATATGTCGGAATGAATCAACTCGAGAGGTTGCTTAGCCCGATATTCTGCCTTCTTTTGAAACGACATTCTCGCATGCTTTCCGAGCACACATTCTTCACAAAATTTTCCCTCGTATTCCATGTCCGGTAGTCCGTGCACCATGTTCTTCTTTGCCAACTTGTTTAGGCCTTCATGATGTAGGTGACCAAAACGGAGATGCCACAGTGACGCCTTGTCTTCTACGTTGACTTGTAAACATTTTTCTAGTACATTTCTCAAAATTTTTCTCGTACACTTCTCAAATTCAGTTTGTACATCCGATTTCTCCCCATTTCAACTTGAGCGACTGAACGCCCTTGCTTGTCTTTCAACAGTAATATCCGGTCTTTCATAAAAACCGAATAACCTTTCTCCATGAGTTGCCCCATACTTAAAATGTTGCTCTTGAGGTCTGGTACGTAATACACATCTTGGATTGACCCAACTAAACCATCCTTTTGTAAATAATAAATCGTACCTTGGCCTTTGACCTCAACCTTCGAGCCATCTCCAAACGATACAGATACAGCTTCAACCTTTCGCATCTCTTTGAAACAATGCTCGTGCCCGCACATATGGTTGCTTGCAGCCGTGTCGAGGTACCACACCGTGTCGTTGTCGGTGTTGACTTTGTTATATGCCATTAAGAGAAAACCTTCTTTCACCTCATCTTCCGTGGCTAGGTTGGTTGTCTCTTCCACCTTTTTCTCGACTCGACATTCTTTTGCAAAATGCCCCACCTTTCCACAATTGTAACACTTATCGGAGTTGCAATCCTTCGCATAGTGGCCATATTTGCCACACTTGTAGCACTCGATGTTGGAATAATTTGACCGACCGCCTCTTCCACGACCGCGTCCTCTTCCACGCCAATTCTGTTGGTTTGATTGCCCCTTCTCCTCATGATATCCTTCTTGACCGCGGCTTTTCCCACCGCGACCATTTCCTCGACTACCACGGCCACGCCATTTACCTCGAAAGTTTTGAGAATAGAATATCTTTTCGTCATTGATCGATGCTTTGGTTTGAAGTGCCTGCTCAAGTTTCTCCTCCTTCTTCTTCTTCTTACGATATTCATGTGCCATAAGGGAACCGGCAAGCTCATCGACCGTGAACGTTGCTAGATCCTTTGACTCTTCTATGGCACATACCACATTCTCGAAATTGTCGGTTAACGACCTCAAAATCTTCTCCACGACCCGCGCATCGGACAACTTTTCTCCGTCTCGGTTGAGTTGATTCACCACGGTTTGAACACGCGTGATGTAATCGGACACACCTTCCGACTCCTTCATCTTCATGCCTTCCAACTCGTTGCGAAGAGTTTGAAGGCGAACTTGTTTAACTCGGTCGGCTCCTTTGTACGCAGTCTCCAAGATGTCCCACGCTTCTTTTGAAGTTGTCGCACTCGCAATCTTCTCGAAGCCCGACTCATCAACAGCTCGGAACAGCATGTACAATGCCGTCTTATCTTTTGATCGCGTTTCTTTCAACGCCTTATTTTGAGCCGCCGTATATCCTGCGGTAGATTCTGGTTCTTCGAAACCTTCTTGAACCACCTCCCAACAATCCACAGAACCGAGAAGAGCTTTCATTTGGATGCTCCAATTCTCGTAGTTCACCTTCGTTAATCGGGGCAGTGGCATATTGTTGATTACACTCCCCATCGGCTCTGATACCAATTTGTAAAAGGAAAAAAAATTGTTGACAGAAAACTATGGACTTGTGGAGAAACTAATTTCTGAAGAGAAACTTTTATTCTCGATTCTATATCAACCTTACAAGCAATACAATGATTTATAGGTTGTAGTCTGCCCTTCTAAAACTGAAATAAACTTAATTATAGGCAATTCTATTAATAGCCATAAACCAAAATTAAAAACCATTATCACCCGTAAGAGTAACTGCTGACTCTTGACCTTTCATATTGCTATAAAACTGCTGAAATAACGCACTAATAAAAAACGGACATTTAATGTTTATTCAACAACGACTACCACTAGGGACAGCTTCACATATCATGTTTGAAACACATACTTGTAATAGGTGGTGACAGCATTACTAAACTCACTTGGTGCATTGTCCACTTTGATCTGCCCTATTGGTAATATTGTGATTATGAGACTTTGGTATAAAGGTGCGCTTTCCCAAATCACTCATCTTGATAGTGCTCTCACTTAAACATGCTTGGTATTCAATTTCCAATGCCATTACTACTAGGGACATCTTCATATATCATCTTTGAAACACATACTCGTAACAGGTGGTGATAGCATTAAATTAAACTCACTTGATGTATGGTCCACTTTGGCGTATCCCATATGTAGTCTCGTGATTTTGAGACTTTGGTATTTAGGTGAACTTTCCCAAATGACCTCTCTTGATAGTGCTCTCACTTGAGCATGCTAGGCATTAAAGTTCCAATGCTAATTGATGCCATTAAGTCAAAAGGCGCACTTTAATGAGTTAGTTCCTTCTTCACATATATTAAACCAGAACACTCTTCCCTTATTTGGTGTGCAATTCTTGCCCCCTTCACCATCTTAGAAGTGTGTTGGGAGTTGTATCTTGTCTGGGCCTTTCGCTCTAGGATCACTCCCCACCTCTTTTGGATAGAATCGTTAACTTGTTTCTAGTATCCCTCGCCAAATGTAATAGAATCCAAAAGAAATTCTTTAGGGATGGGCATATACCGCAATGCTGTTTTTAAAGTGTTAATGGACAGTTGCTTGGTCAAGGCATTCTCTAACCATCAAGAAAATCGCATGCAAATGATACTTTATTGAAGTTTGGCATGTATCCAAATATTATAAATGTTTAAACTGTCACAACAAACAAATTCAGTTCTTTGTTTGCAACAAGAATCTTAATTTTGGAATATGGGAATAACTAAAGGATTCCTCTTCTCTAGTAAGAGGATAACAATAAATAATTATGGTAAGGGAGGACGTCACGAAATCCTCACGTGAGAATTAGTCATACGATCTTTGACGAGAAGTATTCCTCTTTTATTTTCATCTTTTTACGTTCTCAGATTTTCTAGTTTATAATGGATGTATAGGCATGCTTCAACTTTAGAAGCCACGTTCGAATTTTTACATGTGGGTAATCACATATGGAAAACTAAGGAAACTATTACTGTGATTATATTAGAATCTCCAAAGAAAAAAAGAAGAAAACATTTGTTTTTTCAAATGGTCTCCAAGGATTGGCCTTATTTATTGGATTTATATCAAAAAATTGATCTTTAGGACTTCTATTGAAAAATTATAAACTTGGTTTATCTCCTTTGGAGTCATATCCATAGTAGTTTGAATAAAGGATACATGTCCTAGAAGTCCTAAAACTTGTCATGAAAGTGTAATTGAGTCCTAAAACTTTCAAAAAATACAATCAAATTATAAAACTTGTCACGACAAATCCTAACATTTGTCAAGTTTGTGCACTCAAGTCATTACATTCATTACGTCCAAATTGACAAATGGAAAATGCTAGCAAGTTTTAGGACTTGATTACATCAACTTAACAAATTTTAGAACTTTCAATGCACTTATTTCTTTGAATAATGAATAGTTTGTCGGATCATACTTATGATGGAAGCCAATCGTCCTTCATAATGAGGTCTGAAATTTAGCATGTGGAGATGGATGACTGTGACTGCAGAGATTTCAATTATCAATCTTATCAGGGAAGTGCACATCAACTAGATGGTGTGAACATCAAGTAAACATAGAAATATCTCTAGGAAGTGAATCGATAGCTTCGCAAAGTGTTTTCATGGTAGAGGATGGAGGGGCATGTGAACACACTGGTTCCTACATCATTTTTAATTGACAGATGGATATGATCATATGATGCGCTTCGAGAAGAATTGGCAGCCTTCGCTCAATCCAGCTGAACTTGATTCCACGCAGGACATCGAAACAGTGAAGAAGAAGGAAACCGAAGATCTAAATATTATTGAAGAAGTCCACTTCCATATCATATAACATGTCTTTGAAAGAGGATGGTCAAAGTAAGGGCCATTTTGTTGCAGCAGTTTGGAACAATTCATCTCTCGGAAAAAGAAATTAACAACCGCATAGGAGACTGGCATAGATCTGGGAAGTGTTGCAAGTCATCTCACTCCCATCTCAGGCAAACAAAACAAGAAGAAGACATTTAAGCCCTGATTAGTGTGACTCCCCTGTCCACCATAATGAAGTTTCTTCCAGTTAGCCTTCTCATGTCATGCCCCGAAACGCCCGTCAAGCTCGTGACATCCCGCTTCAGGTCGAACGGTTGCGATGTCCCAGGTTATCGCCGATCTCAACTAAACATCAGAGATTTAATCGCGCAAACGGAAACCATAAACACCCTGACAAATTAAACTGGGGAGAATTGGGAGAATATACATTTCCATTTCTTGTTCAACTTGTTCCACTATATATACAATAAAACAAACCTCTATCTATTAGTGCACACTTTACTGAAACTACCAAAATCAAAAAGGAGTCGATGACCTGACGTTCAACCTCAAAAATAGTTCTCATCCAAGGCAAGCTTTCCCACTTCTACAAACACGGTCGTCGTGTGTCTTATCCAGGTCATTCCGTCACCCATCGGAAAATCAGCTACCTCATACTCCGTATGTACTGGCACTCCAAAACGTACTGGTGGCGATGGTGGAGGGTTCATCGCTCAGGTCGGGGTTCTGAAAATTGTTAGTTTACACAACCATGAGATTATATCTCAGCATGTAACGACCCGGTCCGACGAGGGCGGGGAGTGATCGCCGGGGCCAGAGGGCCTGGACAAGGAGCGGCTCCTGGCAGGCTTCTAGGATGGTAAGGGGGGGCATGTCTCTTGTCCCACATCGCCTAGGAAGAGAGATCTTGGTGAGTTTATAAGGCTTAGCCCCTTAATCCTGTGTAACAGTCGAAATTTTCGATCCTTTTCTCGGGATTTAAGAAATGAAATTGATCAATGCACTATAGTGAGATCTCACCCGGGACCCGCGCATTCTCGGGATGCTAACCTTAGGGGTAAGGCCAGTACGGGATTGAGTTCGCACGACCAAAGAACTTGACCTTGGTTCGATCTTCGACCATATGGATTGACGAGGGAATATTTTGAGCCAACCGAGACCGATCTATTTGATTGATCGTGTCCGAAGGGCACTAGTGACAGACCCTCGCAATTATATGATAATCGAGGTCGCCTTGGTTTGAGCAAACTTAAACGTGATTTGACTTAGTGTCGGTCACGGGTCGAGAGCGCATAATCCCAATGAGCCACCCGTTAGCCAGAGATAAGCTAAAGTCGCGATTGTTCGATTTCAGTCATTTCTTGGAATTCGAGCCCGGGAATCGAGAATTTTGAAGGTGACAATTTTGAGCGGCCGATGACGTTTTTGGCTTGGCCAACCTTGGGGCCACCCATTTCTGCAAAAAAATGGATTTCGGTCCGGGGCCGGAAAAATTACGGTTTTGCCCCTGTGGGTACCGGGGCTGGATTCGGAGGCCGTTTGAGGTTATTTTTCACGGCCAAGGTCATTTTGGGGTGGCCACGCACATTTAGAGTGGTTTTGGAAAAAAACGGGAATTTCGACAAAAATTGAAAAAATAATATTATTTTATTCCCGGAACTTTGCAGTCAATTTTCGAGGGCTTGCGTGATGAATTTCGCGATTCCGACACCACATTATATTGGCCACGCACATATGGAACCCGTATGTGCGAAAATTGGAATTTCGCCCCGGGACCGAAAAATTACCATTTTGCCCCTGGACCCTGTACTGGGAATTCCAAATTTTGGACAATTTTGGGCAATAATTGAGGACTAAAATAAGTGAAAAAGAAATTGAAATTATTGAATTACCACTTTGCCCTTGAATTATTGGATAAAGACAAACGATGACCGTTGGATCAAGGGTATTTTGGGAAAAATTGCGGATCGCCGACACGTGTCCCCACCAGCCCACTATTTCTGACCCCTCTCTCTCTCTCTCCTCCCTCTTCTGGCCAGAACCCCCCTTCCACGATCACTCTCTCTCTCTTTCTCTCATTCTCTTCATCTTTGTTCCCCATCATCACCGTGGATGCTGCTACTGCTGCTGCTGCTGTTCCGCCGTTCCAGCCACCGATCCAGCCCGTTCTTCTCGCCTTTCTTAGGTAAGTGACCTCCCCAAATGTCGCCTAGGACCTCGGGTATTGTTAGGCTTGTTTAGGGCTTGGTTTAGGGTGAATTTCGTGGCTGGTTTGCTTAGTAGTGTGTGTTGGCTGATTTCCAGTTAGGTTGCTGCTGCGTCGCTGGTTTTTGTTATTTTTACTGTGACTTATGTGGCTCGAATTTGAGGAAGTGTTCTTCATGAAAGTTGTTCCTAACATCTTGAAGTATAACATATTTTAATTTGGTAATTTTTTGAAGTCATTTGATGCCATTCGGTAGTCCCTCTTTGGACCGAAATAAAACTGCCCGATTTACTGTTCACCCGATTTTTCAAGCCTATTTTCAAAATTCTTCCTTCACAAAAGTTGTTGGGGACATTCGTGGCTATAACATATAAAAATTTCAAAATTTTTCAAGGTGATTTGGGTGTTGAAATAAATGTATTTTGAGGACAAAACGGTCTGTTTGAGCAAACTGATTTTGGTCTGATTTCGAGGGACAAAAAGTCATGGTTGCAGATTGAACCGGATTTCGTGTTCTTCATAAGAAATGTTTATAAAGATATGCTTTATGACATATCCAAAATTTAGAATTTTTGGAGTTCGTTTACTATTTATTTCAAATGGATTTCTGTCACTGCACAACTGCCCAGTTTGGACCCGGTTTAGACAAATTTGTGACTATTTTGTGACTGATTTGGTGGCTGTTTAGGACTGAATTAGGGGCTGGATAGTTGATGGTTATGGACTGATTGGCGAGGAAAATTCGAGGTTTAGGAGGCTCGGTTAGGACTGTGATATTGAGGATCGATCGGGGTTGAATGGTGTGATTAATTGGAATTGTATTGGCTTGATCGGGTTTATTGGATTAATTGTTTTGTGTGCTGTGGTTGGCTGGTTCTGAATTGTGCATTGGACTGAATGTGATGCGGTGGTGTGCCGTGTGTGTGGCCGTGAGGTGTGGTGGCGTGGAAATGTGAATGTGCATTGAATTCGTGTGATAAGTGTATGTGGGTCGTGGAATGTGTTCGTGTGATGAGAATATGTGCATTTGTGATGTGTATGGGAGGTGTGAGATTGTGTGTGATAGCGTGTTTGAGTGGCCGTGTGGTACGTGTGGTATGAGTGGAACGAAGGTACGGATGTGTAGGATTGGTTGGAAAAGCGGATCCGTCCTGAGGCATGTACGTTTACGCGGGACGATGCCGTCCCTTACGAGGTGACGATGCCCGGCCCGACGGGGTGACGATGCCTGACGTGGTCAGAAGACCGTTGGCCTGATGCGTTTTACGCGGGCGCGGTAGAAGGAAAGTGTGTGTAGGATTCCGTCCTGAGGCGTGTACGTTTACGCAGGACGATGCCATCCCTAACGAGGTGACGATGCCCGGCCCGACGGGGTGACGATGCCTGAAGAGGTCAGAAAACCGTTGGCCTGATGCGGGCGCGGTAGTGGTGGAAAGGTTGAGAATGAGCAAGAATTGGCGGGACGAGTGAAATTAAGAAAGTGACGCGTGGTGTGAGTTGGTGTGCGAGTGTGGTTGTATCACATGGTGTGATGCTCGATTATGGGGTAAAAACTGCTATGCATGGTATGGGACGTGCCCAAGTGGGTTTTGCTCTATAATCGGGGCACGCGCACGGCTGTGATGTATTTTTGTGATATACTGGCTGTGTGGTTGACTAACGTGCAGGGATGCGCATGATGAGTTCCAGGTAGGTTCGTATGTGTCTGTTAGCTTGGTTGATCGTTGTGTGTTATGTGTGTTTTCGTCTGGCGGTACGTGAGCGCCTACGTGGGGTTTGGGGTTGTACACTTATTGAGATTCGTCTCACGGTTGTATAACCGCCACTTTCAGACCCCCAGCCTTAGACCCGGGAAGTCCGCCTCCTCTTTTTGAAGTTCGAGGAACCGCTTTTGGTGCCGGTGGAACTGCAGGTGAGTGTCCGGAGGCTCAAGCCCAAAGAATCAGGAACAGAATGGAGAAGGGCGACCCTTAGGTTTTTCCCTAGGGCATTTTAGGGGTTGTATAACTTGGGATATCCGATAGGGAAGTTAAGTTAACCAGACCCTGATCTTGTGTTATGACGGTGATTTTGGATGTTTGGTTTGCTGTACGTGTCTGTAATATTATGTTTGTATATTTGGTGTAGTGGCTGTATAAAATGTTGTAGTTGGTGTTTGATTGTCTTGGTGTTCTACCTCGTTGTCGTCATTATTTGTCCACGGTTTTGTTATTCGCTTCCGCATGTGGCTCTGATGTTTGGGTTGGGTTGGCGACATTTTTGGGACGTCGCATCATTTCGACCGGAGCAGGGGATGTCGCGAGCTCGTAGGGGTTCGGGGCGTGACATCCTGTGTAACGCGTTTTAAAGCCGTGAGGACTTAGTGTCCAAAGCAAACAATATTACACAAGGAGTGGCGCAGCGGAAGCGTGGTGGGGCTGAGGTCCTTACACAGCAAGTACACTCCTAAACCCAACCTAGACTATCACGTACCTCCAGACAATTACGCAATCACACACATTCACATACATCAAGTAATCACAAAAGCAGGCACATCAATTAATATGGTCAGGCTCAATCATGCGCACACCCGCACTCAATCACAATTACATCAGATGCAAACATGCGCATGTACCATTCTCATCCCACTGTTCCTTCTATCCTCATTCCTCTTTCATATTCCTCGCCAGTGACCCGCGTTGAAGTACACGCCTCATGCACACTGCGACCATTCATTTTCCACAACACTCGCCAGTGACACGCCTCAGGCACACTGCGACCATTCATTTTCCACAACACTCGCCAGTGACTCGTGTTGAAGTACACGCCTCAGGCACACTGCGACCATTCATTTTCCACAACACTCGCCAGTGACCCGTGTTGAAGTACACGCCTCAGGCACACTGCGACCATTCATTTTCCACAACACTCGCCAGTGACCCGTGTTGAAGTACACGCCTCAGGCACACTGCGACCATTCATTTTCCACAACACTCGCCAGTGACCCGCGTTGAAGTACACACCTCAGGCACACTGCGATCATTCACCATATCCCGCCTGCATACCCATTCACGCCTCAGGCCCTAATCGCAACCTAAGCATCACACGCCCCAAGCTCGATCCCAACTCAGCCCGCGCCAAATGCGACAGGCCTACATGATTGGAACCCGAACTTATGATGCCTCGGTCCAATCCTGGTCTCACCCGAGCTGATCGTGCCTCGGACTGATTCTCAAACTTGCTTTTTCAAGCCTCAGCCTGTGCCAAATGCAACAGACCTACGTGATTGCTACCCGAGTTTACGATACCCGGCCCGATCCTGTTCTCGAACTATCACACCTTCGCATACTTTTCCACAATCACTTGTCACACCACAACTTCTCCTTACTCATGCACATACTCGATACGCATTTACCACACGCAACTGGCCCATCACACGCGATCCGTGCACGCATCGAGTCATACGCAAACAGAGCTCACTCAACAATTCACATGGCCAATATCAACAATTAATCCGATCTGGCCCACGCGTGCACCAAACAGACATATGTCCACTATATAAACACACAAATAAGCGCTCAATTAAATCAACCCCATCCAGAATAATTCAAACATGCCTAAAACACGTAAATTACCAACTTTCTCCACCCAAATGGTGTCGGATCAATTCCGATCCTGCACGACACTTTCTCGCCATTGAATAATGGTTCTAAAAATTCAACTTGCGTCCCGAACAAGTCATCACAGCCCCGTGAATAGTAATTCACAGCTTGTGAACAGTAAATCACAGCTTGTAATTCACCTCAAATTGTCCTCCAAAAATTTCAAAAATAATCCTCAAGGCCCACCACAACATTCCAATCTTAAATCCCAATATTTCGCACCCACATAATACTAATTTCACCCCAAATCAAATTATCCGTCGATACCCAATATCCTAAATCAGGATTAGAGTGTGACTTATAAAGTTCTAGACTTAATCGGCTAGAACGGGAAGCGGCGGCACTCTACGGCAATGGCATACGGCTCACGGCGACGTCCGGCTTGAGCGGCGGCGGTCCGGCCTCTTGATTTGGGGCTCACGGCCACTTGAGAGAGAGAGAAAGAGAGAGAGATGGTGAGGTTTGAGGTTGGTGGTGGTGGCGTACGGTGGTGTGGACGGCGGCTTGGGGGCGGTCCGGGCGTGCGGCGGCAAGCGGCAGTGCCGGCGGTAGAGGGAGGAACGGCCAAAGGGAAGCTCACGGTGGGGGAAAGAAGGAAAAAAAACCAAAGGGGGGGCTGATCGTGAAGAAGAAGAGGAGCGAATGTAAGGACCTCAGCCCCACCACGCTTCCGCTGCGTCACTCCTTGTGTAATATTGTCCGCTTTGGACACTAAGTCCTCACGGCTTTAAAACGCGTTACACAGGATTAAGGGGCTAAGCCTTATAAACTCACCAAGATCTCCCTCCCAAGGCGATGTGGGATAAGAGACATGCCCCCCCTTGCCATCCTAGAAGCCTGCCAGGAGCCGCTCCTTGTCCAGGCCCTCTGGCCCCGGCGACCACTCCCCGCCCTCGTCGGACCGGGTCGTTACATTCTCTCCTCCTTCGAGCACAGCGTCCTCGCTGTGGCCCCACACGCGGTCGGGAGTTGGCTCTGATACCATTTGTAAGGACCTCAGCCCCACCACGCTTCCGCTGCGTCACTCCTTGTGTAATATTGTCCGCTTTGGACACTAAGTCCTCACGGCTTTAAAACGCGTTACACAGGATTAAGGGGCTAAGCCTTATAAACTCACCAAGATCTCCCTTCCTAGGCGATGTGGGACAAGAGACATGCCCCCCTTGCCATCCTAGAAGCCTGCCAGGAGCCGCTCCTTGTCCAGGCCCTCTGGCCCCGGCGACCACTTCCCGCCCTCGTCGGACCGGGTCGTTACAGCGAATGGGAAGGAAGACAACATTTTTTACTCAAATAGTGTCCAATTGACCAAGGTGGAAAAGACCAAAATGCCCTTGTCTCACAATTTTAATCCGGCGGTCCCTATTCGATCTTATCTTGATCCGACGGCCGAGATCGATTCTTGCACAAAAATATCCAAGGGCGTACTTGTAATTTCCCAAAAATCCAAGGGTAAAATTTTCCAATCAAAATTTTATGGCAAAATCACCAAAATGCCATTTACCCTTAAAGCTTGCCCTTTAATAAATCCTAGGGGTATTTTGGTCACTTTCTCCGTTTCTTGCCCCAAATCGAATTTTTCCGAAGGATTTAAGCGCACCAAAAATTCACAAGTGTCACGTGCAACGTCGTCCTAACGTTCCGGCGTGACTTCCTAATTTTCCGGTGTCCAATTTGGGCAAAAATTCCATAATTAAATTCTATTAAACGCAACTCGAGCGTTTCTCGAGCTAACGGGTGGCTTGCTGGCGAAATTCGCAGAATTGACTCATGACTGATACTGAATCGAGTCACGTGCAAGTCCGTTCGGTGCGTGACGACCTCGGTTGTCATTAAAATCGCGAAGATCAATCACTTGATCCGAGGGGTACGATCGTTCGGAATAATTTCGGAATCATTCGTCAAATCGTTTCGTGGTCCAATGGAACCACCCGCGATCCACTACTAGGACAGTGGCGAATTGACCCCTAACTATCCTTGGATCGGCCAACAGTGGCTCAAAATATCACTTCCGCGATTTAATGGTCGAAATCCATTCACGATCGAATTTCCTTTAGTCGCGCGAATTTAATTCCCCTATTAGCCTTTCCCTAATGGTTAGCATTCCCAGGAATGATCAGTTCCGGGCGAGAATTTACTGCGAGCACATCTCATAAAACTCAATTATTCAATAAATTTCAATTGGTGGAATTTCGAAACGTCACATCTCATCTTGGCTCTGGCAACTGCCACCGCTTTTGCCTATGACCCAAGTCGTCTTCAGGACTTATGTGTGGTCATCAAAAGGTTGGAGCTCTGCTAAAGCATTATTTGTTTCTTTGTGTTTGCTTAAGGAATAAGTAAAATTCTAAAACTTTTCACGAAAATATAATTGAGTCATAAAACTTTCAAAAAGTATAATCGAGTTCTAAAACTTATCAAATTAGTTCAATCAAGTTCTTTCATTAATCCCAAAAAGTATATGTTAACGGAAATGCTGACGTTCCACTTTTTATTACTTTCTCTCTCCAACATGGCATTTCTTTATTTTCTTTTTCAAATTTTACTTAAATCAGATTAAATAGATTAAAAGGATATATATTTTTTTAAAACTAGGTACAAAAAATGGAGGAACAAGCCCTTGTCAATGGCCGCTATGGCCCCTCACCAGAAAGGGCCGACGGAGGTGGTTTGGGCCTCGCCAAAGCCTAGCAACCCTAGCCGGCCTTGGGCAAGGCCGCAGTGACCCCCGGCATGGGGCTTGGTGGCCCAAATCTGGGGGAGGGTGTGACCCTTGCCTCAGATCTGAGTGAGGGTCACCAACCATGAATACAATATCACAGCATATTGTGAAACTGCTCCTTGTTTTTTGGTTACTTTGTTCTTGCAATGATGTCAAGTGCGGTAATAATGATAGATTGGTGTACAAAATATGCAGTGCAAGGACATTCAGCAGTGAGATAGACCCATGTTCCAACGACCTATGGATTGTTTTGGACGATCTAGTCCTTCATACATCAGATAACGGTTACAATTACTATGCTCAACATGGGTCCTAATACGGCCACGCAATATGCTCCGGAGCATTGGCAAAATCCGATTGTGACGATTGCGTGGATCTTGCTAGCTCAACGGACCTTAGATGCAGAATGTGGCAAAAGCCATGGAGCTCAAGTCCAGATTCATGATTGTAGAATGAGATACGAAGATTATACATTTACTGAATGATTAAGTTTAAAGCCTAGTGCGAAATTATACAAAAAAGCCAAAGAGAGAGATTTGGAGCTCACTGCCGCGGTAGCTGGAGCTTCTTCAAGCTTGTAGCCATGGCCACTCAAGCTTCATCAAGCCTGCGGCCATAACAGCTTAAGCTTCTTTGAGTTTGCCCATGGTCGTCCGAGTTTTGTCTAGCACTGCCATGGCCACTTGAATTTTATCAAGCTCGCTGCCATAACCAATCCCATTTCCTTGAGCTTGGCCATAGCTGCTTGAGCTTCATCTAGCTCAACCACGGGGGATGGTGTTGCGACCTTCCCGGATCTGAACCACTAAGGAAAAGCTTATGGACTACTAAATAAGGACAAAGGTTCCTCTCACGATGCAATCGCTTGCATTTAGCACGATTTCTCCCAAGCCCCACGAATCGCAACCTAGTACTCGATTCAATATGCTATTTATTACATTTTGGAGCTACCTCTAATTAGTTATGGGTCGATTAGACATCCAAGTAAAATGTGAGAGCATGTTTTACTTTTGCAAATCAAAGATTCACGGATACGAGAACTTGATTATGCTAGAATAATTCAACACCCTTTCAGTACATTTTATTTACTTCTAAACATGTCTTGCATCTAGTCCTCGTAAGTTTTTATCCCATGCCACTAACTTGTAAGGGAGTGATCACATGGGTGCACAAACAATAATGTAACACCAAATAATCAATGCAGTGGATAGATTGCAAAAGATTTTAAGAACATGGATACACTAAGTAAGCAAAGCATATCACTATCCGTCACCACAAAATTTCTAGAGACTATTACATAGAGAAGTATGTAGACGACGAATGTTGTGCATGCTTATCAACTATGACTAATTGGCATGTAACCTATACTAATTTTTAAATTTTTTATTTGTTGACACCTATTTTTGATTTGTCCAAAATTAATTGCACAAAATTTAGGAGTTAATTTTCTTTAATTCCTAAAACGAAAAAAATATTTCTATTTAAATGCGTTGCATATAGAAATTAGGCACATTTTGCATTAATAGGGTCTTAGAATTTTCTTTAAAAAAAAAATCGAGTTGGGCCGAGTCAGGGCCGGGCCGACCCAGCCCTTTTTCTTTTCTCTTTCTTTTTTTCGCATGGGCCCCGGCCCACTCTTCTTTCTTTTCTCTTTTCTTCCCTCCCTGCGCGGACTCAGCTCGCTTTTCTTTTTTTCCTTCTTCTCCCTCGCGCGGCTGGGCCTGGCGTGGCCCAGCCCTTCTCCTTCTTTCTTCCCCCTCTCGAACGTCACTCTCTCTCCCCTGTTCACCCCTGCAGCCACCCGCAGAGCGTGAGCGGCTGAGCACAGCCGCCCCGTCCCTATCTCGCCAGAGCAGGGCAAGGGCGGCACGCCACCGAGGCTGGTGGCCAGTCCCATTCCCCCCATTTCTCAAGCTCTCTCTCTCTTTCCCCGTCTCTCGGCACACTCACAAAATCGGCCCCCCTGCACCGGCATGCAAATGGCCGCGAAAATCGCGGGGCAAGTAGGCCGGTGCAGGCCATCGTCATGCAAACGCAACGGAGCGGGGGGGCACCGTCGTTGCCGGCTATATATAGCCAGAACAGAGAGAGAGGCCGGTCGGCCAGATAGAGAGAGAAACAGAACAGAGAGAGAAGAGAGAGAATAGAGAGAGAGAAGGAGCAAACCGAGAGTTTGCTGGAGCAAGAAGGAGAACCAGCAGTGTCGCCGTCGTCCACGGAGCAGCCAGAAAGCCACCCAGACACGCCGTCGACCAGTGAGCTCTCCCGACCGAGTCACTGCCTCCGTTTTCCCCTGTTTCGGTGTCCGGTGTGGCTGGGACTCGCGTCGGCCGTGTCACACGATTCTCGACCCATACCGTCTTCAGTCCCAATCCCTACTCTCTGTCGAAGGTGAGTCACAGCCGCCGGAGCCGACCGGTTCGTCGGAGGAGGTCGAAACACCTCAGTTTTTGTTGCGCGCACTGACTGTTCGACGAAATGTCCCAATAAAACAGGTTTGATTTTGCTCGCTGGGCAGCGAGTACATGGCTGGACGGCAAGTGGGGTAGCTGAGGGAGCTTTATAGGGGTCTCTCAAGGCCAAAATCAGGCCTGATTTGGTATGGGTTGGCCGGCGAGACTCCGGATCTTGCCAGCCGACATTCTCCCGTGCCTGTGGCACGTGAGAACCGGCTTGATCCGATCTACAGACCAGCTTAGACCAATTTGCAGACCGGGTCAGGCCATCTGGGCCGGTTCGACCCGGTAGAACCGGCCCTATTTTGTCTTTTTCAACCGGACTAGGACCCAACAGGGCTCGATCCGGTCTAGACTCGGGTCGGATCCGGAAATCCAACCCAGTCAACGCAATGGGTCGAGTCCGTTGACCCGGGTCGGTTCCGACCCGGTCCGGATCCGTCGACCCGATTCTTTTTATTTTTTTTATTTTGTTTTATTTTATTTTATTTTTAAAAAAATTTAAAATTTAAAATTTTTTTCCCTTCATATACTTATTTATTTATTTATTTAAAAAATGTTTGTATTTATTTTATTTTATTTTTTAAAAAAATTTCAATTTTTTTAAATTTATGTGATATATTTGTTGTTTTAATTTATTGTGATATTATTATGCAAGGTTTTTGTCTTGTTTAAATTAAATAATCCTGAGGATGCGCGATAGTATCTTGCATGTTTTTTTATTACCGTCATGTTATTATGCATGTTTTTAATACAATGGCATGAACTGTTGTATTTTTTAATGTCATTTGACTTAGTTATGGTTAGAACCTAAGGCTGCATATATATCTTGACTGCTGTTCGTTTATGATTATGCACTCGTTTGATGACCTCACATGTTAGGAGAAATGTCCTAAAATCAATTCAAATTACCTGACAAATGCTTTCAAAAAAATAAACAGCATAAAAAGGTACCGAAAGGGCATTAGTTATCCAACTAGTGTAACCAAGTCCCCGAACTCAACTAATCTCTGATTCGCAAGAATAAGGTGATTCTCCCATCACCTTATTTGGGTTTCTAATTGATCCACCCCAAATCGATTAGTGGTGATTCCTTAGCATAAACAATTTGCATGTTAAAAAATTTAAACCCTAAGTCGCGATATGATATAGGCATGGGAGAGCCCGAGTTAATTCCTGAACCTAGACTTAGCATGTACTAGGCGAGCCCCCTTTCTTTTTGTATGTTGTCGATCAAAGAAAGGCTCGGAGGTCGGTCGCGACAGACTGGCGACTCCGCTAGGGACTTGCATTTTTTTTAAATGTGGACTTAGACAAAAAAATTTTATCCTATTCAAAATAATTTTTGTTTGGCGGCAAGGACTTCAGGCATGACCATGATATTAAGGTGTTATATGTCCTTGCAGGTTCGAATTGATTGTTTATAAATTGTTGTGCATGCTTTAATGATTTAGCACTACACTATTGCACACATAACCACGTTGCCAGACCTAGGCCGCAATAAGGCATTTTAGGATGGTGTTAAGAAAAATACGACCTCGAACGCAAGCCCGTGACGTAGAGGTTGCCTTTCTTTTTCCCGATATTTATTTCTAAAAATCGTAAAGAAATATCTTTAGCCGCTATTCGCATGACTATAAGATATTTCTTTCGATTTGGCTGAGGTTAAAAGGACTTGACACCAATGCGAGACTACAACGGTCAGGTACCCTTTTAATTTTATTTTGCTGAGCCAGTCTAGATAGAAATCGAACCTCACTCCTCATGTGCATGTTGTTGTGATTGTCATGGTTCAAGGAAAGGTATATATTCTATCCCTTCTCATTTTATTATACCGTCTACTTATTCAATTGATTTGTTACTGTTAGGTCACCCGTTGATTGCATTTAATGTACGATGGGAAGAGCTGATATCTAATTCGTCCCTGCTCCTAAGAAAGAGCTTCTGGCATAATGGGACCGACGAGACGAGAGATATGCTTATTGCGGAGCTTGTCCGTAAAAATAAGTAGCTCCAAGAGACTATAGCTTCTCCATCGTTTATAGAATGAGCATCCAGGAATGACGCCCTTTTTGTTAAAAGCCCCTGTCTTTCATATTTCCTAGTATTTGTGTTTAGGAGTTTTGGTTTTATTCTTTAAAAGTGTTTATGGGTTGTACTAATGTTAATATAACTCGAGCCGTTTTTATGCTATAAATAAATTTTTTTGCCCCTTAATGACACCACTGCGACCTTCGGCCCAATAGTATCCGGGGATGTAGCGTCACGGTCCGAGGCGACCGAGGTTTGAACCCTGGGGACGTTGCCTGTAATGAATATATAAATAAAAACCTTTTTTCTCATTTTTTTCTTTGCAAATAAAGAAATTATGTAATAATAATATGATTAGGTCATAGAATGATTCTTCATTAGACATTATATTCATTCATTTCAACGTTTTTCTAGGTAGTTACAAAAAATAGCCGAAGAAAACGTCTGTCTCAATAACATGGAAGACAAGATGAAGCTGGTCCTCGACGTAATCCAAAATCTTACAAAGCAAGTGGAATCCATTCAAGGCAAAGCTCACGTCCACGCCTGTAGCAATTGAGGTGGTATTACCACCACCGTCTACTGGAAAAGATAAAGCCTCCGCTAGTGACAGCAATATGCCCCCGCTAGAGGATGATCCGCTTTCTCTTGCCATCAGGAAGCCTGAACTTGAAGCTATACCAATGACAGAGCACGACAAGTGCCTTGCAAAGGTTGAAGAGATGCTGAAATAGCTATAAGGCTCGCAAAATGTTGTACCACTTGACCTGTCTATATATAAACGGGTCAAAGTACCAGAAAAGTTTAAGATGCCGGAATTCGAGAAGTATGATGGCACTTCATGCCCCAGACATCATTTGCACATGTATCATGTGCGAATGACCCAATACGTTGATAATGAACCCCTCATGATTCAAACCTTTCAAGCAAATTTGACGGGGCCAGCTTTGACATGGTATATGTCAAAAGATGTCGATACTTTTAAGTCTTGGGATGATGCCGCTAATGCATTCCTCAAGTAGTATCAATTCAATCTCGACATCACCTCTACTCGTGATGAACTGGAACACACTAAAAAGAAGAAGAGTGAGCCCTTCAAAGAGTATGCCACTAGATGGAGAAACTTGGCCGCCTAGGTTACCCCACAACTCATTGATCATGAACAAGTAAAATTGTTCATAAAGTCTCTTCCGTACGAATACAGCACCACCTAGTTGGTGCCACTGCTGAATCCCTTAATCGTCTTGTTCCGGTGGGCAAGCGAATCGAAATGGGATTGCATGAAGGATGATTCACAGACCCCACTTCTATAAGCAAGAAACTCGGTACGAAGAAGGAGAAAGAACCCCAGACAGAAATGGATGTTGCATACACCCAAACCGTTCATCTTTTCCCAATGATTCAGATGAGCAGTGGACAGCAATCGGCCTCAGGCCGCAAACCGCCCCAAAGGCAAAATAACAAAAAGCAGTTCACGCCACTCCCTTTGCCTATGTCTCAGATCCTGCTTATTCTCCTAAAAAAGAGATTGCTTGCTAAAGAGTCAAAGCGTGAAAATCCTGAGCATTTCCCTCAACTACGATCCCTCCAAGGCATGTGACTATCATTTGGGTGAAACGGGACATTCCGTCAATGATTGTGTTGTCCTGAAAAATAAGGTCAAGAAATTGTTGGATGCAAAAATGCTATCATTCCGCAACGCACCACCCAATCAAGCAGGAGGCGCGGATGTCGTCATTAAGTAAACTGTAGACTCAATTTTTCCTCCTTTAGAATAGAGACATATTTAATAGTTTGAATCCTCCCCTATGTGGGAGCCTTTCTTGCTTTCTAAAGTCATTGCAGTTTTCTAAAATTTCTAGTTTTCTGAATTTTTAATTATGCTTGGAATTTTAGTATTACAATTTCCATTCCAACAAATGTAATTCGCCTGAATTAATTCAAAAGAATTACAAATGTTTTGATTTGAGGGCCTGAGGAAGTATCCCAAACCGGCCCGTTGATGATATCCAGCCATGTAAAGGAAAGTGTTCTAAGGCCCGGGTTTCCTCATGCTTCTTTGTTTCTAAGCTTTTGAAAATAAAACAAATGTTTTGTCATTTTTCAAAAGGACAAAAAAGGAATGGTGGTGGAAAAGCATGCATGCTCATAGCCCTGTTTGATTTTCTAACTCGCTCACTTCATGTCTCAAAGCATACTCCTTTTTGATTTGTTATTACAAATGGGACATTTGAAAATGACACAAATTGAAGAGCACGTCAACCCTTAGTAATGATCACAGACCAACTCATCTGATAGGGGCAATCCGAGCGAAGATCATCCAATCTTCAAATGAAACATGGGGCAAATCTCATTACTACTAGTGGGTGATATCAGCCTCAGAAAGTCAAAGAGAATGTTGGGCATTCCTTGATTCCATGATGAGCGAAACATCATTTCGTACAAAAGTCGGGGGCATATCAAGAAAAAATTACCCCTTTTGAAAGAAAAATGTATGTCCTATTCCCTAACAAATTTTGGAAATGACATTCCACCACTTTTCTTTTACAGATAATGAAATGGGGAACATGCTAGACTCTGACGTGCTAGCGAGTCGGATAGAGTACCAATATTGGGACCTCTCAAATGAAGCATGATAGAGAAGTGCTTAATTGGAAGAGTAGACTAGGGGGTATGCGATCTCCCGGTCCATCAAAAGGGTGTATTTCGTTCCTAAAGTTCATCTACTTTAGCATAGAAATGACACTCTTTCTTTTTATGTAGGACAAATTTGAGTAAAGATCCTGTGCAAGTAGCTGGAAACGACTTTGTATATGCCAAGATAGAGCCAATCCTAATCCCACCAACCACGGAAGTCTAGATGGTGGTCATGCCCATATTCGTCAAAGACCTTTAAAGTAGAGATTAGCTTTGCTGCGAAGATTCCCATGCAAGGAATTGCACATGTCCTATGTATGTCAGGAATCATTACCCTCTATTTCAAAGCACCCCTAATTATAGAGGATTTCATTCGAGCTTCGAGATCAAGAGTATGGAGAAGCAGACTGAGACAGAGAAGGCTGAACAAAGTAAAGAGGAGAAAAGACTCTGTTAGCTTTGAAGGCAAAATGGAAGAAGGGTAATTTGTATCGTTCTCAATGTACCATCAATCATCTCATTTCTAACATAAGATCCTGTTTTGTCAGAAAGAAATTATCAACATCCGAGAAAACTCAAGAAGTTGTCAATGTAATCTCAAATGAAGGGCATCACGAAGGGTAATGTTGTATCGTTCCCAATTTCTGTCCCTCAAAGAACCGTTCATTAACACTGTCTTCCTTATTACCTTGCAGGTATATCCTACTATTGCAGCATAGGTAAGTATCTCTTTCCCTAAAAAACTCTTTTCATAAGAGTAGAAATAAATAAGAAAGAAGAAATAATTAAAGAAAATGAATACTATTTTCTTCCTCAAGTGCATTACGTGGAAAGTAATTTTTGCATGGTAATTTTTCCTGTTTAATTCATCAATTCTCTGTGAAAATCTTGACAATTCAACGAATGGTGTCGAATTGCTCCGATGTATTGAACGAGGTGTGTCAGGAGGATGAGAGGCAATTCTTAGTCTATACACATTCTCAAGTACCAAATCCTTGCAAGATGAGTGAAAAGGTTTCATTTATACAAGGTGAAGGGATTTCTTGCATAAGGTACGGCAGCCAAAATGACGAGAGGCAGTTCATTTCTCTGCTCTATACACTACCAGTAATCTTTTGCTTGATCATTTTTGAGCCTATACACTCGGAGGTTCCTTTCAAATTACCCCTGTCAAGAACCACCCCATATTGGGGCAGCTTGAGATAAATCGGCATCACAGGAAGGATTCAAACTCAGAGAAAGTACGAAGAGTGTCCCCCCCTTTTCGATCATCGCTTCCTTGGTTTCAGTTTCGTCATCTTCACGGATCTGGCAATCCTCGACAAGGTCCTCCAGGACAAGCACACCATCGATAGTAAGACGGTCGAGGCTAAGAGGGCTTTATCAAGAGAGGAGCAGCAAACTAAAGCTTGTCCAAAATACTAATATCTTATTGATAATAATGATGTTTTCACTGAGCAAGACAAGAAGGATGAGGAGTTTGTAATATCTAAAATTTTCTATGATTATAAGCCGCAACAGCTCGCACAAGCTGAAAAGATGTATAGAAATTTTCTTACTCTCACTGGCATTAATCTTTGAGTGTTATTATTGCAGATGAACTCTCACGATAATTTAAGTACTCTAGGATGACGAAGAGCAGTTCTTTTTCTATCCTATACACTTATATCCCTTGCTAGCCCAATTGAGTTGATGATTTCATTTCGTACGAACTCAGTTGGTGAGCATCCCCTACACCAGGGCAAAGCAAAAGTCATCACAGTTTGAGCATCAGGGTCCAAAGTACCGAATCAAGATGAAGACTCTAAGGGCCTAATAATATTGTTCTGTTCAAACTTGTTTCGGCTAGTCCTGACAACACCAAAAGGACATCAAAAAAGAAAAAAATGCCGAAAGCTAGGGGCAAGAAAAAAGCAGTGTGCCTGGTAAAAACAAGGCCAATGCCCATGAATAAAAAACAAAGAAAAGAAAAGGAGAAGAAGAAAAACGATGAAAAAGATGAAGAGAAAGGAGTCCCTAATTTCAGGGTAACTGCTATGAAAAACAATGAAGTTTTAGCCGAGGAGATCTCTGTGCATGATGACGACACTCTCAAATATCTCAAAGATATTAAGTGGTGTAGAATAGACGATCCCAAAGGGTTTAAACTTGAGTGCTTTTTCGATACAAATTCCTACTTAACAACTCTGTCTTAGCAAAGATCTGCCATATGATAGATGAAGACGAACCTATTCTTGAGAAAACAATTAGGACAAAGATAGAATGGTATCTAGGAAAATGCTTGACGCAAAAGCTTCTCAAGGAAAGTTGTTAAAGAAGCTAAAACAAAGGATTACTTAGGGAGTTTGCCAGAAGGATCCTGACGGTGGAGAAGAAGACCGGTGATAACGCTAGATGATTACCAATTTTTACCCTTACACACATTTTTGAGTCTAACGATCATTTCGTTCCTCAACCTATAAACCAAGCCCACGTTACATCCCTCATGAAGTCTCTTCTAACTAGGGCATTTGAATTAACGTATAATTTCAAATGTTTATAAACAGCGCTCAAGGAAGTGCGAGCAAGACTACTTCTATCTCTTTTGTAGGGTTCTTGACTTGTAAACCTGGAGATAATTGCAGAATATTTTCTTTAATGGCCTTGACTTGGACAGTCATCTTCGTTAAGCCATTGACCAGGCCAGCATTACAACCCTGAGGAAGACCTCTCAGATTGGTAGCATCGTACCGCTTACGAGAAAACTCAAACCCTTGTTGATATGATAGCGGTCGGATTGAGTGTTTTCGATGTTCCCGCCTTAATGGACGGGACAAACAGCCCTTTCAAATGAGAGTGAGTGGAAAGTCCTCTTTGACTGAAGATCCCTCGTTCAGCATCTTAAGAAATCCACCTTGCGAGCGAAAATTGTTTGATTGATAATTACCCTCGGTAGATGTTTGGTGATACAAACATGGAAAAATCATCGTACACGAACTTTCAAATATACATTCTGGAACAGCCTAGCTTGTATACCCTTGATGAATGTATGCACGTTTGTGCCAATCACTTTGACAGCTCAGAGTTTTAATCCCCAGTGATAGAACATGAAAATTCTGGCATTGGAAAAGCTCTCATTATCATCTCAAGAGAGATCCCCCGAAAAAGGTCGGTTATTCAGCAGATGATGCAACAAATCCTTGGGCGAGGACCCCCAGGTGCTCATCATTTGAGTCTTTTCAAGACTTGCTGGCGAGGACCCACCAGGCAAACTGTCAAATCCTTTGGGCGAGGACCCCCAGGTACTTTGGCAAAATAATCTCCAGTCAAGACGACCGAAGAAAGATTCGGGTCTTAGACAAATAATCCCCAATCAAGGCCATTGAAGAAAGGTTCAGGTCCTAGACAAAAGAAATCCCCGTCAAGGTGACTGAAGAAAGGCTCGGGTCTTAGACAAACCATTTTCCCTGTCAAGGCGACCGAAGACAGGTTCGGATCCTCAACACACAATACCAACTATCTAGAATTACTCTACCCTTCGGCAAGGTAAGTAACCCCAGAAATGTTTTTATTTGTTTTAGCATGCATCATCTTATCGCATTATAAAAATGGGACTCACGGTCTCGCCAAAAATAACATTCATTAAGCATGCATGGGCCAAATTTAGGTATCATTTTATCTTTGAACGTAAACTCTGCGAGCTCACCTTCAAAGAGGGGCAGCTGTTGACACCTATTTTTTATTTGCCCAAAATTAATTGCACAAATTTTAGGAGTTAATTTTTTTAATTCCTAAAACAAAAAAAATATTTCTATTTAAATGCGTTGCATATAGAAATTAGGCACATTTTGCATTATATAGGGTCTTAGAATTTTCTTTAAAAAAAATCGAGTTGGGCCGAGTCGGGGCCGGGCCGACCAAGCCCTTTTTCTTTTTTCTTTCTTTTTTCTGCATGGGCCCCGGCCCACTTGTCTTTCTTTTCTTTTTTCTTCCTCCCCCCCTCCCCCGCGTGGCCCAGCCCGCTTTTCCTTTTTTCCTTCTTCTTCTCCCATGCGGCTGTGCCTGGCTCAGCTCAGCCCTTCTCCTTCCTTCTTCCCCCTCTCGGACGTCACTCTCTCTCCCCTGTTCACCCCTAGAGCCACCCGCAAAGTGTGAGCGGCTAAGCGCGGCCGCCCCGTCCCTATCTCGCCAGAGCAGGGCAAGGGCGGCATGCCACCGGAGCTAGCATTGATGGCCAATCCCATTCCCCCCATTTCCTGGGCTCTCTCTCTCTTTCCCCGTCTCTCGGCACACTCACAGAACCGGCCCCTCTGCATCGCCCTGCAAATGTCCGCGAAAGTCACGGGGCAGGTAGGCCGGTGCAGGTCGTCGTCATGCAGACACAACGGAGCAGGGGGGCACCGTCGTTGCCGGCTATATATAGCCAGAAGAGAGAGAGAGAGGCCGGTCGGCCAGATAGAGAGAGAAACAGAACAGAGAGAGAAGAGAGAGAATAGAGAGAGAGAAGGAGCAAATTGAGAGTTCGCCGGAGAAGAAGGAGAACCAGCAGCGTCACCGTCGTCCACGGAGCAGCTGAAAAGCCACCTAGACGCGCCATCGATCGGTGAGCTCTCCCGGCCGAGTCACCACCTCTGTTTTCCCCTGTTTCGATGTCCGGTGTGGCCGGGACTCGCGCTGGCCGTGTCGCACGATTCCCGGCCCATACCGTCTTCAGTCCCGGTCCCTACTCTCTATCAAAGGTGAGTCACAGCCGTCGGAGCCGACCGATTTGTCGGAGGAGATCGAAACACCTCAGTTTTTGTTGCGCGCACCGACTGTTCGACGAAATGTCCCAATGAAACAAGTTTGATTTTGCTCGCCGGCCGGCAAGTACGTGACTGGACGGCAGGTGGGGTAGCTGAGGGAGTTTTGTAGGGGTCTCTCAAGGCCAAAATCAAGCTTGATTTGGTATGGGTCGGCCGGCGAGATGCCGGATCTCACCGGCCGACGTTCTCCCGTGCCTGTGGCATGTGAGAACCGGCTTGATCCGATATGCAGACCGGCTCAGACCGGTTTGCAAACCGGGTCAGGCCATCTGGGCCGATTCAACCCGGTCGAATCGGCCCTATTTTGTCTTTTTCCACTGGACCAGGACCAACCGGGCTCGATTAGGTCCAGACCCGGATCAATGACCCGAGTTGACCCTATGACCCGGGTCGGATCCGGAAATTGGACCCGGTCAATGCAATGGGTCAGGTCCGTTGACCCGGGTCGGTTCCAACCCGATCTGGATCCGCCGACCCGGTTCTTTTTAATTTTTAATTTTTAATTTTAATTTTTTAAAAAAATTAAAAAAAATTAAAAATTTTTTCCCCTCCTGTATTATTTATTTATTTATTTTATCTTATTTTATTTTATTTTATTTTATTTATAAAAAATCCAAAATTTTTTTAAAAAATTATGTGATATATTTGTTGTTTTAATTTATTGTGATATTATTATGCAAGGTTTTCGTCTTGTTTAAATTAAACAATTTTGAGGATGCGCGGTAGTATCTTGCATGTTTTTTATTACCGTCATGTTATTATGCATGTTTTTAATACAATGGCATGAACTGTTGTATTTTTTAATGTCATTTGACTTAGTTATGGTTAGAACCTAGGGCTGCATATATATCCTGACTGCTAATCGTTTATGATTATGCACTCGTTTGATGACCTCACATGTTAGGAGAAAGGTACTAAAATCAATCAAAATTGCTTGACAAATGCTTTCAAAAAAATAAACAGCGTAAAAAGGTATCGAAAGGGCATTAGTTATCTAACTAGTGTAACCAAGTCCCCGAACTCAATTAATCTCTGATTCGCAAGAATATGGTGATTCTCTCATCACCTTATTTGGGTTTCTCATTGATCCACCCCAAATCGATTAGTGGCGATTCCTTAGCATAAACTATTTGCATGTTAAAAAACTTAAACCCTAAGTCGCGATATGATATGGGTATGAAAGAGCCCGAGTTAAGTCCTGAACCTAGACTTAGCACGTATCAGGCGAGCCCCCTTTCTTTTTGCATGTTGTCGATCAAAGAAAGGCTCGGAGGTCGGTCGCGACATTATTTAATTAACATGCCTTATCTAAGAAAAACACAAATAAACCCTAAAATCCTATGTTAAAAGGAATTGACTCATATGATATAACTAAATGGCTTGATGACATACAAGAATGATGCAGCTACGTGGCAGGCATGATGAATTTTAATGATATGTTATGGAATTAATTTTAAATATTATCCATGTGAAACACTCATCAAAATAAATTCTAAATGACCTACTAAATGCCATGCAATATGAATTTTACAAAAGTGGTTAGTCTAATTAATGAAATCTATATGAGACTCTCTAAAAATATTTGTTCTTTTTCTCGTTAATTAACAAAAGACAACTGACCCTAAAAGTCTACAAATTAATTAATTATGCATTAATTCCTAGTCATGTATTAAATTAACACGGATAGCCTAGGTTACTATATGATTAGTGAAAGTGCAATCTAAGCCCTCTGTGCAAGATGATATAGCTTTATTTCTAAGATAATGCATACATTTAATACTAAGTTGTTTAGCACATATGAATGACCTAAGAGAGAGCTTGAATTTATTCTGTAATGCAAACTATATGAAATGTTATCTTTAGTTTTTTTATTTTTAGAAAAAAGTAAATTTAAGTCGTAAGACTTTACATGAACTACAATGAAATTGCTATATGGCCAACAGCTAAATGATCAATTTGTATATTTATTTTATATGCTATATGAACTATACGCAATGCGGGTAATGTATATGCAATGCAATTAATAACTAAGACTATATGACATGATTATAAAAAAATTAGCTCAAAATGACATGCACTTTATAATATGCATGATGTGAGACTAATCAAATTAAAATCTACACACAATCTATATGATTCTAACGTCATTTTTTTGTTTTTTTATTAATAAAAACTATGGACTATCCTAAATCGATATGCCCAAAATAACAAATTATGAATGTGCCCTAAGCTCTAAATATGCATGATGATGATTGATAATATTACGGCGCATTGAAATTCATGTTATATTTAGAATTCATCATATCATTAATAGCATGCTATTTCAAAACAATTGAGTTTCAACTAATCAAATCAATCATAGCATGTGAAGCAAGACAATATTAGGGTCCAACCTTAGGGCTTCAAAGTTCAAAAGCCTACTAGGCCTTGGTCAATCCATGGAACCAATCAAATCATGATAATTTTAACTAATAACATGCAATTAAAATTAATTATTAGAACTAAATATCCACAAAATTAAGCAAGCCTCATCCTCACCTTAAGTAGAGTTAACCACGAGAAGTCAGAGAAGTCAATGCGAGGTGAGGGCGCAATGGTGCGGCAACAGGCTAGATGTCCGAGAGGGCAATCGGGCTTGTTGAGCACACCAGGGAATGCACCAAGAGAACGTCAAACCGCTGAGCTTTGCTGGAGATGGCTGAAGCTGGTCCGGACAATTGCCGGATTACTGGTCACGCTCGGGGCTTGCTGGGAAAACTGCAAAAAAAAGAAAAGAAAAGGAGATCTCGAGGAATTGGCCGAGACGTCGAGGATGGCTAGGCCGGTGCTGGATATGCTGGAAGCTGTGGTGGCTACAGGGTGATGGTCGAGCAGGAAGGCTGGACGCAGCAGCAGGGAAATTAGGGACACGATGGCAAGGCTAGTGTTTGCTTTGACTTGGGCCTGGAAACTGCAGCGAAACTGGCACGTCGGAGGACGTTTGCTGGACGTCGCTCAGGTTGCAAGTCGTCGGCGGGGGCGCTTTGGCTCGCCAGCATCGGCTTCACTGTTGCATGGAAGAGATGGTGCTCGCGGCTGTGCCTGAACACCCAAACTTGGCCGAATCTGTGCACTTTTTTATGGAATATTCTTTCCATATTGCTGAAGCAAATCCCATTGATTACTCACTCACTATCTTCATGATTTCATGGCCAGCTAATTCCAAGAGCACTAACTTCCACCAATATCTTGGTTCTTTCCCTCATTTTATCTTTTACGATTTATTTTCTTTTCTTTGCAACCTCCACTCAATATTTTGCCAAAATTCACCGGTCTTGCCTTTTGACATCCGCTCGTGCATTCTTGTTTCCGGTTGGGCGGATTTAATCCTAAAAGTTTAGCATAACTGGACCAATGTTATGCGATTTATGTGGACCTATAAAAATGTTTCTAACATCTACAATGCAAAATGCAAATTATGATAGTTTTGCTTGGGGATCGACCCCGATCCCCAATTTTTATGCAATGAATGACTTGGTGAAATAGTCAAAATTTAGATGATAACAACTAGAACTTCATTATTATTGCACCCTTCATCATCATAGAAATTTGCTAGGAGGTACACCTTGCTCGAGCCCTCTCGTTCTGAGAATCACTCCCCACTCTACACAAGTATTTGTCACTTGTACTCCCTCACCAAATGTGATAGAATTCATAAGAAATGCATTAGGGACGGGCATATTGATTGTCCTTAATGCTCTCTTTTTAATTTCCAAATTTTAATGGGCCGTCAGAAAGAGTGCTTGGTCAAGGCATTTGCTCATAGTTTGAGAAAATCACAGTGAAATGACACAGCATCAAATTTGAATTGTAGCGCATAATTAGTTACTTTAAAAGTTTAAACTGTTATGACAAACAAATTCAATTCTCTGTTTGCGACAAGAATCTTAATTTTGAAATATAGGAACAACTAACGGATGCCTCTTCTTTAATCAAACATTAATTAGTAAAATTAAACAAAACATAGTGGTAAAAGATGAGGTCAACAGAGTCATCATCCCACATATGATACTGATTGCCGATCTCCTTTGCACCTATAAGAAGAGACTTTTCTAATTATTGACATTTCACTATAGCTTCAAATGAAGAGAACAATGAAATTAAGGAGGAAAGTGAAGTTAGAGAGCCATGCATCACCACATATTGTCATCTCGTTCTCATGGGAGTTATTTTATGCTTGTACTTTGGTCAAATGTGCTCCTAATACGACCGAGATTTATTATTTATGCATTCTGGAAAAAAATTATGTTTCGTGGGATACTTCCCCATGTTGCATCCAGTTATTACATAGGTATTTGTCTCCTGCACTTCCTCGCTAAATATAATAGAATTCGAAAGAAATGCTTTAGGGATGGACATATGGATCGTCCTCAATGATATTTTTTAAAAAAATTTAATTTTTAATGGTCGTTACAAAGAGTGCCTAGTCAAGGCATTTCTTTATAGTTCGAGAAAATAGTAATGAAATGATAGTCTTGAATTTGAAGCGTAGCGTGGATCCAATTATTTTAAAAGTTTAAAATGTTATAACTTACTAACTCAATTCTTCGTTTGCAACAAGAACATTAATTTTGGAATTTGGGAATAACTAACGGATGCCTCTCCTTTAATACGATGATAACAAGGAGTAATTAAGGTAAGGGATGATGTCACAAAATCGTCTCGAATAAAGTGTATGTGAGTACATGCGAGTTGTAGAGAGATGTTCATTCCATTCCACCATATCTACAAGATTAATTGGTAGAATTAAACAAAACCTAGTGGTAAAAGTGGACATCATCAGATTCGTCGTCCTACATATCAGATTGATTTGCCCAAATTCCTTAAAATGATTGAAGGAATAATCGATGTCATGCAAGTTAGAAACATTATTGCTTTCGATTGTGAAAATGAAAGCACGTGTCCCACCTCTTTACATTGTAAATGATCAGATTTGTTGCTACATCATATATGACGCTACGGTTTGCACGAGACTCTTGATAATTCATTCTTTAATGTTGAAAATCATATTAGGATTAACTGAATTAACTTCCTAAAAGCCAAAAAGAGCCTTTGCACCTATCTCCCGAACAAAAGTTGGGAAATGTCTGACGGCACTCCCCCATAAAGATTTCACAAATGTGGCCTTTCATGGTTTGAAGCTCAACATTAGAGAATGATTTGAAGATCAGGACTTTGCCGGTTTGCTCCGGTTGGTGACAAGAGTATCTAGGTATAAGTAGTTGCTCAAAGAAAGAGACAAAAAGCCGCCTAAGGAGTTCGACCAGAATATGACTCTAATCGATAACTATGAGGTGGGAACCAAATCTGATCAGATGAAAACATGGAAGCGGCGGTAGTAATAAGAGATGATGTCAACCAATTCGTCCTGCCTATGATATTGATTTTGGATTTTGCTCCAGGAAAATTAAACTAGACGCCCAAGCTAAGGAAATTAATAAGAGATGATGTCAACAAATTCGTCCAGCTTTTAAAATTACCTTTGTAGATTGCTCCAGGGAAAAGAATATTAAACGAGAGGAAAAGATCATAATAAATGATTTGTTTAGACGTTCTCAAGGCTTTTGCCCTAAAGTAAGGAAAAGTTGGTGGAGAAACCCATGAGAGGAAGTTTCTCTTGCATATACACAACCACTTGAACCTTAAGAACCATTAAGGAGGAAAGTGAAGATGTAAAGTTTCCCAACTATGAATACATTATCTCATCATATTGTGAAACTGCTCCTTTTTTTTGGTTACTTTATACTTGCAATATTGTCAAGTGCGATTTTAATGATAGATTTGTGTACAAAATATGCAGAGCAAGGATGTACAGCAGTGGGATTAACCCATATTCCAATGACTTATGGGATGTTAGGTCCTATCTATACCTTCACACATCATATAACGGTTACAATAACTACACTCAACATGGTTCCTGCTACGGCCATGTAGCATGCAACGGAGCATTGGCAAAATCTGATTGTCTAGATTTGCTTGGGAATTGCTTTAGACATCTTTGATTTTGGGTGTGGCACGAGCCGTGGAGCTCAAGTCCAGCTTCAAGATTGTAGAATGAGATACGCAGATTATCCATTTACTGAATGATTAAGTTTTAGGCCCGATGCGAAATTATACCCTATCTACAATGTATCCATATGAATAAGGTATTATCCATAAGAATAAAGCAATCTGAATTGCAATAACTTGAAGGATTGGCGAGTCGCTTTCATATAAGTCACTTGCTCTCGTGTGAATGGCCATCTTTTAACAAGAAAAATCATGAGGCTTGGTTATTATTGGTTGACTATGAAGGATGACTACATTCAACATGTGCGGTGCAGCCATTAATGTCAAATTTATGAAGACAAGATAAATGCTCCCCAAAATGAACCTCTTCAAATATCCGAGGCATGGCCGTTCTCCATATGGGGCATTGATTATATAGGACCGATCAATCGTAAAGCTTCGAACAGTCATTGGTTCATCATGATGGCCATTGATTATTTCACGCAGTGGATTGAGCCAACTCATATAACAACGTAAACAAGAACATGTATAAATTCACCCATCGTGAAATTATTGCTCGATATGGGGTTCCATAGGTAATCATTACTAACAATGGATTGAATTAGAACAATAAGATAATGGATGAATTACTCGATGAGTTCCATATCCGTCACTTGAATTCCTCGCCATATCACCCACAATTGAATGAAGCTGTGGAAGTAGCGACAAGAAGATTCTATCTAAAACGATTAATAATTACCATGATTGGGATAAACGATTACCATATGAATTAATGTCATATCGAACTTCAATCCGTACTTTAACTAGGGCAACACCATTCTCATTAGTATATGATACAGAAGCAGTTTTACCCGTATAAGTGGAAATTCCTTCGATGAGGATACTCCCACAATTAAAGCTCTCCAAAGCCGAATGGGTTCAATAGAGATGTGAGCAATTAAATATGATTGATGAGAAGAAATTATGAGCTTTATGCCAGGGGCAATTTGTAACAGCCCGAATTTCGATGTAATTCCGGGATCAATAAAACTGATATTAATTCGCATTTCATTTTAGTAAGTCTCGCCCGGAGCTGATCACTCTCGGGATACTAACCAATAGGGTATGGCTAACTAGAAAACGGTACGTGGACCGGGGACCCTATCGTGAAACGGACACTGATCACGAGACGCTGAGGGAATATTTTGGGTCAACGTGGGCCGATCGTAGGAAAGGGTAATGGATTGAGTTTGGCCAAGGCCTACGATGTACAATAGGGACGTAGGTGATTCTGCAAGACCGAAAGTACACGTGGCCAACCAGTCCTGAACTTGAACCGAACGATCGTGACTTCTGGAACTAGTAATAATTTCTCATTCTCTCAATGATCGAGACCATTACGATATGGATAGCCCTAGGTCAATACGCGTAACCTCTAAACAGCCGCCCGTTAGTGAGAGACCCTGAAATTGAAAGTTTAGCGAGTTTTATTCACGAAATTGGGCCCGGATTTCGAGGTCGATTTTCGAAGGCTTAAGAGACTAATTTTTGGAATCTGACATCATATTACGCTGGCCACATACGTTTGGAGTTAGTACGAGTAAAAATTGGAATTTCGGTCTGAGGGTGAAAAATTACGATTTTGCCCCTCGGGACGCCAGCGTCGCTTTTCGAGGCCAAATGAGGTTATTTTTCGTGGCCGATGTCATTTTTGAGTGGCCACGCATACCAGGAGTTGTTATGGCCAAAAATTGAAATTTCGATAAAAAAAATTAGGGAAAATTACGGTTTTGCCACTGAGGGCCCTAAGGTTGGATTTTGAGCCCGTTTGAGGTTATTTTTCGAAACCGAAGTCATTTTGGGGCGGCCATGCACATTTAGAGTGGTTTCGGTCAAAAATTGGAATTTTGGCTCGGGAGCGAAAAATAATATTATTTTATTCCTGAAACTTCGCAGTCGATTTTCAAGGGCTTAGAAAGTGAATTTCGCGAATCCGATGCCATATTATGTTGGCCACACACATATGGAACGCGTATGTGCGAAAATTGGAATTTCGCCCCGGGACCGGAAAAATGACGATTTTGCCCCTGGGCCGGTATTAATGACGAAAATTTTTGGAAAAATTTTGGGATAATTACCAGAGGTTATCAGCTCAATTATTGGCCCTATTGACCATTTTACCCCTCACTTTTTAGATAAGATCAAGTTAGAACCGTTAGATTATGGGTATTTTCGTCAAAATAGCCGAATTTGCGACACGTGTCGCCCCTAGGCTGCCCTTTTTGACCCAATCTGACCACTCTCTCTCTCCTCACTTCTCCCCCACGTCCAGAACCAACAGATCAATCCAGGCCAGCAGCTTCTTCCCCTTTTTTCTCTCTTTTTCCTCTCTTGTTTGGTCTCGCCGGAGCTCGTCGCCGGCCACCGGAGCGCCACCGCCGGCCACCGTGCCTCGCCGTCGACCACCTCAGTCCCCAGCCTCAGCCCCGCCTCCGTCCGACCTCTCTCTCTCTCTCCCTTTCCCTCTCTTTTTCTCTCTTTTTCTCTCTCGGAATAGTACTGCCGCCGCTTCAAAACCTCGCTGGAGCTTCGCCGGAGCTCCGATCGCCGTTCCGTCGACACCCAGGCGACCAGCTCGTCAGTACGCATCCTGTACGTCACCGGCCGTACGGTGTCCGTACGAATGGTACTGTAGCTATCCGTGCGGTCCGTACACCGCGCCGTACCCCCGTCGCCGGAAACGCGCCGCCGGTTCTACTGTTCACCAGTAATCAGCCGCCGTTCCCCGTCGTCGTGACCTTGGAATAGGTGAGTAAAATTTCTAAACCCGGATTAGGACTGATAGTGCATTTTTCTGGACTGGTTTAGGAATGCTAGTACTGGCAGTGAAAATATTGTGCACCGATTGACAGGAATTATTATCGAGAAAATGGTAGTGACTCATGGAGAATTTATTGGGGAGAGTAATTAGATCGATTGACCAATTTAGGAGCCCATTGGAAATTATCGGGTATGTCTGGGTTGACTGGTTGTACGTAAATTGTGCTCAATTGTGATTGATTTCGCATTGCCATGTCGCATGACGTATGGCTGAATTATGTGGAGTGCGATTGGCCTATTATTGGTTTGAAATTGATTGTTAATTTGTGAATCGCACGTTAGGCCACGTAGTATTAATTGGGCCAATTGAGCACGTGTTGTGATATTGAGTGCTTGAATTATGTTGGTGCTCGTGGTGCATTACATTGCATAGCATGGACACGCATTGTGTATGCCAAGAGTGAGGCATGTGATGAAATTGTGCGAGAATGGGCGTCTGCCATGAGCATGTGATAACCTAAAATACCCTGAAGCATTTTACGCTGGGTTCAGATAATAATGAGTTGTGTGATCACCTAAGGACCTTTGGGTCGATACCGTCCTCATGCACTTTGAAGCAGGACGATGCCCGGTACATCTGGAAGACGACCATCCTCATGCACTTTGAAGCAGGCTCTGGTTCGTAAGGAGATCAGTGTTGCGCCTCATGCACTTTGAAGCAGGCTAGAGACACTGGGCCAGATCGGTTGCTGCGCCTCATGCACTTTGAAGCAGGCTAGACACACCGGGCCGTGAATGTTGTTGACTCGAGTCGTAATAATAATAAATTGGGTGAGTGCCAGTGTGGGCCAGTGGGCCGGGAAATGCACGTGACATGTCGACGACATTTGCATGCATGAACATGCATGGACTGGCATACGAATGTGTGAGAACTGGTGTATGAGCATGTAATTGGCATACGTGTGATTATGCGTGCCACGTATGTGTTGTGATCATTATATATTGATCTGTCTAACCTGCAGGGTCAGAAAATGGTTTGATTATTGTATATTGTGATTTAAATATTTGTTTTCGGTCAGGAGATTGCATGTTAGCCTAGCCTAGGTTTAGGGGTTGAACTCACTGAGATTTATCTCACGGTTGTGTAAACCGAAACATTTTCAGACCCCCAGCCATAAAGATGCCGAAATCACGTCTTTTTGGAATACCGCATTTTATCCGGCGGTCGTCGAGCATGCACCCCGGTGGAGACGGAGCAGAACGAAGAAGTGGCTGTTTGATTATTCCCAGCTGTTGGTGTTTCCTTTTTGATTGTAGTGAACATTGTAAAAAGGTTTTCGTTGGTAATACCAGTATATATATTTTCTGAGGTGCTTGACTGCTATTTGGTTGTTCTACCTTGGTCTCATGTATTATATTGTACGGGTGTATATATTTAATTATATTCGTTGCTTCCGCATGTGTTTGATCTCTGATTGGGCGTTGGGTCGACAATGCTTCCTGGGAGCGTTGCACCATAATCGACCGTGACGGGATGTTGCGTTCCAGTGGGGTACGGGGCGTGACACAATTTTACCAAAAGTGAGTGGGAAAATCATTTAATCGCAAGGTCCGAGTGAGACACTTCGAAATTAATGATCTCGTGTTTAGAAAAGTATTGCCAATCATCCCGGATCCCCAAGAAAAGTTTACACCAAACTATGAAGGCCCGTATATTGTCAAGAATGTCTTGCCAAGTAGAGCCTTAATTCTTGTTGAAATGGATGGCCATGAATTGTCAAAGCCCGTAAATGCTAATACAGTTAAACAAGCATTTTCCATGAATGAAATTAAAGGCCTTAGAGCCATTCTTCGTGCAAATATGAGTCACTTGCATCTTGCATATATGGGTCACATAAATGCACATGTGCTCATTTTTGCAAGAACTAAAGAACACTCAAAGAAGAAGTTACAAGCCATAGATTGGAAGAAGGAAATCGTTGACCTTCAAGAAAGTGAAGAGGTCTCCGACATGATTCAAGTGAAGGGTAAATTGTATTGATTCCAATTCACCCCTTTCTAATTTTACTTCTAACGTGATTTCCTCTCTTTTGATAGGACAAGTAAGCCATTTGAAGAACAACCTCAAGGGTAACTATGTATTTTTCCCAAGAGCTATTCACTAACATGGTCTCTTTTTATTACTTTACAAGATCAACCGGTCTCCATTGTGCAGGTAGGTATCCCTTTCCCTCAAAACTCTAAAAAAAAATAGAGTTCAGTAGAAAGATAAATATTTTGTGAAAAAGAAAGCTTTCACATGCTTTTACAACATTCAAAACTTTTTTCCTCTAAAAGTCTTTTGGTTGAAAAAAAGTAATTCCAAGTTTAAAACAAAATGGAAATTATTTTCTTCAAGAAATGACATTAATTCTTTAATTGTTCATCTATGCAGTGGTATATGCATCATGCATCAAACATCCCCATGAAGGATAATTTCAGCAAATTGATTTTTGAAAACAAAACGAGAAAATATTGAGCATGCCAAGTACGAGCGCTTAAGATGACGAAAGGCAATCTATGACCAAACACTTTCTTTACACAGACTTTGAGAGTCGAGTGGATCAAAATGAGAACCGTGTTTTGGGGCGCATTGATCGTCCTTAATGCTCTATTTAATATTTTAATTCTTAATGGTCATTACAAAGAGTGCTTGGTCAAGGCATCTCTTTATAGTTCGAGTAAATCGTAGTGAAATGATACTGCATTGAATTTGAAGCATATTGTAGAACCAATTACTTTGAAAGTTTAAACGGTAATAATTGACAAACTCAATTCTTTCTCTGCGACAAGAACAATAATTTTGGAATATGGGAATAATTAACGGATGCCTCCCTTTAATACGAGGATAACAAGAAACAATTATGGTAAGGGATAACGTCACAAAATCGCCTTGCATAATATGTATGTGAGTAATTAAGAGTTGTCGAGAGAGATGTTCATTCCACCTTATTTACAAGATTAATTAGTACGATTAAACAAAACATAGGGGTAAAAAATGATGTCACCAGATTCGCCATCCTACATATCATATTGATTTGCCAAAATTCCTTAAAATGATTGAAGAGTGATCGATAACATGCAAGTTGGAAACATTGGTGCTTTTGATTGTGAAAATTCAAGTACAAGTTCCCACATCTTTACATTGGGATTGATCTGGTTAGTTGCTCATCATATATGATGCTACAGTTTGCACAAGACTCTTAATAATTCATTCTTTAATGCTGAAAATTATAGTAGGATTAAACAAATTAACTTCCTAAAGGCCAAAAAGAACCTTTGCACCCATCTCCCAATCTAAACTTATGAGAAAGATTTCATAAATCTGGCCTTTAATGGTTGAAGCTCATCATTGGAGAACGATTTGAAGGCCAGGACTTCGCCGGCTTGTTCCAATTGGCGACAAGAGTATCTAAGTTGCTCAAAGAAAGGGATAAAAAGCCACCTAAGGATTTCAAGCAGAATACGACTCTAATCGATAACTACGAGGTCTCATCAAATGAAAACATGGAAGTGGCGGTAATAAAAAGAGATGTTGTCGACCAATTCGTCTTGCCTTTAACATTGTTTTTGTAGATTACTTTAGGGAAATTAATATTAAACGAGAGGAGATAAATAATTTGTCTTGACGTTCTCAAGGCTTTTGCCCCTGAGCAAGGACGAGTTGGTGGAGAGACCTGTAAGAGGAAGTTTCTCTTATATATACACAATGGCTTGAACCTTAACAACCATTAAGGAGGAAAGTGAAGGTGCAGGTTGCCCAACCATGAATACAATATCTCAACCTATTGCGAAACTTCTCCTTTCTTTTTGGTTACTTTGTTCTTGCAATGTTGTCAAGTGCGGTTATAATGATAAATTGGCGTACAAAATATGCAGTCACAGGTCGTACAGCGGTGAGCTCGACTCATATTATGATGACCTATCGACTGTTACGATTGATCTAGATGAGCATACATCAGATAACGGTTACAATTACTACGCTCAACACGGTTCTTGCTACGGCCATGGAGCATGCTACGGAGGGTTGTCAAAAAACGATTGTCATGAATGCCTGGTAAGTATTCAAAACAGCCTCTATGCATATTGTGGCCTGAGCCGTGGAGCGCAAATCCAGCTTCAAGACTGTAGAATGCGATACGAAGATTATCCATTTACTGAATGATTAAGTTTGAGGCCCAGTGAGAAATTTTACCCAATTTACAATGTATGCATGTGGATAAGCTACTATCCTCAAGAATAAAGCAATTTGAATCGCAGTAACTTGAAGGATGGGCGAGTCGCTTTCGCATAAGTTACTTGCTTTCATCCTCTCTTTTATTTGCACTTGTTATGCATAAATATGTATTTATGTTCTTGTATCAACTGTGGCATTTGGTTTGTCGGTACTTAAATTCGAACAGGATTTGATGTGATTTGATTTAAGAAGAATCCTCTGCGAAGGATGACTTGGGATGTAGGGGCTGATACGGGGAAATACTATAAAATGCTTGATAGATGATATGATCGTATAAAATGCTTCATAAAGAAACCCTAGTTTGAGCCGCCGTCATCATCCCTGCCCCTGCCCCTGCCCCTGCCCCTGCCCCTGCCCTTGCTTAAGGGAACCCTATAGCGACAATGACCACCACCATGGTGGTCGAATGTCAACGGAGATTGTGGTTATGCCAGTCACTTGTATCGCGCAGAGAGAAAGAGATTGTGGTTATGCCAGATCTGGGCAAGGCCACATGCCCTCGCTTTGGCCTGGGCGACAGCCACAAGGACATCGTGGCCCTCGCCAACACCCTCTCCGGCCACTAGCGATGGTTGCAATGACCTCACCCAGTGTTGGCAAGGGCGTCCCAACCTTCACTTGTGGGCAACGACCCTTGCCAGCCCTTAGGCCAAAAAGAAGACAAAAGAATAAAAACTACTAAAAATGTGTTTAAAAAAGGTCCACGTCATTGTTGGCCTTCGCTAGCCACAGTCGTGCCTCGTAGGACCGCCGGCGACCATGTCATCAATTTTCCGATCAAAATTGGTCAAATAGACTACATTAGAAAAATATAAAAAAGTTTAGGACTCAATTGATGTAATTAAAAGGTTTATGACTGAATTGGCAAAAGTACAATAGGTTGATAACTTTTTGAACAATTTTCCGGATAGTAGGACAATAGCAATCCATTAACATTGTACACGACTATTTGCATATTAGCTCAACGAGAATATATTAGAATCCAGTTCTGTTCAGAGACATCTGACGGAATTGGAATAATATAGAGAATATATCCTTAACGAAAAAACCTTCTCGTACTTGAGTAAACTATCAAAACATTATACCCGAAGAACACAATGTATCCAAGGTTCAACATATCTAGGTGCTCCAATTTAATTCCGTTGATGGGCATCCGAGATTAGACCTTTGAGAAAAGCCAAATTCATTATGGACTCATCCATTGAAGTCTGTTGTTAATGCACTTGGCTATGGTAATATTTTCAATAATTCAGTAGAAATTTAAGTTTCGTTATCCATGCTTGTTTATTAGTGATATGAACCACAGTCACAAGCCTCAATGTATATGAAGGGTGCTCTACTGAAAGATGCAGAGAAGGATGGAGTGACAACTCGAAGGTATCAATGGCGATGATAAGTTTGGTGAAGTTCTGTCACGCCCCGAATCCCATCGAGAGCACAACATCCTCTACTGGTCGATTGATGCGACATCTCAGGGTATCACCGACCTCACTTATAACCATCAGAGATTTAATTCAACAGCGGAAACCACAAATTTCCCGGACAATTTGAAACTGGGGAAGATCAGGGAGAATACACACATTTTCATTTCCATTATCAAACTTATAAAATATTTCAATTCACAACCGTCATAAACACTTGCACACAGTATTTAAAACCACCGATACACAAAAAGATCGATGACCTGGTATTCTAACCACAAAAATGGTACTTTGCAAAAACCTATTCCGAACCCCTATACTAGCCCCTACGCCCCTTGCTCAGCATCCATTCTGAGTCTGACTCCTCGTCCTCTGAATTTGAACTCTCTTGAACAATTTGCTCTTATGAGGACTCCAGCTTTGTTTCAATCTCAATCGAGTGATTAATGTCACTCGACTCATCTGGAACTTCGTCCTGTTCCTCCTCAGCTAATCCATCAAAGAAATTAAACTCAGGCACAACATCGGGATCCATATACTGCTCATATGGGAGTATATACTCCGGTTCCTCCTCAGGCTCCTCAGACTCGTTAGGTTCATTCTCGAGTTCTGCCTCAGGCTCTACCTCCTCTGATTCTTCCTCGGGAATAGGCTCTAAATCTATGTCCATCGGGTCGTCTTCAGCTTGTGACGCTTCGTGTCACATCCCGATTTTTGGGCCTGGGAAGCCACAGGTAAATTATAATATCCTCAATTTCAATCCCTGGGAATTGGCTATGAGTTAAGTTTGGTGGTTTTCCAATCAGAACTAAATTGTTTTCTCTTGTTTTGGAAAATCTAGTTTTTGGATCATTTGTACCCTTTCATATTGTTATTTTTGGAGAGATTTTTGTGATCCGAATTTTGAAATACTTTCTTCTTGAAAGTTGTTCCAAACATCATGAAGTTTTACATGATTTAATTTCAGAATTTTTGGAGTTGAGATGAGTGGTACGATGGCCTGATTTTCGAACCGTGTGAAACTGCCCAAAATGGTTATTTCGGTGATGTTTACACCGTCTTTATTTTCTACGAGCTTTTCTGGGCCGATTTTGGAAAGTTTCCTTCACAAAAGTTGTTGAGAACGTCCTTTTCTATAACGTGTACAAATTTGGGAATTTTATGAGATGATTTGGATTCTGGATAGAGCTTATTTTGAGAAACAAAAATGCTGTTCTAGTGAACTGTTTTTAGTCTATCTTTGAGCTACTAAAAATGGTTTTTACAGAGAGAATTAGATTTTGTGTTCTTCATAAGAAATGTTTATTAAGGCCTTGTTTATGACATATCCGAATTTGAGAATTTTCGGAGTTCATTTACTATGATTTCAAGTCTGATTTCGTGAACAGTGCAAAACTGCTCGGTTTTGTTAGATTTCAAAGATTTAGCATTTTCTATATGAAAACGTTGGAATTTGGACTTGGTGTCTTCTGGTGATTTAAAGTACGCGTTCTGAGCTTTCAAATAATTTATGCTTTGATCGGAGGTCGGACCAGGGAAAAACGAAATAGAGAAGTAAGCTTGAAAATGAATGGCCAAGAATGAAGCTTGTTCAAGAAGCCTAATTAATGGCTTGTATTAATTGCTTGGCCTTCTTTTTCCACAACCATTATGAAGCCATTTATTGAATCTTGGCCATTAAGTTTTGACCAAGAAAGGGAGAGGAAGCCACGGCCAAGCTTGAGGGGAGAGAGAGAGAGAGAGAGATTTATGGGCCATTAATGAGTGGATGATGCGTGCGCTTACCTCATCGAATCTTTGGCCCCAAGTTTTGTCTCCCTATAAATAGAAACAAGGCCATTCGGCCAAGGAGAGAGAGAAATAGAGAGAAAGAAAGAGAAAGAAAGAGAGAAAGAAAGAAAAAGCTTACCGGCGAGCCCGACTCTCTTTTGTTGTTTGATCGAGTGAGGAGCCACGTCCAAGGCCGAGTGTTCATGTTCAAGCCCGAAATTTTCCGAGCTCACCCGTCTCGAAGCTTGTTCTCTAGTTCTTGTTTCAGTTTAGAGTAAGTAAACTTCCTAATATCGGGAAAGGAAGTTGTGATGCGTTGTGACACGGTTTGCTTTGATCGTTTCTCGGTCATTTGGTTGGTTGTGGTTGGTTCATTTCTCGATTTAATCATGTTTCGTGTTTGAAGTTTGTTTTGGTGGTAGAATCGAGACTTGAAAGGCAAGGTGCACATGTTATAATCATGCTTGATGTTTTCTTGTATGAACTTTGCTATTGATCTGCCATTGATGCGGGTGCGGTAAGGGCCGGCTTGTGCTAACGGCGATCCCCTCGTCCTTGCTTGATATTAGTAGGTTTACTTGCTGAGTCTCCCCGACTCATCCCCCTTTCCCCCCCTTCAGGTTCATAGGATGGTCGAACGGACGGCGACGACAGGAGGAGTTCGAGCCACGTTGGAGTTCGGGGAAAGCGAGGAGCGAGAAGCAGTATTAGGCTTAGGACACCCAAGCCCTAATGTTTGTTGTATAATTGGCTAAATTCGACTAAGTTGGCTTGTAAATATGTGTTATTGCCATGGCCCAAAGGGCTTGTTAAAATATGTTTGCATGCTTTGTAAACATAAGGTTTGTTCATGATGCTTTTTGTCTTATTTCCGCTGGTTGTTCTGAATGTGATCGTCCCGAGATATGCTTCCGCGTGTGTGTAAATAAAGATAATAATGAACGGGACGTCACGCTTATGACCCCGAGGTGGGGGCGTCACACTTCAGGCTCGGGTTCATGCTCAGCCCCCGAAGATCCATGTGCTGCGGGTGCTGGATGCATTCCAGACTACGCTAAGCTCGTCTCGGCACTAGTCAACTCTCCGTCTATCGGGAGTATGGTAGACGGGTCCCAATCCCCAACTAAGTCAAACGGAACATCAAAACCCCTAACGGGCTCGAACTCATCTCCTGCTGCATCCCGGAAGAACCAGACGGTATAAACATGGATCTTCCATAAGGGTAGTCATACGTCTACAAAAATGGTAATTGTAACACCTCCACCTCGGGGTCATTAACGTGACGTCCAGTTCATTATTATCTTTCATTACACACGAGCGAAAGCATGACTCGGGATAATCACAATCAATATACAACAAAAATAAGACAAGCAGCATCATGAGCAAACCTTATGTTTATAATTCATACAAACATGTTTTACAAGCCCTTCGGGCCATGGCAAACAACACATATTTCATCGCCGACTATAAATAGCAAATTTTAATTTGGTTTAACCTATACCCACTATGGCTTCTCGCTCCTCGCTTCTTCACCTTCACCCCGGTCCCGTCCGCCTGGCCATCTCACATCCCACCCGTGGCTCTATCCCGGAGCCGGCCCGCCCTGAGGCACCAAGTCCGTTAGGCCCTCATTGAACATCACAAGCGTCGTGATTTGGCGGTAGGTGCGATCCTCTCTGACATTTATCACGGTGAGCACTTCGGCTCTCGGCTTCACGGGATTGCCAATGCAGGCTGGGGGAGATGCCATCCCTACGAACCTGAAAAAAAGGGAAACAATGGGGGATGAGTCGGGTAGACTTATCAAGTAAACCTACTAATATCAAGCGAGGACAAGGGGATCGCCGTTAGCACAAGTCGGCCCTTACCGCACCCGCATCAATGGCAGATCAATAGCAAAGTTCATACAAGAGAACATCAAGCATGGCTATAACATGTGCACCTTACCTTTCAAGTCTCGATTCTACCGCCAAAACAAACTTCAAACACGAAACATGATTAAATCAAGAAATGAACCAACTACGACCAACCAAACGACCGAGAAACAGTCCAAGCAAACCGTGTCACAACGCATCACAACTTCCTTTCCCGATATTAGGAAGTTTATTTACTCAACGACAAACAAAACTAGAGAACGGGGGTCGAGACGGGTGAGCTCGGGAAATTTTGGGCTTTCTCCTTGCTTCCTTCTTGCTTGGCTAAGCAAACCTAGGCCTACGAAGGCCAAACCGTGGCTCTTGGGTAGGAACGAGAAGAGACACGGGTCGGTTCGGGATTGTTTTGGGCGTGAACCTCTTGGGCCAAGAAACAAAAGAAAAGGGAGAGGATGATGAAGTTGGCGTGAGGATGAGGAGAGAGTGGCGTGAGAATGGAGAAGAAGTGGCGTGAGAGAGAGGGGAGGCATCCTCTATTTATAGAACTTCAAACTTGCTTACCAAGTTGCTAATCCAAGCTTGCCTAAGAAGATAGATGACCATCATGACAAGGTCTCAAAGTCAAGACTCATCATAGCTTTCATTTAATGCCATTAATGGACTAAGCCTCTTAGTCAAATTTCATGATGGCATGTAATTAATGTCATTAAAGGACTAAAATGATGAAGAAGCCAACTTTGGTCCTCTCTTTCTCTCTCCCTCCCTCACGGCTACTTTCTCTCTCCCTCCTTCCCCTTGGCCGAATGGCCTTTGCTTGGGTCATGGCTTAGGTCATCAAGGAATTATGTCATGGCTTATGTCACTAAGAGATAAGATCATGTATACTCATTTGTGCACAAAGGCCAAAAGTCATGATGAAAATTCTAAGCCATTTATTTCCAAACTTAGGCTTCAAGTTTAGACTTCTCTAGAATCATCCAATTCCAAGCTTGCTTCTCTCTTTCGGTTTCCCCCTGGTCTGACCTCCAATCAAAGCACAAAATATCTCATTTGAAATCTTAGAACGTATGCTTTAAGTCATCAGAAGACATCAAGTTGAAATTCCAACATTCTCATGTAGAAAATGCTGAATCTTTGAAATCTGACAAAACCAGGCAGTTTTGCACTGATCACGAAATCGGACTTGAAAACATAGTAAATGGACTTCAAAAATTCTCAAATTTGAATATGTCATAAACAAGGTCTTAACAAACATTTTTCACGAGAGTACAAAATCTGAATCTCTCTGTAAATATCATTTTTAGTAGCTCAAATACAGACTAAAAACAGTTCGCTGGAATAAAATTTTTGTTTTTTTCAAAGTAAGCTTTGTCCAGAATCAAATCATCTCAGAAAATTCCGAAATTTATTTACGTTATAGAAAAAGATGTTCTCAACAACTTTTGTGAAGGAAACTTTTTCAAAATCGGCCCAGAAAGCTTCTAGAAAATAAATACGGTGTGAACATTACTGAAATATCCATTCTAGGCAGTTTCACACGGTCCAAAAATCAGGCCATCGTACCACTCATATCAACTCCAAAAATTCTGAGATTAAAGTATGTAAAACTTCATGACGTTTGGAACAACTTTCAAGAAGAAAGTGTTTGGAAATTCATATCACAAAAGTCTCCTAAAAAATAACAAAACGAAGGAGTACCAAGGATCCGAAATACGGTTTTCCAAAACAAGAGTAAAAGTTTTAGTACCTATTAGAAAACCACAAAACTTAAACCATAGACATTTCCCAGGGACCGAAATTAAGGATATGACAATAATAGTGTGCTTAATTCAGGTCATGTTATCGGGCATAGGAAATTCTGCAACCTTAGACTCGGTGTGCACTGGTATCCCAAAACGCTTTGGTGGTGGTGGCGGAGGATTCATGACTCGAGTCAGGGTTTTGAAAAATATTGGTTGAAACAACCATATGACTACACTCAGTAAGTACACCCCTAAACCCCACCTAGGCTATCATGTTCCTCCACATAATCACAAAACACAATCACACATACCAAATCATCACATAGCAGGCACTTCGCATACAATCACAAGCATGTATAAATCTCGTGTCATGCATTCATTCCGTTCTCATTATCTCTTTTTCACATTTCTCGCCAGTGACCCGCGTTACAGTACACGCCTCAGGCTCACTGCGACCACTTATCACAACACTTCAAGGCCCGCATTAACGTACACGTCTCAGGCCATGTTTCTTGCCCGCGTTAAAGTACACGCCTCAGGCTCAACATCTACCTCCTACTGCGCAACCCACGTTAAAGTACACGCCTCAGGCCAGCATTCTTCCGATAGTACTGGACATCGTCCCGCGTTGAAGTACACACCTCAAGACGGCATAATTTCCACGAACACATGCCACACCACATTTACTCTCTCACTTAAGCACATGCTCCACAATCATTTGTCACAGTCAATTGGCCAATCACATGTGGCCCGTGCATGCATTAATTCACACGCAATTTATGCTCACTAAGCATTTGACATGGCCAATTTCAATAATTAAATCAGTCTGGCCCAAGCGTGCACCCAACAAGCATATTTCAATCATATAATTACACAACCATGCACTCAATTTTATCACCTCAACCCAATCGTAGTTCCAACACACTTTAAACACACAATTTGCCATTTTTTTCTCCAACCAAATGGCATCAAATCAATTCCGGTCCTTCACGACACTTTCTCACCATTAATGGCCGGTTCTAAAAATCCAATTTGCGTCCCGATCGGCCCATCACAGCCCACTGAACAGTAACTCACAGCCAACTGTTGTCCTCAAAATTTTCATTAAAAATTTCCCGAATACAATCCTAGGCCTGCTAATTGATCCTACTCCTAATCCGTACAATTTCGCACTCAAATAAACTCGATTTCAACCAAAAATTACCGGTCCATACCCGAAGTCCTAAGTTGGGTTTAGAGCGTGATTTACCGAGTTCTAGACTATCGCGGCTAGAATAGAAAGCGGCGGCGATTGACGAAGACGGCAGCGAAAGATGGCGCGGCTTGGCGGCGGCACGAATGGCGCACGACGGTGGCGCGGCTTGCCTTGTCCGTGACCCGCGGCCACTCGGACGGGAGAGAAAGAGAGAGAGACGACGGCGGCGGGGGCTGGCGGTGGTGTGGCGGCGAGGACGGCGCGGCACGGCACGGCGGCGGTCCGGCAGGCGTACGGACGGCGGCCGGCGTACGAGCAAGGGGGCGGTCGGTCAACGGTGGGGGAGAGGGGGAGGCCGAAAGAGAGAGATGGAGAGAGAGAGTGAGGAGAGAGAAAGCGAAATTGGACTAAAATAGTCCAATTTTGACTAAAATGGCTAATTACCATCATACCCTTATCTAATCTTTTTAAATCAACGACCCAGATTCGATCTTATCTTGAAACTGACGGCCGAGATCTAATCTTACCAAAAATATCCAAGGGTATTTTGGGAATTTCATAAAATTCCATGGGCAAAATTGTCAAATCCAAAAAGTTAGGGCAAAATGACCAAAATGCCCTTCTACCATAAAGCATGCCCTTTATAAACTCTTAGGGGTAAAATGGTCACTTTCTTCATTTCTCATCGAAATCGAATTTTTCCGAAGAAATCGAGACAATCCAAATTTGCACGTTCCAACCGCAACGTCGTCCTAACGTCCCGTTGTGACTTTCAAATTTTTCCGATGTCCAAATTGGGCTCAATTAAATAATCAAATTTTATTAAACGCAACTCAAGTGTTTCTCAAACTAACGGGTGGCTTATTAGGGAAATTCATATATTCGACCCGTGACTGATAATAAATCGAGTCACGTGCAAGTTCATTCGATTCGTGATGACTTCAGTTGTCATTTAAATCGGGAGGATCAATTACTAGATCTAAGGGGCACAATCGTTCGATATAGGTTCAGGATCGTTCGTCAATTCATTTCGAGGTCCGGCAGAATCACCCGCGATCCACTACTATGATAGTGGCAAGCTGACCCCTGACTATCCTTGGATCGGCCAACAGTGTCTCAAAATATCACCTCGACGATTTCATGGTCGAAAGTCAATTCACGATCGAATTTTCTCTTAGTCGTGCGAACTTAATTCCCCGATTAGCCTTTCCCTAATGGTTAGCATACCAGTAATGATCAGTTCCGAGCGAGAACTAACTACGAGTACATTCATAAAACTCAGTATTTTATAAACCCCAAATGGACAATTTTCAGGATGTCACAACTCTTCCCCCCTTACAAAAATTTCGTCCTCGAAATTTACAAATCTCACAACTACCCAAAATTTACAATTCCTACTACACAAATAATTGGGGGTATTGACGTTGCATCATCTCTTCACTATCCCAAGTTGCGCCTTCAGTCCCGTGGTGTTCCCATATAACCTTGACCATCGGGATCATCTTATTCCTTAAAACCCGTTCTTTCCGATCTTCAATTCTTACCGGTCTCTCGACATATGACACTTTGTCATCTCCCCTATCTCTTCATAATTCAACACATGCATCGGATCCGATTCGTATTTCCTCAACATCGATACGTGGAACACATTATGCACTTGCGATAAATTCAGCGGGAGTGCAAGGCGATACGCTAATTCCCCGATCCTTTCTAAAACCTCAAAAGGTCCTACGTACCGCGAACTCAGTTTTCCTTTCTTACCGAATCTGGATAATCCTCTCATGGGCGATACTTTAAGAAATACGTGATCCCCTACTTGAAACTCCAAAGGCCTTTGCCTTTTGACTGCATAACTCTTTTGACAGCTCTGTGCTGTCTTTAGCCTTTCGCGAATAATCTTAACTGCCTCAATCGATTGTTCGACTAGCTCTGGCCCAGTTATAGTCCTTTCTCCCACTTTGTCCCAACACACTAGCGTTCTACAAGCCCTGCCATACAACGCTTCAAAAGGCGCCATTCCAATACTCTGCTGGAAACTATTATTATAAGCAAACTCTACTAAGGGCAATTGCTCTTCCCACTTACCCCGAAAATCTAGCACACATGCCTTGAGCATATCCTCTAGAGTCTGAATCGTCCTCTCATACTGGCTATTTGTCTGAGGATGATACGCTGTACTAAACTGTAACTTAGATCCTAACACCGTCTGCAAACTTTTCCAAAAGTTGGCAGTGAACCTAGGATCACGATCTGAGGTTATCGATACTGGTATGCCATGTAGACGAACTATCTGTTGCACGTACAATTCCGCATATCGGTCTAATGCGAAGTCCTTTCGCACAGCCAAAAAGTGTGCCAACTTAGTCAACCTGTCGACAATCACCTAAATAGCATCAAGGCCTCTTTGGCTCCTTGGCACCCCTGACACAAAGTCCATGGTTATATGCTCCCATTTCCACTCTGGAATTTCCAAAGGTCGCAACAATCCTCCGAGCTTACAATGTTGTGTCTTCACCTGTTGGTACGTCAGACATTTGGCCACATGTCTGGTTATATCCACCTTCATACCGTTCCACCAGTAATGCTGCCTCAAATTTCGATACATTTTAGTACTACCTGGATGGGCACTATAACTGCTACGATGCGCTTCTGACAAAATCTCTTTCTTAAGTTCCGCATCGTCAGGCACACATAATCGTCCACGAAACTTCAGTATCCCATCTTCAGATACTTGAAAATCTGGCTTTCTCTTGGCCTCCTCCATCTCTAGAATCTTTTAAATTTCCTGATCCGAAGATTGCAGCATCTTAATTTTAGCTTGGATCTCCGGTTCAATCCTAAGCATAGCCAACAAGCTCGAGACTTGACTTACTTCAAATATAAACTCCGAGTCTCGCACTTTTTCTAACAGGGTCCACTCCTTGACCATCAAATAGGCTATGCTTGACTTCCGACTCAATGCATCGGCTACCCGGTTAGCCTTCCCTGGATGATATAGAATTTCCCAGTCGTAATCCTTCAGCAACTTCATCCACCGATGCTGCCTCATATTTAACTTCTTTTGAGAAAATAAATATTTGAGGCTCTGATGGTCAGTATAAATCTAAAATTTCTCTCCGCATGAATAGTGCCGCCAAATCTTCAGGGCGAATACAATTGCGGCTAACTCTAAGTCATGCGTCGGATAATTCAACTCATGCGGCCTTAACTGCCTTGACGCATAAGCTACTACTCGTCCATTTTGCATAAGAACACACCATAATCCTTTCAACGACACATCACTATATATCTCATACCCTCTGGGTCCTGATGGAATCGTTAACACCGGTGCTGTTGTTAGTCTATGCTTCAACTCCTGAAAACTCTTTCCACATTTATCTAACCATTCAAATCTCATTTCCTTTTTCAGCAAATGTGTCAACGACAATGCTATTGCTGAAAATCCTTCCACAAAATGACGATAGTATCCGGCCAAACCCAAAAAACTCTGTACTTCTATTACCGTCGTTGGTCTAGGCCACTTCATCATAGCTTCAATCTTCGATGGGTCAACTGAGATTCCTTCTCCAGAGATTACATGATCGAGAAATACTACGCGACTGAGCCAAAATTCACACTTGCTAAACTTAGCATATAGTGCGTTTTTCCTTAAAGTCTGCAATACTCGATTCAAGTGAAATTCATGTTCCTCTAAGCTCTTCGAGTAAACCAATATATCGTCTACAAACACGATCACGAACTGGTCTAAAAATTCCTTAAACACCCGATTCATCAAATCCATAAAAGGCAACAGCGGCGTTCGTTAATCCGAACGGCATTACCATAAATTCATAATGTCCATACCTCATCCTAAATGCCGTCTTCGGTATATCCTCCTTCCTAATTCTCAACTGGTGATATCCCGTCCTCAAATCAATTTTAGAGAACATCAAAACCCCTTGCAACTGATCAAATAAATCATCAATCCTCGGTAAGGGGTATTTATTTTTAATCGTCACTTGATTCAGCTACTTATAATCGATACACAACCTCAACGATCCATCTTTTTTCCTTACAAACAAAACCGGCGCTCCCCACGGGGACGCACTTGGGCAAATAAATCCCTTATCCAACAACTCTTGCATCTGCACCTTTAATTTCTTTAATTCCGACAGCGACATTCTATAAGGTGCCTTCGAGATTGGCTCAGTTCCAGGTGCCAACTCGATTACAAATTCTACCTTCCTTGCTGGTGGTTGTCCCGGTAATTCCCGAGAGAACATATCGGGATACTTGCACACCACAACTATATCCTCAAGCCTCGGCTCCTCAGCCGTTGAATCAACTACTGTCGCTAGGAATCCCTAACAACCTTCACTCAGCAACTTTGTCATTTTTAGCGACGAAATTCATGGAATTGAGGGTCCTCGTCGACTTCCCACAAATTTAAATTCCGGATATCCAACCAGATTAAATTGGATCACCCTACTATTGCAATCTATTATGGCCCTCTGCTTAGACAGCCAATCCATACCTACTATCACATCAAAATCGTACACATCTAGAACCGCTAAATCAATCTTTTCCTCCCTATCTCCAATCACGATCTTACAATTTGCACACCCCAATAAGACTAGCATTTTATCATTCAAGGGAGTTGTCACGCATGACACAACATCAAACATTTGCGGTTCCAATCCAATCAACTCAACAAACTATTTCGATATGAAAGAATGTGGCGCCCCAGGGTTAAATAAAGCATACGCAGCATGGTTGCACAGAGAAATCGTACCTGTGACAACCCCTAGTGCGTTCTCAGCCTCTCGTCTGGCCATAGTATACACCCGTCCTTGTGCTTGAGGCCTATTCTGGTTTGCTATCTAGGCCGTTCCAGTCTGATTCCCATTTCGAGGTGGCGGCAACGCAGGCGGCCTACTCTGTCTGGGATTGGGGCAATTCCTTATATGGTGACCAAATCCCCCACATCCAAAACACGCTTCGCCCCGAGTTAGACAAGGTCCATTTCCGTGCCTACCTCCACATATCCTACAAGGATCATTCTGATTCCGGGCTAGCTTTCCAATATTTCTTCTAACGGAAGGAGTAAAACGCCTATTATCCAATGTCGGCCTCTTTTCAAAATTACGATCATCCCTACCCTAGACAAATCTCGACCCAGAAGCGGCGGCTCTATCCACCTGATCTCGCTCTAGAATCTGGGCCTTATCAAATATTTCCTCGTACGTCCTCAGATTTACCAGTAACAACTAGCTGCGAATATCAGCCTTCAATCCGTCCTGAAATCTTCGCGCCTTATCATCAGGATGTTCTACCATTCTTGGTGCAAACTTAGACAATCTCGCAAATTTCGCCTCATATTGGTCTACTATCATCTGGCCTTGGCGGAGTCTCATAAATTCAGCTAATTTTCTTTCCTTGGCACTGGCCAAAAAATACTTCTTATAAAAACTTTCAGTAAAAGTAGCCCAAGTCTGAGCTATACCTTCTAGAAAAAACCCTATCCTTGGTGGCTTTCCACCAATCGTTTGCATTGTCCTGCAATTGATATACCGCCAAAGTTACCTTCTCATTATCATTGCACTCTAGCATCTCAAAAGCCTTCTCGAGCTCCTCTACCCATCAAGGTGCAGTCTCAGGGTCACCTTTCCCAGCAAACTTAGGTGGTTTAAGCTTTATAAACTGCTCTTCCAGTTGGTGCATCAGTCTATTTACAACCACTTGCCCCTGCCCTTAATTCTCATTATTATTGACAGCAGCAGTGGCCACAGTGGCCTCAGCAGTTTGGGCAATCGTAGCAGCTCTTTCCTGAGTCTACTGTCCTAACAGATTTCTGATTTGTTCCAATGTCCTCATAACGGCTTCCATTCTAGGATCCTCAGCAGGTCTGACTTCCACTCTCACCGCAGCTCCAGCATCAACCCCAAGATTTTCTATCGCTCCTACACCCATTCCAAGATCCTCTACGACTCTAGCTCTAGCACGACCTCTACCCCTTGTTCCTCTACTTGCGCCTCTTCCTACGCCTCTTCCTCCGCTGCTCATCGTCACAATTCTACCACTCTCCTACCTACTATAATTCCACTCAGGAATTAGCAATCTAGGCCAACTAGATTAATCTAATTCTAGGCAGTGAATCCCAGCAAGAGTACACTCAGCAAGCAATTCCTCACTACCAATCACGAGGTTACAATCACAAGAGTCTGAACACTTACCTCAAGTCCAGACGCACCTACATTTCAATTACCAAACCTTAAGAACCATTAAGGAGAAAAGTGAAGGTGTAGAGCGCCCAACCATGAATACATATTCTCAACATATTGTGAAACTGCTCCTTGTTTTTTGGTTACTTTGTTCTTGCAATGATGTCGTTGGGTGCGGGTATAATGATAAATTGGTGCAAAAAATATGCAGTGCAAGGAGGTTCAACAGTGAGATCGACGCATATTCTGGTGACCTATGGAATGTCGTGATCAATCTAACCCTTCATACATCTGATATCGATTACAATTACTACACTCAATAGGGTTCCTGCTTTGGCCATGGAGCATGCAATGGAGCATTGGCATCATCCAATTGTCAGGGTTGCATGGAAAGTGCTAAAAGCACCATCGACTATGAGTGTGGCATGAGCCGTGGAGCTCAACTCCAACTTCAAGACTGTAGAATGAGATACGAAGATTGTCCATTTATTGAATGATTAAGTTTGAGGCCTAGTGCGAAATTCTACCCTATCTACAATGAATGTATTTGAATAAGCTACTATCCATAAGATAAAGCAGCCTGAATTTTAGTTACTTGAAAAATGGGCGAGTCACTTTTGCATAAGTTACTTGCTTTCATCCTCTCTTTTATTTGTATTTATTATGCATGTATATGTATGTGTGTTCATGTATCAACAGCGGCATTTGGTTTGTCAGTTCTTAAGGTCAAATAGAATTCGATGTGTCTGCTAAGGATAACGCGGGATATAACGGCTGATAATGGGCAGTTCCAAAGAGTGCCGGTCAAGACATCTGTTCATAGTTCGAGAAAATCATAGTGAAATGATACTACCTTGAATTTGAAGTGACAAACCAAAAAAAAAAGAATTTGAAGTGAGGTGTGTAATTAATTATTTTAAAATTTTAAATTGTTGTAACAGACAAATTCAATTCTCTATTTCCGACAATAATCTTAAGTTTTGAAGCTACGATTTGCACAAGATTTTTTACAGTTTATTCTTTAATGCTGAAAATCCAACTCAATAACATTAACTAAATTAGCTTCCTAAAAGCCAGAAAGAATCTTTGCACCTGGCTCTCAACAAAAATTTGGTGTAGAAACCTATAAGAAGAACCTCTTCTGTATATTGACATTTCACTGGTACTTCCGATGAAGGGGACAAAAAACCTAAGGAGGATAGTGAACATAGAGAGCCGTACGTCATGAACACATCAGCACATATTGTCAATCTCGTTCTCACAGGGCTACCATGTTCTTATGGTTCACAATGATAAAGGTGAACCACTATATATCACTGTGTTCTCTTGTTTCTCTCACTTCCATATACTGTAGCACACAATCAGTTTACGTTAGCTGCTTGACTCGATTTTCATAGTGGTTGCTAATTTTCACCAAATTATCAAAGTTTTCTAAAAACAACCTATTCACCCCCTTTTAGGTTGCATTGTTAACCCCAACAATTGGTATCAGTGCCTCATTGCTTGCTTCTTGAAGTGCATTTCTCATGAACATAAAGATCTTCTCTTACTGCTAACTTTGGTGGTTTCTTTACAAATGATGCACAAGCTCCTAACAAACCGCTTTACTTTGATGGAAAACACTACTTAGGTCAAAGTAGCTTTACAAAGGATTTTTTATCAAACATAGATTGCTTTTCCCCCAAGAAGCTTTAGGCTAAAGGCAATTGCATTTCCCCAAGGCCCATTTGCAAGGCCAAACCAAATGCACCCTTATTCTCGTGAGCTTATCTCATTGGATACCCCGGGAAGAAAAAAGAGAAAAAATATTAACAAGGTTGGAAAGGTTCTGCTGTTTTCTTCCTTGCTATATGGATTATTATGGGATGCGGAAATGATCATCTAACTTATAGATCCAATCCATACCCGGTAATTCTATACAACTGTTCTATCACTTATTTAATCACAAACCGGTTCGGACAAAGATTTTCGTGACCTGGGACGAACTCTGGCCCGGCCCATCCTTTCTCTCTCTCTCTCTCTCCATACTTCTCACACCAATTCCTTCTTCTTTTTGCATCTTCTTCAAGGGAGCCATCTTTAATGCTGAGGGGGTAGCATATGAGTATGAGAAATCGAATCAAGGATCAATGAAAAGGAAGGGTGTGTTCTTATGGATGCCCCATGAGATCCGATGATGCCGTGTTTAATAAAAATGCACCAGCGACTCTCTCTCTCATACTCAGTCTTTGTTTTCATTCTGCTCTAGGCCGGGCAAGGGCCGGCTTAGAGCAAAATCGGCTTGAGTTGGGTAGACTGTGCAGCCATCTGGAAATGGCGAGTACGCACTCGTCTTTCATTGTGACATCCTCGATTCGGAGCCTAATTCGACAAGTGAAGTGGCTTAAATTGTCAATGCTCTAATAGCAGGATTAAACCATGAGTCGATTCATGAATCGTTCATGGGTCAACTATTTGATTAGGAAAGGCAATTGAGGGTTCGACAATGCAATCGACTAGAGTACTCGACCATGGAAAATAGCTGACCATAAGGATCGATGTGGGATGACATTATGACGTCATGAGTCAATCAGTGAAAGGTTAGGAATCAATTCGGCGAAAGTATATATAGTCATATTGCGGGTGATTCCACACGATCATTATACTAAACCCGAACGTTCTTAAGTCAATTTCACTAGATCACGTGCCCCAGGTAAATAAGTCAACTCCACACGATTACATGACAACCGAGAATGATCCATGGATTAACGAGAGTCAAATATGGATTGATTGACGAATCAACCATAAGTCACGCTAGCGACACCCCAAGAGGCCACCTAACTCGAATAGGCCGTATTAGGGACACTTTCCATTGAGGTTTTGCCACAAGCCTTGATCCAATTATAGGTTTTCGATTAAGGATTGTTCCAAGACTTTCCTGTCCGAGTTAGTCAGGGTAAAACTCAGGGATAGTTTTGGGCCCCGAAACTTTGGACAAAGGAATTAGTGGGCCAAGAATGGAAGCCCACAAGGGAGTGGGTCGGGAAAAAGTCCAATGGGCCTCACGCCCAAGATCAAAGCCCAATGAGCCCATTAAGCTTTTCAAGCCCATTTCTCTTCCAATTGGGCCTATTCAAGCCCAAGCCCAAGTTTGCTGGCCTGAGCCTGAGCCCATATGAATTGTAACCATGAATAATGTCAAGGATGAATTTACCAAAATGCCCTTCAAGCATTTATGTCCTAGAAACAAAAAGATATTAAGAGAGAAGACTTTGGTGTCTTGTGATGATGGAAGAAGACTTTGTTGGCTTTCCATTTATGAGAGAAATATCTCTTGGCCTCTCTTCTTTTTCCCCCAACATACCACTCTCTCTCTCTCTCTCTCTCTCTCTCTCTCTCTCTCTCTCTCTCTCTCATTCACGTCCATTTCTCTCTCTCCATCTTCTTCCTTCGTCACGCCAACCCCCTTCCTCCCTTTTTGTTCAGCCACCATTCAACCCCTTTGGCTGTTGATTTACTGGCCAGAACCATCAACAGCAACGCCGTGACTCCCCACCACCGTGCGCAACCCGTTTGTGCTGTTTTCCATTGCCAAATCGCCTCACCGAAGCCAAACCGGTTCTGTGGGCTGCTGTTCAGCCCCATTCCAGCTGTGTGTCATCGTCCCGAATCGATTCCGAACCGTACAACGCATAGCCCTCACCGCCGCCGCCGTCGCGTCCGTGTTGTCGGAATTGCTAACGGGTGAGTTTTCTCCCTAATCCCTTGCTTAGTAGGCTAAACTTGATTAGGATGTAATTAATTTAGACTAAGTATGGTTAGTTCTAATTAAGTATGGATTATTTGATAGGTTATCACATTAATTAATAAGTAGTTGTAATAAGCTATCATTTAGGTGATAAGTTGTCATTGTTATATGTGATAAGTTATCGGAAAATATGATAAGCTATTGGGGATTTGATGATAAGCTATCGGATTATTTTTATAATTAATATTTTATGATTAATTAAATTAATTTTCGGAATTTTAAATGTTAATATTTTATTAATATTCGGAATTAAAATATTAATATTTTGTTGAATTTCCAAAAATAAATTGTGATTATTTTAGGCTTGAATTGTTATGCCTAAGTTGGAATATCCTTGTAAATTGGCTTGTGTAGCCAATTGAATTGATTGGTTATTGTTAAGTATAGAATTGTGGCATTTAATTAATAAACCCTGAGGCGTTGGGTTTATTTGTTAAGTTTTATGTGAGAAATATGTTGTGGATACTTGAATATAGAAGCATGCCAAGTTTGGGAATTTATTGATATGTGCATAATCACGTGTGAATATTTTAGTACATTTTTATGTGTGGAAGTTGCGATATTTCAACGTATTAGCACGGATTATGTTTGCATCAACTATTGAAAATTATAATGATGGAACCTGAGTGTTGTTATGTGTGCATGATCACCTAAAGATTCCTTTCGTGCCCGGTTATATTGGAGAATCGTATACCGAATGACCGCCAACCTAGGGTTTGGCCGTGGCCCTAACGAGTGTCCCCAATTTAGTAATTAGAAGCCATCGCTGGTAGCAAAGGAGACATAGTCATTCGCAAATCGGATTCGGAATGAACCCGTTTATGGGATATGCCACCATTATGGTCGGGTGAGACGATGCCGTGCCCGACGGGACAGAACGATGCCCGGTTATGCCAAAGGACCGCCAACCTGATGCGAATAACGCGGGTTGTGTCGTGTCCTGTGTGGCTGTAGTAATCGAAATACGCATGAAAGATTATGGTGATATTGCGCTTAATTATGGGATGAAATTGTGAGGCACGATATGGAACGGGTCAAAATGATTTCACCTTATAATCGAGACACGTGTGGATGCATTTTGCATGGGAAAGTTGTTGCATATTCTGACTACATTATATGCTTGTTGCATTATGATTGTATATGATAGTTTATAACGTGCAGGGCATGTCTGCCAAGGTAAGGTAAGAATGTTTGCAATTGTTTAATGGCACATATGTTTATGTTGGGCTGGGTAGCCTGCTTGTGTGAATAGTTAGGGCAAAGCAGGGGTTGCTTTGCTATTGATCTGTCATCGATAGGTTGCTGCATGTTTTAGGTGCATCCAAGAAGAGTTTACCTCCTAGTCAAGGCTTAGGTTGTTAACTTGTAACGGTCTGAATTTTCGATCCTTTCCTGGGATTTATGAAATGAATATTTTGGCCAATGCACTTATAGTGAGATCTCACCCGGAACCGCGCATTCACAAGATGCTAACCTTAGGGGTAAGGCCATTACGGGAATGAGTTCGCACGACCCAAGAACTCGACCTTGGTCCGACCTTCGACCATAAGGATTGACGAGGGAATGTTTTGGGCCAATAGAGACTGATCCAGTTGACCGATCATGTCCAAATGGAACTAGCGACGGACCTTCACAATTATATGACAATCGAGGTCGCCTTGGTTTGAGCAAACTTAAACGTGATTTGACTTAGTGTCGGTTACGGGTCGAGAGCATATAATCCCAATGAGCCACCCGTTAGCAAGAGATAAGCTAGAGTTACGATTGTTCGATTCTAGTCATTTCTTGGAATCAGGGCCCGAGAATCGAGAATTTTGAAAGTGACAATTTTGAGCAGCCGATGACGTTTTTGACTTGGCCAATCTTGGGGCCACCCATTTCTGCAAAAAAATGAATTTCGATTTGGGACCGGAAAAATGACCATTTTGCCCCTGGGACCGCAAACGAATTTTGAGGACTGGATTAAGCCGGGGGACTGAGAAATATCCTGTATGGCCGAACATAAGAGGACAAGAATGCCCTTCTCCCTTTTTGAGTAATTACCTTTTCGTCCCTTGACTTGTTAGACAAGATTAAACGTGGGCCGTCGGATGTGGATGAGATCAAATCTTGGCCATTGGATTGGAGGGGTAGTTAGAGGGGTATTTTGGTAATTTCCAGAGTGCAATTATTGGGGGTGCCTTTTAAATATCATTTTCTCTCTCTTTCTCTCTCATTTTTCCACTTTCTCTCTCTCTCCTCACCCCCTCCCCCACCGATCGGCTCTCCCTTTCTCTTCCTCCCCGTGCGTGAAGCCACCTTGGTTGTCCACCAGCTCGCCGCCGCCTGGTGGCTGCGCTCAACCGCCCATGCACTGCCCGCCAGCCGCCTGTCCACGGTGGTGTCGCCGATTGCTCATCTAGCCACCGGCACTGCTGCTGGATCGCTGCTGCTATTCCCGCCATTCCAACCCCTATCCAGCCCTGTTTGTCTCGCCTTTTTAGGGTAAGTGACTTCTCCAAATGTTACCTAGGACCTCGGGTATTGTTAGACATGTTTAGGGCTTGGTTCAGGCAGTCTAGGTGGCTGTTTTGGGACTATGATGAGGGTCGAGTATTTGGTGGTTGTGGATTGATTTAGGGATTGAAAATGCGAGGTTTAGGAGGCTCGGATTGGGCTATGATGTTGCGGAACGATCGTGGTTAAATTGCATGTTGATTTGTAAAGTTATGCTTTGAATAAGCTTGTTTATGTGATTGTGTGAAGGATGATTAATTGGCTAGTTTTGGATGGTGTTTTGGACTGAATATTGAGTGACTGTGCGCCCTGTGGTGTGGTTGCGTGTCGTGTGTGTGACCGTGAGGTATAGTGATTTGGTAGTGCGATTGAGCATTGAGTTGCGTGCCAAATATGTGTGATCGGGTGGTGTGTTCGTGCGACGAGAATGTGTAATTATGAAATATATGGGGGTTGTGAGATTATGTATGGCCGTGTGTACGTGTGGTACGTGTGAAAGGTGTGGAACGAAGGTACGCGAATATAGGATTGGCTGGAAAAGTCCGTCCTGAGGCGTGTTCGTTTACGCGGGATAATATCGTCCCTGACGAGGTGACGATGCCTGATGAGGTCAGAAGACCGTTGGCCTGATGCGTTTTACGCGGGCGCAGTAGTAAAAGCAAGTTGAGTGTAGGATTCCGTCGTGAGGCGTGTTCGTTTACGCGGAAAGATGTTGTCCCTGATGAGGTGAAGATGCCCGGCCCGACGGGGTGATGATGCCTGACGAGGTCAGAAGATCGTCAGCCTGATGCGTTTTACACGGGCGCGATAGTGGTGGAAAGGTTGGGAATGAGCTGGACTAGACTTGATGTGCGAGATTTGTGAGTTGACGCATGGCATGAGTTCGTGTGCAAGTGTGGTTTGTATCGCGTATTGTAGCGCTCGATTATGGGGTAAAAACTGCTAGGCATGGTATGAGACGTGCCCAAGTAGGTTTTTCCCTATAATCGAGGCACGCACATGGCTGTGATGCATTACTGTGGAATGTGGGCTGTATTGTTATCTAACATGCAAGAATGTGCATGATAGGCTCCAGGTAGGTACGCATGTGTTTGTTGGTATGATGGATCATTGTGTGTTATGCGTATTTTGTCTGGTGGTACGTCAGAGCCTATGTGGAGTTTGGGGTTGTACACTTATTGAGATTCGTCTCATGATTGTATAACCACCACTTTCAAACCCCCAACCGTAAGCCCAGGAGGCTCGCCTCCTCTTTTTGGAGTTTTGAGCAGCCGTTCATGGTGCCCTAGTGGAGCCACAGGCAGTACAACTTTGCAGGCGATGACCAAGTGATCTTCCGGGGGCTCGAGCAAGAAGACTCAGGAGCAAAATGGAAGACGGCGACGATTAGGCTTCCCTAGGGTATTTTAGGGATTGCGTAGAATAGGTCTGACCATTTACCTTTTGATTAGTAGGTCAACCTATAGTGAAATTAAGTTAACCAGACCCCTAATCTTTTGTTAAGACGGTGGCTATGTATTTGTTAAATATGTCTGTAATATAATGTTTGTATGTTCAATGTATTGGTGTTGTATGAAAATGTTGTTGTTGTTGTTTCACTGTTCTGGTGATCTACCCCATCGTCATCTTTTTAGTCCGGGGTTTTTTTTATATCCACTTCCGCATGTGTCTCTGATGTTTGGGTTGGGTCAGCGATGTTCCTAGGACGTCACAACAATTCGACTGGAGCGGGATATCGCGAGCTCGATGGGGTTCGAGGCGTGACATCCCCCTTGTTGAGTTGGTATTCGAGCAAGGTTAGCTCGATATCGGTAAGGTCGAGACCTAGAGTGATAAGGAGCGACGACTTCGGGGTAGTCAGTTAGGGAGCCTTTCGTTAAATGGATGTTTATGTTGATTATGCATGTCCTGTGAAGACGCACCTGTGATTGCTGAGTGGTTTATTGTGATTGTGATATCAATTGAGACGAAGGTGCGGCAGGACTTGAGGTGAGTACGAGAACCCTGTTGATTGTTTGGTGATGTTGATTTGATGTTGCTTGATCGATTTGAGGATTGATTGGGTGTTGGGTGTCGAGTGTTGGTTATTGAGTTTTGTGCCTAGGGCTTGGACTAGTGTTGTTGGCCTAGGTCCCTAATACCTGTATGGAATTATAATAGGTAGGAGAGTGGTAGGAAGTTGATACGATGAGCAGTGAAGGAAGAGATGTAGGAAGAGTCCCAAGAAAGGGCGCAGAAAGAGGAACGAGAGATGGAGGTCGTGCTCGAGCTAGAGCTGTAGAGGACCTCGGTATAAGTGCTAGAGCTATAGAAAATCCTGGAGTTTATGTTGGAGCTACAGTGGACCCCAGAGCTGATGTTAGGCCTATGGAAGATCCACGTATGGAAGGAGTTCTCAGAGTATTATAGAGGATTGAGAATATGTTGGACAGACAAGCGCAAGAGCGAGAGAATGCGATCGCCCAAGCTGCTGAGGCTGCAGCTACTGTAGTTAATGAAAATGTTAGTAATGGAAATGGGAACCGACAGATGCATCAGATAGTAGAATAATTTTTGAAGCTGAAATCACCCAAGTTTGAAGGAGTAGGGGATCCAGAGGTTGCTTCTAAATGGGTTGAGGAGTTGGAAAAGGCTTTCACGTTATTGGGATGTACGAAAGCCGAGAAAGTGATGCTGGCGGTGTACCGGCTTCAGGGTAATGCGAACGATTGGTGGAAAGCCACACGAGGCCGAGTGTTCCCAGTAGGTGTAGATCAGAATTGGACGGCCTTCGTTCAGGCTTTTAATGAGAAGTATTTCTCGGTAAATGCTCAAGAAAGAAAGATGACAGTTTTTCTTAGATTGTAGTAGAATCAAATGACCGTGGATCAATATGAGGCAGAATTTGTCAGGCTATCTAAGTTCGCACCGAGAATGGTAGAACATCCTGAGGATAAGGCGCGAAGGTTTCGGGATGGATTGAGGGTTGACATTTGCAGCCAAATGTTATTGGTGAATTTGAGGACCTATGAAGAATTGTATGAGAGGGCTCAGATTATCGAACAGGATATGACGGATAGAGCCATTGCGTCTGGCTCGCAGTATACCTCAGCCGGGGATGATCATCAGCAAGGGAAAAGGCCGATGATTGAAAATCGACATTTTGTCCCTCCGGCAAGAAGGAGTATTATGAAATCGGCACATCCGTCTAATTCGGCCTGTAGACGTTGTGGGAGACAACATGGGAGTGGTCCTTGCCCAAGTGTGACTGGGGCATGCTTTGGGTGTGGTGGAATGGGACATCACATAAGAAATTGCCCGAATCTTCAGGTTCGACCACTCCCGTCATCGCAGATACCTCGGATTGGGAATTCGACTAGTGCAGCCTCGCTGGCTAATTTAAACAGACCGCCGGCACAAGGACGTATGTACGCCCTGGTGCGGAAGAAAATTGAGGATATGCCAGGCGTAATCCTAGGTATGGTTTCTCTGTATAATTATGTGGCATTTGTTTTATCGATCCGGGGGCGTCGCACTCGCTTGTGTTTGTTTGAATTGTTAAATTGGCTGGATTGAAACCATTTTTAGAAGTGCAATTATGGGTGATTACACCATTGATGAATGAGATATGCGTGTTCTTAGGGTGCTTAGACTGTAAAAATTGTGATTAGTGGTGTAAGGAGTATGATAGATTTGGCTATTTTGACCAGGTATGATTTTGATACGATTGTGAGCATGGATTGGCTAGTCAAACAGAATGTTGTAATGGATTGCAGCATCATGGTGATTTAGTTTAGTCCGGCAGGACACCCTAGGTTTGAATTGGTAGGGAGTCAAGGATGGAAATTGGAAGTTTTAGTGGATGACCTGTGTGCCTGGTAATTTAGAGCTTAAGAAGAGATTTTATCGGGAGCTTATAGGAATAGTTATAGTATTCATCCGGGAGCATGAAAATATGCTAGAAATTTTGGTAGCATTATTGATGGGATGAAGTGGGAGAAAGGAAAAATGAAATGCCATCACCCCCATTTGTTGGATGACTGAGCATAGTTGTAAATTTCGAGAATGAAATTTTTATTAAGGGGAAAGAATTGTAACAGTCTGAATTTTCGATCATTTCCCGAGATTTATGAAATGAATATTTTGGCCAATGCACTTATAGTGAGATCTCACCCGGAACCGCGCATTCACGAGATGCTAACCTTAGGGGTAAGGCCATTACGGGATTGAGTTCGCACGACCCAAGAACTCGACCTTGGTCTGACCTTCGATCATAAGGATTAACGAGGGAATGTTTTGGGCCAATAGAGACTGATCTAGTTGATCGATCGTGTCCAAATGGAACTAGCGACGGATCCTCGTAATTATATGACAATTGAGGTCGCCTTGGTTCAAGCAAACTTAAACGTGATTTGACTTAGTGTCGGTCACGGGTCGAGAGCGTATAATCCCAATGAGCCACCCGTTAGCAAGAGATAAGCTAGAGTTACGATTATTCGATTCTAGTCATTTCTTGGAATCCGGCCCCGAGAATCGAGAATTTTAAAAGTGACAATTTTGAGCGCCCGATGACGTTTTTGGCTTGGCCAACCTTGGGGCCATCCATTTCTGCAAAAAAATGAATTTCGATTCGGGACCAGAAAAATGACCATTTTGTCCCTGGACTACGAACGAATTTTGGGGATTGGATTAAGCCGGGGGACTGAGAAATATCCTGTATGGCCAAAAATAAGAGGACAAGAATGCCCCTCTCCCTTTTTGAGTAATTACCTTTTCGCCCCTTGACTTGTTGGACAAGATTAAACATGCGCCGTCAGATGTGGATGAGATCAAATCTTGGCCATTGGATTGGAGGGGTAGTTAGAGGGGTATTTTGGTAATTTCCAGAGTGCAATTATTGGGGTGCCTTTTAAATATCATTTTCTCTCTCTTTCTCTCTCATTTTTCCACTTTCTCTCTCTCTCTCCTCACCCCCCCAACCGATCGGCTCTCCCTCTCTCTTCCTCCCCGTGCGTGAAGCCACCTTGGCCGGCCACCAACTCGCCGCCGCCTGGTCGCCACCCTCAGCCGCCAGTGCATCGCCCGCCAGCCGCCCGTCCACGGTATTGCCGTCCATCGCCCGTCTGGTCGCCGGCGCTGCTGCTGGACTACTGCTGCTGTTCCTGCCATTCCAACCCCTGTCTAGCCCTGTTTGCCTCGCCTTTTTAGGGTAAGGGACTTCCCCAAATGTTACCTAGGACCTCGGGTATTGTTAGACATGTTTAGGGCTTGGTTCAGGCAGTCTAGGTGGCTGTTTTGGGACTATGATGAGGGTCGAGTATTTGGTGGTTGTGGATTGATTTAGGGATTGAAAATGCGAGGTTTAGGAGGCTCGAATTGGGCTGTGATGTTGCGGAACGATCGTGGTTAAATTGCGTCTTGATTTGTAAAGTTATGCTTTGAATAAGCTTGTTTATGTGATTGTGTGAAGGATGATTAATTGGCTGGTTTTGGATGGTGTTTTGGACTGAATATTGAGTGACAGTGTGCCTTGTGGTGTGGTTGCGTGTCGTGTGTGTGGCCGTGAGGTATAGTGATTTGGTAGTGCGATTGAGCATTGAGTTGCGTGCCAAATATGTATGATCGGGTGGTGTGTTCGTGCGACAAGAATGTGTAATTGTGAAATATATAGGGGTTGTGAGATTGTGTATGGCCATGTGTACGTGTGGTACGTGTGGAAGGTGTGGAACGAAGGTACGGGAATGCAGGATTGGCTGAAAAAGTCCGTCCTGAGGCGTGTTCGTTTACTCGGGACAATACCGTCCCTGACAAGGTGACGATGCCCGACCCGACGGGGTGACGATGCCTGATGAGGTTAGAAGACCGTTGGCCTGATGCGTTTTACGCGGGCGTGGTAGTAAAAGCAAGTTGAGTGTAGGATTCCGTCCTAAGGCGTGTTCGTTTACGCGGGAAGATGCTGTCCCTGACGAGGTGACGATGCCCGGCCTGACGGGGTGATAATGCCTGACGAGGTCAGAAGACCGTCAGCCTGATGCATTTTACACGGGCGCGATAGTGGTGGAAAGGTTGGGAATGAGCTGGACTAGACTTGATGTGTGAGATTTGTGAGTTGACGCATGGCGTGAGTTCGTGTGCGAGTGTGGTTTGTATCGCGTATTGTAGCGCTCGATTATGGGATAAAAACTGTTAGGCATGGTATGGGACGTGCCCAAGTAGGTTTTGCCTTATAATCGAGGTACGCGCATGGCTGTGATGCATTACTGTGGAATGTGGGCTGCATTGTTATCTAACATGCAGGAACGTGCATGATAGACTCCAGGTAGGTACGCATGTGTTTGTTGGTATGATGGATCGTTGTGTGTTATGCGTGTTTCGTCTAGCGGTACGTGAGAGCCTATGTAGAGTTTGGAGTTGTACACTTATTAAGATCCGTCTCGTGGTTGTATAACTACCACTTTCAGACCCCCAACCGTAAGCCCAGGAGGCCCGCCTCCTCTTTTTGGAGTTTTGAGCAGCCGTTCATGGTGCCCCAGTGGAGCCGCAGGTAGTACAACTTTGCAGGCGATGACCAAGTGATCTTCCGGGGGCTCGAGCCAGAAGACTCAGGAGCAAAATGGAAAAGGGCGACGATTAGGCTTCCCTAGGGTATTTTAGGGATTGCGTAGAATAGGTCTGATCATTTACCTTTTGATTAGTAGGTCGACCTATAGTGAAGTTAAGTTAACCAGATCCCTAATCTTTCGTTAAGACGGTGGCTGTGAATGTTTATTTGTTAAATATGTCTGTAATATGATGTTTGTATGTTCAATGTATTGGTGTTGTATGAAAATGTTGTTGTTGTTTGACTGTTCTGGTGATTTACCTCGTCGTCATCTTTTTAGTCTGGGGTTTTTTTTTCTATCCGCTTTCACATGTGTCTTTGATGTTTGGGTTGGGTCGGCGATGTTCCTGAGACGTCATAACAATTCGACCGGAGCGGGATGTCGCGAGCTCAATGGGATTCGGGGCGTGACATAACTTACAGAGATTTTATCTCATTCGTTGTCGTTAACCATCTTTTCATGTGCTCAGGTATGAGTACCCATTGCGTTTCTTGTGATACGATTATATCGGGGGGAAATACCTGTTGATGTTATCCTCGTAGATAGAGAAGCTAGGTTAACCCCCTATCCGTTGTTGTTGTAATCGGGTAGGTCGGCATGGTGGACTGGCAATATATTAATCCTTGATCTACTACTGATGATGTGTATATATATGTTGTATATTTTCTTGTCTATCCCTGTTGTTGTCCGGAGATATTCACTTCCGCATGTGCGTGATCTAAAGTGAAAATGGATAGGTTGATGTTGCGTCCTGGGATGTCGTAATTTCACGATCAAGGAAGGATGTTCACGCGCTTGAGGGTTCGGGGCGTGACATTCATCCAATTTGGCTAAAATTTCGGGGGGCATCTGTCAAAGGGATATAGGGAAGTCCACTTTTAAAGCCACCACATCACCGTTCTTCGGGTTGAGCTGGGCAGACTCTGAAGTCGAGTGGAAACGGCGAGTACGCACTCGTCTTTTGTCCTATTAAGCTGAAATTTCTGAGGGACGTGTGTCAAAGGGATATCAGGAAGTCCACTTTTAAAGCCACTACATCACCATTTTCCTGCAGAGGTGGGCAGCTGACACCTCCTCCGAAAGTCAATCCTGGGAAGTTACACTTAGAATCAGAACGAGAGCCATATCTTGTTGGAAAATACACTCAAAGACGCATGTTGTTACGCCTAGCTTGCAATTTTACAAGTCCATTTGGGCCTTTAACCAAGCAAAAGAAGCGGGGACAAAATTTATCGATAAAACTAGTTGATTTTGGGTGCGGGGGCTTAATTCGTTCGTAGCTCTGGAGCCTTTGTTGATCAAAATTTTGTTGTCGGATCCTAGATCTTAGCACTACATCGATCTAGATGCAAAGTGTATAAGAGACATAGTGGAGAAAAAATGAATTCAAGAATATGGCATGACGACATTTTCGATCAGGATCAAATTGCGTCATTATCAACGAATTTGATCGCTGATATTTCTGATGATTCAAATATACATGATGGATCTATAGGCTAAAGTGTAGGTGTCAATAGATGCCTCTCTTAGAAGGAGAGCTTATAGAGATTCCCTCCAAAGACAAATCTGAAGATTGGAGTAGAAATTCCATTAAAAAATGTAGGTGTCAATATGCTGAAGTAGCTGAGGAAAGTTTGTCAATCAGCTTGACAAAAAAATTGTGCATGATGTAGAAGAAGATGGATTGTTGCACCAGAAGATTGGAGTAGTTAGAATTTTGGTTGATTGTACTCTAGCACTCTCGAAGTGGGTCACTTTAGTGTTGATGCTATACTAGCTTTATAGTATCAGCATGAAATGGATTTCCTAATGAGAAAGGACAGAAGTGGTGGATCATCTAAGGGAAACAAACATTTTCTAGAGAAGAATTATGCAGCGTTATCATTATTTAAGCTATCATTGAAAAGTCTCACTCCTGAGACCTTTTGCCTTCTAAAATTTCAGAGTTCAGTCTAGGAGCTGAAATTGTGCCAGAAAAATTGCCTATTTGGTACTAGCCTTGTAGGTACTGCACCAATTAAAAACTCAAAAGGAAATTAGGACTGGTGGAACCTTTATATAGCATCTGTTGACAACGACGGAATATGCTGAGTAGGCTGAAAAAGAATAGTCAATGTGCTTCAACTAGAAGAAGAGGAATGGTTGCACCAAGAAGATCGGATTAGTTAGACTTGGTTGATTGTATTGAAACTAGTGTCACTTTTTGTTAGGATGCACGTGTGAGTTATATTAGAGAGATCTCACATTGAAGAATAAGTATGCTGTAGAGCAGTTAATATATCCTAGTTGACTTATAACTCATTGGCTTAAACTTTTAAATGAAAGTGGATCCAACTTGATAGGTTAACAGACTCAAACTTAGACTCCCTCTTGATGATCTCCCTAGGCGACGGGCAAAAAGTGTCGGGTTTCTGCTGTTCGCTCCTAACAAATTGGTATCAGAGCTAGTGGTTTGTTTCGATGTTTGGTGGATGAAGTTGGGCATAATTTCTAGGCGGTGAGCATTGTGGTGTGACAATGAAGGCCCAGTGGCAAGACTTCATATCTTGATACAGAAGGATATATGTGACTTTCTGAATTTGGACCCATTTTTGGGATTTATGAAATGAATATTTCTTCAATGTGCTTTCAATGTGTAACGACCCGGTCCGACGAGGGCGGGGAGTGGTCGCCGGGGCCAGAGGGCCTGGACAAGGAGCGGCTCCTGGCAGGCTTCTAGGATGGCAAGGGGGGCATGTCTCTTGTCCCACATCGCCTAGGGAGAGAGATCTTGGTGAGTTTATAAGGCTTAGCCCCTTAATCCTGTGTAACGTGTTTTAAAGCCGTGAGGACTTAGTGTCTAAAGCGGACAATATTACATAAGGAGTGGCGCAGCGGAAGCGTGGTGGGGCTGAGGTCCTTGCAAATGGTATCAGAGCCGATTCCCGACCGCGTGTGGGGCCACAGCGAGGACGCTGTGCTCGAAGAAGGAGAGAATGTAACGACCCGGTCCGACGAGGGCGGGGAGTGGTCGCCAAGGCCAGAGGGCCTGGACAAGGAGCGGCTTTTGGCAGGCTTCTAGGATGGCAAGGGGGGGCATGTCTCTTGTCCCACATCGCCTAGGGAGAGAGATCTTGGTGAGTTTATAAGGCTTAGCCCCTTAATCCTGTGTAACGCTTTTTAAAGCCGTGAGGACTTAGTGTCCAAAGCGGACAATATTACACAAGGAGTGGCGCAGCGGAACCGTGGTGGGGCTGAGGTCCTTACACAATGAAATCTCGCTCGAAATTGATCACTTTCGAGTAGACTAATTATTAGGGAATGGCTAGTTAGGAATTAAGTATGTGGACCTAAGAACTTGGCTATGGATTGACACTTCAATCATAAGGATTGGCGAGAGAATATTTTGGGCCGTTAAAGGCCAATCCAAGGATGGTTATGGAACGATTCGCAAATGTCGTGCAATTGGACCGCGGGTGATTCCGTTTGGTCATTGTATGAATTTTGAACAATCCTAAACTTAATCCGAATGATCGCATCATTCGGACCTAGTGATTGACCCTCGTAATTACATAACAACTGAGATCGCCATGGCTTGAGTAAACTTAGATGTGGCTCGATATCGAATCAGTCACAAGTCGATTCGCGTAATTCCTAAAAGCCGTCCATAAGTTCGAGATACACTAAAGTTGCATTCGATTGAATATAACCATTAATTAGAATCCGAATTGGGTATCGAAGTTTCAAGATTTCCACAACTAATTTGTCGGACATCGTCTCATTAAACGTGGTTAATTATCGGGTTGATCGGAATCACCGAAAAAGGGAAATTGTGGACAAATTATTTTTGTGGAGATAATGTTGAAGTTGAAGCCCCCTCTCTCCTCTCTCTCTCCTCTCCTTCTTTCCGCTGCCCCCACTCTGCTCCCCCATGTTGCTTTTGCTTCTACCTTGCTGCTGTCTTCTCCTTCCGACCTTTGCTGACCTTGTTAACTTCTGCCCATTCCTCCCCATGATGACCCCACGTTACCTCTGCTTGGCTGACTCCTCAAGCTTCCCTCACATGCTGCTTCTTCCTCAGTATTGTTGCTGCTGACTTCTGCTTTGCTTGCTGCCCGCTGACTCCTTCTACTTCTGCACTACTGATTGCTTCTGCTTCTATTCTACTTTGTTGATTGCTACTGACCTTCCTCTGCTCCCCCACGTCTTAACTGCTGCTCTCCCATGCTATTGCTGCTGCTAACTTCTCTTTCCTTTTCTTCTTCTTTATTTTCTTTTCCGCTGCTGCTTCTGCTCCACCACTTCACTGCTTTTGCTTCTTCTTGCTTCGGCTGCTTCTCGCCCTCCATTCCAACCCGACCAGCACCACCGTTTAGCCCCCATCTCTGCCCGACTCTGCCGTGAGCCGTCACTTATCCGCTGAGGCTACTGCTGCTGCTCCGGCATCGCTGCTACTGCTTTGTCATGACCGAGCTGCTCTTTTCGCGCGGTTTTCTTGCTTAGGCTAAGTGTAAGGGCTCTCTAAGCCTCGGTTAGGATAATGGGTTACTAATGAACATGTTTACGGGTGGATTAGGGATGTGGATAGTTGGTTTAGTGGCTGGTTGTGCTTGGTTTGCTTGGTGGTGCTTGTTGGTTGATTTCTAGTAAAGTTGCTGCTGCGTCGCTGGATTTTGCTATTTTTTATGTGACTTTTGTGGGCAAAATTTGAGGAAGTGCTCTCATGAAAGTTGTTCATAACATCTTGAAGTATAACATATATTAAATCTACAATTTTTGGAGATCATTTAGGGCCATTCGTAAGTCTATTTTTGGACCAAATTCGGTCTGCCGGATTTAGTGTTGACCCAACCTTCTGGTCTTTCTGATTTTCTATAAATTTTTCCATACCTCTTTTCAACAAAATTCCTTCACAAAAATTGTTAATAACATCCGTTTCTATGACATAAAAATTTCAAGGCTTTCCAAAGTGACTTGAGCACCGGATGAGATGCATTTTGATGGTCAAGTAGCCTGACCAGACGGGTTGAATTTCGTCTGACTTCAAGTGACAAAAAGAGGTATTTATAGTTGGAACTAGGTTTCGAGTCCTCACGAAAAATGTTTATCAAGATATTTTATACGACATATCCAAAATTTAGATTTTTTAGAGTTGATTTACTATTTATTTCAAATGGATTTCGGTCACTGCATAATTGCCTAGTTTGGACCCGATTTTTTACATTTTCGATTTTTCTCTCTCTCGAGAATCATTCAGTAATATCGTGGCGTTTTGACGAATTTGGTTGACATTGGGCTAATTTACAAAGATAAAAATTGGCATTGAGTGGATAATGTGTGTGCATGATCACGTTCTGTCTAGGCGGGACTTCTAGACAATGCCCGACGGGAGTTCGGATGTAGTCTGGTACCCGAGGTTGCCGAGAGGTGTTCAATCCCAGACGATGCCAATCGTGGTGGAGGTTGGATCGATGCTCCTAAGTGGAATGTCGTTGGGTACCTAGCTTGCCAGGGGGTGATCAATCCCTAACGTTGCCATCGTCAATGTAGTGGAACAATGCTTGGTTATGCCAGAAGATCGGTGGGAGTTCGGTGGCCTGAGGGGTCGTTAATAATCTAGACTTAATGAGTGTGATTTGCATTGGGGAATGCTTTGCCTGAGTTTATTGATGAGCACGTCTAGATTATTAGCCGTGTTATGCATGATTATGCCTTGAATTACGTTGTACAAGCTTGATGAGCAATTGGAAATGTTATGGCGGGATTCTAATGTACAGGTGATGAGGCGAGGTAAGGGCGCCTGTGATTATTATGACATGTTGGACGTCGATATTGCATGGTTAGGATTGTTAGGAGGTACGCATTAGCCTAAGCAAGGCTTAGGTAGTTACTTATTGAGATTTATCTCATCCCCCATTGTTAAACATTTTTCAGGCTTGGAATGACGAGTAGTCGTCACATGCGGTTTGGAGTTCTGGGATGATATTGGGCATTGGATGTATCATCCTTTTGGATGCCCTATTGTAGAGGAGTTTAAGTTGACCTCCCTTTTATATCCGTGGCTTCGTTAGGAAGTGGCTTCGTAAGAGGCTTGTAATTGTATAAACCTCTTTGGATTATCTTTGTGAGCTTATAATGACTTGCTGGTTTTTATGTGAAGTGTTTTCCTGACTATCCCGTTAAATTGTATGTTGTATGGAGAGTTTGTATTTGCTACCACGTACGTTTAATCGCTAGTGTTTCAATTTGGGTCAGCGACGAGTCCTGGGATGTCGCGTACTTGATGACCTCGAAGGGATATTGCATGCTTGTTGGGGTTCGGGGCGTGACAATATACCTGAGTTGTGTTAGAAAAATCTCACATTAGAGAATTGGTTTAGAATGTGGGTCCAACTGGATATGTTAATATGCTCGAACACGCTTTTGGTAATCTTGTCGGGTGAAAGATATCGTGTTTATGCTAAGCGCTCCTAATAGTTTTCTTCTCCTTTTTTGTTTGAAGTTCTTACAGTTTTTAGTTGTCTGGTCACATATAGTATTGATACCTTGGAAAACTGATTAAAGTAGAGAATTTTGAGGATTTCCCATTTCCTAACACTTGACCAACAACCTTAATAATCATCCATAACTAATTACTATCAGGGGCCAGCATCCATGCAAACAATTTATTTCACAGATATACCCTTATGATTCTGATCATTGTTCAGCAATAATGCAAAATGAACTTGGTAAAATATGTATGAGGAAACCTACATCATAGCTAGCTCTCATTTTCTATCGTCAAAACTCGAGGGCATTCACCGCTTGTAGCATCAGCTCATCTCTGACATCCTCAACATGAAATGGACAGATATAAGAAATATTGATGAAAGGATTAAGGGTGCGTTTGGTTCAACTTTGAAAATGCCACTTGGGGAAATGCAAATACCTTTGGCTGAAAGCCCATTGGGGAAAGGCAAATGGTGTTTGGTAAAAATATTTTGTAAAGCTACTTTGGGCAAAATATGCGTTTGGTGAACTTTTTTTGCAAATGGACTTTGAAAATTACCTTATTTATTTAAAAAAAAAACAAAACATACCCCTCGCCGGAGCCGGCCGCCGGCCGCCGGAGACGGCCGCCGGAGCCCGAGGTCAGGCGACCCCGGCGAGCCAAATCCGCCGCCGCCGGCGGTCGCCCAAGGCCAGGCGACGGCCGCCTGGGTCGCGCGACCCCAGGCGGCCGTCGCCTGGGGTCGCGCGACCCAGGCGGCCGTCGCCTGGGTCGTGCGACCACCGCCGAGGGTCGCCTGGCCTCGGGCGACCGCCGGCGGCGGCGGATCTGGCTCGCCGAGGGTCGCCCGAACCCAGGCGACCTCGCCGGCCCTTCTCCCTCGCCGGCCACCCTCGCCGGCCGCCGTCGCCTGCCCGAAGAAGATGAAGCTTCAAACCCTAAAAAAAAAAAAAAAAGGGATGAACAGTAGCATTCGTGGAATGCTAAAAGCCCAAGGCTGGTCTAGACCAGCCTTGGGCTTTCAGCATTTGGAATGCTAGCATTTGGCCAATGCTAGGCCAAATGCTGAACCAAACGCTTCAGCATTTTGGGAAGGGGCTTTCGAGGCCCAAAGCCCCTTCCCAAAGCTGAACCAAACGCACCCTAAGACCATTAAGGACAGGTTGTCTAATAAAAGAGTCCTCCTTCTCGATGATGTGGAAGAAAAGGATCATATGAATGCACTTGTAGGAAATCGTGATTGGTTTGGTAGAGGGAGCAAACTCATTATTACTACAAGAAAGAAAGATGTTCTCATTGTTCCGGAAGTGGACTGCACTTATGAGGTTAATGTCATGGATGACCGTCAATCTCTTCAACTCTTTAGCAAAAAAGCTTTCAGAAGAGACTTTCCTTTGATTGAGTGTATTAACCAATCCAAGAGGGCGATAGGCATTGCTAGAGGCCTTCCGCTAGCTCTTGAGGTCATAGGTTCACGTTTATCTCACACTGAAAAGAAAAGGTGAGATGACATATTGGAGAAGTTGGAAAAGGTTCCTCATGTGGATCTTCAGAGTAAGCTAAAAATAAGTTTTGATGCATTAGAAGTTCGACAACAACATATATTCCTCGATATAGCTTGTTTTTTCATTGGATATGACAAAGACATTATAGTTCATTTTTGGGAAAAATCTATATATTTTCCGGAAGAAGCTATGGAGATTCTGCATAACATGTCTTTGATAAAAGATTAGATGGGGTAATATAGTGTGGATGCATGACCAACTCAGAGACCTCGGAAGAGAAATGGTTTGTCAAGAAAGTAAGATGAAAATAGAGAAGCAAAGTAGAGTGTGGGATCCTAAGGAAGCATTGGATTTGCTGAGGAGACATGAGGTAAAATCTCTCGTGCGATAAATCTCCATGTTACTTGTGGACATTTTCTTTTTTAAAAAAAGCCAATTACTTTTTTGTGTTCTCTAGCACTATTGTGACCTACTCAAACCAATATTTTTGCTCTGTCAAGTTTAAAGGAACGATAGTACTCCAACTCAACCCCTTAAAATAGTGAACTTGAACAAATGTGTTTCGCTTCAACTCTTTTGTTTTTAAAATTTTCCATTGGGCAAGGAAAAACAAAAGTTGAAGCTCTTCGTCTCCACTTTGACCATGAGCGGCGGTACTGTTTTACCTGTGAGGACTTTAAGAGAATATCAAATATGCAATTTCTTAAAGTTAACGGTTCGGAGGAATATTTTCGTGAAGAAGAGAGGCTTCTTTGGCACGAATCGCCATTAAATATTCTTCCGACTAATGTTTTTCAAAAGAAATCATGTCTCCTTCCGCGTTTACAATGGCTTTCTTGGCACAGTATTCCCCCAACATTTAAGATTGCAAATTTCTCCATGGAGGAGGTGGTTATTCTTGATCTATCTCACGGTAAGATTACGCATGATTGGCAGAGGTGGAGCCATATGGAGGTATGTTATATTCTAGACAACACTTATTATTCCGTCTTATAAGATTCAAAAATAATCTTTGCATGATTTTTGTTTTACAGGTGATGAAGAATTTGAAAATTTTGAATCTGACCGGATGCAATTGCTTGGAGAGAACTCCCATCTTCTCTGCTGAGGTAAATTTAGAACGATTGATCCTAGAGGGTTGTACATCATTAACTGAAATTGATAAGTCGATTTTCCATTTGAAAAGCCTAGTTTTCTTAGATGTAAGCTTTTGTGAGAAACTTCAGAGGCTACCAGATGAGCTGGGTGGAGATCTTGCAAGCCTTGAATACCTATCTCTGAAATATTGCGAATCGTTGGAGAGGTTTCCGGATACTATAGGGAAGGAATCACTGATTGAGCTAGATATATCCGATACGAGGATCAAAGAACTACCCGATTCCATCGGAAAGTTGAAAAATTTGAAAGTAGCGAATATGCCTTCGAATGCCATGAGTAAAATACCCGCTGCCTTTTGGACAATTGAGAAGCTCGAAGAAATAGATGTCCGATGTACTCGTCTTTTGGAAGTGGAAATTGGCGATGGCATCTATAGAAATCGATCCCCAAGGATCTTGAAATTGGAGGATGCTGCAATAGACATGGTATCGACGCTTCCTGAAAGTCTTATCATTCTAGAGTTGTTTGCATTGCATATGGATACGTTTCCAGATCTCTCAAACCTGACTAATTTAAAGGAACTGAAGCCGCAGTTTAACGAACATTATGGGCCTGTGGAAGAATGTCCGATGCCACGGTGGATTGGGAATTTAAGCAAACTGGAGACGCTGGACCCGTACTCTTGTTTTTTTTGTGACCCACTTGCCAGCAGATATTAGTAGTCTCCTTCCCCGACTCCGACAACTTCAACTCCGATGCCCTAATCTGCGTTGCCTCCCGAGCCTTCCCTCCGGTCTATCATCCTTGGATTTGGGCTCTGAGCACATGACTGCCTTACCCACAGATATTAGTAGTATCCTTCCTCGACTCCCAAGACTTGAACTCCGGTACCCTAATCTGCGTTGCCCTCCCGAGCGTTCCCTCCAGTTTATCATCCTTACAATTGGTACTTTGCAGTTCAATTTGTTCCCCCGGGGATCTATCGAATTTGAAGAACCTATCAGATCCTCAGATTATTGACTCTGTAATCTCAGAGATTCGAGGCCTTGAAGGTTCGGAGAACCTAGATTTGCAGCTTTCGGAACTTCAGCAGGTGTGGATATTACCTGATCTAAGTAAATCTCAACCAGCTATGGCGTCTTAATGTGTTCGACTGCAGTAATCTGGTTGAGATTCAAGGCGAACTACCACATTTTTTTGGAATATTTGAGTATTCATGGCTGTGGATCTTTACAGAAGTTGCCTGATCTATCAAGCTTGAAGGGACTGCGACTTGTTGAAATAAGGCTTTGCAGGAAATTAAATGTGGAGGCAATTTCTTTGCTTTGCTCGGAGAAGGCAACCGAATTTGCGGGAGACGAGACGAATCAGAGGGAGAAGATGGCGAATCTGGATATGAATTTGAATGTGGATATGAGGGAGAAGACTGATGGATAAATGCACGTTGCTCTTCAAAGCTTCTTGATCGCCAGCCGCAAATTGCTCCCTTGCGTGCAAACTTTAAACGAATTGAGGTAATTTATTTCATCTGACAACCAATGTTTTCCCTTTTCTGCAATCAAACTCTTTCACGGATACGGACGGAGAAGTTTCACATGCGCTTTTTAATTACCTTTTCGCAAGTTGGTGACTAAAAATCTGATGAAGGTATTGGAATTATGATACCTCCGGACAACCAGAGGGTTCTTAATTATGTACAAACATTCGTTCTCTTCTACTAGTTTGGTTTGGCTTTTTTCGCCATATTCTCTATGGATGGTTTCTCCTTGATTTTATGTTTCCCAATTGGAGGTATGCATGTCGATCGCATCGTTTTTATTTGGTTTGGTTTGGTTTGTAACAAATTATTAGATATCCTTGTCGATTTATTGCTTTACTTATTTCGAAGTTGATAACCTCGCTTCGCTTTAGAGATGACTTCCTTGTACTGTAAACAGTTAGATGGAATGTGTGTAAGAAGGTCATATAATAACTATAGTTCTCATCCTGGAACTTTACGGCATAACCAACTCATTGTTGCAACTGTGAAGAAGACAGGCACCCTGTATTGATATGCTTATGTTCAGTTTATTTTTCAGGAAAGATGTGCTTCTTAGTGGGATTTGCAAATATCATGAAGAAGTCATAAAATGAAGAAAGAGGAATTTTACTTGGGTAGTGGATCAATAGTTGGCGCAGCAAAACTTCCACCTCCAAGGTATCATAAATCGTCTTATAGTTAAGGCTAAATTTCAGTAATATCGTTGCCTACTGCCCGGGACATATGATAAGTCTCACTTGGGATTAGAAATCATGTAAATGAAACTCTTGTGTGATCTCGATTGTTGCCTACATTTTCTGGAAATGGTTATGCCTCGGTGATTATCTATAATAGAAGCCTTTCCATTCACCTCGGTTATAATAGAGGATTCTTTTAGGTTTTAAGATTGACAAGAGGTGCTAAGGGAGAGATCTCGAACTGCCTTTTTGCTGATTTCTGACGTAGCTGAGAGGAATTAAAGTTTGAAAAACTTACAGAAATCTTATTGCTAAGGGAGCTGTGGCTAATTGGGCAGCTGTACAAAGACTGAATAAAGGAAAATGAAATGACGTCCAAAGTGAAGTTTTACGTCCACTTTATAATTATTTTATGAGTTGATGCCTGGAAATCTGAAGAAGGTATTTAAATTATGGTACCTCCGTATAACCAGGGGATTCTTAATTATGTACAATTATATGTTTTCTTTTCCTAGTTTGGTTTGGCTTTTTTTAGCTATATTCTCTGTAAATGGTTTCTCCTTGCTTTTATGTTTCCCAGCTAGAGGTGTGCATGTCGATTGCATCGTTATTATTTGATTTATGACAATTCATTAGATATCCTTGTCGATTTGCTGCTTCACATATTTTGAAGTTGATACCCTCTGATTCACATTGGAGATAACTTTGCTCTACTGTAAACAATTAGATGAAATGTGTGTTGGAAGGTCATAGCCCTATGGTTCTCATCCTGGAATATTACAGCATAATTAGCTCATTGTTGCTATTGTGAAGAAGACATTGTATTGATATGCTTATATGCAGTTTATTTTTCAGGAAAGGTGTGCTTCTTAGTGGGATTTGCAAATGTTATGGAGAAGTTATAAAATGAAGAAAGAGGAATTTCACTTGGGTAGCGGCATCAATCGTTGGTGCAGCAAAGCTTCCATCTGTGACAGGAGAAAAGAACTATTTAGCTTCGACAAGGTACGTAACATCCTGAATTTTGACCAGTTATCGGGACCAATAACGTGTATATTGATTCTCGTGTGATTTAGTAAGTCTCGCCCGGAATTGATCAATCACGGGATACTAACCAAATGGGAAAGGCTAAATAGGATCAGGTACGTGGACCGAGAACCCGATCGTGAAGGAACGCCGATTTTGACGAACGTCGAGGAAATATTTTGAGCCAATATAGGCCGATCTTAGGGAAAATGACAGGTTGATATTGTCAGTAACGCACGATCGGATCGCGAGTGATTTCGCATGACCGAAAGTATGCCTGACAAATGAAACCCGATTTTAATCCTAATGATCGCGACCCTAGGTGCTAGTGATAATTCCTCTCGTTCTCTCGAAGTTGAGACTATCACGACTCGGACAATTTTAGGTCGATACGCGTAGCACCTAAACAGCCGCCCGTTAGTAAGAGACCCTAAAACTGCCAAAACGAGTAAAGTAGATCGCGATATTGGACCCGAACCTCGATATCAAAATTTCAAGGGTAATTACGACTATCTTGCAAGAAGGACGTCATTTTATAATGGCTATTCATGTTTGGAATTAATACGGTCGGAAACTGAAAATTTGACAGAAATTGAGAAAAATGACGGTTTTGCCCCTGTGGACGCCGAGGCCGAATTCGGAGGCCGTTTGAGGTTATTTTTCGCGGCCAAGGTCATTTTGGAGTAACTAAGTGCGTTTAGAGCGATTTTGAACAAAAAGTGAAATTTCGACAAAAATTAGAAAATAATATTATTTTATTCCCGAAACTTCGCGGACGATTTTCGAGGACTTAGAAAGTGAATTTCGCGAATCCGACTTCGGATTATGTCTCCCATGAATACTTAGGACCGGTATGGGCAAAAATTGGAATTTCGGTTCGGGATCGAAAAATGACGGAAATGCCCCTAGACTATTTTTGGTTTATTCCGAATTTTGGGGCAATTTTGGGATTTAACAAGGGTTGGTTAAGGCTAACTAGGCTTGGTTAACCATGGTTTAGGGATTTTGACCATTTTGCCCTTGAATTATTGGATGAGAAGTGTTTTGAGCCCTTGGATGAGGGGCATTTTGGTCCAAAGCATAGGATTTTGACATGTGGACGCCGCTAGTCTCTCTCTTTGACCACCCTTGACTCTCTCTCTCTCTCCTCAGAACTCTCTCTCTCTGCTCACGTCTCTTTCCTCTCTCCCGATCACTCTCTCGGCCGCTTCCTTTCCTCGCCGTTTCAGCCACGTCGGCTACTGTTCACGCCGAAACAGCTGGCCGCCGGAGCTGCTGGCGTTGAGCCACCGTGTGCCGTCCCCTGGCACCGTCCCAGCTCCGTCGACCCCCCCTTTTCCCCCTTTTCCGCCGTCCAAAGCAGCTGTTCCAACCGGGACGTGAAGGATGCCGCCGCCGGTCTTGCCTCGCCGGTGCCGCGCCGCCGTCCTCCGTCGTTCGCCGTCCCCCGCCGACCATCCTAACCCTCATCATCTCCCTTTCCGTCACCCTCAGCCACCAACCAGCCTCCCCTGTTTTGGCCGAGCTTGGCCGTGAGTCTCCGGAGCCGCCATGAGCCGCCGGCTTGCCGCCGGAGCGCCGCCGTCGATTTGTACCGCTCATCGGTAATCGGCCGCTCGCTCCCGTCGCCTCGCGTCGATATTAGGCGAGTAAAATCCCTAATCCTTGAATTAGCCTAATTGTGCAATTTATGGGTTTAATTAGGGTAATTAGACTAGATTAAGGCCTAATAGTGTGTATTTTGTGCATGAGTTGATTAGGGGACCTAATTGGGACTTAATGGCCTAATATAAGGATGATTTGGAGTCAAATTGGTGGCTGTTTAGGGGTAGTTCACTTTAGAACCGAATTTGCATTAAATTGTCTAATGTGGTCATTATGTGGATTAATAAGTAATGACTTGAAATTAGGCATTGTGGAGGCCAAATGGAACTTGTTAGGACTTTGAGAGATGATGCCATATCTGTGGGTTTAATAATTGAGACTGGTTGGGCATGTCGAATCCCAAGTGGACTGGAACTCTGTAATGTTGAGTTGTGTGTTAATTGTCGAATGTAAATGGACTGTAATGTAATGAGTTAGATGTGCCAATAATGCTTTGTATAAGTTGAAATTGTGATTCAGTGTGCTTGGTACATCGGGGCATGGCAATTGGTGTGAACCCCATGGCATGTGAATTTCCATGTTTGGTTTTGATATGGTTGAGATTGAAATATGACCATTGGGTCATGGCCTTCGGGTCGATTTAATTGTGATGACCATTGGGTCATGGCCTTCGGGTCGATTTAATTGTTGATGACCATTGGGTCATGGCCTTCGGGTCGATTTAATTGTGATGACCATTGGGTCATGGCCTTCGGGTCGATTTAATTGTGATGACCATTGGGTCATGGCCTTCGGGTCGATTTAATTGTGATGACCATTGGGTCATGGCCTTCGGGTCGATTTAACTGATTATGAGTTATAATGATATTGAAAGCCTAACCTGCAGGGCTGGAGTAACAAAATTAGGGCTGAGGGCCCGAATGACTATATAATGATTTATTTACTGGTTCAGTGATTCATGCATTTTTAATTATCTTCTGGAGGTGCACGTTAGCCTAGTTTAGGAATAGGAATTTTTACTTGCTGAGTTTATCTCACGGTTGTGGTAAAACCGATTTTCAGACCCCCGTCCATAAGATGCCGAGGAAAGCCCCTCTTTTTGGATTTCCACAGCGGATTCAACGATCGTCGAGTGTGCATCCCTGCGGAGATGGATCAGCGTACATTAGATACCATTCTGTTGTGATTGTAAATGTGGGAGAGGATTATAGCGACACTCAGGAGTACGTAGCCTGGTGTTATAGAAGAGCGGATGGTGTGACTGGACCCCCGATCCGGACTTTTGATGTTCCAGTGGACGTTAACGGCGTTATGATCCCACAGATGGTGAGTGGTGAAATCTCGGATCCTCCAACCTCCCTTAGCGTGAGTGTAGGCGAGACGGAAACGGTGAATGGACCAGTGGCGATGGACGAGGAGGAGGGAGAATAACAGGTTATAGCTGTCGATGTAAAACCGGAGGAAGACGAAGAATTGAATCTGGAAGTGATAGGTGAGAACGTCGATGCAGACGGAGTAGTGGCTGAAGTTGGGTCGGATGAAGAGATAGTATCGGAGGAGGACTCTTATGAGGAGTCAACGGTATCATCTGATCCAGACTGGACACCCTAGGATAGGTCCCAGTGTTAAGAATAGAGGCTAACCCCTTTTTTGATCGTAGTCCTCTTTCGATGGATAGTGGATATCCCTAGGCCACCGATCCCTTTTTGCTTTGTGGCCCTCTGGCTGTACATTTCTGTTTATATTTGAGTAAGTTTGTAAGTTTGTTAAGAATGTATATTTGGTCCCGTCTATTGTAAATTATTATCTCTTGCTACTCATGGTTGAGAATGAATTGTCCGGGTGTATGTATATTATATATATATACGTTGTTTCCGCTTGTGAGGTATTGTCTCTGATTTGGGTTTTCGGGTCGGTGGCGCAATCCTGGGAGCGTCGCACCTCACTTCGACCTATGCGCGGATGTTCAGCCTTCATGGGGTACGGGGCGTGACAAGGTATCATAAATCATATTATAGTTGAGGCTAAATTTCAGTATTATCGGTGTATCGAACATATGAGAAGTCTCACTTGGTGTTTGAAGTCATGTAAATCGACCCTTGTGTGATCTCCATTATTGCCTCCATTTTCTTGAAATGGTTATGCCTAGGTGGTCATCTGTAATAGAAGCCCTTCCATTCACCTTAAGTTACACTAGATGACTCTTTTAGGTTTAAAGATTTACAAGAAGTGCTAAGGGAGACATCTCAAACAACCGCCTTTTTTCCGGTTTCTAATGTTGCCGAGGGACTTAAAGTTTAAGAAACTTACAAAAATCTTTCTGTGCAAGGAGCTGTGTTTAATTAGGCAGCTGTATAGATGGAGACCGAATAAAGGCAGATGATGGATGAAATTTGATGTTGACCGTTTTCCCTCTCACAATCTTGGGGTGGTAAACCCTGTATTCATCTGTTTTGGGGGGTAAAAAAGCTATTTAGGCAAACCTGATTTTTTTTTCCTTTATTGTGGGCCCAAAAAATGATTATTACATTTCATCTAAATGTGTGTTCTCTTCATTGTTATGCAATAGAACTTGCTTATCAGTACCCAGATGTTCTTTTACGAGAAAACACTTGAAGGGATTGTCTGGATCGGGAGAAAAATTGTGTGCTTCGAGTGGTGCTCGAGGTAGTCTTAGTTAATCCTGCCAAAACCAGTTCATGGACCTCTCGATGTGAAAATGGTGTTCAAGGTAGTCTTTGTCATGAGTATGATAGGCACTCACAACACAAGAAACATGAATTGTTGGAATTCATGCAATGGGCCTTGTTGGAGAGATGACTCTCACTGAACTTATCTACAATCAGCTTTCACATGGTTTTGAGCACTATTGCTTTTTCTCTAACATCCGTGAAACTTAAGAGCTCGAGGGCATTCAGTTCGTGCAGAATAACTCATCTCCAATATCCTCAAAAGGAAATTGACAGAAATAAGTAATGTTGATGAAGGGATCAAGACAATTAAAGATAGGCTTTTTAGTGAAGGAATTCTCATCCTTTTTGATGATATTGATCAGAAGAATCGTTTGAATGCACTCATGGGTAACATCTGTGATATTCGGGCATTACTAAATTCTTCAATGCTGAATATCAAGCGTTGAAAGATCTTGAAATTCTCAGCGCTTTTTGTTTGTCATTGAATATCCGTGCTTTTTGTTGATCGAAGGCACTGCCATCCTTAATGTGAGTTGATCGGGTTGAAATACTTCGCAGAAAGGGATAACATGCATGAGGTCTCTGATCGTTTCAACTTGAAGAGGTTCAATTGATGCAATGTCTGGCTTGCTTAGAAGATTCAGCCATTTCTTGAAAAATTTAGAAGACATGCTCAACAGAGGAGTTCATTTTCCAATAAGAAGTGCATGTGGTACTTGAAAGGTCCTGCATCCAAAACCAAGTCTGTTGTCAAGGAAGATTTGAAACTTAAACAAATTTCTTATTGTCCTATGTCATCTCAAGAGATATTCATTGTAGTCTTTCTTGGGATCGTTATCTGTTATACATAAATTACATTCACACTTTGGCAAGTTGACTTGAAATCTATTGTTGTAGGCATAGTTATTACTGGCTGTTTTTGCAGCCGTTTTCTACATTTAAGATGGACGCTGTAAACTGCTCATGAAATGGGACCGTGGTTTCTTTTGATCTATTTCATGAGTTTGATTTGGTTTAGATATATTACTTTTTGACGGTTTTGGTTGGCTAATTGAGTTACCAATAAAAGACAAGTCAAATTGATGCTAGTGTTACTGCATTCAAGTGCATTACCTTTGTCAATTTACACGTGGGTCATTTATGCGAGATCCTTGGAACTCACTGGTTTGTACTTTAAATTTGAACCTAATAACCATGCCTTGTAAAACTTAACTTTGCTATACCTTAAACAATGAAGAATATAGTCAAACGTGTAGGTTTTAATATGTGACAAAAGCTCTTTCGTTCACTATTCGATTACCTTCGTATGGAGCTTTAGGTTTCAACATTGGTAAGGAGAATCGCTAAATGACAAAAGAGACCTATATGTTGGCCTGAGCTCTTTCTCTTGGTAATAAGTAAGAAAAACTTCCGGGTTCTTATTGTAAAGGTAAGCTAGGGCTAGCGCAGGTAACTCGTAGATTGACAACAGTGTATCTTTCCTAACGTTTTGGTGCTGTACTTTGGCTTTTACTGTAATGTACAAACTACAGCTTATCATATAGTGTCAACGACTTAACTGGTCTCTTGCACAATGTGCTTTGAATGGTCACAATTGGCAATTCATGCTTTGAAATGACGAAGGAATTTCAGTTTTTTGGTTTCTGCTAATGTTAATTCCGGCATATCAGAAATAGAAGGTAAAAGCTTACAGCTTTCGTTCCAAAGGCCGATCAGATCATTCTTACATGTCTATACCAAGATGATATAAATTGCTTACCTCCTAAAAGTTGAAATCCAGCAGAGGTTGCCAATTGAAATGACGCAAACTTCAAATAAGATCATTTTTTCCAAGATGGTTTGATTTATCTTTCCTGCCAGGGAACAATCAAAGTGCTTGGTTGCGCCGTGAAATCTTTTATGTGCCATTAAGCCAGTAGTAGAACGTAAGGTCATAGATTGAAAAGTGTTCTCCCTAGACAGTCTTTGTTTCACCTTATAAAACCGGTTAATCTACGAACCATGCAAGTCTAACAGTCCCAGAATTCACAAAAGTTCAACACAAGTTCAACCCCCAAAAAAAGAAAAAAAAAGGAAAGAAAAAAGCGGCGTGATTCGGTTATGGATAGCTCAGCTCAGCATCCACACATCCTAATTAGGTTTTATTGAGTTTGGTAAAAAAATGCCACAGGCCCAAGATTAGATTGACAAGTAAACTTGCGAGCGCATTCATTCAATATGTACCACAAAGTTGTATTTACAAGGATGATACATTCAACTTCATGCTATTTACATTCCAAGTGAATTTCAGTAGAGATCCTATGCATCCTGTGATGGACATGGAAATAGATTGATGGAATGCATTACGTGAACAAACTTCATCCAGAGCTACCTAATGATCTTCACGAAATTAGGTGCTGACTTAGGAGCATTTTATGTTAAGTTACTCTTGGCATCGGAGTCTTAACGCAGCCTCAATGCAGAAGAAGAAGGATTCCTAGAAAGCATAAGGTTTCTTTGTCTTCGCTTCCATATTCCTTCAATCGTGGGTCCATGACGATTTTGCACGATCCCCACATCTCCGCCATTAATTCTGCGCCATAGTAGAGTAAATGGTCCGCGAGGCTGTTACTAGTTACCAATCTACAGAAACACACTCTGATAAGTCATCCGTAAATATTTCCGATATTGATCTGTCACATGAATTATTGCACCTAGCATGATAATCCACAAAATAATTGCTTGTAACAGGTAGCTACGACTGAAACTACCTCCTTACCTGCTGCAAATTGGATCTTCTCCAGAGCCATCACAAACTTTCTTGACCTAATAAACCAGACAACCAAATCGTATGTTATACAGCCATACCTACAAAAAAAGAAGGATTCCAATTACATGTGAACACTCACATAAAAAAGAGTAAGATTATCATCAGACAAGCAGGTGGAATCAAATTATTTTCACATTATCTCACATCAATATGTTTATCCGTGACTGTCATTGAGCTAGTTGCCAATATTATAGGCATTAGTAGACATACATAATTTAAGTGATTAATACCTTATAATTGCACAGAGCTTAAGACTAGGTCATCAACCATCATAGAGAGAGAGAGAGAGAGAGAGAGTGAGAGTGAGCAATACACATTATTACGCGTCTTAAATTTGGAATTGGTACGAGAAACTCATGATAGCTTTATAGGAATGAGAAGAGTTCCTTAAATATTGCTAAAAAGGTCATGAGTACTACGAACTGCCCTGCTTTGTTGAGAAGATAAAACAAACAAAACCTATAAAATTTATATGCTGAAAAAAATGAGAGTACGAACATTGTTGGAAGAAATAAGACTTCTCCAGTTAGATAGGTTGAAATAAATGCAAAGCAAATGTCAAATGCAGTCAGCGACAATTCCCCATAATTTATCTGATATTCCGTCAAGATCAAAGTCATACCACCCTAGGGAAGTGATGGTATGTCTATTGAGGGAACCGAGAATAGTACGGAGGCAAATGAGGCACAATATATGTCCAAAAGTTATTTGTATAGTATTTGGCATGCAGTAGTAAGAAACAAACATTGCATTGCCAAACTAGGTTGTCCTAATGTCAAAACCTGGACAATCTGTGCTTCATGATTTACCTGGAAATTAAGTGTCGTTAGTTATATAAGTAAATCAAGTGAGCGCTGGTCTGGAAAAAACGGCTCCGCCACATATAATTAGACAGCCAAATAACTTGAATGTTAATACTTTCACGTGGGGAAAAACTGCTATGCATCAATAACCATATATTGCATTTCACATACGAAGGTGAACGACAGAACAACCCTTTCTCTCCATGAGGGTTGGAGGTCTAGTGTTAATTTGTCTAGATCCCATCCATAATTTTCCCAAAACTAAACCCCACAGCCACAACAAAACCCACCCCACCCTCACATCCAAAAAAGGTGTTAATAATATGGAATGGTGGTATTGGGGGTGTATTTTCAACCAAGGCGCATTTAAATGCTTCCACAAGACTCACTTGGATGTTGGTGGGGTGAGTCATATCCTGCTAATGACATAAACAAAAAATTCCAGGTTCATGGTGAAATTGCCTCTAGAAACCCAAAACTTACAGTCATTAATAGCAAAGGAGAAACAAAATCTTAAAAAGGGCCATTACGCATGGAAAGGGCCACGACCCATGGGCATGACGTCACAATCAGCTCAGACCAATTTTCAGCAAGAAACCAGCAAAAAAAAATGACATCTTAAACTATCCAAGTGTTAAGACAAGATGTTGCAGTTGCTATTAATACTTCGAGAAAAGATTTAGTCTAAAGTTCATGCAACCTATGATCCTATCGTAGGCCACGTGAGTGTCTGTATAATCTGAGTTCAAGACGAAGTTTGACCCTAAAAAATCACTACTTGTCATGGAGAAGAGAATTAATGGGACATGACTTTGGGGTGGGTACCATTTCTGGTACCAGTTCCACAACAGGTGCCTAGAAAACTCTGGACTAAAGCTGAGACAAAAAGCATAAGTTAGACATTTAGAATTGGTTCCAGCCTACAACATATCTGGCCAGTAGTCCGACTGAAAAGGAGCTGCTTCTTTTGGTTAGAGAGAGAGAGAGACAGAAACAGCGCACAGAACACAGATTTAGGATCAATATATTCTAGTTTAAAATGCATTAGCAATTCAAGATTACATAACATAAAATCTGAGGTTCAAGTGCTTGAAAAAGTTATATATCCAAAACATATCAATAATCCCATAAAGTTTCCAGCAAGTAAACTTTGTAATGATTAGTTGGAAGTCTTTATCCATTATATTTAGGTATTCAACCAACTTGAAGCTCCATGGCTTAACATGTAAGACAATACACACAACTAAATACGTAGACCATAGGTGGTTCAGGTAAAGGGTTGTTCGCAACCCATTCTGCTTGTGTTTTGTCTACGGGTTGATTTACCAAAAAAGAAAAAAAAACAAGATGCTGATCAATTGTAAATATAAATATGAAGCCATAGAAAGTTCAAGATACCCAGAGTCTCCAGAGTCTAGACTCTTCAAGGCAGAGTTGGCAGAGAATACCAGGTAACTCTTAACAGACCAAAACTGAATAAATGGAAGAACACAATAGAGAAGAACCAATATTTAAACCATAACAGGTTTTTAACTATCTTACCACAATATCAAGTCCGCAATAGGATGCCATAGGCCCTCCCATAGAATGCCCTGTCACCATGACATTGATGTCTCCATATAAATCCTTGGCTCTTCTAACAGCATCCAAAGTACCAGGTCGCATTGTTGTATTGTGACAAGCATAATAAATCCATGATGAACCTAAACAAAGACAATAGAATAAGACTGTAACTCATTCCAAATCAGAAGTATCCACAACTTGCAAGAGGTTCATCATCTCTAGAACCATGGCTACAGGCATGCTGGGGTAGTTTAGGTCGAGCTGTTTCCAGTAGAAATCTTCAACCCAATTCTGTATGCTGTAGACATAAATAGAAGTAACCACTAACTGAAAAGTTCAAACAACTTTTCCAAGAACAAAATTAGTGAAGTATGTGATCTCCTCATGACTCCTTCTAAATTTACAAGCACATAACTTTCATGTCGCAGTGGAAATGATTCACTGTTTTCCCTTCTTATGGACAGCAGACCCATGTGCTTTGTGTACACACTCACCGGAGGCTACTCTTCTTAGCTTAAATTTTCATCAAATCCTTCGCATGTCAAATGTAAGAGGAATAATTGCTAAAGTTAACATGCATACCTATGTTCTTGAGTACCTTCGAAAGCTATAACCGCAGCATTAAGGTCCTGGCCACGCCAATAGATGCCTATAGGTAATATATATTGATTATAAATAAGGACAAAAAATTAGATGAAATTCAAACATAGAGGCATCACAAGCATCGCAAATTGGTAGGCCACTGCAACATGAATTACGTACCTATAAGCAGTGCTAGACGTCAACTATCATATCAATGAATTAGAACCCCTACTTTCAAATCCAAAGGCATTAATAACCAGTCAGAAGCTAATAAGAGAAGGTAGCATATGCCCACAAAATCTCATCTCAAGAATTGGCCATTTAGTACTGAGGACCTATTCTTTACGCAACCTTAGCAACAAAAAAAAATGTCATATTAAAACAAACTCAAATTACCCTAGTCTTTCCATCAAAACTAGGACATATCCAACTAAAAAGTTCTGTCAAAACTGACATGTAAACCTACAAAATAAAAAGCTTTGCATCTAGTTACGATGTTATTGTATTGAAATTGGTGAAACCTGAAGGGTAATAACAAGAAGCTCTAAGTAAATGGGAAAATCTTTCTAAAGAACACTTACTGCAGATGCATACTCCACGACCATCGTCACAAGAGCATGATTCAAAACAGCTTTATGAGCCTTGGACCTCACTCAAAGTTCTGCATTTATCAGTGGAGAAAATTTCAGATTGAAAATGCGGTCACAAGCTCATTCAATTACAAGCACTGAGGCAAGTTTCTTATGTCACTAGCAAGCTATTTCGACAAATCAAGTGAGAGGAACACTAAAGGAAACATCAACTCAAACCAAAAATTTCAGTATATATCTGCCGTTCTTCGTGAACTTAAAGAACTAATTTTATTCCCAAAGTAGAAACAGCAGGATGAAATTTGTATCGAACAAATATGACTACATTCCAGACAAAGCATTGATCCAAACTCGGTAATCCAAGAGCTTAACAGAACTAACCAAACACAACACAACACTGCCAGTCCTATGCTTTGAAAACATCCAAATCGTACACCTGAGGGATCATTCAGCTATAGTCTGCCCCATTCAATCAGGCACCACAGCTCCACAACACAGTCAACTATATCCCCCCCAACCCTGAAATGCCTAATCAGCCAAATTCACAATTCAAATCTCACTGTCCAAGCTCAAAACCAACCCACTCAATACCAGGGCCGGTCTATTCTCACTATCAAAACTCCCAATCCGGATTGAGTCAGAGGATCAGGGCAGCGGTAGCTGATGCCATGAACGCGAATTGCAATTACCTCTCGCCCCACTCCACTCGCTACAATCAAGCGTTGTCAGAACAACCATCACTCCCAACCACGATCCGTTCCGCTCCACATTCTACGAGAGAATCGGATCGCACAGCGTCATCGAGAAAAAAACGAAAACCGCGCCACGGAAAAAATCCAATCTCTGCACGTTTCGCATGCGCAGACAATTACACGCAATCCAATGGCGCGATTCCGCAGCGAGATAGAGAGATCGATCGATCGCGATCTTTGTTCGCATTGCTCGAATTCGAACTTCGATTCCGGTCTTGCAGGTTCCTGTGGATTCTTATGGCGATTGAAAGCCACGGCGACTCGGGGGCAAAGGAAGGAGAGGACGGTGAATTTTACTGATTTTTTTCCTGATTTGCCCTCGGGATCTTCTTCTGTTGAAGGGCACATCCGGTGATTTCGTCGTTTGCGTGAGGGCACCGAAGGAAGTTCAGCTAAGAAAATTCAAATTTGGGGTTCTGTCTTCTCAGTTCTCTCTCTTATGGAGCTGCCCTTTGGTGTCTCCACGTTGGCACTTTGACTAGAGCTTAGTTCAATTAGTTGGTTCGAACCCGGATACTGAACAACGCCGCTTAAATTAAATAATATGCCCACGTTGACGAGAATGGCGAGGCCGAGTTGGAGGGCGATGAGGTTTGATGTCTGCCTTCGCTGTATTTTACTGGATTAGTTGGAATTTTGGTGCCGGATCAGATTCGGTGGATCTCTTGTTTGCTTGCTAGGGTTCGCGGGGTCGGTTGCGATTATAGGTATCTCCTGGCATTTTGTGCTAGGAAGTGGACGTGTGCTTTGAATACGAGATTTTAAGAAGTTTTGGAATGAGCATGGGATTTCGGATCGAGGATGTCGAGTTAGGACACTTCGAGTCAAGTTGCTATTCTACTGAGTTTCCTGGGATTGTTTCACTGCGATTCGGTAACACAGATTCGAGCAACGGAGTTCGAGCGTCTGGAGTCGAGAAAGGAAGACCCGTTTATCTCTTGATAAGGTTCAGAGAAACCACTCCAAAGACTGCCAGTAATCTTCTGTTGTGTTTTAGCCTTGAGAGAATGACACGTGCTTTTTTGGAAAATTTTGGGTCCCGTCTTCTTCCCTCCTTTGGAGCTTACCTTTGATTTCTACACATTAGCAGTTTGACTCGGCTTGGTTCAATTAGCTGGTTCAAACTAAATTCTAAAAAATATTCTAAATTAAAGTTAATATTATTTATCTGTTCATTTATATTCGTGAAGGTATGTGAAAATGCAATTACCCCATTATGATCGCAAGCTCTCTCGAGTTAAATTTTTTAAATTCATGGTCGAATCAATATAATGACTCGAGTTGTTCTAACTCAAGTGACCGACGAGTTGAGGTTAATTGTGAATTATGGAACCCACTTCTCTTGGGTTGAGAGAGAGAGTTCGAGAAGGCAACTTGCTATTGGGTATCGATTCTTGAATACTCTCGGAATACTTTTGTTGAATTGGATCCAATATTTCCTATGTTTTTTCGGATAAATGTACCTCCAGTATTTTGAGTTGATTCGCTTAATCTAAAATTTAGAAAATATTTATAGTGTGAATACAATAGGACCGATCACCGTTTTATAAGATGATGGCATTGTCATCCCATAATTGCTTGGTTGATATATGAGTCGTACAATTATCGGGATCGAATACTTCACTTTACACGTAAAAGATTATTAAATGAAAGAAAAGGTCTATAATCTCTGAGAACAAAAGTCAATTGGACTTTTTCACCGGCTATGTTTGAAGTAAAAAAAAAAGTTCGTAACCTCACACAACAAAAGTCACAAATGTCGTTTAAAACAATTACCAAAGAGTGCGAATGAATTATTATTTTTATATATCGCAGTTGGCTCACACAAACAAAATAAAATAAGAATCCCAATGTGCGGTATGCGTGATGTTTGGTGGCTCTCACGGATTTATATTCATAGTCAAATGTTTATAAAAGCACAAAAAAAATTAGTACACGAAACAAAAGGTTGAAGTTAAGAAAAAGTGAAATTCAAGAGAAATTATTGTGGAGAGTAAATTAATCAATTTTGTAGAAATCTAAAAATCTCTTCCTTTATAGGCAATATAAATTATAAACACATCAATCCTTCATTTGACTTAATTCAAATTTTATAAGCACAAAACAGATTTATAGAACAATCATTTTTTTGATCAGGCTCATGCACCGCTCGTTTGCTATGAAAGAAGAGAAAAAAAATTGAACATTAGAAAGTCACAATCCAAACCCAAGCATGATAACCCAAATGATGAAGGGATCACGCTATCTTCCATTGATTCACAAGTTGGAATCGTGTCGCGAGCGAACCTCCGACTTATTAGTATTTTTAGGTGTTCGCAATGTTTTGTTGAAGGATTTTCAAGCCTTAAACATATTAGTTACGATGATTAATTCACAAGATGGACTGAGTGGTTATGGCTCAAATAAGACATTCCATAACGAATATAATACTTTAGGATAACAGCAAGTATGGATAATGTCACGCCCCGAACCCTATCGAGCTCGCAACATCCTCCACTGGTCGATTTAATTGCGCGACGTCCCAGGAACGTCGCTGACCTCAAAACGCCATCAGAGATTTACTACCATAGCGGATATCAACAAATAAACCTAGACAATTAAAACTGGGGAGAACAATCAGGGAGAATGCACATATCTTTTTCATTTCCTTCTTATACCATAATATTTACATTTATAAACTGTCCCATACATGTACATGCACACCGTCTTTCTCAAAAACCGATACTCCAAGGATGAAGACCTGGGTTTACTACTACTCCAAAAATGGTGCTCGCCAAAAACCCACTCTGAGTTTGATTCCTTATCCTCTGAGTCTGAGTCTCCTTATACCGTCCCATCCACTGAGGACTCCAAAACGTTCTGGTGGCGGTGGCGAAAGATTCATGGATCCTGTCGGGGTTCTGAAATTGATTGGTTGAAAACAACCGTGAGACACTTCTTAGTAAGTACACCCCTAAACCCAACCTAGGCTATCACGTACCTCCAGACAATTTCGCAAAACACACAAACGTACACACATGCCACATAATCACATAGCAAGCAATTTAATACAATCATAAGCATGCACAATTTTCATGTCATGCACTCTTTCTATTCTCACACTATTCCATCCACATTCCTCACCAGTGACCCGAGTACACGTACACGCCTCAGGTACACTGCGACCACTAATCACTTTTCACATCACTCGCCAGTGACCCGAGTAAACGTACACGCCTCAGGTACACTGCGACCACTAGTCACTTTCCACATCACTCGTCAGTGACCCGCGTAAACGTACACGCCTCAGGTACACTGCGACCACTCATCACTTCCCACATCACTCGCCAGTGACCCGCGTAAACGTACACGCCTCAGGTACACTGCGACCATTCCTTTTCCACAACACTTTCGGGCCCGCGTAAACGTACACGCCTCAGGCCATGTTTCTTGCCCGCGTAAACGTACACGCCTCAGGCTCAACATCTACCACATACTGCACAACCCGCGTAGAAGTTCACGCCTCAGGCTGGCAGTCTTCCGGTAATACCGGGCATCGTCCCGCGTAAACGTACACGCATCAGGACGGCACACTTTCCACAATCTCACTTTCCCAATCCACACAAAATTTCTCATTTAATTCATACACGCAACACACACTTGCCACTCAACTGGCCCGTGCACGCAACATTTCACACATGATTATCATGCTCACAAAGCATTCCATATGGCCAATATCACAATTAATTCATTTTGGCCCATGCATGCACACTGCAAAGATAATTCAATCAACCAATTGCACAATTGCACAATTAATTTCACCACTCCAACTCAATTATTTATCAAATGCACATAAAACACGGAAATTGCTATTTTTCTCCCACCAAACGACGTCAAATCAAATCCGGTCCTTCACGAAACTTTCTCGCCATAATTTCTAGGTTCCAAAAATTCAACTCGCGCCTCGATCGGACCCTCACAGCCCCGTGAATAGTAATTCACAGTCTGTGAACAGTGTTTCGAGGCATATGAACAGTAAATTTGCAGCCCCTATTTTCTGAATTTCTAATAAATAATGCTCGAATTAATTTCTACGGCCCGCCATAAAATTTCCCCTCCCTATTCATACCATTCCGCACCTAATTCCATACTGATTTCGTCCGAAAATTTCCGTCGAGACCCGAAGTCCTAATTTGGGTTTAATTTCCATACGCGCATTAAACACATAAATTTCTATTTTTCTCCCACCAAACGACGCCAAATTGATTCCGGTCCTTCACGGGACTTTCTCGCCATTAAATACCGGTTCTAAAAATCCAACTTGCGTCCCGAACCGAGCATCACAGCCTCATGAACAGTGAATCACAGCTCGTGAACAGTGATTCTTAGCTTAAAATTCCCTCAAATCGTCCTCCAAAAATTCCAAATTAATTCCTTAAGGCCTGCCATACGTTCCCGGTCTAAAGCCCCAACATTTCGCACCCGCACAAGTCCAATTTCTCCCAAAATCAAATTGTTCGGCGATACCCAAAATCCTAAATCGGGATTAGAGTATGACTTACCGCGTTCTAGGCTAAAACGGCTAGAACGGAGAGCGGCGGCCCTTAATTGGGGACGACGGCGACAACTTACAACTCCCGGGTGGCGGCGATCGGCTTAGACGGCGACGGCGTGGCTTGTGCGTGGCCGAAGGCCTCACGGCCAAGAGAGAGAGAGGGAAACCGAGAGAGAGAGGGACGGCGTGAGGGTGATCGGCGTGAGGCGGGGACGGCGGTGGCTCGACGGAGGCTTGACCGGCGGCGATCGGCGGTCCGGCAAGGTGATCGGTCCGACGTGGGGGAGGAGAGAAAGGGGAGAAATGGCCGAAGGAGAGAGGAAAAGGGGGGTTCTCACGGGAAGAGGGGGAGAAGAATGGTCTAATTTGGACTTAAATAGTGCATTTTGACCCAAGCCGCAAAATGACTAAAATACCCTTTGCCCTTAAAATATACCCTTTGATAATTCTCAAGGGTAAAATGATCCAATTCTCCGTTTCTTGTCCAAATCGAATTTTTCCGAAGGATTAGAGCGCACCAAAAATTCACACGTGACACGTGCAACGTCGTCCAAATGTTCCGAAGTGATTTCCTAATTTCCGGTGTCCAATTTAAGCAAAATTTCCATAATTAAATCCTATTAAACGCGACTCGAGCGTTTCTCGAGCTAACGGGCGGCTTGCTGGGGAAATTCGCGAAATCGACTCATGACTGATACTAAATCGAGCCACGTGCAAGTCCGTTCGGTGCGTGACGACCTCGGTTGTCATTAAAATCGCGAAGATCAATTACTTGATCCGAGGGGTACGATCGTTCGGTATAATTTCGGAATCATTCGTCAAATCGTTTCGTGGTCCAACGGAATCACCCGCTATCCACTACTAGGACAATGGCGAACTGACCCCTAATTATCCTTGGATCGGCCAACAGTGGCTCAAAATATCACTTACGCAATTTAATGGTCGAAATCCATTCACGATCGAATTTTCTTTAGTCACGCGAATTTAATTCCCCTATTAGCCTTTCCATAATGGTTAGCATTCTCAGGAATGATCAGTTCCGGGCGAGAAATTTACTACGAGCACACCTCATATAATTTAATTATTTAATAATTCCAATTGACAGAAATTTCGGAATGTCACAATCTTCCCCCCTTATGAAATTTCGTCCTCGAAATTTACAAATCCCACCAATCTCAAGATTTACAATCTTAACACTGCTCAAACAGCTGGGGGTATTGACGTTGCATCATCTTTTCGCTTTCCCAAACGGTACCCTTTTGTCCTTCGGTGCTCCCATACACTTGTATCACTGGGACTGACTTATTATTTGACCCATGATCCTTTATGTCCTTAAGCTTCATCGGCCCTTTCCACAAACGACACTATATCATCCACGTCCATTCCCTATTAACATGAGTCATATTTGGTTTATACTTCTTCAACGTCATCATGTGGGATACATTGTATAAATATACGGCAAAAGTACACCACAAGTGCCATAACTTGTGTACGGCGATCACTTTGGTGCCATAACTTTTTTTCGGATCACTTTAGTGCCAAAATCGGAGAAAAAAGATCACTTTAGTGCCAATTTGGCCAGAAATCCGACGTGGCATTTTTTATTAATTTTTGACGCCGACGTGACTCGCCGGAGGCTGAGTCAGCGTGTACAGTCAGCATTTTTTATTTTAAATAATTTTTTCAGCGTGTACAGTCAACATTTTTTATTTTAAATATTTTTTTATTCTTTTATTCTTTCCTTTTTCTTTTCTTTTCTTTTTTTTTTCTCCCCTCGCCGGCCGGTTGCCGGTGGCCGGCCGGCCACCGGCGAAGCCCGGGAAGGGCTGGGCGAGGGCGGCCTTGCCCATGGCCGGCGAGCGGCGGCCGACCCTCGCCGGCGACGGGCGAGGCCGGCCCTCGCCAGATCCGGCGAGGGCTGCCCTCGCCCTCGCCAAATCCGGCCCAGGCGAGGGCTGCGCTCGCCCGACGCCGGCGAGGGTCGCCCTCGCCAGCCCAGGCGAGGGCTTCCCTCCCCCTCGCCTGAGTCGGGCGTGGGCGACCCTCGCCCAACGCCGGCGAGGGTCGCCCGAGCCGGATCTGGCGAGGGCGACCCTCGCCGACGTCGGGTGAGGGCAGCCCTCGCCGGAGTAGGGCGTGGGTGACCCTCGCCAGACGCCGGCGAGGGTTGCCAGATGCCGGCGAGGGCGAGGGCCGGCCTCGCCCGTCGCCGGCGAGGGTCGACCGCCGCTCGCCGGCCATGGGCAAGGCCGCCCTCGCCTAGCCCTTCCCGGGCTTCGCCGGTGGTCGGCCGGCCACCGGCAACCGACCGTTGAGGGGAGGAAAAAAAAAGAAAAGAAAAGAAAAAGGAAAGAATAAAAAAAAGAAAAAAAATATTTAAAATTAAAAATGCTGACTGTATACGCTGAAAAAAATTATTTAAAATAAAAAATGCTGACTATACACGTTGACTCAGCCTCCGGCGAGCCACGTCAGCGTCAAAAATTAATAAAAAATGCCACGTCGGATTTCCGGCCAAATTGGCACTAAAGTGATCTTTTTTCTCCGATTTTGACACCAAAGTGATCCGAAAAAAAGTTATGGCATCAAAGTGATCGCCGTACACAAGTTATGGCACTTGTGGTGTACTTTTGCCATAAATATACAACATCCAATTCTTTACAACCAAACACTTCCAACACCCATCAGATTCACATCAACTAATAGTACACACCCGAATGGATTTCCTGATTACACCACCAACTATTCACATCAAGCACTCCCTAATTTAATATCAAACTTATAATACACACACATCAACTGGCTTCTACGGATCACGTCCTCGACCTCAAAAGGGATCAGCAGCCAAGGTATATTCTACTCCTGAATGCTCGATGTGCATCGAGATCCCAAAACGCTGAGGGCGGTAGCAGCGGAAAGTTCAAGGCTCAGTCGGGTGCTCTGAAATGGTTTGGTTGAAACAACCATGAGACACTTCTCAATAAGTCACAACTTAAACTCTACCTAGGCTACCACGTATTCCAGATAAGTTCAGATACACAATCAATCAATACACGCAACCACAGCCACACAGTCACACTTACCTGGACTCTTGGCATACTCAGCCTGCACGTTAGTTCATAATCACAACATTCAAACTCGCACGCATTTCACACCAAAACTACGATATCTCACTCATAGCCCTTCACAGCACTTTCACGAAATTCCGAGCCGGATCTAATGGCTCCAACCACACACCAAACAGCATATCACAGCACTTAAAACAGCAATTTCCATCCATCGATCGGCCTCTAAAAATCTACCAAAATCTTCCGATTTCAATCCTAAGGCCAGTCAATCAAATCAACCCCTAAACTACACCAAATCACGTCCAAACGAGTTCGATAATAACCGATATACTAGGCGGGGTTTAGATTTAAACTTACCGGACTCTAGACTAACTCGGCTAGAGCGGGAAAACGGGCGGCGATCGGCGGTCTGTGCGGCAGCGGCGATCGGCGCGGCGGCTTGGCATTTCGGCGAACGGCGTCCACGACCGGCAAAGAGAGAGAACCGGCGGAGAGGGAGGAGAGAAAATGAGAGGGGAGTGGCCGAAGGTGGTGGTGGCATGAAGTGAGGAGAGAGAGAGAGATATATATATATATATATATATATATATTGATCTTAAAAGGCCCATTTTACCCCTCCTTACTTGGCCAAGATTAATCCAAACCAAAATATCCAAGGGCATTTTGGTCCAATCTTTTTGGGCTGATATTTATCCACAATTATTCCCCAAATTAAATCTCCAAAATCTCCAAAATTCGGAATGCCCAAAATAGGCCTAGGGGCAAAACCGTAATTTTCCGGTTCCAGGTTGAATTTCCATTTTTCGATCGTACCAACCCTAAATATAATTGGCCACTCAAAAATGACGTCGTCCTTGCAAAATAGTCGCACACGTTCACAAAAATCGACATCCAAGTCTGAATCAAATTTAGCGATCAAAATTGCTCAATTACAATTTTAGGGTCTCTTACTAACGGGCGGCTGTTTAGGGGTTACGCGTATCGACTTAGGGTTACTCGAGTCGTGACGGTCTCGATTACCGAGAAAACACGAGGAATTATCGCTAGTTCCGGAGGTCGCGATCGTTCTGCTCACGTTCGGGATTTGTTCGCCGCGTGTACTCTCGATCGTGTAGAATCACCCGCGATCCGATCATATGTCGTCAGCCAAATCAAATCCGTCACCCTCCTAGGATCGGCCCACATTAGCCCTAAATATTTCCTCGTCGTTTCTCGAAATTGGTGCTCGATTCTCGATCGGGTCCTTGGTCCACGCACCGTTTTTCTAGTTAGCCATTCTCTATTGGTCAGTATCCCGTGAAGGATCCGTTCCAGGCGAAACTCATTAAAATTAATTGAGGAATAATGTCAATAACATTGATCTCGGAAATGGGTCAAAATTCAGGATATTACAAAAGTACTGAAAATGAGCTTCTCTGCCATAAGAATAATATAGAGTGCAGTATGGAAGCTAGAAAAGCTAGAAGAAATAGATGCGGAGCTTAGTGAGAGTTTGCCAATAGAAATTCCAAGGATATATGGAGATATTCATCTCGGAATATTTTGAAACTGACATGTGCTGAGATACACCATGTATCGAGGCTCCTAGAAAGTTTTATCTATTTGCATATTCATACCGAGTTGATAATGGCATTTCCAATCTCTCAACCTCGAAAAGCTTGAGAAATTCGTCTTTGGGAAGCTAAAAGTCTCCTCACCCTGTTCACCTGTCTAAGGTTGTGGAAGATGCTATCCCCCGGTGGATTGGTAGGTTAAACAAATTGGAGTCTTTAGAGTTGTCCTCTTCGACAATGACCACCAAATCACTAGATATTGCGCAGGTTTCTCATCTCAAGAGACTCAAACTCTCTAATGAATGTCTGCGGCCCCTCCCAAGGCTTCCCTCAAGTTTATCGCCCTTACGAATCAGACTTTGCCAGTCAACCCATACATTGATAGACCTATCAAACTTGAAGAAACTATTAGAACTTGTAATTGAGTACTGAGCAGTTACAAAAATTCCAAGCCTTGACAGTCTGGAAAGTCTTAGAACTTTGGCACTGAACGAACTCAATCAACTAGGCAGATTGGATTATCTGAGTGGCTTGAAGAAACTAATGGCTTTTCATTTACATCATTTGTGGTAATCTGGTAGACCGGAATTGTTGGAAAATTTATGGATCTCCTCCGGCAACTTAGTCCGGAAGCTTCCTAATGTATCAACGTTAAAGAAATTAAAACGGATAGGCATACTTCACCGTGGGTGATTTGGAAATTCAGCACATTATGGAGTTGCTTGATCAAACTTGGCAAGTTTCTGCAAAAGAGAAAATAATGGATACCTGCTCCGTTAAGTACTTTTTTTCTGATAAGAAGTGCCTCCTCTTCTGTTATAGATTTGAATTACAAAGAGGTTTACGCAAAACTTCTTGTCATGTGCACTTGGCATGTTGACTTCTTATATGGTTTTGTAAACCTATATGCCCTTGTTCAGATCTTCTTTGTTTTAATTTGGTTTGGTTTAGATGTTTCAATGGCTTTGAATTGCTAATTAACTCACCTAGTGTCACTACAAAAAAACTGTTTTTTTCCAACAAAATTTCCAACGAAAAATTTGAAAAAATTCGTTGGAAAATGAATTTCCAACGAATTTTCCAACGAAAAAAAATTCGTTGGTAATAGGTCGTTGGAAATTTTTCCAACGAAAATTTTCAATTTTCGTTGGAAATTTGCGATGAATTTTATTTCGTTGGAAAATTCGTTGGAAAATTCGTGGCTAAATTCGTTGGAAAAATTACAAAAAAAAAATTTTTGTCGAAAAATCGTGGAAATTTTTTTTCCAACGAAAAATTTTTCGTTGGAAAAATTACAAAAAAAAATTTTTTGGTCGAAAAATTGTGGAAATTTTTTTTCCAACGAAAAATTTTTCGTTGGAAAAATTACAAAAAAAAATTTTTTGTCGAAAAATCGTGGAAATTTTTTTTCCAACGAAAAATTTTTCGTTGGAAAAATTTTTCGATTTTTTTTTTCGAAAAATTGTGGAAATTATTTTCCAACGAAATTTCTTTTTTTTCGAATTTTTTTTCGAATTTTTTTTTCGAATTTTTTTTTTCGGAAATTTTATTCGAAAAATCGCCCTCGCCGCCGGCGAGGGCCAGCCTCGTCGCCGGCGAGGGCCGAGCTCGCCCAGATCTGGGCGAGCTCGAGCTCGCCGGCCATGGCGAGCTCGGCCCTCGCCATTGCCGGCGAGGGCCAGCATCGTCGCCGGCGAGCGCCGAGCTCGCCCAGATCTGGGCGAGCTCGAGCTCGCCGGCCATGGCGAGCTCGGCCCTCGCCATGGCCGGCGAGGGCCAGCCTCGTCGCCGGCGAGGGCCGAGCTCGCCCAGATCTGGGCGAGCTCGGCCCGCGCCGGCGACGAGGTCGAGCTCGCCCAGATCTGGGCGAGCTCGGCCCGCGCCGGCGACGAGCTCGAGCTCGCCCAGATCTGGGCAAGCTCGACCCTCGCCGGCGACGAGGCTTGGTGGCGTCGGGGGCGTCGGGGGCGTTGGGGGCGTCGGGGGCGGCCTTGGATGGCGGCGGCGGCGCCTTTAGGGAGGGAGCTGACGTCGCGGAGGAGGAGGGGGGCGGCGGAGCCGGAGCCGGAGCCGGAGGAGGAGGGGGCGCAGCGGGGGAGGAGGCGGAGCGGGAGACCCTCAACCCTTTCTCTACCATCTCCACCACCACACTGTCCTCCACCACGCCACTCTCTCTCTCCGCCGCCAAATGAGGCGAGACCGCCTCCTTCCAAGCGAAGACCGTCTCGCTCACCAGCTCCGAGACCACCTCATCCCCGTCCCCATTCCCGCTCCTCTCGCCTTCCAACCTCCTCTCCTCGCAGACCCCCAAATCAACCATCCCGAAATCCGAATCCCCCCCGTCCCGAGGCCGCGCCTCGGAAAGGGAGAGCGCGGCGGCGGAGGCGGCGGGGGCGGAGGCCCTGAGCACGCGGTGCGAGGCGAGGACGGGGAAGCGGGGCTTGCGGAGGAGCGAGAGGGAGGCGAGCTTGTCGAAGAGGAAGAGGGAGTCGGAATCGGAGGGGAAGCCGGTCTGGACGGGCTTCAGGTAGTGGACGGCCGGGGCGAAGGAGAAGGGGGCAGCGGGGGAGGAGGGGAAGACAGAGGGAGAGAGAGAGAGAGAGAAAAAGAGAGAATGAATTTTGAAATTGACCGAGCGCGAAAATGTAGTAGGGTTTTTTGTTGCAAAATTCGTTGGAAAATTGTACACACTAAAATAATTGCCGGAAAATTTAAATTCGTTGGAAAATTCGTTGGAAATTTCCAACGAAAAATTTTTCGTTGGAAATTTTCAACGAATTTTCCAACGAAAATTGTACACACTAAAATAATTTCCCGGAAAATTGAAATTCGTTGGAAAATTCGTTGGAAATTTCCAACGAATTTTCCAACGAAAATTATAAACGCTAAAATAATTTCCGAAAATTCAAATTCGTTGGAAAATTCGTTGGAAATTTCCAACGAATTTTCCAACGAAAATTATAAACGCTAAAATAATTTCCGGAAATTGAAATTCGTTGGAAAATTCGTTGGAAATTTCCAACGAAAAAAAATTCGTTGAAAATTTCCAACGAAAAAAAATTCGTTGGAAATTTCCAACGAATTTTCCAACGAATTTGAATTTCCGGAAATTATTTTAGCGTGTATAATTTTCGTTGAAAAATTCGTTGGAAATTTCCAACGAATTTTTTTTTCGTTGGAAATTTTCCAACGAATTTTTTTTTCGTTGGAAATTTTCCAACGAATTTCAATTTCCGGAAATTATTTTAGCGTTTATAATTTTCGTTGGAAAATTCGTTGGAAATTTCCAACGAATTTTCCAACGAATTTGAATTTTCGGAAATTATTTTAGCGTTTATAATTTTCGTTGGAAAATTCGTTGGAAATTTCCAACGAATTTTTTTTCGTTGGAAATTTCCAACGTATTTTCCAACGAATTTCAATTTTCCGGGCAATTATTTTAGTGTGTAGAATTTTCGTTGGAAAATTCGTTGGAAATTTCCAACGAATTTTCCAACGAATTTCAATTTCCGGGAAATTAATTTAGTTTGTACATTTTTCGTTGGAAAATTCGTTGGAAAATTCCAACGAATTTTCCAACGAAAATTGTACACTATGAAAAAATTGTCGAAAAATTGAAATTCGTTGGAAAATTCGTTGGAAATTTCCAACGAATTTTCCAACGAATATAAAAAATTCCGAATAAAATCAATTTTTTTAAATCGTTGGAAAATTCGTTGGAAAATTCCAACGAATTTTCCAACGAAAATTGTACAATATAAAAAAATTGCCGAAAAATTTAAATTCGTTGGAAATTTCGTTGGAAATTTCCAATGAAAAAAAATTCGTTGGAAATTTCCAACGAATTTTCCAACGAAAATTATACACACTAAAATAATTTTCGGAAATTCAAATTCGTTGGAAAATTCGTTGGAAATTTCCAACGAATTTTCCAACGAATATAAAAAATGCCGAATAAAATCAATTTTTTTAAATCGTTGGAAAATTCGTTGGAAATTTCCAACGAATTTTCCAACGAAAATTGTACAATATGAAAAAATTGCCGAAAAATTTAAATTCGTTGGAAATTTCGTTGGAAATTTCCAACGAAAATTATACACACTAAAATAATTTCCGGAAATTCAAATTCGTTGGAAAATTCGTTGGAAATTTCCAACGAATTTTTTTTCGTTGGAAATTTCCAACGAATTTTCCAACGAAAATTGTACACTATGAAAAAATTGTCGAAAAATTTAAATTCGTTGGAAATTTCGTTGGAAATTTCCAACGAATTTTCCAACGAATATAAAAAAATGCCGAATTAAATCAATTTTTTTAAAAATCGTTGGAAAATTCGTTGGAAATTTGCAACGAATTTTCCAACGAAAATTGTACAATATGAAAAAATTGCCGAAAAATTTAAATTCGTTGGAAATTTTGTTGGAAATTTCCAACGAAAAAAAAATTCGTTGGAAATTTCTAACGAATTTTCCAACGAAAATTATACACACTAAAATAATTTCCGGAAATTCAAATTCGTTGGAAAATTAGTTGGAAATTTCCAACGAATTTTTTTTTCGTTGGACATTTCCAACGAATTTTTTTTCGTTGGAAATTTCCAACGAATTTTCCAACGAAAATTGTACACTATGAAAAAATTGTCGAAAAATTTAAATTCGTTGGAAATTTCGTTGGAAATTTCCAACGAATTTTCCAACGAATATAAAAAAATGCCAAATTAAATCAATTTTTTTAAAAATCGTTGGAAAATTCGTTGGAAATTTGCAACGAAAAATTTTTCGTTGGAAATTACCAACTAATTTTGCGACGAAAAATTTTCCTTGGAAATTTCCAACGAATTTTCCAACGAAAGAATTTTCGTTGCAAATTTCCAACGAATTTTCCAACGAAAAAATTTTCGTTGGAAATTTCCAACGAATTTTTCGATTCATTGGAAAATTTGTCGCAAATTTGCAACGAAAATTTTTCGTTGGAAAATTTTCGTGGCAAAAATCCGTTTTTTTTGTAGTGTGTGGTCAAGTCAATTTATATAACTTCCAAGTGCAATATTTTGTCAATTTACTATACGGTGATTTATCAAAGGTATCCTTTCATTGCCGCTTCATATTACTGAATCCGAAGTTGTTCGATGCCCATGCTTCACGCAGGAGCACGTTAACCTTCGTCATGTCATATGGGATAAACTAGTTGTTATAAAGTGTGTGAAATATCTCGGCACTTACGGCATCACCTCTACAGCAATAACCTCCTCAAAATTGCAAGGTGTAGAAGACAAATACTCTACATCGATAAACGCATGTCTAGTTTGTTTTTCGGGTAGAGCAAGGCTCTTAATTGGATTCACAGGAGTTGAAGAGAAGATGTAACGATTCTTAATTAAATTTAAAAAATCTTTCCAGCTGCAAATGGCCTTGGTTTGACATTATCTAATGTTGAGGTAAATCTGAAATAATGACCCAAATTGTTTAATTTCAAATGAATAGAAGTGTGGCAAAAAAATTTTCCAATTCTAAAAATTTAACATGGAATAGTCTCTCGCTGTATGCAATTTCTAATCTTTTCGCCTTCTTTTTTTTTCTTTTGTAATAGATAATCCACAAGTATTAACCGAGAGAGTGAAGAGCCACACCTCCGAAAACATTATCTAAAATAGAGAATTTTCATATTTGAGATTGGGCGAGTCAATATTTTTTTTAATCATTATAATCATTGCAGAGGCTTCACTAAACTTTTGCCAGTCATTGGAGAGGCTTCCGAGTTTGATCGGAAATTTGGAAATGCTAATTGAGATGGATTCCAAATGGGATCTAACAGGTCACATATTGTTTGTGAGCTTATTTACTACACTTGTTAGTGGCTCAATGTTTTAATATGATAATCGTGAATAATTTTTCCCATCTATGTTGACACAGGACTGGGCTTACACATTGGTTTCATGTACTCTACTTTAATAGTATTTTGTATAATAATCAGCACAAAGCATAAATTTTCTGTCTAACTGCAACGCTTTGTGACAAGCAAATTATTGACACTAACGAGGGGTTAAATGCGAAGGATGGTTCACCCCGAAATAAACGTGTGATCTTTTCTTAATTTGATTGATCGCTAGGGGAGTGCTTTGATGAAGATCAAGCCCGATAATTTCCACCGGGCTTTATGTTTCGGAGTTAAATTGGACTGACCGGAGTTCACTTAATTAGGATGGGGGAAACAAACTTGGTTGGATGTTTGATGTCTGCTTTTGTTGACTTCAACTTTGAATGAATTCGCATGCTTCTTTGTTTGGGGGGGGGGGGGGAGCAAAAGTTGATTCTAATCCCCAAAATTTCTGCACCATGTGTCCAGTGATTTTGCCGCGTTAAGGAACGTAATAATTGTCAACTTTGACAGGCTGGAGCGATGCTGCAAGGAAGCATCTTTACCGACCTATTTTGTAGCAAAATTGGCCCACGGCTCTCTGCATATTCACCCAATCCTGTGGCTTCTAAGTTTAATGACCTACCGAAAGCGAAAAGTCATTCAGAAAAATCTTCCTCTTTTGGTTCCTTAATGTTCTGTGGTGAAGAAGGAACAAAGGTCCTGATAGTTAAGGCCTGCATCTATACGAAAAGTCCTTTTCTTTACCCCTAAAAAGAGTAGGAGTTGAACCTGAACAGGTCCTTAGAAGGCTCAATGGGCAAAAGTTAATTCTAAACCCCAAAATTTCTGCACCACAAGTCCAGTGATTTTGCCGCGTTAAGGAACGTAATAATGTCAACTTTGACAGGCTGGAGCGATGCTGCAAGGAAGCATCTTTACCGACCAATTTTGTAGCAAAATTGGCCCACAGCTCTCTGCATATTCACCCAATCCTGTGGCTTCTAAGTTTAATGACCTACCGAAAGCGAAAAGTCATTCAAAAAAATCTTACTCTTTTGGTTCCTTAATGTTCTGTGGTGAAGAAGGAACAAAGGTCCTTATAGTTAAGGCATGCATCTATACGAAAAGTCCTTTTCTTTACCCTTAAAAAAAGTAGGAGTTGGATCTAAGCAGGTCCTTAAAAGGCTCAATGGGCAAAAGTTAATTCTAATCCCCAAATTTTCTGCACCTCATGTCCAGTGATTTTGCCGCGTTAAGGAACGCAAATGATTGTCATCTTTGACAGGCTGGAGCGATGCTGCAATGAAGCGTCCTTACTGACCAATTTTGCAGCAAAACTAGCCCATGGCTCTCTGCATATTCGCCCAATCTTGTGGCTTCTAAGTTCAATGACCTACTGAAAGCGAAAAGTCATTCAGAAAAATCTTCGTCTTTTTAGTTCCTTCACATTCTATGGTGAAGAAGGAACGAAGGTCTTGAAAGTTAAGGCCCGCATCTATACGAAAAGTCCTTTTCTTTACCCTTAAAAAGAATAGGAGTTGGGCAGTGGATCTCACCTTTTTCTCTTCTTCCCCAAGCTTTTGCGCTAATGGGTGAAGCCCAATTTTGATCCAAATGGAGCGAGACTTATTTAAAAAGGGTCAATATCACGAAAAACCTCAAACTGGTACACCTGTGACAAATTTACTCCAAATTAATTTTTTGACTATAAAAAACTCAAACTATTATACCTATGACAAATTTACTCTAAATTAATTTTTTTACCATAAAAAACTCAAACTTATACACCCATGATAAATTTACCCTTAGTTCGTTTCCGTTAAATTTTACTGCCAAATTATTTTGTTAAATGACACGTGACAGTTGACTAATTTACCAATTTTATGTATTATCTTCCGTTTGTCACAGGTGTACGAGTTTGTCATTTTCCGTGGCATTAATTCAATTTAACGAAAACTAATGAAGGGTAAATTTGTCACAAATAAATCAGTTTGGGTTTTTTGGCGGTTAAAATATTAGTTTGGGGTAAATTTATCATAGGTGTATCGGTTTTGAGTTTTTGGTGGTCAAAAAATTAATTTGGGGTAAAATTGTCACAAGTGTACCAGTTTAGGTTTTTTGTGGTATTAAACCTCAAAAAATCTGTAACGAGACTTTTGGACTTTCGTTTTACTAAAACCAAAGTCTAGTGGAGTATAATCAAAGCTAAAGCTATCGGAGAACAAATTTGATCTTCCATTGATCTTAGTTTAAGGAATTTGATACTTCTCAAGAGTCTTTTTTGACTCATCGAGTCATTGTGATTAATATCTTCAATCTTTAAATTTTTTTTTTGGTCACACTCGGATTTATGTCTGAAAAGACTTAAGGACTTATGATTTCCGGAACGAAACATTTTTACATGTCCAGATCTTGCGAGATTTTATTTTCTATCGTGATTTTCATTTCTCTTATTAGTTACTTTAGCACTCATTAAGAAGACCTCCTCTCGTTCATAGATTATGTACATAGCGAAAGGGCATAATCAATGGTGAGCACAATCTAAAGAAAATGCAATTTGAGAACCCCAACTAACATGTACAACAGAACTTGGAAGTAAAAAGGGACACAAAGTGGTGGATCGAATATCTCAAACTAGTACACACTGCAAGCAAATAGCAATGACAAATTCTCATAAAACAGGAATGCTTTGAGGCTTCATTCCCAATAAACTCAACGCAGCATCATGATCCTTGAAACTACTGAAGTTTCGTTGTTACGGATTATTAGTTGGTTATGCAGCCTTAGCAGAACTGGCAATGGTTATTAGCAATTCGTGCTTGTAAAGCATTCAGGTTGGAAATCCTCTGACATGGTAGAGTCTACTGACGAGCTCGCTGTCTTTTTCTGTCTTGATTCCATAAAATAAGTTCTTCACAATAACCGCAAAGAAGTAAATGGTGTAGAAAACAGCAGTCTTATTATCCTGAAATCAATATAAGATGTGATAGAAGGAAACTTTCTTCATACTTGAACTAGGAACTTCATCAGAAGACTCCAGGTTTTATTCAAGTACACAGATGACGACATTGTCAGATGCATTTCTCAGACATCATTGTAGGACCAGAACTTCTGCTGAAGTTTCTCAACAAACTTCTCATCTACTTGGAACCCCTTGGCCAGAACCTCGGGGAAAATAGGCGGCTTTGCGTTAAACAATGCATTGGCTAAAGTCATGACTCCTGGGTTTTGGCTGCTTAGAGCGGCGATCGCGACTGCTTTGGTCTTTCCAACATTGAGCTGGAAGTGAATCATCCCGAAAGGGAAAACGAAGACATCTCCAGGGTGGAGGACTTTCTCAAAGAAAGTACTGTTCAGTTGGTTGGTCGTGACAAATCCCGCATAGAGGGTGCCCTCCAGAACGAGCAAAATCTCGGACGCACGAGGGTGAGTGTGCGGAGGATTTAAACCACCTATTCCAAAGTCAATACGAACCATTGAAATGCCGAGGGTATTGAGTCCTGGTAGCTTGTCCACAAACACCGTGGTGACCGTGGAGCCCACCGGATTGGCCGTGCTTTTAGGAACTTGGAGGCCGGAAAAGTGGAAGTCGTTTGCTGTGGTAAGAGCGGGGTTCTTGCAGAACTGTCCATTCACGAACACTGCATAGAGAGGAGTTTCTGTTAAGAGGAAATTGTTCCTGACATATACCTTTGAGGCACGTGTTAGGATACAATAAGGTCACACCGAGAATGAGAAATGTTATCTTTTTGTTAACTTAATTGTCTTGTTTTGTGTGAAATTAGTGTACTCAATGTAGACCTATCAAATGGGTGGACCGGATTGGGTTTGGATCGGGTCGAAAATGGTCCGACCCAAATAGTCTCATTGAACTCGTTTTAGCCCATTTCCATGTAATACAAATATAATAACCCATACCCGCCTCAATCCATATCCAACCCACACCCGACCCGATCCATATTGCTAAAATACTTCTGTATTTAATTAAATTTAGGAAAACTCATGCCCAAATTCATATAAGAGTGCAGAGTGAATGAGTGAGCACGAGATTGAGTGAGGGGGCGTGAGAGAGATAAATAGAGTTTAAATAAGTTGAAAACCATTTACAACCCATTTATAACCCATTTAATACTCATATTATGTTTATACCTATTTATAATCCATTTATTGATAAATGGGTTAAGAAGTGGGTTTATAACCTGTGTCTAACTCAATGTCTCGTTTGAAAACATCAATTGCAATGCCTTGAGAGCTTCCCCAGCGCACCCATTAAGAATATCATTCTTAAAGGACTACTCCGAAAACAAGAGCAAAATGTATTAAATCGCATTGTTGTACCAAGGAAGGGAAAGACGAGCTTACGAGCATTTTTGGGTTCGCCGACAGCCACACAGATGTCCTGCAGGGGGCTTGGGTCATAGGCGTCGGCGAAGGACAGCACCAGAGCCAAGAGTGCGAAACTGGCGGAAAGTCGAACGCTCTTCATCATTTTGGATGTTTTCTGTCTTCTTCCTTTTTTTTTCTACTCTTTGCTTTGAAAAATGATGCCTATTTATAGATGGCAGACCTCAGTCACAAGTCATATTTTTCTACGCAAAGCACAGAAACATTGACAAAAAGAGACGTCTTAGTTTTTAAGCCATTGTCCATTCATATTTGAGTCAGCACAGTTTTTCCAATAGCTACAGTCAAAACTCAATTAATTTTCTCATCATCAACTCAAATCACCTCAATCTCCTAATGCTAAAACGACGGACTACCTGTTTCTGCTTCATATGCCAATGCAATCCGATCTTTTCTATTTTTTAAGTTCTGTCACTCTAGCACACTTGAATTGGGGTCATTCCAATACCGAGTTGCTTTGGCATACTAGTATTGACAAGTAACAAATTCATCCTTGTCCAATTCTGAAATTGAAGTAAACGTCACAACAAACTTTCGAGATGAGATCTGGGGTATTACAAGTCAGTTAATCGATCTTCGGCCATGAAAGTTCCAAACCCATGGTGAAGGAGTTGACGGCACAACCAAGTACCGTGGCTGTAGAGTGGGCGCCAAATAAATAAAAGAAAGAAAAAGGGAAAAGTGCTAAGCTTAGTATAAAAGGAAAAGCAGATAGCGCAGAACAGTGGGAAAGAAAAGAAGAAGAAACAAAAGAAAGAGAAAGAACGGGAAAGAAAAAAAGGAATCTCATGTGCACACACTGTGGAGAGTTCGCCAAGTCGGATTTACTTTGATTCGCAAAGCGCAATAAGTATTCCCACCATTCTCTCTTATAATCATTGTAGTTTTCAAGGGCACAAATTCGAAGTTATGTGAAATTTGAACTGTAAAGTCCGATTTTTGAGTTGTTAAGGGTGCGCATGGAACGCATTCCGAAATAAAAATTCTGTTCCGGAATGCATTCCGGAACAGAATAACGTTTGTTAAAAAATTTCCAGAATGTATTCTGGAGCAATTTTTGCATTCTGGAATAAAAATGCGTTTGTTAAAAATACTTGATTCCAGAATGCATTCTTGATTCCGGAATGCATTTTTTATTCCGAAATGAGTTTTTTGCAAGAAAAAGAGAAGTTACTTTTTGTAGCTTCTTGATTCCGGAATGCATTCTCCCTGTTTTCTCATAAATTTTTTTTCAGAAAATGCGTAAAAATTGAAAAATTCTAGAAAAATTCATAAAAATTTCCAGAAAATAAAAAAAAGGTCAGATTTCAGGAAAATATGAAATTTGGTGAATTTTTTTAAAATTAAAAAAATCAAAAATTTCAAAACTTCACAGAATAGCTTAAAACACATGTGGCCACCCACTTTGAGTGAAATTTAAATTTTTTGAGGTCCCAAAAAAAATAAAAATAATAATAAAACAAAGGAAAAAAGCCACCAAAAACCCCAAACTTTACCCATTGTGACACATTTACCCCAAACTTTTTTTTGTGACGCCAAAAACCCCAAACTTTCGTATTTGTGACACATTTACCCCAATGTACATTATCTATGGGCATTTTCGTCTTTTCCGCTTTTTCTTTTTTTTTTTACTTTTTTTTCAGATCCGGCTAGGGGGCCTCGCCGACGTCCGGCGGCCCTCGCCGGCGGCCGCCCGACGCCGGCGAGGCTCGCCCAGGCGAGGGCGAGCTCGCCCGACTCCGGCGAGGCTCGCCCTCGCCAGATCCAGGCGAGGGCGAGCCTCGCCGGCGTCGGGCGAGGCTCGCCGGCGTCGGGCGAGGCTCGCCCAGGCGAGGGCGAGGCTCGCCCGACGCCGGCGAGGCTCGCCCTCGCCAGATCCAGGCGAGGGCGAGCCTCGCCCTCGCCAGATCCCGGCGAGGCTCGCCCTCGCCAGATCCAGGCGAGGGCGAGCCTCGCCGGCGTCGGGCGAGCTCTCCCTCGCCTGGGCGAGCTCTCCCTCGCCTGGGCGAGCTCGCCATTGCCTGGGCGATTCTCGCCGGCGTCGGGCGGCCGCCGGCGAGGGCCGCCGGACGCCGGCGAAGCCCCCCTCGCCGGATCTGAAAAAAAGTAAAAAAAAAAAGAAAAAGCGGAAAAGACGAAAATGCCCATAGATAATGTACATTGGGGTAAATGTGTCACAAATACGAAAGTTTGGGGTTTTTGGCGTCACAAAAAAAAGTTCAGGGTAAATGTGTCACAATGGGTAAAGTTTGGGGTTTTTGGTGGCTTTTTTCCTAAAATAAAAATTTTCAAAACTTCACAAAATGGCTTAAAATACCTGTGGCCACCCACTTTGAGTGAAATTTAAATTTTTTGAGGTGCCAAAAAAATAAAAAAAAAATTTCAAAACTTTACAAAATGGCTTAGAATACCTTTAACCACCCACTTTGAGTAAAATTTAAATTTTTTAAGGTACCCAAAAAAATAAAAAATTTAAAACTTCACAAAATGGCTTAGAATACCTGTAGCCACCCACTTTAAGTGAAATTTAAATTTTTTTAGGTGTCCAAAAAAATTAAAAAAATAAAAAATTTCAAAACTTTACCGAATGACTTATAATACATGTGGCCACCCACTTTAAGTAAAATTTAAATTTTTTTAGGTGCAAAAAAAATCAACAAATCAAAACAGATTTCTGTTTTAGAAATTAATTTCTGGAGCAGAATTAGTCATGTTTTATCAAATAGATTTCTTCTCCAGAAATCAATTTCTGGCAAGAATTTAATTTCTGGAGCAGAATGGTTACCGTTCGTACCCTAAGTTGTGGAATTACATGGAAATCATGAATTAGAGCATTGTGGAGCTGTGAGTTTTTACGAGAATTGATTTGAAGTAACGTTTTAGTTGGAGCAAAATTTTAGAGTTTCACATGCGAGCTCCGCATCGCATATGGCTTTAAATGATCGCTTTGGGTGAGCGATTAACTGGCGCATAAGAGTTGTTGTGTTAGATATTAAGCTTAGTTTAGCCAATTTGTAGTTGAGATAGTATTTTACTTGGTTTTGATGTTATTTCTCACTTATATGATAGAATTGCGAGTTTGCCAGTTCGTATGAACTTTATTGTTTGGTTTTAAAGGTGAGTGATTTTATTTCTTTGAGTTGATAAACTCATATTTCGAAAGCTATATATATTGAATATGTTATGAGTTACAAAATGGCATGATTGGTTGTTTAAAACTAGATCAAGCATTTACTACGGTTTTATCTATTTTAAATAGAAAGTTATTTTTTTATTACAGTTTGAGCTGATTACCTATAAGTGGGTTTAGGAAACCTTTTTGTGAAAGAATTACAAAAAGCTCTACTTTGAGTATGGTTTGTGAAAGGTAATATGCATTGATTTGTAAAATTATTTTTGAAATGCATTTCTATTTGATAAATTGAATTGTGAAACGTGATATAATTCGGTTTGTTAGATCGGTTTATGAGATGAATTATGGTTTTGATTGTGGGATTTTTGAACAATGAGGATTATGCACATGTCACTATGATTAGAAACCATTAAGGAGGTAAGTATGCTTGCGATTGAGAGGACATCCTTCTATGTCGAACCATCGACTGATATAAGTGGAGACCTAGCCAAGGGGTAAACTTAGTCACCTTTGTCATAAGCGTCGTGGCTATAGTTAGATATTAAGCATTAGATTAGTAGAGAGAATAAACCATCAACGTTTGACTTGATAGAGATTGATCAATGAAATAGACCATTGATGTGTGAGTTAATGAGATTGATCAATGGATTAGATCATTAATATTTGCTTTGATATTACTGAGGAAATGAGTATTTTTATATGTATAAAGCTTTGTTAGAAGGATATAACCTATTTTTTTGATCTTATACGTATACTATATTCTGGATTTTGGATAAATGAGTTATGGTATTGTTTTATATGTATATAGTGAATACTCGATCTCTTTAGAAAAGATGTACTACTCACTAGGCTATGGTTACTCACTCCATTTGTTCTAAATCTTTTTCAAGTTCTTCAGCTATTAGCAATTAGGACGAAAGACTATATTGGGAATCATTTAATAGGATTCATTTGAGCTCGGATATATATATATTCTTTTTTAGTATATATATATATATATATATTCTTTTTTATGGATTTTAGAGTTCTGATCCGGTAACCAGATTTCTGTTATATATATGGACATAGTTAAACTTTTAGCGCAACTAACAATGTGTATCGTAAAAATTCATGAGGCGAGTGCCAGGCTCATTGTCTTTGGCCGGTTTTTAGGAAATGAAATATATCACAAAAGATAAAAATTCGAGTGGAGGGGTTAGCAAACATCGAATTCTTATTACACTGAAATTCGTACATCAGGAAACTTTATCATGAAACTGAAACAGTTTGTACGGTTGTTCCCTCCACTTTCCCCCCGAAGTCAAGACCATTCGTCCACGTTTTTTTCCTTTCGAAACTGTCCTGTATTTTTTTTTTTTAAATGTGACAATTAATACTCTAGTTATACTTTTTATGTCATCAGTCGATATTGGCTGACATAGACATTCGGATTGTTGAATCGGACGTCGAAATAGACACGTTCTGTTATAATTCGTTAAAAAAAATTTATGTGCAATTGCCACATTTGCTATAGAAACTAAAACAAAACAAAACAGCAAGAGAGAGAGATTTGGAGCTCATTGCCATGGCAGCGGGAGCTTCTTCGAGCTCGCAGCCATGGCCACTCAAGCTTCATGAAGCTCATGGCCATAGTAGCTTGAGCTTCTTTGAGTTTGCCCATGGTCTCTTGAGTTTTGTCAAGCGCCACCATGGCCACTTGAATTTCATTGAACTCGTTCCCATAACCACTCGAGTTTCCTTGAGCTTGGCCACAGTCGTCCAGCTCGACCAAGGCAGCTGGAACTTCGTTGTTATTGTCCCCTTCAAAATCTTAAAAGTTTTACTAGGAGCCACACCTTACTCAATCCCACTCGCTCTCGTAATCACTCCCCCCTCTTCACAAGTATTTGTCTCTTTTACTCCCTTGCCAAATGTGATACAATTCAAAAGAAATGCTTTAGGGACAAGCATATTGATCATCCTTAATTCTCTCTTTTTGTTAGGATGTAGTAAGAACAACGGGCTTATCATTCATAAGTGCTAAATCAAGATCAAGAACACCTAGGTGAAACTTGACTTGTTCACTCCATTCAAAAAAGTTAAGCCCATTAAACTTCATAATAGACGAAGCTTGCGAATGAAGAAAAACAAAAACAGATGCTGCCAAATACATCGAATGCTCACATATTAATGCTTTGAACACATAGCATTAATTGTACATCAAAGTTCTCATTTGGGTGATACAATAATGTACAACCATAAAACATAATTGATGCTTAAATTGAAGTTCACATAATTGGTAATTATACATACTCCAATTAGACACCTTTGGTATCTTTGGATATGCTAAACATATCTAACCAAGTATACTAATTAACCACTATTATGTTCATGATTATAAAATTAACCGATCAACCTTTAGGTGATCCTTAAATATTTTATAATCAATGAACTTCAAATTACCCATGATAAACAATATATATAACATCATGTCATCTCATTAGTAGCACCACATAACATGGGCAATTGAATTTTATTTAATTTGACGTCCATGAGAAACTTTCTAATTTGGCCACTTTGGTGACTAACGAATGATATATAATATAGATATCAAATTAAATAATCACAACAATAATTTTTTCCAATTGAATGAAATACAATTAATTCTGGTGACTCGAGTGTTCATGAGGGTCAAAAATCATATTTTATGTAGAGATTCTGCTACTCAGAAAATTATATGTTCAGCATGTGGGGAAGAAATTAGTTGGGACATGCATTATCGCTTGAAAAGCCCCTTCAACCTCCGCCAATTTTTATAGGCAGATGAAGCCAAAAAACCGCCCCTTATCATTAATTGATGCTTAAATTGAAGTTCACATAATTGGTAATTATATATACTCCAATTAGACACCTTTGGTATCTTTGGATATGCTAAACATATCTAACCAAGTGTACTAATTAACCACTATTATGTTCATGATTATAAAATTAACCAATCAAACTTTGGGTGATCCTTAAATATTTTATAATCAATGAACTCCAAATTACCCATGATTAACAATATATATAACATCGCGTCATCTCATTGGTAGCATCACATAACATGGGTAATTGAATTTTATTTAATTTGACGTCTATGAGAAACTTTCTAATTCGGCCACTTTGGTGACTAACGAATGATACATAATATAGATATCAAATTAAATAATTATAACAATAATTATTTCAATAGAATGAAATACAATTAATTCTTGTGACCCGAGTGTTCATGATGGTCAAAAGTCATATATATTTTATGTAGAGATTCTGCTACTCAGAAAATTATATGTTCAGCATGTGGGGAAGAAATTAGTTGGGACATGCATTATCGCGTGAAATGCCCCTTCAACCTCCGCCAATTTTTATAGGCAGATGAAGCCAAAAAACAGCCCCTTATCATTATTTTATCGAAGCACACATGTATTGCTTTGAAAGAATCTTACAAACTGGTGAACATAGTATAATGCTTGCCTAACGCTATGATCGCTTGCGAATCAGCACCAAATCACAAGCCTTGACAAACGTCCGAATCGATTCAACCACCAAATCAAAGCTTTGCGCGACTTGTGACTCGTTCCAGTTTACACATGTTAATTGTAAGAAAGGAAAACAGACGTGGAAAACAAACGCGTTGCCGGGTGTGAACCGATTATACTACTGTTAATATAACAAGCACCTCCACATACGATCTTAAAATGGAAAAGGTGAAATCTTAGTTCGCAAGAGGTAGACTTTACCGTATCTATCAAAATCTCACATTTACGGCAAACATCAATAAACTTTTCTCATCAATCAAATAATCAATGGAAAATCACTAGTTCTCAAACCATGGCGCTGATACCACATGTAAGTTCATTGAGTTCTATGCAAATCAAATCCTAATATTTGCACAAGACAATTCCCAAAATCTTAGAACAAGATGATTTTTACAACATCATAAGAGACGAGAAACATACATTGATCCATGATGATTCATTGTGAAGAAATCAATTGTAGATGAGAAATCTTTGAAGAAATCGTTTTCTCTCTCTTAACCCCTTTTCGCTTTCTGACGTTATTGATGGAAAAGAAATCGTCATTCTATTCTAGGGTTGAGAGAAGACCGATTCCTAATTGGGTCTTTTATAGTCACATTATCCATTAGAGTATACAGTAATTAGAATACATCTCTCTATCGACCAATATGAATTTAGCACATAATAATTGTTAAACTTAAACCACATATGGGACAAGCCATTGATCACATGGGCCATAATAAAATCCAACATAAGATGCATTTGGAAGTTCCAAGCATCAGATATCCACCTTACAGACCAAATAGAAATAGAATCTCAGTTAGCAACTCGCCATAAATCTCCTCCCTTCAGAACTGATCTCCCCTTGAGGTTGCTGCTCCTTACCAATATGCCTTGCCTCCTTCAAATGCTTCCTTGAAAGAAACAGCTCAAATAAAAGAAATTCATTTGAAACCAATACAAACACAGCCATTAGGCAATAAGCTGCTTAACGATGCGACAGAAAGGAAAATTATACTCTTGTGAGAAAAACTGACAATCCTACGCTTCCTTAATTTACTCACAACCGCCATTTCGAAAACCAGCCGGCTCTTCCTGGCGAGTCTGCGTACAAAACCACCTGCCCAGCCCTCTCCAATAAATCAAAAGTCGTCCTCACTCCAAATAATCTACACATAGGTCCATAGAGATCAAAATAATCGAATTTCCTCAATGACCTGATTTCTTCCCCAGTGGACATTGCTTAGCAAGATAGGGAAGATTTACTACCCTGAACTTGCACCAAGGACTATTAATAGAAACAGAAAGCACACCAAGAAACACTATTGGTTTCCTTGCTCATTTAAGGTCAACCTACAAATAGGAAATGAAGAAGACAGCATTTACTAAATGCATAATACCGAATATGAAGAACTTAATTGGCAATAAAAATATGAAATGGGTTTAACAACGAGCTTCGTCAATCATCAAGAGAGACCAACATCAAGTTTGGCTCTATGGTCATAGTTGACAACTCTACATTAACTTTACAATGAAAATGAGCACTGATGTATCCATTGTAATATAGAAGGGTACAAATATTCAATAAAAATATATTTTCACCAAATTAATGCACGCATCAGATTTTGATATGGTGGATCAATAAACACAGGACTCAGGTTCCTCAGATAGGAAAGTAGTTGCCATACTCTTCAGCACCTCTTGATGAGGCATAGGAATAAACACCCATGCAAAGCATGGATTTGATTCATGATGACTACAATAGCACTCAATTATCTAGTACCTCATCCACATGAAAGTGCAACACACCAGAATCAATCTGCTTTCTACATGCCAGCAATTCTCTCTTCTACATGCCAGAGATTGTTGTGCTTTTTCTATGTTAAATATCTTGTACACTTAATGATCAAAAGGCTTAGATGGGACCAAGGCTTCTTCATTGATACCCCACATTTTCTTTCTGCATCAAAACTCGAAATCACGCTCAAAACCTGCAGTTTTGTTGCTGGGCAACAGCACCATGACAGCACAAAGGAACAGCGTAGTTATATTTTGCTGAGCTACGAATTTGACTATACGTGAATGTTAAACAGAACTAGTTAGGTTGGTCGGTGAATTATGCATCTGTAGCTCTCGACAACGAGGACAAAGCGGAAACCATAACAGCAGTGGAATAGACAAGCTACAAAATTGGGAAAACACAAAATATGCCAATGGCACCGATAATGATTCGCAGATATTGGTTCAGATACTCAGATCTGAACATGACTCATCACGATTTTGAAAAGAGAAACTCCAAAAAGCTAATCGATGACCCTTACTTGATGGTTTAATGTGGACAACGGAGGCAGAATTGACATCCGCAACGAAGAAGGAGACTAGCGACCGGAGTTGCCTTATCGTGGGAAACGGATTCTTCAAGGACAATGAAGACGGGCTTCTGTGCAAGACGGACTCTCCGAGCAGCGATAGGGTGCAGTAGTGTACGGCGTTCTTGTGCATGTGGTGTTTAACCGAAACCGTTACAATATCTTGTTTTTGAAGCCTTTACCCGAACCATATGAGAACCGACCCAAACAGACCCGAAATTTTTGGTTCAGTCTGGTTTGAGCTGTTTTTGACAGATGAGAGTACATGAGAGTGGGAAAAAGATGTTAATTCCACTCTATTTACAAGATTAATTTTGTTGAATTAAACAAAACACAGTGGTAAAAGCGGACGTAATCGGATTCGTCGTCCTACATATGAGATTGATTTGCCGAAATTCCTTAAAATGATTTAAGAATAATAGATGGCATGCAAGTTGGAAACCTTATTGATTTCGATTGTGAAAATTAAAAGTACAAGTCCCCACATCTTTACATTGTGCTTGATCAGGTCTGTTGCACATCATATATGACGCTACGGTTTGCACGAGACTCTTAATAATTCATTAACTAAATTAACTTCCTAAAAGCCAACAGAGCCATTACACCTATCTCCCAATCAAAAGTTGGGAAATATCTGACGGCACTCTCTGAGAAAGATTTCACAAATCTGGACTCTATTGGTTTGAAGCTCGACAATTGAGAATGATTTGAAGGCCAGGACTTTGCTGACTTGGTCCAATTGGCGGCAAGAGTATCTAAGTACGAGTAGTTGCTCAAAGAAAGGGATAAAAAAGACGCCTAAAGAGTTCGAGCAGAATCTAATGGATAACTACGTGGCGGGAACCGAATATGATCAAATGAAATCATGGAAGTGGCGGTAGTAATAAGAGATGATGTCAACCAATTCGTCCGGCCTTTGATATTGATTTTGGATTTTGCACCAGGGAAATGAATATTAGACGACCAAGCTAGAGAAATCAATAAGAGATGATGTCGACAAATTCGTCCTTCCTTTAGGAGCCCATTGGTGAAATTGCCGAGTATGTCCTGGTTGACTGATTGTGTGTAATTTATGCTTAATTGTGATTGATTGCGTACTGCCATGTCGCATGTTATGTGGCTGACTAATGTGGGGTACAATTGGCCAATGATTGGTTTGAAATTAATTGTTGATTTGTGATTCGTACGTTAGGCCACACGGTATTAATTGGGCCAATTGAGCACGTATTGTGACATTGAATGTTTGAAGTATATTGGTGCTCGTGGTGCATTGCATTGCATAACATGGACACGCATTATGTATGCCAAGAGTGAGGCATGTAGAGAAATTATGCGAGAATGCGTGCCCGTCATGATCATGTGATCACCTAAAATACCCTGAAGCGTTTTACGTTGGGTTCAGATAATAATTGATTGTGTGATCACCTAAGGACCTTCGGGTCGTGACCTTCGGATCTATACCGTCCTCATGCACTTTGAAGCAGGACGATGCCCAGTACGTTCGGAAGACGACCATCCTCATGCACTTTGAAGTAGGCTCTAGTTCATAAGAAGAACAGTGTTGCGCCTCATGTACTTTGAAGCAGGCTAGAGACACTGGGCCAGATCGGCGCTGCGCCTCATGCACTTTGAAGCAGGCTAGATGCACCGGGCCGTAAATATTGTTGACTCGAGTCATAATAAATATTAATAAATTGGGCAACTGCCAGTGTGCCAGTATAGGCCAGTGGGCCGGTAAATATGCGCATGACATGCTGATGACATTTGCATGCATGAACATGCATAGACTGGCATGCAAGTGTGTGAGACTCGGTGCATGAGCATGTGTTTGGCATACGTGTGACTATGTGTGCCACGTATGTGCCGTGATTATTATATATTGAACCGTCTAACCTGCAGAGCCAGAGAATTGTTTGATTGTTGTTGCATTATGGCTTTTAATATTTGTTTCCGGTCAGGAGATTACATGCTAGCCTAGCTTAGGTTTAGGGGTTGAACTCGCTGAGATTCGTCTCATGGTTGTGTAAAATCGAAACTTTTCAGACCCTCGGCCGTGAGAATGGAGAGACCACCGCCTCTTTTTGGGATCCCTATGCAGATCCGGCAGTATACCAGTACCTTACCCTCAGGAAATGGGGAGGCTTTTGTGAGGCATCAATCAGAACTGATTGTGAATATAGGCGAGTATTTTTACTAGAAACAGGAGTACGTGGCATGGTGCCACCGGGATACCGATGGAAACGAGGGAGAGCCCCTCAAGACCTTTGATATCCCGGTCGATAGTATTGGGTTGTTGTACCTAATTATAGCGGATGGTGAGGTGATCAATCCAGAGGTCACACTCGAGTGGATAAGGCAGGAAGAAGAGATGGATGAGGAGCCCGATGTACTAGCAGAGGACCTCGAGCCGATGGATGAAGAAGAGAATGACGAACTCGAGGCCATGGAGCAGGACGTAGAGGAGGACGGAGAGGTTGCAGAGCTGGGATCAGACAAGGAGGGGTTCGAGCTTTACCTTGATCCCGAGGATGAGAGAGCCCAGGCCATGGATTCGGAGGAGTCAGGGTCTAGTGAGGATGCCTTCGAGGAGTTGTCAGATGATCCTACTGAGTCGTTCGATCCTGACTAGGAGCCATAGGATCGTCCAGTGTCCTTAGCCAGTAGGGAGGGCCGCTACTTTTGGACTGTAGCCCTCTCCCTAAGTTTTAGCCTGACTTCCCTAGCCACTTATCCCTTTTTGACCAAGTGGCTGCTGACCGTTTGTATCTTTTGCTGTGCTTGTAAATATTGTACAAATGATTTTTAATAGTAATAGAAAGGTGTAATCATTTCTTGCAGTGGTGCATGGCTATCCTTAGCTCATAATTGTAGTTGTCTGGGTTTGTTTATTCATTGCTTTCGCTTGAGCTTGATCTCTGTTTAGCATGGGTCAACGACGTTTCCTGGGACGTCGCAGTTTATCGACCAAGATAAGGATGTTGCGTGACATGGGGTTTGGGGCGTGACAGCAACTTGAGGACTCCTCCTTCAGCTAGGGGTGTGCAACCGGATCGGGTTTACCTAGAAACCGAACCGGCTCACCTGAAATATAGGTCTACGAACCAATTCCATTTTTGAGGAACCGGCCAGGTTTCCAGTTCCAAGTGAAAATCCGCCCGAACCGGTTTTAGAACCGATTTTATATGGAAGTCTACTTGCAATTTTATGTGGCCATAACTCAAAGCATTTTATCATGAAGGATGAGGGAGGTCATCATTATTTGTGGATAGTATAACTCAAGGGCTTGTAAGCATTATAGGGAGCAAATTTTTTTTCTTAAAATTTTTGTTCTGTAACGAAGAAATTACATATCCAACTAGAACCTATGTTATTTTATCACGTCCATTAAATTATTGGGACTAAGATAATATGCTTTTGTATGAATACTTAAGATTGTGTCACGCCCCGAATCCCATCGAGCGTACGACACCCACCACTGGTCTTGAAATGCGATATCCCAGGAATATCACCGACCTCAATTCACCATCAGAGATTTAAATCGTCAGCGGAAACCACAAATCACCCGGACAATTTGAAACTGGGGAAGATAAGGGAGAATAAACATATTCTTTTCTCATTCACACTTACACTATAATATTTACAATTTTACAAACCATAATATACATGTGCACACCACACTAACCCTCGAGATCAAAAGAAAACCGGTGACCTGACATTACACCCTCAAAAATGGTTCTACATAAAAACCCATTCCAAACTCTTCTACTAACTCCTAACGCCCCTTGCTCGGCGTCCATTCTGAGTCTGACTCCTCATTTACTGAATCTGAACTCTCTTGATCAATCTGTTCCTCTGAGGACTCTGGTTCTGCTTCGATCTCGATCAGGTGATTAATGTCGCCCGACTCGACTGGAACTTCATTTTGATCTTCCTCATACATTCCATCAAAGAGATTAAACTCGGGTACAAAGTTGGGATCCATATACTGCTTAAATGGGAGAATATACTCCGGTTCCCCCTCAGGTTCCTCAGATTCGTCAGGCTCGTCAGGATCATCCTCGGGTTCTACCTCAGGTTCTACTTCCCTTGGCTCCTCCTCGGGAATTGGTTCTAAATCTATATCCATTGGGTTGCCGTTAGCCTGAGATACTTCTGGTTCGGGTTCATGTTCAGCCTCTGATGATACTTGTGCTGCCAGCGCCAGATGCATACCCGACTGGGCTAGACTAGTTTCCGCACTAGTCAACTCACCGTCTATCGGGGGTATGGCAGACGGGTCCCAGTCCCCTACTAAGTCAAACGGGACATCAAAACCCCTAACGGGCCCGAACTCATCCCCGTCAGCATCCCGGAAGAATCAAGCCGTATACACATGGGTTTCACACAAGGGTAGTCCTACCTCTACAAAAATAGTCGTAGTATGCCTAATCCAGGTCACGTTATCTGGCATAGGGAATTCTGCAACGTCGATCTCGGTGTGCACTGGTACCCCAAAATGTACTGGTGGCGGTGGTGGATTCATGGGTCCTGTCGGGATTCTAAAAATATTGGTTGAAACAATCATGAGACTACATCTCAGTAAGTGCACCCCTAAACCCCACCTAGGCTATCACGTACCTCCAGACAATTATACAAACACACACAATCACATACGTGCAATCACTAGCAAGCACAATCTTCGTCACATACATTCATTTCATTCTCATCATTTCGTTTCCACAATTCCTCGCCAGTAACCCACGTTGAAGTACACGCCTCAGGTACACTGCGACCACTTTTCACAACACTTCAGGGCCCGCGATAACGTACACGTCTCAGGCCATGTTTCTTGCCCGCGTTGAAGTACACGCCTCAGGCTTAACACCTACCACCTATTGCGCAACCCGTGTTGAAGTACACGCCTTAGGCTGACAGTCCTCCGGTAATACCGGACATCGTCCCGCATTGAAGTACACGCCTTAGAACGGCACAAATTCCACGATCTCACATACCGTATTACACACTATATCTCGTTCTTTCACACGTACAACAATCACTTGCCACTTAATTGGTCAATCACACGCGACTCGTGCACGCAGCAATCATACACAAACCATGCTCACTCAGCAGTCGACACGGCCAATTTTAATAATTAAAACAATCTGGCCCAAGCGTGCACCCAACAGGCATAATTAGATCAACCAATTGCACAATCACACATTCAATTTCACCATCCCAACTCAATTATAATTTCAACGCACGAAAAACACGGAAATTACTATTTTTCTCCCACCAAACGACGTCAAATCGAATCTGGTCCTTCACGGGACTTTCTCACCATTAATTCTTGGTTCTAAAAATCTAACTTACGTCCCGATCGGCCCATCACAGCCCCATGAATAGTAGTCCACAGCCCACTGTTATCCTCCAATTTCCAATAAAAACTATCCCGAGTTCAATCCTAAGGCCCTTCACATAATTCAACTCCTAAATCATGCAAAACTGCACTAAATTTAAACCCGATTTCACCCAAAAATCGTCCGTCGATACCCGAAGTCCTAAATTGGGTTTAGAGCGCGACTTACCCGCGTTCTAGACTATTGCGGCTAGAACAGAAAGCGGCGGCACTTAATCGGGAACGGCGGCGACGGTGTACGGCTCCCGGCGACGGCGATTGGCTTGGGCGGTGGCCAGTGGGCTCACGGCCAAGGGGAGACCGAGAGGAAGAGAGAGAGAGAGAGAGAGAGAACGGCAGGATGGGGGTGGCGTGAAGGGTGAGAGGCAGTGGGGCGGGGGCGCGGCGCGGCATGGCGGCGATCCAGGCGGCGCGGCGGTGACGATGGGAGGCGATGAGATGGCCGAAGGGGAGCTCACGGTGGGGGGGGGAATTCACAGTGGGGAAGAGAGAAGAAATGAGGGGAGAGAAGAGAGAGAGAGAGAGATAAGGTTGGACTAATTTGACCAAAACGGCAATTTACCGAAATGCCCTCGTCTAAACTTTTTGATCCGACAGTCAAGATTTGATCCAATCTAGAAATCAACGGCTAGGATTGAATTTTACTTTAAAATATCCAAGGGCATTATGTCAAATCCAAACTTAGGGGCAAAAAGATCACAATGCCCTTTGCCCAATTCAACTAACCCTTTATAAATCCTTAAGGGCAAAATCGTCACTTTCTCCATTTCTCATCGAGATCAAATTTTTCTGAAGGATTCGAGCGCATCCAAAATTGCACGTTACAACCGCAACGTCGTCTTAACGTCCCGTTGTGACTTCCAAATTTTTCCGATATCCGATTTGGGCTAAATTAAATAATCAAATTTTATTAAACGCAACTCGAGCGTTTCTCAAACTAACGGACGGCTTATTGGGAAAATTTGCATATTTGACTCGTGACTAATAATATATCGAGTCACGTGCAAGTCCGTTCGGTTCGTGACAATTTCGATTGTCATTAAAATCGTGAGGATCAATCACTAGATCCGAGGGGTACGATCGTTCGGTATAGGTTCAAGATCATTCGTCAATTCGTTTCATGGTCCGGCGGAATCACCCGCTACCCACTACCATGACAGTGGCGAACTGATCCCTGACTATCCTTGGATCGGCCAACAATGGCTCAAAATATCACCTTGGTGATTTCATGGTCGAAAATAAATCACGATCGAATTTTCTATTAGTCGTACGAATTTAATTCTCTAATTAGCCTTTCCCTAATGGTTAGCATCCCAGGAATGATCAGTTCCGGGTGAGAACTAACTACGAGTACATTTATAAAACTCAACATTTTATAAATCCCAAACGAACTATTTTTCAGGATGTCACGGATTGTTTGCATAGTCAAACTTATAACGTTTGATTTGAGTTATAAGTTTTCCTATTTGCTACCCGGAAAAAATGAAACCACAAAAAGGAACAAAAAAAAGGGGGTTCTCGGGTAGACCCTATAACCGAACCAAAAAAACAGGGTAGGTTCCAAATCAGTGTCCAAGGCAAACAAGATAGGTTTCAAGTTTCAAAATCTAGGAACCGATTATTGCAGGGTCGGTTTCAAGTTTCAAGTTTGGAACCGACCCACCCTGGAACCTATCACCCCTACCTTCAACCAAGTAATTTCATTATCCCTATTCTCCCCAATTTTGGTGAGGTTTGAGGCCAAGAATCGTCCATGTCACTCATGTGTAAATCGTCCATTTCACATGCTCCTACTCTCCATTTGCAAGATTGAGTTGTTAATTTTGGGGGCAAACAAATTAGAGTTTCGATTGTGGGTTGAATGGTCATTAAGGTTTCGAATTTGGGAATTTCGTTGAATTGGGGATTTAAGGATTATATTTGGGGCAAACCTTGTAGACGTCGTCATTCAGGAAAATATATATATGCTGACTAGGCAAGCCAATGAGCCACGTTAGTCAGAGAAATTAATAAAATTTGACCATGTCATATTTTTGATGACTTAAATTGGAGTTGGCACTTAAGTGATCATTTAAAAAAAATGACACTTAAATGATCCGAAAAAACTTTTGGCACTAAAGTGAGTACCATACAAAACTTTTGGCACTTCTATTGTCCTTATTCCAGAGATGATGTCAACCAATTCCTCCAGCCTTTGATATTGATTTTGCAATTTGCTCCAGTAAAATGAAATATTAGACACCCAAGCTAGCGAAATCAATAGGAGATGATGTCAACAAATTCGTCCTACCTTTGACATTGATTTTGTAGATTGCTCCAGAGAAAAGAACGGATTTGAAAGGGAAACCAGGATTGCCTGTTTGGCAGCGTCTACTGCATTAGTTTGCTTCAAAATGATGAAAAGCTGGCCACAACCCTAATATGGTATCATAGGAATATGCTGAAATAGACTGAGAAAAAATTGTCAATCAGCTTGAGAAAAAAAATTGTGCATGATGCAGAAGAAGATGGATTGTTGCACCAAAAGATTGCAGTAGTTAGAATTGGTTGATTGCATTGTAATTAGTATTGGGTTTTGAATGATCATCAGGGTGAAAAAATCATTTTCTAGATAAGAATAATGCAGCGTTCTCATCCTTTAAGCTATCATTGAAAAGCCTCACTCATGGAACCTTTTGCCTTCAAAAATTTCAGAGTTCAGTCTAGGAGCTGAAATTGTAACAGAAACATTGCCTATTTGGTAGTTGCCGTGTAGGTACAGCACCCATTAAACACTCACAATGAAATCAGGACCGGTGGAACCTTAATATAGCGTCTGCTGACAACAACAGAATATGCTGAGTAGGCTGAGAAAGAATAGTCAATGTGCTTCAACTAGAAGAAGAGGAATGGTTGCACCAGAAGATGGGATTAGTTAGAATTGGTTGATTGTATCGAAACTAATCAGTTTTTAGTTGTCTGCTCACATATAGTATTGATACCTTGGAAAATTGATTAAAGTAGAGAACTTTAAGGTTTTCCCATTTCCTAACACTTGACTAACAACCTTAATAATCATCCATAACTAATTACTATCAAGGTCCAGCATCCGTGCAAAAAATTTGTTTCATGGATATAGCTTTATGATTCTAATCATTGTTAAGCTATAATGCAAAATGAAAATGCATCTGTTTTTGGATTAACAATAATGCCGAATCAGTAGTTTAGGTCTCCAACTCGTTTGTGCTGTTGGGCCTTCCACGGTTCTGTTAAGTAAAAATAACAGAAGATTCTGGTGCATTGTTCAATCATAATGGTCTCCAACTCGTTTGATGGATGACAAATCGATTGTCATACTTTTTCAACTCTTTACAGTAGCTTAAGGAGCTACTAATGCAGGAGAAACCTTACCAGCTTCAACATTTCAACTTATCTTAGCTCCTAACATAAATATAATAAGATTAAAAAATCAATTCGGAGATTCACTAGTGACTTTATTACAATCACAGGGAATTCAGGAAACTTGCTAATATATGTATGAGGATAACTACATAGCTGTCGTTTTCTGTTTTTCATTTCTTCTATTAATTACTTTAGCACTTATTAAGACCTCCTCTCATTCATAGATTATGTAAATAGCAAAAAGACATAATCAATGGGGAGCAAAATCTAAAGGAAATGCAATTTGAGAACCCCAACTAACATGTACAACAAAACTTGGAAGTAAAAAGGGACGCAAAGTGGTGGATCAAATATCTCAAACTAGTACACACTGCAAGCAAATATCAATGACAAATTCTTATAATACATGAATGCTTTGAGGCTTCATTCCCAATAAACTCAACGCAGCATCATGATCCCGGAAACTACTGAAGTTTCCTTGTTACTGATTGTTCATTAATAGTTACTTATGCAGCCTAAGCAGAACTGGCGATGGTTAATAGCAGTTCGTGCTTGTAAAGCATTCAGGTTGGAAGTCCTCTGACATGGTAGAGTCTCGTGTCGAGCTCACTGTCCTTTACTGTCTTGGTTCCAGGAAATAAGTTCATCACAATAGCCTCAAAGTAGGTGGTGCAGAAAACAACAGTCTTATTATACTGAAATCAACACAAGTTGTGACAGAAGGAAACTTTCTTCATACTTAAACTAGGAACTTCATCAGACGACTCAAGGTATTTGTTTGTTTAATCAAGTACAGAGATGACGACATCATCAGATGCATTTCTCAGGCTAATTGTAGTACCAGAACTTCTTCTGAAGTTTCTCAACAAACTTCTCATCCACCTGGAATCCCTTGGCTAGAACCTCTGGGGAAATAGGCGGCTTTGCATTAAACAATGCATTGGCTATAGTGATGACTCCTGGGTTTTGGCTGCTTAGAGCGGCGATCGCAACTGCATTGGTCTTTCCAACATTGAGCTGGAAGTGAATCATCCCGATCGGGAAAACAAAAACATCTCCAGGGTGGAGGACTTTCTCAAAGAAAGTATTGTTCAGTTGGTTGGACGTGACAAAGCCTACATAGAGAGTGCCCTCCAGGACTAGCAAAATCTCGGTGCCACGAGGGTGAGTGTGCGGAGGATTTAAACCACCTATTCCAAAGTCAATGCGAGCCATGGAAATGCCGAGAGTGTTGAGTCCTGGTAGCTGGTCGGCGAACACAGGGGTGACTCTGGAGCCCACAGGATTGGCCGTGCTTCTAGGAACTTGGAGGCCAGAAAAGAGGAAGTCGTTTGCTGTGGTAAGAGCAGGGTTCTTGCAGAACTTTCCATTCACAAACACTGCATAGAGAGGAGTTTTTGTTAAGAGGAAATTGCTGCTGACATGTACCTTTGAGGCACATCCTATGATACAATAAGGTCACACCAAGAATGAGAAATGTCATCTTTTTGTTAACTTAATTGTCCTGTTTTGTGTGAAATTAGTGTACTCAATGTCTCGTTCGAAAAAATTAATTGCAATGCCTAAAGAGCATCCCCGGCGCACCCATCAAGAGTATCAGTCTTAAAGGAGGACTACTCTGAAATCAAGAGCAAAATATATTAATTCGGAGTGTTCTACCAAGCAAGGGAAAGACAAGCTTACAAGCATTTTTGGGCTCGTTGACTGCCACACAGATGTCCTGCAGGGGAGTTGGGTCGTAGGCGTCGGCGAAGGACAGCGCCAGAGCCAAGAGTGCGAGACTGGCGGAAAGTCGAACGCTCTTCAACATTTTGGATTTTGTCCGTCTGTGTTTTTTTTTCTACTCTCAAGTGCTCTGATGGATGCGAACACTTGCTTCGATATGATGCCTATTTATAGATGCCAGACCTCATGCACTTCTCCTATTTTTCTCCACAAAGCACAGAAACATTGACACAGTGTAACAATTAGTCGTTAAGCCATTGTCCTTTTATATTCAGAGTCAGTACAGCTTTTCCAACAGCTACAACTAGGGTAGTTAACATGCTGATGTTACTGCAATCCAATCTTTCTAGGTCAACACACTTGACTTAGGTCGTTTCAATGCCGAGTTGCCGATGATACAGATGCTTGGCATACTAGTACGGACAAGTAACCAATTCATCCTTGTACAGTTCCGCAAATAAAGTGAAAAGTTAACAATAACCTCTCGAGACAAGATCTAGGGTACCATAAGCTGTGAGGGTCCTACTATTCAATCCTCGGCCCGGTAAGTTCCAAATATATAGTTAAGGATTTGACGTCTCGACCAAGTACCGGGGCACCAATGAGAAATAAAACTGGCCTAATTCCAAAAAAAAAATACTAATTTTATCTTGAGTGACAATTTCAGCCCGAACTTTTTTTATGTCTCGCAAAAAATCACTAACCTTCACTTAAATCATAAATCTGGTCCAAACAATTTGAAAATTTTACATCATGGAAGCCAAATTTGATACTCAAGTAAAAGCTTGTGCTTTTTATTGAGACAAAAAAAAAACTTTAACTTAGAATTGTCATCCAAGATAAAGTTTGTGCTTTTTTTTTAATTAACCCAAATAAAATTAGTACAAGGTTACCACCCGCCTGGGTGGCGCTGCTGGAGCGCGCACTCTTCCTCTCGCAAAAGGTTGAGTGTTCGAATCCCGGGCGCCGCAGGGTGACTTAACCGGTGGCACGTGTGTGGTGGCTAGCACTTGTCGCCCCCAGGGTTTACTCCCCGGTTGTCGGCCGTGCGGGAGTTCCCTGGGTTATCAAAAAAAAAAAATTAGTACAAGGCTTTGAGCTTGATAAACCCTTAAGGAGTCAAGCATATAAACCCACACGAATTAAAGGTTTTAGCCCATAACTAGGATTAGGAAAAAAAACCTAGTTTTCACTATAACTAGGCTTTTAACCCTCGCAATTAGGAGGATGGTAAAACAAATTTTAGAGAGAGCACAACGGACAACACAAGAGATTGTGAGAAAGAAAGAGAAGAGAGAGGCAGTCTCGGTCAAGGCTCCCCTTTCCGTGACCGAGACCACACCGACCGAGCTATCACTGCCTCCCACCGCCGATCGACGTTGCTGTGGCTTTCTCGCCGTCAAGCCAGCTGTAAGGACGCCGTTACTTTCTCCTTGTGTTGGCCACAACAACGCTGCTCCAAGCCCTCCGCCGCTGCTGCTTCCCTACCACGACGACCTGTTGTCCAAACGCGAGGTGACAACGCGATCAGCCCCCTCCAGCCAGCCACCACGATGACTTTGCTTTATTTGCCGAGCTCTGCACCGCACGAAGACCTGCTGCCCTGTCAAGCAAGTGGTCTGTGACGACAACCAAACTGGTTCCAGCCGTGATCGTGCCAAGCACTGCCACGAGTCCTCGTCAAGCCAGCCTAAACTGAGAACTCCATCACCACCGCTGCTCTGGACAACAAGCTGCTCGTTGCACCACCGCAACACCAATGACACAGCCGGCCCTGACCAAGAAGCCCTTCGACGACTAGCTGTGCTGCCTCGTGATGTTGACCGTCCCAGCAAGTATATGGCTCTGCAGGTGCTCTGAGAACTCCAGACCAGCATCAACCGCGAACCACCGGGCCACAAGATAGCCTGTCAACCTCAACATGACCATCCTTAATTTCGACCACCTGCTCAAGTCAAGCACCTACACCGAAAGCTCCCTCGCCGTTGACTCCACTGACGGCGAAGGAGCGAGCCCCACCATCGGTCCTTTCTCCTTGCCTCCACCGAGCAACATCCAAGGGTCCTAGCCGCCCGTCCTCTATTCGGAAACAAATCTCCAAGGTAATAATCCAATCCAAATTTGAATTCTAAATTTTATTGCCTAATTTGAGTATATCATGATCTAACTTTGATTCTTTGATATATTTGACATATCTAAATTAAAAATTTTCCTAATTCATAACATTTGCATTATCAGTAACCTAGGCATGGAGATAGGGTTATGGATTGCATGGAAAACCGGTAACTTGATCTTTAAGCATTAAGATCAGGGTGTCAGTTTTATTTGTTTCCAAGTTTGAATTGATTTGATATCTTCGGTGATTTTGAGCTTATCTTTTGCAATTTATAGTTTATCTTGTTTGATTGATTTCCTTGTTCGAAAAATACAAAAAGATAGCATTGTGTTATGGGCCGACAATTCCATGGCCGCGGAATAACCCGCACGGCACCTGGCGAGCCGATAAGACCCCATGCAAACCTTCTTTTTATAGTTGTTTTCAAGAACAATATGATGAATCACATTCTCGTATCGGATCATATCATGCCCAGCTTAACTCAGGCATTCAGTCCCTCAAGCAAGACACACGGAACTCTTTAGGCACAACAACTGGTTTCAATGGCTTCATCAGGAGAGGGGCATCAGCTCCCAACCAATTTGTGCACAGAAGACCAATCCTGCCTTCAAAGCTTCTAAGGTATATTCATTCTAACCTAGAACTCCTAGCACAAACCACCCTGACACCACTCTCACGAATTAGTCGTATAATCCCATTTGCATCGCTCACTCTTTACCCAGATGACACCTAGCTCCACTCACAAGAGTAAGAGAGTATGAGAGAATCACAGTTTGTACCATTCTCTCCCACTCGATCCCACAATGCCCTTGCTACAGGCTATTCTGTTGCTTCCCTGCATTTCCTAACTATCAATGCCACTCCTGGGACTTACATAAATGGTAATGCTCGCCCAACATAACAGGCCACTCCACTCCACTAGTAGCTTCCCTCGATCAAAGTTGTTCGCGAATCTCTGGTCACTTGTGCTCCCTGACAAGTGTGGCATCCCTAGCCAGCTACACTCCCTTGGTAGCACCTTATTTCACCTACTAGGCTTTTCATGATCTGAGTAAACCGATAGAGGGTTCTCCCCTTGTTGGAAATGTGATAGCAGACCTCCTCTTGAGATTCGCTAATTGATCCAGGAATCTTATCCCTGTTCAGTGACTAATTTGATTCCACCCTATGCCTCCATTGCTATCCTAGATTCGAGACAAAAGGCGCACACTAATCAAGCCCACTTGGCGTCGGCGATTCACTCTCCACCCTCAAGGACCGGGAAGACCACATGCTTTCCTCGAATCACCCACCTACTATAGGGATCCTTGCTCTGATACCATTGTCATAGGCCGACAGTTCCTTGGTTACAGAATAGCCCGTGCAGCGCCTAGCGAGTCAATAAGACCCTAGGCTGGCCTTCTTTTTATAGTTGTTCCCAAGAATAGTACAATGAATCACATTCTCGTATTGGATCGCACAATACCTAGCATAGCTCGGGCATCCAGTCTCTTGAGCAAAACACACAAAACGCTTTAGGCACAACAACTGGCTTCGGCCTACTATGGTCTCATCAGAAGAACGTCATCAGCTCCTGACCAGTTTGTACTCGAGAGGCCAACTCCACATTTAAAGCTCCTAACAGTCTATTCATTCTAACCTAGAACTCCTAACACAAACCACCCTGTTGTCACTCCTATGAACCAATCGTATAATCCCCTCTGCATCGGTCACTCTTCACCCCAACAACACCAAGCTCCACTTACAAGGGTACGAGAGTACGAAAGAATCATGATCCGTGACAGTTGCATGATATTTGATTTATTTTCTAGATTAGATTGCATGTTAGGATAATATCTATCTAGTTAAAACTTAAAACAGAAATTCATCTGAATTATTTCATAGTTTGAATTGGATAATATCTCACTTTAGATAATTTATTTTCATTAATTAGTAATTATGAATTTAATTAAAAATTAAAAATAATATGTGCATATCATATAGAATAGGTTGCAGTATCATCTGCTATCACATTTGCCATGTCATGCTTACCACATCATTTATATGTGTCATGTCATCATATCATGTCATCAATGCTTGTCACGTTATCATTGCACATCTTCAATGCTTGCCATGTCATATGCCACGTCATTTATACCATGTCATCATGCATGTCACGTCATTCCTATGTCACAATCCATGCCATATCATCAATTCCATGTCATTATGCCATGTCATTTAGTGATTGCGTGTTTAGGGTAGTTTAACTTAGAATGCATGTCATATTAGAATAATTTCATGGTAATCTTTTCTGTCATTAGAGTTAGGTCATTTAAATTGCATGTTACATGTCGTAAGAGTAGTAAATCATGCATGTTTAACCTAGATTAAAGTTTCATATAGTTAGTTTTCATAAATAAAGGAAAAACCAAACAAAAGAAAATTAATTAGAGTTGTTCATTAGATCTTGTTTAGGCTAGGTATAGTTTTAGTGCTTTACTTAGAAAATCAATTAATTCGATGGGTTTGCATTTTTCCACTTTCTTTATAGCAATTTTTTATTTAATACCTCGATTATTGGTTGTTATTTTATTGATTGCACACCCGCATGATCATCCATCACGTGTTAATGGCTAGGTTTAAAATCAATCCAAGTTGACTACCAAAAAAAATTGAAAACAAAAGAGAAAATGTACCGAAAAGGCGTTAGAGTAAATTAGCATAATCAAGATCCCAAATCTATGGAATCTCAGGTTTGTGGAAGTAAAGTATTTTTCCACACTTTACTTGGGTTCTTAAAAAAGCCCTTAAAAATTGATTAGTGGTGACTCCAAAATAAAATGATTTTGCACGATAATTAATTCGAAAGTTGCGAATTGGTAAGGGTTTGAAAGAACTCGAGTTCAATGTAAGCTTAGTAATTCTTTAGCCATCAACTGGGTGGTTCACCCAAGGGAGGGTCACCATGTAAAGAGGAAATGATTTTCCCGAATTTAAGTTTTGGTAGGAAAACTTTTACCGTTGACAAAGAAAACATTTTCCATTGACTTATTTTCTTAAACGATTCAAAATGTCGAAAAATGAAAGAAAATGTTTTCAACGAAACAGAGAGAGCCTAAATGTTTTGGAGTGCTTCGATGTCTCTTCTTCTGTACATCCAGCCCGTTCCAACCATTTTGGTGGGTCCTTTTTCTCACGCCCCAAACTCCATCGAGCTCGCGACATCCCTCTCTCCAATCGAATAGTTGCGACGTCCCAGAAACATCGCCGACCCAACCCAAACATCAGAAACACATGCGGAAGCGAAAATAAAATCCCTGACTGTAAAGACGACATCATAATACAAAGCTAAAGCATCCAAAGCTAAAGCATAGCCATATTCATTTACATACAAAGCTAAAGCATCCAGCATACAAACATCATAATACAAACGTACGTAACAGACTAGCATTCGAAATCATCGACATAACAAAAGGCTCAGATGGCTTGGTTAACTTAACTTCACTATAGGTCGATCTAGTTTGTACAACCCCTAAAATACCCTAGGGAAAACTACTGGTCGCCCTCTTCCAATTTGCTCCTGATTCTTCTGGCTTCCGCTCTGGAGGATCACCTGCAATTCCACTAGGCACCAAAGGCAGCTCCTTAAACTCCAAAAAGAGGAGGCGGACCTCCTGGGTTTACGGCTGGGGGTCTGAAAGTGGTGGTTATACAACCATGAGACGAATCTCAATAAGTGTACAATCCCAAACCCCACATAGGCTCTCACGTACCGCCAAAAGAAACATGCACAACATACCACAATTAACTACACTCGCACACACATGCGATCCTACCTGGAATCCCCTCATGCACGTCCCTGCAAGTTATTTAATAATACAGTCCACATGCCACAGCAATGCATCACAGTCGCGTACGTGCCTCGATTATAAGACAAAACCTACTTGGGCACATCCCATACCATACCTAGCAGATTCTATCCCATAATCGAGCACTACAATACGCTATACCAATCACACTCGCACACGAACTCACGCCATGCATCAATTATCACACGTCAAACCAATTCCCGCTCATTCTCAACTTTCCACCACTACCGCGCCCGCGTAAAACGCATCAGGCTAACGGTCTTCTGACCTCGTCAGGCATCGTCACCCCGTCAGGTCGGACATCGTCACCTCGTCAGAGACAGCATCGTCTCGCATAAACGAACACGCCTCAAGACGAACCCACTTTTCCAACCAATCCTACATTTCTGTACCTTCGTTCCACACTTTCCCCACGTACCACACGCCCACACATACACGCGATCACACCATTTCACATCTCACATACACTTCACTCATACACGTCCTCGTCACACGAACACACCATCCGATCACACATATTTAGCACACGAGCTCAATGCGCAATCACACCACCACACCTCACGGCCACACATATACAGCACACAGCCAAGCCACAATCAGCTCGAGACACCATCCAAAATCAGCCAACAATCACAAACAATATAATTATCATAATAAGCCCAATTAAGCCATAACAATTCCAATCAATCACACAATTTAACCATAATCATTTCACAACATCACAGCCCTAACCGAGCCTCCTAAACCTCGTAATTTCATCGCCAATCAGTCCATAACAACCCAAATATCCAGCCTTGATCTATGCCCCAAAACAGCCGCATAAACCCCCTAAACCGAACTCTAAACAAGCCTAGCAATACCCGAGATCCTAGGGAGAGTTTGGGGAAGTCACTTACACTAAAAGGTGGGACAAACAGGGCTGGGTGGTGGCCGGAACGGCGGCGGCAGTGGTGGCGACGGCGGCGTCGCCGGCGGCTTAGCGGGCGAGCGGCTACACCACCGTGGACGGGCGGCTAGCGGGCGACAATGGGGCGGTTGAGGGTGGCGATTTGGTTGTATGGACCAGGGGAGGGCAGCCAGGGTGGTTCGGTGGTAGCTGGGCTGATCGGAACAGGGAAAGGGAGAGAGAGATGGGCAGGCAGACGGTGGGGCGGCTGGAAGGGGGAAGCGGCGGCGCGCATGGTTGGCCGGCGGAGACCAGGTGGCTGGGCGGGCTGGTGGCTGGCCGAGCTGGGCTTGCTCATGAGAGAGGAGAGAGAGAGAGAGCCGGTTCGGTGGGGGGTGAGGAGAGAGAGCGAGAGAGTGAAAATGAAAGAGAAAGAGAGAGAAATGATAATTAAATACTACCCTCCAATAATTGCACCCCGAATATTACCAAAACACCCTTCTAACTATCCCTCCGAACCAACGGCCGCGATCAAATCTTATCCTCATCCGACGGCCCACATTTATCTTGTTCAACAAGCCAAGGGGCGAAAAGGTAATTACTCAAAAAGGGAGAGGGGCATTCCTGTCCTCTTATTTTCGGCCACACTGGATAAATATCAGTCCCCTGACTTAATTTGGCCCTCAAAATTTGTTCGTGATCCCAGGGGCAAAATGGTCATTTTTCCGGATCCGGACCGAAATTCATTTTTTTGCAGAAATGGGTGGCCCCAAGGTTGGCCAAACCAAAAACGTCATCGGCCGCTCAAAATTGTCACTTTCAAAATTCTCAATTCCTAGGCTCGAATTTCAAGAAATGACCAGAATCGAACAATTGCGACTTTAGCTTATTTCTAGTTAACGGGTGGCTCATTGGGATGACGCGCTCTCGACCCGTGATCGACACTAAGTAAAATCACGTTTAAGTTTGCTCGAACCAAGGCGACCTCGATTTTCATATAATTACGAGGGTCTGTCGCTAGTTCCCTTCAGACACGATCAATCAAATAGATCGGTCTATGTTGGCCCAAAATATTCCCTCGTCAATCCTTATGGTCGAAGGTCGAACCAAGGTCGAGTTTTTTGGTCGTGCGAACTCAATCCTGTAATAGCCTTACCCCTAAGGTTAGCATCCCATGAATGCGCTGTTCCGGGTGAGATCTCACTATAAGTGCATTGGCCGAATATTCATTTCATAAATCCCGAGTAAAGGATCGAAAATTCAGACTGTTATAATTCTTCTCCCCTAATAAAAATTTCGTCCTCGAAATTTACAACTATACTCAACCATCCAAACAAATGGGGATGATGACGTTTCTTTCCTCCTTTCTCTCACTTCATTCCACCAATAAGACTACCAAATTTCTGGTATATATTCATGCTACCCGAGTGAATACTAAACTGCTCCTATGAACTTTCGATTAAAATCTCTTTTTAAACTCCAAATCACCGGGCACGCATGTCATCCACAAAACTTCCAAATTCCATCCTCGATCACTTAGTAATTGTCTCAATAATTGTCAGGTCCACAGACAATCCATTACCACATTCTGCTTAACTAACCAATTCATGCCCACAATTGTATCAAAATCAAACCTAGTCAAAACAGCCAAACCTTTCCTGCTTCCTATTCTACCAATCACAATTTCACAGCCTAAGCATCCTTACGACACGCATATCTCATTCCTCAATGGTGTAGTCACACATAATTGCACTTCCAAAAACGGTCTCCATCTAGCCAATTTAACAAATCAAGCATACACAAATGAGTGCGATACCCCCGGATCCATAAATCATAAGTCACATAATTATACAGAGAAACCATACCCGGAGTTACGCCTGGCATATTCTCAACTCCCTTTTGCGTCAAGGCATACACACATTCTTGTGCCGGCAGTCTACTCGAATTAGTCGGCGGGGCTGTACTAGTCGAATTCCCAATCCAAGGTGTCTGCGATGACGGGGGTGGTCGAACCTAAATATTCGGGCAATTCCTTATGTGATGGCCCATTCCACCACACTCAAAGCATGCCCCAGTCACACCTGGGCAGGGACCATTTCCATGATATCTCCCACATCGTCTACAGGCTGAATTGGACGGATGTGTCGACTTCCCAATATTCCTTCTTGCCGGAGGGACAAAACGTCGATTTTCCATCATCGGCCTTTTCTCTTGCTGACGATCGTCCCTGGCTGAGGTATGTTGTGATCCAGACACGGCGGCTCTTTCCATCATATCCTGCTCAATAATCTGAGCCCGCCTATACATTTCTCCATAATCTTTAATGTCATGCGATAATATCTGACTCCGAAGATCCGGCTTCAATCCGTCCCGGAATCTTCGAGCCCTATCCCGTGGATTCTCTACCATTGTCGGGGCAAACTTTGCCAATCTCGCAAATTCCGCTTCATATTGATCAACCGTCATCTGTCCTTGGCGTAATCGCATAAATTCCATCAACTTCTTTTCCTGAGCGTTCTCCGAAAAATGCTTCTCATAGAAACTCTCAACAAATACAGCCCAAGTCTGGCTGCTCCTTCACGAAATACTCTACCTTCAGTGGCCTTCTATGAATCATGGGCATTTTCCTGTAACTGATACATCGCCAACGTTACCTTCTCTTCATCGGTGCACCCTAAAACTTTAAAAGTTTTCTCCAATAATTCCACCCATCTCAGTTTAGTCTTGGGGTCGCCACGACCATGAAACTGAGGTGGCTTCAACTTTATGAATTGTTCCACTAATTGGGGTATCTATCTAACCCCTGCTGGTTGAACCTGCCCTTTTTGGGCTTGATTTCCTCCATTACCAGCAATCGGTGCAGCCTTAACAGCCTGGGCGGTCGCATTATCTCACTCTTGAACTTGCCTATCCATCATATTCCCCATCCTCTCTAACACCCTAAGAACTCCTTCCATGCGCGGATCTTCCGCAGGTCTAACATCAGCTCTAGGGTCCACTGCAGCTCTAGCATTAACTCCAGGGTTTCTTACCGCTCTAGCACCCATATCAAGGTCCTCTACAGCTCTAGCTCGAGCATGACCTCTACCTCTTGTTCCTCTTCCAACGCTCCTTCTTAGGACTCTTCTTACATCTCTTCCTTCGCTGCTCATTGTATCAGCTTCCTACCACTCTCCTACCTGCTATAATTCCACACTGATATTAGGGACCTAGGCCAACTACACTAGTCCAAGTCTTAGGCACAAAACTCAACAACTAGCACTCATCAATCGACAACTAACCATCCAACCGATCATACAACATCAAGCCAACACCACTAAGCACTCAAGAGGGTTCTCGTACTCACCTCAAGTCTTGCCGCACCTTCATCTTAACCAACATTATAACCACAATAAACCGCTCAGCAATCACAAGCGCATACTCACAAGACATGCATCATCAACATAAACATGCATTCTACGAAGAGCTCCTTAACTGACTACCCTGTAATCATCGCTCCTTATCACTCCAGGTCTCGACCTTACCGATATCGAGCTGACCTTGTTCTGATACCAATTCAAACGGGGATGTCACGCCCCGAACCCCATCGAGCTCGCGACATCCCTCTCTCCAATCGAATAGTTGCGACGTCCCATGAACATCGCCGACCCAACCCAAACATCATAAATACATGCGGAAGCGAAAATAAAACCCCTGACTATAAAGACGACAATGGGGTAGCTCAACACGACAGTCAAAGAATAGCCACATTCATTTACATACAAAGCTAACGAATCCAGCATACAAACATCATAATACAAACGTACGTAGCAGACTAGCATTCGAAATCATCGACATAACAAAAGGCTCAGATGGCTTGGTTAACTTAACTTCATTATAGATCGATCTAGTTTGCACAATCCCTAAAATACCCTAGGGAAAACTACTGGTCGCCCTCTTCCAATTTGCTCTTGAGTCTTCTGGCTTCTGCTCCAGAAGATCACTTGCAGTTCCACTGGGCACCAAAGGCAGCTCCTCAAACTCCAAAAAGAGGAGGCGGACCTCCTGGGTTTACGACTGGGGGTCTGAAAGTGGTGGTTATACAATCATGAGACGAATCTCAATAAGTGTACGACCCCAAACCCCATATAGGCTCTCACGTACCGCCAGAAGAAACATGCACAACATACCACAATTAACTACACTCACACACACATGCGATCGTACCTGGAATCCCCTCATGCACGTCCTTGCAAGTTAGTTAACAATACAGTCCACATGCCACAGTAATGCATCACAGTCGCGCATGTGCCTCGATTATAAGGCAAAATCTACTTGGGCACGTCCCATACCATGCCTAGTAGATTCTACCCCATAATCGAGCACTACAATACGCGATGCCAACCACACTCACATACGAACTCACGCCATGCATCAATTCTCACACGTCAAACCAATTCCCACTCATTCTCAATTTTCCACCACTACCGCGCCCGCGTAAAACGCATCAGGCCAACGGTCTTCTAACCTCATCAGGCATCGTTACCCTGTCGGGCCGGGCATCGTCACCTCGTGAGAGACGGCATCGTTCCGCGTAAACGAACACGCCTCGGGACGGACCCACTTTTCCAACCAATCCCACATTTCCGTAACTTCGTTCCACACTTTCCCCACGTACCACACGGCCACACATACACGCGGTCACACCATTTCACATCTCACATACACTTTACTCATACACGTCCTCGTCACACAAACACACCACCCGATCACATATGTTTGGCAAACGAACTCAATGCGCAATCACACCACCACACCTCATGGCCACACATACACAGCACATAGCCAAGCCACAATCAGCCCGAGACACCATCCAAAATCAGCCAACAATCACAAACAATATAATTATCATAATAAGCCCAATTAAGTCATAACAATTCCAATCAATCACACAATTTAACCATAATCATTTCACAACATCATAGCCCTAACTGAGCCTCCTAAACCTCGTAATTTCATCTCCAATCAGTCCATAATAACCCAAATATCCATCCTTGATCTATGCCCCAAAACAGCCACATAAACCCCCTAAACCGAACCCTAAACAAGTCTAGCAATACCTGAGGTCCTAGGGAGAGTTTGGAGAAGTCACTTACACTAAAAGGCGGGACAAATAGGGCTGGGTGGTGGTCGGAACAGCGGCGGCGGCGTCGTCGGCGGCCTAGCGGGTGAACGGCTACACCACCGTGGACGGGCGGCTGGCGGGCGGCGATGGGGCGACTAAGGGTGGCAATCTGGTCGTATGGACCAGGGGAAGGCGACCAAGGGTGGTTCGGTGGCAGCTGGGCTGATCGGAACAGGGAAAGGGAGAGAGAGACGGGCGAGCGAACGTTGGGGCGGCCCGAAGGGGGAAGCGGCGGCGCAGACGGTTGGCCAGTGGCGATCAGGCGGCTGGGCGGGCTGGTGGCTGGCCGAGCTGGGCTTGCTCACGAGAGAGGAGAGAGAGAGAGAGAGCCGGTTCGGTAGGGGGTGAGGAGAGAGCGTGAGAGAGTGAAAATGAGAGAGAAAGAGAGAGAAATGATAATTAAATACTACCCTCCAATAATTGCACCCCGAAAATTACCAAAACACCCTTCTAACTACCCCTCCGAACCAACGGCCGCAATCAAATCTTATCCTTGTCCGACAGCCTACATTTATCTTGTTCAACAAGCCAAGGGGCGAAAAGGTAATTACTCAAAAAGGGAGAGGGGCATTCCTATCCTCTTATTTTCGGCCACACTGGATAAATATCAGTCCCCTGACTTAATTTGGCCCTCAAAATTCGTTCGCAGTCCCAGGGGCAAAAAGGTCATTTTTCCGATTCCGAACCGAAATTCATTTTTTTGCAGAAATGGGTGGCTCCAAGGTTGGCCAAACCAAAAACGTCATCAGCCGCTCAAAATTGTCGCTTTCAAAATTCTCGATTTCCGGGCCCGAATTTCAAGAAATGACCAGAATCGAACAATCGCGACTTTAGCTTATCTCTGGCTAATAGGTGGCTCATTGGGATTACGCGCTGCGACCTGTGACCGACACTAAGTCAAATCACGTTTAAGTTTGCTCGAACTAAGGCAACCTCGATTTTCATATAATTGCGAGGATCTGTCGTTAGTTCCCTTCGGACACGATCAATCAAATAGATCGGTCTCTGTTGGCCCAAAACATTCCCTCGTCAATCCTTATGGTCGAAGGTCGAACCAAGGTCGAGTTCTTTGGTTGTGCGAACTCAATCCTGTAATAACCTTGCCCCTAAGGTTAGCATCTCATGAATGCATTGTTTCAGGTGAGATCTCACTATAAGTGCATTGGCCGAATATTCATTTCATAAATCCCGGGAAAATGATAGAAAATTCAGACTGTTACACTTTTAGGATGCCACTTGCAGCTCTACTTGAATGATCATGATGGTTTCCATAACTAAGTGTCACTATTCAACTTTGCAAAAAATTCATTTCATGGATACGCGCGTTGTGATACTCGTCATCTGACGATTAAGTTGGACGACATTACATTTACGAAATCAAGTTTCTATTATCGCGATGACCAAGGCATGTAACAAAGCCATACCGACCAGTTTTTGGTCTTCGACTGACTTGTACTCTTGAGCCATCTATGGTTGTGCTAAGTTAGAATTTGGAGTCTATGTGCATTCTCCAACCGAACACGAAGCAGAGAAAAGACTGGCAAAATTAAACATTTAGTGGATAACTGTTTCCCTTTATATTCTAGACAGTACAATTAATTGTTCAACGGCTACACATAAAAATCAATTGATTTGCTCTTCCCTTAAGCAAACGTCACTTTCATTGTCCAAAGAATATATATGTCTCTTGTTTCTCGCGGTGATGATAATATGCTGATGAGCGCAACCGGATCTCTTTTCCAACGGTAACGTTTTCGCCCACTTAAATCGCTCGACCTTTATCTCTTTTTCATCTCATTCATATGTGCGCTCCCCTCTGTACTCTAGCACTCTTGAATTGGCTCATTTTAGTGCCGGTGCTACACTTGCTTTATAGTATCTGCATGAAATGGAGTTCCTAATGAAAAAGGAAAGAAATGGTGGATCATCCGAGTTAAACAATCATTTTCGAGATAAGAATCATGCAGCGTTATCATTAATTAAGCTATTATTGAAAATTCTCATTCACAGTCTTAGGAGCTGATATTGTAACAGAAAAATGGCCTATTTGGTAGTAGCCTAAGTAGGTACTGAACCAATTAAACACTCAAAATAACAGAAGATTCTCGTGCAATGTTTAACCGTATTGATCTCCAACCCGTTTGATGGATGACAAATTGACTGTCATATTTTCTCTAACTTTATAACCATGCTTCACAGCAGCTTAAGGAGCTACTAATGCAGGAGAAAAACTTTACCAGCATCCACGTTTCAACTTATCTTAGTACCTAACATAATATGAGAAGATTAACAAATTAATTAGGAGATTCGCTAGTGACTTTATTACAATCGCGGGGAATTCAGGAAACTTGCTAATATATGTATGAGGATAACTACATCGTAGCTGTCGTTTTCTGTTTTTCATTTCTTTTATTAATTACTTTAGCACTTATTAAGAAGACCTCCTCTCGGTCACAGATTATGTAAATAGCAAAAATTAAGACATAATCAATGGCGAGCAAAATCTAAAGGAAATGTAATTTGAGAACCCCAACTGACATGTACAACAGAACTTGGGAGTAAAAAGGGACGCAAAGTGGTGAATCAAAATATCTCAAACTAGTACACACTGCAAGCAAATAGCAATCACAAATTCTTATAAAACACGAATGCTTTGAGGCTTCATTCCCAATGAACTCAACGCAGCATCATGATCCCTGAAACTACTGAAGTTTCCTTGTTACTGATTGTTAGTTTTTAGTTGGTTATGCAGCCTCAGCAGAACTAGCGATGGTTATTGACAGTTCGTGCCAGTAAAGCGTTCAGGTTGGAAATCCTCTGACATGGTAGAGTCTAGTGTCGAGCTCACCGTCTTTTCCTGTCTTGGTTCCATGAAATAAGTTCATCAAAATAACCTCAAAGTAGTAGATGGTGCAGAAGACAACAGTCCTATACTGAAATCAATACAAGATGTGACAGAAGGAAACTTTCTTCGTACTTGGAGTAGGAACTTCATCAGATGACTTAAGGTAAATAGTTGGTTTAATCAAGTAAACAGAGATGATGACATCATCAGATGCATTCTCAGGCTAATTGTAGGACCAGAATTTCTTCTGAAGTTTCTCAACAAACTTCTCATCCACTGGGAACCCTTTGGCTAGAACCTCGGGGGAAATAGGCGGCTTTGCGCTAAACAGTGCATTGGCTACAGTGATGACTCCTGGGTTTTGGCTGCTTAGAGCGGCAATCGCGACTGCGTTGGTCGTTTCAACATTGAGCTGGAAGTGAATCGTCCCAATCGGGAAAACAAAAACATCTCCAGGGAGGAGGACTCTCTCAAAGAAAGTGTTGTTCAGTTGGTCGGACGTGACAAAGCCTACATAGAGTGTGCCCTCCAGGACGAGCAAAATCTCGCTGCCACGAGGGTGAGTGTGCGGAGGATTTAAACCACCTATTCCAAAGTCAATATGAGCCATGGAAATGTCGAGAATATTGAGTCCTGGTAGCTGGTCCGCAAACACGGGTGACCGTGGAGCCCAACAGATTGGCCGTGCTTCTAGGAACTTGGAGGCCAGAAAAGAGGAAGTCGTTTGCTGTGGTAAGAGTGGGGTTCTTGCAGAACTTTCCATTCACAAACACTGTATAGAGAGGAGTTTCTGTTAACAGGACATTTTTGCTGACATATACCTTTGAGGCACATCCTAGGATACAATAAGGTCACACCAAGAAAAATAGTCTTTTTGTTTAACTTAATTGTCTTGTTTTCTGTTAGATTAGTGTACCCAATGTCTTGCTCAAAAAATTGATCGCAATGCCCAATGAGCTTAGGGGTGTGCAAAAGAATCGGGACCGGTCCGGACCACCCAGAACCAGACCGGAACCGGTGGTTCCCAAGGGAACCGGTCCGGTTCCCGGTTACCATTTTTTGGAATCGGTACTATTTGGGCCGGTTCCCGGTGTGGAACCGCCCACCCGGACCGGACCAGTGATATAATAATAATATATTTTATTTTTTATTTTTTAATTAAAAAATTTGACCAAAAACAATTTAAAAAAAGAAGAAAATTTGTTATCATGTCTAAAGCTCTTATGTAGTTAGGATACTTTGGTCATTTTTCCCAATAATTAATGGCTATTCACTTGATTTATGGATGATGTGATTAATATAATTGATCATAGTGTAGGAATTATATGAAAAGTTATGTTCTTTTCCTTTTGTTCTATTGATCCGATGTTGGTTCACAGATTTTTTTTTTATTTATCTAGGAAAACTTGTTGAGATCGGTTCCATGGACCCGCCCAAGAACTGGACCGGACTGGCGGTCTGGTTCTCGAGCGGGTCCATGGAACCGACGGGCGGTTCTCGGTTTCAATTTTTAGAACCGGTCCTGTAGCGGGCGGTCCACGGTTCCGGGATGGGAACCACCCACCCGAATCATGCACACCCTAAATGAGCTTTCCCAACATTCCAATTAAGAATATCAGTCTTAAAGGAGGACTACTCTGAAATCAAGAGCAAAATGTATTAATTCAAGTTTTCTACCATGCAAGGGAAAGAAGAGGTTACAAGCACTGTTGGGTTCGTTGACTGCCACACACATGTCCTGCAGGGGACTTGGGTTGTAGGCGTCGGCAAAGGAGAGCACCAGAGCCAAGAGTGCGAGACTAGCGGAAAGTTGAAAACTCGTCGTCATTTTGGTTTTTTTCTTTCTTTTTTCTACTCTAGAGTGCTCCGATGAATGCGAACGCTTGCTTCGAAATGATGCCTATATATAGATGCCAGACCTCATGGACATCTCATATTTTTCTCCACAAAGCACAGAGACATTGCCATAAAGTAACAATTAGTGGTTAAGCCATTGTCTTGTCATATTCAGAGTCAGTACAGTTTTTCCAACAGCTACACGCAAAACTCGCTTATCTTTCTCATCCTTGACTAACATCACCTCAATCTCCTAACGGAAACCAACAGAATAATTGTTTCTGCTTCATATAGCTAGGGTAGTCAACATGCTGATATTAATGCAATCGAATCTTTTCTAGGTTTGAAGTACTCTGTCACTCTAGCACGCTTGATTTGGGTCATTTCAATGCCTAGTTGCTGATGATACAGATGCTTTGGCATACTAAGTACTGACAAGTAACAAATTCATCCTTGCAACAAGTTAATAATAATCTCTCAAGATGAGATCTGGGGTTATCATAAGCTATGAGAGTCATCTTATTCAATCCTCGGCCCGGTAAGGTTCCAAACATGTAGTTAAGCATCTGACGTCACGACCAAGTATCAAGGCACCATGAGACGGATGAATACCGATCATTATCAATAACTCCATCACCATGAACTTCAAGGCATGACTCATTCGTAAACAAAGAACGAGTCCGGTACTGCTCAAGGCAATCGATGGCAATATTGGTGCTATATTTTTTGAAAACTTTCAAACTTGTCTGGGCATCTTAAATTCACTTCTAACTCATCTTTTAAGCTCTTTTTTACTTAAATCCAAAATTGTCGGCGATGATCGACATGGAAAAAGTCATAAAATGTCCGAGATTTTGTGCCCTTCAATCGAGCCGTTAGAATTGTGCATGATGCAGAAGAAGATGGTGCAACAGTTTGGAGTAGTTAGAATTGGTTGATTGTATTGGAATTAGTGCTGGGTTTTGAATGATTAATTGAAGTACTAGTAGTACTAATGCCCTACAGTACTGAATAAAGTAGAAATCATATATCATTTTCAATTTCCTAACACTTGACCAGTCCATAACTAAATGTCACTGTTCAACTTTAGAAACAACTTGAGAAATAGAGAGAGATAGAGAGAGAGAGAGAGAGAGAGAGAGAGGGAAAAGCTTGTAGTGTATTCACAACTAGTGTCCAATACATATATCAAAAACAAGACCTAATGGTCCTGAGGACCACTTTACCCTTTTACTACTTCTAACACTCCCCCTCAAGCTGGAGCATAGGTATTAATCATGCCCAGCTTGTTACAAATATATTCTATCCTCCCATTACCCAAAGGTTTAATAAAAATGTCTGCAAGTTGTTCACCGGTTCGAATATGATTGGGAATGATCAATTCCACTCTGCAACTTTTCCTGAATAAAGTGACAATCAACCTCAATGTGTTTTGTTCTCTCATGAAACACAGGGTTGGAAGCTATATGCACTGCAGCTTTATTGTCACACCATAGAGTCATGGGTACTAAAGCTTTGAAGTCTATCTCAGTCAATAACTGTTGAATCCACACTAATTCACATGTCACTTGTGCCATTGCTCTATATTCTAACTCGGCACTTGAGCGTGCATCAACATTTTGTTTCTTACTCTTCCATGATATTAGATTTCCTCCAACCAAGGTACAATAGCCAGTAGTTGATCTTCTATCATCTGGAGACCCTGCCCAATCAGCATCAGAGAATCCTTCGACTTTGCTATGACCATGATTTTGGTAAATAATTCCTTTTCCTGGAGTCTTTTTCAAGTACCTCAATATCCGAATAACTGCATTCCAATGAGATGTACGAGGAGAAGATAGAAACTGGCTTACCACACTAACTGAAAAGGCAATATCTGGTCAAGTGACTATGAGATAATTCAGTTTTCCTACCAGTCTCCTATATCTCTCCGGGTTATCAAGAGTTTCTCCTCCCTCAGCAGCTAGTTTGACCCCTTGTTCCATGGGTGAATCAAGAGGTTTTGATCCGAGCATACTTGTCTCATTAAGCAAATCCAGCACATATTTTCTTTGTGATAGAACAATACCCTTATGTGACTGAGCAACTTCAATTCCTAGGAAATACTTCTATTTTCCTAAATCCTTAGTCTGAAACTGTTGCTGAAGATAAATCTTTAGTTCGGCTATACCAGTCAAATCATCTCCCGTGATGATAATATCATCAACATACACAATCAAGAATAGTTTGCCTCCCCGTGACTATTTATAAAAGAAAGAATGATCATTTTCACATCTAGACAGTCCAAAAGAAAGTACAGCATCAGAAAATCTTCCAAACCATGCTCGTGGGGATTGCTTCAAACCATATAAAGACTTTCTTAATTTGCAAACCATAACCCCAGACTCCCCCTGAGCAACAAAACCCGAAGGTTGCTCCATATAAACTTCCTCATGAAGAGTACCATGCAAGAAGGCATTCTTAACATCAAGCTGAAATAAAGGCCAGTTATATGTGGCAGTAAAGGATATCAAAATACGAACAGAAGTAAGTTTGACAACAGGAGAAAAAGTGTCTAGATAGTCAACTCCATAAACCTGAGCATACCCTTTTGCAACAAGTCGTGCTTTTAAACAAGCCAGAGAACCATCAGGATTGACTTCATAGCAAATATCCAACGACAACCAATAGCAGTTTTGTCTGAAGGAAGAGGTACCAATTCCCAAGTCTGATTAAACTAGAGAGCCATTAGTTCTTCTTCCATTGCTGTCCTCCAGCTAGAATTTTGTAATGCTTCATATACAGATTTGGGGATAGGATATTGGTCCATAGTAAATAGAAAGTATCGAAAAGAAGGAGAGACAGAAGAATATGAGACGAAGTTTGCAATAGAGTGTTGAGTACAAGTACGTGTACCTTTGCGATGAGCAATAGGAAGATCAAGATCAGATACAAGAGGAGGGTCAACTAATGGTGGATCTGGAGCTGAAGATGACATAGTAGTGTCATGAGCAAGGGGGGAAATAGTAGCTACTCGAGGACGTCGAGTATAAACCCGGAGAGGAGGTAGTTCCTGTGTAGAGACCGGTGAAGCAGTTGGAGTAGGTGACCGAAAGGTAGTCACATAGAAGTCTTCATCAAACTCAGAAACAGAAATTGGAACATCATGATAAGGCATGGATTCGAAAAATGAAACATCAGCAGTTATAAAGTATTTTCTCAGTAATGGAGAATAACAACGATATCCCTTTTGAGTACGAGAATAACCCAAAAACATATACTAGATAGCCTTGGGATCAAGTTTTGATACTCCAGGTCGATGATCACGAATAAAACAGACACAACAAAAAATACAGGATGGTAAAACAAACAGTGACACATTTGGAAACAAAGTAGAAAAAGGAATACCACCTCGCAAAACAGAAGAGGGCATGCGATTGATGAGATAGCATGCAGTTAGAACAACATCACACCAAAAGGTTTTGGGAACCTTCATTTCAAACAACATGGATCTAGTAATATCCAATAAGTGTCTATTCTTTCTTTTAGCAACACCATTCTGTTGTGGTATATCAGAATAGGAAGATTCATGGATCATACCATGTTGGGTCATAAAGTTAGAAAAAGGTGCAGAAAAGTACTCTTTAGCGTTATCAGAACGCAAAACTTTAACCTGCACACCAAACTGAGTATGAATTTCATATACAAATGCACGAAAATATAGAAAACAATTCTGAACGATTTTTCATTAGATATAACCATGTTACCTTGGAATAGTCATCAACAAAAGTTACAAAATATCTAAAACCCAGATTAGAAGCCACATGACAAGGACCCTAAATAATTGAATGAACTAATAAAAAAGGGGACGCTACTCGTTCAATAACTTGTGGTGAGTAACTAATACGATGTAATTTGCACAGTTGGCATGACTCACACTCTAAACTAGAAAGGGATCTAAAACTAGAATCTAACTTCTGAAGGCTATGTAGAGAAAGATGACCAAGTCGACAATGGATCTGATGTAAGAATGCAACACTAGGACATGCAATGGGAGGAGCGTCTTCAAGTACATACAACCCCCCTGCCTCATGTCCTCTACCAATCGTCCTCTTCGTAACCAGATCCTGAAAAATATAAGAATCGGGGTAGAATGTTATTGAACAGTGAAAGTTTTTGGTTAATTTACTGACAGACATGAGGTTAAATGGAAATTGAGGAAGATAAAGCACTAAGGACAATGGCAAGGAAGGAGTTGGATAAACTGTGCCAACCCCCTTAACATGTGTAGATGATCCATTGGCTATGGTTACCTTGGATGAAGATGAAGTAAGAGAGGAAAATATACCTGAAAGACCTGACATGTGGTCAAAAGCCCCTGAATCAATGATCCAAGGATGAGAAGCAGCTGATAGGCATGTAGTCGCATTACCTGTCTGTACCAAAGTAGCAATGGAAGAAGCAGGCTGTGAAATCTGAGACTGGGTGTACCGTGCAAACTCCTCATCAGACATAACAACTACCTTGCCTTCAGAAGACTGTGGAGAAGAATCAGTACCAGAAGCAGTATGTGCAAACTGTTGTTGCTGCACTGATCTTCCATGTAACTTGTAACAAAATTTTTGAATATGACCAGCTTTCCCACAGTAATGACACGTCCGTATGGCCCCTGAGTTGTTAGTAGACAAGTGTTGTTGGCCTTTGCCTCTTCCTGGTCCTTCACCTCGGCCACCACATCCACTATATCCTCCACGATTTTCTCCATCACTCCTGCTACCGCTACCCAATCGAGATTGGACACACAAGAGTTGAACTATCTGCCATAGGTGTAACATCCTGAGGAGACTCATGAGATACCCGAAGTACCCGAGCAAACATATCCGTGAGTGATGCGACAGCCTCTCCTCCAAGAATCTGAGACCTAATAGTTTCATATTCAGGACCAATGCCTGCTAGATACACCATTACAGCCAATTGTTCTCTTTGAAGTTGCATTTGCTGAATATTGGCTGAAATGGGAAGAATAGCATTCAACTCCTCATACATTCTCTTAAACTCAGCAAAGTACTGCATCATAGGACGTCCCTTCCGTTCAGATCGGTAAAACTCCTACGATAACTCATAAACTCATGACAGGTTATTTTGGCCAGAATATAATACATTGAAATACTCTCACATTTCTTTGACCGTGTCAATATGAATTACTAGATCAACTATATTATTTTCCATAGAGTTTAACATCTGATCAAGGATGCATGCATTAACAATATCCCAATTTGCATCATCTTCGGGTTTCGGCTCAGTTATGTGTCTAATCTAATTCCTGTCTGTCAAAGTAAGCTTCACAATTTTCTTCCATTGATGGAAGTTAGAACTACCCACAAGCTTCTTATCAGTAATTCGATTAGACGAAGAGGACATCACCTCAATCATCACAGGATTATTTCTCTCAGAATCACCCATCCTTCACTATTCCAGCAGACCGTATACTGGCACAACAATTCAGTACTTCAATAGACCATATATCACAACAATTTAGCAATCTAACAGACCGTATACTGGCTCCCAAGCCTCGTCAACGTTACCAGCCTTCCTCCACAACTCCACCAATCGATAAACCATAACCCGATTGATCAAACATCCATAATCTAAGGTCTAACAACCAAGCAATCTAACCTGGCCAGTATTGAAGAGCGGCAAAAGCAAGCAAGGCAACAACGACAGCATAGTCCGGCAACAAAACCACTGCAGGCAACTATGAAAAGGCTAAGAACACCTTCCTGCCAGCTTGAAATCCATCTTGAAGAATTTTCATTTGCTTGTCATTCCATCGAGGGACAATAACACATGCTGAAACTATCGGCCAGTTTCACAAATTTCTTGCATAAAGTAATTCCAGAGAAACAAAGGAACAAAGGAGGAACAGAGGGGGAGAGACCTTCAGTTCACAGAGCCAAGGAGACCTTCAGTTCACATCAATGGCGAGGAAACCTCCAATCACCAGGCTCGCGTGACTTGCACGACCTGAATCACGCGAGCTGGAGCCCCACGTGAGCTGGGTAGCACGGCTAGAACCCCGCGCACGCGAGCTGGAGCCCCGTGTGAGCTGGGTCGCGAGAGCTGGAGTAACTCGCGAGCTGGGGTCGCCGGCGACGGGTTGTTCCGGCGACGGCGACGGGTTGTTCCAGCGGCAGCAACTAGGGTCGGGGCTCTGATACCATGAAAAATAGAGAGAGAGAGAGAGAAAGGGAAAAGCTTGTAGTGTATTCACAACTAGTGTCCAATACATATATCAAAAATAAGACCTAATAGTCCTAAGGACCACTTTACCCTTTTACTACTTCTAACACAACTCATTTCATGGAAATGCATGTTGTGATTCTCATCGTCTGATTATTATGTTGGATGACATTACATTCACGAAATCAAGTTTCTATTATCACTATGACCGAGGTTTGTAACAAAGCCGTACCAACCAGTTTTTGGTCTTCGACTAACTTGTACTCTGGGACCATCTATGGTTGTGCTAAGTTAGAATTTGGAGTCTTCTGTGCATTCTCCAACTGAACACGAAGCAGAAATGACTAACAAAAATAAACATTTAGTGGTTAACTGTTTCCCTTTATAGTGTAGATAGTACAATTGTTCAACAGCAACACATAATAAAAAATCAATTGATTTGCCCTTCCTTGTGCAAACGTCATATATATTTATTGCTTCTCATGGTGATGATACTATGCTGATATAGCGCAACCGAATCTTTTTCCAGCAGTAACGTTTTCTCCCACTTAAATCGCTCGACCTTTTCTCTTTTTCATCTCGTGCATATGTGCGCTCCCCTCTGTACTCTAGCACTCTTGAATTGGCTCATTTTGGTGCTGGCGCTATACTTTCTTTATAGTATCAGCATGAAATGGAGTTCCTAATGAAAAAGGACAGACATGGTGGATCATCTGAGTGAAACAATCATTTTCGACATAAGAATCATGCAGCGTTCATTAATTAAGCTATCATTGAAAAGTCTCATCCATGAAACCTTTTGCCTCCTAAAATTTCAGAGTTCAGTCTACGATATGAAATTGTAACAGAAAAATTTTCTATTTAATAGTAGCCTAAGTAGCTACAGCACCAATTAAACACTCAAAATGAAATCAGGACTGGCGGAACCTTAATATAGCATCTGCTGACAACAACAGAATATGCTGAGTAGGCTGAGAAAGAATAGTCAATGTGCTTCAACTAGAAGAAGAGGAATGGTTGCACCAAGAAGATGGGATTAGTTACAATTTTCTTCTCTTTTCTGTTTGAAGTACTTACAGTTCTTAGTTGTCTGTTCACATATAGTATTGATACCTTTGGAAAACTGATTGACGTAGAGAATTTTAAGGTTTCCCCAGTTCCTAACACTTGACCAACAACCTTAATAATCATCCATAACTAATTACTTTCTAGGGCCAGCATCCATGTAAACAATTTATTTCACCGATATACCCTTATGATTCTGATCATTGTTCAGCAATAATGCTAAATGAACTTGCTAATATATGTATGAGGAAACCTACATCATAGCTGTCATTTTCTGTTTTTTTATTTCTTTTATTAGTTACTTTAGCACTCATTAAGAAGACCTCCTCTCGTTCATAGATTATGTACATAGAAAAAGGGAGAAAAATCTAAAGGAAATGCAATTTGAGAAGCCCAACTAACATGTACAACAGACCTTGGAAGAAAAAAGGGACGCAAAGTGGTGGATCAAATAATTCAAACTAGTACACACTGCAAGCAAAAGGCAATGACAAATTCTCATAAAACAGGAATGATTTGAGGCTTCGTTCCCAATAAACTCAACGCAGCATCATGATCCCTGAAACTACTGAAGTTTCCTTGTTACTGATTGTTAGTTATTAGTTAATCATGCAGCCTCAGCAGAACTAGCGATGGTTATTGACAGTCGTGCCGGTAAAGCATTCAGGCTGGAAATCCTCTGACATGGTAGAGTCTAGTGTTGAGCTCGCCGTCTTTTTCTGTCTTGGTTCCAGGAAATAAGTTCATCACAATAACCTCAAAGTAGTAGATGGTGCAGAAAACAACAGTCTTATTATACTTAAATCAATACAAGATGTGACAGAAGGAAACTTTCTTCATACTTGAACTAGGAACTTCATCAGAAGACTTAAGGTAACAGTTTGTTTAATTAAGTACGCAGAGATGATGACATTTTCAGATGCATTTCTCAGGCTAATTGTAGTACCAGAACTTCTTCTGAAGTTCCTCAACAAACTTCTCATCCACCTGGAATCCCTTGGCTAGAACCTCAGGGGAAATAGGCGGCTTTGCGTTAAACAATGCATTGGCCACAGTGATGACTCCTGGGTTTTGGCTGCTTAGACCAGCGATTGCGACTGCGTTGGTTTTTCCAACATTAAGCTGGAAGTGAATCATCCCAATCGGGAAAACAAAAACATCTCCAGGGTGGAGGACTTTCTCAAAGAAAGTATTGTTCAGTTGGTTGGACGTGACAAAACCTACATAGAGAGTGCCCTCCAGGACAAGCAAAATCTCGGTGCCACGAGGGTGAGTGTGCGGAGGATTTAAACCACCTATTCCAAAGTCAATACGAGCCATGGAAATGCCGAGAGTGTTGAGTCCTGGTAGCTGGTCCGCAAACACCGGGGTGACTGTGGAGCCCACAGGATTGGCTGTGCTTCTAGGAACTTGGAGGCCAGAATAGAGGAAGTCGTTTGCTGTGCTAAGAGCAGGGTTCTTGCAGAACTTTCCATTCACAAACACTGCATAGAGAGGAGTTTCGTTAAGAGGAAATTGTTGCTGACAAATGCCTTTGAGGCACATCCTAGGATACAATAAGGTCGCACCAAGAATGAGAAATGTTATCTTTTTGTTAACTTAATTGTCTTGTTTTCTGTGAAATTAGTGTACTCAATGTCTTGTTCGAAAAAATTGATCGCAATGCCTATCGAGCTTCCCCAGCATGCCAATTAAGAGTATCGGTCTTAAAGGAGGACTACTCTGAAATCTAGAGCAAAATGTATTAATTCGGAGTGTTCTACCAAGCAAGGGAAAGAAGAGCTTACAAGCATTGCTGGGTTCGTCGACTGCCACACAGATGTCCTGCAGAGGACTTGGGTCGTAGGCGTCGGCAAAGGACAGCACCAGAGCCAAGAGTGCGAGACTAGCAGAAAGCTGAAAACTCCTAGTCATTTTGGTATTTTTCTGTCCTTTTTTTCTACTGTCGCGTGCTCTGATGAATGCGAATGCTTGCTTCGAAATGATGCCTATATATAGATGCCAGACCTCATGGACGTACATCTCATATTTTTCTCCACAAAGCACAGAAACATTGCCATAAAGTAACAATTAGTGGTTAAGCCATTGTCATTTCATATTCAGAGTCAGTACAGTTTTTCCTACAGCTACACGCAGAAGTCGCTTATCTTTCTCATCCTTGACTAACATCACCTAAATCTCCTAATGGGAAAACAATAGAATAATTGTTTTTGCTTCATATAGCTAGGGTAGTTAACATGCTGATGTTAATGCAATCAAATCTTTTCTAGGTTTGAAGTTCTCTGTCACTCTAGCACACTTGAATTGGGTCGTTTCAATGCCGAGTTGCTGATGATACAGATGCTTTGGCATACTAGTACTGACAAGTAACAAATTCATCCTTGTACAGCTCCAAAAATAAAGTGACAAGTTAACAATAATCCCTTGAGATAAGATCTGGGGTATCATAAGCTATGACAGTCCTATTATTCAATCCTCGCCCGGTAAGGTTCCAAACATATAGTTAAGCATCTGACGTCACGAGCAGGGCGCCATGAGACGGATGTATACCGATCAGCATCAATACCTCCATCACCATGAACTTCTATGCATGACTCATTGGTAAACGAAGAACAAATCTAGTACTGCACGAGGCAATCAATGGCAATATCAGTGTCTTTTTTTTTTTGGTAAGTAAATGGCAATATCAGTGTCTCATTCTTGAAAACTTTCAAAGTTGTCTGAGCATCTTAAACTCACTGCTAACTCATCTTTTGAGCTCTTTTTTTACTTAAATCCAAATCTTAGGCGATGATCGACGTGGTAAAGTCGTAAAATGTCCGAGACTTAGTACCCTTCAATCGAGCCGTTAAATCCTCTGTGAGGGACAGCGTCGAGGAAAGTGCTGGGTAGTTTGAGAAATGACATTCAATCTGTTTGAAGGTACATAAGCCAAACGAGGGAATATTAAAGTAGTAAGAAAATGAGTTGTTGTACCAAAAAAGGGTGGAGCAGTTGAAGTTGCTTAAGCGTAACGAAATCAATAATAGTTATTGAAGCTTGTTTGAAGTACTTACTTAAAAAGCATGCTGAAGATTGATTTGTGGAAAGTTTGTCATCTTCCCTTTACCTAACACATGGCCGACGACCTTAACGTGCGCTAACGACCTCTTAAAGTATCCGCATCTCATGTTGACTTCAGTGGAAAAGGTGCTTCTCCATCGGATATCCTTTGAAGATTCTTACCATGTAATGACTGATCTGAACGAGGTCACATCTATTTATTTTGGAGGTGATGAAATGAACGGTCTCTGAACTTTGATTCAGTGTGTAACGTAATTCGTAAATTTTTGATTTGTTCAATGTGATCCATAAACTTTAGTTCAATGTACAATATGATCCATAAACTTTAAATTTATTCAATATGATTCCTGGAGTTTTGGTATAAGTTCAATGTAATCCCTAAATTATATAAAAATGTTTAATGTTTTGAACATTTTCATGAAAATGCCTTAAATGGTTGGCTCATTAGGCCCAATGTGCAATATGATCATTGAATTTTTAATTTGTTCAATGTGATCCCTCAAATTTTGTTATATATTCAATTATAAGTACCTAAACTATACGAAAATGTTCAATGTTGTCCCTTAATATATTTTAGGGACAATATTGAACATGTACAAAAAATTCAGGGACCACAATGAACAAATTAAAAGTTTGGAAAGCACATTGCATATTGGGCCAAACTACAATGATCATTTATGTCATTATCCCAACATTTTCATATAATTCAGAGAAAAAAAATAATATTAAACATTTTCATACAGTTCATGGACCCAAAAATCTTAGAACCATATTAAACAAATTAAAAGTCTAGGGACCACATCGCACATCATGCCAAACTCCAGGGACCATTTGCGCCATTTTCCCTCCAATTTCGCTCGACCCGAAACCCTAAATTTCCGACCCATTCTTAAGATCGGGTCGGGTCTTTCGATCCGAATCCCGATCCGCCATCTTCCCCTCAGCGTCGGCCCAATCCATCATTTCTTCCCCTAAGGCCTCTCTGCTGTGCTCCCAAGCCGCCCCTCCCGCCATTTCGACGACCCTCCTCTCCTTTCTTTCTCTCAGTAATTTCATCAAACACCTTCCGCTCCTGCAACTCGCAGGGACGCCATGGATCCTCCTCCAAGCCTCCCTCCCTTCCCCTTCCCTCCCCAAAACCCCGCGCCGCCTCCTCCTCCTCTCGCCGCCGCCGTCTCCTCCCTCGACCGCCTCATCGCCGCCTCGGCTCGAGCCCTAGGCTCCCTCTTCGCCCTGCTCCCGCCGAACCCCCCGGTGGGCTCCGACCTCGCCGCCTGCCCTTCCAACCCCCACCACCGCATGCCTCCCGAATCCCTCTTCGGCCACTACCTCACCTGCCCCGCCCCTCTCGATTTGGGTTCCTCCCTGCAGTCTCTCGGCTACCCGAGAACCTCGGAGTCCTCGGACGATAACCCCCGGTTCGCCGGAGCGGTCGGCGGTCCCGGCAGCGAGCTCTGCCTCGCGCTGGATGGCTACGGCGATTTCAGGTCTAACTTTTTTTACGAGGATTGTCCCGGTGCTGTCGCGTTTCCTATCGAGGACAGTGATAGTCGGAGCACGTTTACGTTACCTGGTGTTCTGTCGATCGAATGCGGTAATTTCGGTACTGATGGTGATGTGGGTGTTGAAGAAGTTGAGAATTTGCGCGTTAGTGTTCTGCCTTCGGAGCTGTGGAGCGTTCAGAGAGAAATCGAGGCATGGAGTGATTATCCGAATGGGTATTCGTACAATGTGCTTAGGGTGATTTCGGGGGTGGGGTTGGTTAAAGAGAGTGCTTTGAGGAGATGGGTTATTGTTAATTCTCTGCGATGTGGCGTGGTTATTGATGTGGCTATGGGGGATCATATTTTTGTGCTGTTTGCTCTGTGTTTGAAAGCGATTGTAAGGGAAGGTGTTAGTTTGCTGAAGACAAGGGATTTGAAAGGGAATAAAGGGAGTTCAAGTGAGTTTAAGTGTCCCAATTTGATCCAGGTTATGATGTGGTTGGCGTCTCGGCTTTCTGTTTTGTATGGCGAGGTGAATGCAAAGTTCTTTGCTATTGACATGCTTAAGAAGTGCTTAGTGGATGCTGCGTCGCATTTGTTACTGGACTATTTGGAGCAAGAGGATGCATCCACCGATAAAAATGAAAGCACGCATGAAAGAGATGCTGGGGGTATGAAGAAGCAGCTTGATATTGAAGTGGATGGAGTAGATGGAATGGTGGTTGGAAACATCAATAAGAAGGTGATTTTTGTGTCCCAGATAGCTGCTGCTGTTGCAGCATTGCATGAGAGATTCTTACTTGAAGTAAAAATTAAGGTGTTACGGCATTCTCGACAGCCTTCTAGATATCAGCGGTGCGTTGATGCTCTCATTTTCTTTATATATCTTCTTTTACTTTCAGCAGGCGATTCCTATGGAGATCATGGACATAGTAAATAAAACCAGGCTTGACGTGCCATTAAATTTTCTCTCTGGATTGAGATATTCAGTGATGATAACTTTAGTGCTCAATAAAGAACTTCTGTTACTTTGATCATTAGTATGGCAACTTGATAATATGACCTGGCCTTTCTTTTCACAAGTCCTGCAAGGCAGAAATTAGAATCTATTTCCAAATGTCTTCCTGCATATGGATGCTTCTGTTTAGCTATGCTTCCTTTCAAAATGTGCAGGTGTCATTCCTGTTGGTCAATGATTTATTCTGTACAATAACCTTCATTTTCTGCTTAACAGAGACTTTTTAATATATTTTTTTATTAGTCTCCTTGGATTATCCTTTGAGGACTTTTCTCTCGTGTATAGAACGATCGAGCACGGTGAAATAACCAAGAAAGCCGATGAGGAGCGAGAAAAACGTACTAATTACAAACCTATCATAGACCACGATGGCCTTCCTCGGCAGTGGTCATCTAATCAGGTATATATAAGCAGTTCAAAGTATATTTCCATTGTTTTTGGAAAGAATGGGCAAAGCTGTGCGATGGCTCCTAGCTTTGAAAATTAGGTTCTTTCACCGCCCCTGCCTTCCTTGTCATAATAATATTCTTGTGTGATTAAGGAAACGGGCAAGGCAAAGACTAGAGAGGAACTATTGGCTGAAGAAAGAGATTACAAGCGCAGAAGAATGTCATATCGTGGCAAGAAGTCGAAGCGCAATATTTCTGAGGTAGGCATGCTATCTGTTGGAAGAGCAGAATTTCTGCTAAGTTAAAATTATTTGTATTGGGATGGTGCAGGAGCTACATTTGAGAATCTGAGAGTTATCCATGATATTAGTACTTGTGCTATTTATCTTTTGTTTTCCCTTTTGCTTTCTCCCAAAAAGTTTTTCCCTTTGTGGGAACATCCATGCTAATGGCTGAATTTGTTGTACTTCGACTCTGAAGGTGATGAGAGATATAATAGAGGAATATATGGAGGAAATTAAGCAAGCTGGAGGTATTGGATGCTTCGAGAAAGGTGCTCCTGCTGGGGTTCAATCAAATGAAGTACCTTCAGCAGATGCAATTCCTGCAAATGGCACCTTTGAGTTGTGTTATGAACCTGAAGGGTACCCTGTTTATTCTCAGAGAGGATTAAGGACTAATCATGACGTCACATCTACTTCTAATGTCATTGGGGATAATTATTCTGAACATGGGAAATCCAGAGGAAGGTATTCTCATGAAGATCAACGTAAGAGTACTGGAGTGTACAAGCGTGAGAGACACTATTATTCCCGAAGTCCAGAAAGGAGTGCTCAAAGTCTTTCACATAAGCATACTAGTCGTAGGATAGAAAGAGAAGATGCAGAACTGACTATGGAAAAACATCAAGAGATCAAAAGGTCATACTCTGGTAGATCCTACAGAGGTGAGGACAGTTCATCTTCTAGAAGTGATGTAGGTGGGAATGACTGGAGTCGAGACTCCAGAGATAGAAGGTGGCAAGAGACTCGTGGAAGACATAATTCAGACTTCCCGCTTCATGGTTTTGAGGATAGATATGATCCTTATAAGTCAGATGACCTATCTGAAGAGTAGACGTTTGTGCTTGTAAATGAAGTAGCCACTAGAATGAGGTTAATAGTGAAAGGCCAAAGGGAAATAACCTTTTGAAGGAATTTTTACAAGGTTCTCTCCTTGTCAGGTATGTTATTCTAGTCCTTTTGTAGGATCTGGGATTGAATTTTAAACTCTTGTTTTTTGACTTAGTTCATGGGCATTTAATTTGCAGTATGAAGTCATCAGGCTTCCGAGAATTAGATCTACCTCTGTATCCTCCTTTGTATCCTCAATTATCTTTGCTGTTTCTTCGATGTTGTTTCATTGGTTTCTATTTTTCTTTTCCTTTCTCCTCAGATAATATCTTGGGTGAAAGATCATGTTAATGATCGTCATGCTTTGACTAATCTTTCATTGATTTCTGACCAACTTGAATAGATTAGAAAATTCCCTCACGTTTATAACAACTTGATCATTGTTTCAATTAGATTCTTAACAACTTGTCGTGATATTTAACGTCTCAGTGCATGCTGATAATAGTGTGTATAATGCAAATTTGAGTTGGAGTCTTTCTTTTCTCGAGGGATTTTATAGAGGGGTTGAATAAAGTTGTGGTCGGCTGCTTTTGAACCCTCTTATGGAGCAGAAGTTTATGCAGAACATTCTCCCTGCAGTTTCCAATCAATTGAAGTTCAAATTTGATGGATCGGATTAGCTCATGGTTTTTGCAGGTTGCTATCATCGTCCGCCTCGAAAATGAATTTACAACTCACAAATGCCATGTGGTACAGCCGCTAAGTTTCTTTGACAGGTGATGCGTAGAAGTTGCAGTGACTAATTTCTTTTCGGATTGAAATTTGATCTTAGAATTGGGGATAAGGGGAGAAACTTGTTAAAAATTTGGACAAATTGAACGGCAGCCATCAGATACTCTAGAAAAGATGATGTTTCTACAATGAGGATACGGGTTAAAAGTATGGAAAGCCCCAGAAAGTAGGTAGATCCTCTAAAAGAAGATCTTGACTACTTACATCTTGCTGAAATAGATCAATTTCGTGAGAGCACTCCATGTGGTTGATTTTACTTAATGTGTGTGATAAGACTTGATTCTCGTTGTAATCACTTACTGTTATAGGAACTCGATGTTGTGCACTCTAGCGGATTTATTTTATATTGCTTTGGATGTTATTGTCTATTTACAAAAACTCAATAGGTACCGACGGATCACGCAGCCTTGGATAGACTTGATTATCTGGTTTCCGCGAATTTCTGTATTCTGGGGCTGTAATTTGCTGAGCAGCACCACGAGTTTCGCCCCTGATTACTCTCCCCACAGCGTCTGTCGGGTCGGCCCCTGAAGCATTGCAATGATCTGCCGATCGGTTCTTGCTGGTTGGGCTTGTGGCTAAAGTCGTGCTCTTTCACAAATTGATCAAAAGGGTGATCTATTCTGTGTGTGGGCAAATGTCACTGGTGGTAGATGAAGAAACTATGAATTGAGTGAGCAGTTTTGCACTCGGTTGCACGGGAGGGCTTAGTGATATAGTTCAGTGAATCCTCTGTAGCTTCATATCATTGGGTAAGCTGTTCAGAAAACTCATTGGTGGAGAATCAGTGGTAGTCAAAACCGAAGTTACTTAAGATTTCTTCTGGTGACAAAAAAGCAGCCCTCTGTAATAGATGGTATTCGTTTTTTCAACACTCCATCATATCATCACATTATTAACTGTAGAAAAACTAGACAAGAATATTAACATTTTCAAACCGTTGTCTTAGAATCGATTTCTAGATATGAAAACCGTATACGAAATTACTTTAATCACACTTTTAAAGGAATTGAATAGTGAACCTTTCATGTTCTAGAAACCTTGGTCAGTCTATTCTCAATTTGTCACCTTGCAACTTAAGGATCAAAATTTCAAATTTATGAAATTTCTTTTTTTCCACCAATTATTTAATCCCTCGAGTTTTTCAGTTTTGACCTCTGCTCTGGCAAAATCAGCCAATCCACGTTCGAACAACCGCCGACAGAACATCCTCAACTGTCACCCAATCGGAGAATTTGAAGTTTTAAGGAGGACCAGCCCCAGTGACGTCAGCAATTTCTTGGTGCTCCATTTTCATGTCATGATCATCACGACCACATCAAAAAAAAAAAAAATTTGGGCGGTGCATATTCTAACTGAATTCCCCTTACCACTTTTTTCTTTACGAATTCTTTTAAACTTGTAATTTGCTCTTCTTGAAAAGAAAAGCACAGAAAGAAAGAAGAAACTGCGAAATTATCAAGAAAACGATTCTCAACTGAAACTGCCAGATTACCAGAAAGGAACCGACTCAGAACCGATCACCATCACACAAAGTTCAATCCTTTCTTTGATCTTCCCTCCTTCCCTCACGTACCCAGATTGAGTTTTCGCAAGATTCTCGAGTTCCATCCATCTTTTGTTGCCTATGTTCTTCGTGGGGTTGTCAAGTTAGAGTGCGTGATGCAAGATGGCAGAAGCAGAGGACCCAGATGGCGGCTCGGCGAAGAGCCCTCATGAGCTAAAGCGCGAAGTTTCCAGGCTGCTGGAGATGATCGCTAAAGAAGACGAGTGCACGTTGGAGACCGTCGACGAAGCGATCAGGACTCTGCAACTGTTCACGGAGTCGAGGTTGAAGACGGCGGAGAAGAAGCCTCGCGGCGGGCGGGGAATTCCAGAAGAGTTCCTCTGTCCCATTTCGAAGAGAGTGATGGTGGACCCAGTTGTTTTGGAGAATGGACAGGTTTGAGTCATTTCCTTGTGTTTGTTCTCTTTCTTTCCTTCTTTTTGGCTCCTCCTATTTCTAGTGACTTTGAGTTGGGTTTAGCTTTAAGTGATGTTTACTGTGGTTTTATAGTGGCTCAGGTTTGAGTGCTCTGTCGTGGGGTAGCCATTTGAATTATGGACTGTCATGGTCATCCATTGTGAGTTCTGTCTTGTGGGATTAGCGTAATTTAGGAAATTTTGCTCGGACAATCCAGGACCATGCGGTCGCCTATTCGCTCTATGGCGGTTGATAAGTTAAACTAGAGTGGCATTCTTTTCATATTCGATACGGATTACAAATACCGGGCACTTGTTCGGTTTCATTCTCACGTGTGAACCATCTCGATGAGGAGGATCGCAGGAGAGAGCCAGTTTCTCTTTGGAGTTGCATATCTCCTTCTCCATGACCCGTGTAATCAGCAATCCTTTTCTTGAGATACTTCTTAGCGAAGGTATTGTACTTAGTACTGTTAAGGATTTCACTGATTCTAGGAATGAAAAAGTGAAGCATTGATTAATTGGGATATGGGATTAGTGATATCGCTGGATCTTTTTGGCCTTTATCTGACCTTTTTCTCCTCAACCCTAGGGTTCTTAGTCACAGTTATTTCCAAGTCAGGCCTATTTGAGTGATTACCAGGCTCACATTTTCTTTTTCTATTTTTTGTTGTTGTTTGATTTCCTGTTTCCAGACATTCGATCGACTTCCTATTCAGGACTGGCTGAATGAGGGCCACAGGAGATGCCCTCAAACCCTGGAATACCTTCGTGACACTAGACTCACTCCAAATCGTTTGGTCCGGAGATTAATTGCAAAATGTTGCAAGGAGCAAGGAGTTAAGTTACCAAACTTGATGGAAGCTGAAGGGAAGATAGCCGGTGTATGCAACAAAGATTATTTTGAATCACTCCTCGATAGAATGTCCACCTCCCTGGATGATCAGAAAGCGGCTGCTAAAGAATTACGAGATCTGACCAACAGACAAGCCTCATTTCGTGCGTTTTTCGGAGAATCTGCGGGTGCCCTCCAAAAATTGCTAAACCCACTTTCCCCAAACAAGGTGGCAGATGATCCCAGTCTTGAAGAGGATTTGACGGCCATAGTTTTGAATCTCTCAATCATCGATAGCAACAAGGAGCTAATGAAGGATAATCCATTTGTCATATCGTTCCTTGTTGGGTCACTGAACTCCAGGACACATCGAACAAGAAGTATTGCTGCCGCGGCTCTGTCTGAACTAGCGATCCTCGATTTGAACAGGCATCTCATTGGAGAAGCAGGAGCGATCGGTCCTCTGATCAATGTCATCGGAGAAGGGAACATTGTAGCTATCGTCAATGCTTCTTCTGCACTGTCCAAACTGTTTCGTCTTACTGAGAACAGAAAGAATGCCATTCGGGCACGAGCCACCAGTGTGATACTCCAGAGGATAGTGAGACGCATCTGTGTGGATGAAATGATGGGTCTTCTTGCATCACTGTCTTGCGATCAAGATGCGGTTGAGGAGTTGAGGGACTTTGGTGCTGTTCCTCTCTTGCTCACGGTATTGGGGGAAATCAGACCCGAACGATGCAAGGAGAATTGTGTGGCTATTCTGGACGAGATCTGTTCTTATGACCCACACACTGTGAAGCAAATTAGGAAAAACGAGGATGCCAGTGGTCTGCTCTTGAGACTAAGTGTGGGCACCACAGCGACTGCGAGGGCTCAGAGGAAGGCTACTTCCATTGTCAAGAAAATCATGAAAATAGCATCATAAATGATTAGCTCTTTACTCAGCTCATGTACAGTCACTTTTTGTGAATACCATTCTCTCACGGCAGCTTCAAAACCAATTTTTGCCAGATATGTTACATGGATTCTATACAGGTTACAGGAAGTTTTTCCCCATGCAAGGGAGTTTGGTTGAGCAAATACATTGAGAACAGCTTCATTTTTTACATTGAACGTACATGGATTTGACAGAGATTTAATTGATGGCGCAAGTTCTTTCTGTTCAACTCTAGTGTTGTTACATGGGAAAATAGTGGACCACATTTTCTTGTCAATTCAATCAGAAAATGCTAGTGTAGATCAGCTAGGAAGATTCTTGCATGCCTATGTTTAACTCCTTGGACAATTTGCTATGTTGTCTCATACTTTTCAAGGTTTCCCTCTGATGAAGAATGGAGCTTCTTGGTAAAAAAGAAGATTTTGAGAGCATACTTCAGGGTGTTACATACTTTCTGTTCCCAGTCAGCACCAACCTTGGAGTGTTATCGTCTCACTCTAGTGCTACTTTGTTTATACCTGACATTGACAGACTTCATATTGACATAAGACTCAGGCTACACGAGCGCATTTTTGTATGTCTTTTGTCTAATCAGTCGATAGAATCAATAGAGCCATGTTTCATCTTACCAAGAACAGAAAGAATGCCATTCAGGCACAAGCCACCAGTGTGATATTCCAGAGGAGAGTGAAACGCATATCTGTGGAATTGGATGATGGGTCTTCTTGTGTCATTGTCTTGCAATCAACACGCGATTGAGTAATCGAGAGACTTGGGTGCTGTTCCTGTCTTGCTCAAGGTATTAAGGAAAATCAGACCTGAATGATGCAAGGAGAATTGCATGGCTAATCTGGACGAGATCTGTTCTCATGACCCGAACACTGAAGCAAATTAGGAGCAACGGGGATGCCTCTGGTCTGCTCTTGACACTAAATGCGAGCAGCACAGCAACTGCGAGAGCTCAAAGAAAGGTTACTTCCATTGTCAAGAAAATCACGCAAATAGCATCAGAGAATGACTAGTTCTTCACTCAGCTCATGTACAGTCACCTTTTGTGAATATCATTCTTTTCCCGGCAACTTCAAAACCAAAAATTCAGCCGGATTCAATATGAAAGAGGATTTTGACAGAATACTTCAGTGTGTTACACACTTTCTGGTCCCAGTCGGCATTGAAGGAATGTTACTGTCTTACTCTAGTACTTCTTTGTCTATACCATTGACTTCATATTGACATAAGAGTCATGCTACACAAGTGCATGTATCTATTTTTTTTAGTTTAACCAATCAATGTTACCCGATGACATGCCAGATCTAGTGTAACAGGAACATTCAGCAGTTGTCCTTATTAGCACACTCTTAGGTTTAATATTACATCAAACGAGTGACAAATGGGCATCCACGCCTAGACTTCAACGCGAAATCTCAATTTCCTATTACTGACTGATAATGCTCCTTTCTTTATACTAGAGATTTTTAGGACTGGTCGCATGGCTAGCATTAAACATCAACTCAAATGATAGCAGCCGCTGTTTGAGGAAATAAGTGTAAGTTTGCCTGAACATTAAGGAAAGAATCCTCTTGTGGGCTTAATTGTCATTAGCAGAGGACTGTTGCGCTTCTAAGTTTGAGGCTGATTCGTTATGGAACCGAAGTCTGATCCAGTGAGGCACACTTAACTCTTGCTATAGTTCAATTGACGGGTTTTGGTAATCGACACTTATTAAGGCCCGGCGAAGAAAGAATCTAGGCTTTGCATTTTTCAGGAGACAAGGGAAGAGGAGTGGCAATAGTGTCAAACATGACGCGTGGAGGGGCTTGGATGCAGAGTTTTGCGTTAAGTGCCACTGTTGTTTAGTGCTTTATGGGATGTGGGGATCATATTAATCCTTGATCGTTTTGATTTTGACCAGCAATGTAATTAAACTATTCTAATTATAAGAAGACTGCTTATACCTTTTATCCTTTCAATTCAGTCAACCAAACCAACCCTTCTGAGAATGAAAGCGTATACCTAGGCACTCTAGTTGCATCCTCGGAAATGAAAAGGAAGAAACAAAAAGTCATGAACACCCTGGGCAAAAATACTCCTTTTATCCCATGAAAGAAAGGAAGAGATGGACAAGACGAGCACTTTTTAAGATCCAAACCGAGAAGTCTACATCGATATTACTGTGTCTTGACTAGCTATCTCAAACCATACAAAACTCGCGTTTTCGTTTCGGCTGAATGAAATCGGACCCAAGTTTCAGCCTCAAATGCAGCTAGAGCTGCCAATCTAAACAATGCATGGCGAGTCTTTTTGACAGAGAATCTTGCGAGTCATCTATTGTCAAGCTCTAGGCGGTACAAGCTGGGACCAGACACCTTGAGAAAAATCCCAGCACCTTTTTCTACAGAAGAAAGCCAAAAGAAAACAAACATTTCATCATTAATGTCGACCTTCACAAATGACTTCTGCCAAGACCCAGCGTTCAAAACGTATCAAGATCTGCAATAACACGGGCTGAAAAAGGTGCCCATTTGTGAAGCCTTCTTAACAAAAGTACGAGGAAACAAGAAGTGGAACTAACCCTCTTGGTGGTGTGAAGAAGATGAGGAGGGATCTTGTAGAGATCTTCATCAACAGCTTTCGGTTTTGAAGGCTTCGACTTCGTGGGCAACTCAAGACGATCATGATGATGATGGTGATGGGCATTATGTTGTGACCGTGACGTGAGGTGTTGCTTCCTCGGAGGTTCCTTCATCTCGCAAATGACTCTCCCAGTCTTTCTCTGCTCCTTCAGTTGCCCGTTTCGCTTCTCTCTCGTTCTCGCCTGCGACAGATATTCGCACGCAGTTCAGACGCTTGTCAATGGCCTGAACAGAGAAAGAGTCGAAGTCCGAACCTTTTTATGAGGAGCCACGGAGCGAGAGAACTTGTGCTCATCATCAGCAGCAGCGACCGCATACAAATCGCCGCTCTTGCGGGCGCGGTCAGACTCTCCGGAAGAAGAGCTGAATCGAAGCAAGCCAGCTTGCCTTGCACACTCAAAGTACCGAGTTATGGGTAGTTCATTTGCATGGTCCCAGTCACCAAATGCTGGTATCTGCCCACTCTTCCTACAGTAATACTCCTGGAAAAAGAATATACCCAAAAAAGAGCAAAAGCAAAAAGAATGTGAGAGATTCTGTGACAATGCAAGAATGTTTCAACAGCAACAACAGAAAGTTCAAGGGTTGTGAAGAATGGCCCCTCACATCCATTCGTGGAGGTTCTTTCACAGCAGAAGAAGAAGAAGAAGAAGAAGCAGAAGCAGTCAAGAAAAGGTTGGAACTTTATGAGCTTCGGTCGGGAGAACAGGTTGAACCTCTGGGTGTAAGAGAGAGCCTAAAGAAAGTTGTGGGGTTTGATCTTTCATTTTATATTCTGCATTGGATTTTTTTTCTTTTGGAGGGGTCTGAATTAACTATGAATTTAATGAAAGGCCTGCTTGAGATTGAGGCCCTACTCCTAAGTTCTAAAGGGTGAGTGTAGATTGATGGATAGATGTAACAGAGGGTGAAAGTCTAGGCTGTACTGCTCAATACAAGAAAGAGAAATCTCCCAAAAGAGTTACAGTAGCCCTCATAAATTGAAGACCAGACCAGACCAGACATCCATGTCCTGAGCAAGAGGAGAGAGAGAGAGCATGTGAAGTTCTTTTTCCAACCTCTTTTCTTTCCTGAGTTCACGGCGCAGACAACAGGAGGAGGTGACCAGAGTTCTACTCAATCCTCAAAACAGTAGCAGCATGGACTTGCTTAGGTATGAGTGCAGCTTTTGACCCCCCTAAAAAAAGCGTCCTAATCTTTTTTTGCCATTCAATGGATGTGTGAATAGAAACCTGACAGCAGAAAACAAAGAAGCAGCAGAAATAGAAAACTGACAAATTTTTTGCTGATTCTCTTGATTTTTTTTCTGCAAAATATAAGTCGTGCTTTTTTTTTTCACTTTCAAGATTATCATGAATCTAAAAAGCTGTCTAAGTTAATCGAGTTAGACAGCCAAAATGAACGAACTTAGGAGAGGAGACTATACATTTAAGTTGAGTGCAACCTTGTTTGGCTCAAGACAAATCCTACTCATCCCAATCTAATTCGAAACTCAATTCTCTTATCGAGATAACATGTAGAGGAACATAGGCGACAAAGTTGAATTAGATAGGTCTACTCATTCAAGGAAGTTTACTCCTCAGCCTTCCGCTCATGTTGCTTCTTATGGTGAGATACAAACAAATCCGATTGAAAATCTCGGGGATAACGTATTCTAGGGAAAAAAATAGTTTTTTGTGAAATTGCATGAAATGGATATTGAAAATGTTTGTCAAAACTCATGGCATACCGCATTGATTAAGTCAATTATCCAACATATAAGATTCTCTATGAGATGCAAGAGCCGCTTCTAACCTTTCTAAACATTAACATAGTCATTCCAGAAAATCAATCACACTTAAAATGTTACTAAGTCAACTAATGAACTTCCAATTTGATTAAACAAGTGTTACAACCCTAGCTATAGGATACACTAAAACAGGTTAGGACTAAGATTAGAAATTCATTCCCAAACATAACACGTGACAAGTATTAACTAAGGACATGAACCCCATTAATCATTGTAATGGATTTCTTTAAAAACGACTTAATAACTCAACAATTTAACTACTAGAGATTTTGTTAACGAATGTCGTCCAAGAAATACTTACTAACCGATCTAATTATGAAAATTTTGGAGTTTTCGATATATTGATCGTGCCCGTTTCAATATACTGAAAATGAAATTACTTCGAATAAAATATACTTAAGGAGCATCTGGGGAGACTGGTTAACTACATTCAAATGACAAAAAAGCATAAATTAATGGGCGCAAAACTCAAAGATCTTTGGGAATGAGAACGAAGAGAGGGTCAAGCCAATCAGATTGGGGATTCCTCACATGGAGAGATGTGCAATTGACTTTGTCCAATACACATGGGGCCTTGTGCAATGGCCCAATGCCACCTGCCAACAGATACGACTCGCAGTTTCTTGCTGTTTCCTTGGGAATTGTTCATTTTTCTGATAAAACAGAGTACCACTTTTTGAGAAACTGAGAAGTCAAACCAGCCACACTGACAAATCTCACAAAAATGACATTTTGGACCGATCTAGCTAGGAAAGGATGATAAATAACGCATAATTACTCGCAAGTGAAAGAACAAAACTCTGGGAACATATATTTATTAAGCACATGAAATACTCTTGATTGTTGAATAAGTATTGAAACTGCTTATTGAATTATTCAGCCAATTCTAATGTACATAATACAAACATATTTCGTTGATTCCACAGTAAAAAAATATTCTCATTTTCATCTATCAAATATATTTTCAAGAAAATTGAAAATGGTTTTCAAGTTTATGATCAAGATGAAAATTAAGTACATGTTTTTCAAACTAAACAAACCCAAATTATTTCGATTTACAATTTGTCTGATATGAAGGCTTACTAATAAGCTAAATCAATCATAGAAGCTTACGATTGGTACACCAAATCGATGCTTATTCTCACCGTAGTCATTTTTTTGTCGCACATTAATTAACCAGCTAAAACGATCAAACGTTTTGACCTTACAAAAGATTCATCCCCAAAGATCCATGTCAGAAATCAAGTCATCCCAATCCCACTGGTTGCTGCTTTGCATCAACCCAGCTGACCCATCAAACTGCAAGTCCATGCCCAGATCTCCAAGAACATGCCCATCTTCCTTAAAGAATGGAGGATTGCTATTATTGAATTCATCCTGATCAACATACAACATTGGTGGTGGTGATGATGGTGAAGTGCCAATTTCTTCTGGCACTGGGGGATGCACCGAGCTTGGAGCTTCAAGAGCAGCTGTTGGTGGCTGTGTCCAGCCTCCTGATGATGTGGCAAAGTCCCTCGGTGGGCTGGGACTGAGGATTTCGATGCCATCCTTTGTGTTCAAGTCGTTATCTTCATGGTTTCTGATCTGTTGGGGATCCAGCTTCTTGCTAAGGTGACAGTTCCAGTAGTTCTTCACATCGTTGGCGGTCCTCCCGGGAAGCCTAACCGCAATCAGCGACCACCTGAAAACCTAAAACCATTTCTCTGACTGATGGCAAAGTAAATTCCTGTTATATCGTCGTAGCTAAAAAAACATCTAAGAAAAATCCTAGGGCCAGTCTAATCAAAGTCCTTTTATATCCACATTCTTACTGATTTCCTGCTTATACTTTTGTGCCTTTTTTCAGTCTACGTGGCTCATTCATATCCTAAAGGCTACTTGAACATGCAAGCATCATGCCGGAAAATAGGACAGAGTTCATGCTTGATAAACATTAATTACAAGCTCTAATGTGACATGCTGCAACGAAAACGAGATGAAAGCAAAAGCATACTGAAATGTGAACATCCGGAACCTATATAACATATTGGCATATAACCGTCCTGAAATTTGATGTTCACGTTCAGAAAACAGTTTTTGAATTGATTGGAGATATATCTCTGTTGCTCGCCTGTTGCCCAGGAGATTGTGGAGCTTGATGATGAGATCCACTTCCTCCTCGGTGAAACTACCTCTCTTTATGTTTGGCCGGAGGTAGTTTAGCCATCTCAGTCGACAGCTCTTCCGGCACCGGTTCAGTCCTTAAACAAAACAGCCATAAAAGCAGAAGCTGGTAAATTCAGTGCTAACTTCTGTTAATTGCAACTAGAACATCAGTCACAATTTCGGGATGTATTTGTGGAAGTTTAACATGAAGTCTCCACATGAAGCATACTGTTCTTAGCAACAAATGAAAGATACCTGCAGTTTTAAATCCTAACAAAATCTGCAACATTCTAAGGCATCCTTCCTGGATAATGCATGAACAAAGCTACTTTCTTGTGGTGCAGATATGAGAGTTTCGAGTCTTCATATGACCATTGTGTGGCCTCTATCATTATCACAATAGATTGCGACACAGACATGTTGCAGATCAATACGGGTTTATGATCTCAACTTGAATGTAGCTTGATGATTTTGAGGTTTGTGTACAGAGTCAGACTAGAAGAATATAGCCATACATGTTCAACGTAAATGCCTCGAACATAATTCAACTTTTGACCGTTCATGGACCTTCCCCAACCTAATTTTTACACCAAATCAAATTTTTTTTGGGAATATCCCTCCTTGACTGTGAGTTGAGACCGGTATTATTTCAAGGAACTTAAGAAGAATCATCTTGATATCATTACATGAGAAACGAATGCTCGGTGATATGAATGGTTGCAAAGAAGGGCAAGTTTTTCTGCAGTTTTATTTTAAAATGTACTCTCACTTCTACACATTTTAAGGAAAGAAATGGAATCATGTAGAGCAAAAGATAGGTACCTGAGTAAAACAACATTATTCACAAGAAAGGCATTCCAAACAATAGTCAGAGTTGAATTCAACCTCCTACAGCAGTGATTTTGCATTCAAGCATAGCATAGTATAGACCATATATTTGCTATTATTACCTGCTAATTGGGGGACCCTATGCCACTTCCCTTCGCCGTATTGCTCTATACACCTCATGAGCAAATGGTCTTCCTCCTCAGTCCATGCCACACCACCCATCTCTCTCACACCCTTAAACCAGAGACTTCAATGGATAATATATACCGACAAGTGAATCGGTGTGTCGTTTTGTACTTGGTTCATGATGCCAACATACATCATTTAGTTTAGAGTGATTCTATAGCCATTTGGTCACTGGCCCATCTGCTTTCTATGGGTTCCATGGCTTTACATGAGTTTGAGATCAGGCAGCTTTACTCAGCTGGACTGATCAACACAAGCACAAGTTCACATCATCCCGGTGGTCTTCCCTTTTTGAAGTTCTTTGATGCCAGCCCTACATTGATTCAATTACTCGATATTTTTACACGAGGATGCAAGGAATAGCACCCTGGGAAGAGTAGAGAGAACACATAAGGATCAGGTATCTCGGTCGATATGGCCAATGCCCACAGAGAGCACAAATATCAGGAACTCACTTGTACAACCCGAAGAGATTACAGCAACGTTATGCACCTAATCTGCTGCAATGTGTGTTCTCTCTAAATTGAGTCCTGTCGTTTAGGGATAATCAGATTGCAAGCCATTCAACAATGAACTCAAGCTCAAGACATTCAACAGACAGAATGCTCATAGTCAAGGTATGGTAACTGTCACAGAATGTCCTTCACTTACTCACCTCATTCTCCTGAGAAATCTATACTACGACAGTGTTTTCTCTGATGATATGTAAACAGAAGTTACATTAACGCATATCTTAGAATTGAGCGATCATATCTTGCAGCATATTTCTGTGCAAAATTTTATGATATCAGTTGACATTATCCTTGTGTGAACCTTGATCACATAAAGCAATTGTAATGTGCCGCCAACAACAATGCTGCATATAGCTAGTTCAAGATTTCGGCTTTTGCTCATGGTCATCCTTTGGACTTGGAGATGAAGCCAAGAAGAAATTGCCCAAAGAGCAGGTCCCAGCATTCTTTTCACGTATTGTGCTGTTAAACATCCAAATAAAGCAGTACAGAATTCTGATGCCACTGAGATGTTCCAATTCATCCTCTTACAAGGACAACGTACGCAAAGATTTCTTGGTCCTCTTCATTTTCAGTGGCCAAATTAATATGCATTCTGACGATCCTTATTGATCGGCGGGCACCAAATGGTGCCGCCTGAATGACAAATGAGTAGCATAAAGTCGACAATTACGGGCATCAGGATTTCTGGTACATACCTCTTTTAACAAATCTAACAAATCTCGTGACTCGCCGTTAACAAAGTCTAAACATTAGTTATCAATTAGTATCACGCTTTACGCGCTCTTTACGGCCTGGTTTTGCTCGCCAACTTTTAGTGTCAAATTAGTCGATTAATAAGCTTTTTCACTCCTTTTGTTGGAGCAGTGAAATACCATTGAATTGGGAATGGCTTCAATGATTGATTTAGGTCCAAGGTGACATCATTTACTTTTCTCTTTTTCCTGGATGACATATATTGTCTTGCCTAAACGGGGCAAATGTACTGAATCTCCACGTGATACTGCACTTATCACTGATGGCCCTTCCTTCACAACCCAAGGGGAGAAATGATGATGAATCTAAAAAGGGGGAGATGGTTACTTTCATTGCTTGTCCTGCTTCCCAAAATGCCTTTGCAATCGATATTATGTGGGGGACCACACGATGGGAGTGTGGGTTTGGGACTAAAAACTGACGGAAGGTTTTAAGTGTTAGCATCATTAATAACAAGTTCGGGCTTACTTTGCTTCTTGATAGCTACTATTCATATATGCTTTCGAAATGTGCAACAAGCTAATCTCTCTCTCTCTCTCTCTCTCTCTCTAAACATGCTTGGAAGATCAAATGAAAGAGATATGTTATGATAACAAGACTGATGTAAAAAATCAAGAGGAAATGAAACTTCTTAACAAAAGTTTCAATTAATTAGTTTTGGGTTACCGATTTGAGCGCAATATAATAGCAGTTTGTATCTTCAGTTTTCTGCTTTCTTCTCCAAACCCTTCTCTTTCCCCAAAAACTAACTTGAAAATTCTTCTTTCCTTCTGTTAAACTAACTTTAAGGCTGGAAGAGGGAAGATTGAGTTGATCTTCCACGCATGCAAACGAGTCTAAGCCACTACAGTAGTAACATTCGGAAGGGGGTGCAATCCCTATTTTTGTATTTGCATTTTGCGTAGAAAATTAACCAGGACGTCTGACATAAGTAAGCACGCTGTTAGAGGTTATCAATATAAAATACGTGGACCATTATCGACGATCGTGAGAATTGTTATTGATATTAATATACATCGATGACCATGAGCTATTTTGTCGACACACGATAGTGCATGGCTGACGATTATCATGACAAAATTGGTCGATAAGTATGCCGATTAAAAGGAAATCGAAATATTACAGATTGAGATACTAAGTGAAGAGTGGATGTCTAGAAGAGGTGCAAAAATGCAGTTATGATATTCAAATTTAATCACCAGTAGGTATGGCAACGAAATCCAGCAAATCGTGGGAGAAGAAATGGAGTTAACTCAACAACAAAGTGCAAGAGATCGAGGCGTAAGTTTTTAGGGAACAATCACCTGGAGATCATTTCATGGTGACGTAAGAATGTGGAACTAAGATTCTTGAAGACATGGAAGCATGGCCAAAACTGTTTTTGCCCTTAGGCAGTTACGTTGTGAACACTATAAATACTTGTGTTCATCCACTAGAGGGCCCCCGGGTACAAACAGACAAACTTATAATCTTTCAATTATCTTTTAATTCCTGCACTATAATTGTAGTTTCCAGATTCAATTCTTCAATTAAATTCCCGCGTGTATCTTTTCCAGGGTGTCTTGTCCTCGGTAAAATTTCGAAGTCGCATTTTTACGTTCTTAGACTTTGTCATTGATTAAATTTCAACAAGGTTGTATACGTTCAATTTCATTTAAAGTGAAGTTATCAATTTCCTTGTCTATTTGTGATGTTTCTTGTTCGGAATCACCACAGAACTTGTACCTTTTAATAAAAACCGAAGAACGATTTCGGTGAAAGGTATTTTGTCACCGAGTCGAATGTCGGCTAAACACTTTATATGACTCGACAAATAGTGTGCCCAAAGTTTTGCACAATGTCTCATTCTCGGTAGAATTTAGTGATCTTCCGAGTCTAGGACCACCAAACCTTCTATGCTTCGTCTCTGAATGAACGATGACAAGATCGCTATCTTGTCATCACCAACGAGCTCCATCCATCAATTGCCACGTCAAGGAGCTTGGATAATGCTTGTGAGATGTTAAGCTCGAGCTGCACAAACGACAAGGAGCACGAAGTCAATCATCACCACTTACAAGGAGGAGAGAGGGAGAGAGAGTCAGTCGCTTTGCAGGTTGATGCCACTAGTTTCATTTGAGAGTGGTTTGTCAAGTTGCTGAAGCTTAATGCCTCTAGCTTCGTTGTTGCCCGTGAGCCTGGTTGTTAAGGACCTCATGGGGGCATTGAGAGAGAGAGAGAGAGAGAGAGGCTTTGGGGTTTCTCTTGTACGAAGTCAACTTATTATGCCAATACATAAAAAATTAAAAAATAAAGATTTTGTTAACGAGTATCCCAAGACACTTGCTAAGCATACTTAATTTGGAGTGTTTCAATATTCAAAGTATTAGGGATAATCAATATATTGAAATCTGTAATTTCTTTCGATTAGTTTCTTAACAAGAGTTATTGGAATACTCGCTGATAAAATTCTAAAAATAGAACTAGTCATCATCTTCTATCCCATCACTGAAACTTTTCAAATGTTTATAAAATCCTTATCCATTTGATGCAGTGAAAACTAGACCAACACATCATTGTTTGCTCATTAGAATGAACTGATGAATGAACACAAACATAAGCTGTCAACAACTTTTTCCCCTCCCTTTGCATAAAAGAGGCATATGACAACTTAGCCAACTCCGAGCCTCTTGGGCTCTTTGAAGTCACAGGTCAATGTTTTGTCTTTGGTCTGAACTGAAGAAGAGATGCTTCATCACTTATGAAACAGTAGAAATTACAATTCATGGGGGCCTCTCCTCGACATCAGAAATCAGGAAAAGAAACAGAGGATGGAGGATCTAAGTCACTATATATTCACATCCCCTTGGTGTAAAAAGAAGCTGTCGTATGGGCACACTCAGTAGCATCTTTGCAAATTAGATTGAATTTCAAAGACTGGAAAGGGACAGCTTCTCGGCATATATTTGCAAATACGCTGCATGTTCCAATTCTTAGCTCTACTCTGATCAGTGATGTCTCTAAGAGTCACTTGAAAATCGATCACAATGCACGCTTTGTTGCTCCTTTTCAAACTAAATGCTAAACCTTGACGGCTAGAGCTTCAGTTTCTTCAGCATCCCCAGTTCTGATCAACTCCTCTGTCCCTCCTAACAGTTTGCTTTAAAAAATATCTAATGAGAACCCCAATAGCAGCCACCTTATTCTCAGCTTAAAAAAAAATCATCACAGTTGACTTTAATCTTATCACCTCTAGGTTTGCGCCATTTCCTTGCAGTGTGGCTCTCACCAGGGACAGTTGATTGCCTTCTGTTGTTCAATTTTGCACGCACACACTCCTCATTACCTTGCAGGATTCCACTTATGATTGGGAAAATGTCACAAATGGTTAGGATTCTTCCACTTAAAAACAGCCTCGTTCCTTCCCTTCCACAACCAATAGCAGAAAGCCACTTTTCTCAGCTACTCCTTTTTACCACTTTTTGATAAGGATTAATCCTTAATGATGTCAGCTAGCCATTGATCAAAAGCAGAAACTGATTCTTTTTCCACTCTGAGCCCCAAGCGCCCAAACCAAATGCATCACTATTCACAGGACAGAATCATATCCTCTATGGATCCCACTTCATGACAGAAAACACAAACAGGGGACAGCTCAATCCTTCTCTTTTGTAAATTATATGCAGAAGCTACAGCCCTAGAGCACAACCTCCACAAGAAGAGTTTGACTTTAGGTGGACAGTCTTACGCTCCAAACAATTTTCCAAACCCTGTTGTCAATGGTGTCAGAACGGGAGGGCTTATGGAGGGGCTTTTGCATGGCAACATGATAAGCGGACTTGACAGATCTCACCATTTCTTTTCCAGGGTCAGATCATTCAGTCTTCAATTCTGCTCCAGAGAATCTGATTTTGTAAAACCAGGTCATGTTCTTCTCTACTCAGGTGGTATCTAATAGGATCCAGGTTCCAATATTCAAGACCATTGTCAAGCAATAGATCAACTGTGAGGCTTCTACCGACTTGCTCAAGATCTGTATGATGCAGTTCATGATAAAAGCTGTTCTTCAAGCATCTATCTTCCAAAACTTTAACAGACTAGCCATCAGATATCTACCACAAACCCCTTCTTTTATGAGACCTCTCCCTTCGAGAATGCTTGTCCAACCCCAGGACATCCTTCCTTCCCTTCTAACCTCCATTAAGCTGCAATTTGAGAAATACATGCTCTTCAAAACCTGGACCCAAAGTTTAGAGGGACTCTGCTGTACACTCCAAGCTAACTTGGCAAGAAGGGCCTAGTTGAACTGAGACAAGCTTAACCACAAACCACCCTCAGATTTTGCTACATTGATCAGTCTCTACCAGCTCTTCCAGTGCACCCTAGATTCATAATATAGCTGTCCCCGCCAAAATTTAGCAATATGTCCGACCGCCTCATCAAACCAATTTTTGGTTAAATTGAAACAAGCCACTGAATATGGAGGTATGACATAAGAAGCAGTTTTTAACAAGAATTTAAAATTGCGTCCTTTTTCATAATTCTCTCTTTGACAAAATTAAGGGCCTCATACTTCGACCTCCCCAACAAAGTAGGAAGCCCAAGGTACTTTCCAAGGTTTTGGATAATGTTGATCCCCAACACTTTGCTCACTGCTTTTCTCCTGGCTTCATCTTCATTAGGACTGAAAAATATGCTAGACTTTTGCAAGTTAACCAGCTGCCCTGATGCATGACAAAACCATCTAGGATCTTCTTCAAAGCTCTACAATTTCCTGTATCTGTCTTAAGAAAGAACAGAGAATCATCCGCAAATAACAATGAGTAAGAATAGGACACTCTCTTCAGTTTAATACCCTGCAATAGCCCTTCCCGTTATATAGCAAATGGGACAACACAACAGCAATAATTAAGAAACATTAGGAGATAGAAGGTGGTCCCCTTGCCTCTAACCCCAGGAGGGGCTAATCGTTTGCACTCCTCCCATTTATCAATAGCTCATGTGGCACTGACTTCACACAAGCCATTATCCAGCCCTCCCCACACTCTATCAAACCCCACGTTTAACTTTACTAGTTCAAGAAAATCTCGCTCAACACAATCATTATGCTTTGTTCATGCCAAGCTTGATAGAACACCATTCTTACTTTCTTTTCTTCCTAAGCTTCATATGATGAAAATGCCTCATGAGCTGCAATTATGTCTTTTATGACTCTGCCTCCCAAGAAAGCACTATGAAAAGGAGTAACGATGTTGGGCAAGAAACGTTTTTAGTCGATTAACAAGAATCTTAGAATATATTTTGCATGAAATTGCAAAGATTAATCGGTCTATATTGGGAAATTTCCTCAGGAGAAGCAACTTAAGGGATAAGGAAAATAAGAGTATTATTAAGGGAATTAGGGATATCACCTAAACAAAAAAAGGTTGTGACTGCGTGAGTGGTAGACGATCCAATTGCAGCCCAACATTTCTGATAAAAGATTCCATGAAAGCCATCCGGACCAGGAGCTTTAAGAATTAAGAGGACTCATTTGAAACACTGCAGTCCTCACCTCCTCCTCAGCACCTTCAGAAATTAGAGAATGAATTATTTCTTGACTGTACATAATCGACTACACTTTCCCACCCTATACTCCCTTCTAAGGTAAATAAACTTCCATTGAAACTATGGAAAGCAAGCATGTATCTCTCCCATCCTCCATCCATCTAGCTGCGTCCTCCTTTACTCTCAAATTTTTATTTTGAGCCCTCCTTTGCAAAGTGGTCTAATGAAAAAAACCTTGTGCTCTTGACCCCATATTTTTTTTGGGTCGAATTCTTGTCCGCATATGATAGCACCATATCTGCTTCCTCCTCCTCAACGCTCTCCAGCACTAGATGACTAAATTCCCTACGGAAGATGAATCAGAATCTTCTGCAGCCATGCCTAAATTCCAGAACAAGTGACAGACAGATTCAATCAGTATATGACTATGATAAGAGATGTGACGGTAATAAAGTCCACGATATAACGTAGTAAACTATAGAACGAGTGACCATGAATTGAACAGGAAAATGAAAAATGAGATGAACGAAAGAAAGCTTGGGAAAATGGTCGAATTCGTCGCCATGAAGTGCAGAGAATGAGCAAATGAGGACAGTCACGGTAATGGAATAGAGTAATCAGATATGATGAAAAGCTGAGAAGGTGTGAGACATGAACGAGGACACAAAACAAGAACGAAGGGGCAAAAAAACACCTCACAAGTCCCTGCTGAGTGCGCATGTCTCCTGTTCTTTTCCTGGTGACTGATTTTACAACACGAAGAATCACAATAACTCGTAAAAAATAAAATATTTTTGGGGGGGCATCCCATAAAATAAATCATAAGCTGAAAAAAAATAAAAGCTTCCAATTTTCAAGATTGTTCTTTTATTACCTCCTCTACAAAACCGAAGACTTGGGTGTCCGTGTCACTTCCTTCCTAGCATTCCATTGCTCTTCTGCAGTTCCAAATCCTGAGAATTTCCCCAAATGCAATCCCAAATCCTCACGACTTGCTTCACCAATTACCCTTTGTCCAATTCAATCGCGAAACCCCAGTTCCTGTATTCAGCTTCTCGGTTCAAGATCAAACCCTATCTCGCCCTCCCCCTCTGCTCCCAAAACCGACCCAGTTCTGCCCAAGCGGCCACCGCCAAGACGACCCATTTCGTCTCTGATTCGGGCGAACCCAGTATCGAAGACTCGCGGAGCGAATGGAACGTGCAAGTTGGGAGCCCCAAGATCGTTCCTTCATCACCTGTTGCCAAGTTGAGCTTGAGTGATCAGGCTTTCTTTCTCTTGGCCTTCATTGCCTGCACTGTAATTGTTCTTTCTTTTCCTTTTCTGGGTCCTTTTGTTTTGTGCTTTTTCAGCTGAAAGTTTTGAAATTTATTGCACCACTGCGGTGTTTTTCGGCTGAGGTTTGTGTTAGTGTAGGGAGTGGGGTTGATTTATGCATGAACTGAAATTGGCATTTGATTCGTGCAGACTTCTGTCGCGTTCACGAGCCTTGTCGTCGCCGCTGTTCCAACATTATATGTAAGATAGACTGATCGCGTATAAGATTATTGGCTGTTTATATGTGGTTATGTTTGGCTGAGTTTGTGTATAAATTGTTCTGCTTTGATCTAAATTCGACCACTCAATTCTTAAAGCATGTGAAGATTGGATTCTTGGGAATGTTCTGGATCAATGATTTTCTTGAAGTTTTTTGATGGATGAAAATTAGAACGTTGTATAGTAATTGCTTCTAATGCAATGAAGAATCTAGTTAGAAGGTATCTGTTCTATGTTTAAATCTTGCATAATTTTTGCAATTCTTTGTTATCATACCTTCACAGGCTGTGGGAAGAGCTGCAACATCTCTTTCCAAACTGGCAGATACAGCACGGGAGGAGCTACCGAGCACAATGGCTGCTATTAGGCTCTCTGGCATGGAGATCAGTGATCTTACACTAGAGTTGAGCGATTTGAGGTGATTTGTGCTCTTATTTGAGCGGAAGTCATGTTGATATAAGTAGCTAATCCATACACCGAATAATGCATGCAAACTAGTTTCATCAACAATTAAGGGAATGCCATGCATTTAGCTTCTCATTATCCAGTCACGTGCACATCAAGTGATGTTTTTGAGTTCTCGAACTTTGTCTGGACTTTTGTGGTGAGGTTCATGCTGAGGCATCCTTATTAAAACAGAAAGAAAATGACATTTGAAGCGCTTCAAGCAGAAGAATGAATAGAGTGCTGAATTTGTGCGAGATAAAGTCTTCAATAGTCAAGATGTTATATGCTAAATGTTAATGTAAGTCATGCTTTGATAGAGTCGAGTGAATGTGTATCCTGCCTGATGAATGATCAGTGCAAAGTGTTCTTTTAAGATCAGCAATCTTGAGTATAGGTTTATGTAGACAAACATTCGAAACATGCAATTCGTCTCCTCTCATAAGGTGATTTTTGTTATTGACATGACATAGGTCAATTGAAGGTAATTTGTCCCTTTTCTTTGTCCTCTTTTTAGCCAGGAGATAGTTGATGGAGTGAACAAATCAGCTCAAGCTGTGCAGGCTGCAGAAGCTGGAATTAGACAGATCGGTTCGCTTGCTCGAGAACAGACAATCTGTATGTCTTAAGCCTTCCTCTTCGTTTGATGCCCCTCCACGACCTCCTAAAATAACTTTGTGATCGCAATGTCTGATTTATATTCACCAAATGCTTAATGCAGCAATGATTCAAGAGAGAGCTAGCCTGCCAATTATCTCGTTACAACCTGTTGTTGCAGGGGCTGCGAAGAAAACATCTCGTGCCGTTGGTCAGGCAACAAAATCGTTCATCAATATGATTTCTCGAGGTGAGTTCAGCCCAGAGAGCGAGGATGAGAGTGGAATTGATAGGGTAGAAATATAAGCTTACTAATTATCCACAAAGTGTATAGATAATCAACATCGGTGAAGATGGTCTGTTTTGTTGGTTGAAGATACAGCAGTCTCCATAGAATGTCTCTCCTGTTATGCTCAGTGGGAATAATGCCAAGTACAGATTGTTTTCTTCAAGCTCGTTTTGCATCTCCATTGCTCTAAAGATAAGGTGATAGCTCCATTCACTGCTTGCATATTGATGACAGTTGTAGCCAGAGATATTCCTGTTTGCCGTTCTTTGGATACTCAAAGTATGCATAGAAAACTATCCTTTGGCTTTATGCATTTCATTTCTTTTATTTTACGTGCTTGAAAAGGTTAGTGTATTTGGACATCGTAGTTTAGACAAGCTACTCAGGAAGTATAAGAAATCAGTCCAATCTCTCTCTGTGACATTGGTTATTCAGATCATCCTCAAAGTCAGATGACTTGATCTCTCCTCATCATTGGAGAAGAAGTGATATCATAAAAGTATATCAACTGTCTGTGATCAGAATATGTGGTCTGTAAAGGCATAATTCTACTTGAAGCATCTGATTGAAGGGATAGGGGAGATCAGGAAAGGAAAATGTGTCGACAGGAAGATTATATTTTCAGATCCAATGCTTCTATAATTTGTCGAATACGGTGGAAGTTTCAAGTCCAAATTATGGATGATATTTTACTACTTTAATGAAAATATCACCCAAATGAATCCTGTCATCCCCTTTGCTGCCATTACCTAGCCATCTATCTTGTCTCTAATACAAAGTAACATTAACCCCTCAATTCAATAATATATTGCACAAGAGGGTTGCACTCCATTAGTTTCTAAGATCCCAACTGTCTGGGTGATTGTTTGCTTGCTTATGACTTGCTAGAGAGAAATGGATGCATGTCATCCAACATTGTTGTTTAGTTAAACTGGTTTGCTACTCGTAAAGATATCCAGTTCTGTGACTTGTGGTGGGTACTGTGAAGTTGGGCACAGCATTGCACTGTAAATTGAAGTCAGCTTCTTCATGTCTATAGACACTTTTTGTTGGTCGTTCCTCTCATTTGTCTCTGCAGTTTTCTTTTTCCCGTCTTTGAATATCATGTAGAGGATCATTTGAATGATGCCAAACAAGATTCCCAGTGTATTTGGTAGCTGAAACACCCAATTGAAGCCCCATTTTAATTTCAAAGTCAGCAAAAAACAAATGAGAGAGAGAGAGAGAGAGATGTTGTATGTACTTAAAAGATAAATAAAAAGGAAATGGAAGATGGATAGGTAGCGTCAATCATATAATATAAATGAATGGAGGATGGAGGTCTTGCCGACATTTTTATTGCTTAAACGGGCACGGTACTGGAATTCAACTTAACATGCGTACAAGAAATCTCAGGAACGGTCTCAGGAACGATTACCACACAGGAAAAGATTGGACATTCACAGTGCAATGCAAGGTTTGCTGGTGCATCCATGTGAGTCTGCAAATCTAAGTCAGGCAGGTCTATGCGAATCGGGCATTGTACAAGGAATCACTACAAAGTTGCATGTACAATGAAAAGCATTAGAGTTGAATGATTGAGAGAGCTAAATGTTTCTTAGAGCAATGAACATGCCCTTGAGGAAGAGTACATAGAAGAAACAGGTGGTGGCACAGAGGGTAAGGAAGGACAGTGAATGGCATGTACTCCACACTTTTGGTCTTTATCACCCTCCTCTGCACAGAACACAAAATTACACACGGTTGAAAATCTCTTGTTTTGGACTGGTTTTGTTGTCATAGCATATCCAAAGTACTGCCTCTCTACAATTACTGAATAAAATGAAGGAGTACCATGATGCTCAAAGGCGTGGCAAACACGGCGAGATTGAAGGCCGCACAGATCCATCTGACGGTGTTGACGCGCTGTCGACCCTTGAGAAGAAAGATGGTCAGCGCCATCATCATTCGGAAACCTCCTACGTTGAACTACAGCAGCAACCCTGCGGGCACATCTGCGCAGATTAGTGATTTACACAAATTTCCTTCAGATTTCACTGTGGATCGGAGAGAAGTTGTACTCTTATAATAGTATTTCGTTTGTATTCCCTGTCTTATGAATTTCCTAAGAATTGTTTTCCTTTTTCTTTTTGCATATCTTCTTAAATGTAGGAATTAACCTAAATTTTCAAGAAGGGCTAGCATGTGAGGCTGTTAGAAAATTTCAGTTATTTGGCGAATAAGTGAAAACACAAACTTTGCGCCAAAGACGTAAATAACCATTAAGACTATCTCATTATTTGCTTAGACAAAAGAGAGAACAAATTTACACGAGAGTTTTCCCCTCTAAATCCAGCTTTGAGAGCCTGTCATTATTTGCTTAGACAGTCAAAATTGGCAAGCTAATGAACAACACCTGAGTAAGATAACAAAGGGACACTAGTTTGCCACATAGTAAAGACCAAAGGCAGTGAGAGAGAGAGAGGGAGAGAGAGAGAGAGAGAGCGAGCGAGCGAGCGAGCGAGCTTCTCTTGGCATAGATCAAGAAGAGAAGAGGATAGACGAGTTTAATGACGATGCCAATCGCATGGAAGCTGATGATCATAGTGGCATGAGTCTTAAGGACTCCATAGGACGAGCAATGATGCACTCGAAAGTGCCACCGTATAAGGTTATCGACTGATGCCCATCCGAAGATTTTTTCTTGTAGACTGTGTAAAATGTCGGGCTGCCAAAAACAAAAAACAAAAATTTAGGGAAAATTCCCAAATTCATGCTAAGATACTTAAAATGGTCAAATGACCGAAGGGACCGAAATGAAGGGTTGGAGGTCTTACATTGGTGCCACGAACACCAAAAAGAACAGGATGTTGCCTACTTAGATTCAACAGAAAAGGAGAGGAGAGTTGTTTGAACCGTTCATAGAACTCGAATAGATACTAGAAATGATTCCCGTGTTTTGAATAAGTTCATATTCGTCGGATCTTGTCGACCCAAATGAGACCACACTTAACATATATTCAACTATATTACGATGGACTCATTTTATTTTTGACTGGATAAGAAGAAAATTTCATAGGATTGGTATAATCATACAAGACAGCACATATAAAATATCAGTTACCCTTCATTCACATTCATGGACTTGGGTAAAAGTGCCAAAAAAGTCCTAAACCTTTTTTTGGTACCAATTCAGTCTTAAATCTTTTGCATTAGTGCCAATTTAGTCCTAAACTTTTTTTTTTGTGTCAATTCAATCCTAAACCTTTTGTTTTTGTGCCAATTCAATCTTAAACATTTTTTTTGTGCCAATTCAGTCATTCCGATTAATTTTGGCTGGATTTTGCTGATGTGGACACCGGCCGATCGGTGGCTAGTCACCGGCGCTGACGTGGACAACTTTAATAATATTTTAATATTTTTTTGAATTATTATTATTTTTTCTTTTTTTCCCCCTCCCCTCCCTCCAGCCGGTCGCCAAACCAGCGACTGGCCAGAGGCCAGAGGTCAGTGCCGGCGAGGCTCGCCCTCGCCAGCAGCTGGGCGAGGCTCGACCTCGCCAGATCTAGCGAGGTCGGGCCTCGCCCAGCTCGAGGTTGCTCTCGCCAGTGGCCGGCGGGCCTCGCCCAGCGTGAGGCCACCCTCGCCAGTGGTCGGCGAGGTCGACCTTGTCGGCCTCTGGCCGGTCGCCGGTCCAGCAACCAGCTGGAGGAAGGAGGGAGGGGAAAGGGGAAAAAAATAAAATAAAAAATTCAAAAAATATTAAAATATTATTAAAGTTGTCTACGTCAGCGCTAGTGACCGGCCGCCAGCCAACCGGCGTCCACGTCAGCAAAATCCAGCCAAAATTGATCAAAAGGACTTAATTGGCATATAAACAAAAGATTTATGACTCAATTTGCACAAATATAAAAAAATTTAATACTGAATTGACACCATAAAAAGGTTTAGGACTGAATTGGCACAAATGCAAAAGGTTTAGGATTGAATTGACACTAAAAAAAGGTTTAGGACTAAATTGGTACACATGCAAAAGATTTAGGGCTTTTTTGGCACTTTTTCCCATGGACTTGTATTGCACAATCGATGTTATATGTGAAATGTTTCTCTTACTCTCAATTGAACCTAATAAAGATTGACAAGAATGCTGTGCATCAAGAATGAAATTCATCTTGAACATATTTGTGTGTACCTAAGAGACCAAATATGAAAGGCGGCTGTTGAGCATTCAAGAACGCCATATGATATTGAAGCGAAGTATTTAGAGAAATGATAATATACTCCAACTGAAAATTTTCTTTCTTTCTTTCTTTTTTGTGGGGGGTGGTGTTTGATGAAGCTCTACGCGGCCTTACGACGAATTGTTTAACACTAACAAGAACTTTGAGTTTAAATGGTTGTTCATGGAGATGCTTATATAGGCGCAAAAGTGAGGGTTCGAGTGTTCAGGCAGTGTGGTTTAAAAATCGTGGTGATTCTTAGTTAGTAGCTAATGAGAGACAGAGTTTGAGTGCCTGACGTCAAGAAAATTACGTGCTTGGTTGCTATTTGCCATTGCTGGCAGCCTGCCACATACGACCATGTCATGAAAATTACATCATCTCAATTGACTTTGATGATGATAACTAACATGGTGAAAGAGAATATCTGTTGTGGACAGACGCGAAAAACAAATACAGAACACAAAAATTTACGTGGTTTGATCACAAGGTGATCTACATCCACGGGCGAGCAAGACAAAATTCTACTATAATCAAAGAGAATACAGTTTTCAGAAGTCGAGACAAAGACAAAAGTTTATGGCTCACAAAACTTTCCGAAAACAAAATTCTCTCATATGCAATGAAAAATCCTAGCTGTAGTATAAATAGTGCTCCCCAAAAAATTTTCTCGAGGGCGTAGCCCTCGAGCCCCCTATGTCACGCCCCGAGCTCTTGTCGAGCCCGCGACATCCCGCCTCTGGTCGATCAGTTGCGACGTCCCAGGTTGTCGCCGACCTCATCTAAACATCAGAGATTTTATTGCGCACACGGAAACCATAAAACACCCGAACAAAAATTTAACTAGGGAAACATTGGGAGAATATATACATTTCCATTACTCGATCAAACTTGTACCACCATATTTACAAAATACAAACCTTAGTTTATCAGTGCACACATTACTAACCCTTCAAAAGTAAGAACAAAAACCGATGACCTGCCATCCAACCCGTAACAACCTTTAACACCCCTTGCTTTGCGTCCACTCCGAATCTAACTCCACATCATCCCATCTCCCATTTGAAACTCAGCTGTCTCATACTCTGTATGCACTGGAACTCCAAAACGTACTGGGGGTGGCGGCGGCGGAGGATTCATGACTCATGTCTGGGTTCTGAAATTGTTTGGTTTACATAACCCTGAGAATATATCTCAGCAAGTACACCCCTAAACCCAACCTAGACTAACACGTACCTCCAAATAATTACGTAATCACACACATTCACGTACACCAATATCACAAAACAGGCACATCAATTAAGACTGTCAGGCTCAATAATGCACACATTCGCACTCAGTCACGATCACGTCGTATGCAACACGCGTATGTGCCAATTCTCATCCCACTCTTCCTTCCATTCTCATTTTCCGCTTTCTCAATCCTCGCCAGTGGCCCGCGTTGAAGTACATGCCTCAGGCACACTGCTATCATTCATCATATCACTTATGGCCTGCGTACTCGTTCATGCCTCAGGCCCCGATCGCGACTTGAGCATCACACGCCCCAGGTCCGATCCCAACTCAGCCCGCGCCAAATGCGACAGGCCTACATGATTGAAACCCAACTCAGCCTACGCCAAATGCGATAGGCCTACGTGATTGGAACCCAATTCAGCCCACGCCAAATGCGATAGGCCTACATGATCAGAACCCGAGCTTATGATACCTCGGTCCAATCCCGGTCTCACCCAAGCTGATCGTGCCTCGGACCGATTCTCATACATGCTTTTTCAAGCCTCAGTCTGTGCCAAATGCAACAGACCTACGTGATCGCTGCCCGAGTTTACGATACTCGGCCCGATCCCATTCTCGTTCTATCACACCTTCACATACCTTCCCACAATCACTTATCACACCATACTTCTCCGTACTCATGCACATGCTCGATATGCATTTACCACACGTGACTAGCCCATCACACGAGATCCGTGCACACATCGAATCACACGCAGACAGAGCTCACTCAACAATTCACATGGGTAATATCAACAATTAATTTAATCAACTCACGTGTGCACTCGATAAGTATAATCAGTCACTCAATTGCACAACAACACTCTCAATTAAATCACCACAATTTATAAATAAATCAAACACGCCTCAAATACAGTAATTGCCATTTTTCTCCGACCAAATGGCGTTGGATTAATTCCGATCCTTCATGGGACTTTCTCGCCGCTAAATACCGGTTCTAAAAATCCAACTTGCATCCCGAACCGAGCATCACAGCCTTGTGAACAGTGAATAACAGCTCGTGAACAGTGATTCTTAGTTTGAAATTCCCTCAAATCGTCCTCCAAAAATTCCAAATTAATTCTTTAAGGCCTGCCATACATTCCCGGTCTAAAGCCCCAACATTTCGCACCCGCACAAGACTAATTTCACCCAAAATCAAATTATTTGGCGATACCCAAAATCCTAAATCGGGATTAGAGTATGACTTACCGTGTTCTAGGCTAAAACGGCTAGAACGGAAAGCGGCGGCGCTCTACGGCGAAGGCGAACAACTCACGGTGGCTTCCGGCTTGCACGGCGGCGGTCCGGCGGCGGCGTGGTCTTGCACAGCCGGAAATGGGTCACGGGGAGAGAGAGAGAAAGAGAGGGAAAGAGAGAGAGACGGTGAGGTTGGAGGACGGCACGGCGACGGCAAGGTGGCGGTCCGGCAGTGTGGCAAGCGGCGGCGAGCGGCGATAGAGAGAAACGGCCAAGGAAAGCCCACGGTGGAAAGAAGAGAAAAAAAAACCAAATGGGGGAGGGGGCTGATCGTGAGAAAAGGAAGGAGAGAATGGGGAAGGAAGACCAAAATTTGACTTAAATAATGCCAATGACCCAAAGGAAAAATGACCATAATACCCTTGTCTCAAAATTTTAATCCGACGGTCCAAATTCGATCTTATCTTGATCCGACGGCCGAGATCGATTCTTGCACAAAAATATCCAAGGGCATATTTGTAATTTTCCAAAAATCCAAGGGTAAAATTGTCCAATCAAAATTTTGGAGCAAAATTACCAAAATGCCCTTTACCCTTAAAACTTATCCTTTAATAACCTTTAGGGGTATTTTGGTCACTTTCTTCGTTTCTTGACCAAATCGAGTTTTTCCGAAGGATTGAAGCGCACCAAAAATTCACACGTGTCACGTGCAACGTCGTCCTAACATTCCGGCGTGACTTTCTAATTTTCCGGTGTCCAATTTGGGCAAAAATTCAATAATTAAATTCTATTAAACGCAACTCGAGCGTTTCTCGAGCTAACGGGCGGCTTAATGGGGAAATTCGCAGAATCGACTCATGACTGATACTAAATCGAGTCACGTGCAAGTCCGTTCGGTACGTGACGGTCTCGGTTGTCATAAAAAATCGCGAAGATCAATCACTTGATCCGAGGGGTACGATCGTTCGGTATAATTTCAGAATCATTCGTCAAGTCGTTTCGTGGTCCAACGGAATCGCCCGCGATCCACTACTAGGACAGTGGCGAACTGACCCCTAACTATCCTTGGATCGACCAACAGTAGCTCAAAATATCACTTACGCGATTTAATGGTCGAAATCCATTCACGATCGAATTTTCTTTAGTCGTGCGAATTTAATTCCCCTATTAGCCTTTCCCTAGTTGTTAGCATTCCCAGGAATGATCAATTCCGGGCGAGAATTTACTGCGAGCACATTTCATAAAACTCAGTTATTTCATAATTTCCAATTGGCGGAAATTTCGGAATGTCACACCCTAAGACATTTATTTGCTTTCTCCAACTCGAGTAAACCACCATAAAAATTTGTTTGCTTGCCACAAGTTGGCCCTATCGGCCCAACCCTTTGCATCGCAAACTAAATCTCAATTTTTCATCCACTTTTTGGTTGCACAAAAAATATGTTGGGTCAGGTCATGAACCGAACCCAGTACATAAAATTCAAGACGCATTTAATAATATCAATGTAGTCTAATAGAAAAAGATGAAGAATATATCAACGTAGATTTGATGAATGCCATGTTGAATATGCACGAGAAGCCCTCTATGATAAACAAATTTTACTTGATGCGACATCCGTTTCTCTTAAATATGGGCAAATGGGTGTCATTGCCTAAGCTTATCAATTAATTCATTGAGATCGTTAATTAATTGAGTTTAGTTGAAATTGACTTTGATGATCAAATACGTGCTTTGATTCTATTATCTTCAATGCAAGTTGGAATACTACTGTTATTGCTATTTGAATTTCTTCTGGGTCAAGAAGAAATTTGATGGTTAATGAGATTTGCAATGTGATTTTGAGTTAGGACATTCATGAAAGAGAATCTGGTGAACTTGTGGATGTTGCTTTAGTAGGTGAAAAGGTAGAGGAAGAACTAGTACTTGTATTAGCAAAAATAATGTGAATCTTATAGACATTCAGCTTTCACGAGGGGCTTTCGGTCTCTAAAACCCCTTGAGGAAATGCTAGGGTGTTTGGCAAGTCTTCCCAAGGGGGTTTCGGCCAAATGCTGGCCTTGGGGAAGCTGAAAGCCCAATGCTCATTGGGCTTTCAACATTTGGCTGAATGCTGAAACTAGTTTTTTTCTTCCCAAAGTACCCTCATCAATTCTTTAATTTTTCAGTTTTTCCCCTAGTTGTGATTGTTCATTTTCTTTGCACGAGGGCGGCTGACAAGGCTAGATTAGGTTGGCAAGTGGTTGGCGAGGTTGTGCAACCTTAGGTGGTCGCGTGACCTCAAGCATCATTGCTAGGGTCGCGCAATCGCGACGACTTCAAGACTCATCGCTGGGGTTGCGCGATTGCGGCAACGACACCTAGGTTTTGTTACCCCGGTGACAGCCGCTTGGGTTGGGTGACCCTTGCTAGGGGTCGCACAACGCCTATTGGCGCTAGAATTGGGTCACCGGCAGCCTTAACCCTTTGTTGGAGTTGACAAAGGGTTTGACTTTTTTAATTAAAAAAATAAAAATTAAACCCAAAAGCCCTTTGCAAAAAATGTCAAGCCCTATTTAGGCCAAAGTAGCTTCACAAATGATTTTTTACCAAACGCAATTTGCATTTCACTAAGAGGCTTTAGGCCAAAGGCATTTGCAAAGGCTTATTTACAAAGCTGAACCATAGTCAGTTAAGGACAGGTAGTGTTTTGGAATTATGGCTAAAGGAGGCATCTCAGAAGATATTGACTTAAGCAGAAAAACAAGAAGGGTAAGAGAATCAGAGTTGGGTCTTTGGATGATATTGTTACAATTGCTAATGGTATCTCGAATGGTGATGTTAATGTCTTGTCTATCATTGATGATTTGTCACTTGACAGATGTGTTATAAATTCTAGTTATTCTTTTCATGCTACACCAAACATGAATTGATTTATTACTTATCAATGCACAAATAGTGATAAAGTATAGTTCCTTACCAAAAAAAAATAGTGATAAAGTATAGTTAGGGAGTAACGCCTAGTGCAATGTTATATGTATTAACAATATTAGAATCAGAATGGATAATATTGTCGTGAGGACAGTGGCTAAAGTGAGACATGGTCCAAATTCATGAATAATGCAATATTTTTAGTATTATTGATTTAGCTGGGTATAAATATATTTTAAAAGGTGAAATTCTAAAGGTTATTTAAGATGCCCTAATGATAATGAGAGGAATCAAGTATAGTGGTCTCCATAAACTTCAAAGGTAGATAGTAAAAGATTTCATCATAGGTATGTCAAATACATTTGTTCGAAAGTCTGAATTGTAATATATGCATACGAGAAACATTAGCAAGAGAAGCCTAGAGGTTCTGAATATACTGTGTGGTTTTGTGGCTAAGAAACTGAATGTATAGAGATGTTGTGACTTAGACAGACGTTAAAAAGTGTAGTTCTGAACAACCATTAAAGAAACGATTGAGATTGCAGAGTTGATACCCTTGAGTGTTCATAGGCTGTCATGGTTTTTCTAAAGGAAAAATGCTAGATTTATGCTAACAGCTGTGAAAGATCAATTGAAAAAGACCTAGGTATTTGTGTTGAGGCACAAATTTTATGTTATTATAAAGATTAGTCAATTGAGAGCTTTGATCAACACAAAGACTTGGTAAGGTGATCAAGTATATGCGGACCAATAGTAGTATGGAGTTTTGCTTAGAACTATTAAACGAATTCTTCATGATAAATGCATAGTGAGACATCGCACTAGTAATCTAGTGCTAGATGACCCATAAAATTCTCTCTGGTGCTAGTAAGGCTAGGAAATTCATAGCGGACATGTTTAGTGCAGTGAACTATTTGATAAATAGATTTCCATTGACTATGATTGGATATCAGATTCCTAAAGAAGTGTGGTCAAACAACATTGTTGATTGTTCTATCTTTAGAATATTTGGTTGCCCGTGTTATGTTTGAATAAGTGATGGTAAGCTCGATAGGAGGGCAAGAATGTGTATATTCCTAAACAATACACAAGATGAGTGAGGTTATCGGTTGTGATGTTTGAAATTAAATTCACCTGTTAAAAAAAGTTATATTTGATGAGTCTTCTATAATTCTAGATAGGAGTAATTGAGGCAGTGTTTATGCGGTACTAGACCGTGTTTAGCTTAAGGTGGAGTTGCAATAAAAAAAATCTTGAGATGACAAGTACTAGCGCAACAATCAACAAAAATGGTGCTTGTAACAAATTGGAGCGTGACATTCTGAAATTTGCCCATTTAAGATTTATGAAATGAGTGGTTTTATGAACGTAATTGTAGTTAGGTCTCGCTCGAAACTGATCATTCCTGGGATACTAATCGTTAGGGAAGGGTTAATTAGGAATTTAAATTCGTGCGACTAAAGAAATTTGATCGTGAACTGACTTTCGACCATAGAATCGTCGAGGTGATATTTTAAGCCAATGTAGGTTGATCTTAGGACAGTTATGGGCCAATTCGTCATTGTAATATGAGTGGATCACGGGTGATTCCGTTTGACCACGAGGTGAGTTGACGAACAATCCAGAACTTATACCAAACGATCGTGCCCGTCGGAACTAGCGATTGATCCTCGCGATTACATTGACAACCGAGGTCGTCACGATCCGAATGAAGTTGCATGTGACTTTATTTAGTATCAGTGATGGGTCGAATATGCAAATTTCCCAAAAGCCGCCGGTTAGCCTGAGACACGCTCAAGTTACGTTATATAAAATTCGGTTATTAATTAGAGACCAAATTGGGCATAAAAAATTTAGGAAGTCACTACAGGACATTTGGACGACGTTGTTATTGGAATGTTCAGTCTTGGAATTGTCCGAATCCTTCAGAAAAATTGAATTTCTACGAAGGATGGAAAATGACCGTTTTACCCCTGGAGCTTTGTTAAGGCCAAGTGTTATCGGGCAATGGCATTTTGGTCATTTCTCCTTAACTTTAGAAATGACAATTTTTGAATAATTTTGCCCTTAAAATTTTCTGAAATTCCCAAATTACCCTCGAATATTTTTGGAAAAGATTCAATCTCGGCCGTCGATCTCAAGATAAGAAAGAATCTCGACCGTTGATTAAAAAGTAGAAAGAGAGGCAAGATGGTCATTTTGCATAAAAGGGTTCAATTATTGGTTTTTAAACCAATTTCTCTCTCTCCCCCTCTCATTTCTCTCCCTCTCTCTCGGCAACTCCCTCTTCTCTCCCTCACCGCCGATCGCCCCTCTCCCCTTGGCCGTGCCGCCACCGTCCGGCCGCCATCCGCCGTGTCACCGCCGTCCTACCGCCAAGCCTCACCCTCACCACCCTCACGCCACCACCGTTTCCTTTTCTCTCTCTCGGTTCACACTCTCTCCCTCTCTCACGTGGCCGTGGACAAGCCGGCCCAAGTCGAGCCACAGCCGCCATTGCCGATAGTCGCCACTGCAAGGTCACCGCCGTAGCCGCCATGTTCCAACCGCCTAGTCGACCTTGGATAGGTTGATTTTGCTTGGAAATTTCGAAGTAAGTCGCAATCTAACCTTTGTCTAGGACATCGGTATTTATCGGACTCGTTTAGACGCAGTTTAGGGTAGTTTAGGGGTTGATTAGGGTGCTGATCGTGGTTGTTGGTGGCTGATCATGGCTGTTAGTGGCTGTTGCATGTTGGATTAGACATCTAGGAATGAGTTTTGTGGGTTGGAGATCCACGGGTGTGAACTAGAACTTGAATCTTGGTTGTTTAGTTCAAAACTCGGATTCGTGACTACTGCACCCGTCCGGCTTGCTATTTTTGTGGAGAATTTTGCGGGCCGAATTTGAGGAAGTTTTCTTCATGAAAGTTGCTCCCAATATCTTGAAGTAGAACATATTTTAAATTTGAAATTTTTGGAGGCCATTTGGGTCGCACGAAAACCCATTTTCAGACTGTTTTAAAACTGCCCAGAACACTGTTCATCTCGACCTTCTTATCTTGCCAAATTTTTATAAAATTTTCCAGATCTATTTTCAATAAATTTCCTTCACAGAAGTTGTTGGCGACTTTCTTTTCTATGACATATAAAAATTTCAAAGCTTTTCAAGGTTATTTGTGTGTTGAAAGAAATATATTTTGAGGACAAAACAGTCTGTTAGAGCGAACTGATTTTGGTTTGATTTCGAGGGACAAAAAGGCATGGTTGCAGATTGAACCAGATTTTGTTTTCTTCATAAAAAATGTTTATCAAGATGTTTTTTTTATGATATATCCAAAATTTAGAATTTTTGGAGTTCGTTTACTATTTATTTTGATGGGATTTTTGTCACTGTGTAAACTATCCAGATTTACTCTGATTCTATGGATGTTCATTTTTATGAGCGAAATGGTGGAGGTGTCAAGGTTGAATAGTTGCTGCCCTCGTGATGGTGCGATGTGGCAAGTTAAATGAAAATGATGTGGTGGTGCATGAACGAGTGTGAATTGTGGAGTTCGGGAATGTGGTGTGTTTGAAATGTGCCTTCGAGCATGAGATTGGGTTGGAAAGTGCATGCGATTTGTAAATGTGAATGTAAGACTAACGTGCAGGTTAAGTGTATCGAGAACCAAGTAAGTACGATTGTGTGGATGTTGTTTGTGTGTTGCTTGATTCGATGTCTGGACTTGTCTAAAATACGTGGTAGCCTAGGTTAGGTTTAGGTTGTGTACTTATTGAGAAGTGTCTCATGGTTATATCAACCAAACCATTTCAGAGCACCCGCCCGAGCCATGAACCTTCCGCCGCCGCCGTCGCCGCAGCATTTTGGGATTGTTATGCACATTAATCATGATGTTGTAGAATACCCGATCGAGATTGAGGCCGATGCGGAGTCGTCGGATGGCATGTGCCTGATGAGGATTCGGATGAAGATTCCGAAGAGAGTGAGTCAGAGTGGACGCCATCTAGAGGGCGTAGGGATTAGTTTTGGAGCTGAGGAAGTGTTTGGAAGTGTCCCATTTTTTTTTGGTGTAGTGCTTACCCAGACTACTAATCTTTTTGTGATATCGGTGGTTTGCAGTTTGGTAGTTTAGTGTGCATATTTTGCTTTGTGGTTTGTAAATGGCGGTTGTGGCATAAGTTTATATTGTAAGTGGATATCATACTTAAATCGAGGTATAGTATAAGATTTAGTGGTTTGGCAATTTATTCTCCTCAGTACCCCTGGTAAATCATTATCTAGGTGTTTGTTGTTTCCGCCGCGATTAAACTCTGATGGGTTCGTTTTGGGTCGGTGACGTTTCCTGGGACGTCGCACTAATTCGACCGAAGAGGGATGTCGCGTACTCGATGGGGTTCGGGGCGTGACATTCTAAGTTGAATTGGTATCAGAGCGAGGACAGCTCGATCTAAGTCGGTCGAAGTCTGGAGTGATAAGGAGTGGGAACCCTCAGGTAGTTATTTAGGGTAGCTATAGTTAGCTAGGGATACCTTAGTGAACCATAGGTGTGTCTAGAGCTACGCGTATTTCCAGACTGTTGTGGTGATTGCTGATTGAATTGAGTGTTGTAATGATTGAAGTGTAGGTGCGTCTAGACGTGAGGTATGTACATGAAACTTATTGACTGTGATTTGTGTTGTGATGGTGAATTGCCTGCTAAATGGATTATCGTCGTAATTCACTGCTTAGGACTAGACTGGTATAGTTGGCCTAGGTCTCTAATTCCTATATGGAATTATAGTAGGTAGGAGAGTGGTAGAATTGTGACGATGAGCAGCGAAGGAAGAGGTGTAGGAAGAGGAACAGGAAAGGGTACTAGAAGGGGTACAAGAAGGGGTGCAGGAAGAGGAGTATGGGTCGAGGTGGTGCTCGAGCTAGAGCTATAGAGGACCCCAAAGTTGATGTTAGAGCTACGGAGGATCTTGGAGTTAATGCTAGAGTTGCAGTAGACCCTCGAGTGGATGGAATTTTAAGGGCCCTCGAGGAAGTTGGGACTTTGATGAGCAGGCAAACTCAAGAACGAGATGCCACTATTGCCCAAGCGGTTGAGGCCACTGTAGCTGTTGCCATTAATGGCAACAATGGAAATCAAGGACATGGGCAGGTAAATGTGAGTCGACTAATGCATCAACTAATCGAGTAGTTTTTGAAGTTAAAGCCCCCTAAGTTTAATGGTAGAGGCGACCTTGAGGCTGCATCACTTTGGATAGAAGAATTAGAAAAAGCCTTCAAGGTGTTGGGGTGTACGGATGAGGAGAAAGTAATGTTAGCAGTGTATCAGTTGTAAGGAAATGCAAACGATTGGTGGAAAGCCACCAGAGGAAGAGTGTTCCCGCTTGGTACCGCCCAGACTTAGGCGATGTTTGTGGAAACCTTTAATGGTAAGTATTTCTCTGAGAGTGCCCAGGAACAGAAGTTGGCAAAGTTTGTGAGGCTTCGTCAGGGGCAGAGAAGAGTGGACTAGTATGAGGCTGAGTTCACTCGGTTATCTAAGTTTGCCCCGAGGATGGTGGAGGATCCATTGGATAGAGCTCGGAGGTTCCGGGATGGTTTGAAGCCGGACTTTCACAGCTAGATGATTTCTCTGAATTTAAGGGATTATAATGAGATCTACGAGCGGGCTGAAGCAATTGAGTGTGACTTAGCGGATAGAGCCGCTGCTTCTGGATCGAGATACGTTTCGGCTAGGGACAATCAGAATCTCGGGAAGAGACCGATGTCAGGGGATCAACGTTTTATTCCTTCTGTTAAGAGGAACATCGGAAAACCGAATCGTTATCAGGGTGCAGTGTGTCAGTCATGTGGTGGAAGACATGGGACTGGACCCTATCAGAGTAGGAGCATTATATGCTATAGATGTGGCGGAGTGGGCTACCAAGTAAGGAACTATCCCAATAACAGGCAAGCTAGGCTGTCTGTGCTGCCGCCACCGCCTCGAGTTGGAAATCAAGTTGGGCCGCCCTTACCCACGAACCAGAATAGGCCACCTACTCAAGGACAAATATATGGGATGGCTAAAAGGGAAGCTGAGAATGCACCAGGCGTGGTCACAGGTACAGTTTTTTTCTGTGATCATGCTGCATATGCTTTATTCGATCCGGGGGCGTCACATTCGTTCGTGTCTGAACAGTTTGTTAGATTGACTGGTATGGAGCCGCGATTGCTTGATGTTGTGTTGTGTGTTACTACTCCCTTGAATGACAAGATTTTAGTCTCACTGGGGTGCCTAAACTGTAAGATTGTAGTTGGTGATAGGGAAGAGAGAATTGATTTAGCGGTTCTATCGATATATGATTTTGATGTGATAGTGGGTATGGATTGTTTGACTAAGCATATGGCCGTAATAGATTGTGATAGCAGGGTGATCCAATTTAATCCTGTTGGACATCCGGAATTCAAATTTGTGAGAATCCGAGGGGCAACCTCGATCCCATGGATTTCGTCGCTAGAAATGACTAAGTTGTTGGACGAAGGATGTCAAGGATTTTTAGCGACTGTAGTTGATTCTACGACTGAGGAGCCGAGGCTAGAGGACATAGCCATGGTGTGCGATTATCCCGATATCTTTCCTCAGGAATTGCCAGGATTGCCACCAGAAAGAGAAGTAGAGTTTGTAATCGAGTTGACACCTGGGACTGAGCCAATCTCGGAGGCACCTTATAGAATGTCGTTGTCGGAGTTGAAAGAATTAAATGTGCAAATGCAGGAGTTACTGGATAAAGGTTTTATTTATCTAAGTGCATCTCTATGGGGAGCGCCGGTCTTGTTTGTGAGGAAGAAGGATGGGTCACTAAGGTTGTGTATCGATTATCGACAGTTAAACCAAGTGATGATTAAGAATAAATATCATCTGCCAAGGATTAATGATTTATTTGATCAATTGCAAAGGGCTTCGGTATTTTCTAAGATTGATTTGAGAACGGGATATCATTAGTTGAGAATTAGAAGGGAGGATATACCGAAAACGGCATTTGAGACGAGATATGGACACTATGAGTTTACAATAATGCCGTTTGGGTTAACGAATGCCCTGCTGCATTTATGGAATTAATGAATCGGGTGTTCAAAGAGTTTTTGGCTTGAAATTAGACTTGTTAGAGGCCAATTGGGATTAGTTGAGACATTGTGGATTAATTGCCGATAATACGTGGATTGAGTAAAAAAAAATGATAATCCAACGTGCTTGACATATTGTGATATGGTGATTAATGTGAATCCCATTGGTGTGAATTTCCACGTTGGTTTTATATAATTTGGGATTGAAATATGACCATTGGGTCATGGCCTTCGGGTCGATTTATATGTGATGACCATTGGGTCATGGCCTTCAGGTCGAATTAAATTGTGATGACCATTGGGTCATGGCCTTCGGGTCGGTTTATACAATTGTGGGCCTTCGGGTCGGACCTTCGGGTCGAATGATTTATGACCATTGGGTCATGGCCTTCGGGTCGATTTAAACTGTTAATGACCTCTGCGTCATGGCCTTCGGGTCGATTTAAACTGTTAATGACCTCTGCGTCATGGCCTTCGGGTCGATTAAACTATTGATGACCTCTGCGTCATGACCTGCGGGTCGATATCTTGTTTATGGATTATATTGATACTGAAAGCCTAACCTGCAGGGCTGAAGAAGTGAAATTAGGGCGGAGGGCTCGAATTATGTTAATATGAATTATTTACTGATTCAATGATTTATGTCCTTTTAATTATCTCTGGAGGTGCACGTTAGCCTAGTTTAGGAATAGGAATTTTACTTGCTGAGTTTATCTCACGGTTGTGGTAAAACCGATTTTCAGACCCCCGTCCATAGAATGCCGAGGAAAGCTCCTCTTTTTGGATTTCTACATCGGATTCAGCGAGATGTTAGTGTTCATCCATGTGGAGACGGGTCAGCGTATGTTAGGTATCTTTCAGTTGTGCATGTAGACGTGGGAGAGGCTTACAGCGACACTCAGGAGTACGTAGCCTGGTGCTATAGGGGAGCTGATGGCGTAACCGGACCTCCGCTCAGGACCTTTGATGTTCCGATAGACATAAATGGTGTTATGATTCCCCAGATGGTGAGTGGTGAAATCTCTGATCCTCCAGCCTCCCTTAGTGTGAGCAGCGTAGGCGATACCGTGGATGGACCGATAGCCATGGACGAGGAGCATGGAGAGCAGCAAGTTATAGCTGACGATGTGATCGAGGAGGAAGACGAAGAATTGAATTTGGAAGTGATAGGTGAGAATGCCGAGGCAGCTGGAGAAGTGGAAGAAGTTGGATCGGACGAGGAGGTGAGATCTGAGGAGGACTCGTCTGAGGAGTCAGCAGCGCCATCCAACCCAGGCTGGGAGCCGTAGAGCAGATTCCAGTGTTAGGAGTTAGACTAACCGTCTTTTGTTGTAACCCTCCTCTAGTTAGTTAGCCGTTACCCCTAGGCCACCGATCCTTTTTGTTTAGTGGCCTCTTTGATGTATTCTTTTTGGTTGTAAATAAATAGTTTGTATAAGTTTTTAAAAGGGTGCATATATGTTAGTATTTCTTTAGAATACTGATGTCTATTACTATTCATGGTTATATTTTCATGTCTGGGTGTATATATATATATATACGTTGTTTCCGCATGTGGCGTGTATTTGCTCTGAATAGGGTTTCGGGTCGGTGACGCAAATCCTGGGAGCGTCGCACCTCAAGTCGACCTACGTGCGGATGTTCAGCCTTCGTGGGGTACGGGGCGTGACATCCCTGTCCGAATTGGTATCAGAGCAAGGACAGCTCTGTCTGATCTAGTTGAGCCCTGGAGTGATAAGGAGAAATGACCATGAGTAGCTATAGGGTGACTTAGTGCGCTAAGTGTACCTCCAGAATGTTTGTGTTTGACTGTTGTGGTGATTATTTGAACCAGTAATATGCAGGTGCGGCAGGACCCAAAGTTAGTGTGCGAGTTCTTGGGTGAAAATTATGTGCTGTTGTGTTAGCCGCATGCTGAGTGCTTAATTGTTTCTGTGTTTATACCTGCCTAGGACTTAGACCGGTTAGTTGGTTTAGGTCTCTAATTCCTGGATGGAATTATAGCAGGTAGTCGAGCACTCAAGGTAAAAAGATGAGCAGTGAAAGAGGAAGAGTAGGAAGAGCCCCAAGGAGGGGCGTAGGAAGAGGAGCTCGAGGTGGAGGTCGTGCTAGAGCAAGAGCGATAGAAAACATAGTTGCGGGTGCTCATTAATTCATTTCATGGCCACATTAGACAATTAAGCCTAAATTCGGTTCTAATGAAGACCAAGCCAAAACAGCCACTAATTGCTCTCCAATTCACCATTAAACCATCACAATTAGTCCCAATTAGGTCCTATAATCATCCAATGCATAAAATGCACAATAATAGGCCTTAATTTAGCCTAATCCTCCTAATTAAACACCTAATTGCACAATTTAGACTAATTCAAGGATTAGGTGTTTTACTCGCCTATTAACGACGCGAGACGACGGAAGCGAGCGGCCGATGACCGGCGAGCGGTACAATCGACGGCGGCGCTCCACGGCAAGCCGGCGGCTCACGGCGGCTCCGGCGAGGCCCTAGGCCACTCGGCCAAAACAGGGGAGGCTGGACGGCGGCTGAGGGTGACGGAAAGGAAGGCGGTGAGGGCTAGGCTGGTCGGTGAGGGACGGTGGACGACGGAGGACGGCGGCCCACGCCGGCGAGGCAGACCGGCGGACGTGGCGTCCTCTACGTCCCGGCTGGAACGGCGGCCACGGGCGACGGGGGCAGGGGAAAGCTGGCCGACGGAGCTGAGGGTGACGCCTGGGGATGAGACACGGTGGCTGGCGGCCAGCAGCTCCGGCAAGGGCCGCTTTCCGGCGTGACCAGCAACCGGCGGTGTTGGAACGGCTGGAACGAAGCAGCTGCCGAAGGGAAATCGGGAGAGAAGAGAGAGAAACGCGGGGAGAGAGAGTGAGCTGAGGAGAGAGAATGGTCAAGGGTGGTCAATAGAGGGGTGAGTGGAGTCCACATGTCAAGATCCTAGCCAAAATGACCAAAATGCCCCTCATCCAAGGGCTAAAATTGCTTCCAAACCAATAATTCAAGGGCAAAATGGTCATTTGTCCTTAACCATGGTTAACTAAGCCTAGTTAACCTTAACCAACCTTGGTTAAATCCCAAAATTGCCCCAAAATTCGGAATTAATCAAAAATGGCCTAGGGGCATTTCCGTCATTTTTCCGTCCCGAACCGAAATTCCAATTTTCGCTCCTACCGGTCCTAAATATTCATGTGAGACCTAATCTAGAGTCGGAATCGCGAAATTCACTTTCTAAGCCCTCGAAAATCGTCTGCGAAGTTTCCGGGAATAAAATAATATAATTTTCCAATTTTTGTCGAAATTCCACTTTTTGTCCAAAATCACTCCAAATGAGTGTGGCTACCCCAAAATGGCCTTGACCGCGAAAAATAACTTCAAACGGCCTCCGAATTCGGCCTCGGTGTCCCTAGGGGCAAAATTGTCCTTTTTTTTTCTCAAATTCTGTCAAAACTTCAGTTTTCAACCGTATTCAATCCAACTATAATTGGCTACTCCCAAATGACGTCCGTCTTGCAAAATAGTCGTAATTATCCTTGAAATTTCGATATCAAGTCCGGGTCCAATATCGCGATCTAATTTACTCGATTTGTCGTTTTAGGGCCTCTCACTAACAGGCGGCTGTTTAGGCGTTACGCGTATCGACCTAAGATTGTCCGAATCGTGAGGGTCTCAATATCGAAAGAACGAGAGGAATATCACTAGCACCTGAGGTCGCGATCGTTTGGATTAGAATCGGGTTTCCTTTGTCAGGCGCACTTTCGGTCATGCGAAATCACTCGCGATCCGATCGTGCGTTGCTGACAATATCAACCTGTCATTTTCCTGAGATCGGCCTATAATGGTTCAAAATATTTCCTCAACGTTCGTTGAAATCGGCGCCCTATCACGATTGGGTTCTCGGTCCACGTACCTGATCCTATTTAGCCTTTCCCATTTGGTTAGTATCCCGTGATTGATCAATTCCGGGCGAGACTTACTAAAATTACACGAGAATCAATATACACTTTATTGGTCCCGATAACGGGTCAAAATTCAGGATGTTATAACTCTTCCCCCCTTACAAAAATTTCGTCCTCGAAATTTGCATTTCAAACCTGCTCTTCGAACAACTGGGGGTGTTGACGTCGCATAGCTTCCTCGCTTTCCCAAGTAGCGCCCTCTGTCCCGTGGTGCTCCCAAACTACCTTAACCATCGGGATTGTCTTATTCCGAAGTACTCGATCCTTCCTATCTTCGATTCTGACTGGTCTCTCCACGTACGACACCCTGTCGTCCACGTCTATTTCTTCGTATCTTAGAACGTGCGTCGGATCTGGTTCATACTTTCTCAACATCGACACGTGGAAGACATTATGTATCTGGGACAAATTTGGTGGCAGGGCTAGCCTGTACGCCATATCGCCAATCTTTTCCAGAATCTCAAACGGGCCAACAAACCTCGGACTCAGCTTTCCTTTCTTGCCAAATCGGGATAACCCTTTCATAGGCGACACCTTTAAAAATACATGGTCTCCAACTTGGAATTCCAGATGTCGTCGTCTCCGATCGGCATAACTTTTCTGTCGACTCTGTGCTGTCTTTAACCTCTCTCGAATGATCTCAACAGCTTCCACTGTTTGTTGCACCAACTCTGGGCCCGTAAGGTTCCGTCTCCCACTTCATCCCAGCACACGGGAGTCCTACACGCTCGGCCATACAAAGCTTCAAATGGGGCCATCTGGATACTCTGCTGATAACTGTTATTGTATGCAAACTCTACCAGATGCAGCTGTTCTTCCTATTTACCCTGAAAATCCACTACACAAGCCCTCAACATATCCTCAAGAGTCTGGATAGTTCTTTCTGATTGTCCATCAGTCTGCGGATGATATGCCGTACTGAACTGCACCTTTGTCCCCAAGGCCGTCTGCAGGCTTTTCCAGAAATTCGCTGTAAACCTCGGATCACGATCTGATGTAATCGTCATTGGCACTCCATGCAACCTAACAATCTGTCTTACATACAGTTCTGCATACTTTTGCAATTCCAAATCCTTGCGCACCGCCAGAAAATGCGCTGATTTAGTCAGTCTATCCACTATCACCCAGATTGAATCATGCCCTCTCTGACTTCTCGGTAATCCGGTCACAAAATCCATGGTGATGTGTTCCCATTTCCACTTGGGAATTTCCAACGGTCGCAGCAGTCCTCCTGGTTTACAGTGTTGTGCCTTTACCTGCTAACACGTTAAACACTTAGCCACATACCTGGCCACATCTGTTTTCATTCCGTTCCACCAATAATGTTGCCTTAGATTCTGATACATTTTCGTACTGCCAGGGTGGATACTGTAATTGCTGCGATGAGCTTCTCTCAATATTTCTTCCTTAAGCTCATTATCATCAGGCACACACCATCGTCCTCTATACTTCAGGACTCCATCCTCCGATACCTAGAAATCTGGCTTCCTTACCGAGGCATCCATTCCCACAATCTTCTGAATTTCCTGATCCGTGGGTTGCAGAGCCTTAATCTTGGTTTGAATCTCCGGCTCGATCCTCAAAGTAGCTAGCAGATTCGACACATGGCTTAATTCCAATTTAAATTCCGAGTCTCGGAGCTTTTCCAATAACATCCATTCCTTGATCATCAAGTGCGCCATGCTAGACTTGCGACTTAGCGCATCCGCCACTCGATTCGCTTTTCCAGGGTGATACATGATGTCGCAGTCATAATCTTTTAGAAGTTCCATCCATCTACGCTGCCTCATATTCAATTCTTTCTGCGAAAACAAGTATTTGAGGCTCTGATGATCCGTATAGATCTGAAACTTTTCCCCACATAAATAATGTCTCCAGATTTTGAGTGCAAAGACGATGGCAGCCAACTCTAAGTCATGCGTTGGATAGTTCACCTCATGAGGTCTCAACTGACGTGACGCATACGCAACTACTTTCCCATGTTGCATTAACACACAACCAAGTCCTTTGAACGAAGCATCACTGTACACTTCAAATCCACCAGGTCCAGAGGGGATAGTCAAGACTGGAGCTGTCGTCAGTCTGTACTTAAGTTCCTGAAAACTTCGTTCACACTTATCGTCCCATTCAAACTTAGTTTCCTTTTTCAGTAATCGTGTCAAGGGCGTGGCTATCGACGAGAATCCTTCCACAAAACGTCGATAATAGCCAGCCAATCCTAAGAAGCTTCTGATCTCCGTCACTGATGTTGGCCTGGGCCACTTAAGCACTGCTTCAATCTTAGTCGGATCCACAGATATCCCTTCTCCCGACACGATATGTCCAAGGAAGGCCACCTTATTAAGCCAGAACTCACATTTGCTGAACTTCGCATAAAGCGCATGTTCCCTTAACGTCCGTAGAACTTCAGTAAAATGTACTTCGTGTTCTTCTGAACTCTTCGAATAAACCAGGATATCGTCAATGAACACGATGACGAATTGATCCAGGAATTCCTTAAAAACTCTGTTCATCAGATCCATGAAAAGCTGCAGGGGCGTTCGTCAAACCAAAGGGCATGACTGTAAACTCATAATGCCCGTACCTCGTCCTAAATGCAGTCTTGGGTATATCCTCTTTCCGAATTCTTAACTGATGATACCCTGTCCGTAGATCAATCTTGGAAAACACTGACGCCCCTTGCAACTGATCGAACAAGTCGTCGATCCTTGGCAGTGGATACTTGTTCTTTATAGTCACCTGATTCAACTGCCGGTAATCTATACATAATCTCAACGTCCCGTCCTTTTTCCTTACAAACAGGACTGGCGCTCCCCATGGAGACGCACTAGGACGAATAAATCCTTTGTCTAGTAACTCCTGCATCTGGACTTTCAACTCCTTCAGTTCTGACAAAGACATCCGATACGGGGCCTTAGAAATTGGCTCAGTTCCTGGGGCCAACTCTATTACGAATTCCACTTCTCGTTCGGGTGGCAAACCCGGCAACTCTTGAGGAAAAACCTCGGGGAAATTACATACTACAGAGATTTCTTCCAACTTAGGTTCCACCAACGTCGGATCCTTAACGCTAACCAAGTATCCTTCGCAACCTTCCTCGAGCATCTCCGTTGCCTCTATTGAGGAAATCCAAGGGATCGAGGTTCCTCCTCGATTTCCCTGAAATTCGAACTTAGGACGACCAATCGGATTAAATTGGATCGTCCTGCTGCCGCAATCCATAACGGCTTTCTGTTTAGTCAGCCAATCCATACCAATGATCACATCAAAGTCATACATGGCTAACACAGCTAAATCAATCCTTTCCTCAACATTTCCAATCACAATTTTACAGTCCAAGCATCCCAATGATACTAACACCCTATCATGCAGTGGGGTCGTCACACATAACATAATCTCAAGTAAAACAGGCTCCAGACCAACCAGTCTAACAAACTGCTCTGAAATAAACGAATGGGTTGCCCCGGGATCAAATAACGCATAAGCCGCATGATCGCAGAGAGAAACGGTACCTGTGACCACACCCGGCGCGTTCTCGGCATCCTTTCGCGCCATAGCATACACTCGTCCTTGCGCAGGTGGTCTGCCCTGAGTAGTCTGTGGGGGATTCCCAACCTGATTTCCCGCTCGGGGTTGCTGCTGTGGTCCTGGAGGTCCCGAAAGTCGTTGCTGGGGACAATTCTTTATCTGGTGCCCCAAACTCCCGCAACGAAAGCAAGCTCCGATTCTGTTTGGCGCTTGACTGGGCTTCCCTACAATCCTTCTCGGGGGCGGAACAAACCGTCTATTACTGACCATTGGTCTCTTTCCAAAGCGACGATTGTCCCGGTTAGGAATAAACCTCGAACCCGATGCTGTTGTCCTTTCTATCTGATCTCGCTCCATAGTTTGGGCTCGCTCATACAGTTCTCGATAATCTCTGATGTTCAGCAAAAGCATCTGAGTGCGAAGTTCCGGTTTCAGTCCATCCCGGAACCTTCGAGCCTTGTCCAGAGGATTCTCAACCATCCTTGGGGCAAATCTGGATAATCTGGCAAACTCTGCCTCGTACTGAACTACTGTCATCGACCCCTGACGAAGCCTCATAAATTCTGCCATTTTCTTCTCCTGAGCACTCTCTGAGAAGAACTGTCCATAGAAATGCTCGACGAATATCGCCCAGGTCTGTTCCATAAATTCCGGAAACACTCTATCCTTAACCGCTTTCCACCAATCATGGGCATTATCCTGCAGTTGATACGATGCCAAAGAGATCTTCTCTCTCTCAGTACACTCCAACAGATCAAATGCTTTCTCTAACTCCTCCACCCAACGCGGGGCAGTTTCTGGGTCACCTCTGCCCGTGAACTTGGGCGGTTTCAACTTAAGGAACTGCTCCACCAACTGGTGCATTGGTCTCGGTGCCACCATTGGTTGAGCTTGCACTGGCTGTGCTTGAGCTTGATTCTCATGGACGGCAGCAACTGCTGCAGCCTCAGCAGCCTGAGCGGTCGCGTTCTCTCTTTCCTGCGCTTGCCTATCCATTACATTACCAATTCGGTCTAGCGCCCTAAGAACTCCTTCCATGCGCGGATCTTCCGCATGTCTCACATCAGCTCTGGGGTCTGCTGCAGCCCCAACACCAACTCTGGGATTCTCTCCCTCTCTAGCACCCGCAACTATGTTTTCTATCGCTCTTGCTCTAGCACGACCTCCACCTCGAGCTCCTCTTCCTACGCCCCTCCTTGGGGCTCTTCCTACTCTTCCTCTTTCACTGCTCATCTTTTTACCTTGAGTGCTCGACTACCTGCTATAATTCCATCCAGGAATTAGAGACCTAAACCAACTAACCGGTCTAAGTCCTAGGCAGGTATAAACACAGAAACAATTAAGCACTCAGCATGCGGCTAACACAACAGCACATAATTTTCACCCAAGAACTCGCACACTAACCTTGGGTCCTGCCGCACCTGCATATTACTGGTTCAAATAATCACCACAACAGTCAAACACAAACATTCTGGAGGTACACTTAGCACACTAAGTCACCCTATAGCTACCCATGGTCATTTCTCCTTATCACTCCAGGGCTCAACTAGATCAGACAGAGCTGTCCTTGCTCTGATACCAATTCGGACGGGGATGTCACGCCCCGTACCCCACGAAGGCTGAACATCCGCACGTAGGTCGACTTGAGGTGCGACGCTCCCAGGATTTGCGTCACCGACCCGAAACCCTATTCAGAGCAAATACACGCCACATGCGGAAACAACGTATATATATATATATATATATATATATATATATATATACACCCAGACATGAAAATATAACCATGAATAGTAATAGACATCAGTATTCTAAAGAAATACTAACATATATGCACCCTTTTAAAAACTTATACAAACTATTTATTTACAACCAAAAAGAATACATCAAAGAGGCCACTAAACAAAAAGGATCGGTGGCCTAGGGGTAACGGCTAACTAACTAGAGGAGGGTTACAACAAAAGACGGTTAGTCTAACTCCTAACACTGGAATCTGCTCTACGGCTCCCAGCCTGGGTTGGATGGCGCTGCTGACTCCTCAGACGAGTCCTCCTCAGATCTCACCTCCTCGTCCGATCCAACTTCTTCCACTTCTCCAGCTGCCTCGGCATTCTCACCTATCACTTCCAAATTCAATTCTTCGTCTTCCTCCTCGATCACATCGTCAGCTATAACTTGCTGCTCTCCATGCTCCTCGTCCATGGCTATCGGTCCATCCACGGTATCGCCTACGCTGCTCACACTAAGGGAGGCTGGAGGATCAGAGATTTCACCACTCACCATCTGGGGAATCATAACACCATTTATGTCTATCGGAACATCAAAGGTCCTGAGCGGAGGTCCGGTTACGCCATCAGCTCCCCTATAGCACCAGGCTACGTACTCCTGAGTGTCGCTGTAAGCCTCTCCCACGTCTACATGCACAACTGAAAGATACCTAACATACGCTGACCCGTCTCCACATGGATGAACACTAACATCTCGCTGAATCCGATGTGGAAATCCAAAAAGAGGAGCTTTCCTCGGCATTCTATGGACGGGGGTCTGAAAATCGGTTTTACCACAACCGTGAGATAAACTCAGCAAGTAAAATTCCTATTCCTAAACTAGGCTAACGTGCACCTCCAGAGATAATTAAAAGGACATAAATCATTGAATCAGTAAATAATTCATATTAACATAATTCGGGCCCTCCGCCCTAATTTCACTTCTTCAGCCCTGCAGGTTAGGCTTTCAGTATCAATATAATCCATAAACAAGATATCGACCCGCAGGTCATGACGCAGAGGTCATCAATAGTTTAATCGACCCGAAGGCCATGACGCAGAGGTCATTAACAGTTTAAATCGACCCGAAGGCCATGACGCAGAGGTCATTAACAGTTTAAATCGACCCGAAGGCCATGACCCAATGGTCATAAATCATTCGACCCGAAGGTCCGACCCGAAGGCCCACAATTGTATAAACCGACCCGAAGGCCATGACCCAATGGTCATCACAATTTAATTCGACCCGAAGGCCATGACCCAATGGTCATCACATATAAATCGACCCGAAGGCCATGACCCAATGGTCATATTTCAATCCCAAATTATATAAAACCAACGTGGAAATTCACACCAATGGGATTCACATTAATCACCATATCACAATATGTCAAGCACGTTGGATTATCATTTTTTTTTACTCAATCCACGTATTATCGGCAATTAATCCACAATGTCTCAACTAATCCCAATTGGCCTCTAACAAGTCTAATTTCAAGCCAATGCTCATTAATTCATTTCATGGCCACATTAGACAATTAAGCCTAAATTCGGTTCTAATGAAGACCAAGCCAAAACAGCCACTAATTGCTCTCCAATTCACCATTAAACCATCACAATTAGTCCCAATTAGGTCCTATAATCATCCAATGCATAAAATGCACAATAATAGGCCTTAATTTAGCCTAATCCTCCTAATTAAACCCCTAATTGCATAATTTAGACTAATTCAAGGATTAGGTGTTTTACTCGCCTATTAACGACGCGAGACGACGGAAGCGAGCGGCCGATGACCGGCGAGCGGTACAATCGACGGCGGCGCTCCACGGCAAGCCGGCGGCTCACGGCGGCTCCGGCGAGGCCCTAGGCCACTCGGCCAAAACAGGGGAGGCTGGACGGCGGCTGAGGGTGACGGAAAGGAAGGCGGTGAGGGCTAGGCTGGTCGGTGAGGGACGGTGGACGACGGAGGACGGCGGCCCACGCCGGCGAGGCAGACCGGCGGACGTGGCGTCCTCTACGTCCCGGCTGGAACGGCGGCCACGGGCGACGGGGGCGGGGGAAAGCTGGCCGACGGAGCTGAGGGTGACGCCTGGGGATGAGACACGGTGGCTGGCGGCCAGCAGCTCCGGCAAGGGCCGCTTTCCGGCGTGACCAGCAACCGGCGGTGCTGGAACGGCTGGAACGAAGCAGCTGCCGAAGGGAAATCGGGAGAGAAGAGAGAGAAACGCGGGGAGAGAGGGTGAGCTGAGGAGAGAGAATGGTCAAGGGTGGTCAATAGAGGGGTGAGTGGAGTCCACATGTCAAGATCCTAGCCAAAATGACCAAAATGCCCCTCATCCAAGGGCTAAAATTGCTTCCAAACCAATAATTCAAGGGCAAAATGGTCATTTGTCCTTAACCATGGTTAACTAAGCCTAGTTAACCTTAACCAACCTTGGTTAAATCCCAAAATTGCCCCAAAATTCGGAATTAATCAAAAATGGCCTAGGGGCATTTCCGTCATTTTTCCGTCCCGAACCGAAATTCCAATTTTCGCTCCTACCGGTCCTAAATATTCATGTGAGACCTAATCTAGAGTCGGAATCGCGAAATTCACTTTCTAAGCCCTCGAAAATCGTCTGCGAAGTTTCCGGGAATAAAATAATATAATTTTCCAATTTTTGTCGAAATTCCACTTTTTGTCCAAAATCACTCCAAATGAGTGTGGCTACCCCAAAATGGCCTTGACCGCGAAAAATAACTTCAAACGGCCTCCGAATTCGGCCTCGATGTCCCCAGGGGCAAAATTGTCCTTTTTTTTTCTCAAATTCTGTCAAAACTTCAGTTTTCAACCGTATTCAATCCAACTATAATTGGCTACTCCCAAATGACGTCCGTCTTGCAAAATAGTCGTAATTATCCTTGAAATTTCGATATCAAGTCCGGGTCCAATATCGCGATCTAATTTACTCGATTTGTCGTTTTAGGGCCTCTCACTAACAAGCGGCTGTTTAGGCGTTACGCGTATCGACCTAAGATTGTCCGAATCGTGAGGGTCTCAATATCGAAAGAACGAGAGGAATATCACTAGCACCTGAGGTCGCGATCGTTTGGATTAGAATCGGGTTTCCTTTGTCAGGCGCACTTTCGGTCATGCGAAATCACTCGCGATCCGATCGTGCGTTGCCGACAATATCAACCTGTCATTTTCCTGAGATCGGCCTATAATGGTTCAAAATATTTCCTCAACGTTCGTTGAAATCGGCACCCTATCACGATTGGGTTCTCGGTCCACGTACCTGATTCTATTTAGCCTTTCCCATTTGGTTAGTATCCCGTGATTGATCAATTCCGGGCGAGACTTACTAAAATTACACGAGAATCAATATACACTTTATTGGTCCCGATAACGGGTCAAAATTCAGGATGTTACAAACCAAGTTAGCATATTTCTTAGCAATGCGAAGGGACTTTGCATTGGATCGATATGCTGAATTGTATGTGCAACAGATCGTTCGATTGCATGGGGTACCAGTGACGATTACGTTGGACCTTGATCCTAGGTTCACTGCCAATTTTTAGAAAAGTCTAGACGGCGTTAGGATCAAAGCTGCAGTTTAGCACAGCTTATCATCCGCAAACGGATGGTCAGTTTGAGAGGACGATTCAGACTTTAGAGGATATGCTTAGGACATGTGTATTGGATTTTCAGGGTAAGTGGGAAGAACAATTACCCTTAGTAGAATTAGCTTATAATAACAGTTTTCAGCAAAGTATTGGGATGGCGCCATTTGAAGCGCCGTATGGCAGAGCATGTAGAACACCCGTATGTTGGGACGAAGTTGGAAAAAGAAGTATAACCGGACCCGACTCATGTGTTAAAGTATGAAAAAAATAGAAGTTGACGACAGGGTGTCGTATGTTGAAAGACCAATAAGGATCGAGGATCGGAAAGAGCGAGTTTTGAGGAACAAGACGATCCCGATGGTCAAGGTTGTGTGGGAACATCACGGGACATAAGGCGCGACTTGGGAAAATGAAGAGCTAATACAACGTCAATACCCCCATTTGTTCGATTAGTAGGTTGAATTGTAAATTTCGAAGACGAAATTTTTGTAAGGGGGAAGAGTTGTGACATTCTGAAATTTGTCCATTTGGGATTTATGAAATGAGTGGTTTTATGAATGTACTTGTAGTTAGGTCTTGCTCGGAACTGATCATTCTTGGGATACTAACAGTTAGGGAAGGGCTAATTAGGGATTTAAATTCGTGTGAATAAAGAAATTTGGTCGTGAACTGACTTTCGACCATAGAATCGTCGAGGTGATAATTTGAGCCAATGTAGGCCGATCTTAGGATAGTTATGGGCTGATTCGTCATTGTCATATAAATGGATCACGGGTGATTCTGTTTGACCACAAGGTGAGTTGACGAACAATCCAGAACATATACCAAATGATCGCGCCCGTCGGAACTAGCATTGATCCTTGCAATTACATTGACAATCAAGGTCGTCACGATCCGAATGAACTTGCACGTGACTTGATTTAATATCAGTCATGGGTCGAATATGCGAATTTCCCAAAAGCCGCCCGTTAGTCTGAGACACGCTCAAGTTACGTTATATAAAATTCAGTTATTAATTAGAGACCAAATTGGGCATAAAAAATTTAGGAAGTCACTACAGGACATTTGGACGACGTTGTTATTGGAATGTTCAGTCTTGGAATTGTTCGAATCCTTCAGAAAAATTGAATTTCGGCGAAGGATGGAAAATGACCGTTTTACCTCTGGAGCTTTGTTAAGGCCAAGTGTTATTGAGGAAGGGCATTTTGGTCATTTCTCTTTAACTTTAGAAATGACAATTTTTTGGACAATTTTGCCCTTGGAATTTTATGAAATTCCCAAATTACCCTTGGATATTTTTGGAAAAGATTCAATCTTGGCCGTCGATCTCAGGATAAGAACGAATCTCGGCCGTTGATTGAAAAGTAGAGAGAGGGGCAAGATGGTCATTTTGCATAAAAGGGGTTCAATTATTGGTTTTTAAACCAATTTCTCTCTCTCCCCCTCTCATTTCTCTCCCTCTTTCTCGACAACTCCCTCTCCTCTCCCTCACCGCCGATCGCCCCTCTCCCCTTGGCTGCGCCGCTGCCGTCCGGCCGCCATCCGCCGCGTCACCGCCGTCCTGCCGCCAAGCCTCGCCCTCACCACCCTCACGCCACCGCCGTTTCCCTCTCTCTCTCTCTCTCTCTCTCTCTCTCTCGGCTCACACTCTTTCTCTCTCTCACATGGCCGTGGACAAGCCGGCCCAAGCCGAGCCATCGCCGCCGTTGCCGATCATCGCCACTGCAAGGTCACCGCCATAGCCGCCGCATTCCAACCGCCTAGTTGACCTTGGATAGGTTGATTTTGCTTGGAAATTTCCAAGTAAGTCGCAATCTAACCCTTGTCTAGGACATCGGTAATTATCAGACTCATTTAGACGCAGTTTAGGGTAGTTTAGGGGTTGATTAGGGTGCTAATCGTGGTTGTTGGTGGCTAATCATGGTTGTTAGTGGCCGTTGCATGTTGGATTAGACATCTAAGAATGAGTTTTGTGGGTTGGAGATCCACGGGTGTGAACTAGAACTTGAATCTTGGTTGTTTAATTCAAAACTCGGATTCGTGACTACTGTACCCGTCCGGTTTGCTATTTTTTTGGAGAATTCTGTGGGCCGAATTTGAGGAAGTTTTCTTCATGAAAGTTGCTCTTAATATCTTGAAGTATAACATATTTTAAATTTGGAATTTTTGGAAGCCACTTGGGTCGCACGAAAACCCATTTTTAGACCGTCTTAAAACTGCCCGGAACACTGTTCATCCCGACCTTCTTATCTTGTCAAATTTTTATAAAATTTTCCAGATCTATTTTCAATAAATTTCCTTCACAAAAGTTGTTGGAGACTTTATTTTCTATGACATATAAAAATTTCAAAGCTTTTCAAGGTGATTTGGGTGTTAAAAGAAATGTATTTTGAGGACAAAATAATCTGTTAGAGCGAGTTGATTTTGGTCTGATTTCGAGGGACAAAAAGGCATAGTTGCAGATTGAACTAGATTTCGTTTTCTTCATAAGAAATGCTTATCAAGATGTTTTTTATGATATATCAAAAATTTAGAATTTTTGGAGTTCGTTTACTATTTATTTTGATGTGATTTCAGGCACTGTATAAACTGCCTAGATTTACCCTGATTCTATGGATGTTCATTTTTATGAGCAGAATGGTGGGGGTGTCGAGGTTGAATAGTTGTTGCCCTCGTGACTGGAATTGATGCTTGAATGTGTGTTTGTATGTGGGCTGAATTGAAATGGTTGAATTGGGTGCATTTAATTAATGTTCGAGTATGTGAACGTGTGAGATTTGAGGCGTGTGATGTGCGTGTGATCACTAAAAAGCCCTGAGGCGTGTTTACATGGGGTACAGATAAAATACGGTATGTTGGTATGTTCGTGTGATCACTAAATCCTTGAGGCGTGTTTACGTGGGGAATTGAACCGGCCTGATGCGTGTTTACGCGGGTCGCGATACGACTGTGGGATCGGACTGAGGCGTGTTACGCTCGGGTTGCGATCATGTAGGCCTGATGCGTGTTTACGCGGGCTGAGGAAAGAAAGTGAGAATGGGATCGAACCGAGGCGTGTTATGCTCGGGTCGCGATCATGTAAGCCTGATGCGTGTTTACGCAGGTTGAGGAAAGAAAGTGAGAATGGGATTAGGCCTGAGGTGTGTTTACGTAGGTCGCGATCATGTAGGCCTAATGCGTGTTTACACGGGCTGAGGAAAGTGATTGAGCGTGAGATGGTGCGATGTGGCAAGTGAAATGAAAATGATGTGGTGGTGCATGAATGAGTGTGAATTATGGAGTTCGAGAATGTGGTGTGTTTGAAATGTGCCTTCGAGCATGAGATTTGGTTGGAAAGTGCATGCGATTTGTAAATGTGAATGTAAGACTAACGTACAGGATGCATGTATTAAGAACCAGATAAGTATGATTGTGTGGTTGTTGTTTGTGTGTTGCTTGATTCGGTGTTTGGACTTGTCTAGAATACGTGGTAGCCTAGGTAAAGTTTAGGTTGTGTACTTATTGAGAAGTGTCTCATGGTTGTATCAACCAAACCATTTCAGAGCACCCGCCTGAGCCATGAACCTTCCGCTGCCGCCGCCGCAGCATTTTGGGATTGTTATGCACATTAATCATGATGTTGTAGAATACCCGATCGAGATTGAGGCCGATGCGGAGTCGTCGGATGGCATGTGCCTAATGAGGATTCGGATGAAGATTCCGAAGAGAGTGAGTCAGAGTGGACGCCATCTAGAGGGCGTAGGGATTAGTTTTGGAGCTGAGGAAGTGTTTGGAAGTGTCTCATTTTTTTTTTGGTGTAGTGCTTACCCAGACTACTAATCTTTTTGTGATATCGGTAGTTTGCAGTTTAGTAGTTTAGTGTGCATATTTTGCTTTGTGGTTTGTAAATGGCGGTTGTGGCATAAGTTTATATTGTAAATGGATATCGTACTTAAATCGAGGTATAGTATAAGATTTAGTGATTTGGCAATTTATTCTCCTCAGTGCCCCTAGTAAATCATTATCTGGGTGTTTGTTGTTTCCGCCGTGATTAAACTCTGATGGGTTCGTTTTGGGTCGGCGACGTTTCCTGGGACGTCGCACTAATTCGACCGAAGAGGGATGTCGCGTACTCGATGGGGTTCGGGGCGTGACATGAAGCATGTAAAACTAATGATTGTTGTAACTACTGAGTTTGATATGCTAATAGATATGGATGCCACAATGCTTTTTCTTTATTTACGGTAAATGAGGTTTTATCTGAATGCTTGTAGAGCGGTTAGAGATGCATATGCATTGGGAAAAACATTCGCATAAGATTTTGATGATTCCAAAACTATCATTGGTACTCATATCTACTATGATAAGTGCAGATGTGAATGATTGTATCAAGATGGGTTGTGATGATTTTGATGATCTCTACGAGTTTAGTGAGGACTAGAACAAAAATCTTGACAAGAGGAGAACAAGTTTCAATATGACAAAGCGTTCATGGAGACTTGGAAGTACCTGAGTTGATCATTATTCTACATGACGTCTTTGGACGTTGATATACTAAAGAGGACTATCGGATAGCTAATCATAAGTCATTTCTCATAGATCAACCGTGGGTAGCATCAACAGATTGGTGATACCAAACACGTGCTAATAATGAGTATTAGATCACGCTAATATCAAGTTTCTAGCGATATTGGTAATGTGTTAATTTAAATATGACCATTGAACAAAGAAGATATAGATGTTAACGGATTGAGAAATCATAGCAGAAGATTCGAGAAAAGACCAAAAATCAACCAACAACTTTTGGTGAAACAGTCAAAGGATTAGCAAAGTAACAGTTCCGACAAACTACATTTTGGGAAACTTGCTTTTGCTCGATGAAAAGATTGTATGGGTGATCCTGATTTCAGCAATAGCTCCTAACGACTCTCAAGCGGTTCTTTGCTTTTAAATAGAGTCTCCAACGAATTGTTTGAAGATGTCTATCTAAAAAGGATGAAAGAAGCTAGAGGCCGGTTAAACGAAAAAAGAGTATATTGATGCTATTCTTCGTTATTCTCTTAAGTAGTCAAAATTTTTCACTATAGTTGTCTAGAAATTTCTATGTAGAGTTCAAGCTGTAATTGTGATAAGATCAAGTGTACAAGAGTAATAATAGTGTTTGTGTTCTGATTGTGTGATCTAGTATGATCTATCGATTGATAGGAGCAACACTTGCTGATTGTAACTTGTCTTAAAGATTACTAGTGAAATCTAGCCTGTGTTGAGGCTGTCTCCTAAAAGGTGGACGTAAACTTTGGGATAAAGCTGAGCTACTAAAAATTGCCGTAAACTTTACATCTTTCATTAATCATGATCCGCATTTCTTCATTAACACCACCTGCAGATAACTCTTTAATATGTTTCTAGTGCTAATAAGAAACATTTTCTTTATTATGCAAAAGTGTTTAAAATCCTAATTCAACATATTCATCCCCCTCTAGGTTATATTTGTTAGCCCCATTAATGAAGTTGGCGTTATGATAAACTCCACCTTTATGGTGAAGTTTTAGTGCAGCTTGGACTTAGAAGATCTCTGTGGCAGTTGAGGCCATGAGTGAAGCAATTGTGACTTGACTCAAACGTTTAAGTCAAGTGGAGATTGTTAAAATATCTTGAGTTTGAACCCGTATGCAAAAGTCCGAATTCCCATAAGAGATTTCCTAGTTGGGATGTTCGGCCTTCATCCATTGGCCAATTGAATTTGGCAAATAAAACTTTTCAAGCAAAGTCCATATTGGGCTAAGTTTCCTAATAAAATAAGAAAATCACTTTCCTCATTGGACTTAGAAGTCGGCCACAAGATTTCCTAATTTTGTTGGAGATATAATTTTATGATGCAATCATGGGTTTTTGGTCTTAATGAAGTGGTGTGCCTTGTGTTGGCAATAGTTGAGTGTGAATTTTAAGAATGGCTTCTTCGTGCGTTGCATCCAAGAGACCATTCTTCAAGCCAATAAATCTTGGCGGTAAGACTAGGAAATTCCTTTATCAAAGTGAGATTGTTTCGCAAGAAACTATGATGTCTAAATACTGTATGTAAGGACCTCGGCCCCACTACGCTTCCACGGCGCCACTCCTTGTGTAATATTGTCCGTTTTGGACACTAAGTCCTCACGGCTTTAAAACGCGTTACACAAAGGTTAGGGGCCAAACCTTATAAGCAATCCCAGGACTCCCCCCTAAGCGATGTGGGATAGAGACATGCCCCCCCTTGCCATCCTAGAAGCCTGCCAGGAGCCGCTAGAAGCCTGCCAGGAGCCGCTCCTTGTCCAGGCCCTCTGGCCCCGGCGACCACTCCCCGCCCTCGTTGGACCGGGTCGTTACATTCTCCCCTCCTTCGAGCACAACGTCCTCGCTGTGGCCCCACACGCGGTCGGGAGTCGGCTCTGATACCATTTGTAAGGATCTCAGCCCCACCGCGCTTCCGCTGCACCGCTCCTTGTGTAATATTGTCCGCTTTGGACACTAAGTCCTCACAGTTTTAAAACGCGTTACACAAAGGTTAGGGGCCAAGCCTTATAAGCAATCCCAGGACTCCCCCCTAAGCGATGTGGGACAGAGACATACCCCCCCTTGCCATCCTAGAAGCCTGCCAGGAGTCGCTCATTGTCCAGGCCCTTTGGCCCCGGCGACCACTCCCCACTCTCGTCGGACCGAGTCGTTACACTGTATGAGTTATTAGGTGTAATTTAATGGATTGAGAAACAGAGTGTTTGAGTAACTCGAGCGTGGTTGTAATCTTTGTGAACCACATTAAAGAAACGAGTATTCGAGACAATGAATCTTGCTATAAGATTTGTGAATTCCTTTATGAGATCGAGAGATCCTTTCTCGAAAAATTGTGAGAGCTAACTACTGTGTGGCTTATTGAGAATAATTGGGGGCTGAAAAACACGCAGAGTGTTTGAATGACTCGGGGTATAGTTATAATCTCCATTTTATTGCTTAATTTATAGTGGATCAAGGCAATGAATCTTTGTGAATCGCATTAAAGAAACAAGTGTTCAAAGCAATGAATCTCGCGATAAGAGTTGTGAATTTCTTTGTGAGATCGAGAGATCATTTCGCGAAAAATTGTAAAAGATAAATACTAAGAGTGTTTAAATGACTCATGTGTAATTATAATCCTCGTTGTATCGTTTGATTTATAGCGAAATTATATACTGCTCTTCTCATGAATTAGATAAGATCAATCATATCACGCAAATTTGATGTCTAATTTACATTTTCGTTTGATTTCCAAAACAATACAATTAAGAAGAGGGTCGACTACCACTACTAGCTAATGCCCGGCATGTACCCCACCTAGCTGATTCGCCAGGCTGGGCAAGAAATTGTCCTTCTCTATAGCTTGCTGCCAGCATTGATTAAATGAAATTAAATTCAACTAAGGAAAAAAGACTATGTTGAAAGGACTGCTTCAAGTTCCAAAGGACCACTATACAGACTAAATAAAGCTGTTGAAAGGGTAGTTTAGTCTTTCTCCATAATTAGTTAGCCCTAATTCTCACTATATATATAGATGATGTAATTTGATTAAGAAAATGATGATCGTGTTTTTCAATATGGTATCAGAGCCAAAAAACAAAACCCTAGTCCTTCAACTGTTACCCTAGCCACCGGAGGCCACTGTTGTCACCGGAGAAGTCACTGCCGTCGGCCTTGGAATCTACGCTGGCGGCGGCTACCATGACTCCCACAACAACCGCACCGCCGGCGTCCACAATGTCCGCAACATCCACAACTCCCGCGACTCCAGTGACTCTTGCGACACCATTTCGGCGTTGATTCATTCGTTGATTCACCAAATCGACACCTCGTTACTGTCAGTTTGAGTTGTCCTGAGTCACGCCAACATTGCCTAGTTCTAGTTCGGCATCGCTTGGTCTTGCTGAACTTAGATCTGGCGATGTTCCACCAAGTTCTGAAGCCGCAAGTTTGAGTTTGAAGCCACGACGAAATCTAGAGTCCACGAGTGTGGCTGGTTCTACGAGCGTTGTTGGTTCCACAGAGCCGCCAACGACGACCTCCAGAGTCCACGAGTTTTGCTGATTCTACGAGGGTTGCTGGTTCATGAGTGTTGCTGGTTCCACAGAGCTGCCAACAATGTCCTTTATAGTCAAAAGGTGAGTGAGAGGAAAGTGAAGTCACAAGGTGGGCCTTGCTCGTACTCAAGTGTAAACGAGCATTATAGGCTCAGCAGCCAGAAGAAATATTTGAGAATGGGATTATTAATTTTTGGTGAATCACACTGTTACTTGCCCGACGCATATCACATAGGCGTTCTTTTCTTGCAAAACTAAAGTTCCTGCCTCGTGTTGAAGTTTACTTGCAATGATTGATTATTGGGTTTGTTAATGCCTTATGTTGATTTGGTGGTAATTGGTGGTAATTATTACAATTGGTGCACAAGGTGCAAATTTCGGTTAAGTTTATTTTTATATTATTATTGAGTTATGGTTGGCAATTCTGGAAACACGGATACCGGTCTCACTAATATGAAGTTGACCTCTGTTAAGCTCGATGGGACCAATTACCTTTCTTGGTCTATGGCAATCGAAACATATCTTTTAGCCACCAAACAGCTGAGTTATTTGACTTCATCTCCACCTACGGATAAAACAAAGGAGGATGATTAGCGCTCTGGCGATGCTGCTATTCGAACATTGTTGTGGAATACCATGGATTCCAAGATTAGTCCTCAATTTATGCAGTGTACATCAGCCAAAGCTATTTGGGACAAATGTACTCTTATATTTTCGGGTCGTGATAATATGACCTGTGTTTGTGATGTGTGGGAGGAGCTATTTGACCTACGTATTGGAGACATGTCTGCATCTGATTACTATTCTAGGTTCACCATCCTTTGTAAGAAATTGGATACTTATTTGCCTGCCACTAATGACATTAGAGATTTAGCTAAGTGCCAACAGGATATGAGAGTTGTGTTATTTCTCCGGGGGCTTGGTCCTACTCATTCTTCTCTCCGACAACAGATTATCTCCCAGGGTACTCTTCCATCAGTAGATGAGGTCTTTTCTCGGGTCCTTCGATATGTGCCTAACTCATTATCATCTGCACTTGTAGCAAGTGCTATGGTCTTTCAGTCTTCTGGTGGCCGTGGAGGCTGATGACGTGGTCCTCGGGGTCGTGGCAGGTCTGTCTTTTCTCCTGGTCGTGGTCGAGATGGTGGTAGGGGTGCCGGAAGTTCTCGTTATTGCAACCATTGTCAGTAAACTGGGCATACTTAGTCTTATTGCTATACCCTACATCCTGAGCTTTATCCACAGGCTGCTTATGCCGAAGCAGTAGAATCTCCAGTATAGAAGGCTCCTGATCAGTCACGGGAGTTACCTAGTACCATTATGCTGACTCGCGTCGAGTATGAATCCTTAGTGCGTCACAACCAGGTGGTGGATTCCTTTGCTTCTACTGCTACTTTGGCACAGACTTCTTCAGGTAGTCCGTCCTGTTTACTCTCTTATGTGCCCGCTTCCTAGGTCGTAGACTCTGGTGCCACAAATCATATGACCGGTAATTCTAAGCTGTTGTCTGATATTACTTCTATGTCACCTAGCTCCGTTACACTTGCTGATGGTTCACAGTCCCATATCACTGGTCAAGGGAATGCAACCTTGGGTCCCTCTCTTACTCTTTCATCTATTTAACATTTTCCAGCTTTCCTATATAACTTGCTCTCTGTTAGTTCTCTTACTACAGATTTGAATTGTTCTGTAACGTTTACTTCCACTCGTTGCGTCTTTCAGGATTTGAGGACCGGATGGATGATTGGTGGCGGACATGAGTCCAATGGGCTGTACTACCTGAACAAAGACCTCATTGCTGCGGCTGCTCAAAAGAAAACTACTTCCGACTTATTTCAGATGCATTGTCGTATGGGCCATCCACCACCTGACATTCTTCGTCATTTTTCACCTGCTTCAAAATCTATGAGTCCTATCCAGTGTGATGCATGCCAATTTGGCAAACACCATCGGGTGTCGTTTCCTTCTCGTGTCCAGCGTCGTGTGTCTAGTCCTTTTGAGCTGGTCCATTCTGATGTCTGGGGACCGTGTCGTGTCAGCGATATGTCTGGTTATAAATATTTTGTTACATTCGTGGATGATTATTCCCGAATGACATGGTTATATTTAATAAAAGATCGAACTGAAGTTTTTTCATGTTTCCGTATGTTTACTTTGAAATTCTCAACCAATATCATGTTTCTATTAAATATTTGCATTCTGATAATGCCAAAGAATATATGACTATTTCCTCTGGTTTTCAATCATTTCTTATATCTCATGGGATTTTGCATCAGACTTTTTATCCTTATACTCCCCAACAGAATGGGGTGGCTGAACGAAAAAATCATCATCTCCTGGATGTGGCTCATTGCCTCCTTTTTCATATGAACCTCCCCAAAATGTATTGGGGGCATGCTGTTCTTACAGCATGCTATCTCATAAATCGCCTTCCATCCTCAGTGCTTCATGGGGGCATACCTTTCTCCACTATCCATCCCATAAGTCTACTTTTTACTTTACCACTTCGTGCGTTTGGGTGTGTCTGTTTTATGCATCGTCTTGCTCTTGGTCATGATAAACTCAATCCACGGGCTGACAAATGTGTGTTTCTTGGGTATTCTCGAACTCAGAAAGGGTATAAGTGTTATAGTCCAGTTAGTCGGCGGTTGTATGTCTCAGCAGATGTAACCTTTTTCGAGGATCAGTCATATTACTCCTCTACAGCGGGTCCTTCTGAAGATGCTCCATCTTCGACTATGGCTCCACTATCACCTATTCCCTTAGCGAGAATGCCTAAGTCATCAACGTCATCGCCTAGTTTTCAGTTTGCCGACAAGACCTATCAATGACGCCGGTCTGCTCAACGTGAGGTAGTACAATCGCCGCCTGCATTGGATATGCATGATTCTCCACCGGTCAATGTCCCATCTTTTAATCCACCAGTTGCTTCTAAGCCTGATTCTACTACTGACATTCCCATTGCATTGCGCAAAGGTACACGTTCTTGTGTTGGTCAACCCAATCCTCGATTTACTCCCTATAGTGGTTTGTCTTGTTATACACATACTCGTTACCCTCTTTCTCGATTTTTATCATACAATTGTCTTTCTCCTACATATTCCTCGTTTGTTGCTTCTTTATCTGTTGTGTCTGTGCCAAGTACTATTGCAGAGGCTCTTGCTCATCCAGGTTGGCAGCAAGCTATGGAGGATGAAATGCAGGCACTACAGGATAATGGGACATGGCAACTTATATCGTTACCTGTTGGGAAACAGGTTGTGGGTTGCCGTTGGGTTTTCACAGTGAAGTTTCAACCAGTTGGCACTGTTGAGTGTCTGAAGGCACGTCTAGTTGCCAAAGGTTACACCTAGACATATGGAGTTGATTATGATGATACATTCACTCCTATAGCAAAGATACCTTCCGTTCGTGTTTTCATCTCTCTTGCTGTCCATTATGGTTGACTCTTCACCAACTTGATATCAAGAATGCCTTTCTTCATGGAAACTTGGTAGAGGAGGTATATATGGAGCAACCCCCGGGGTTCGTTGCTCAGGGGGAGTCTACCAGTGTTTGTTGTCTACATAAGGCATTATATGGATTGAAACAGTTTCCTCGTGCCTGGTTTGGTCGTTTCAGTGATGCAATTATTCGGTTTGGCAAAAGTACATTACAAGTGCCATAACTTGTGTACGGCGCTCACTTTAGTGCCATAACTTCTTTTTGGATCACTTTAGTGCTAAAATTTTTGAAAAATGATCACTTAAGTGCTAAAATTTTTGAAAAATGATCACTTAAGTGCTAAAATTTTTGAAAAACGATCACTTAAGTGCTAACTCCGGTGCCGTACATAATTTTTCGCCGGAAATCTGACGTGGCATTTTTTTTATTAATTTCTGAAGCTGACGTGGCTCGCCGGAGTCTCGCCGGAGATTGGCACTTAAATGATCGTTTTTCAAAAATTTTAGCACTTAAATGATTGTTTTTAAAAAATTTTAGCACTTAAGTGATCGTTTTTCAAAAATTTTAGCACTAAAGTGATCCAAAAAAAAGTTATGACACTTAAGTGATCGTTTTTCCTCCGACTTGGCACCAAAGTGATCCGAAAAAAAGTTATGACACCAAAGTGAGCGCCGTACACAAGTTATGGCACTTATAGTGTCATTTTGCCTATTCGGTTTGGTTTGCGACGTTGTACCGTAGATCATTCTGTATTTAGCTCTACTTCCTCTGCTGGGTGTGTTCTCCTGATTGTGTATGTGGATGATATTATCATTACTGGTAGTGATTTTGTGGGCATAAAAAAATTGAAATAGTTTTTACAAGCAGAATTTAGTGCAAAAGATATGGTTTGTTTGCGGTATTTCTTGGGCATTGAGGTGGCATACTCACGTGATGGTATCTTATTATCACAGCGGAAATATGTATTGGATATTCTTAGTGAGGTTGGTTTTCTTGGAGCGAAGCCTATTAATACTCCGATGGATCCTAATGTGAAGCTTGATGCAGAACAAGGTGAATTACTTCATGATCCAAGTAAGTATCAGAGACTGGTGGGTAAGCTCAATTATTTAACTGTTACCCGACCAGATATCTCTTTTGCGGTTAGTGCTGTTAGTTAATTTATGAGTACTCCTCGTACTACACATTGGGATGCAGTGCTACGTATAGTTAAATACTTGAAGGGAGCACCAGGTAAAGGGATATTGTTCAAGAATCATGAACATCTTGATATTATTGACTACTCTGATGCTGATTGGGCTGGTTGTCCTTTTGATAGGCGATTAACTTCTGGTTATTGTGTATTCTTGGGAGGCAATCTTGTGAGTTGAAAAAGTAAGAAACAACAGGTGGTGTCTCGATCGAGTGCTGAGGTGGAATATCGGGCCATGGCTCATGTGACTAGTGAGTTGATTTGATTGAAGATGTTATTATCCGAACTTAGTATGTCTTCTTCAGCTCCCTCAGTTCTGTGTTGTGATAACCAGTCTGCTATGTGTCACGCCCCAAACCCCGCGAAGCATGAACATCCGCGCATCGGTCGAAATAAGATGCGACGCTCCCAGGTCACGTCACTGACCCAAAAATCCAAATAAGAGAAAACACGCCACATGCGAAAACGACGTATATAATTAATATATATATACATCCAGACAAATTAAAAGTAACCATGAATAGCAAGAGTTAACAATTGTCAAACGATTAAAACTATATATATGCATTCACTATAAAACTTATATACAATATTCATCATAAACCAAAGATACAACAAAAGGGCCACTAAAACAAAAAGGATTGGTGGCCTAGGGGGAACAACTAACAACGAGGGGGCTATAGTCAAAAAGTGTCGGTCCTCACTCTTAAACTGACATCTAACTTACGGTACCCAGTCAGGATCAGAACCCAACGACTCCACGGAACTCTCGGCCTGCTCCTGGTCCTCCTCGGAACTCATGGCCTCAGACTCTGACTCTGGCTTCGGATCCTGCTGCACATGCTCATCTACATCCATAAGCTCAGGGGCCTCAGCGTCCGCCTACTCAGGAATGGGATCCACTACCTCCGGCTCAAAAGCCAGTCCCCCTAGCTCTTCGTGCTCCTCCTCATCATCTACAATCTCATACTCGACATCGGAATCCAAACTATCCTCCATATCCACATCCACTATGTCACCGTCTGGACACTGAATATCCAACAGACCCTCGCTTACGAATAGGACATCGGCAGACCTAATGAGACCGAACTCGTCTATAAAACGATCCCGAAAACACCAAGCTAAATATTCGTGGGTCTCCTCATGTGCTAAACCCACATCTATCCAAACTAACGTATAATGCCATATGTACACCTCGTCATTCCCCACTGGATGAACCGTCACTGTGTGCTCGATGTGAGTGGGGATCCCAAAACGTAACGGCGCGTCATCAAAATTCATGGCCGAGGATCTGAAAAGTCGGTTTTATCACAACCGTGAGAAAAACTCAGCAAGTATAAATCACTAATCCTAAACTAGGCTAAAGTGCACCTCCAGAGGTAAATAAAACACATAAATCAATGAACTAGTGTAATGATCGATATAAGTTCAGTTCACCCGGGCCCACCGCCCAATTCACTACTCCGCCTTGCAGGTTAGACTTTCGATATCACAATAAAACATGTGCGATTAAATCGACCCGTAGGCCACGACCCTAAGGCCAACAACAGTTAAACCGACCCAAAGGCCACGACCCGAAGGTCACAGTTTGTCCCGACCCGAAGGCCACAATTTATTCCGACCCGAAGGCCACAATTTATTTCGACCCGAAGGCTCGACCCGAAGGCCACAATTTATTCCGACCCGAAGGCCCGACCCGAAGGCCACAATATTCACGTCAGGTACGCGAAATTTTGCACTCATGATACCAGCCATATCGAAACATAATATGTGAAATCACATGTAATGGCATCATACAAGTCCCAACGCCAATATGTGCCCATACTTAGCATGCACAAATGCGTGTGTCTGCAGTCCCACTCTCCGGCAACATTGCGACTTCTAACAAGCATGCAATTCCATTCATAAGCATGCAATTAAATCAATATCAACATGCCAAACACAATCTACCATAATTTAGGCAAAGTTCAATACATTACTGGCATGTTCAGTTTAATCTCATTCAAGTCTAATTAGTCCGGCTCTTGCATCACGCACTCATATCCATCCAATTCATTGCGCCTAAAGTCCGCCGCGATCAATCAAACTTGATCAATTAGTCCTTGAGCATAGAGACACCCCTTAAGATATATACAAATTCCAAATAGTCTCTAAATTGCCAAATTTCAAGCCATTACTCAATAGTCCATTTAATGTTCAATTTAGGCAATTTTGTGCAAATTCGGATCCTTGTGAACAGTGCTGGACAGCATGCATTTTTATGCCCTAGATCACACTTAAATCATCTCATTAAGCCCCAATTAAGTCCCCTAATCAGCCCATACACAAATACACTCAATTAGGCCACAATTTAGCTTAATTAACCCTAAATTTACCCCTAAATCGCATAATTAGGCTAGTTCGGGACTTAGGAATTTTTACTCACCTAAAATCGACTCAAGGCGACGGAAGCGGGCGATCGATTACCGACACGCGGTGAGAATCGACGGCGACGCTCCGGGGGCAAGCCGGCGGTCACGGGTGCGCCGGTGGGGCTCACGACTCACACTCGGCCAGAACAGGGGAGCTGCTAGGCGTGCGGGCTGAGGGTGGTGGAGAGAGAGACAGTGAGGGTTAGGTGGTCGGCAAGGGCGGTGGATGGGCGGCGGACGGCGGCGCGGCGCCGGTAGGGTGAAGACTGGCAGTGTACCTCACGGTTCCGCCTGGAACAGCCGTTGAGGGGGAGGCGATTCAGAGGGTGGGGCTGGTCGACGGGGGCTGGGGCAGTGCCAGGGGGTGGCATGTGGTGACTAGTGGCCAGCAGCTCCGGCGTAGACGGCAGCTCCGGCGTGGACGTTGACCGGCGGAGCAGAAACGGCGAAGGGGGAAGGACGATTGTGAAGCTGCTCGGGGAGAGAGAGAACGTGAGCTGAGAGAGACTGAGGAAAGAGAGAGAGAGAGCTGATCAAAAGTGGTCAAAATTTGGGTGAGTGGAATCCAAGTGTCACAAATCCAAGGGCTTGGACTAAAATGCCCCCCATCCAATGGCTTGAATATTTCCTTATCCAATAATGCAAGGTTAAGAAGGTCAAATGCCCCTAACCAAGGCTGACCAGGTCTGGTTTGGTCCCTTAACCTTAGTTAGTCCCCAAAATTTAACCAAAATTCGGAATAAATTAAAAATAGCCTAGGGGCATTTTCGTAATTTTCTGATCCCGGACCGAAATTTCAATTTTTGTCCATACCAGTCCTATATATTCATGGAAGACATAATACGTTGTCGGATTCGCGAAATTCACTTTCTAAGTCCTCGAAAATCGCCTGCGAAGTCCCGGGAATAAAATAATATTATTTTCCAATTTTTGTCGAAATTCCAATTTTTGGTCAAAACCACTCTAATTGCACGTGGCTACCCCAAAATGACCTTGGCCGCGAAAAATAACCTCAAACGGCCTCCGAATCCGGCCTCGGTGCCCACAGGGGCAAAACCGTAATTTTCTCAATTTCTGTCGAACTTTCAGTTTTCAGCCGCATTAGTCCCAGACATGAATGGCCACTCTAATTTGACGTCCGTCCTGCAAAATAGTCGTAACTACCCTTGAAATTTTGATATCGAAGTTCGGGTCCAATATTGCGATCTAATTTGCTCGTTTTGCAGTTTTAGGGTCTCTCACTAACGGGAGGCTGTTTAGGTGTTACGCGTATTGACCTAAGATTGTCCGAGTCGTGATGGCCTCAATTTCGAGAGAACGAGAGGAATTATCACTAGCACCGGGGGTCGCGATCGTTTGGATTAACATCGGGGTTCATTTGTCAGGCGTACTTTCGGTCGTGCGGAATCACCCGCAATCCGATCGTACGTTACTGACGATATCAGCCCGTCATTTTCCCAAGATCGGCCTATATTGGCTCAAAATATTCCCTCGACATTTGTCGAAATCGGCGCTCCATCGCGATTGGGTTCTCGGTCCACGTACCTGTTCCTATTTAGCCTTTCCCATTTGGTTAGTATCCCGTGATTGATCAAGTTCGGGTGAGACTTACTAAAATCGCACGAGAATTAATATACACTTTATTAGTCCCGAAGACGGGTAAAAAATTCAGGATGTTACACTATGCATATTGCTTCAAATCCAGTTTTTCACGAGCGCACGAAGCACATTGAAGTAGATTGCCATTTTGTGCGAGAAAGATTCAAAACAAGGAAATAACACTTCAATACACACGGACTGAAGACCAACTTGCTGATCTTTTCACTAAGTCATTGCAAGGCAATAGAGTGATTACTTTGTGTAACAAGTTGAGGCTCTTTGATGTTTATGCCCCAACTTGAGGGGGAGTGTTGAAAGGGTAGTTTAGTCTTTCTCCATAATTAGTGAGCCCTAATTCTCACTATATATATAGATGATGTAATTTGATTAAGAAAATGACGATCGTGTTTTTCAACAAAAGCGATTCTTCAAAGTCAGAAATTTTCAAACTCCAACCTAATTATTCCAAACTCTGCAGGAAAAAAAAGGGAGCTAAAGCATCTAGAGAAAGAAAAGGCCATATTCACCTAAGCTATGCATGCACATGCACGTCCGAAGAATTATCAATGGTGGGATCCATTTGCCGTGACTTAGTTTTATCCTAATTTAATTAATCATTTATGTCCTAGCAAAAAATCATGTCAGCTCTAGAAAATTATGAAAGTGCTAGTCATTCGAGTTTTCTTAAGAATTCATATGTATAAGACACCTCTTCATAATAATACTTGACGCTCTCTCTTGGGATGGCCGGTAGATTTTAAAAAGCTAGAAGAGCGCGAAGTTACATGTATACATCTGGGTAAGTATTTAGGTAAGCAAAAGACCCTGCGTAACCCTTAGTGAATTGGCCGAGTGATTGAAGACTTAATTCGGATGCGATGAATTTTGTGCATAAATCATAACATTTCCCGTCTCAAAATAACCCATGTTACGCTTGCCACCCTATATGTAGCCTTGCCTGATGCTAGTGGATGAGGTGACCTATAAGTAGGACAGTTTAATGACCTTGAACTATATATATATATATTGTAAGGTTGCACAGCGTGTCTCGATACCACTTGTTGAGTGGGACTTGTATTGCTATTTGTCAAAATAGCAAAAGACGTTCACTATTATAAATATTTAATACGAACACATATATACTTTACACTCTCACTCATTCGTCACTCTACGCACGCCACTCACTACACAATACCACAGACTACACAACTCACAATGCACATCACGTGGAGCACAAGCTCCTATTTATAGGGAGCTAATGTCGGTGAATTCCTGCAACTTCCTGCAGAGAACTCTAGAGGTGGCGCAAGTTGACAAGTTGCTTGACAATTGTTGCCCTGATTTTTATTTGGACATATCTAGAGGTGGCAGCTTGAAGAAAAATTTAGAGAAGGAGAGAGCGAGAGGAGGTGGTGTTTCTTCAAAACATATATAACCATATTGAAGACCCATGATTTTTGAGGAATAGAAGCCAATAATAGAAGACACGAGTTTAGGAAAAATTCCCATCTTAAAAGTTGAGTGGCTGAGTGATTATTCTAAAAGCTTAAAGTAAGAATTCCATGATTTCCATCTTGTATCTTATTAGAAATCATAATAGTCAATGAATATTTGTATTTCGAAAATGTTCAATGGTACGAAAGAGCTGTAATAAGATACCTATATTAGGCCTCAAGATTGTATCAAAGGGAAAATAAGAGAGAAAACTCTATAGGATTTGCTCTCCTCGTAGCTAACCCAAATTGGGTACTCGATCTAAAGGACGATGGGAACCTCTTGAACGTGGCATTTTCCATTACACATGCAACGCAAGGTTTTGACATATAGCATTATAACTACGCATATGGGATGGCCATTGTATATACAATATGTCGTTTCGTTTGTTTACGGGATTTATTCTTTGATTTTATGTCCATGTCAAACGCTCCGCCTAGTAACTGACTTTTTTTTATTGGTTGAATTGAAATTTTTTAGTACAACCCTACTAGATTATTAACTGTTTTATCCTCAATTGGTAGTTGGGTGTGACGTGTCTTGTTTCTATGGGACAATCATGCGTGCACCTTAACACCGTTGGTACACATTGAATGCACATCAAGAACTGTAATCGGGTTGCGGTGGTTCGGCGTAGTGTTAGCCAGCTATTAATTCACGTTATCTGACACAATCACGCTTGCACCTTTTATTTTGTGCTTTTTTTAGCTGAAAGTTTTGAGAATTATTGCACAACTGTGCTCTTTTCTAGCTGAAGTCTATGTTGGTGTGCGGAGTGGGGTTGATTCCATGCATCAACTGTGTTTTGAATTTTATTCCTACAGACTTCTGTTGCGTTCATCAGCCTTGTGGTCATCACTGTTCCGACTTTATATGTAAGATTGATTGTGTCTAAGATTATATGGTGTTTATATGTGATTATGATAGGCTCAGTTTGTGTCTTGTTCTGCTTTGTTATATATTGACCACTGAAATCTTGAAGCATGTGTAGAATGGATTCTGGGTAAGGTTCCGGATCAATTATTATTGTCAAGTTGTTTAATATAAGAAGAATAAAACTGTGTAGTTATTTCTTTAATGCAATGAAGAATCTAGATACAAGGTATCTAGTCTATGTCTGAATCTTGCATAGTATCTGTAAGTCCTTGTTATCTTACCATCAGAGGCCATGGGAAGAGCTGCAACATCTCTTTCCAAACTGGCAGACATCGCATGGGAGGAGCTACCAAGCACAATGGCTGCTAGTAGGCTCTCAACCATGGAGGTCGCCAATCTTACATTGGAGGTCGGTAATCTTATTTGAGTTGAAGTCATGTTGATATAAGCAGCTAATCCATGCACCATATGGTGCATCCAAACTAATTCCATCGAGAATTAAGGGAATGCCATGCATTTAGCTGCTCATTATCCAGTCACATGCACATCAAGCGATGTCATTGAGTTCTGGAACTTTGTCTGGACTTTTGTGGTGAAGTTCATGATGAGGCATCCTCATTAAAACAGGAGGAGAATGACATTTGAAGCGCTTTAAACAGAAGAATGATTACAGAGCTGAACTCGTGCGAGATAACGATTCTAAATGGGTAAAGATGTTTCACGCTGAATGTTAAGGGAAGACATGCTTTTATAGAGTCAAGTGAACGTGTATCCTGCATGAAGAATGATCAGTGCAAAGCGTACGTGTAAGATCGGCATTCTCGAGTATCGGTTTATGTAGACAAACAATTTGTAGCATGTAGTCCGCCTCCTCTAATAAGCTTTTTTTTTTTTTTATAATTATTAACATGGCATGGGTCAGTTGATGATAATTTTTCTTTTACTTCTTCCTCTTTTTGGCCAGGAGATAGCTGATGGAGTAAATAAATCAGCTTAAGCTGTGCAGGCTGCGGAAGCTGGAATTAGATAGAGTGGTTGTCTCGCTTGAGAACAGACCAACTGTATGTCTTAACCCTTTCTCTTAATTTAATTCCCTTCCACGACCTCCTGAATGTCCACTTGATTTGAGAGTTTTGTTATCGTGAGGGAGTCGTTTTGCTAGCGTTTAAGCTCAATATGGCCGGTTTTGTAGTTGAGGTAGCATTTTACTTGATTTTAATGTCGATTCTCGTTTAATTGATAGGATTGTGAGATCGTTGATTCGGGTAAACTTTGTTATTTGGTTTTTGGACATTCCTAGGTGATTGGTGCTATCTATTTTATGGATTTGTAAACTCATGACTTAAAATCGATAGAGATTCAATATATTATGAGTTATGAAAGAGAATGTTTGTTGCATAAAATGTAGATCGGGTATTTACTACATTTTGGTATTTGTGAATAGTTTAAGAATTGTTTAAAAAATGAGTTGCAAAAGGTTATATGTTTATTTGTGAACTTAATTTATGAAATAGATTCTGAAATGGTTTGGCGAACGTATTGGGATCTATGAAATGGTTTGTGGATTATTGAAGGATGATGATTCGATGCTCAATATGGTAGTGACAAAGTTAAGGTTAAGGGTTTTTGAGAATGCGTATTGGTTTAGGATATCTTTTTATGTTGAGCCATAGGCTGAAAATAAGTGGAGACCTTGTTAAAGGGAGAATCTTGGTCCGCCTTGTCATCAAGTGTAGTGTCGTTATCATAATTTGATATTGAGCAATAGATTAGTCGATGGAATGGACCATTGACGTGTGGATTAATGAAATTGATAAATGGGATTAACTATTGACGTGTGAATTGATAAAATTTTATCAATGGACTAGACCATTGATGTTTGTTATGATATTATTGATTTAACAAATGTTTATACATACATATATATATATATATGTATATGGTAATGTTAAAGTGATACAACTCATTCTTATCTTATATGTGTATTATATACCGGAATTGAGATTAGTGAGTTTTGATATTGTTTTGTAAAGTGAATAATAGATTCTCAATCTGATTAGAAGAAATATGCACTATTTACTAGGCTATGGTTGCTCATTCGATTCATCTTTCATGTTTTTTAGGTTCCTCAGTTAGTGGCCGATAGTGCTCACTAGGCTGTGGTTGTTCGTTCAATTCATCTTTCATGTTTTTCAAGTTTCTCGATTAGTGGCCGATAGTATGAGATGGCTATTTGTTAGGATTCGCTGCACATTCACACAGAATTAGAGAGTAAAAAACAAGAAAGAGAATCGAAACACAATATTTTTATCCTGATTTATTCTTAAACTAAGGTTACGTCCAGTAGAGGATTTCACTATAACTAGCACATCGCACCTCTCTATTACATCTCTCTTATACAAGAGAAAGAGACTATATATAGGCAATAGTTTGATTTAAAATAGGAAACTCCTTCTAGGAAACCTATTCAAAATAGGAAATATAATTGAATTAGAAAATTTTCCATTTTCGAGCTCAAACTATAAAAGCCCTCCCGAACCCTTGCCCGTCCACCAGGGAGCAGTACCCTTGTGCTGTCCAGTTAGTGGGGAGTATAAACCACATCTCAACACTGTCAATGGGGACTTTTGGGAAGTTGAATTTTTGGGTATAATTTAAGGGAGTTGTATATGGTTGATCATGGTTTGTTGGGTTGGCTGAGTTCTAGTTGTATGTATTCTTTTCATGGACGATAAAAACTCTGATGTTGTAACTAACCTGCTGGTTTATTGTGTGTGTGTGTGTGTGTGTGGAGATATATATTTTGATAATAGGTTGTTGATTGCGTTGAGACTATGTCCTTTAGGTGAAAAGAATGATGACTAGGTCATTACCCCTATCCCTATAAGATTTGGGTATAGGATTTGGGGTGTGACAAATATGATTTCTCGAGTTGAGTTAAGCCTAGAGAGCGATGATGAGACTGGAATTGATAGGATAGAAATAATACGCTTATTAATTATCCACCAAGTGTATCGGACATCAACATCAGCAAAGATGGTCCATTTTGTTGGTTGAAGATGGAGCAGTCTCCATAGAATGTCTCTCCTGTTATGCTCAGTGGGAAGAATGCCAAGTATAGATTGTTTCTGCGAACTCATTTTGCATCTCCATTGCTCTAAAGATGAAGGTGATACTCCATTCACTACTTGCATATTCATGAGACTGGTAGCCGGATTTATTCCTGTTTGCTGTTCTTTTGATATTCAAGTATGCAAAGAAAATTCTCCTTTGGCTATACGCATAGCATTTCCTTTATTTTACTTAGAAAGTTTAGTGAATTCGGACATCGTAGTTTAGATAAGCTGCTTGGGAAGTATAAGAGATCAGTCCAATCTCTCTCTTCAACATTGGTTCTTCAGATCATTGTCAAGGTCGGATGTCTTGAGATCTCCTCATCATCAGAGATGAAGCGATATCTTTAAAGTATACCTATAGTCTCTAATCAAAATATACGGTGTGTAAAGGCATACTTCTACTTAAAGCATCCAATTGAAGGCATAAGGAAGATCTAAAAAGGAAAATGTGTCGACAGGAAGATTATTTTTGTAAAATCTAATGCTTCGATAATTTGTTCCATACAGTAGAAGTTTCAAGTACAAATTACAGATGATATCTCACTCTTCTGACAATAATATCACCCGTATGATGCCCGTCACTCCCTTCGCTGCTCATCTATCTTGTTTCTCGTACAAAGTAACAGTAACCCCCTTAGTGCAATAAAGACAAATAAAATGCAAAAGAAAATCACACTCCATAGTTTTTAAGACCCCAACTGTATGGGTGATTATTTGCTTGCTTATATGGCTTGTTAGAGAGACATGGATTCATCAAATGCTGTTGTTTGATTCAACTGGTTGGCCAGTGGGAAAGACATCCATTTCTGCGACTTGTGGTTGGTGCTGTGAAGTTGTGGACTGCTTCGCACTATGGATGGAAGTCAGCTTCTTCATGTCTAGAGACACTTCTTGTTGATCGTTGCTCTCATTTGTCTCTGCCATTTTCTTGTTGCCATCTTTGTATATCATGTAGAGGATCATTTGAGTGATGCCAAACAAGAATCCCAGTGTATTTGGTAGCTGAAACACCCAATTGGACCACCATATTAATTTCAAAATCAGAAAAAATGAAATGAGAGAGAGAGAGGTGTTGTATGTGTTTAAAGATAAATAAAAAAGTAAAGTATAAACTCCGATGAGAGACGGAGGGAAAAGTACCAAAAAAGTCCTAAATTTATTCCTTTGGTACTAATTTAGCCATAAATTATTCAATAGGACCATTTAGTCCTAAATTCTGCACATTGATGCCAATTCAGTCCATTCAGCCAATTTAAACCAGAAATCGTTAATGTAGACGCCGGCCAGTCGACACTAACGTCAATATTTTTAATAATTTTTAAAGAATTTTCCCTTTTTCTTTTTTTTCCTTCTCTTCCCTTTGCCTATGGCCGGTACTCGGCCATGGTTGATGACTGGCCAGAGGTGAGGATTGGCAAGGGGTCGAGCCCTCCCTAGAGTTGGCGAGAGCGACCCTCAGAAGTGGTCGGTAATCAACCATAGGCCAAAGGCAAGAGAGAAAATGTCCACGTCAGCGTCAATCATTCGCCAGCTGTGCCACGTAGGACGGTCGACGTCCACGTCAATAATTTCCAACCTAAATTGGCTAGATAGACTGAGTTGGTATCAATATGAAAATGTTTAAGACTAAATTAGTCCAATTGAAAAGTTTAGGATTGAATTGATACCAATGCAATAGGTTTAAGAATTTTTTGGTACTTTTCCCGATAGACAGTAGATGGTGTCAATCATAAATTAATAAATGGGTTGGATTTGATTTTTATCGTTTTTCCGAGTCTAGGTTTAGACTATGAATTGTTTATTTGTCCATGCTTAACTGTCAATGGTCAAAGTAAGAAATACAAGAATTCTACTTGAAATGTTCACTAGAAATCTCAGGAATGACGACCGTGCAGAAAAAGATTCACATTCGTGGTGCAAGGTTTACTAGTGCATCCGTGTGAATTTGTAAATCAAAGTCAGGTATATGCAAATCGCACCTTGTATAAGAAATCGCTGTAAAGTTGCATATACAATGAAAAACATTAGAGTTGAATGATTCAGAGAGTTAAATGGTACGTACAGCAATGAACATGTCCTTGACGAAGAGTCCATAGAAGAACCAGGTGGTGGCACAGAGGGTCAGGAAGAAGGACAGAAAGAATGGCATGAACTCCACACTTTTGGTCTTTATCACCCTCCTCTGCACAGAACACAAGATCACACACTCAAAATTGAAAAACTCTTGTTTTGGACTGGTTTTGTGGTTAAAGCAGGTGCAAAGTGCTGCATCTCTAAAATTATCGCATAAAATGAAGGAATACCATGATGCTCAAAGGCGAGGCGAACACAGCCAGATTGAAGGCCGCGCAGATCCATCCAACGGCGTTGATGCGCTGCCGACCCTTGAGAAGAAAGATGGTCAGTGCCATCATCAATCCGAAACCTCCTACATTGAACACCAGCAGCAACTTCGCTGTGTACATCTGCTCAGATTGGTAATTACACAAATTTCCTTCAGATTTCGTTGTCAATTGGAGAAAAGTTGTAATTTTATAGAAGTTTTTCTTCTTTATTCCTTGTCGCAAAAATTTCTGAAGAATTGTTTTCCTTTTTTCTTTTTGCATATCTTCTTATATGTAGGAAATACCTATATATTCAAGAAGGGCTAACATGTGAGGATGCTAGAAAGCTTTAGTTATTCTGACGAATATGTGAAAACACAAACTTCACGCCAAAAACAAGTGCATAACCATTATTCTAGCTTGTAAAAACAAGAGAGATAACAAATTGAGACGGTAGTTTTCCCCTCTAGATCCAGCTTTGAGAGCCTGTCATAATTTGCTCTAACACTCGAACTTCGCAAGCTAATGTACACCACCTGGGCAAGATAACAAAAGGACAATAGTTTACTACAGTTTAAAGCGCAAAAGCAGTAAGAGAGAGAGAGTGACCTTCTCTTTGGTGGAGGCATAGATCAAGAAGAGAAGAAGATAGGCGGATTCAATGATGATGCCAATGGCATTGATGCTGATGATCATGGTGGCATTAGTCTTGAGGACTCCATAGTACAAGAGCAGTGATGCGCTCGAAAGTGCCACCACATAGGGTATCGACTGATACCCATCCGACGACTTCTTCTTGTAGATTGTGTAAAATGTCGGTCTGCCAAAAACCAAAACAAAAAAAAAAGCTACTTTACCAATTATGTTTTTGCAAAAGGAATATTTCCAAATTCACGCTCGGATACTTATAATGGTGAAATGATACAAGGGACAGCAATGAAGAGTTGGAGGTCTTACATTGGTGCCAAGAACACCAAAAAGGACACGATGTTGCCTACATAGATTTAACAGAAAAGAAGGCGAGAAATGTTAGAATCGTTCATAGAATTCAAATAGAAATATGATATGTTAAAAATGAATCCCATGTCTTGAGTTCGATAATACCCGTCGGATCTTGTCGACCCACTTGGGACAAAACTCACCACATATTCAACTATATTACGAGCAACTCATTTTTGTTTACACGAAAAAAAAACAATTAGGAACTATACAAGTTTCGCTATCATTATAACCAAAGAGACAAAAGCCTTTTCGTAGGATATGTATAATCAGAGAAGAAAGAACAAAGAAAACATTAATTAGCATCGTCATCTATAAACACGGACGTGTGTCATGCAACCGACGATATATGAGAAACGTTTCTCTAAATCTCAATTCAACCTAATGAAGATTGACGAGAGTGCTGCTCATCACGAATGGTGTGTACCTAAGAGACCAAATATGAAGGCCAGCTGGTGAGCATTCAAGAACGCCATATGATCTTGGACAGAAGTAATTAGAGAAATGTCAATATACTCCAACTAAAAATTTTTTTCCTCTTTTTTTCTTATATGTATATTTTTTTTGTGGGGGGTGGTGATTGGTGAAGCTCTTCGAGGCCTTACAACGATTTGTTTAACGCTGATAAGAACTTGAGTTTGAATTATGATGCGCATGGAGATGCTTATATAGGCGCAAAAGTTAGGGTTCAAGGGTTAGGCCAGTGTCGTTATAGTTAGTAGCTAATGAGAGAGAGAGAGAGTTGGAGTGTCTGACGTTAAGAATATTACGTGCTTGGTTGCCATTTGCCCTTACTGGTGGCTAGCCAAAGTACAGTCGTGTCATGGAAAATACGTCATCACACATTCAAAGAGATTGACTTTGATGATGAAAATTAACATCGTCAAAGAGAGTATCAATGCAGAGTTGATGAATGCCATGTTGAATATGTACGAGAAGTTATTTACTTGATGCGACATCTATTTCACTTAAAAATGAGTGAAGGCGTGTTAGTTCTTGAGCTTATCAATAAATTTATTTTGGTTGTTAATCAATAAAGTTTGGTTGAGATTGACTTTGATGATGAAGTACGTACTTTGATTTTATTATCTTCATCACGAGTTTTTTTTTTTGAAGTACTTCATCACGAGTTAGAATACTACTGTTATTGCTGTTAGAATTTCTTCTGAGTCTAGAAGTTCGACATTTATGAGGTTTGTGATTTGATTTTGAGTGAAAGGTGAATTGGTGGATGCTGCTTTAGTAGGCAAATGTAGAGGAAGAACTAGTTAGTTTAGGACTGGTAGTGTGTTTGAATTGTGGCTAGAGGAGGCATCTCGGAAGGTATTGATTAAGCGGAAGAACAAGAAGGATAAGAAAATCAGAGTTGAGTCTTTGAATAATATCGTTACAATTGCTAATGGTGTCTCGGATGGTGATGTTAATATCTTGTCTGTCATTGACGATTTGTCATTTGATGGTTGCATCATAAATTCTAGTAGCTCTTTTCATGCTACACCAAACAAGAATTGATTTACTACTTATCAATACACAAATAGTGATAAAGTATAGTTGGGGAGCAACGCTTAGTGCAATGTTATGTGTATTGGCAATATTAAAGTCAGAATGCATGATAGTATCGTGAGGATATTGACTAAAGTGAGGCATGCTCCAAATTGAAGAAGACGCAATTTTTTAGTACATTTAGCTTGGTATCGATATACTTTTGGAGATGAAATTGTGAAGGTCGTTTGAGATGCCCTAATAATAATGAGAGTAATCAAGCACAGTGGCTCGTATAAACTTCAATGTCGTTTGCCGATTCTATTTTTTTCAAATATTCGGTTATCCGTATTATGTTTAAGTAAGTGATTGTAAGCCTCATAGGGGGGCAAGATTGTGTATATCCCTAAGCAATGCACGAGGTGAGTAAAGTTATCGATTGTGGTGCCTAAAATTACATCATCTGTTATAAGCAAAGTTGTTATACTTGACGAGTCTCCCATACTTCTAGATAGGAGTGGACTGATAGTAGCAATGTTTATACGGGTCGGGATTGTGTTTACTCAACGCGGAGTTGCAACATCATGAGCTAATAGGTACTAGCACTATAATCGACACAAATAATATTTGTAGCGAGGTGGAGCTTGTAAAACTAACGATTGTTGTAACTAACGAGTTTGATAAGGTGCGTGTTAGATCTACTAATATATATGGATGCAATAATGATTTTGCTTTATTTATGGAAGATGAGGTTTGGTATAAATTCTTGTAGAAAGGCTAGAGGTGCAAATGTGTTGGGAAAACCGCTCTATAAGATGTTGATTCCATATCCTTGGTGCTAATATTTACTACGATAATTACAAATGTTAATGATAGTATCAAGATGGACTCTTATGATATAGATTTAGTGAAGACCACGATAAAGATGTTGACAAGAGGAGAACAAATTTCAATGTGACAAAATCTTCATGGAGACTTGGAAGTACCAGGGTCGACAATTGGTCTACATAAGGTCTTTGGGTGCTAATATGCTCAAGAGCATTGTTGGATAGCCAATAAAAAGTCATTTCTCATGGATCAATCGTGGATAGCATCAACAGATTGTGATACCAAACATGTGCTAATAATGAGCATTAGATCGCGCTGATATCAAGTTTCTAGTGGTGTTGGTAACGTGTCCATTTAAATATGACTGTAGAACAAAGAAGACATAGACGTTAGCAGCTGAGAAATCACATCAGAAGAATCGGGAAAAGACTATAAAGCATCCGATAACTTTTGGTGAAACAATCAAAGGATCGACGACGTGATAGCTCCAACAAACTCCATTTTGGTAAACCTGCTACTGTCCGATGAAAAGAATGTATGAGCAATCCTGACTTCGACAACAGCTCTTAACAAGTTGATTCTCAATAGAGTCTCCAACAGATTTATTGAAGATGTTTGTATAAAAAAGAATCAAAGAAGCTATAGGAGGGTTGGACGGAAAAAGAGTATATGGACGCTATTCTTCATTATTCTCTTTAGTTATCAAAATTGTCACCGTATTCGTCTGGAAATTTCTGTGTAGATTTCAAGTTGCTTTTGCAATCGTGATAAGATCAAGTGTATAAGAATAATAACAATATTCGTGTCGTGATAATGTGATTTCTCTATTGATAGGAGCGACACTTGTTGATTCTAACTTGTTTTGAAGATTACTAGTGAAATTCAACGCGTATTAAGGGTGCCTCCTGGAGAGTGGACATAAGCTAGGGGATAAAGCTGCACCACTATAAATTGGTGTGTGCTTTGCATCTTTCACTTATCATAATCAGCATTTGTTCATTAGCAACACCTCTACATAACTCTTTAATATAATTTTGTTGTTGTTCAGACACATTTTTTTATTCCGCGAAATTGTAAATTCCCAATATAAACTATTAACCCCCTCCCCCCTCTCCTCTCTAAGTTGCATCCATTAGCCCCAACAATAGAGTTGGCATTCTAATGAAGTTCATAATTATGGTGAAGTTTTAGTGTGGCTTAGACTTAGAAGATCTTCGTAGCTATTGAGGTCATGAACAAAGTGATTGTAATTTAACTTAAACATCAAGCCAATTGGAGATTGTTAAAATTTCTCGAGTTTGAATGGAATTTCCTATTTGGGATGTTCGGCCTTTATCCATTGATCATTGGAATTTGGAAACTAAAAGATTTTCACGCAAAGTCCAAATTAGACTAAGTTTCCTAATAAAACAAGGAAGTCACTTTCTCGTAGGACTTAGATGTTGGCCACAAGGTTTCCTAACGTTGTTGGAGATACATATTAATATGCAATCGTGGGTTTTTGGTCTTCCTGCCATTTGTGCAAAGTGGGGGTGCCTAGCGTGTGCAATAGTTAAGCGTGAATTTAAGGAATGGTTTCTTCGTGAATTACTTCCGGGAGATTGGTGCTCAAGCCAGTTAAATATAAGAATTGCGGAAGAGAGAAATGTGAGAAATTGTATATATTTCGATATATTGAAAAGAGTACATAGAGAGTCTATTTATAGGCTTAGATAGAGAAAATCAAATGAAATCAAATCTAATATACATAATCAAAAGAGATATAGAAAATCAGAAGAAATATCCTAAAATATTCCTAGAAGATTTCTAAATATCTTCAACATCCCCCCTCAAGCTCATAGTGACTAAGTCACCTTGAGTTTGAATCATTGTTGAACAATGCCACGAAAACTTGTTTTTTTTTTCAACGATGCTACATGGCATCGGGCTTGGTGGATTTGGGATGGAGCATTGAGTGAGTCAGCATCTGGCTCATCTGAAGTTGATCGAGTCGGGTGGTGGTTTCGGCTTCTCGAAACAATGTGTGAAAGGTTGAGAATCAGAGGGAAACAACAGGCGGTCGATACGGCTGGCTTGCGAAATAGTAACTAAGCAAGGTAGCCTATACGGCTGGTGTCGTAACATCAAGTGGCCTATACAACTGGCTTGCAAAAGAGTTACTGGGATGCGGCTTATGCGACTAGCATCAAAAGAAAGCCACCTCCATGAAAAAGGCTCGACGGGTGACGTGATCAGTGCGATTAGCATCGAAACACTATGCGGACTCGAGACTTGTGGGCACCAAGTGAACACTGTTGAACAGCAATGATGGGGATGGATTTATTCTGCGCTAAAAATGATAAAGTGAAAAAATAGGATCAGGGAAATTTCTAGGGTGCATGAGGTGCACCGAGTGCAAAGTGCACTCGGTGCACTAAGTTACCTTAGGAAAGGAGGCTTTAATACCAAGTTAAATATAAGAATTGTGGAAAAGAGAATTGTGATAAATTGTATATATTTCGATATATTGAAAAGAGTACATAAAGAGCTTATTTATAGGCTTAGATAGAGAAAATCAAATGAAATCAAATCCGATATGCATAATCAAAAGAGATATAGAAAATCAGAGAAAATATCCTAAATATTCCTAGAAGATATCTAATTATCTTCAACAAAGCCAATAAATTTTGGTGGTAAGATTAGGAAACTCCTTTATCAAAGTAAGAGATTATTTCGTGAGAAGCTATGATATTAAAATACCGTGTGAGTTATTATGTGTAATTAAGGGCTAAAAAACACTCATAATATTTGAATAACTTGAGATGTAGTTATAATCTTTCAAGAAACGAGTGTTCAAGCCAATGAATTTTGTGAGAAGATTTATGAATTCTTTTGTGAGATCGAGGGATTGTTTCGCGAAAAATTGTAAGAATTAAACACTGTGTGAGTTATTTAGCGTAATTGGGAGCTAAAAAATACTAGTGTTTGAATGACTTTGGTATAGTTATAATTTCTGTTGTATTGCTTGATTTATAGTAAAATTTTGTACTACTTTTTCGTGAATTAATCATATAAATCTGACATCTGATTCACATTTTCGTTATGTTAATTTTTTCTACTGTCTAATTTCCAAAACAATGATAATTAAGGAAATGGTCCTCTACCACTATTAACTAATACCTAGCATGTACCACTCTAGCTGATACGCCTGATTGGTTTAAAAGTTGTCCTTCTCTATAACTTGTAGCTAGCATTCATTAAATGAAATTAAATTCAACTGAGGAAAAATGAAAAAGGCTACTTCAAATCCGAAAGGACCTCGATATAGACAGAATAAAGCGATTCTTCAAAGTCAGAAAATTTTCAAATTCCAACTTAATGATTACAAATTCTGCGGGAAAAGAGGGAAGTGAAAACATCAAGAGAAAGAAAAGGCCATATGCACCTAGGCTATGCATGTACATGCACGTTCGAAGAGTTATTAACGGTGGGAATTTGTTGGTCCATTTGCCGTGACTTATTTTTTATACTAAAGTTACTTAATAATGTATGTCCTAGCAAAAAAATATCATGTCAGCGCTAGAAAATTATGAAAGAGTAAGTCATTCAAATTTCCATAAGAATTCATATGTATAAGACACGACCTTCTAATAATACTTGACACTCTGCAAGGATGGCTGGTAGGATTAAAAAAGCTAGAAGTGCACGAAGTTACGTGTGTGTATATATGGGTATGGATTTAGGTGAGCAAAAGACTCTTGGTAACCTTCAGTGAATTGACAGAATGATTGAAGGCTTAATTCAAATGTGATGGAACTCGTATTCAAATTACAATGTGTTCCGTCTCAGAATAACCTGAGTCACGCTCGCCGCCCTATCAGAAAAACCTAAGTCACGCTCGCCGCCCTATATGTACCCTTGCCTGATGCTAGTGGATGAGGTGGCTTATATGTATTTATGAGAGTGGATGAGGTGGCTTATATGAATTTATGAGAATTAATGGAGCAGGATAGTTCGACTACCTTGTACTATATATATAACCATACTGAAGACTCGTGATTTTTTAGGAATAGAAGCCGATATATAGAAGACATGAGTTTATGAGAAATTCCCATCTTAAAAGTTGACGGCTGATGGACTTTTCTAAAAGCTTAAAATGAGAATTTCCATGGTTATCATCTTGTATCTTAATAGAAATCATAATAGTCGATAAATATTTGTATTTCAAAAATGCTCAATGGAGCGAAAAAGTTGTGATAAGATACCTATATTGGGCCTTGAGAATGTATTCAAAAGAGAAAAAAAGAGAGATCTATAGGATTGCTCTCCTCATAGCAAACCGAGATTGGGTGCTCAATATGCCACGTTGTTTGTTTATGGAATTTTATATCCATGACAAAATCTCCGCCTAGTAACTGACTTTTTTTTATTGGTTTGATTGAATTCTTTAGTATAGGCGAGAAAATTACCAAAAAAGTCATATACCTACTGCACTTATGGTAATTCAGTCTTAAATCTTTTCAATTTGGCCAATTTAGTTTTAAACTTATTGCACTTGTGACAATTTAATCCTAAGTGACTATATTGTGCCAATCGAATCCTAAATCTTTTAATAGTTTGCCAATTTAATCCTAAACCTTTTGACGATTTGTCAAATTAGTCATTCCGGCTAATTTTTGCTGGAAACCATTGATGCTCGATTCAGTTAGCGCTGGTCATCTTAAATAGCACGGTCGATGCTAACTTGGACGATTTTTGCAATTTTTTTAAATTATTTTCCTTGTTTTTCCCTTTATTTCTTTCCTTTCTCTTTTATCTTTTATCTTTATTTCCCTCCACTAGTAGCCGGTTGCCGGCCACCAGCAAGGGTGAGGACTGGGTGAGGCCGCCCCTTGTTGGGTGTGACATGTCTTGTTTCTCCAACACAATCATGTGAACACCTTAACACCATTGGTACACGTTGAATGCACATCAAGAACTATAATAGGTTTGCAGTGGTTTGGCGCAGTGTTAGCTGGCTATAACACAATCAACCTTTTATTTTGTGCTTTTTTAGCTTAAATTTTTTAGAATTATTGCACTACTGTGCTGTTTTCTAGCTGAAGTTTTTATTGGTGTAAAGACTAGGGTTGATTTACGCATGAACTGTGTTTGAGACTTGATTCCTACAAACTTCTACTGCGTTTACGAGCTTTGTCGTCGTCACTGTTCTGACATTATATGTAAGATTGATTGCATATAAGATAATGTGATGTTTATGCCTGGTTATGATAGGCTCAATTTGTGTCTTGTTCTACTTTGTTATATGTTGACCACTAAATTCTTGAAGCATGTGTAGATTGGATTCTGGCTAATGTTCTGGATCAATGATTATTTTCAAGTTGTTTAAGGGTTAATACCGCGAAAAACCCCAAGTTGGTATGCCTATAATAATTTTACCCAAAATAAATTTTTTAACCACAGAAAACCCTAAACTGATACACTTGTGACAAATTTTAACCTCAGTTTATTTCCGTTAAATTTTTGTAACAGCTCGAATTTTGATGTAATTTCGGGATCAATAAAACTGATATTATTTCGCATTTCATTTTGGTAAGTCTCGCCCAGAGCTGATCACTCTCGGGATACTAACCAATGGGGAATGGCTAACTAGGAAATTGTACGTGGACCGGGGACCCTATCGCGAAATGGACACCAATCACGAGAGACGCTGAGGAAATATTTTGGGCCAACGTGGGCCGATCTTAGGAAAGAGTAATGGATTGGGTTTGGCTAAGGTCAACGATGTATAATAGGGACGCATGTGATTCTGCAAGACCGAAAGTATACGAGGCTAACCAGTCCTGAACTTGAACCGAATGATCGTGACTTCTGGAACTAGTAATAAATTCTCATTCTCTCAATGATCGAGACCATCACGATACGGATGGCCCTAGGTCGATACGCGTAACCTCTAAACAGTCGCCTGTTAGTGAGAGACCCTGAAATTGAAAATTTAGCGAGTTTTGTTTACAGAATTGGGCCCGGATTCCGATATCAATTTTCGAAGGCTTAAGAGACTATTTTTGGGAATCTGACGTCTTCTTATGCTGGCCACACATATTTGGAGTTAGTACGAGTAAAAATTGGAATTTCGGTCCGGAGGTGAAAAATTACGATTTTGCCCCTTGGGACACCAACGTCGTTTTTCGAGGCCAAATGAGGTTATTTTTTAAGGCTGACACCATTTTAGGGTGGCCACGCATACCAGGAGTGGTTATGACCAAAAATTGGAATTTCGACAAAAATTGGAAAAATTGACGATTTTGCCCTTCAAACTTTGGCGTGGATTTTCGAGGGCTTGCACGATGAATTTCGCTATTCCGACACCACCTTATGTTGGCTACACACATGGAGGGTTGGTACGGGTGAAAAATGGAACTTCGCCCTGGGACCGGAAAAATGACGGTTTTGCCCCTGGGCTATTTTTGGTTCCGAATTTTGGGGGATAATTAAGAAAATTAATTAAATTTGGACTTATCTTAATTATTTCAGCAAAGGACCAAAATACCCTTGAATTATTGGATAAGATTTAATGGTGGCCCTTGGATGAGGGGCAAAATGGTCATTTTATGCTAGATTTGTGACACTTGGCACTCTAGCCCCTAATATTTGACCAAGATAAGACCCTCTCTCTCTCCTCTCAACCTCATCTGGCCAAACCACCCTCTCTCTCTCCCGATTTCTCTCTCTCTCTCTCCCTCTTGTTCTCTCTCGGCAAGCTTGCCGGAGCTCACCGCCGGCCACTGGAGCACCGCCACCGGCCGCCGTGCCTCACCGTCGACCACCTCAGTCCCTAGCTTCAGCCTCAGCCTCACCCTCACCCGACCTCTTTCTCTCTCTCTCTCCCTTTTTCTCTCCCGAGTTAGCACCGCCGCTGCACCGGAGCCCACCGTCGCCGCGCCGGAGCTCGTACGGCCGTGCCGCTGCCACTGTGACGTCCCTAACGTCCGTACGTCACTATTCATCACCGTCCGTACGGTGTCCGTATGTCGCCGTCCGTACGTCGTCGCCGGGAATGCCGCCGTCGGTTTCATTGTTCACCAGTGATCGGCTGCCGTTCCTCGTCGTCGTGACCTCGGATTATGTGAGTAAAATTTCTAAACCTGCATTAGGACTGATAGTACAAATTTTTTGGACTGGTTTAGGAATACTAGTATATGCTGAGAGAAATTAGTGTACCGGTTGATGGGAATTATTATCGGAAAAAAAATTGTAGTAAATCAATGAGAAATTATTGGGGTGAATAATTGGATTAAAGGGCCAGATTAGGAGCCCATTGGTGAAATTGTCGGGTATGTCCGGGTTGACTGATTGTGCGTAATTTGTGCTTAATTGTGATTGATTGCGTACTGCCATGTCGCATGTTGTGTGACTGACTAATGTGGGGTACGATTGGCCAATGATTGATTTGAAATTAATTGTTGATTTGTGATTCGCACGTTAGGCCACACGGTATTAATTGGGCCAATTCAACACGTGTTGTGACATTGAATGTTTGAAGTATATTGGTGTTCATGGTGCATTGCATTGCATAACATGGACACGCATTATGTATGCCAAGAGTGAGGCATGTGGAGAAATTATGCGAGAATGCGTGCCCGCCATGAGCATGTGATCACCTGAAATACCCTGAAGCGTTTTACGCTGGGTTCAGATAATAATTGATCGTGTGATCACCTAAGGACCTTCGGGTCGTGACCTTCGGATCGGTACCGTTCTCATGCACTTTGAAGCAGGACGATACCCGGTACGTTCGGAAGACGACCATCCTCATGCACTTTGAAGCAGGCTCTGGTTCGTAAGGAGAACAGTGTTGTGCCTCATGCACTTTGAAGCAGGCTAGAGACACTGGGCCAGATCGGTGCTGCGCCGCATGCACTTTGAAGCAAGCTAGACGCACCGGGCCGTGAATATTGTTGACTCGAGTCATAATAAATATTAATAAATTGGGCAACTGCTAGTGTGGGCCAGTGGGCCGGTAAATATGCGCATGACATACTGATGACATTTGCATGCATGAACATGCATGGACTGGCATGCGAGTATGTGAGACTCGGTGCATGAACATGTGTTTGGCGTACGTGTGACTATATGTGCCACGTATGTGTCGTGATTATTATATATTGAACCGTCTAACCTGCAGGGTCAGAGAATTGTTTGATTGTTGTTGCATTATGGCTTTTAATATATTGTTTCCGGTCAAGAGATTACATGCTAGCCTAGCCTAGGTTTAGGGGTTGAACTCGCTGAGATTCGTCTCACGGTTATGTAAAACCGAAACTTTTCAGACCCCCGGCCGTGAGGATGGAGAGACCACCGCCTCTTTTTGGGATCCCTATGCAGATTCGGCAGGGTACCAGTACCTACCCCTCAGGAAAATGGAGAGGCTTTTGTGAGGTATCGATCAGAACTGATTGTGAATATAGGCGAGTATTTTTACCAAAAACAGGAGTACGTGGCATGGTGCCACCGGGATGCCGATGGAAATGAGGGAGAGCCCCTCAAGACCTTTGATATCTCGGTCGATAGTGTTGGTTTGTTGCACCCAATTATAGCATATGGTGAGATGATCAATCCAGAGGTCACACCCGAGTGGATGAGGTAGGAGGAAGAGATGGATGAGGAGACCGATGTACTAGCAGAGGACCCCGAGCCGATGGATGAAGAAGAGAATGACGAACCCGAGGCCATGGAGCAGGACGTAAAGGAGGATGGAGAGGTTGCAGAGCTGGGATCAAACGAGGAGGGGTTCGAGCTTTACCTTGGCCCAGAGTTGGAGCTGGACTCCAAGGATGAGAGAGCCCAGGCCATGGATTCGGAGGAATCAGGGTCTAGTGAGGATGCCTCCGAGGAGTTGTCAGATGATCCCAATGAGTCGTCCGATCCTGACTGGGAGCCATAGGGTTGTCCAGTGTCCTTAGCCAGTAGGGAGGGCCGCTACTTTTTGGACTGTAACCCTCTCCCTGAGTTTTAGCCTGACTTCCCTTATCCCTTTTTGACCAGGTGGCTGTTGACCGTTTGTATCTTTTGCTGTGCTTGCAAATATTGTACAAATGGTTTTTAATAGTAATATAAAGGTGTAATAATTTCCTGCAGTGGTGCATGGCTATCCTTGGCTCATAATTGTAGTTGTCTGGGTTTGTTTATTCATTGCTTCCGCTTGAGCTTGATCTCTGTTGGGCGTGGGTCGGCGACGTTTCCTGGGACGTCGCAGTTTATCGACCAAGATAGGGATGTTGCGTACTGTGGGGTTCGGGGCATGACAATTTTACTATCAAATTACTTTGTTAAATAACACGCGGCAATTGATAGATGTACCAATTTTATGTTTTATCCTCCATTTGTCACAGACGTACCAGTTTTTGATTTTTTTGTGAAATTAATTCAATTTAATGGAAATTAACGGAGGGTAAATTTGTCACAAATTTATCAGTTCGCGGTTTTTCGTGGTCAAAAAATTAGTTTTGGGTAACATTGTCACATGTATACCAGATTGAGATTTTTCGTGGTATTAACCCGTTGTTTAATGGATGAAGAATCAAACTTTTTGTAAAAATGGCAATGACGAATATTAAATTATGTATCTAGTTTGAGCCGTTTAAGGTACCCAACCCAATTTGATAAATATCCAAGTTTGACGCACAAAGTGATTCAAGAAAGGGAGCTTGTGTTATGGTTAAAACAAAAGAAGAAAATCTCTTTCACTAAAGGAAAAAAAGAAAGGTCACATATCCTTAAGTTGGACATCTCTCCTTATTGACTGAATATTAAAGTCTTCTCATCGGTTAACCATACAAAGAACCCATTATGTGTGGGGTGAATAGGGTAAATTCAGAGAAAAGAAAAACAAAAGAAGAAGAAATAGGGTTTCTTTTGTTTTGAGCCCTAGGTTGTGTCTATTTTGTAGTGGCATGGTCACCAGCGAAAGAGAGCAAAGTAGCCGCCAGTGGCTTCTTTCTTTGAGAAGTGTGAAGTGTGGAGTGGATTCCTTCAGCAAAGTGTAGCCGCACAAGAAGAAAGAGAGTTTAATGGACACATAGTGAATTTCTAGGGAACAAAAGGAAGAATCAGAGTGCAGAGCTATTTGCATAGACATGGACAAGAGCTGGAACACACATGAACTTGTATTATGATTTTTTATATCCGAATGAGTTATTTATTTGTAAATACAGTGGATTTGGGTATAATTTAGGTGTGGAAAATACTCGAGCGTGTGAGCATTTGTGAACTATGATTCTCCAATTATAGTGTATTATTTGCTATTGTCTCTCCCAATGGATGTAGGTTCCGACACTTGGACCGAATCACGTAAATCTTTAGTATCTTTTATAATTCCTCGTTTACTTCTCTAGTGGTTTCATATTGACTTAAATTGAAAGATCCTGGTTAGCTTCTTAGTTCGCTCATATTTCAACAATTGGTATTAGAGCTTGAGAATAGTACTTTCTAGATTTTGATTTTGGGCTTTTGCTCGTTTGATTATTATCTATAAATTATGTTGTTGCAAATATGTCTAGAGCAAAAGTAGATATTGAGAAGTTTAACGGGAAAAACAACTTAGGATTATTAATTGTTAAGATGGAGGTGCTTTTATAACTCAAGCTTTTGCCGAAACATTAGAGGGTAAGGATAAGTTGCCTAAAATAATGAAAGATGCCCAAACGGACGTGCTAATGAGGAAGGCAAGAAGTATAATGCGATTGAACCTATCGGATGACGTGTTAATAGAGGTGGTCGGGAGAAGGATGTCGCGACATTATAGGCTAAACTTCAGACACTTTATGCAACGAAGGGTTTGAACAATCGCTTGTACATATTGAAAATGATATTTTAATTTAGATATACAGAAAGTATGTCTATCAGATCCCACCTAGATAAGTTTAATAAACTTATAATTGATTTAAAGAATTTCAGTAAGGTTCTAGATGATAAAGAGTAGGCATGATGTTGATAGCTTCTTTACTAAAGTTATGAGAACACTTTACTGATTCACATCAGAGGCATGATGTGGAAGACATTGTCGAGGAGAGCAATAACGATGCAAAGATTGTCTTGTGTGTGACCATTAATTTGTCAGGAGACGAATTGGTGCTAGATTTGGGTTGTTCTTATTATATGACACCTCATAAGAGCTGGTTTTACCACTGATAGAGTTCTGATGGAAAATAATGTAGCCTACAAGATTGTGGGGATAGGAACAATGCGAATTTAGATGCACGGTGGGGGCGGTGTGCACACTGGCAAACCTGAGGCATGTATTAGAGCTTAAGAAAAACTTTTTTCCCTGGAGACACTCGATGACATCGGGTGTAAGTACGCTGCTGAAAGTAGAATATTAAAGATCTCTCAAGGTGTCATGACAGTGATGAAAGGGAAGAAAGTGAATATTCTCGATCATCTGCTAGGAAAAATTGTGATATAAGCTACTATAGTTTAATGAGGTGTGTCGCGACCGACCTCCCGCTATTTTTTCGATCAAACATGCAAAAAATGGGGTTTCACCTGTTACATACTAAGTCTAGGTTCGGGACTTAACTCGGGCTCTCCCAAGCCCATACTATATCGCAACTTAGGATTTGACTTTTTAACATGTGAGTGGTTTACATCGAGGAGTCGCCACTAATCGATTTAGGGTGGGTTGATTAGAAACCCAAATAAGGTGATGGGAGAATCACCCTATTCCTACGAACCAGAGATTAAATGAGTTCGGGGACTTGGTTACACTAGTTGGATAACTAATGCTCTTTCGGTGCCTTTTTATCTTGTTCATTTCTAAAAACATTTGTTAGGCAATTTAGATTGATTTTAGGACCTTTCTCCTAACATGTGAGGTGATCAAGCGAGTGCATAATCATAGATGATCAGCAGTCAAAATAGATATGCAGCCTTAGGTTCTAATCTTAACAAAGTCAGATGACATTCAAAACACAACAATTCATGTAATTGTATTTTAATGAAGAACATGCATAATAATAACAAAAAAGTGGTAAAAATAACATTCAAAATACTACTGCATAACCCTATAGGTTCGTCTAATTTAAACGTGGCAATTTGTACAATTATAACAACATTGCATAATAATACCACGATAAATTAAAACATTCATACATATCACATAATTTAGAGAAGAGAAAAAAAAATTGAATTTTTTTTGAAAAAAATAAAATAAATACAGAAAGAGAAAAAGAAAGAAAAAAAGAAAAAAATTAATTTTTTAAAATAAAGTAAAATAAAAAATAATATAATAATAAACCGGGTTGGGTCGACAGATCCAGGTTGGTAAGATCCGACCCGAGTCAACAGACCCTACCCATCGCGTTGACTCGGTTTGGATCTTCGGATCCGACTCAGGTCATTGACCCAGGTACAGACCGGATCGAGCCCGGTTGGGGCCCGGTCCGAAGGATAAAGATAAAATAGGGTCGGTTCGATCGGATCAAACCGATCCTATTTGCTTGTAGACCGGTCTGGTCTGGAGATGGCTCCCATGTGTCTGGGCACGCGGGAGCTTCGCCGGCGAAATCCGACAATCTCGCCAGACGACCTAGGCCACCCATGGCCTGAGTCTTCACCCTACAAGCCCCACTTACCTTTTTCGATGACCAAGATCACCGTTCGACCGCTCACTCGCCGGCCGGTGAGCAACAACTATCCAGCCTCCTTAGGGCATTTTATCAAACAAATGGAGGGCGCAATAAAAATCAGGGGATCTTGACCTCTTCCGGCGACTCGGTCGACTCAGGCGACCGCGGCTCTCCTCCGATGGTGGCTAGAGGCTGGGACCGACGACGATATGGGTTGGGATTCGCGCGAAAAGGCCGGCACGAGTCCCGGCCCAACCACGTCAAAAAACAAGGGAAAATAAAGGAGCTTCTCGGCCGGGGGGGCTCACTGATCGATGGCATGTCTGGGTGGACTTCCGGCTGCTCCATGGGCGGCGGCGACGCTGCTAGTTCTCCTTCTTGCTCCGGCGAACTCTCGGTTTGCTCTCTCTCTCTCTCTCTCTCTATTCTCTCTGTTTTCTCTCTCTCCGTTTTTCTCCAAAATGGCCGACCGGCCTCTCTCTCTCTGTGTGGCTATATATAGCCGACGACGACAGTGCCCCCCTGCTCCGTTACGTCTGCATGACGATGGCCTGCACCAGCCTACTCGGTCCCGCGACTTTCACGGCCATTAGACCGGTACAGAGGGGGGGCCGGTTCTGAGCAGAGTAGAGAGACGGGGTAGAGAGGAAGAAGGGGGAGAGATGACCGGGCTTTTGGGGAGGACGGGACTGGCCATTAATGCTAGTCCCAATGGCATGCTTCCCTAGCCATCCTCTAGCGTAATAGAGACGGCGCGGAGGCGCTTGGCTGTTCGTCGAGCGACGGTCAGAAGAGGGGAAAACAGGGGAGAGAAAGGGACGGCTCAGCTGGGGGAAGTAGGAAGAGAAGTTGGGCCGGGCCAGGCCCAGCTTACACGGAAGAAAAAGGAAAAAAAGCAAAGCAGGCTGGGCCCGCGCGAGGGAGAGAAAAAAGAAAAAGAAAAGGGTGTAACATCCTGAATTTTGACCCATTTTTCGGGATTAATGATATTGATGTTATTTCTCATTTCGTTTTAGTAAGTCTCTGATCGTAAAATTCTGCACGTGTCAATGAACGTGTTGAACAAGTAATATAATGATAAGAAGAGTATCGTCTCACAGAGATTGATGATAATAAACTAATTAAATATTAAAAATAGACTAATTCTAAAATTTATCTAACAGATCAAAATATGATTGAGAACAAATAAAAATTGATAATTTTTCAAAACGAAATTTTATAAACTAAAGGCAGATAATCAATCAGGTAAAACATGTTAGAGCATCCGATTTCACCATAACCACTAGATATGAATTTCAGATCATTATCCATACAAGAACAATATCAAGCATGTGATAGCGGAATTTCCTAATCTATTTACTATCCTATCTCTAGGTATAGCAAACCTACTCAGTTTATCAATTCACTATATTTCTATGTGAATTTAAATAAACATAAGCGCATTAAAATCTGTGAATATTCCCGGTTTACAATGAATCTTTTGGACCACCTTATCACCGAAAGCTACACAAATAACATGGTATATTTCTATCCACATTTAATTCATGGTTATACATTATAAGGAGCAATTGCATATTATCACTTTTCAGTCTCAAACATGCACATCAGATCATTCAAGTGGTGGCCAATCACCTAAATGCATTAAGCACAATAATATATAACTCACATGAATGAAATTACTTGCAAAGCATAAAAAACGTGAAATTCATATCATCATGGTTAGGCTACATCGTAGCTCTAACAAAGAAAATTAGAACATAATAGAAAAAGAAACGAAAATAGAAATTAAATCAAACATCTTGAATCAAAGAACAAGAATTCTGTCACCACTTTTGTCTTCTCTTCAAAATACTTCAAAAACTCTCATAACACTGAAAACAAAAACGATCTCTCTCTCTCTCTCTCTCTCTCTCTCTCTCTCTCAAGTTATCCTATTTATATAATAACATTCAAGACTCCTCTCACAAGGCAATTACTTCTTTTTTCCCATAAAATTAGGGAATAAATCGCAGAATTCCCAATGTAATATCCATCTTCTAACTCTTCTCTGGATCGCATATTCCTTTCCTTCTTTTTGCCATATTTTCCTTATTTTCTCCATATCTCAATATTCTGCATAAACAAGGAAATATTAAGTAAATAAAAGGAAATCCAAATATATTCTAACAAATAGCTCTACTTTTATAGAGTTATCAAACCCCCAAACTTAACATTTTGCCAGTCCTCGAGCAAAAGCAAGATATAAGACATACTCAAGCTACCAGCCCCCTATATCACTTCCTTCCATAATTGCTCAAAATCACAATTCAAAGAAAAACACAAATTGCATCGAAACATTGGAATAGATTCATAAGTTAAAACCGATTCTAATTATGTGATCCAAGTGTGTGCGTGAGTCCTCATCTTTTCGAATTATATGCAATCCAAATAAGTTCACATTGGTATGCAACCTCTCAAAAACTCTTTATAATTATAATCAAATCTCATATGTTTGCTTTTCATTCCTCTCTCTACTAATGTAAGCTAATCATCCAACCAAAAATCAATAGGACTTTCCTCAGGTTGTAATGTAAGGCTGGGCTAACGGTGAGATAATGGTAAATTTAAGCTCAAATCACCCATGAACACATTGACTTCTAGGATCTAATTAGAGCATATGCCACTATCCCCAATTTCACATCTTCAAAATAATCTTTCTGCTACTACGGATCATCATTCTTCCTCTTTTTTTTTTCTCTTTTTTTTTCTTCTTCTTCTTTTTCATTGCTTTATGGTGGAGTTCTTCCCTAAGTCCCTCCTAATATAACGTGAACATTCCCAACCCATTGAGTATCCAAAAGGCTCACTCAATTGAAAGTGGGATACGGAACCATAAAAACAATATTTTCTTTTTCTCTTTTTTTTCTTTCTTTTTCTTCTTCTTTTTTTTTTGGAGAAGAAGATACACCAAACAACCATGGCAATCAAATTATTTCCATGCTCCACCCTTCCTCCCAAATTGCTATTATGCTCAAATAAACTTTTATCCTAAAAAAAATCAACATGTTCATGGGGCGTGGGACAATGATATAATTTGGCAAAAGGTAAGCTAAAAAGTACGTGAGTGCCAATAAAAATTGGATAATAATTAAGCCTCAACGGGGTGACTATGGATAAATAAATAGGGTTGGCTTAAAAGGCTCAATCAATCCACTCACTCAGTTAGATGTAGCCTAGGATTTCACCTCAAGAGAAAATCAAACAAATTCTAAGATTTGGGTGAGATCTGAGAAAAGCACATACTTCATATGAATGTTCTCTAGATGTACACACTACTCAAAAATTAAGGACTTCTAGTGCTCAGTAAGTGGATCGACATCATCAGAATCAAAATTAACTCACATATCATTCGCAAGTTTGAACAAAATTTAAATTTTCCTAAGAATCGCAAAAATTCACAACAAGGAATGCAACAAAAAAAAATTCAGATTTAGCCAAAAAAAAATTGAGCACAAATTTTGTCTCCCCCCAAACTTGAATGAAGCAGTGTCCTCAATGCGAAAAACAAAAGAAACAAAAGAAAAATAGGAACAAGAAAACTCCCCTTATAGTAGAATGTGTCCATGGATGGTCTTGATGACTAAACTCCAAAAGGTGATCCTTTAAGAAAGAAAATTAACCTGGATAAAAGAAAAAAATAATTCATCTTTTTTTTTGAAAAAAAATGAACATAAAAATTAATGAAGAAACATAATAAAAATGCTTGGGTTGCCTCCCAAGAAGCGCTTGCTTTATAGTTTTCAGCCAAACTATATCAGATATCGCTATTCTGGAGGATGAAGTTCAATAGCAGTCTTCTGCTTGTTGTAACCACCTTCGAAGTAAGGTTTCAAATGTTGACCGTTCACCTTAAATGTGCCTTCGGTGTCATGTGCAACTTCAACTGCACCGTATGGAAATACCTGTGTGACTGTATAAGGACCAGACCATCGAGAACGTAACTTTCCTGAAAAAAGTTTAAGACGAGAGTTATAAAGTAAAACTTTTTGGCCAATTTCGAACTCTCTTCTGAATATGTGTTTATCATGCCATCTTTTGGTACGCTCCTTGTACATCTTAGCATTTTCATAGGACTCATTGCGGAATTCCTCCAATTCATTTAGTTGCAACAATCTTCTTTCACCTACAGACTGCATGTCAAAATTCAGAAATTTCAATGCCCAATATGCTTTGTGCTCTAATTCCACCGGTAGATGACAAGCCTTCCCAAACACTAGCCTAAAAGGAGACATCCCAATTGGGGTTTTAAATGCTGTCCTATAGGCCCAAAGTGCGTTATCAAGTTTTATTGATCAATCTTTCCTAGAGGCATTTACTGTTTTTTCTAAAATTCTCTTGATTTCCCTATTTGAAACCTTTACTTGACCACTAGTCTGAGGATGATAAGGGGTTGCAATCTTATGTGTGACTCCATACTTACTCAAAAGTGCTTCAAATTGTTTGTTGCAAAAGTGTGTCCCCCTATCACTTATGATTGCCCTAGGAGTGCCAAATCGCGTAAAAAAAATTTTCTTTAAGAATTTGACAACAACCTTAGCATCATTTTTTGGTAATGCTATAACTTCTACCCACTTAGACACATACTCTACAGCCACTAAAATGTATAAATTACCATAAGAAGATGTAAAGGGTCCCATGAAATCAATACCCTAAACATCAAATAATTCACACACAATAATGTTGTTTAAAGGCATTTCAATTTTTCTAGAAATATTTCTAGTTCTCTGACATTGGTCACATGAAGCTACAAAGGAGTAAGCATCTTTAAAAAGTGTGGGCCAATAAAATCCAGATTGTAAAACCTTAGCTGTAGTTTTGGTGGCACCAAAATGACCACCTACCTCTCTGTCATGACAATGATGTGGAATATTTGCCTTTTCTTCGTCTGGAACACATCTCCTTATGACCTGATCTGCACATACCTTAAAAAGAAAAGGTTCTTCCCAAAAATAATTTTTAACATCAGAAAAGAATTTTTTCTTCTGTTGATATGACAATTCAAGGGGAAGAATATTACTTACCAAATAATTCACAAAATCAGCATACCAAGGAATTTTTGTGGATTTGATGGAAAAAATTTTCTCATCAGGAAACTCTTCCATAATTGGACTTACCTCTTCCTTTAAATTCGGAATTCTTGACAAGTGATTTGCAACTAGATTTTCAATCCCCTTCTTATCTTTGATTTCCAAATCAAATTCTTGCAGCAAAAGAATCCACCTGATTAAACGTGGTTTTGATTATTTCTTTTCAAGTAGATACTTAAAGAGCAGAGTGGTCAGAATAAACTATAACTTTTGAGCCAATTAAATAAGAACGAAATTTATCAAAAGCAAACACTATTGCCAAAAGCTCTTTTTCAGTTGTGGCATAATTCAATTGTGCACCTGACAAGGTTCGACTTGCATAGTATATGGTTCGAAAAATTCCATCCTTTCTTTGTCCAAGTACGGCTCCAACAGCCGAGTCACTAGCATCACACATCAACTCAAAAGGCAAATTCCAAGTAGGTGCAGTCATGATAGGGGCCGAAATTAACTTCTCCTTCAATGTGTTGAATGCATGCAAACAATCATCAGAGAAGTCAAATTTAGAATCTTTTTCCAACAATTTAGAAAGGGGTCTAGCAATCTTAGAAAAATCTTTAATGAAACGCCTATAAAATCCTGCATGTCCCAAAAATCCTCGAACAAGCTTCACAGAGGTAGGAGGCGGCAGTTTTGAAATAACTTCAATCTTAGCTCGGTCCACCTTAATTCCTCTTATAGAGATCTTATGGCCTAGCACAATCCCTTCCTGCACCATAAAGTGACACTTCTCCCAATTCAAGACAAGGTTAGTCTCCTCACATCTTTGTAACACCAAAGCTAAATTATTCAAACATGAATCAAAAGATGAGCCAAAAACAGAAAAATCATCCATAAATATCTCAATATATTTTTCCATCATGTCAGAAAAAATAGCCATCATGCATCTTTGAAAAGTAGCAGGCGCATTACAAAGACCAAAAGGCATCCTCCTATAAGCAAAAGTACCATAAGGACAAGTAAAAATAGTTTTTTCTTGATCCTCAGGTGCAATAGAGATCTGATTATAACCAGAATATCCATCTAAAAAACAGTAAAATTCATGCCCTGCAAGTCTCTCCAACAATTGATCAATGAAAGGTAAAGGAAAGTGATCTTTACGGGTGGCATCATTCAATTTTTTGTAATCCATGCAAACACGCCATCTAGTAACGGTTCTAGTCGGAATTAATTCATTATCATTATTTAGTTGAACAGTCATACCTCCTTTTTTTGGAACAACTTGCACAGGACTTACCCAGGAACTATCAGAGATAGGATAGATGATCCCTGCATCAAGTAACTTAATTACCTCAGCTTTCACCACTTCTTGCATTTTCGGGTTCAAACGCCTCTGAGGTTGAATAGTGGGTTTATGTTGTTCCTCCATCAAAATTTTATGCATGAAATTGAAGGACTAATTCCCTTGATGTCAGCTATTTTCCATCCAATTGCACCTTTATGTTCTCTCAACACTCTGAGCAGTTTCTCCTCCATCAAATCTGTCAAAGAAGAAGATATAATTATTGGTAAAGAAGAAATTCCATCTAAATAAGCATATTTCAAATGAGAAGGTAAGGGTTTGAGTTCAAAAATAGGAGGCTCTTCAATTGATGGCTTCAGCTTCGTTGTGTGTTGTCCCAACTCCTCAAATTTTGTTGTCTTAGGCCTTGAATATGTTGGATTTGCCTCCATAAAATTTGCGTACTCCATTATCTCCTCATTCTCAATTTCTCTGTCTTTTGGTTGAACCAAACATGTTTCAAGTGGATCTTTAAAAATATTTTCTTGAAAAATATTATTCACCAACTTGTCAACTGTCTCAACTCTAAAACAAGAATTATCATCAAAGGGATATTTCATTGCTTTAAAAACATTAAAAGAAACAAGATCATCTTGAACTCTAAGAATCAACTTCCCTTATTGTACATCAATAAGAGCTCTTCCTCTTGCTAGAAAAGGACGACCTAAGATAAGTGATACCTCAAAATCTTCCTCCATGTAAAGAACTATGAAATCTACAGGAAAAATAAAATTGTCAGCTTTTACCAATACATCTTCCACAATACCTCTTTGGATATTTAATTGATCGATCAGCCAGTTGAAGCGACACTGTAGTTGCTTTTACTTCACCCAATCCTAATTTCCTAAAAACAGAGAAATACATCAAATTAATATTTGCACCAAAATCACACAATGCCTTTTCAAAGTAAGAATCTCCAATAGTGCAAGGAATTGTAAAACTCCCTGGATCTTTTAACTTCGGAGGTAATTTATTTTGTAGGATGGCCGAACATTCCTCATTCAACTTCACAGTTTCATAATCTTCTAGCTTTCTTTTGTTTTCCAAAATCTCCTTCAAAAATTTTGCATAGCTAGGCATTTGCGCTAAAGCATCTGCAAAAGGAATATTAATGTGTAATTTTTTAAAAACATCAAGAAATTTAGAAAATTGCTTATCTATTTTGTGCTGCTGGAGTCGTTGAGGGAATGGAACTGGCGGCACGTATGGCTTGGGATTATCCGGAAAAAGTTTGCTCTTGCCTATCTCCTTTGGTTGTTTCTTGTCCTCTTCTTCTTTGTCTCTGAAAATCTCTTGTTTGGTATCTTCTTCACCCACTTGTTTACCACTTCTCAGGATTATAGCTTTTACATTTTCAATTGGATTTTTCTCTGTGTTGCTAGGTAAAGAACCATGTTGTCTCCCAGAAATCATGTTTGCTAACTGCCCCACTTGCATCTCCAGATTTCTGATTGAAGCCTCTTGGTTTTGAAATCTCACATCTGTGCTCTTGATGAAGTCTTGAGTAGTGTTGGCAAGTTTTGTGACTATATCTTCTAGATTGGACTTTGTCTCTTCTAGTTGTTTGAATCCCAGTGGCAGTCTTGTCACATTTTGATTATTCCATAAAAAATTTGGATGATTGCACCATCCCGAATTGTACGTGTTGGAGTAGGGATTATTCTGTGATCTGTTAAAATTCCCAACAAAGTTAGCATTTTCATTAGATTGAGCAATAGTGTTACCTACCTGACATTTTGTGCTAACATGTCCTCCACCACAGAAATCACATGTCATATTCTGAATTTTCATGCCCGAAACACTCATATTATCTATCTTTTTGTTGAGTGCTTCAATTTGTGCAGTGATTGCCGTGAAAGCATCCACCTCATGAACTCCGCTAGCTTTTCGCATTGATATCCTCTCAGTAGGCCACTGATAACTATTGGATGCCATCTTCTCTAATAAGTTGTAGGCTTCTTCTGGTGTTTTATTATTCAGAGTTCCCCCTGCAGCTACATCAATCATAGAACGGAGATTTGTACTGCACCCATTATAAAATGTTTGTACCTGCATCCATACGGGTAATCCATGACGTGGGCATCTCCTAAGAAACTCCTTGAATCTTTCCCATGCTTCATATAATGATTCATTATCCATCTGCATAAAATTAGTAATATCGTTATGCATTTTTGCAGATTTTGCAGGTGGAAAGAACTTACCAAGAAATTTTTGGGCCATATCATTCCATGTAGTGATCGATCCTGCAGGAAGAGAAGAGAGCCAACCTTTAGCTTTGTCTCTAAGAGAGAATGGAAATAATCTCAATCTAATAGCATCATCTGAAACTCTATTATATTTAATTGTGTCACAGATTTCAAGAAAAGCATCGATGTGAGCGTTTGGATCATCGCTTGGTAGCCCACTAAATTGCACTGATTGTTGAAGCATCTGAATCAGTGATGGCTTGATCTCAAAGTTGTTTGCTTGAATTGCAGGTCTCCTGATACTTGATGTGGTGCCCTCAATTGTTGGTGCAGCATAATCTTTCAAGAGTCTACGTTGATTTCTACCATAATCAACTCCCTCCATCTTTTTAATGTGATTTCTCTGTTCTCTCAGTCGCCATTTAAATGTGCGTTCGATTTCTAGATCAAACTCAGTAAGTTTTCCTTGTTGGCAACGTGTCATGCACCAATGTATACTCTGAAAAAAAAATAAAAGCTAGATTAAACTTAGAATTATCCGGTATCAATATTAATTGGTATTAAATAAACAATCCCCGGCAACGGCGCCAAAAACTTGATCGTAAAATTCTGCACGTGTCAATGAACGTGTTGAACAAGTAATATAATGATAAGAAAAGTATCGTCTCACAGAGATTGATGATAATAAATCAATTAAATATTAAAAATAGACTAATTCTAAAATTTATTTAACAGATCAAAATATGATTGAGAACAAATAAAAATTGACAATTTTTAAAACCGAAATTTTATAAACTAAAGGCAGATAATCAATCAGGTAAAACATGTTAGAGCATCCGATTTCACCATAACCACTAGATATGAATTTCATATCATTATGCATACAAGAACAATATCAAGCATGTGATAGCGGAATTTCCTAATCTATTTACTATCCTATCTCTAGGTATAGCAAACCTACTCAGTTTATCAATTCACTATATTTCTATGTGAATTTAAATAAACATAAGCGCATTAAAATCTGTGAATATTCCCGGTTTACAATGAATCTTTTGGACCACCTTATCACCGAAAGCTACACAAATAACATGGTATATTTCTATCCACATTTAATTCATGGTTATACATTATAAGGAGCAATTGCATATTATCACTTTTCAGTCTCAAACATGCACATCAGATCATTCAAGTGGTGGCCAATCACCTAAATGCATTAAGCACAATAATATATAACTCACATGAATGAAATTACTTGCAAAGCATAAAAAACGTGAAATTCATATCATCATGGTTAGGCTACATCGTAGCTCTAACAAAGAAAATTAGAACATAATAGAAAAAGAAACGAAAATAGAAATTAAATCAAACATCTTGAATCAAAGAACAAGAATTCTGTCACCACTTTTGTCTTCTCTTCAAAATACTTCAAAAACTCTCATAACACTGAAAACAAAAACGATCTCTCTCTCTCTCTCTCTCTCTCAAGTTATCCTATTTATATAATAACATTCAAGACTTCTCTCACAAGGCAATTACTTCTTTTTTCGCATAAAATTAGGGAATAAATCGCAGAATTCCCAATGTAATATCCATCTTCTAACTCTTCTCTGGATCGCATATTCCTTTCCTTCTTTTTGCCATATTTTCCTTATTTTCTCCATATCTCAATATTCTGCAAAAACAAGGAAATATTAAGTAAATAAAAGGAAATCCAAATATATTCCAACAAATATTGCATTATTTATTGCCTAAAGTAGATAAAATAGCTCTAGTTTTATAGAGTTATTAGTCTCGCCCGGAACTGATTATTCTCGGGATAATGACCAATAGGGAATGGCTAACTAGGAAAACGGTACGTAGACCCAAGAACTCAACCGTGAATTGAGTTCGATTCCGAGAAACGATAAGGGAATATTTTGTGCCAATGTGGGCCGATCCAAGGAGAGTGACGGATTTAGTTTGGCTAACGACATACGATCGGATCGCGGGTGGTTCCGCACGACCGAGAGTATGCGTAGCGAATAATCCTGAACTTATTCCAAACGATTGCGACCCCTGGAACTAGTGATAATCCTCGTGTTCTCTGGGAGATCAAGATCGTCACGACTCGAGTAATCCTAAGTCGATACGCGTAACCCCTAAATAGCCACCCGTCAGTGAAAAACGCTAAAATCGCATTTGAACAAAATCGATCGTGGAATTGAGTTCGGACTTCGGTGCCGAATTCTGTGGACGTACACAACTATTTTTCCAAGGACAACATCGTAAAAGTGTGGCCAATCATATTTGGGATCGGTAGAGTCAAAAATTGAAAGTTTGACCCGGGACCGAAAAATTACGATTTTACCCCGGACCCTTAAGCTTGGATTCCGAATTTTAGAGATTAATTGGAGGGTATTATGGTCTTGCTCAGCCCTATTATTGTTATTAGAATTAGTGGACCAATCTACCTCTAGATATTTTAGTTAGATTTAATACAAACCCTTGAATGGAGGGCATGATGGTCATTTTTGGGAAATTTGGTCAACCACCCCACTAAGCCCAAGCCTATAGACTCTCTCTCTCTCTCTCTCTCTCTCTCTCTCTCTCTCTCTCTCTCTCATTTCTTCCCCTCCAAGCCAGCCAGCCCTCCTCCTCTTACCTATTCTCTCTCTCTCTCCCTCTCTCGGCCGCGTGAGGCCCCTTGTTGGAGCAAGCCGCCGCCCGCTGGAGCTGGAGCCACCGCCCGTCTGCGCTCGCCTAGCTTCACCGTCTCCATCCCGTCTCACCCATCCCGTCAGCTCCCTCTCTCTCCATCCTGTCAGCTCCCTCTCTCTTCCTCTCGACCGCACGCACCGCTGGCCGGAGGAGCACCTCCGCCGCACGCCACGCCGGGACCGCTGCTCGCCCTGCCTTGCACCCCACCATCCAGCAGTCCCATTCTCTCTCTCCCTTTCCCCAACCGCGTGAGCAGTCCCCGCCTTGGACCACCGTCCGCCGACCGCCGCCGCTTGCGCCGCCGTGAAGTCCACCCGCCGTCGCCGCTTGTGCCACAGTGAGCCGCTTGTGCCACAGTGAGCCGCTCGGTCCGCCTGTTTCCCTATCGATCTAGCCACCTTTTGGAGCTTAGGACTAGGTGAGTAATTATCCCTAAACTCTAATTAGGCTACTAAGCATTTCTAGATAGGTTAGGGTTAGATTAGAGGTTAATTGGGGTGAGATTAGGCTTGAATAATGGCTAGTTGTTGGAGACCGATTATGCGATAATATTGGGCTATTAAAATGTTGATTTGGAGGTGGATTGGAGGCTTAGAATGTGCTGATTTGTGGCTGCCCATATTGGGATTGAATTGGACTAAGATTAGTTAATTTGGGATTTAATCGTGAATTTCCGAGCATGCCTTGAATTGTCTAAGTAGTGGCTGAATTATGCTAAGTTTGGAATCAATATTGTTATGCCATGCCGTGTGGATGTGTGACCAATTGATGCGATGTGTGATCGGCCATTTATTTGGCGTGAATCCCATTAGCTAAGTATGTGAATTTTATGTGCCGATCATGTATCATACAAAGTTGAATTGAATTGCTTAATTGAACATGCCAATATGTTGATTGGGCATATTGGGATTGAACGTGAGCATGTCAATTGGGTATTTGAGCACGTCGTGGCATTGTTTGAATATGTCTTGGCATAAATGGATTATGTGCCCATGTTGGAATTGTATGCTCAGTGTGCATTGTGTTATTACCCGAGTGCTCATTGTGCATGGCCACGCATTTTGCATGCTGTGCATCGGTGTGGTACGAGAATTGTGCGAGTATGCGTGCCTGACATGAGCATGTGATCACCTAATTGCCCTGATGCGTTTTACGCGGGGTTCAGATAAAAAAATTGGTGTGTGCACGTGTGATTACATAAAGCCCCGATACGTGTTACGCGAGGTATTGAACCCGTCCTGATGCGTTTTACGTGGGACGATGCCCGGTTCTACTGGAAGACGGCCAACCTGATACGTTTTACGCGGATTTCAGTCCATATATGGAGATCGATGTTGCGCTTGATGCATTTTACGAGGGCTAGAAATATTGGGCCTGATGCATTTACGCGGGCCAAGAAGTGTTGGATATTGAAATAGACCTGATGCGTTTTACGCGGGTCAAACCTGATACGTTTTACGCTGATCAGACCTAATGCGTTTTACGCGGGTCGAATTCTAATTGAGAAATAAGCAGTGTGCTAGTGTGTATTATTGAGCTAGATCGTGAGCATGGCATATTGGTGGCATATGTATGTAATAGTGCATTGGTAGTTGTGCGTATCGGTGACTCGTGTGTGATACAGGCATTATTGAGCAGAAGCACGTGCATGGCATACGTATGAATAAGCCTGTCGCATATGCGTTATTGTCGTGATTGTTATATGCCTAACCTGCAGGGTCATTTGTGTGCTCGATCTGGGCCTGAGGGCCTAGGTCAATTAATTTTGAAATGTTCATGTGATTGATTGCCTATCAGGAGGTGCATGTTAGCCTAGTTTAGGTTTAGGGGGTTTTACTCGCTGAGATTCGTTCTCATTGTTGTTAAAACCTAATTTTTCATACCCCCAGCCCTGAAGATGTTGGAGATTCCGTCTCGGATAGATCGGGATGTGACCGAGTACCCCGTAGGGAATGGGGATACATAAATTAGACACTTTACTACTGTATGGGTTGACGTAGGTGCGCAGCTTTTCAATGTCCACGAGTATGTCGCCTGGTGCTTTAGGGACTATTCCGGGACCTTCGGGCCCCTCAGAACTTTTGACATCCCGTTCAACAGGCTAGGCGAGGTAGATTCCCAGTGTCAGGATGGAGACTTGGCGAGCCCCGAGTACACATCCGAGGGGAGTTTCAGTTTTGGCCGCCAGCCTATTTTTTGGGAGGTTGACGAGTTTGACCCGATGGATGAAGAGCCAGTGGACTGGGATTCTGATCCGGAGCTGATGGAGTCGGATCAGAAGCCAGAGCCTATGGAGCAGGACCCCGAGCCTGAAGAGGTGGATTCAGAGGAGGAGCCGGCAGAGGCCGAGTCCCAGCTAGATTCCATGGATTCCGAGGACGAGTCGTCTGATAGCTCTTCCGAGTCCTAGGGATCCAACCCGGACTGGGTTCCGTAGGGTTAGCCTTAGTCCTAGATAGGTTGGGTCAGTACCTTTTTTATCGGAGACCTACCTTAGATAGTAGTGTAATCGCCTGGCCATCTACCCATTTTTGCTAGTAGTGGCCTTTGACCAGCTTTTGATTGGTAGTATATATTTTGTGTAAATGGATAATGTATATCTCTCTCTAATGTCAATGCAAGTGTATATTGGTAATCTTGTTGTTTATTGTTGTGCAATCATTGGTCATGTGTTTTAAATTGTACGGGTGTTCATGTTGCTTCCGCTTGTGTCTGAATCTCTGTGCTGGGTATTGGGTCGGCGACACGTCCTGGGACGTCGCGCAAATTCGACCTCGGTTGGGATGCTCATGCGCCGTAGGGTTCGGGACGTGACATCCCCCGTTGATTTGGTATCAGAGTAAGGTCAGCTCGGTCCAATTAGGTCGAAATCTAGAGTGATAAGAAGCGATGACCTTGGATAGCTAGTAAGGTGACCTTGTGTGCTAAGTGTATCTCCTGACTGTCCGTGTCTTGATTGAGTGTTTATATGAATTGACCCGTAAAATGTAGGTGCGGCAGGACCCGAGGTGAGTACGTGTATTTCCTTGGTTGAAGTCTTGTGTTGCTTGTGTTTGGACGCATGCTGATTGGTTAATTGCTGCTGTGAATACCTGCCTAGGACCTTAGACCAGTTTAGCTTGGTTTAGGTCTCTAATTCCTAAATGGAATTATAGCAAGTAGGTGAGCGTGCGAGTAGGGAAGATGAGTAGCCAAGGAAGAGATAGAGGTCGAGGCCGTGGTAGTGGTAGAGGTCGGGGTCGTGAGCAAGACCCCGTAAAACCGCAAGTGAGAGTTGCAGAGGATCCAAGGGTAGATGGAATCTTGAAGGCACTCGAGGAAGCAGGAATTCTGGGGGGTAGGCAGGCCCAGGAGAGAAATGCCACTATTGCCGCTGCTGTCGAGGCCGCCGTTGCTGCTGCCAATGGGGCCAATGAGAATAACAGAAATAATGAGAATCAGGGGAATAATGGAAATCCAATTCCGGGACCGACAAATATGATCAGGCCGATGTCTAAGTTGGTAGAGTAGTTCTTCAAATTGAAACCGTCGAAGTTCAACGGGAAGGGTGACCCCGAGGCTGCACCGCGTTGAATAGAAGAATTAGAGAAAGCCTTCGATGTTCTGGGGTGTACCGAGACTGAAAGAGTGACACTGACAGTATATCAGCTACAGGACAATGCAAATGACTGGTGGAAGGCCACCAAGGATAGAATATTTCCAGAGGCTACCGCCTAGACTTAGGCTGTGTTTACCGAGAGTTTTTATGGAAAGTATTTCTCGGAGAGTGCACAAGAAAGAAAACTGGTTGAATTTATGAAGCTCCGCCAAGGATAGATGACTGTGGATCAATATGAAGCGGAGTTTGCTAGATTGTCGAGATTTGCACCTAGGATGGTGGAGAACCCGCAAGATAAGGTTCGGAGATTTCGAGATAGGCTAAAGCTGGACCTTAGGAGTCAGATGATATCGCTCAATATTCGGGAATACGGGGAGATGTATGAACGGGCTCAAGCCATAGAGCGGGATCAGTTAGAAAAGGCAGCCGCTTCTGGGTCGCAGTTCGCCCCGGCTAGGGACAACTACCGTCTCGGAAAGAAGCCAATGGCGGGAAATAGACGATTCGTCCTATCGATTAGGAAGAATATCGGAAAGCTGAACCACCAGCAGAACAAATTTAGAGCTTGCTTCAAGTGCGGGAGTTTGGAGCATCAGATAAGAAATTGTCCCCAGCAACGCCCTACAGGACCACCGATGCATCCACAATAGCCTCGAGTTGGGAATCAAGCTGGGAATCTCCCGCTAGCTAGTTTGAACAGACCATCGACACAAGGACGAGTGTATGCCATGGCGCGAAGGGAAGTTGAGAATGCGTCAGGTGTGGTCACAGATATAATTTCTCTGTGCAATCATGTCGTATATACTTTGTTTGATCCGGGGGCGTCGCACTTATTTGTGTTTGCTCAGTTTATTGAATTGGCTGGATTAAAACCTGTTTTGCTAGAAGTGCGGTTATGTGTGACTACGCCATTAATGGATAAGATATGTATATCGTTAGGATGCCCGGACTGTGAGATAGTAATTGGTGGCGTAGAAAGCAAGATAGATTTAGCTATTTTGCTAATGTATGATTTCGATGTAATTGTGGGCATGAATTGGTTAGTCAGACAGAATGCTGTGATGGATTACAGTAGCAGGGTGATTCAGTTTAGTCTGGCTAGACACCCTAGATTTAAGTTTGTAGGGAGTCGAGGAGGAATCTCGATCCGTTGGGTTTCATCAGTAGAAGCCACCAGGTTGTTGGATGAGGGATGTCAAGGTTACCCGGCAAGTGTGGTTGATTCGACGGCAAGAGAAGTGTGGCTAGAGGATATAGCAGTGGTGTGCAACTTTCCCGATGTCTTTCCCCAGGAATTGCCGGGATTACTGTCAGAAAGAGAAGTGAAATTTGTTATCGAGTTGGCCCCTAAGACTGAGCCAATCTCGAAGCTACCTTATAGGATATCATTGTCAGAGTTGAAAGAATTAAAGGTTCAAATAAAGGAACTACTAGACAAAGGTTTTATCCGACCGAATACGTCTCCATAGGGAGCGCCAGTATTGTTTGTAAGAAAGAAGGATGGGTCGTTGAGGCTATGTATCGATCGCCAGTTGAATCAAGTGATAATCAAGAACAAGTATCCCCTCCCAAGGATTGACGACCTATTTGATTAGTTGCAAGGAGCCTCGGTATTTTCTAAGATTGACTTTAGGACAGGGTATTATCAGTTAAGGATTCAAAAGGAGGATATCCCAAAGACGACATTCAGAACGAGGTATAGGCACTATGAATTCACGGCGATGTCGTTTGGGCTGACTAATGCCCCTGCTGCTTTCATGGATTTAATGAATTAGGTATTCAAGGAATTTTTGGATTAGTTCGTCATTGTCTTCATAGACGATATTCTGGTGTATTTAAAGAGTCCCAAGGAACATGAAGTACACTTGGAAAAGGTTTTACGGACGTTAAGAGCACATACACTATATACTAAGTTTAGCAAGTGCGAATTTTGGCAGAACCGGGTAGCATTTCTTGGGCATATAATTTCCGGAGAAGGAATCTCCATGGATCCGGCAAAGATTGAAGTGGTGATAGATTGGCCGAGACCGACGATAGTTACTGAGGTTCGGAGCTTCTTAGGACTGGCGGGTTACTATCGATGATTTGTGGAAAGATTCTCAGTGATAGCCACTTCATTGACAAAATTGCTTAAGAAGGAGACGAAGTTTGAATAGACGGAAAAGTGCAAAGAGAGTTTTTAGGAATTGAAGCAGAGATTGACGACTATGCTAGTGCTAATGATCCTTTCAGGACCAAGAGGATATGAGATTTATAGCAATGCTTCGCTTAAAGGATTGGCATGCGTGCTAATGCAATATGGAAGGGTGATTGCTTATGCATTGTGACAGTTAAGGATTCATGAGATGAACTACCCAACTCACAATTTGGAATTGGTAGCGATCATTTTTGCACTTAAGATTTAGAGGCACTATTTATGTGGAGAAAGGTTCCAGATTTACACGGACCATCAGAGCCTCAAGTATTTGTTTTCGCAGAATGAATTGAATATGAGGCAGCGTCGTTGGATGGAGTTACTGAAGGACTACGATTGTGACATTTTATATCGTCCCGGAAAAGCCAACCGGATAGCGGATACCTTAAGCAGGAAATCGAGCATCGCGCAGTTAATGGTCAAAGAGTAGATTTTATTGGACGGAGCGCAAAACTCAGAGTTTAAGTTCGAGGTAGGACACCTCTCCAGTCTGATAGCAACATTAAGGATTAAATCAAAAGTGCAAATCAAGATTAAGGCGTTACAGTCTACGGACCCTGAGATTTACAAGATTCTGGAGATGGATGATACTAAGAGGAAACTGGACTTTCAAGTGTCCGAGGACGGAATTCTTAAATTTCGAGGACGTTTGTGCATGCCCGATGATTCGGAGCTTAAGGAAGAAATTTTATCGGAAGCTCATAGGAGCAATTATAGCATTCACCCGGGTAGCACAAAGATGTATCAGAACCTTCGACAGCATTATTGATGGAACGAAATGAAGGTGGATGTGGCCAAGCATGTGGCCAAGTGTTTGACGTGCCAACAAGTGAAGGCACAGTATTGTAAACTTGGAGGAATGTTGCAGCCGTTGGAAATCCCAGAATGGAAATGGGAGCATATTACGATGGATTTTGTAACGGGACTGCCAAGAAGCTAGAGGAAACACGACTCCATATGGGTGATAGTGGACAGATTGACCAAGTCAGCGCACTTCCTGGTAGTATGAAAGGACTTCGAGTTAGAAAGGTACACAGATTTATATGTGCGACAGATAGTCTGTCTTCATGAAGTACCAGTATCAATCACTTTGGACCGTGATCCCCGGTTTACTACGAATTTTCGGAAAAGTTTGCAATCGGCCGTGGGAACAAAGTTGCAATTCAGTACGGCCTATCATCCATAAACGGATGGCCAATCTGAGAGGACTATTCAGACCTTAGAAGATATGCTGAGAGTATGTGTGTTAGATTTTCAGGGCAAGTGGGAAGAGCAGTTGCATTTGGTTGAGTTTGCCTACAATAACAGCTTTCAGCAGAGCATTGAGATGGCACCGTTTAAAGCACTTTATGGCAAAGCATGTTGAACACCGTTGTGTTGGAATGAAGTGGGAAAAAGAAGTGTAACAGGTCTAGAGTTGGTTCAGCAGTCGATAGAAACGGTAAAGATTATCTGGAAAAGGCTAAGAACAGCACAAAACCGTCAAAAGAGTTATGCGAATCGAAGGCGTAGACCGTTGGAGTTTTAGATTGGTGACCATGTATTCCTTAAGATTTCACTGATGAGAGGACTGTCTCGATTTGGTAAGAAAGGAAAGCTGAGCCCGAGGTATATAAGCCCGTTCGAGATTTTAGAAAAGATTATAACGTTGGCTTATCGTCTCGCCTTGCTGCCGAATTTGTCGCAAGTTCATAATGTCTTCCACGTGTTAATGTTAAAGAAGTACGAATCGGATCTGACCCACGTGCTGAATCATGAAGTAATAGACGTGAACAACAGGGTGTCGTACGTAGAGAGACTGGTGCGAATCAAGGACAGAAAGGACCAGGTTTTGAGGAATAAGACAATCCCATTGATAAAAGTTATTTGGGAGCATCACTATACAGAAGGTGCCATCTAGCAAAGCGAGGAAGCAATGCGACGTCAGCACCCCCATTTATTTGAGTAGTCGAGTTAGATTGTAAATTTCGAGGACGAAATTTTTGTAAGGGAGGAAGAGTTGTAACATCCTGAATTTCGACCTATTTTCCGGGATTAATGATATTGATGTTATTTCTCATTTCGTTTTAGTAAGTCTCCCCGGAGCTGATCATTCTCGGGATACTGACCAATAGGGAATGGATAACTAGGAAAACGGTACGTGGACCCAAGAACTTGACCGTGAATTGAGTCTGATTTCGAGAAATGATGAGGGAATATTTTGTGCCAATGTGGGCCGATCCAAGAAGAGTGACGGATTTGGTTTTGCCAACGACGTACGATCGGATCGCGGGTGGTTCCGCACGACCGAGAGTACGCGTGGTGAACAATCCTGAACTTATTCCGAACGATTACAGCCCTCGGAACTAGTGACAATCTGCGTGTTCTTTGGGAGATCGAGATCGTCACAACTCGAGTAATCCTAAGTCGATACGCGTAACCCCTAAATAGCCTCCCGTTAATGAGAAATGCTAAAATCGCATTTGAGCGAAATCGATCGTGAAATTGAGTTCGGACTTCAGTGTCGAATTCCGTGGACGTACGCAACTATTTTTGCAAGGACAATGTCGTAAAAGTGTGGCCAATCATATTTGGGATCGGTAGAGTTAAAAATTGAAAATTTGACCCGGGACTGGAAAATTGCGATTTTGCCCCTAGACCCCTAAGCTTGGATTCCGAATTTTAGAGATTATTGTTATTAGAATTAGTAGACCAATCTACCCCTAGATATTTTATTTAGATTTAATCCAAGCCCTTGAATGGAGGGCATAATGGTCATTTTTGGGAAATTTGGTCAACCATTCCACTAAGCCCAAGCCTATAGACTCTCTCTCTCTCTCTCTCTCTCTCTCTCTCTCTCTCTCATTTCTTCTCCTCTAAGCCGACCAGCCCTCGCCCTCTTGCCGATTCTCTCTTTCCCTCTCTCGGCTGCGTGAGGCCCCTCGCCTGAGCAAGCCGCCGCCCGCAGGAGCCGGAGCCACCGCCCGTCCGTGCCCGCCTAGCCTCACCATCCCCATCGCATCTCAGCCCTCTCGTCTCTCTCTCTCTCTCTCTCCATCTCGTCAGCTCCCTCTCTCTTCATCTTGGCCGTGCGCGCCGCTGGCCGGAGGAGCACCGTCGCCGCACGCCACACGTAGGGCCGCCGCTTGCCTCACCTTGCACCCACACCATCCAGTCGTCCCATTCTCTCTCTCTCTTTCCCCAGCCGCATGAGCAGCCACTGCCTTGGACCGCCGCCGCTCGCGCCACCGTGAAGTCTGCCCGTCGTCGCTGCTTGCGCCACCGTGAGCCGCTCAGTCCGCCTGTTTCCTCGTCGATCCAGCCACTTTTTGGAGCTTAGGACTAAGCGAGTAATTATCCCTAAACCCTAATTAGGCTTCTAAGCATTTCTAGATAGGTTAGGGTTAGATTAGAGGTTAATTAGGGTGAGATTAGATTTGAGTAATGGCTAGTTGTTGGAGACCGATTATGTAATGATATTGGGCTATTAAAATGTTGATTTGGAGGTGGATTGGAGGCCTAGAATGTGCTGATTTGTGGCTGCCCATATTGGGATTGAATTGGACTAAGATCGGTCAATTTGGGGTTTAAACGTGAATTTTCGAGCATGCCTTGCATTGTCTAAGTAGTGGCTAAATTATGCTAAGTTTGGAATCAATATTGTTATGCCATGCTGTGTGGATATGTGACCAATTGATGCGGTGTGTGATCGGCCATTTATTTGGCGTGAATCCCATTGGCTAAGTATGTGAATTTTGTATGCCGATCATGTATCATGCAAAGTTGAATTGAATTGCTTAATTGAACATGCCAATATATTGATTGGGCATATTGGGATTGAACGTGAGCATGTCAATTGGGTATTTTAGCAAGTCGTGGCATTGTTTGAATATGTCTCGGCATAATTAGATTATGTGCCCATGTTGAAATTGTATTCTCAGTGTGCATTGTGTTATTACCCGAGTGCTCATTGTGTATGGTCACGCATTTCGCATGTTGTGCATTGGTGTGGTACGAAAATTGTGCGAGTATGCGTGCCTGACATGAGCATGTGATCACCTAATTGCCCTGATGCGTTTTACGCGGTGTTCAGATAAAAAAATTGGTGTGTGCATGTGTGATCACATAAAGCCTCGATGCGTGTTACACGGGGTATTGAACCCGTCTTGATGCGTTTTACGCAGGACGATGCCCGGTTCTACTAGAAGATGGCTAACCTGATGCGTTTTATGCGATTTTCGGTCTGTATATGGAGATCGATGTTGTGCCTGATGCGTTTTACGTGGGCTAGAGACACTGGGTCTGATGCATTTTACGTGGGCTAGGAAGTGTTAGATATTGAAATAAACCTGATGTGTTTTATGCGGGTTGAATTCTAATTGAGAAATGAACAGTGTGTCAGTGTGCATTATTGAGCCAGATTATGAGCATGACATATTGGTGACATATGTGTGCAAGAGTGGATTGTCAGTTGTGCGTATCGGTGACTCGTGTGTGATGTAGGCATTATTGAGCACGAGCACGTGCATGGCGTGCGTATAAATAAGCCTGTCGCGTATATGCCATTATCGTGATTGTTATATGCCTAACCTACAGGGTCATCCGTGTGTTCGATCTGGGCCCGAGGGCCTAGGTCAATTGATTTTGATATGTTCATGTGATTGATTGCTTGTTAGGAGGTGCATGTTAGCCTAATTTAGGTTTAAGGGGTTTTACTCGCTGAGATTTGTTCTCATTGCTATTAAAATCCAACTTTTCAGACCTCCGGCCCTGAAGATGTCTCGGATAGACCGGGATGTGATTGAGTACCCCGTAGAAAACGGGGATACATATATTAGACACTTTACTACTGTATGGGTTGACGTGGGCACGCAGCTTTTCCATGCCCACGAATATGTCGCCTGGTGCTTTAAGGACTATTCTAGGACCATCGAGCCCCTTAGGACTTTTGACGTCTCGTTCAACGAGCTAGGTGAGGTAGATCCCCAATGTCAGGATGGAGACCTAGCGAGCCCCGAGTACATATCCGAAGGGAGTTCCAGTTCTGGCCACCGGCCTATTATTTGGGAGATTGACAAGTTTGACCCGATGGACGAGGAGCCAGTGGACTGGGATTCTGATCCAGAGCCGATGGAGTCGGATGAGGAGCCAGAGCCCATGGAGCAGGACCTCGAGCCTGAGGAGGTGGGCTCAGAGGAGGGCCAATAGAGGCCGAGTCCGAGCTAGATTCCATGGACTCCGAGGACGAGCCGTATGATAACTCTTCCGAGTCCTCGGGATCCGATCCGGATTGGGTTCCGTAGGGTTAGCCTTAGTCCCAGATAGGTCGGGCCAGTACCTTTTTTATCAAAGCCCCACCTTAGATAGTAGTCTAACCACCTGGCCACCTACCCTTTTTTACTAATAGTGGCATTTGACCCGCTTTTGATTGGTGGTATATATTTTGTGTAAATGGATAATGTATATCTCTCTCTGATGTCAATGCAAGTGTATATTGGTAATCATGTTGTTTGTTGTTGCGCTATCCTTGTTCATGTGTTTTAAATTGTACGAGTGTTTATGTTACTTTCGCTTGTGTCTAAATCTCTATGCTGGGTGTTGGGTCAGCGACGCGTCCTGGGACGTTGCGCAAATTCGACCTTGGTTGGGATGCTCGTGCGTTGTAGGGTCTGGGGTGTGACAAAGGGCCGGGGCCCGAGTGGAGAGAAGAGAAGAAAAAAGAAAATGGTCAGGTCGGCCCAGCCCCGACCCGGCCCAGCTCGAAATTTCTTTTTTTTAAATGAATTTTTTTAAACACTCTAATAGACCCTATTAATACAAAATGTGCCTAATTTCTATATGCAATGCATTTAAATAGAAATATTTTTTTGTTTTAGGAATTAAAGAAAATTAACTTCTAAATTTTGTACAATTAATTTTGAGCAAATTAAAATAGGTGTCAACAGTTGCCCCTCTTTGAAAGTGAGCTCGCAGAAGTTTAGCTTGTAGAGATTACGTTCAAAGATAAAATAACACCTAAATTTGGCCTATGTATGCTCAATGAATGTTATTTTTTGCGAGACCGTGAGTCCCATTTTTATGATGCGATAAGATGATGCGTGCAAAAGTAAATAAAAACATACCTGGGGCTACTTACCTTGCCAAAGGGTAGAGTTATTATATATAGTTGATATTGTGTTTCGAGGACCCGAACCTATCTTCGGTCGCCTTGACGGGGGAAATAGTTTGTCTAGGATCCGAATCTTTCTTCGGTCGCCTTGATGGGGATTGCTTTTGTCTAGAACCCGAACCTTTCTTCGGTCACCTTGATTAGGAAAATCGCATGCTTAGGACCCGAACCTATCTTCGATCGCCTTGACTGGATTTCGTTTGTCTAGTACCCGAACCTTTCTTCAGTCGCCTTGACTGGAATTTGCTCTGACAAAGTACCTAAGGGTCCTCGCCTGAGGATTTGTTGGTTTGCTTGGTGGGTTCGAGCCAGCAGGTCTTAAAAATACTCAAATAATGAGCACCTGGGGGTCTTCGTCTGAGGATTTGATGGTTTGCTTGGTGGGTCCTTACCAATAGGTCTTGAAAAGACTCAAACGATGAGCACCTGGGGGTCCTCGCCCGAGAATTTGATAGTTTGCCTAGTGGGTCCTTGCCAGCAGGTCTTGGAAAGACTCAAACGATGAGTATCTAGGAGTCCTCGCTTGAGGATTTGATGGTTTGCCTGGTGGGTCCTCGCCAGCAGGTCTTGGAAAGACTCAAACGACGAGCACCTGGGGGTCCTTGCCCGAGGATTTGATGGTTTGCCTAGTGGGTCCTCGCCAGCAGGTCTTAGAAAGACTTAAACAATGAGCACCTGGGGGTCCTTGTCCGAGGATTTAATGGTTTGCCTGGTGGGTCCTCGTCAGCAGGTCTTGAAAAGACTCAAACGATGAGCATCTGGGGGTCTTCGCCCGAGGATTTGATGGTTTGCCTAGTAGATCCTCGCCAGCAGGTCTTGGAAAGACTCAAACGATGAGCATCTGGGGGTCCTCGCCCGAGGATTTGATGGTTTGCCTGGTGGGTCCTTGCCAGCAGGTCTTGGAAAGACTCAAATGATGAGCACCTGGGGGTCCTCGCCTGAGGATTTGATGGTTTGCTTGGTGGGTTTTCGCCAGCAGGTCTTGGAAAGACTCAAACGATGAGCACTTGGGGGTCCTCGCCCGAGGATTTGATGGTTTGCCTGGTGAGTCCTCGCCAGCGAGTCTTGGAAAGACTCAAACGATGAGCACTTGGGGGTCTTCGCCCGAGGATTTGATGGTTTGCCTGGTGGGTCCTCGCCAGCAGGTCTTGGAAAGACTCAAATAATGAGCACCTGGGGGTCTTCGCCCAAGGATATGATGTGAACAGAGGGGACCAATCCCATGCTCAAGAGGAGTACCATAATAATCGTAGGTACATGGTGAACAAACGGGTCAGTCCAATGGTCAATTGGTGAACAAAAGGGTCAATCAAATATTCAGGGAGTATCATAATAATCATAGGTGCATGGATTTTTGGAACTAGGCATGGGTAGAATATACTTACCTGGGCACGTTACTGCCTCTTAAAGGTGTGTCTCCTATCAGACAAGTTTTTTTGTACAAAGACATACGTATTCATCGGAGAAATAGACAACTAAGGCTATTCTGGAATATCGTATGAAATATCTTGACCAGCAAGTCAAGATGCTTTTCTTTTTCAAAGAAACACCTAGTTTACCTTCTAGGTAGTTTGAAAAGAATTCTGAAGAAATACCTAGGGTTTCTTACCTGGAGGTTTGATACATCATCTGCTGAATACCCGTCCTTTTTCGAGTCATCTCTCTTAGGATAATAATGAGAGCTTCTCCAGTGCTCAGATTTTCGTGTCCTATCACTGGAGATTAAAACTCTAAGCTGTCAAAGATGATTAGCACAAACATGCATACATTCATCAAGGATAGACAAGCTTAGCTATTCTAAAATGCGCATTTGAAAGTTCATGCATGACGATTTTGCCATGTTTGCATCACCAAATATCCACCGAGGGTCAATCAAGATAATTTTCAGTTAGCAAGAGATAAGCTAAAGTCACGATTATTCGATTCTAATATTTCTTAGAATTCAGGCTCGGGAGTCAAGAATTTTGAAAGTGACAATTTTTAGCGGTCGATGGCGTTTTTGCTGTGGCCAACCTTGGGGCCACTCGTTTTTGTAAAAAAATGGATTTCGGTTCAGGACCGGAAAACTGACCGTTTTACCCCTGGGACCACAAACGAATTTTGAGGACTGAATTAAGTCGGGGGACTGATATTAATCCTGTTGGCCGAAATTAGAGGGACAAGGATGCCCCTCTCCTCCCATGAGTAATTACTCTTTTGCCCCTTGAATTATGGGATAAGGACGAATATGGGCCGTTGGATTTTGGATAAGATCAAATCTTGGCCATTGGATTGTAGGGGTAGATAGAGGGGTAATTTAGTAATTTTTGATGGGGTTTAGAGATCAAATATTGGGGGTCTCATATAAATAATCATTTCCTCTCTCTCTCTAGTAATTTAATTCTCTCTTTCTCTCCTCACCCCCCACCGATCGGCTCTCTCTCTCCTCTCCCTTGTGCGTGAACTTAGCTAGGCCGGCCACCAGCTCACTGCCGCCTGGTCGCCACCCAGCCCCGCCATCCGTGCCGCCGCTTCTTCCTTCCCAGCCGTGCCTTACCATCGTTCGCCTGTCTCTCTCTCTGTTCGTATTTCCTGTTCAACCCCGCCACCACCGAGCCACCCCAGGTTGCCCTCCCCTGGTCTATACGACCTGATCGCCGCCCCCAGCCGCCTGATCACCGCCTGCCAGTCGCCCGTCCACGGCAACTCAGCCGCTCGCTCACCTGACCGCCGGCGACGATGCTCAACTGCTACTGGTCCGATCGTTCTAGCCTCTGTCCAACTTGTTGTCACGCTTTTTCAAGGTAAGTGACTCCCCCAAACCTTCCCTAGGACCTCGGGTATTGTTAGACACGCTTAGGACTCGGTTTAGGTAATTTGTGTGACTGTTTTGGAGCGTAGACCGAGGCTGGATATTAGGTTGTTGTGGACTAATTTGGGGACTCAAAAAGGTGTGGTTTAGTAGGCCCGGATGAGCTGTGGTGAAGTGGATTGATTATTGACTGAAATGTGCGTTGGTTGGTAAAGTTATGCCTAGAATGAGCGCGTACATGCGATTGTGTGACTTGTGTTTGACAGCTGATTTCTGAGTGATTGTCGGACTGATTATGGCATGGTTGTATGCTGTGTATGTGTGGCCGTGGGGTGTGGTGGTGTGATTGCGTAATGAGCTTGCGTGCCAAGTGTGTGTGCTAGTGTAGTGTTTGTGTGACGGGGATGTGCATTTGTGAAATGTATGTGAGGTGTGAGATAATGTGTGGCCGTGTGTATGTGTGGTTGTGTGATATGTGTGGTACGTGTGGAACGAAGGTACGGGAAGGTTGGATTGGCTGGAAAAGTGATACCTTGAGGCGTGTTCGTTTACGCTGGGTAGGTTCCATCCTGAGGCGTGTTCATTTACGCGGGACAATGCCGTCCTTGACGAGGTGACGATGTCTGGCCCAACGGGGCGACGATGCCTAACGAGGTCAGAAGACCGTTAGCCCGATGTCTGGCACGCGCGCGGCTGTGATGCATTGATGCATGTGAATTTCTTATTACATGCTTTGGTTTTGTGATATGGATGATGCATCATTGTGTCATGTTGGCTGTATTATTATCTAACATGCAGGGACGTGCATGATGGGTTCCAGGTAGGATCGCATGTGATTTTTAGTATGGTTGATTATTGTGTGTTATGCGTATTTCGTCTGGCGGTACGTGAGAGCCTATGTAGGGTTTGGGGTTGTGCACTTATTGAGATTCGTCTCATAGTTGTATAACCACAATTTCAAACCCCCAGCCTTAAACCCAGGAGGCCTACCTCCTCTTTTTGGAGTTTGAGGAGCCGCCTACGGTGCCCCAGTGGAGCCGTAGGCCATGCAACTATCGCAGGTGATTCCCCTATATCGTGGTTCAAGTGATCTTCCGGGGGCTCGAGCCAGAAGACTCAGGAGTAGAATGGAAGAGGGCGACATTAGGTTTCCCTAGGGTATATTAGGGGTTGCGGAGAATAGGTATGACCAGTCACCTTTTTATAGATAGGTCGACATATAGTGAAGCTAAGTTAACCAAAGCACCCGATCCTTTTTGTTATGTCGGTGATTATGAATGCTTGTTTATTAGTTTTGTTTGTAATTTGACGTTTGTTTACTCGGTGTAATGGCATTATATAAAAATGAATGTGGTTATTCTTTGACTGTCCTGATGATCTACTCTGTCGTCGTCTTGTTAGTACGGGAGTTTTCATATTCATTTCCGCATGTGCCTGTGATGTTTGGGTTGGGTTGGCGATATACCTGGGACGTCGCAATAATTCGACCATAGTGGGATGTCGCGAGCTCAATGTGTTTGGGGCGTGACATCATCTCCAGGTTTACAAGTCAAAAATCTTGCAAAACGAGATAGAAATATTCTTGCTCGCACTTCCTCGAGCGTTGTTTATAAACATTTGAAATTCCATGTTAATTCAAGTGCTCTAGTCAGAAGAGACTTCATGAGGGATGTAATGTGGGCTTGGTTTACAGGTTGAGGATCGAAATGATCATTGGGCTCAAAAATGTGTGTAAGGGTGAGAATTGATGATCATCTTGGCATCGTTACCAGTCTTCTTATCCACCATCAGGATCCTTTTGGAAAACTCCCTGGGTAATCCCATGCTTTGGCTTCTTGGATAGCTTTTTCTTGAGGAGCTTCTGTGTCAAGCATTTTCCTGGATACCATTCGATCTCTATCCTAATTGCTTTCTCAAAAATAGATTCGTCTTCATCTATCATGTGGCAGATCTTTATCAAGACAGAGTTCTTAAAGTAGGAATTTATATCAAAGAAGAACTCAAGTTTAAACCCTTTAGGGTCGTCTATTCTACAACACTTAATATCTTTGAGGTATTTGAGAGCACCTATATCACACTCAGAAACCTCCTTAGCTAAAACTTCATTGTTTTTCATAGCAGTTACTCAGAAATTAGGGACTTCTTTCTCTTCGCCTTTTTCATCATTTTTCTCTTTTTCTTTGTTTTTTATTCATGGGCATTGGCCTTGCTTTTACCGGGCACACTGCTTTTTCATACCTCTAGTTTTCAACATTTTTTTGCTGTTCTTTTGGTGTTGTCAGGATTAGCCTAAACAAGTTGGAACAGAACAATGTTATTAGGCTCTTGGAGTCTTCATCTTCATTCGGTACTTTGGACCATGATGCTCAAATTGTGGTGATTTCTGCCTTGCCCCGGTGTGGGGGATGATCACCAACTGGGTTCGTACAAAATGAAATCGCCGGCTCAATTGGGCTAGCAAGGGATATAAGTGTATAGGATAGAAAAATAATTGCTCTTCGTCATCCTAGGGCACCTAAATTATCATGAGAGTTTATCTGCAATAATAACACTCAAAGATTAATGCAAGTAAGAGCAAGAAAATTTCTTTTCATCTTTTCACCTTGTGCGAGCTGTTGCAGCCGATGATCATAGAAAATTTTAGATATTACAAACTTCTCATCCTTCTTGTCTTGCCCAGTTTTTAGGTGAAAACATCACTATTATCAATGACATGTTGGCATTTTTGGATAGACTTTAGTTTGTTGTTCCTCTCTTGACAAAGCCCTCTTAGCCTCGACTGTCCGGCCATCGATGGTGTGCTTGTCTTGGAAGACTCTGTCGAGGACCACTAGATTCGTGAAGACGAAGAGGCCGAAGCCACGGGGGCAGTGATCGAAAGGGAGGGACACTTTTCCTGCTCCGTTCGAATTTGAATCCTCCTTGTGATGCCGATTTACCTCAAGCTGCCCAACGTGGGGTGGTTCTTGACAAAGGTGATTTAAAAGGAACCTCCGAGTGTATGGGCTCAAATGGTCAAGCAAAGGATAAATAATAGTGTATGGGGCAGAGAAATGAACTGCCTCTCGTCATTTTGGCTACCATACCTTATGCGAGAAATCCCTTTACCTTGTAAAAATGAAACTTTTTCGCTCATCTTGCAAGGATTTGGTACTTGGGAATATGTATAGACTAAGGATTGCCTCTCATCATCCTGACACACTTTATTCAATACATCGGAGCAGTTCGAAACCATTCGTCGAATTGTCAAAATTTTCACAGGAAATTGGTGAATTAAACAGGTAAAATTACCATGCGAAATTCTTTCCAAAAGACATACAATGCACTCAGGGGAAGGTTAAGCATTTACTTGTTTTAAATTGCTTCTTCTTTCTCTGTTTATTTGTATTCTTATGAAAAAAGTTTTTAGAGAAAGAGATACTTACCTATGCTGCAACAGTGAGGCAAACCTACAAGGTAATAAGAAGACCGTCTTAATGAACGGCTCTTTGAGGAACAAAAATTGGGAACAATACAACATTACCCTTCATGATTCCCTTTATTTGAGATTAAGCCGACAACTCCTTAAGTTTTCTCGGATGTTGATAATTCTTTTCCAGCAAAAACAGAAGCTTATATTAGAAATGAGATGATTGAGGATAAATTGAGAACGATACAAATTACCCTTATTCCATTTTGCCTTCAAAGCTAGCAGAGTTTTTTCTCTCAAAACTCCTTTCATGGTTGGTCCCTAAGCTCGAATGAAATCCTCTATAATTAGGGATGCTTCCAAATAGACGGTCCTATTGTCAGTGAATGCTATGTCAATGCAATCTCGGCATGTTAAAGAGTTTCTCGTAAATGCTCTAATTCCTGATTGCACAAGGCATGTGCAATTGCTTACATGGGGATCTTCGCAGCAAAGCTAATTTCTACTTTAAAGATCTTTGACGAATATGAGCGTGACTGCCATCGAGACTTCCATGGTTGTCAGGATTGGCCTTGACGCCATTTTGTCATATGCGAAATCCTTTCCAGCTGCTTGCACAAGATCTTTACTCAAATTTATCCTATATAAAAGGAAAGAATATGTTATTTTTATGCTAAAGTGGGTGAACTTTAGGAACAAAATATACTCTTTTTGATGGACCAGAGGATCGCATGCCCCCTAGTCTACTCTTCCAATTAAGCACTTCTTCATCATGTTTCATTCGAGAGGTCCCAATATTGGTGCTCTATCCGGCTCGCTAGCATGTCAGAGTCTAATATGTTCCCCAATTCATTATCTGCAAAAGAAAAGGGATGGAATGTCATTTCCAAAATTTATTAAGGAATAAGACATACCTTTTTCTTTCAAAAGGGGTAATCTTTTCTTGATCTGCCCCCGACTTTTGTACGAAATGATGTTTCGCTCATCATGGTGTGAAGGAATGCTCAGCACTCCCTCTGACTCTCTAGAATTGATATCTCATACTTGAAGTAATGAGATTTGCCCCACATTTCATTTTGAAGGTTGGCTGATTTTTGCTCGGACTGTCCTTATTGGATTAGTCGGTCTACGATCATTACCAGGGGCTGATGTGCTCTTTAATTTGTGCCATTTCCAAATGTCCTCTTTGTAATAACAAATCTGCACTGAGACACGAAGTGAGCGAGTTAGAAAAACAAACAGGGCTATGAGCATGCACGCTTTTCCATTACCATTCTTTTTTGGCCCTTTTGAAAAATGATAAAACGTTTGTTTTATTTTCAAAAGCTTAGAAACAAGGAAGCATGAGGAAGCCCGGGCCTCAGAACACTTTTCTTTTCGTGGCTGGATATCATCAACGAGCCGAATTGGGATACTCCTTCAAGCTCTCAAAACAAAACATTTGTAATTCTTTTGAATAATTCAGGCGAATTACATTTGTTGGAATGGAAATCGCAATACTAAAATTCCAAGCATAATTAAAAATTTAGAAAACTGAGAATCTTAGAAAACAGTTGAGACTTTAGAAAGTAAGAAAAGCTCCCACATAGGGGAGGATTCAAATTATTAAATATGCCTCTATTCTAAGGGAGGAAAATTGAGTTTTTAGTTTACTCAATGACGACATCTGCGCCTCCTGCTTGATTGGGTAGTGCATTGCGGAATGAAAGTATCTTTGCATCCAACAATTTTTAGACTTTATTTTTCAAGACAACACAGTCATTGATGGAATGTCTCATTTCACCCAAATGATAGTCACATGCCTTGGAGGGATTGTAATTGGGAAACGCTCAGGATTTTCACGCTTCGGTTCTTTAGCAAGCAATCTCTTTTCTAGGAAAATAGGCAGGATCTGAGACATAGGCCAAGGGAGTGACGTGACCTGCTTTTTGTTATTTTGCCTTTGGGACTGTTGGTGGCCTAAGGCCGGTTGCTGTCCACTGCTTATTTGAATTATTGGGGAAGGACGAATGGTTTGGGTGTATGCAATATCCACATCTGTCAGGGGTTCTTTTTCCTTCTTCATGTCGAGTTTCTTGCTTGTGGAAGTGGGGTCTGTGAACCACCCTTCATGCAATCCCATTTCAATTTGTTCGCCCACAGGAACAAAACGATTAAGGGATTCAGCAGTGGCACCAATCAGGCGGTGTCTGTATTCATACGGTAGAGACTTTATGAACAACTTCATTTGTTCATTATCAATAAGTTCTTGGGTAACCTGGGCGGTCAAGTTTCTCCATCTGATGGCATATTCTTTGAAGGACTCACTCTTCTTCTTTTCAGTGCGTTCCAAATCATCACGAGTAAAGGTGATGTTAAGGTTGAATTGATACTGCTTGAGGAGTACATCAGCGGCATTATCCCAAGATTTAAAAGCATCCACATCTTTTGACATATGCCATGTCAAGGCTGGCCTCGTCAAACTAGCTTGAAAGGTCTGAATCATGAGGGGTTCATTATCAACGTACTGAGTCATCCGCACATGATACATGTGCAAATGGTGTCTAGGGCATGAGGTACCATCATATTTTTCGAATTCCGGCATCTTGAACTTTTCTGGTACATTGACCCATTTGTATATAGACAGGTCAAGTGAGACAGCATGTTGCGGGCCTTGTAGCTGTTTCAGTATCTCCTCGATCTTTGCAAGGCGTTTGTTATGTTTTTTCATCGGTACAGCTTCAAGTTCAGGCTTCCTGACGGTAAGGGGAAGCGGATCGTCCTCTAGCGGGAGCATTTTGCTATCACTAACGGAGGCTTTGTTTTTTCCAGTAGACGGTGGTGGTAACATCACCTTGGTTGCTGCAGGCGTGGGCGTGAGCTTGACCTGAATGGATTCCACCTGCTTTGTGAGATTTTGGGTCGTGTTGAGGACCAGCTTCATCTTGTCTTCCATGTTATTGAGACAGGCATTTTCTTCGGCCATTTTTTGTAACCACCTGTGAAAACATTGATATGAATGAGTATAATGCCCAATAAAGAATCATTTTATGACCTAGTCATAATATTATTACATACTTTCTTTATTTGCAAAGAAAAAATGAAAAAAAAAGTTTTTATTAATATTAACATTACAGGCAGCGTCCCCGGGGTTTGAACCCCGGTCACCTCGGACCGCTTCGCTCATCCCCAAATACTATTGGGCCAAAGGCCATGGTGGTGTCATTAAGGCGCAAAAAAAATTATTTATAGAATAAAAAGCGATTCGAATTATATTAACATTAGTACAATCCATAAACACTTTTAAAGAAGAAAACCAAAACCCCTAAGCATAAATACTAGGAAATATAAAAGACACGGGCTTTTAACAATATGGTGCCCTTTCCGGATACTCATTCTATAAACGATGGGAAAGCTACAGTCTCTCGGAGCTGCTTATTTTCGCGGACAAGCTTCGTAATAAGCGTATCCCTCATCTCGTCGGTCCCACCATGTCAAAAGCTCTTTTTTAGGAGCGGGGACCAATTGGATATCAGCTCTTCCCATTGCATATAGAATACAATCAACAGGTGGTCTAACAGTAACTAATTAATTGAATTAGTAAGCCGTATAATAAAATGAGAAAGGATAGAATATATGCCTTTCCTTGAACCATGGCAATCACAATAACATGCACATGAGGAGTGAGGTTTAATTTCTATCTAGATTGGCTCAGTAAAATGAAATTAAAAGGGTGCCTGACCGTCGCAATCTCGCGTTGGTGTCAAGTCCTTTTAACCTCGGTAAAATCGAAAGGAATATCTTATAGTCGCGCAAATAGCGGGTAAAGATATTTCTTTACGATTTTTTTAGAAATAAATTTCGGGGAAAAGAAAGGCAACCTCTACATCGCGGGCTCGCGTTTGAGGTCGTATCTTTCTTAACACTATCCTAAAATGCCCTATTGCGGCCTAGGTCCGGTAGCGTGATTGTTTGTGCAACAGTGTAGTGCTAAATCATTAAAGCATGCACAACAATTTATAAATAACCAATTTGAACCTGCAAGAACAAATAACACCTTAATGTCAAGATACCTAGAGTCCTTGCTGCCAAACAAAAATTATTTTGAACAGGATAAAAAAATTTTTGGCTTAAGTCCACTTTAAAAAATGCAAGTCCCCAGCGGAGTCGCCAGTCTGTCGCGACCGACCTCCTGCTATTTTTTCGATCAAACATGCAAAAAGGGGGTTTCACCTGGTACATGCTAAGTCTAGGTTCGGGACTTAACTCGGGTTCTCCCAAGCCCATACCATATCGCGACTTAGGGTTTAACTTTTTAACATGCGAGTGGTTTACATTGAGGAGTCGCCACTAATAGATTTAGGGTGGGTTGATTAGAAACCCAAATAAGGTGATGAGAGAATCACCCTATTCCTACGAACCAGAGATTAAATGAGTTCGGGGGCTTGGTTATATTAGTTAAATAACTAATGCCCTTTCGATACCTTTTTATCATGTTCATTTCTGAAAACATTTGTCAGGCAATTTGGATTGATTTTAGAACCTTTCTCCTAACATGTGAGGTGATCAAGCGAGTGCATAATCATAGACGATCAGCAGTCAAAATAGATATGCAGCCTTAGGTTCTAATCCTAACTAAGTCAGATGACATTCAAAACACAACAATTCATGTAATTGTATTTTAATAAAGAACATGCACAACAATAACAAAACAGTAGTAAAAATAACATGCAAAATACTACTACATAACCCTATAGGTTCGTCTAATTTAAACGTGGCAATTTGTACAATTATAACAACATTGCATAATAATACCACAATGAATTAAAACATTCAAACATATCACATAATTTAGAGAAGAGAAAAAAAATTTTGAAATTTTTTTTAAAAAAAATAAAATAAATAAATACGAAAAGAGAAAAAGAAAGAAAAAAAGAAAAAAATTAAATTTTTTAAAATAAAGTAAAATAATATAATAATAAAACGAGTCGGGTCGACATATCCGAGTCGGTCGAATCCGACCTGGGTCAAAAGACTCGACCTATCGCGTTGACTCGGGTCAGATCCGGAGATCCGACCCGGGTCATTGACCCAGGTACGGACCGGATCGTGCCCGGTTGGGGCCCGGTCTAAAGGATAAAGACAAAATAGGACCGGTTCGATCGGATCCAACCGGCCTTATTTGCTTGCAGACCGATTGAACCGGTCTGCAGACCGGTCTGATCTGGGGATGGCTCCTACGTGTCTGGGCACGCGGGAGCTTCGCCGGCGAAATCCGAGAATCTCGCTGGACCACCCAGGCTACCCATGGCCTGGGTCTTCACCCCATAAGCCCCACTTACCTTTTTCGACGACCGAGATCACCGTCCGACCACTCACTTGCCGGCTGGTGAACAATAACTATCCGGCTTCATTGGGGCATTTCATCAAACAGATGGGGGGTGCAATAAAAATCAGGGGATCTTGACCTCCTTTGGCGACTCGGTCGACCCAGGCGACCGCGGCTCGCCTCCGATGGTGGATAGGGACTGGGACCGATGACGGTATGGGCCGGGATTCGCGCGAAACGGTTGGCGTGAGTCCCGGCTCAACCACGCCAAAAAACAGGGGAAAATATAGGAGCTTCTTGGCCGAGGGGGCTCACCAGTCGACGGCGCGTCTGGGTGGCCTTCCGGCTACTCTGTGGGCGACGGCGACGCTGCTGGTTCTCCTTCTTGCTCCGGCGAACTCTCGATTTGCTCTCTCTCTCTCTCTCTCTCTCTCTCTCTCTCTCTCTCTCTCTCTCTCTCTCTCTCTCTCTCTCTCCTACTCTGTCCCGCGACTTTCGCAGCCATTAGGCTGGTGCAAAAGGGGGGCCAATTCTGAGTAGAGCAGAGAGATGGGGTAGAAAGGAAGAAGGGGGAGAGATGGCTGGGCTTTCAGGGAGGATGGGACTGGCCATTAATGCCAGTTCCGGTGGCATGCTTCCCTAGCCATCCTCTAGTGTGATAGAGACGGTGTGGAGGCGCTTGGTCGTTCATCGAGCGGCAGCCAAAACAGAGGCAAACAGGGGAGAGAAAGGGACGGCTCAGCTGGGGGAAGAAGGAAGAGAAGTTGGGCCGAGCCAAGCCTAGCTCACGCGGAAGAAAAAGGAAAAAAAGAAAAGCGGGCTGGGCTCGCGCGAGGGAGAGAAAAAAGAAAAAGAAAAGGGCTGGGGCCCATGCGGGGAAAAGAGAAGAAAAAAGAAAAGGGCCGGGTCGGCCGAGCCTCGACCCGGCCCAACTCGAAATTTTTTTTAAATGAATTTTTTTAAACACTCTAATATACCCTATTAATACAAAATGTGCCTAATTTCTATATGCAATACATTTAAATAGTGTTGACACCTAATTTTTAGCCGATGCGTCGTTAAAAATAAAAAATTCGAGATTATGGTTTCCGATCGCGACGGAGCCCGTTTCTTGAACAAAAAGTATCGTTTTTTAATTCCGTCTGTTGGTTTAGCTTTTATAAGCGATTTTCTATTCATTTCATGTAAAAACCTGAAAAGTCAAATGGTTGACTTTGGCGTTGACTTTTTGATCAACCCTTTGACCAAAAGTCAACCCCAGGTCAAATTGGGGCTTTTTGCATAAAAAGATTCCTTTCAAGCCCAATTTCACTTTAGAAGTTGAAATTTCAGAAAAATTCAAAGATTTGATCATAAAATCAAACTTCTAGTGAAAAGTCAACTAGGGTTTGACTTTTGGTCAAACCTTTGACCAAAAAAATTGAAAAAATTCAAAAATCCAAAAATCATCTTATTTTACATTCAATTTACCTTTGGCATTTAAAATTTTACAAAAATCGATTTAGAATCAACTTTTTCCCAAATTGCGGAATTTGATTCAAATTGGCAAAAAATGAAATTACTTCATTTCTAGTCATTTTTTAGGTTAGTGTTCTTCACGACATTTGATCTAGAGGTCATTTTATATCCAATTTTTGAACCAATTTTGCAATTCCAAGCCAAACACAAAAACCCCCAATTTTGGCCCTAATCAGTGATTTTGATCGATTCTTCATGATGTGCGCAATTGAGACACGAATGAGCCTAATTTCTTATATGAAATCCAAATTCAAAATCAATTTTGGAAGATTCACATGAATTTGGGTCAATTTGGTCAATTTAGTAATCCCATGATTAGGAAGTCTAAGAATAATTGGTCTAAATAGTGTAATTCAACTTAACCCACTCTAGACTAATATTCAATTTGATGAATTGGGACTCAATTTGGTTAATTAGACCTCAATTAAACTTGTTAGTCTAGCTCGGTCATGCGATTACCCAAATTCAGAGCTAATTGACTCAAATCGGTTTAATTCAAATTGAACTAATCCGATCGGACTAGTCATTTTCCGGTCGAAAATTTTGATAATCGATAATCCAGTCGAACCAACCAAGGTCGGTCACATCCTCTTGAGTGCAAAAATGACAAAAATGCCCTTAATCAAAAATGACAAAAATGCCCTTAATTGAGAATGACAAAAATGCCCTTCTTCAAGAATTAAGCAAATTAATTAGGGGATAAGCAAATCAATCATGGCCATTCATTTAGAATTGATCATGTCCATCCATAATGCCATGTCATCAATCCTTAGCCTCTAAGGAATATTCTTAATCATTAAGGATGCATTTTGGACCATTTGATCAATCTAAGGGCTAGAATTCAAAGTTGAAGGGGGTATATAGTGTTTTTCCCTCCAAAAATCAAAGGGGGGTTCATTTTTCAGATCTGGTTTCTCTCTCTCTCTCTCTCTCTCTCTCTCTCTCTCTCTCTCTCTCTCTCTCTCTCACGATCACCTCTCTCTCTAGCCCTCTCTCTCGGCGACAGCCCTTCCGGCCTCTTGCCGGCTGCTTTCCGGTGAGCCACCGCCCCTCCGACGTCCCCCACGGCGGCCTGAGGCTGGTCGCAAGACCAGCTACCCTCGCTGGTGGCCGGAGCTCACTGTTCCGGCCTGATCTCCCTCTCGGCGGCATTACCGGCTTTACCGCCGGTAATTTGTCCAGCCGATTCAGCCGGCTGAACCGGCTCTCCGGCGTCCTTCTCCGGCGATCCAGAGCAACCGACTATCATTCTCGGCCTTCTCACGTCGCTGTGGTGGCCGGCTTATCATCAAACGGCCACCGGATCACATCCTTACCTTTATTTTTGCTGATTCGTCTATTTGTGAGAAAACGAATTAATTCTCACATTATTTCGTGTAATCCATTGTCGTAGGTTGGCCGAGCTTTCCAAGGCCTCTCCGTGCCATTCCAGATCAGAATACGGAGGCCGGATCGCTCGCTTGAGCGTTGGATCATTGTGAGACAAGGTAAGAACACTTGAACTCAATTCTGTAAATTCGTGTTCAGTGAAACCTGTTGGCTTGAGATGCTGATTTGATCTTGTTAACGTTGAAATCTGATGAAGTGATAAACTAGAAAGTCGTAGAGCTCGTCTTAAGCTTCGATTTGACATACATATGCCTCGATCGGACTTGATTTGCTATGTCAAAACATTTTTAGAAGTTAGGATCAAAACTTGGAATATGTTGTATAAGTCTGTTCTGATGTATTCCTGATTGATGTTGTGCTGTTTGATGATTTTTACGATTTTCTACGATCATTTTCTGGAAAAACTTCCTTCATGAAAGTTGTAGAACACATCTTGATCTGTTCACTGTAAAATTTTCATAAAATTCTGAGCATGTTAGCCTAGTACGATTTGCCACGTCATATGCATATAAATCTGGTGACATGTTGGTTTCAGTCGACCTTCGTGTGTTCTTCGATTTTCATAAATTCGTGTGTTCGAGATATGAAAACATTTTCTTCACGAAAGTTCTTCCTGAGATCAAGATCTTTCAATTGATACTAATTTCATCAAAATCTGAGATCATTTGAATTTTCAAAAGGAATTCTCACAATTTGATCAGAATCTGTGTCCAGATCTGATTTTCCTTCCTTTGGAGTTCAAAAGATGTTTCTCCGAATTTGATAAAGTTAGAGTCCTTTTTTGTAAAAAATCAAAACTACAAAGTTGCTCATTGGGGTCTCATTATGTCAACTGAAAATTTTGAGGACCTAATTGCAATTTTTGGGGGGTCAATTTGCTTGAAAAGTCTTTTCGGGTTAAAATTCTATTTGCAATTGAGTCCTTCGCGAAAACCGAATTTTATAAAAATTTTAAGGGCTTTTTAGCAAAAACACAAAACATGAAAGTTGTTGCACACGGGGAATCCTAACCGCACAAAAATTTTCGCGCGTTTTTGATAAGGTTTGTTATTTTTCCCGCTATTAATTTGAAATTCATAACTGAACCGAGTCCAGCTTGCCACTGAGATTTAATTCGATATTTTCGGGAAAATTGGCTAGGATTTAGAAAACATAGTCTTCTTGACTTTTGATCCTCATATCATAAGCTTTCTAATGACACCTGAACCACTTCATTTGGACGTCATTAGGGTAGTTAATCATACTTGAACAGAAGCAATCCGAATTAGACATTAATTGAATAAGTGGTCTTTTTTATAAAGCCAACTTCTCATTGTTTGATTGGCTTCGAAACAAAGCCCATGGGCTTGAATGCATGCTCATTTTTTTATTATGCATGTGTTTGTTAGATGAATGATAGGCCCGGTGCATGTTCGGCGGGTAGCCCATTCATGATCATTAGAACCCGACTTTAGGGGTTAATTGATATAAGTTGCCGTTTTGTGAATGCAAATGGTAGCTCATTATCATTAACCATTAATCAAACAATATTAGGTGATTAGATGGGTGATGAATCGAAACGCATGAAAAACAAAGGCCGATCCCGAGGCCCGTGCTTAATTAGTGATTTGTTTGCAACATTGTTCTTTCATATGTCGTTCGTTATGAATGAATGTATGGATGTAAACATCGACACCCAAGAGGCGGTTCAAGGAAGAAAAAAATCCGAAATCGAAAAGACCAAGGTGTTTGACCGATGTCCAATCCGGTCTCAATTTGTACCTATTTGATGATGGTGCCAAACCGATGTCCAATCCGGTTTCAATTTGTACTTAATTCATTCATTCCCGATCATGTCTCGAGTTTTCAATTTGTGTTGTAATAAACACCCGACGAGTTGCGGGTTTTTACTTTCTCGTACTTAGAATTAGCTCGTCTTTTCAATACTTCGAGTGTTTACTTTACGAAATGTCTTTCAATACAATTGATTGTTTCTTTCTTTTTCTAGACTAAGATAGGATTAGTTTAGAATCTCAAATGAAAATACAAAAACAAGATGCATGATCACCTAGTGGACTAAGACTTTGGCATGAAAATGGTAAAAAAACAAATGCATGACGACTTAGATAACAACCATGTTAAGTTTAGCGGTACCGAAAGGGCGTTAATAGAAATATTAACGTAAGCTAGTCCTCGAACCTTTGATCTCTGGTTTTCGTAGAAATCGAAACGAAATTCCCGCATTTCGGTTGGGTATTCTAGCCGACCCCCGACCTAGGCTAGTGGCGACTCCTAAAAAAAAATATATAAAATCAATCCGCTGTCACGCGAGATATGGATTTAGGGAAAATCCACGTTCATGATCAATGAGTTATATGGCTAAACAAAAGATTTACACTTCAGTAAAATCATTTTAAAAAGTGCCATATGAACCATCTCATGAACACTTATCTCTAAACCCGCCTCATCCGAGCTCGGCCCTCGAGGGGCAGGTCGCGACAGGCTTGGCGACTCCGCTGGGGACTAGGTTACAAACCTAAGTGGATTAAAGCCGTAATAAACTTGTTGGTTGTTATCTCACTTGTCTACATTTTGTAGCATCGACTGCAAGTCAAAGTCACGTGGAAAATGAGGTTAGTCCACTAACCAAGTGTTAAATGGTTTTATAGGTGGGAGCCATAAGGGGTGGAGTGAATGCAAACCCTTTGTTTTGTAGGTGGTGTTCGGGTGAATGTCGAATGTATGAGATTATATTGAAGTGTTGTTTACTTTAAATTTAAATGCATGCTTACTTGCTTTAGCACGACACAATGCACCCACATCCCGCGGTCTAAAACCTCGGATCGCTTTAGGGCACCTTTAGGAGGTATTAAGAGTGGAATCCGCATGTGAATCCATATGGTAATCCATTCTTCAATACCGCTCATCTTGATTAATAAGAAGTGCACCGGCCGACGTTAGTAGCGGTGGGTAAACTCTTCTTATCTAATTAAGGTGGGGACCTTAAACCTTTAGAATCCTACCCTTAGGTGTCAAAACTCACATGTCCTCATGCGATGTGTCGATGTGTTTGCCATTTTATCTTCATGGTAAGGTTGATTGTATCATTCTACAATTTCAAATTACGCCATGTCAATTCCACGTTATATTCTTTTCTATAATGCGTGGTGATTAATCTCGATGCCCCAAATTAGGGTTAGTCAAAATGGATATGTCGGAGATTCGAATCATCCCCGTTCCAAGAGCTCTAGTGACCATGTGGGAAAGTCTCGAGTCAAAGCACAAAGACTATGTGGAAAAGAGGATCGGATATCTTCCCGCGCTCTTGTACATCGAGCCTCGTATCGCCATGATCAAAGCATTATCCCATTTTTGGAACTCAAAGACATCAACTTTTGTGTTTGGTCGAAATGAGTTGACCCCTACAATTGAGGAGTACGATATTGCCATTGGTAGAGTCGGGTCTTTTGGTCTAGTCAGTCCTCCGATAAATATAGATCCTATAACTCTTTTGAGCCAATTCTTAGGAATCGATATTCTCCAAATCAAAGGCGTTCTTAGAGGAAATTCCAACGCACTTTCTTTCACATTCTTAGAACAACATTTTTCTAGCTTGTCAAAAGAATCGGGTAATCAAATTCCTCGAGTTTTTCTCTTAGCATTCTTTGGTTTTGTGGTTTTCCCATTCACCAAAAAGACCATGGATCCTTTGGTAGTTCACATTGTCAATCAAGTGTGTATGTTCAAAAGATTCTCCAATATGATCTTAGGCGAGACCTTCGTATCACTCAATAGGTTCAAACAAAACAAAAATGGTATCTTTAGAGCCCCAATAGGTTTACTCCAAATTTGGTTGGTCTCTCACCTCAAAGATTTTGGTTTGAGCTTGAAAATCATAGATGTGTCTAAAGATTGTCATCCTATTTCGCTTTTCCGAGAAAAGGAAAAAATCTTTCCCTTTTGGTCATTCTCAGCTTGGTTTAGTTTTTTTAAGAACCTTGTTCCAAATCAAATCCAATGCATGTTCGTTGGCTTGGAAATCCCGAGGTGCGCCTTAATAACGGATCCGACAACCCAATCCCACTCTTGGGTCTTACGGGGTCCACGTCATATTACCCTTTTAGGGTGATCCGTCAATATCGCGTGCTTCAAAAGATTCCACCATTCCTCAAGCTGGGGTTATATCATTTTGACTATCACAAAGATGTCATCCAAAAGGACCAAATGACGGACGTGAAGGAAATGGTCAAATCTATCATTGATATGTGGTACAAATGTTGCCCGGAGCCGATTATCATTACCGATGAGTCGGAATTGGAAGGAGAAATGAAGATACATCACGCATTGCCGGAGTACATACACCGTCATATCGAGCCCAAGCTTAAAGTGGATCTCCCTAATGTTCCCGAGAAGCCAACTCAACAACAAGCTATAGCCGCAAGAGCTCTTAGAGAAAAGAATGAAGCTTTAGTCGAGGTTGAACGTTTGACCCAAGAAAACAAACGAATTCGCCTTGTATCTAAAGAAGATTCATTAGGATTTGGGCTATATTCCATGAGGAAGTCTCCTTTCATGTAATTTTCCTTTTATAGATTTGATGTATAGGGTTTCCTTTTTACTCATTTTAGTGATGATGTAATAGGATTCTCTTCTTGTCTTTAGTTTGATCTATAGGGATTGTATTTCACAAATTTTGTTGTTAATAGTGAAATTTCCCTTTGTGCGTACTTTCTTTTCCGAGATTCCAATGGAATATAGATGGGGCATCTTGATTAATCATCGCGTGTTACCCCTTTAATTATATAATTTCTTGTGAAGAAATTATGATAAGAGATTATTCACGTGATATTGGGATCATGAGAATATTTCTTATCTTTATTTCATATAAAGAAAATATAAAATTGAAGGGTTTTATATTTTTGTCTAAATTCATTTTCCGTATACTAATTTGATTTCTGTTTTTTACAGAGAGTATTAAAATACGGCTGAATCGCGCTTTATTATACGCACCCGTCGCCAAGTAAGGATGGAAAACGAAGACACTCGTGCTCGCGTTATTACCATCGAGAATCAAATGGCGCAAATGATGGCACTCTTAACTGATCTTGCAAATCAAGTAAAGAACTTCACGCCTGTGACTCCTGCTGCTGCTGCTTCTACTCCTAATGCGCCTACTAATGCGCCGGTGATAGATCCTATTGACAAAGGACCTGTTGAAGAGGTCCCCGTTAATGCCATTCCTACCGTCATTGATTTGGAAGCTCCACCTAAGGAGTCGCCTGTCGCTCATATGGATGAAGAGAGCGCGAGACGTCTTGCAAAATTGGAGGAACGTCTGTGCATGTTGCAAGGTTACCAACTCCAAGGTTTTGATAAGTTGTCACCTTTTACGAAGGTGAAAGTCCCTGATTTTTACAAGGAACCCGAATTCTCAAGGAAGTATGATGGAACTGGGTGTCCTAAAACCCATTTGAAGTATTATTTGAGCAAGATGGCTCGTTATTCCGATAACACCCCTCTGTTGATCAACAATTTTCAAGATAACTTGGCTGATTCCGCCTTAACTTGGTTCATCGAATTGGATTTGGAGAAAATTTGCACCTGGGAAGATCTTGCAGATGAATTCCTTCAACAATACAAGTTTAACACCGAAATTGCTCCAACCCGTGAAGAGCTGGTCCGGGTTGACAAAAGGAGGAATGAAACTTTTAGAGCATATGCCCAAAGGTGAAGAACTATGGCATCTCAAGTCAAACCTCCGTTGTCCGAGAAAGAAATCATGCAGTTGTTTCTTCGAGCTTTACCTCGAGAATACTTCGATAAGATGTTCAATAACACTTGCATTAATTTTCCCGCAATGGTAGAATTGGGAGAACGTATCGAAGGAATCATGCGAGATGGTCGATTGTCCGAGACGACGACTCGCAGATTTACCTTAAAGAAGGATAAGGAGCCAACGGTGGAGGTTGCCTATATTCAAAATCCTAATGCTCAAAAGCCATTAAATACACCAATTCAAAGGTCTGTTGTGGAAACAGGGGGTTCTTCCCGGAATTTTGACCGAAAAGGAAAAGCTCCGCAAAGGCAATTCACACCGTTACCAAGACCTATGTCTCAGTTGCTGCCGATATTGATTGAACAAAGACTCGTAGCAAAAGAAATCTCGAGAGACAACCCACCAAAGTTTGTTGGGTTTGATTTGGCAAAATCTTGTGTGTATCACATGGGTGAGAAGGGCCATGATGTGAACAATTATTACATTCTCAAGGTCAAGATTCAGAACCTGTTGGATAAGAAGATCTTGTCGTTTAAAGATGCCACGCCAAATGTTCAGCAAAATCCGCTCCCTAATCATACCGAAGCCGTTAACGTGATATTTGGAGACGAGAATGAGAAACCTTTCTTGTTCGATGTGACGAAGTTGGAAGAGCTATTGACTATAGCTAGAGATCAACCGAAAGAAGGGAATGTATCCCGGGAGGAGAAAATGTATTGTTTAGCCAAGATGTTTGCTTTAGGCATAATTCAGCCTCTTCAAGGAAGGAAGCCCGAAGGGTCCATCGAGATCGCTGTAATTGATTTGTCGTCTGAGAAATTCTCATTCAAGTTCACAAGTGAAGCCTCATGCTTTAAGCCAAAAGATGATGGATATGAGCCAGATGTTGATGAACCTTGGATTGACACTTATTCCGATAGTGATTCGGAATGTGAGAGTAAGAATGCCTGTCGAGATCGTGAATTTATGAAGAAGGCTATCGAGAAAGGTGAAATTGTTGATACCCTCGGACAACCGAGTGGTAAATATGACTTTATAGTCAAATACACGCCACCTCCAAGTTTCTTCGTTGACCTAAGGGATATCGTTCCCGATGGATGGGGAGGCATGGATGATGAAAGCATACCCGCCAATGAAGACAAGGAGTATGTTTTCGACAAGGATTCTGATCTTGGTGCTAGTAAGACTCATTGGGATCGCGAATTTGTAATGACCGCTTGTGAGCATGATGAGGTGGTTGATACTCTAAGGCAACCAAGTAGGAAGTATGACACTTTTGTCAAATGTTTGCCTCCGCCAAGTTTCTTTATTGATTTGAAAGACATTGTTCCGACTGGATGGAGCGATGATGAAAATAATGGAGAAGTTCTTTCCGATGCTGATTCGGAATTTGAATACCATACTTCCCACTGGGATCGGGAGTTCGTTAAGAAAGCGATTGAAAAAGGCGAAATTGTTGACACTCTCGGGCAGCCAAGTGGAAAATACGATTTCATGGTAAAATACTCTCCTCCTCCAAGCGCTTTTATTGACCCTAAGACTATCGTCCCGAGCGGATGGGGGTCCGAATTTGAAGATGATGGCATGGTAGCCATGATTGATCCTGTTGTGATTGAATTGAATGCAACTTGTGAAATCCAAGCACACGTTGTGGAACCTGTGGTTATAGATCTAATGGCTGATGGTTTCGAAAATATAGAGATCTCTAATGAAGATATTGGGCCTGTTCTGATCGAGTTGCCACCGAAAAAAGATGAGAATTTGAAAGCAAGAATTCCCCATGTTTATGATTCTAAGGCAGTTCCTTGGAATTATGAGTCTAATGAGATAGACGTTGTTACTCGGTCAGGCCGATGTTTTCCATCTCGTGAAGGTGTCGAGAAAAAGGCTGTAACCGAAGAAGAGGCGGAACAACTTCTCAAAACTCTCAAAACGAGTGAATCAGAAGTGATCGAGCAGTTAAGGAAAATGCCGGCTCAAATCTCGTTACTTGAACTATTCAAGTCTTCCGAGAAACATAGAAATGCTCTTTTAAAGGTTCTTAATGAAGTACATGTACCCGAGACAATTGAAGAGGTACAGTTGGAAGAGTTTGTAGGTGCTATCCTTCTTAAAGATCAAATTTCTTTCTCCAAAAAGGATTTGCCGCCGGAAGGGCGAGCACACTCTAAAGCATTATACATCTCTGTTCAGCACTTTGATACAAGGATATCAAGAGTACTTATTGATAATGGTTCCGCTCTCAATATCTGTCCGTTATCAACTTTGCGCCGTCTAGGTATGGGTATGGATAATGTTCGTCCTTCTAAGACTCCAGTCAGGGCCTTTGATGGCATGAAAAATGAAGCTCTTGGTGAAATTGACTTGCAACTGATGATTGGTCCAGTTATGTTCGCTCAGAAATTTCAAGTGCTCGATATCCCAAGTAACTTCAGTTTGTTGTTGGGACGACCTTGGATTCACGCTGCGGGAGTTATACCCTCAAGTTTACATAAGATGATTCGCTTTGTCGTCTGTGGCAAGATTATAACGGTTCATTGCGAGAAGGATACCGAAACTTTCAACAATACTGCAATTCATTATGTGGAGCCAGAAGTAAAAGGAGAATCAAGTTACTACTCATTTGAGTTAGTGTCAGTATCTCATGTGCCCGCGGGCACTGTTGTGAGAAAGCCTCACTATTCAAAGGCGGCCCTTATGTCTAGCAAAGTGTTGATCGAGTACGGATTCACTATTGGCAAAGGATTGGGAAAGCTGTCCCAAGGTATTCTCACACCCATTGAGGTGACTAAGAGAAAGAAGCGAGAAGGCTTAGGTTACCAAGGCGATCAACAAGATCAAGGTGATCAGAAAGGCCCGAGCATCAAAGAAAAGAGTTACCGACGTTTACTCCCTCCTCCGTTGAAAGATTTCTTCCCTGGACCGTCAAAGTTCCTTCAAGATGAAGAAGCAGATATTTATGATATCGTCGACTTATTTGAAGAAAGTTTTGTGGGTGCCATTTCCGAGAACTTCAAGGATGATCCACCTACCGATCCCGCTGTGTAAGGGATGTTTCCGTATTCTATTTTGTTTTCAGTTGTTTTCAATTGTAATCCATCTAATTCTCCCCTGCGAGGGAATTCCATTTGTTCATTTGTTTCGTTCATTTCAAGTGTTGTAATAATTCGGATCACGAGCTTCGGATCCAAAACACTATATAGCATTCATTTTCAATTCAATAAAAACATATGCATGTTTTGTTAATAGACGTGCGAAAGTATACCAAACCAGCCCTATGATGATGCTTTGAGGCTTGGACTTTTGCACGATCTATAGTTTTCAAAATAATTTTTTGAAACAAAGATGTCCAATGATATGAGGACGAGTTCTCCATGAAATTTTCGAAAATTTAGAATTCGAAAATTTGTTTTCATCACATCTTCATGCATTGCATTCCTTATTTTCATATACTGACCATTTTGTTGTTACATCTCAGGCATGATACTTTGCATAACCATAATAGTTATATGCATGGCTTGGATTCATGTCCAAAAAATTCTTACGAATCTGATTATTCTGATCCCGAAAATGAAGAAGATTCCCAGGCTATTAAAAAAGAATGGATCCAACATGAAGAATCCACACCTACCACAGAAGAGCGAACTGTCGTTATAAATTTGGGCGATTCAGACAATCCCAAAGAAACAAAAATTGGAACAAGTCTCTCTCAAGCAAATGCTGATCGACTGATCGAACTATTGAAAGAGTATCAGGATGTCTTTGCTTGGTCTTATGCTGACATGCCGGGTCTGGATCCCAACATTGTAGAACACACGTTGCCTCTTGATCCTGCCATTCCACCTAAGAAACAGAAGCTTAGGAGGACGAAGCCAGAATTATCCAAGAAGATTGAGGAAGAAGTCATGAAACTGTTAAAAGTTGATTTCATTGAAGTTACTCATTATGCCGATTGGATTGCTAATGTTGTCCCAGTCATGAAGAAAGATGGGCGAGTTCGGGTATGTGTTGATTACCGCGACTTGAACAAAGCAAGTCCCAAAGACGATTTCCCATTACCACATATTGACGTCCTGGTCGACAGCACCGCAGGATTCGAATTATTTTCTTTCATGGATGGTTTCTCTGGCTATAACCAAATCCGAATGAAGGAAGAAGATAAGACTAAAACATCTTTCATCACCCCATGGGGAACATTCTGTTACAAGGTTATGCCCTTCGGCTTGAAGAACGCAGGGGCAACTTACCAAAGAGCCATGGTGACATTATTCCATGACATGATGCATAAGGAGATTGAAGTTTACGTCGATGACATGATCGCTAAATCGCGACGAGGTGAAGACCATATTGAAGTCTTGAAGAAACTGTTTGATCGACTTAGAAAATTCAAGCTAAGGCTTAACCCCGCTAAATGTATTTTTGGGGCAAAGTCTGGAAAGCTCCTTGGATTTATGGTTAGTAACAAGGGCATCGAGATTGATCCCTCGAAGGTGAAGGCCATTTGTGATTTGAAACCTCCTTCTACTGTTAAGGAAGTTCGAAGCTTGTTGGGAAGATTGAATTATGTTGCAAGATTCATTTCCCAGTTATCAGAAACAGCCAAAACCATTCTTCAAGCTGTTGAAAAAGAATGCCAAGGTTGAATGGAACGAAGATTGTCAAAAATCCTTTCAACAATTGAAGCAATATCTTTCACAAGCACCAGTTTTGGTACCGCCTACTCCGGGTATACCTTTGATTTTGTATCTTACCATTCATGATGAGTCTTTGGGAGCTATATTAGCGCAGAAAAAACCAGAAGATGGAATGGAACGTGCTATTTACTACCTTAGCAAAAAGTTTACTTTTGGTGAAGCTCAATATCCAGAAGTTGAGAAAACATGTGTAGCCTTAATTTGGGTATTACACAGATTACGGCAATACACTCTTCACCATCGCATTCTACTTGTGAATGAAAACGATCCTATCAAGTATCTTTTGGAAAAGCATGCACTGGTTGGAAGGCTTGCCAAATGGCAAATATTACTCTCTGAGTTTGATATCCAGAGCATGTCTCAGAAGTCCGTCAAAGGTCGAGCCATAGCTGATATGTTGGCTGAAAATCCCTTAAAGTCAAATGACTGGGATGAAATTGATGAAAGGATCTATCTGGTGTCACAAGACAAGTGGGTCATGTATTTTGATGGAGCCGTTAACCTATCCGGTTCAGGTACTGTAGCAGTTCTGATATCCCCAACGGGTCAGCATTATCCAGTAGCCGCAAAATTGGTATTTCCTTGTACCAATAACATTTCAGAATATGAAGCTTGTATCCTCGGTCTTCAATTAGCCATCGATATGAAGATTAAGAGATTACAAGTTTATGGCGATTCCGCACTTATCATCCTCCAAACAGGAGGTGAATGGCAAACTCGTGATTCGAAACTGATTCCTTATCATGAGTATCTTAAAGACTTGGTGGAAGAATTCGAAGAGATCTCATTCGATTATTTGCCAAGATCTCAGAATCAATTTGCTTATGCTTTGGCGACATTATCCTCAATGTTACAAGTAACTGATGGATTGAACGTTGATCCTTTGCAAATCGATGTCTTAAAAGAGCCTGCATATTGTATGGTTATAGAAGAAGAACTCGATGGTCAACCATGGTACTATGATATCATGAATTACCTTTGAGAAGGAAAATTCCCTCAAGGAAGTCAAGCTATGGATCGGAAATACTTGACTAAATTAGCTTCCAAATTCTTTTTTAGTGGAGGTGCTTTGTATAAGAGATCTTTCGATTCGGTCCTGCTGAAGTGCGTAGACACCAAAGAGCCCAATTTATTAATGAAGGAGATACATGAAGGAGAATGTGGTCCTCATATGAATGGCCATCTTCTAGCAAGGAAAATCATGAGGCTAGGTTATTATTGGTTAACCATGGAAGCCGATTGCATTCAACATGTCAGATATTGTTATCAATGTCAAATTTATGGGAACAAAATCAATGCTCCCCCAAATGAATTGCATCAAATGTCCGAGGCATGGCCTTTCTCAATGTGGGGGATTGACATTATCAGACCAATCAATCCTAAGGCGTCAAATGGACACCGCTTCATTCTGGTGGCTATTGATTACTTTACCAAATGGATCGAAGCCAATTCTTATGCTCACGTCACTGCGAGAAGTGTGACAAAATTTATTCGTCGAGATATCATTGCTCGATATGGGGTTCCCGAAGCAATTATCACGGATAATGGGTCAAACCTGAATAACAAAGTAGTGGATGAGCTACTCAATAAGTTTCACATTCGCCACTTGAATTCTTCTCCTTACCGCCCACAAATGAATGGAGCTGTTGAGGCGGCAAACAAGAATATAAAGAAGATTCTGTCCAAGACGGCAGAGAATTACCGGGATTGGCATGATCGGTTGCCGTATGCGTTAATGGCTTATCGAACTTCTATTCGTACTTCGACTGGGGCAACACCATTCTCATTAGTATATGGGATGGAAGCAGTTTTACCTGTGGAAGTGGAAATTCCTTCATTAAGAGTACTTTCGCAAATAAAGCTTTCCGAGGCAGAATGGATTCAACAAAGATTTGAACAGCTTAATATGATTGATGAAAAAAGGGTAAAAGCCCTATGCCATGGACAAAGCTATCAAAAGCGAGTGGCTAAGTCATTCAACCGTAAGGTTCGACCCAGGCATTTTGAGATCAATGACCTGGTTTTGAGGAAAGTCTTACCCATTATTCCAGATCGTGGAAAGTTCACTCCCAATTATGAAGGGCCGTATGTCATCAAGAAAGTGTTGCCTGGTGGAGCATTAATTCTTGTAGAAATGGATGGCCGAGAGTTGCCAAAACCTGTGAATGCTGATGCTGTCAAGAAATATTTTCTCTGAATAAAAAGTTTCGAGTTGCTTTGGACTGAATCCAAGTCTCTTTAAGAACATTTGCATCATGCATTTCATGCATACATGGCATTTTTGCATATTTGTTCATTTTGTAGGTACTCAACTGTTCCCCAGGGAAGCTATTCCAAACCTCAAGGAGTCAAGCCCAAGGAAGTTGCTACATCAAATCAATCTTCTCCCTAGAATTTAGGAAGTAGATCCTATGTGTGAAAACCTTTTTCTGTCCAAAAGGTTTTTCAAGTTTGAAATAAAAATCCCCAGAGGAGTCAAAAAAATCAAATGTCTTGATTTATCGAAATTCCTCAAAGACGGGAGATTTTAACCAGATGATCCTTTGGAAAAACAAAAAGAGGATTTCTCAAAAATGCCAAATGGAAATGCCTAGAATGATAAAAGGCAAACCTTTGATCAAACACGTCCCTATACTCATTTTGAGATAATTGAGTGAAAAGCCATGTCGTAAGACGTAGGGTTCGTTCACATTGAATACATAGATTGAAATGATAAAAGGCATTTCATTTCTCTATCCTAAACACTCACATTATCCTTTGCTAGCCACTTTGAGCCAAATAAGGAGAATTCTCAAAATACCCCTGTCAAGAACCACCCCACATTGGGGCAAAATAAGAAGTTATGGTTGATCATTTTTGGAGCAAAAAGATTAAGAAAGATTTTATTGCTTTCACTTGTATCAACCTTCTTGTGATAGTTTCAGATGGATCTTTATGGAAGCTCGAAACATCCCAAAGTGAAGAAGAGCATTCTTTTCCTCTACCCAAACACAATTATCCTTTGCTTAACCCAATTGAGCCTTAAGCATGTTCATTTCAAAGCCCAAAATGATGATTATCTCCCCACATTGGGGCAATGCATGTGATTTACCAAGGAAATTTAGAAGAATTGGTGAATATGTATAAAGTGTCTCGAGAGTCTAAAGAGCTCAAAAAGATAAACATTAGGGGGCATGAAAAAGCAGTGTGCCTGGTAAAAGCAAGGCCGATGCCCATAAAAAAATATATCAAAGTCAAAAGCAAAAGCAAAAGCAAGAAAAAGCAATATGCTTATAATAAAAGCAAAATTCTCATTGCAAAAGATGCTTAGAAAGAGCAAAGCTCTTATATTGCAAGAAAAATGGACTCTCGAGACAATTTGGTTTTCAAGAATCAAATGATGTCAGATTAGAATGATTTGGTAATGATGCCAAGATAATCATCATTCTTCTTTCAAACCCCTTCTATCAAATTTCAAGCCTTTTGAGCCTAACCCGAACCAACATTACAACCCTCTCCGAAGTCTCTTCCGATTGGGATGGTTTGAGTTAATGTAAAGTTTTCATAAAGAAACTACCGCTAGAAGGAGTGGAAGTAATCCTATCTTGTCTTATCTTCAAGGTTCTTGACTTGTAAACCCGCTGAAGATGTTGATGGTATGTTTCTTTTCTTGGCCTCAAAGCAAATACCCTTTGTGTAAGCCCATGACCAAACCTATATTACGGTCCTTTTGAAAGACCTTTCTGATCAACCAATTTGTATTCAATGTGAATGTTTCCAAAAACCTTTGACATAGGTTCGTGAGGCATCACCAGTAAGAATTGAATAACTTTCCCACATCTATGAATGGGAATTAAAGCCTTTATGAGAGCCAGTGTGAAAGACCTTTTTGATTAGGTTATTTTCAATTTGGCATTTTTATCTAACCTCTTTAAGTGGTTATTCAAAGATTATTTTGTTAAAATTTCCTCTTAAGAATTTTGATAATCTCTGCCTTTCACCAAAAGTTGAAAAATTCCGTTTGTTGTTAAACAATCTCGGAACTTTTTTCAAAATATCTTTCCCCAGTGGATCGGTTTTTGGTCAGCCTAAACCATAACTTTCATTTTCGGTTTTTGGTCAGCCTAAACCATAACTTTCATTTTCGGTTTTTGGTCAGCCTAAACCATAACCCCTTGTCTTAGGTTCCTGGTCATCCTTAAACCTTACCTAAATTCTAGGTCATCCTTAAACCTTGTCTTAGGTTCCTGGTCATCCTTAAACCTTACCTTAGGTTCTAGGTCATCCTTAAACCTTGTCTTAGGTTTCTGGTTATCCTTAAACCTTACCTTAGGTTCTAGGTCATCCTTAAACCTTGTCCTTAGGTTCTAGGTCATCCTTAAACCTTGTCCTTAGGTTCTAGGTCATCCTTAAACCTTGTCCTTTGGTTCTTGGTTCTCCTTAAACCATAGGTTTCCCACAAAATCATTTCTTTGTCTTTTCTTCCTTCATTCCATCTCATGAGAGAGAGAAGAACACATGATTAATCTGACAATCCAACGGTAAGTACTTCAGGTAAGACTCTGATCAAATGTCTTTGTTTTTATTTTCTTTCATTTCCCAATTGGAATCGACTAAAAATTTGCAGGTGCCAATTGGTCTTTGAGCAGAACCTCTTCGAACTCCCACTCAAAGAGGGGCAGCTGTTGACACCTAATTTTTAGCCGATGCGTCATTAAAAATAAAAAATTCGAGATTATGGTTTCCGATCGCGACGGAGCCCGTTTCTTGAAAAAAAAGTGTCGTTTTTTAATTCCGTCTGTTGGTTTAGCTTTTATAAGCGATTTTCTATTCATTTCATGTAAAAACCTGAAAAGTCAAATGGTTGACCTTGGCGTTGACTTTTTGGTCAACCCTTTGACCAAAAGTCAACCCCAGGTCAAATTGGGGCTTTTTGCATAAAAAGATTCCTTTCAAGTCCAATTTCACTTTAGAAGTGGAAATTTCAGAAAAATTCAAAGATTTGATCATAAAATCAAACTTCTAGTGAAAAGTCAACTAGGGTTTGACTTTTGGTCAAACCTTTGACCAAAAAAATTGAAAAAATTCAAAAATCCAAAAATCATCTTATTTTACATTCAATTTACCTTTGGCATTTAAAATTTTACAAAAATCGATTTAGAATCAACTTTTTCCCAAATTGCGGAATTTGATTCAAATTGGCAAAAAATGAAATTACTTCATTTCTAGTCATTTTTTAGGTTAGTGTTCTTCACGACATTTGATCTAGAGGTCATTTTATATCCAATTTTTGAACCAATTTTGCAATTCCAAGCCAAACACAAAAACCCCCAATTTTGGCCCTAATCAGTGATTTTGATCGATTCTTCATGATGTGCGCAATTGAGACACGAATGAGCCTAATTTCTTATATGAAATCCAAATTCAAAATCAATTTTGGAAGATTCACATGAATTTGGGTCAATTTGGTCAATTTAGTAATCCCATGATTAGGAAGTCTAAGAATAATTTGTCTAAATAGTGTAATTCAACTTGACCCACTCTAGACTAATATTCAATTTGATGAATTGGGACTCAATTTGGTTAATTAGACCTCAATTAAACTTGTTAGTCTAGCTCGGTCATGCGATTACCCAAATTCAGAGCTAATTGACTCAAATCGGTTTAATTCAAATTGAACTAATCCGATCGGACTAGTCATTTTCCGGTCGAAAATTTTGATAATCGATAATCCAGTCGGACCAACCAAGGTCGGTCACATCCTCTTGAGTGCAAAAATGACAAAAATGCCCTTAATCAAAAATGACAAAAATGCCCTTAATTGAGAATGACAAAAATGCCCTTATTCAAGAATTAAGCAAATTAATTAGGGGATAAGCAAATCAATCATGGCCATTCATTTAGAATTGATCATGTCCATCCATAATGCCATGTCATCAATCCTTAGCCTCTAATGAATATTCTTAATCATTAAGGATGCATTTTGGACCATTTGATCAATCTAAGGGTTAGAATTCAAAGTTGAAGGGGGTATATAGTGTTTTTCCCTCCAAAAATCAAGGGGGGTTCATTTTTCAGATCTGGTTTCTCTCTCCTCTCTCTCTCTCTCTCTCTCTCTCTCTCTCTCCCTCCCTCTCACGATCACCTCTCTCTCTAGCCCTCTCTCTCGGCGACAGCCCTTCCGGCCTCTTGCCGGCTGCTTTCCGGCGAGCCACCGCCCCTCCGACGTCCCCCACGGCGGCCTGAGGCTGGTCGCAAGACCAGCTACCCTCGCTGGTGGCCGGAGCTCACTGTTCCAGCCTGATCTCCCTCTCGGCGGCATTACCGGCTTTACCGCCGGTAATTTGTCCAGCCGATTCAGCCGGCTGAACCGGCTCTCCGGCGTCCTTCTCCGGCGATCCAGAGCAACCGACTATCATTCTCGGCCTTCTCACGTCGCTGTGGTGGCCGGCTTATCATCAAACGGCCACCGGATCACATCCTTACCTTTATTTTTGCTGATTCGTCTATTTGTGAGAAAACGAATTAATTCTCACATTATTTCGTGTAATCCATTGTCGTAGGTTGGCCGAGCTTTCCAAGGCCTCTCCGTGCCATTCCAGATCAGAATACGGAGGCCGGATCGCTCGCTTGAGCGTTGGATCATTGTGAGACAAGGTAAGAACACTTGAACTCAATTCTGTAAATTCGTGTTCAGTGAAACCTGTTGGCTTGAGATGCTGATTTGATCTTGTTAACGTTGAAATCTGATGAAGTGATAAACTAGAAAGTCGTAGAGCTCGTCTTAAGCTTCGATTTGACATACATATGCCTCGATCGGACTTGATTTGCTATGTCAAAACATTTTTAGAAGTTAGGATCAAAACCTGGAATATGTTGTATAAGTCTGTTCTGATGTATTCCTGATTGATGTTGTGCTGTTTGATGATTTTTACGATTTTCTACGATCATTTTCTGGAAAAACTTCCTTCATGAAAGTTGTAGAACACATCTTGATCTGTTCACTGTAAAATTTTCATAAAATTCTGAGCATGTTAGCCTAGTACGATTTGCCACGTCATATGCATATAAATCTGGTGACATGTTGGTTTCAGTCGACCTTCGTGTGTTCTTCGATTTTCATAAATTCGTGTGTTCGAGATATGAAAAAATTTTCTTCACGAAAGTTCTTCCTGAGATCAAGATCTTTCAATTGATACTAATTTCATCAAAATCTGAGATCATTTGAATTTTCAAAAGGAATTCTCACAATTTGATCAGAATCTGTGTCCAGATCTGATTTTCCTTCCTTTGGAGTTCAAAAGATGTTTCTCCGAATTTGATAAAGTTAGAGTCCTTTTTTGTAAAAAATCAAAACTACAAAGTTGCTCATTGGGGTCTCATTATGTCAACTGAAAATTTTGAGGACCTAATTGCAATTTTTGGGGGGTCAATTTGCTTGAAAAGTCTTTTCGGGTTAAAATTCTATTTGCAATTGAGTCCTTCGCGAAAACCGAATTTTATAAAAATTTTAAGGGCTTTTTAGCAAAAACACAAAACATGAAAGTTGTTGCACACGGGGAATCCTAACCGCACAAAAATTTTCGCGCGTTTTTGATAAGGTTTGTTATTTTTCCCGCTATTAATTTGAAATTCATAACTGAACCGAGTCCAGCTTGCCACTGAGATTTAATTCGATATTTTCGGGAGAATTGGCTAGGATTTAGAAACAATGGTCTTCTTGACTTTTGATCCTCATGTCATAAGCTTTCTAATGACACCTGAACCACTTCATTTGGACGTCATTAGGGTAGTTAATCATACTTGAACAGAAGCAATCCGAATTAGACATTAATTGAATAAGTGGTCTTTTTTATAAAGCCAACTTCTCATTGTTTGATTGGCTTCGAAACAAAGCCCATGGGCTTGAATGCATGCTCATTTTTTTATTATGCATGTGTTTGTTAGATGAATGATAGGCCCGGTGCATGTTCGGCGGGTAGCCCATTCATGATCATTAGAACCCGACTTTAGGGGTTAATTGATATAAGTTGCCGTTTTGTGAATGCAAATGGTAGCTCATTATCATTAACCATTAATCAAACAATATTAGGTGATTAGATGGGTGATGAATCGAAATGCATGAAAAACAAAGGCCGATCCCGAGGCCCGTGCTTAATTAGTGATTTGTTTGCAACATTGTTCTTTCATATGTCGTTCGTTATGAATGAATGTATGGATGTAAACATCGACACCCAAGAGGCGGTTCAAGGAAGAAAAAAATCCGAAATCGAAAAGACCAAGGTGTTTGACCGATGTCCAATCCGGTCTCAATTTGTACCTATTTGATGATGGTGCCAAACCGATGTCCAATCCGGTTTCAATTTGTACTTAATTCATTCATTCCCGATCATGTCTCGGGTTTTCAATTTGTGTTGTAATAAACACCCGACGAGTTGCGGGTTTTTACTTTCTCGTACTTAGAATTAGCTCGTCTTTTCAATACTTCGAGTGTTTACTTTACGAAATGTCTTTCAATACAATTGATTGTTTCTTTCTTTTTCTAGACTAAGATAGGATTAGTTTAGAATCTCAAATGAAAATACAAAAACAAGATGCATGATCACCTAGTGGACTAAGACTTTGGCATGAAAATGGTAAAAAAATAAATGCATGACGACTTAGATAACAACCATGTTAAGTTTAGCGGTACCGAAAGGGCGTTAATAGAAATATTAACGTAAGCTAGTCCTCGAACCTTTGATCTCTGGTTTTCGTAGAAATCGAAACGAAATTCCCGCGTTTCGGTTGGGTATTCTAGCCGACCCCCGACCTAGGCTAGTGGCGACTCCTAAAAAAAATATATAAAATCAATCCGCTGTCACGCGAGATATGGATTTAGGGAAAATCCACGTTCATGATCAATGAGTTATATGGCTAAACAAAAGATTTACACTTCAGTAAAATCATTTTAAAAAGTGCCATATGAACCATCTCATGAACACTTATCTCTAAACCCGCCTCATCCGAGCTCGGCCCTCGAGGGGCAGGTCGCGACAAATAGAAATATTTTTTTGTTTTAGAAATTAAAGAAAATTAATTCCTAAATTTTGTGCAATTAATTTTGGGCAAATTAAAATAGGTGTCAACAAGGTGAGTCTGACTCTGATTTGACTCAATTATGGCATATACAGTTAGGGCACATGAGTGAGGTAGGTATGACGATGCTGAGTGGGAGGAGGTTGTTGAAAGGTTAGAAGATAGGGAAGTTAGACTTATGTGAGTAGTGCATCTTAGGAAGCAATGTTGGATTAAATTTACTACAGCTATTCATTCGACTAAGTAACTGTTTGAGTACATTCATTCAAACATCTAGGGCCCATATCCAGTTCCTTTAAAAGGAGTTGCCCAATATATATTAACATTTATCGACGACTATTTGAAAAAGGTATGGGTATACTTTTTGAAGCACAAATCTGATGTGTTCAATCGATTCAAAAAATTTAAAACATTGATTGAGAAACAGTTAGTTAAACAAATCAAGCATTTGAGAACTGATAACGACATGGAGTTCAATGATAAAGATTTTACTGACTTCTGTGAGAGAAAAGTGATTGTGAGACATTACACAATACTCAGGACACCACAACTGAATATCGCAACAAAACGGAAGAACAAAACTTTACTAAAGCAAGCTCATAGCATGCCTTCGCATGCAGGACTAGACAAGGAATTTTAGGCCAAAGTAGTGAACATGGCATGTTATCTGGTTAACTGATCTCCATCATCTGCTCTCGAGTGGAAGACTCCTAAGAAAGTATGGTCGGGGAAACCTATTGATTACTCCAGATTATAAGTATTTGGATGTCTTACATATACTCATGTGAGTGATGGTAAGCTTGAACTAAGAGCAAAGAAGTGCATATTTCTAGGTTATGCATATGGGTTAAAAGACTACCCAGTTGTGGTGCACTAAAGCCAAATCACTCATTTTTCTAATCAACAGAGATGTGATCTTCGATGAGACTGCAATACTTTTACAAAGGATTACTAAGATACTACCGGTAGAGTAGACTGATCATGGTGTCAGTAGTGAGGTAGAGCTTCAAGTGGAGACTTCAGAGACTGCAAAGGTAAAACAAGTTGAGACTATGGATGAGATCGCGATTCCTGAAATTGGTGATACCAAACAACCAGCACAACCATAGCACACTATAGTCGCGAGTAGATAAAGAAGGCAAATTAAACCACTAGTACATTATGGTTATACATATATCACTTATGCATTAACTATAAATGATGAGGTAGAGACAGATGAGCCTTCATCTTACTATGAGCCGATGGCTAGTAGTTAGTCGTCATAGTGGCTAAGGGCTGTGAGCGAAGAGATGGAAATTAGACATGGCAACCGGTCAAAGTACCCATGAGCTAAAAGATTGTTGGAAGCAAGTGGGTCTATACATGGAAGGAGGGCATTTCCGATGTCAAGGCAGCAAGATATAAGACGAGACTTGTTACGAAGGGGCATACGCAGTGGAAAGGCATTGACTACAATGGGGTGTTCTCTCTTGTGGTAATACATACTTCATTTGTATATTACTTACTTTAGTTGCTGCACAGGATCTTAAGTTTGAATAGCTAGATGTGAAAATGACATTTCTTCATGGTAAGTTGGGGGAGCATATTTACATAGGATAGTCATAAGGATTTGCTATTCCAAGTAAGAAAAACCATATTTGCTTATTGAATAAATCTTTATACAAGCTGAAATAGTCTCCTAAGCAGTGGTATAAGCGTTTTGATGCTTTCATGGCTAGTTAGGATTATTCAAAAAGTCATATTGATATCTATGTTTATTTTAGGAGATTAAAGGATGGGTGCTTGATTTATCTATTATTATATGTTGAAAATATGTTGATAGTAGTTAAGAATATGTCTGATATTGATGTACTCAAGAGGCAGTTAAGTGCTGAATTTGATATGAAAGATTTAAGTTTTGAAAATAAAATATTAGATATGGAGATTTTGTGTGATACAATTGCAAGAGTTTTATATCTGTCTTAAAAGAAATATATTAAGAAACTTGTAGCACATTTTAATATGCAAGTAACAAAATCTATAATTACATCTTTAGTGAAGCACTTTAAACTTTCAAATAAGTTATCATCGCAAATTGAAGAAGAGGAGTATATGTCTTGTATTCCTCATTCTAGTGCAATGGGTAGTATTATGTATGCCTTGGTATGCACTAGGACTGACATTTCATAAGCTATGAACGTAGTTAGTTGTTACATGAAACGTCTTGGTAAAATTCATTAGGAAGCTGTGAAGTGGATCCTCATATATCTAAAAAGAACAACAAACGTTGGTATAGTGTATCGAAGGGATAGGAATGGCAGTGAGACCACTATTTATGTGGGTCCGAATCATCCCAGTGACTTGAATGAGTGCATGTCTTTAGCAGGGTATGTGTTTACGCTAGCAGATGGTGTAGTGAGTGAGAAGGTGTCATTACAAAACCACGTTGCCTTGTCATTGAATGAGGCATAGTACATTAGTGTTGGCCTTTATAATAAAGGAGACGCTATGGCTAAGGAGTTTGTTCTTGGAATTTTGGTTGGATCATAAAAGTGATGATATAAATTGTGATAACAAAGGTGTGACATGTCTGGCATATGATCCGGTCTATCATGAGCGAACGAAGCATATTAATATCAGGTACCACTTCATCCAATATGTCTTAGCAAAAGGTAAAGTTGTTATTAAAAAGATCGCTACAACAGATAATCCAATGGACATAATGACTAAGCATGTTCCTTTGGTAAAGCTCAAGCTTTGCTTGAGTGCAATTAGTGTTTGTACAGAGTAAGCACCCGTTGAGTCATTAAGAGAGTAGCATAGGTGACGAGTACTATGACTTGGCTTCAAACATTGAGTCGAGGTGGAGAATTATTAAATCATGTCTTGAGTTTGGGCCGTTTTCGAAGCCCGACCCGGTTGGATAAATATCCAAGTTTGACTGCACAAAGTTATTCGAGAAAGGGAGCTTGTGTTATGCTTAAAACAAAAGAAGAAAAGAAACTCTCATGTAATAAAGGACAAAAGTCCGAGGAGATTGGCCACTAAGGCGACTAACATCCCCTTGACCCCATCAGATCGTTGCGAAGCCGTTTAGGTGTGGGAAACACCTTGCCGGGGGAGGAAAGGTAAAACCTCCCAGCCGGTTCCTTTGGTAAGCATAGCACTCGAGTGTGTGAGTAAGCATGCTTAGTCATCATGTCCAGTTGCTAGCTCTCCTCGGTTGATAGTCAACATGCTTAGTCATCATGTTCGGTTGGGAAACACTCGAGTGTGTGAGTGTTTGTAAATTTCAATTATTCAATTATAGTGGATAATTTATTGTCAACTCTCCCCATAGATGTAGATAGACACTTAGACAGAACTACATAAATTTTAGTGACCTTTATATTTCATCATTTATTTCTCGAGTGCTTTCACATTGATTTAAATTGCCATATCTTGCTTAGCTTCCATGTTCGTTAAAATTACAACAAAGAATCTATATACAAGGTATCTAGTCTATGTCTGAATCTTGCATAATATCTGTAATTGTTTGTTGTCATACCTTCAGAGGCCGTGGGAAGCGCGGCAACATCTCTTTCCAAACTGGCAGATACAGCGCGGGAGGAGCTACCGAGCACAATGGCTGCTATTAGGCTCTCAGGCATGGAGATCGGTGATCTTCTACTGGAGTTGAGCGATTTAACGTTATTTTGTGCTCTTATTTAAGCTGAAGTCATGTTGATATAAGCAGCTAATCCATGCACCATATGGTGCATCCAAACTAATTCCATCAAGAATTAAGGGAATTACACGCATTTAGCTTCTCATTATCCAGTCACATGCACATCAAGCGATGTCGTTGAGTTCTGGAACTTTGTCTGGACTTTTGTGGTGAAGTTCATGCTGGGGCATCCTTATTGAAACAGAAAGAGAATGACATTTGAAGCGCTTCAAACAAAAGAATGACTACAGAGCCGAATTCGTGCGAGTTAACAATTCTAAAAGGGTAAGATGTTTCATGCTGAATGTTAAGGTAAGACATGCTTTGATTGAGTCAAGTGAATGTGTATCCTGCATGAAGTATGATCAGTGCAAAGTTTACATGTAAGATCGGAATTCTTGAGTATCACTTTACGTAGACGAACATTTGTGACATGTAATCCGTCTCCACTCATAAGCTTGTTTTTTTATTATTATTAACTATTAAAAATTTAGAAGCTCTAATACCATGTTAGAAAATTGGGATGATGCGGAAGCATAATTTTGATATTAATGATAGTTTATGTTTTGATGTGTGCGAGTGATGTGTGTATGGTCTAGTTAACGTAGAGGAATAAATACTGAGGAATATAGGAAAGGTTTTATGGGACAAGGATTTTTCACTAGATTATGAAAGTGGTAGTACAAATATATAGTTGATGGAGGAGTATTGGTGGAAGAGCTAAGAATGTGTATCCCTGAGCGCACTCCCCAGTCCCCACACTCGGTGGAGGGTTAAACCCCACACCATTACATGAATGAGCACAAGCTCTATATATAGAGCAATTCCATCAACATAGTGCAGATATTTTTCTGCAAGTTGGAGATTATTGTATTACAAGCTCTAGTTCTCTCTACACACTTCCTTTGCCAGCCAAGGACTAGATTTTTTTTTTGGATTCTTCTTGACTTCTCTTTGCTTGTATTCACGTGAATCTTCAAGATTCAACTAGTAGTTTCTATATTTAGTTTAGTAAAATTGGATCACAATTTCCAACATTAACATGACGTGGGTCAGGTGATGATAATCTTCCTTTTTCTTTATCGTCTTTTTAGCCAGGAGATAGATGATGGAGTAAATAAATCAGCTCAAGCTGTGCTGGTTGCAGGAGCTGGAGTTAGACAGATCGGTTCTCTTGCTTGAGAATAGACCATCAGTATGTATTAGTCCTTCCTCTTAGTACAATATCGGTCCATGACCTCCTAAAATAACTTTGTAACCGCTTGTTCTCACAATGTCCGAATTATGCTCACAAATGCTTAATGCATTGATGATTCAAGAGAGAGCTAGCCTGCCAATTATCTCGTTACAACCTGCTATTGCAGGAGCTGCAAAGAAAACATCTTGTGCTGGTGGTCGGGCGACAAATACGTTCATCAATATGATTTCTCGAGGTGAGTTCAGCCCAGAGAGCAAGGATGAGTGGAATCGATAGGGTAGAAATATTAGCTTACTAATTATCCATGAAGTGTATAGAACATCAACATCGGCAAAGATGGTCTGTTTTGTTGGTTGAAGATAGAGCAGTCTCCATAGAATATATCTCCTGTTATGCTCAGAGGGAATAAATGCCAAGTACAGATTGTTAGTAGCCGGAGTTATTCCTGTTCGCCATTCTCTAGATGCTCAATAATGCAAAGAAAACTCTCCTTTGGCTTTATGCATAGCATTCCTTTAATAGCTTAAAAAGGCTAGTGTATTCGGACATCGTAGTTTACATAAGCTACTCGGGAAGTATAAGAGATCGGTCCAATCTCTCTCTATGACATTGGTTCTTCAGATCATCCTCAAAGTCAGATGACTTGAGATCTCCTCATCATCAGAGATGAAGTGATATCATATAAGTGCATCAACTGTCTGTGATCAGAATATATGGTCTGTAAAGGCGTACTTGAAGCATCCGATCAAAGGGATAAGGGAGATCTAGAAAGGAAAATGTGTTGACAGGAAGATTATTTTCGTCAAATCCATTGCTTCAATAAAATGTCAAATACAGTAGAAGTTTCGAGTGCTGATTATGGATGATATCTTTCTTCTTCGATGATGATATCAGCCTTATGAATCCTGTCATCCCCTTTGCTGCCATTACACAGCCATCTATCTCCTCTCAGACGAAGTAACATTATCCCCCTTAATGAAATCAAATACAAATAAAATGCAATAGAATGTCACACTCCATAGTGTCTAAGACCCCAACTTGCTGGGTGGTTATTTGATTGCTCATCACTTGCTAGAGAGAAGAGGATTCATCAAACGTTGTTGTTTGGTTCAACTTGTTTGCCAGTGGGAAAATTATCCATTTCTGTGAATTGTGGTTGGTGCTGTGAAGTCGGGTACAGCTCCGCACTGTGGATGGAAGTCAGCTTCCCCATGTCTAGAGACACTGCTTGTTGACTGTTCCTCTCATTTGTCTCTGCCATTTTCTTGTTCCCATCTTTGTATGTCATGTAGAGGATCATTTGAGTGATGCCAAGCAAGAATCCCAGCGTATTTGGTAGCTGAAATACCCAATTGAACCCCCATTTTAATTTCAAAGTCAGCATAAAGCATAAGAGAGGGATAGAGGTGTTGTATGCGTTTGAAGTTTAATACTAAAGTAATGGATAGACTCCAATGACAGACTGATACATAAGGTCAATCATAAAATAGATAAACAGGTTGGATTCAAGTATCATGTTTCCGAGTCCAGGTTTAGCCTATTCATTGTTTATTTGTTTATGCTTAAATGGGCACAGTCGAAGTAAGAAATACAAGAATTCAACTTAACATGTTCACTAGAAATCTCAGGAACTTTGACCGTGCAGAAAAAGATTCACATTCATGGTGCAAGGTTTGCTGGTGCATCCGTGTAAGTTTGTAAATCAAAGTCAGGTCTATACGAATCGCCCCCTGTGCAAGACATCGCTCTAAAGTTGCATGTACAATGGAAAGCATTAGAGTTGAATGATTGAGAGAGTTAAATGGTACTTACAGCAATGAACATGTCCTTGACGAAGAGTCCGTAGAAGAACCAGGTGGTAGCACAGAGGGTCAGGAAGAAGGACAGAGTGAATGGCATGAACTCCACATTTTTTGTCTTTATCACCCTCCTCTGCACAGAACACAAGATTACACACTCAAAATTGAAACTCTTGTTTTGGACTGGTTTTGTAGTTATAGCAGGTGCAAAGTGCTGCATCTCTAAAATTATTGCATAAAATGAAGGGATACCATGATGCTCAAAGGCGCGGCAAACACTGCAAGATTGAAGGCCGCGCAGATCCATCCGACGGCATTGATTCGCTGCCGACCCTTGAGAAGAAAGATGGTCAGTGCCATCATCACTCCGAAACCTCCTATATTGAACACCAGCAGCAACTTCGCCGTGTACATCTGCTCAGATTGATTATTTACACAAATTTTCTTCAGATTTAGTTGTGATTGGAGAAAAGTTATAATTTTGTAGAAGTTTTTCCTTTTTATTCCTCGTCGGATAAATTTTGGAAGAATTGTTTCCCTTTTTTGTTTTTGCATATCTTCTTATATGTAGGAAATACGTATATATTCAAGAAGGGCTAACATGTGAGGATGCTAGAAAGCTTTAGTTATTCAACGAATACGTGAAAACACAAACTTCACGCCAAAAACGAGTGCATAAACACTATTCTAGCTTGTAATAACAAGAGAGAGAACAAATTGAGACAATAGTTTTTCCCTCTAGATCCAGCTTTCAGAGCCTGTCATAATCTGCTCTAACACTCGAACTTCGCAAGCTAATGAACAACACTAGGGTAACATAACAAAGGGACAATAGTTTGCTACAGTTTAAAGCGCAAAAGCAGTAAGAGAAAGAGAGAGACAGAGAGACCTTCTCTTTGGTGGAGGCATAGATCAAGAAGAGAAGAAGATAGGCCAGTTCAGTGACGATGCCAATGGCATTGATGCTGATGATCATAGTGGCATTAGTCTTGAGGACTCCATAGTACAAGAGCAAAGATGCGCTCGAAAGTGCCACCACATATGGGATCGACTGATACCCATCTGACGACTTCTTCTTGTGGATTGTGTAAAATGTCGGGCTGCCAAAAACAAAAATGTAGGAAAAATTCCCAAATTCATACTAAGATACCTTGTTATGGTCAAATGACAGAAGGGACCCAAATGAAGAGTTGGAGGAGATCTTACATTGGTGCCAAGAATACCAAAAAGGACACGATGTTGCCTTCATAGATTCAACAGAAGAGGAGACGAGAAATGTTAGCATCGTTCGTAGAACTCGAATAATAAAAAAGAGATGTTAAAAATGATTCTTATGTTTTGAATTCGATCATATCCATCGGATCTTGTCAGCCCGCATGAGACCATGCTCACCATATATTCAACTATAGTACAATGGACTAGTCTTATTCTTTGACGGGACAACATAAATTTTTCGTCATAGGATCGGGATAATCATACAAGACAGAACATATGAAATATCACTCACCCAGATCATCAATATACATGGACGTGTGTCATGCAATCGGTGTCATACGTGAAACGTTTCCCTAACTTATCAATTCAACCTAATGAAGATTGACAAGAGTGCTGCTCATCACGAATGAAGTTGTGTACCTAAGAGACCAAATATGAAAGCCAGCTGCTGAGCATTCGAGAACGCCATATGATCTTGGACAGAAATATTTTAGCGACTTATAAATATAAATTCTTTCCTTCTTTTTTTTTTTTTTTTTGAGGGGGGTGTTTGAGGAAGCTCTTCGAAGCCTTAAAACGAATGGCTCATCGCTACGAAGAACTTGAGTTTAGATTGTTGCTGATGGAGATGCTTATATAGGCGCAGAGGTTATGGTGCTAGTGTTAGGCCAGTGTTGTCTAAGGTTCGTGGTGATTCTTTGTTCTTAGCCAGTACCAAATGAGAAACGGAGTTTGGGTGTCCGACGTCGAGAAAGTTACATGTTTGGTTGCTATTTGCCTATTGTTGGCAGCCTGCCAAATACAACGTTGTCATGAAAATTACATCTTCACACAATCCGATCCCTTAAAGTTTCCTAAGTACATGTCTTTGAACAAAGCGAAAAAAAGAAAGAAAAGCATATATTGAAATGAGTTGACACCTACAAAGAGAGGTTGCATATGTTAAAGGATTTGAATACCCGGAAAAAGGATAATATCTGGCTACAGCTCGGGCAGAAGTTGAGTGCGGACGTGGAATCTCTTCACTACACATTATTTCGTTCGGTGCCTTAATATACCTTAACCGTTAACTTATGTAAATGAGAATTTAATTAACAGCCTGAGATTTGTCGAGAGATCAAGGGGAGCACCATTTGGGAGAAATACTCTCCACCCAGTTAGCACTTACATGTACTCCTACTTTTCGAACTGTATATACATGTATAGTTTGACTGTATTAAAGTTTCTTCAGAATTTTACTCTATAGAATGACACAACTAAAATTGAATACGGTACATTTTGTATTCAAATCACAATAACTCTCGTCCCAGTAACCTAGGTCACGCTAGTCACCATGGCCAGGACCTTGCCTAATGCATGTGACAAGGCGACTTATGTGTATCTACGAGAATTAGTCAAGCAGGAAAGTTCAAACACTCATAAACTAAACCCACCCATAGGTAGCTTAGTTGGTTAGGGCATACTTGGGATCGTGTGGTTAGGCGTACTGGTCTCAGGTTCGATTCTCCAGCTAAGCACTTGTGATTTAAGTAGGGGGTCATGGCGATGGGTTGTTGTGCTAATCTCCCATGAGGAATAGTCAAGGTGCACGCAAGCTGGCCCGAACATCTCGGTTACCAGAAAAAAAAAACTCATAAACTAAAGATACGAGTTTAGGAGACATTCTTGTGTTAAAAGTTGTGTGGGTAATGCTTTATTCTAGAAGCTTAAAATTGAAATTTTCAAGATGTCCAAGTTGCATCTTATTGTACTTGATGGGTAGTCAATAAACACTTCGATCACGGAAACTGTTCAAAGGTGCGAAAGAGCTGTGATAGATTCCTACGTTAGGCCAAAAGAATGTAGGGTAAAGGGAAAAAATCTATAGGATTTGCTCTCCTTATAGCTAACCCTAAATGGGTACTCCATTTCTAGGACTATGGGAACTCTCGTGCGCACCGTTCTCCATTACACATGCAATGTGGGGTTTTGACATTTTCTGAGGTTGTCACGACTTCATGTCCTCACCAGCCCTTATTAATGCACATACAAGATGGCCTGCCCCGTGTGCCACATCATGAATTAACCATTTTTATATCGGGGTGTGGTTCATATTGTCCATCAATAAAAAGGCACGGGATCCCACTAGTACTTCTCGATAAGCCGACGGGGATCCAGAGGATCGCCTCAGTAGGAGTCTTAGGAAGTAGCACCCCTGGACCGCCAAAGAGCTTTTATAGTGTGGGTTAGTATTTTATTGATAGTTTGAGTTTTAGCCTATAAATAGTTATCACTTATATATAATCTCATTCTCTTGTAAATTAAAAATTGTAACGGAGAAATGAGATGTGCTAATTATAGTGGGATCCATTGCTAAATGTAGCCTGGTTTAACATTAAACCAGGATAAAACTCGTGTCTTGATTTCTCTTTATTACATTCACTCTCTATTTTTATTATGTTTGTGTGCCTAATCCCTAACATCTTCATCTTATCCCCGACTAGTCATCACATGTTAGATTTGTTGGTCTTGCGGCACAATCACTAAGTGCACCTTAACGCTGTCGAGACATGTTGCCTAATCCTAACATCTTATCCCCGACCAGTCATCAAATATTAAATTTCTTGTTTCGGCGGCACAATCACGAGTGCACCTTGACGTTGTCGGTTCATGTCGATTGCACATTAGGAACTGTAATCAGGTCCGAGCTGGTTCGGCTTACCGTCAGCTAGCGATTAACTAACTCAACTTTTAATTGAGCCTTCCCTTGGTTTGTGGAATTATGCAAGGAATTGAGCCAAGCTCTGAGAAATGCCTTATCCTCAAAGGCCTTCCTATTCCAGCACTTGGGCAGCCGCACGCGCTGAATGGCCACCCTTAGATGTGTTTTCCTGAGTTCGATTTCATTGCAACTCTTTCGACATTAGGAGACATGCAAAAGTATCATCGATTCACAGTACAGACCAACCGGTCACAAGCTCAACTCGTGAAAGGCTTCTGTTTTTAGTATAAGAGACAAATGTTTGCTGTTCAATCCGTCATGGACTTCACTTTCCTGTGTTCAAACTATGGCTGCACCCGAGCAGGATGAATTTCTGGTGAAAAGTAGGGAAGAAAACAAAGAAGAGGAGGACAACGAGACTCCTTTAAGTAGCCATTGTTGAATTATTGCGCCTTTTCTTTTTGGCTCAGAAATTTTTGCTAATTCACGACAACGCGTGCTGTTCTCTTCTTCTTCTTTGGATTGCTATTTATGGTATCGGCCGATCGATCTGATAGACGCCCGTGGCGTATTATCGCGAGATTATAGGCGTGAGTTTGGGGTCTAATAGATTCGGTCAATCGCGTGTTCCCCAAGGTGTTGGCGCCCACAACGAATTCCGTACAAAGGGTAGGCTTGATAAATGCATTTTGTTGTACCTTACGCGATTGATCTTTGTTAGGATCACTAGTGTGTAACACCTGTCTAACAATTTCATGGTTAATCTCTCGCAGGATTATAAGCAACAAAGAGAGGAGCAAACCCTCTTACAGGAGAAATAAAAGCGAGCCCTTCAGTTTATTCCAAAAGACAGAACGAGACAGTACCTACTTTAGTATATTACTCTGTTTATTGCCCTCCAAGTTACTTCCCTTCAATATACACCCAAACTAGAGGACTAACATTACAATTTCCGTTCACTCCTTTTCGTTCCGTTTCATTCCTTTTCCGCGACTTCAATCTGCCTTCTAACTTTGAATTACCAAACAAAGTGCAAATAGTTTCATCAACTAACGGTTTAATACTTTTTGGAGCCGGCTGCGACGCGTTCATCTCAACTGCTTCAATTCGACGACATTCGCCTCTAGACTTGATTAATGGGCACACCCAAGTTGAGGCCAATGTGAATGACGACCCCGTGAATTTCCAGGTACAATGGTTGGACGGAGTCGGCCAGGCCTAGTCATGGGCGCGGGCCGGTTTCGGCCCGGAACCGGCCCGGTCAAACCAGAGCCCGGCCCGTTGACCGGGCCCGCGGTTCAAAACCGGAACCGGCCCGTGGCCTACAGACCCGATTCTGGTTCCAAAAAAAAATTAAAGAGTTATAAAAAAAAAAAAACCTACAGTCGGGCTTGCACGTCTGCAGGCCCTGCTGCAGCCTACTGGCCTGCTGCCAAGGCAACCTTTGCAGGCTGCCTTGGCAACGGGCAAAAATAAAATAAAAAAATAAAAAGATAACCGTTGCAAATTGCAACGGTTATTTAGCCTTTTTTTTCCTAAATTTTCTTCTCATTTTTTTCTTATAAATTCTTTCAAATTCTCTCAATACTCTCAATTCTCTCAAATTCTCTTCTCTCAAATTTTCTCAATACTCTAAATTCTCTTAATTTTTTCAATCCGCGCAATTCTCTCTTAATTCTCCCAATCAATCCGCTCAATTCTCTCAATCCATTCGAAAAATAGCAAGTGGAAGTCAAGTACCAACTGGCAAAGGTAAGAATATCATGACAGAATCCCATCATTCTTTTGATCCTCGTGATTATGCAGATTTTCAAAATGATAAAATCAACATTTTTCCCGATATGGAGCGTATCCCGACACAAGAAAGTCTTCATTTTCATACCGAAATATCTACAACAAAGGAGGCGGAGCAGAAACTTACATCTGACATTTGAGACCACTTCACGAAAACGGAAAAGTTTGATATTGGTCAAAAAAGGTATGATATAATTTGTAAATATTGTGGGAAAATATATAAATATACAAGTAGACAAGGATATGGAACATTCAAACGACATCTTAGGAGCAAACATCCAACCCAAGCGGGAATCGATATCAGGCAACAACAAATTTTCGGGTACATCAATCCTAACACTTCTCTTTTATTTCGTTTTAATGAAAAAACTTATAAGGAAGAATTAAGTAAATTTGTTTTCGTTGAGCATTTATCATTTAATTTTGGAGAAAGATTTGGTTTTAATCAATTTGTACAGAAAGCATGTGCTCCACAAGCAAAACGTGTTCCTAGAAATTCACTTAAACGAGTAATTAAAGATATTTACAAAAATGAAAAAAAATATTTACAAAACTTTTTTATGCAATTTAATGGATGTGTGCATATAGGTAGTGATATTTGGAGTAATCATTGACAAATTCATTCTTACATGGACATAAAATGTCATTGGATAGATGACGATTGGAATATTCAAAAAAGAGTCATTGCATTAGAGTTTTCGATGGTAAGCATACGGCAAATAATATTTATAGAATAATTAGGCAAATTTTAGAAGGATATTATTTGCTTAACAAAATTTTTTCAATTGGTTTTGATAATATCGTGGCAAATACCGCTTCAATTGCCGATTTAGAAAATATTTATAAATCCGTTTTTGAAAGAAAATTTTTTCACGTTAGATGTGTTTGTCATGTTTTAAATTTATGTGTACAAGATGGTTTGAAAACTCTTGATATTTTTCTTGAACCAATAAAAACGGCAATTCAATTTTTATGAAAACATCCCAAAAAATGAAAGAATGGGGTAGATTTTGTAAAGCAAGTGAAAAAAAGCCAAAAGGATTTTCAAGAGATATTCCAACTCGTTGGAATTCTACTTTCCACCTGCTTAGTGAAACTTTTGCATATAAAGATTTATTATGTGCATTCATTTCTAATAATATACCTCATATTAAATTTTACCCGCAAGAGTGGGATATTTGCAAAAAAATTTAGATATTTTAAAGATTTTTAATGATGCAACTTATACTTTGTCTGGTATTTATTATCCTACTACGTATTTATTTTTAGTAGAGTGTATTAATATTTTCGGAGTTTTTGAGGAATATGAAAATGATGTTGAATTACAAAATACTATAGTAACAATGAAAATGAAGTGGCTACATTATTATAGCGAAATTCCCATTATTTATTTAGTTGCTTGTGTTTTTTATCCGTGTTGCAAATTAGATGGTTTAGGTGATTATTTGCATATGTATTATCAATGTTTACATTATAATATGGTAAATATTACAACCATACTAAGTGAGGTTAAAAATGTAATAATAGAATTATATAATGAATTTTATACTAAATATAATTTAGGTGATGTTGGATCTTCTCAATCTACCGAGACACAAAGTGAGAGTACAGGTAAAATTAGTAGAAAGTACCAACTTTTATTACATAGACAAAAAAAGCAAAAGGGAATAATAGGAAATATTTTTGAATTAGAGATATATATAACCGTTTCCTTTGAGTTTACTGAATCCGAAGGTAGTACAGGTTTTTTAATTTTGAATTGGTGGAAGAGGCACGCAAGCCAATACCCAATCATTTCTCTTATTGCAAAACAAATTTCTGCAACCCCTTGTTCCACAATTACGGTCGAATAAGTATTTAGTGCCAGAGGTAATATTTTGGACGAACATAGTTCAAGATTAGTTTCAGAATCAGTGGAGGCTCAAGCTTGTGTCGATGATTGGACGAATGCTCAATATTGACAGCAAGAGATATATCGGAATAATGAATTCGAATTATTTAACGACGGAGATACCGCCGTTACCGGTACCAGAACGAGTAGCGACGACTGAGGGTAAAAGAACTGTTGGAGTTGACAAATATTTCCGGGACCCTTGTTTCTCATACCGAGCACGCCCACGTGAGCTTAAGGAAACGAAGTATAATCTGACGATATGTGATCACTGCACACGGACGCTGCCCTCGAAACGGTGGTCCCGCTGATCGGTCAGCAGGCGAGGGTTCCGCTCAGTCATTTTAGGACATATATATTATGCTCCTTTTTTTTATAGATCATTGTAATGAATTGTAAGACGCTAAATGATAATTTATTAAGTTCAAACCCTCTCTTTCTCTCTTTTTTTCCCCAAATTTTATTACAATTTACATTTTGATTACAATTTATATTGAATAATTCATTATTTCATAATTTCATAATTTATTATTTTTTATTTCATAATTTATTTTTTAAAATTTAAAATTATGAACCGGAGCCGATCGGAACTGGAACCTTAACCGGACTAAAACCGACCCAGAACCGGCCGGTTCCGATTCATACATGACCACGAACCGGAACCGCCAGTTCCGAACCGTGGCTATTGACTAGCCGAGCCTAACATTCAGCCTAAAATCACCACACTCAAGCCAGCCGAGATTAGGGTTGTGGGCGAGATTGGGCTGGCCAGGCTTTTTCAGGAAAGTCAGCTTGCCCAAGCTCCACGGAAAATCAATTATCAGCTCATAATCACCCAAAAAAAGCAATCTCATCCTGAAACTCGCGAACAATTGAAGCTTCCTCAGCAACTAGATGTACGTCATTATCATACTTTTTCAGTGTACAACACGGAAAAGCAACTGCATATGCAACCCGTCAGATTTAATTCAAAAAATGTAAACTGTCGAGGCGGCACATCTATGTGCAACGATCACGGAACTCTACAGTGTCAGCAAAAGTGTATCATACTTTGGATCCTACGACCTCCTTTCACAAGTTTATGGGCCATCCGCCCTTTACAATTGACAGTGTCATCTCCCGAACCTTTCGACTCTCCGACGGCGCAACTCGTCCAGAGGAAGATCCTCAGAATACCTGGAAGATGGACGCGAACGGGACCTACTAATACTCCGACTTGTCCCACACATCTCACATTCGTTTAACTGGGTGGAATTATCGTAGGTACAAGCGCCGCATCTCCAAACACCAGGCTCAGTCCATCCTCTTTGATTTCTACCCACTGTTCCTCTACCGGAAATCCGACGACGGCGGAACCCGAACAAGGACTGCATGAACCTCAATGGCCACCTCAGCACACCACTGACGCCTCTGACAACCAGAGTCAGTGGATCGGGAGCTGAGTACAAACCCCTTAGCCGCAGATAAAGAATGCCGGCAAGTATCCCTCCGAGGTGTCCAAGAAATGAAACGCCCGGCACAAACATTTGAATCAGAACCAATTCAGCCCATGCTGCATAGCGTGCAGGAACTACCAGCCCATGTACATATGTATAGTTCTCGGACTGTGAATTCAAGACAACTTTCATGGCGAAGAGGACACCAGAAAATCCAACTGCATATTCTGAGTAATAAGGCTTTTCATAATCGAAGAAAACGAGAAGGGATTTCGCGAGTAACAGAGTTATTCCTTGGGACATTGCTAATAATGTAGCAACCATGGATGCAAATTCAGCGCTTCCCATCAAACTTTCCAATTGAATTCCCTTCCATAATAACGACAGCATGTTGTATACCAGGTGAGACTCATTCACATGGTAAAATGCTGATAAAAAGAAGCGCTTCGGGTCCTTGTACTGTGCATAAAAAGAGAACCACGATTACGATTCCGAAACCAGATACATACTCCATGCGCTTAAAAGAAAAGAATACACGAGAAAATGTAGAGATCTCCAGATTTTATTGCAAAACATCACTGGCTCATCACGTCTTGCATGCCATGTCTTTATTAGCTTATGCTAGACTTCTGAACAGAAAGGAGAAAGGGACGAGTAGAAATGAAGGACTCGCTATAACCCAATTCGTACATTTTCGCATATTTTCCAGGAAAAGATGCCATCGCATAAGAACACAAGGGACACATCAAAGGAGATGACATAACTAGCGTGGATGCAAAATACATATGCATTAATCATCAATTGCAGGAGTTTTACCAGTTCCTAAAGTTACACCAAGAACCTTACACAGTTGGATAGGCAATATCAAAACAAGTAAATGTACCATGCACTTGAGCAGGCAACATTCAAAGCAAGGCTTCGTTTCAACAGTGAAGGTAAAATGCAACATACTGACTACTCATCTGGCACCAGCATTTCCTTGTAAAGAGCAACACACAGAGGGCCGCCAATGGTCCCCAGTGGCCGACACCCCCGATCATAACTAGCCATAACTCTTTAAATTTTTTCCTAACTCCAATACAAAATGTCCTAATTCACAAAAAAACTAAAAGGGGCTTACGCTCGACCCGTGAGATATACTCGGACAGTCATCCAGGGATCGCCCATCCGTCCCCCGTGATTCTTGGAAACTCTCAGAGCCACATACTACATATCCGAAAGGGGAGAATTTTCCGAACTTCATGAAACTAAAAACCCCAACCACCACAGATTGAGTTCCCACCATTGAGAAATCAGAAACCTTTGGATGCAAGATAGCACCCATTGACTTTTGCAGTCAAGTTAAACCAAGATCAAATTTTGATTTTGATTTCGGAACCGTAAGAGGGGCGGCTCTCGCCACAGATCAATCGCATCCAAAACACGAAACTAATTCGCACTCATCGCGACGAACAACGCATTGCGCCGACAGCAGCATAAGAACCGACAGAGCCATGTAACGCCACGAATCGAAGGGGGGGGGGGGGGGCGGGCACGCACCTTGAGAATGAGGTGGGGATTGAACCAGACCCGGTCGATGGGGGGCAGGATCGAATCGAGGGCGCCGGGGCGGAGGTACGCCAGCGTGTTGGCGGCGAGGAGGCCGGCGGTGACGGGGGGCTTCCGCTCCAGCCGGTAGTACTCGCTCAGGGCGTGGAGCGCGAGGATCGGGATCATCCCTCGCGACCTCCCCCTCCCGTCCATCGGGAACCTTCCCCCTCGCCGGTCGAAAGGGCCCCCACTCCGAGCTCGCCGGCGGCGACGGTTCCGGCGGCCCGATTCCGAGAGCGCACCCGAGGGATTGCAGATGGAAGGAAGGAAGGAAGGGGCGATGGGTTTTTGCTTGAGCGGTCGGTTCGGTTGCTTCGCGAGGAAGAAAGATGGGGGAGGATTCGAGAAGTTTCTTCGCCCTTCTGCTTCGTTTGCTTTTTTGGCCTCTTGCTTTGCGTTGCTTGAGAAGGATCAAAATCACAATACGAAAAGAAAGATTCGAGTAAAGAGACCCAAAAAAAAAAAAAAACCTCTTAATCGGACCGGACCGGCCTGTTCCGATCGGTTCAAGGCAACTATCACCTAACCATATGGAGATTGGTCGTGTGCCTGGAGGTCAATGTGAAGTACGAGCAATCGGTTTTCAAACAGGTGGGCGGGCTGTCAGCCTAGGATCGGGACCCGACACTGTGACTCCCAAAGTTCCAAATTTTCTGGAATCGGGAATCGAACCAGTCAATTTATGTGACATAAAAGTCGCGAAATTTCACTGCAAACAAAAAAACGTAGGTCGGTCAAGCGATTATATTGCTGTCAGGACAAGCGATTGGCTGACCTACATTTTTTTGTTTGCAGTGAAATTTCGCGACTTTTATGTCACATAAATTGACTGGTTCGATTCCCGATTCCAGAAAAATTTGGAACTTTGGGAGTCACGGTGTCGGATCCCGATTCTAGGCCGACAGCCCGCCCACCTGTCCGAAAACCGATTGCTCATACTTCACATCGACCTCCAGGCACACGACCAATCTCCATATGGTGTGAAGATGCCGGTTTCACTAATCGGTGAAGAACACTTGGCCTGTACAAAACATCAAGACGAATCTTTGAGAAAACGATGTTGCTAGGAGAGAGCTCGAGGGCGGCAGGCATGACGGAACGCGGCGTGAGGAAGAGAGCTCGAGGGCAGCGGGCGCGAGGGGACGCGGCCGGTGGGCTCGAGGGTGGCCTTAAGGGAAGAGAGCTCGACTACAAGAGGAGCACAAGGAAAGCTGCGTCTCAAAGCCAAGAGAGCTCGAGGGCAGGAGAGAGTGAGGCATCAATCTAGTGAGCGGGGCAGCGTCTCTTTAGATTTTGTTTATAAAGGGGAAAAAATGGAATTATGTTTGATAAATGAGGATGGGATGGAATGAGAAATTGACATACTTTCATTAAACTAATAAGTAGCATTTTCGAAATGCTACTTCTTAATGTACATCTAATCCTCCATTCCCCCAGAGGTCTTTGGAGAGTTTTTGTAGATACAATTGCATCTTCCCAAAACCCTTAAAAAATATTACCAAACTTCATTTGCATTTATCCAAGGGACTTTGGAACCTCACATGATTTTGCAAATGCCGAACAAAATGCGCCCTAAGATTGCTAATGAGCACTTTCTTCATCTTTTAAGCAGCGTACGATCCATCGCAACCCATCAAAGTTGGCCTTTTAAGATCGCGCTCTCGAGATGGATTTGCCTTTCCAAGTACTACATGCCTGCCGTAACTCCCAGTCCCGGCCGAACACGACTGGACTAACTCAACACTCAAGCACGAATCTCCCTCCAAACAACCTCAGCAGCAGCACATTCCATGAACAAACGATTCCAGGACTCAAGACAGGCATTGCACAAGCCACAAGTTGTCATTCATACCAGCCCCATCTCTTCACCCGGTCTTCTGTCGGGGTCTATCCAATGTAGCAAGCTGACATGTGAAAACTATTGCTTTGGAATGTTGAGGGTAGATCTTTATAATTTGTGCTGCGCCGCTTCCCTTGGTCAAGTTTTATGCTGTTCGCTGTGCTATGAATCGAAGATTTCTTTGAAGATGTCGCCTTCCAAACCACCTGATCAGCCTGCCATGGACCTACATGCAACATCCAGGTAGAGCAGATTGAGTCGAGGCTAATTCCTCTGATCTTGCTTGTTGGCCATGCCCTGTTTCCATTATTAACTTCATATGCCACTTTAGCTTGCAATGAAAGCCCTGAACCATAAACCACTCTAGCAGAACACCTTTCCAGCTACCTAGGATGCGGGGGATCGAACCGTGAGAAGATGGCTCTACCATCACAGACAGCATATCGAGCAAGGGGCTTTATCTCCACCCCGAGTTTAGGAAGCTTCCCCCAGATACAAGGGGAAGAATCAGAGGAAAGAATTTGCGAAAGGCTCTTCTATTTTGAAACACAAGCTTTCACCCAAGCAATCCCCAAAAGACCAGCATCCACAAGCAACAGCCATATTAGCTTTTATGATGACAGCTTTGTTCCATTGGGAAACCTGCTTTAGCCCCAAACCTCCCTTCTCTTTTGGCAAGCAAACATCTAGCCACTGTACTTTTGCATTATTTGTGTTCATTTCAGAACCAGGCCACAAAATAACCTACAGCGACTCTGTATAGCCTTAACAACCTTCGTTGGTACAACAAACACACCACACCAGTGTGAAACGACAATGCTGCATAAGACAGAGCCAACAAGTTTGTAACTTGCAAGCCAAGGACAATCTCCTAGAGCTCCAGCTTTTAATTCTACTCAAAATTCGGTCACTGAACGGCTTGCGATCATTTTCTGATACCTTACCGGGTATTAAAGGAAGAACCGAATACTTCCCTGAAAGATTACCAAGCTTGAAGCCGCTTCTCCGTACCATCTCCCTCCACAATTCATCACAATCACCTAAGGCATCCTTCTCAGCCCTAGCAAGACTTAATCTCAGTCCAACATCAGAGGAAAAAGCTCGAAGGGCTTTCCCTCTGTCGATATAAACTGTCATCAGCAAAGCACAAACGGGTTAAGGCTTAATTTCGGAGCGCTTAGGATGGTTATCTCAATCTCCCTCGCTCCGTAGCCTGATTCGACAATCTGAAGACAACTTCAAACAGTCATCATGGAAAAATCAAGGAGAGAGAGGATCTCCTCGTCCCGGACCCTTTCGCACCCAGGGAACGAAACTTTCCAGCCCACCATCGGTAGAGATTGGAAAACTGAAAGAGGAGATGCAGCATTCACAGCATAGCATGCATGATCTTGAACGCCATAAAAGGCCAATGTTTAGCGAGTCAAAAGGCCTTCATCGAGTCTGCTTTTTCAAGAGAAGCAAGAAGAAGCCCATTCAAGTTTCGGACAAGGCCCGCCATGCAGAGAGCCCGAGCCCCCAGAGAACCCGACCCGAACTGACCCGGATATACCCGACCCGGCCCGGCGGTCGCGTGGCACCGTGAGCATAGCAAGACCTGAACGGATAGCATGTGTGTCCGAGTCGCATTTTCTCCGTCATCTGGTCGCTCGCTCGCTCAGGAACTTCTTCACCACGGCGACGCATCATCGCGGTCGTCTTCGACCTTCCCTTCATCGGATCGGACGGCGAGGCCTCCTCCTCTCTCGGCGACCTCGGGAGCCGCCGACCCCTTCTCCTTCCCTCGCCGTCGTAATCTTCCCCTCTCTCAACGTATCTCGGATCGGTCGGCCCGCTTCTCACGAGGGTGCTTCCGGGTTTTTTCTCCGGCTTTGCAGGTGATCGGCAGCGCCGCTCGAGCCCGTTGTTCGCAGATTAGTTTTGTTGGGTTTTCCGGTGTTCGACTGTATGATCCTGGGTGAGGTACCAAATCGATGTAAGTGGCTTCGTTAATCTTCATTTCGTTTTGCTCGTTTGAAGTTTGCGGTGCATTCGATTATGGATCATGGTGCTACTCTGCTTCCTGTGTAAGGATTGTATGGGTTCAAGGTATATGATAATGCGAAGATACTTGAGCTTGGCTTTGGCTGATTTCGATTGAGCTGGATTGACATTAGGAGAAATCATGGAAGATTCGCTTGATTTAGATGCTCAAAGTTTAGGATTGCTCAGGAAGGGCGATTCCCAGTTATTAGTTTGGGTTCATTTGTGGAAAGAAACAACACTAATTTCTCACTAGGCTATTTTGCTATGACTAGAAATCCCCTTTTCTTTTCCATCCTGGTGATAGCGTCTACGAGTCATTGATCGGTCGTTAATTGCTCGCCTTTTTATGATCCGTGCGGTGCTTGTTTTTATGCTTCTGGTCTGCCTCTAATTTCCCTTTTTCTGAATGTTGGAATCTAGGGATTCTCCTCACGAACCTATAATTCCGGGATTGCCAGATGATCTGGCCTTGAGATGCTTGGCCAGAGTGTCTCACGGGTTCCATGGGCTGCTAGAAACAGTCTCGAAGAAGTGGAGAGAGGTTACACGAGGCATGGAATACGCCAACTTCAAGGCTCGGGAAGGCTGGTCTGGGGATTGGTTATTCGTTCTCACTGAGGGCTCTGAGAACCAGTGGGTTGCTTATGATCCTGAAGCTGATAGATGGCATCCTATACCAAAGATGCCAAGAACGCATCCTGACTGGAAGCACACTGGCTTTTCATGTGTTTGTGTTGGTGATAGATTTCTTGTCATTGGTGGGGCTTATGCATCAAATGATCCAGGATTCCCTCATCAGAAGCCTATCATAACTAATGAGGTCTACCAATTCGACCCTTTCAGAAAAGAATGGACTATGGTGTCAAGTATGCAAACGCCGCGTTCACACTTTGCGTGTTGCGTCATCTCTGGAAAGGTGTATGTAGCTGGGGGTCGCAATCTTTCGTGTCCGAGAGGCCTCACTCTTGCTGAATGTTACAATCCATTGTCTAACAAGTACGTTTACTACTGCAGTATCATACTACAGGTCTTGCACTTTGTACTTTCGTTCTATTGTCTTATGCCCTTTGCACCTAAAGTGGCAAAAGTACATGGTTCTCCATGTCCACTTTGGTTCTGAAACATGCTCACCTACCTGTTTTGCTTTTCCTTTTCCTTTCTTCAACTCTGATATCATAGGTTGGAAATTGTTCTTAAATTGTTCCAACAAATATCTTTTTTAACTCTTCTTTTCGAGACAACCTAAGTTTCTCAAACGTGGACATTGCAGGTGGGAAGAACTACCACCGATGCCCAATGCCCAAATGGATTGCATAGGCTTGTCATACAATGGAAAATTTCATGTTCTCAATGATCAAGTAGGACTTTTGGACCAAAATTCATCTGAAGTTTTCTGGCCATTATCTGGATTGTGGAATACAGTAGAGGATAATTGGCCTTTTTCTAGGGCAATGCAGGTAGCTGTACAGGTCATTGAAAATGATCGTGTATACACTATTGTAGATTGGGGTGAGAGCTTAATTAAGACAAGGGATACTGCCAAAGGGGAATGGTATAATGTGGGGAAAGTTCCTTCTGTTTTCCTTCCCGACCACTCAAGACCACTAGAAGTCTTTGATTATGGTTTTGCTGGTCTTGGATATGAACTGTATGTATTGGGTGGGAAGGTTCTCAAGTGGGAAGAATCGGGAGCTGGAAGATTTGATATTGTAAAACTAGGTTTGGTGAGAGTCTGCGACCCTTCAAAGTTCCCTTTGAAGTGGCGTGAGACGAGACCAATGTGTCTGACTGCATCAGGCTCGATTCTAGGATGTGCTTCCCTTAAAGAAAGCTCTGTTTCTCAGTTACGATAGTTTGGAGAGCTTTGATCAAGGCCTTGCCAATGCTCTGTTATGTTACTTGATACTTCTTTGGTGTTTCTGTAAATATAGTGAAAACAAATTGAAATTCTTCAGGAATCACTTTATTGGGTATGGCTCTCTACTGCCTGGAATAACCTTGTGGATATCTTTAGAGGGTTCGACATCTTATCTAATGCCAATTGTCTCGTTTGCTTTCTTGTTTTTCCTTTGATTGAAACCAAAAAAGAACTTAAGATTATTTTTACACAAAAACAAGTTTATTGCATAGACAACCAAACTTCTTCGCCAAATGACTTTGTCAAGCTAGATACATGCACAACCATGTGAAATAAATATGTAGAATTGTGACTGACTTTGGAATCATTGAATCCTTGTCAATATAGAGAAACCTAACCCTTATCCTACTACAGCCATGCAATCCTTGCCACGGGAAAGCACAAAAAGTGGAGAAGGTAAATAAAAAGAAAAGGAAAAACAAAAAGAACCTAGGAAAGGATGTACTCATGTTTCAAAGTCATCAAGCTTGCTTATAGGCGACGAAACATCTCGCTAAGAGAATCAATAGCAGCTGGCATGGCCTGAAAATAATTTTCCCCAGAAACTGTAGTAGGGAAGCAGTTTAGCCCCATCAAGCTAGACGGAACTAGAAGAACAGGAACGTTACTTCCAAGAAGTGTTGGAGCATAAAAGCCTGTGCAGGGTCCAGAAATCGTATTCCAGGGGAAGGCACCAAAACTGTGGGTAAGGGCAGGAATCACCGGAAGCATCATTACTGGAAAAAATGAGTGTGGTTCGTGCGAAGCCGTCTCACTGACTGGATCAACCTGCTCTCCAACTTTCTCTGTGTTAAAGGATATGCAATGTAAAGAGGTTAGTACATTGCATAGTCTGAGGGAACTTGTAAAGACTCAGAAGCTGCAAAGAGAAATCGTGGTACCTTTGGATTTTTGGCATTGCCATCTTATTTCTTCAGGACTCTTGTGCTTGTTATCAGGCGTAGCAGATACAGACGTGGATTCTGTGTGCTGAGATTCTGTTGGAGCCGGTGTTGGGGCATATCTGGAGGCTTCAATTTGCCGACAGCTGCTGCAAATTGTCGGGGTAGTTCTCATCTTTCCGCTATCTCCCTCAATTTTGCTTTTGAAGGGATTTTTTGATGGTCGAGTATTTTGGGTGAATGGGGTGCTTGGAAAGTCAAAAACAGTGGAATTTGCTTGAGCAGTCATAGTAAGAGGGCCAAAAGGTGTGGGAGGTATGAAGCCACCACCGGGTCTTTTGGTGCCCGAATCTTTAAGGACATTAGTAGACTCACCACCAGGGGCAGAATTTCTTGGAGGTCCAAAATGGAAGGCAGTGGCGGCGGTGTTCGGGAAACTAAATGCAGGTGGTTGAGTGGTGGCATTATGTTGACAGATTGAGCCTCCTCTGACGCTGGGATTGGTGACGCTGCATGCGGTGTTGCTTGATGGACCACCAGATGAGGCCGTTGAGAACTGGAAAGCCAGCTTCACTGCGCTCGGTGTGAACCAATAAGGTTGGGAAAATGGTGTGACAAAGCCGCTGCTGACGGATGGTTTGGTGGCAGTGCTTGTAGCGAATGGGTTGCTGATAGCAGCAAAGGGAGCAAACCCTTCAGAAGATGACTCCTGCTTTGATCCTGCACGGGAAAGCAGAAAGTTTTGTCAGCACTATAAACTGGTAAACTGTGACATGACATAAGACCCACAAGGGCAATTCTTTAGTTCAACCATTGGGTAAAACTTAATTAGGATGACTGATGAGTGAGTTGTTTCTTGCTCTGATCTGAGTGTGTTCCATTTTATACTATCTAAGCTGGTTTCTTGGGCGTATAGCCTAATATGGACGCACATTGTAATTCAATTTATTCTTCCTATATTGACTCATGCCACAGGGCACAAAGTCGAAGATGCAAAAACTGGCCACTAAAGGAAAAATCCCAAGAGTCAAACTATAGTCTCTTGCAGGAGAAGTGGTCTCACATTCTCTCACTATTAGATTGAAATGTAACATATCTCAACATTTAACAGATCTCAACCGTTCAGCAAATGGGCTTGTTTGTGTTCAGAACAGAAAAGCAAATGGGCTTATGCCAATGGTGATGATTGTCGTTTCTTTTTTTTGTCAAAAATCGATTGAGAGGTTTTGGAGATGTGCGTGGTTAACAATGTAGTTGAGATTTTAGGAAACTTGGACTCCAATTATTGCACATGATTTGTTGAATGTTTGCATGAGATCTCGGCTCACATGGTCGTAGGCCAGCTAGTTCGAAAGATAATGCATATATCAGGATGTCACATGTCCCGACATTGTAAATGTCCGAGGGGCTGCGTCGTACCTTTCGATTCATGGCGTTCCCATCTTAATTCTTCATGACTCCTGTCCTTATTGGAAGGCATGGCGGATATAGACATGTATCTGTAGTAAACTTCTCCATTTGTCCTTTCTTCTGGAGCCGGTGTCGGGGCATAGTCAGGCGCTGTGGTTTTCCTGCGGCTGTTGGTCTGCGGTCCTGTTCCGATACACGAACATTTAATTTAGTCGGAGAGAGAATAAAACTCAGACAGGATTTTCCAAACTCGCAGAGTATAGAATTGGGACTTACCAAAGGGAGAAGCTGAGTTGCTGATCTTTCCACCATCTCTTTGGGTGCAGCTTTTGAAGGGAGAGTCCCAAAATGGGGTGAGTTGAGAATTAAAGCAAGTTGATGTGGCGTTTGGGAAACCGAAAACATTATGCATCACCGTTGTGGACGGTTTCTGAGGCCCAAAAGGCGTCGAAGTTATAAAGGCTTCAGGCTCTGGTAATGCTCCACAATCAGCAGTAGAAATGCTCGGAGGCCTGAATGTGGCGGTGGTGTTTGGCGTCGAGAAGCTGAATGTGGGTGGCTGAGGATAGTGATCCTTATGCAGAAAGATCGAGCCGCCTCCAGGCGTGGCAGCGCCACGAGTGCAAAACCCGGTGTCGCTTGACATTGTGCCCAAGATGGATTCGCTCCGCGAAAAGGAAAAAGGGGTTCCGAATCGGGCTGCAGAGGAATTATGAGCAGGCACCGTGCTTGCCAGCATAATCGGAGGTCCGCTAGATGGGTCGCTGAAAGTGCTGGTTCCCAATGCAGTGGTGGTGAAGATGCCGTCATTAGCGAAGGGACTGCTCAATCCACCAAAAGGGTGTCGAACCGGACCGTCAAGACCGAATACGCCGCCAAAAGATGGGCAGCCTGATTTGGTGAAAGGACTGATGCCAGGAGCCATGGAGGAGGGTGCGAGGCCTTTAGGAGATGACTCCTTTGATTCTGCATTAAAAGTAGTCAAACGAAACACAACTAAGCATTCTAATCACATAACATCATTATAATCTAATCAGGTACTGCTGGGGTTCTACACAGGATCTGATTGATTCATCGATTCAATCCATCATCTTAATACCAACCGCTGTATATATCAGTGGTTGTGATGATGCGATCATGGGCTGGCCAACAAAGAAAACACGAACACAAAGAAAGTAGATAAATTCAAAAGAGAATTTATGATGGTACTTCAACGGCATCAGAATAAGTTTCATAAACACAAACACAAAGCAAAAGAATAGTCAAGAAGAAACTGCGGATTCACAAACTAGGAGCAGGATGGAACCATGAATATACCTATGGACCCCCAAGGGCAAAGCAAAAGAATAGTCAAGAAGAAACTGCGGATTCACAAACTAGGAGCAGGGTGGAACCATGAATATACCTATGGACCCCCAAGGGCAACTCTTCAATTCGACCATTGTTTCTAGCTTTTAACCTCGATTCCTAAGCAGGATACATTCTCTCTCTGTCTCTCTCTCTCTTCTTCTGGGTTGGGAACGAGTTGGGATCAATGAGGGAATATGTGTCTCTTGCTGTGATCGAATCTCCTTTTGGTTTTTATAGTGCTCTGTTTCTTGGACGTGTAGCCTCCTTTTGACGCAGATATTAGCTTCAATTTTACGTCCCATTGTCATATATGATACTCAATTTGTTAGCTTTGGTCTTACGTCCCATGATCGTTGACCTCGTGCCAAAATACGTTCGCTGAAAGAGAGTTCCCCTATCGAGTCCTCTATGACATTTTTCCAAGGAAAAATTGTTCAAAAAGTCTTAAATATATTGTACTTTTGTCAATTCAACCTTAAACATTTTAATTATGCCAATTGAATCACAAGCACTTTCACATTTTGTCAATTGAGTATATCCGGCCAAAATTGGCCGGAAAGCATTGATGTGGATGCCAACCATCCTATGGGACACAGCCGATGCTAACGTGGACAATTTTTAATAAAAATTTAATATTTTTTCCATTTTTCCTTTTTTTCTTTTCTTCTCTTTTCTTTCTTTACTTTTTTCTTCTTCTTTTTTCCTTTTCTCTTCTTTTTTTTTCCTTTTTTTTATTTTTTCTCTCCGTCGGCCTCAGGCAAGGACCGCCCGATCTGGCAAGGGCTATCCTCCCTTAGGCTGGCGAGGGTTGTCGTCACCGAGGCTAGCTTGGGCCGCCCTCGCCGTCCTCACCTGAGACTGGCGATTGCTAGTCATTGTCGAGGTCAGGCAATGGCCAACGGAAGGACAAAAGAAAAAAAAAAGAAAAGAAGAGAAAAGGCCAAAAAGATAGAGAAAAAGAAAAAAGTAAAGAAGGAAAAGAGAAGAAAGAAAAGTAAAAGTAAAAATAAATAAAATAAAAAAAATTCAAAAAAAATTGAAATATTATTCAAAATTGTGCATGTTAGCACCAGTTGTGTCACGTAGAAAAGCTGGCATCTACATCAGCGATTTTTTGTCAATTTTGATCGAATTAACTTAATTAGCAAAGTATGAAAATGTTTATGTTTAGAAATTCTTAGACGATTTTCCTCATTTCTGTATTGACATGACAGAGTAGACCAGGTAGAGAGAGAGTAAAAGAATTAATGCTATCGATCAAACCCTAACCTTTCCACCAACCTCATCGACCCAAGACTAAGCCTTTTAAGATGATTGAAGAGAATGAGTGGCTCAACGCTATCGCGGCTGGGACAAGCGTAACTTTGACTCCCACATTTTTTTCCAGGCCAAGTATTCTAAGGACCTGTTTGGTTCGACTTTGAAAATACTACTTGAGGGAATGCAAATACCTTTGGGTAAAAGCCCATTGGGAAAAGGCAAATGGTGTTTGGTAAAAATATTTTGTAAAGCTACTTTGGCCAAAATATAGTGTTTGGTGAATTTTTTTTTGTAAATGGACTTTGAAAATTATCTTATTTATTAAAAAAAACCTACCCATCGCCGGAGCTGGCCGTCGTCGCCCGACCCCAGGCGACCTCGACAGCCCTTCTCCCTCGCCCGCCACCATCGCCGGCCACCGTCGCCGGCCCTTCTGATGAAGAAGATGACAGCTTCAAACCCAAAAAAAAAAAAAAGGAAGTAAACAGTAGCATTCGTGGAATTGCTGAAGGCCCAAGGCTAGTCCGGACTAGCCTTGGGCTTTCAGCATTTGGAATGCTAGCATTTGGCCAATGCTAGGCCAAATGCTGAACCAAATACTTCAGCATTTTAGGAAGGGGTTTTCAAGACCCAAAGCTCCTTTTCAAAGCTGAACCAAACACCCCCTAAGGACTGTTATTTTGTCCATTGCCAATGTAAAACGCTATTTACACATCGACCTTGCGTGAATTGTATTAACTAAATTTATCCACATATCATCCATTTTAACGGTGGGTGTGTAAAAAGTTCTTCACATTAACATGATCCTAATAGCAATCTGTAATGCACATATTTTCCAGAAGAAAAATGTCTCCAACTTCGAATCGTTACAAAGACATACGATTCTACTGCCCCAACAATGTAATCAATACTATTGTTTACAGATCAATTTGTACAAGCAAATTAGAAGCTTAAAATCCAAAAGTTTGTAAGAACCGACCTACAACTCTCGAGACCATGGTTTTTTCTGCCTTGAAATGACCCCTTTAGCCATAAAGAAGATCGAGTCTTTTAAATTAAAAGTCTATCGAGGAACTAGTCTCGTTACTCGAGATAAGCAGTCTGCGACTTAGCAGCCGCATAGATAGAGTGAATCCAGGAATTGAATTGGTGACAACGAGGAGACCCTTTTCTACCTTTTCCCTTTTCCATGAGGTGGGATTGGTGAGCGCTCCTTGCTTTAGACCTCTTGGATACCATAGTGGGGCTCCTCGCTAATAGGGATTCATCATCTCTCGAGGGCCTGAACGAACCATCAAACCTCTGTAGATTCCGGTCCTAATCGGGTAGAATTGTTAGTTATCGCTTTTCTGACCCAACGAATTGTTGGTTAATATAATTGCCCACACAAATTACGCGACCGGTCCATAAATCCAGTTACAACTTACAGGACCATAGAATTTTGCAAATTCGTTGTATAATACGACGGAGACAGCCCAAAAGGAGAGACACAATACAATACAATAAACGAAAAACTAACAGAAGACTAACAAGGAGCGAATTGCTTCTTCATCCTCGGTCCTCACCTTCAAAACTCAGATCAATTGTCCCCAAAACTCTCTGGGGCTCGGACATGACGCATCGCTCACAATCAACCTTCCCACCGGTGACTAGTTGTCTCACCCTGGGAAAATTACTAAAAAAGTCTTAAACCTAACAACAGTGATGGCAAGGTTGAGTCTTGCCAGGGGTAGATGAGGGTCACCATCGCCGGTAAGCCTCGCCAACAGCAGGGCGAGGTTAGCCTCACCTTTGGCCGGTCACCTAGGTTCAGTGACCGGCTAGAGGAAGGGAGGGAAGAAAAAGAAAAAGAAAGAGAAAGAAAAGAAAGAAGAATAAATAGATAATTCGAAAAATTATTTAAATATATCTACGTCAACGCCGGCCGTGTCATATAAGATGGCTAGAGTTCATATCAATGATTTTAGGTAAAAATTGGCGGGATAGACTAAATTGGCACAAATAAAAAAGGTTTCGAACTCAATTGGAAAAAAAAAGGTTTATAACTAAATTAACACAATTACAGTAAGTTTATGACTGTTTTGGTGATTCTCTAGTCTCGTTCTACATGAAGGAACCATTCCTAGCATCGTGTTGCTAGAGTTGAAGGAATACAGTTGTCGGCTCCAGGAGAGCAAGTTCAGCGATCGACTACAAATAATATACTTGTGTTTGATGTTGACTCGAGCTGAGCCTAAACCTCACCGGTTTCGTTCCTCTCTTTTCTCTCTAGGGTTTCGACGCCGGTAACTTCAAGCATCTTAGCCTAGTATTAGGCCTAATCGTTCCCTTGTGTCTCGAAAGTATGCAGCATTACATGGCCACTCTCACTCAACTCTCCGTGCTCGCATGCTATCGTTACCACAATGTTCAGGTCCGACAAGTTATCAAGGCGAACAAAGCAGTTTTAACTCAAGATTTCGTTAAAATCCACATCAGTACAGTATATGTTAGAATGCATGGCGTAAGCCATTTGAGGCATGCATGATATGTATTCTCCCATAGATAAGTTTCCATTTTTCAGGCCACCATAAGCCGTCGTTGAGCAATGGCAATTCCCTCTTGATAGTGGATTATCTTCTTAAGGTTTTGTTTATTTTATGGAAAATAAATGATTTGAAAAACTTTTTTTTTAATATGATAGTATGTATCGCTTGAAATAATTAGTTAATAAAAAATGTTTTCATTATCGACAGCATTGGCAAATCGTTAAAAAGGTTTAGGACTAAATTGTTAAATTGAAAAATTTATTACTAAATTGATATTGATATAATAGGTTTAAGACTTTTTTAGTAATTATTCCTAACTTCATCAATTATGCATATCGGCTTGCTCGTTTCCCATAGCAAAAATCTAACATTTATGTTTCCATTACTTCTGGTTGCACCCACTGAGAAAACCATCTAACTCCACCAATATCGTTTAATGAAGGCGAAAACCCCGTTAAAACGGAGTTGTTTCTTACATTGAGCTTCAAGTCAATGTCTAGGAAAATTGTTATATGAACTCGTGATGGGCTCGGTGAATTTGGTCGGCTTGTCATTTCGGCAAAGGCTAGGATTTCAATCCGGAATCGAGTCATTCAATGCATATCCATCCTAATGTCTTGATCATACAATAGTCGCAATCGACCCGATACGTGGAGTATTCAAGTGGTGGTCATTTGTAGGTGAATCCTTATTCATGACAAATTCTCTCACGTTCGATATGGGTTTTGGAGTGTTACAATCACAGGGTAGCATCGGTGCTGGTCATTGAAGATTCCTTGGACACATCTTGGCTATTCGATTGAAACCCACATGGCTCGATCGAAACATAATTCCTAGTATTCTGAATTGATTCCTCAGCGACACAGCAGAACATCGTGTTCTGTCGAAAGGGAATAAACGGTGCTGCCTCATGGTTTGGTCTGCTAATCATGCACCGTCTGAAACCAATGAGTCTTCGCCAACTGATGCACAAAGCCTCGGACAGAAAAGCTTCGTCGCTTCACGCCGATCACGCCGATAGTCTGCGGTAGGTAGGTTACCTTCCTATTGGAATTGCACTGGTCAGTGTTTACTTGTCACATCATGGCTTTAAAATAAACCAACCGAGACAGCATATCACAGCTCTTTTTTCGGTTGAGAAAATTACATAAATAATTCCTGGACTTTGACTTAATGTGTAATGTAATTTATGAACTTATAATTTATTCAATATGATGCCTAAATTATAGCCTAATGTGTAATATAGTTCTTGAACTTTTAATTTATTTAATTTAATTTATGAAGTTTTGGTACATATTCAATTTAGTTTCTAGATCATATGAAAATATTTAATATTATCCCTGAATTTAAATTGATGGAATGACAACTTTGAGCATTTTCGTATAGTTCAGGGATTTAACTGAACATGTATCAAAAGTTAAGAGATCACATTAAACAAATTAAAAATTCAGGAAATCACATTGTATATTAGGATAAAGTCCAGGAACCACATTGAACAAATTAAAAGTTCATGAACCATATTACATATTGGATCCAAATTTAGGGATCATTTGTGCCATGATTCCTTTTTCTTTTGACTCTTGAAATAGCACAGATTCTAAATAGCTGAATTCCCTTTACGTGTCTATACACGACGGAGTGACAAGATTAAGATGCCTTTTGCACTGTAGAACGGAACATCTTCATGCAAAGATCTCGAGATCCCAAGTTCAAATTCTGTATTGGGAAGGCTCTATCGGAGCAGACAAAAAGCGCACTTTGTATCTTTGTCTCCATCCGATTATGTCGATCGTGTATTGAGCAGTCCGCCACCTTCACATACGTGGCCTTCTAGCATGTATACGTAACGCCATTGCAATTGACTATACCACAAAAATTTAAACAAATTAAGTATCGTGGAATCTTTTTCTTTGGGCAGCTAATTAGCACTAGAATCTCACGCCCCCACAAAAGTGCGAAAATCTCTCAATCAGGGTCACCTTGGAACTATCTTCTTAGTCCTTTGTGCGCACAAGCACAACCCTGTTCTATCGGTCAAGCAGTGCCCCTTTTTCACTTGTCATATAGGGTGACTGCCTCATTATTCCATGTCACTACGTTATAAAGAAATCACATCGCATTACTGTGTCACGATTTTGATGTTCTATGAGATGTTGATTGGCGATAGATTTTAGTGTGGCATGTGTTAATTAGGCCGGTTCGATCGGCCGCATGTGTCTTATCTTTAGTCTACGGCATTACTTTTCTTCATTATTATAAATGATCCATGCACGTTTCGGTCATTATATATAAATGACCCTTCATTTGTTATTTCACTCCCACCCCAATTCTCACCTTGTTAGCAAAGTGCTCGATTCAGGCAATACTTAGATCATGGTAATCTACTTTCAGTTTGTGCAGCAGAGGGATAAGACAGAGATACCTACTTTGCAATTCAATAATGCATTTTTTTATCATATCGAATTGCAAAATCATGTCGCAACCATTGTGTATGCTACCTCGACGAGCCATATTGGGGTGACCCACATGCATGTGCGTTCAGTTTGTCACGTTCGCTGAATCATGTGGATCTCACCATGTGGAGCCTACTGGACTGAACTATTATGTCAATCCGGACAGTCAACTCAATTTAGTGGCCAAAATAATTCTTATTAACCAGCCCAAATTTTCTTAGGATAGTCATAATAATAATCGGGAGTCCTGTTGGCATTCCTCAGTTTGGTTATGCTGCAACAATATATGCAGGGGTTGGACGAAGAAGTGGCAGGGGCCAAGGAACTGGCTTACCAACCCATGAAGAATTCAGGACATGGTGGATTCAAGGCCACCTATTTCATATTTGGTAAGTTCAATTTTTTTTGCAAATGGTGATCATCGAATGTCTGAACCGGTAACACAATCCTCAAATATTGCTTTTGTTGCAGCCATGATGCTCCTGGACAACATAGGCTTTGTGGCTAACATGGCAAGCCTGGTTTTGTACTTCATGTTTGTCCTGAAGTTCAACCTCTCCGGCTCCTCCACCACCACTACCAACTAGGCACCACCTTCTTGCTGACCCTCGTCGGAGGGTTCATCTCAGACACCTACATGACTCGTCTCAACACCGCCCTCTTCTTCGGTGCTATCGAGCTGGCGGTAACTTTTCCACGCCTGTACATTCTCAACACACTCTCAGTTAACAAGAAGCTAGGCCCAAGTCTTGCCTAAACTGAGTGCACCTATATGAATTTATTTCCAGAAAACCAGAACAATTTGATGAGTGAGTCCCATTTAATCTGCACAGATCAAGCCTAGCTGAGTTTCGGTCAACTTACTGTATAGAAACTAAATTAGTAATCGAGAATGTTAAGTTGAACTTTGTACTGCATGAAAGTATTTTCTTTACCAGCTAGAGAACTATTACCTAAGTCATCGAATTCCAATTTTTTCCAGGGATATCTGTTGGTGATTATCCAATCCAACTTTGTGAATTACTTGTTCTGGGCCAATTGGTACAAGGACAATGTGCCTAGGGATGAGGAGATGCTTCTCAGAGCCGGGCCTAACAACAATGGCACCACGACTGACGACTCGTTCTCTACAAGTATGAGCTTTGTTTCTAGGACTCGAGATTTCTCTGTTACCAAAGAGAAAGAAGCAGAGAGCACATCAAAATAGAGGGAACTGATGCATTTTTTGGACTGCTCATGTTTTCGCGAGAACTAAAGACCACTAGGATCTGGTGCTGTGTGGGAGTAGTGACTGATATGTCATGCTAAGAGACTTTTTGAGGGTACAAGTGAGGGCAAGCTATCTTGTAAGCCTACCCGTTATCTACTCCCAAAATTTGGGATGAAAAGTTGAAGTCATCTGGAAGGAAATGGAAGTGACTAGTCGAGTATGAGAGAGATGACATTTACGAATGATATGTGAATCGATGAGGCAATTTAAGAATGATAATATTCCTCCATTATGAAACTTCATCTCCCTTATAGTTAACCAATGTAATCAAACAAACATGCATCAATAAACTACTTTTGGTAATTAAAGCTCTGACCGGAAAGACTAACCAAGAATCGATTTAGTTTGCAACCTATACATGTACTGGAAGGCTCAACTTTCTTCGAGTCATATTGTTTTTTTATTCATATAATTTTTTTTTTGATAATTCGGGAGCATCCGTAGGGAGACCCGGCTACCTGGAAACCCATGAATCACCTTGCAAGTCTCATGACTGGTTAAGTCCAGACTTTTAACCAGTGCACGTGAACTTGACCTAAAACAATTTACATACAATCGGTGAGATTCCAATTGATAACTTTATTTCCTGACCTGAAAATCACCTAATGCCCCAATCAATTGCATCAATAGCATGAGTTGATTATTTTAAAATTTTTTAATTATGAGAGGCCTTTGAAAAGGAAGAGATACAAAGATCTATTGAGAATTCAATGGAAGGCTGAGAAGGATATGTTTAGATATAACTTGCAGAGTTTTATATTTTTATGAGAAGTAAGCAATGGATACTTGTTTGAATTTTATTTGTGCAATGTCATTATGTTTAATCACTCTAAGAAGTTGACAACATGCATTGGATACTTGTTTATTGTTCTTAGGTGCAAGATGAGTTGACCTTTGAAAAATGAGATCTTCACAATAAATATGGATCATTAATGTGATCGTCTTTATTTTTGGAGTGTGTTAATAAGAGGAAATCCGATATATCTCTACCATCTGAGCATGAGCCGTTGCATTTAATTTCTGGTTGTTCACACCTAAATTTTGTCCAAATCATTTAGAGTTTTACCGCAAAAAAAAAAATAAGTAATAAAAAATATATAAAAATATAAAAAATTAGGGTTTAATTCTTTAATCCCTAAACAAAAAATATTTTCATTAAATTACGTGGCATGTAGACATTAGGCGCGTTTGCATTAAAAAAAAAAATTCCAGGCCTGGCCTATCGGCCCATTCTTTTTCTCTCTTTTTCCTTTTATTCCGCGCGCCCCTTTTCCCTTCTCCTTTTAATTTTCGCGTGAGCCGGCCCATTTCTCCCGGGCCCGGCCCACGCGCTGTCCACCTCCCCCCAGTCAACACTTCTGGACGTACGGGGAGGAAGAACAAAAAGCAACAGAAGCAGAGGAACAGGGGGCAGATCGGAACAGTGCAGAGCAGGAACAGAGGGCGCGGGGGGGAACGCCGGCGCGATCCTCGGGTCGGGCGCAGGCCGGCCGCGCAGGCTGGCGGTGGCAGGGGGCCATGCGAGCCTGCCGGCCAGTCCCGCGTGGCCGGCCGCCCTTAAAGCCGAAAGAGAGGAGAGAGCTCAGGGGGACCGAGAGAGAGATCGGAGAAACAAAGAGTTCCACAGAGAGAAGGAGGCGGAGAAAGCGAGAAAGAGTAGAGAGAGAGTCCGGAGAGTGAGATCGAGGGCGAACGGTCCCCGGTCGGTGACCACCGCTCCTTCGCCGTGGTCGACGAGCCTCCCCCTTTCACGGTAGGTCCCGAGCTTCGTCGGGTTTTCTTTATTGGTTTTGACCCAGGGTCGACTTTCCCAAGGATTCCAGCTCGACGGTGTGCGAGGCGACCGGATGAAGTCCGATCTACCACGACTCGCCCTCATTCGTCGTCGTCGAGCCGGATAGGGAGCGCGTAACGGCCACCCCTTTTTTTTTTCCCTGTCTGTTGCTGCGTGTGCTGTCGCCGAGCTTACTGGCCGGAGCTCGCGGCCGTCCGGCTTGCGCGAGTTCCGGCCAGTGACGCCTCGGGTATGCTCCTCCTCCTCTGTATGTCTAGTGCCGACAGCTTTGGTCCGCGTTTGAGTCTCGATCGATGCTAGAACCCTTCGTTTTCGTCGCGCACGCCAACTGTTTGATGTTGTGCAAGAACGAGATCTGGTTTCTGCCTTTCGTTTCCCCGAAGCTTGGTGTCGGGTGTGGAGGTTTTGGCGCGTCGCCGACGAACAAGGTTGGCCTGCGTTCGCCGATACCCGTTTTGGCCAGTCCCCCGTCGGGGCTCGACCGGCGACGCGCGAGCGGGGGGGGCTCGTTCGAGAGCCGGACCTTCGTCGGAGCTCAGCCGGCGAAGGAGACGGCGGGTGGCAGCCGAGCAGGTAGACGGCGGGCGGTGGCCGGGCACGCGCTCCACGTCGGAGCGGCGGCCGGCGTTCAGACGAGCCCCTGAGGCGCGGTGCGGCGTCGAGTCGGGTCATGTGCCGGTAACCGGGTCGGCGAATCGGGTCGCGAACCGGGTAGGGTTTTTAGCGATTCGGGTCGGGTTCGTGGGTCTGATCGGGTATTGGGCTTTCGCGATTGGGGCCGAAGTGGGCTGGTTTGTTTTGTTTTTATTTTCTTGTCGGGCTTTGGGCCCTTATTTCGAAAAATTTAGGGCTGGGCCTCTCTTTAAAAACACTATTTTCAAATTTTAACCGGGCTCAACAAATGAGCCCCGTCCGTTTGTGGACCCGGGCCGGCGTGCCCGGGTCGGTCCCAATCCGGGTCGGATGCAGAGATCCGACCCGGATTGGATTTCTTTTATTTTAATGTTTTATTATTTTGACATTAAAAAAAATTTTAAAAAAAATTTAAAAAAATAATAAAAAAGAGAAAAACCAGAATTTCATTTTATTTTATTTTTCTTCGAATTTTTTTTTAAAAAAAATCGAAAAAAATTCCAAAAAAAGAATTTCAAAAAATATTTTAATTTATTTTAATTTTTTTTAAAAATCAATTTTTTTTTTAAAAAAAATTCATTTGGGTTTTGGAATTGATTTTTCTTGCCCTATTGTGCGTTTAGTGTCATATTTAATCGCACGTTGCTCGGTTCACACACTTTGAATTGCACGTTTGATTTAGCCTCGCATGTAGTTGATTATGCATGTCTAGGTTTAGATATTAATTATTGCTTTCCTTAACTTAGTCAGGAGCAGAATTTTGAGACTCGATTAGCGAGAATATGTTAGAGGATGAATTGAACAAGATTAGGTACTGAAAGGGCACTAATTAATCGATTAGTGTAATCAAGTCCCCGTACCCATTGAATCTCTGGTTCGTAGAAGTAAAGTATTTCTCCCGTGCTTTACTAGGGTGTCTAATCAACCCACCAAAAATCGACTAGTGGCGACTCCTAGATGAGATTAATTTGCATGTTAACGATTTAAACTTGAGTCGCGAATTGGTATGGGCTTGGGAGAGCTCGAGCTAGGTTCAACTTAGTAATCCATTTGCCAAACCCCTTAGTCGGCGGGGCCGGTTCGGGGAGGTCGCGACAGCTTGGCGACTCCGCTGGGGACATTTTGTGGACTTAGGCCATTTTTCTTGTTTATATATATCCCCTAACGTTAATATTTTCGCCATCAATCCCCTATTTTGCAGGTTTGGGATTTGGGAAATAAGTGTTTATTTTTATTATTATTATTTTTTTTTTTGAATGCTTGAGGCATCGTTTGCTTATAAATTGTTGCGCATGCTTTAAATGTTTTAGCACTACACTGTTGCACACACAACCATGCTGCCGGACCTGGGCTGCGCTAGGAATGTTTAGGATGGTATTGAGTTGGATACGACTTCGATCGCGAGGCCGCGTAGTAGAGGTTGCCCAACTCAATCCCGAAAGCTTCTTTCTTGGTGTCAAGAATGCTTACCTTTGCCCGCGAGGCCGCGTCGCATCGAGGTATCATTCTTGACCGAGCCGGAGTTACGAGGACTTGGCTTAGTGCGCGAGGCTGCGACTAGTCATCCCACCCTCGTAACTCCATTTTGTTAAGCCCGCTAGAGTAGAAGTTCAGCCGCACGTTACATTCCCATGTTTGTGTGATTAAAAGTTTGTCATCCACTGTAAATATGGTTTCTCTCTTTACCTGTTCACTTTTAGTTGAAGCTTTCATTTTTGAAATTCGTGGAAATCAATCGAATGCCCTAGGTGATCTAAGCTTATAATTGAAAATTTCAGGCAATCACTCTTGACCGTAAACCTTGAGCATAAATCTCAAAACACCTTTGATTTAGCCCTACCAAAACAAATGGTTTCAGCTGTAGGCTTAAAATCGCATTTTTTGTGCAGAAATTCTTTCAAGTCAAGATTACATCTTGAGGCATAAAATCGAAATCACATTTTCAATAAAATTCTTTTTTGTTCACATTTTGGAATCAAAATTCAAATCACTTTTTGTGTATTAATTTTTTTTAATAGGAATCACCTCATTTTTGCAAAAGTAAAATCGTAAATCAGTCTTTCGAAATTGATGCCGCATTTTGCGATGAAACTTTTGGAATAAAAAGGGCGCTCGATTGATAGCCGCGACTTGATCTTTTAATGATGTCTCCACTTACGATGAAATCTTGGTGAAATACTAAATGCCCACAAATAGGAACCATGGGGGCATGTATTGTTGCCTCGCTTTCGTCATAAGAGGCGGCATCAGTGAAAGATCACATTTTCATTCACATACTAACGTTGTTTTCCTTTCGCAGGTTATGCGTAGCAGTCATCCCTTGGAATTGCTTCTTTACACTCATCTATTCAAAAGTTTCTAGAACTGCATCCCTCTATTATCATTTGGAACTGCGTTTTCCATTTTGGGTTTCAATGTGAACCCAATCGATGTTCTTGAAAATCATGCGACTCACGTCTTTGAGTAGCGAGATTCTAATTTGTAGCATTGTTCTTTGAAAGTACTTGGAATATTTCAAATTGAACCCCTGAGTTAAGCTTTTATGCTTTACCTTCAAAATGTTTTGAAGAAAACGAGTTTAAAAAAAAACGCATAAACTGGCATCTCTTCACCTGACTAATTTCACAGGTTAATTTGCAAAACGATACCGTGAGATGGTAAATCTGTAATCGTTCCAATTAGAACTTCTTGTACAACAATTGACTTGTTCATTCATTTTTGTCAAAATAGGTAAAGGGTCGAAGGGTGAAGGCCGCTTGGGAACAAGTTGAAAACGTGCCACCGAATCCCTCAAAATAGGGAGTCTCCACTTGTGTACTCACTTGTACAAAAGATGATTTACGAGGCATACGCAAATCGAAACAAAATAACGATGTCAGATGATCACCCACTTGACAAAAGGATGCTTCAAGAATAGCTAACTCACAAATAAGAGTAAGAGGGGCACCGTTGTATCCACGGAGGATGAAGATGAGGATCGCACGACAGACCCATTGGAGCACCAAGAGGTGCGTAATCAAGAGATAAACTGGGGGCACGGAATGTCAAAGCCGTCCAATTCAATGAAAAAGGGTGTATTTTGTTCTTAAAGTTCATTCACTTTAATATAGGAATGATACTTCCTTTTCCTTTTTACCTAGGGTGGATTTGAATGAAAGACCCGACAAGAGCTTGGCGAACCAACGTACATTGAAATTATCTTACTAAGACACGAAGTGCATGTGATCAAGAAGCCAACGTCCCCACTAATGACGCGCGAGAAAACATTTGATTCGGCATGGAGCGCGATGAACTCCCCCTCATCCTCGCCAAGGAAGCATTAGAGACAAAATTATCAACTTCATCATGAAAGGGTGTATGCAGTTCCTAAATTCAGTTCAATTGAGAATGAGAGTAACATGTTTTATCTCATTCCGCAGGTGACGAATGAGGCAAGTCACCCAAGGGGTAGCCATTGCCTATGAAGTATAATAAAATGGAGTCAACTGGTTCAACACAAAATAAAGAATGTGCTTGACCATAGCAATAATGCTTCCAGCTAGAAAGACATGACGAGGCCAAACCGTCCATCCCATTGTGACAAATGAAATGTTGCGTCATGATGGGGCAAAATAGTGCATTTGAAGAACCTCTGTCCATCAAACTAGGGACATGTGAAAAATAGTCAGGGGCACGAATAGTCAAGATGATCAAAAGTGGAAGATCCGGTCAAAGGACAATGAAAATTAAACAAGTGTATGTAAGAAGGCATGAAGGAGTATTGAACATACTGAAGTCTCCGGAAGAGAAAGCATACGACTGGGGCGAGTGTCATCTATCTGGGGCAAATAGCTTTAGTATAATCAAGCTTGTGAGTAAGTTCCTTCTCCTCCAACAAGTGGATGGATGCAAAAGAGACATATGCCAGACAGATAAATGTAGGGCAGGTCATGTTATGGACGGTGCCTCCAAACATTTAAGAGGGAATATCAAGCAACTTTGAGGAAGGAGTTGCAAAGGAAAAGCTCAAGCGACGAGATTGCACGAAGAGGACAACTTAGTCCAGAATTGAGCTATCCCCAAAACAAAAGGGTGTGTATCATTCCTGAATTATTCCAACCGAGAATGGAAATGACTCGCCCCATCTCTCATTTTGCAGACAAAACAATGTGTTTGATCAAGATGACAGCACCTTCTTCCAAGAAAGCACGATGAAGACGAATCATCCATTTTGCTACAATGAAAGGGAAAACACCCATGGGACAATGCCCTCAAACGTTGAAATAAGAAGTGCCAAAAAGTCAAAGGCGGACGAAAGCGGATGAAGGGTAATCTTGTATCGATTCCAATTTACCCTTTGTATTCTTTTCCTAACATGTTCCATCTTTATTCTTGATAGGAGTTGTCAAATACCTAGGAAGGAAAATTCAAATGAGAGCAAATGGTATCGTTTCCAATCGTCTATTTTAATACCATTTTTGACATGATTCTTTTTTCCTTTGATAGGAAGCATTAAAGACCTGAAGGACAAATGCAAACGAGGGGTAATGTTGTATCGTTTCCAATTTTCCAATCCCTAAAGGGTCTTTAACTAACACATTCTTTCTTATTCTTCACAGGGATACCAAGTCGCCATATCGCAGGTAAGTACCCTTTCTCCAAAATTCAAATGAAAATCAAATGAAAATTTTCTTCACGAAAAAATGAGGGAGTTTTTGATGTATTTGAGAAAAGAACACAAAAATAGAATTGTGAAAGCAAACTTTTCTCGAAAATTTTGAATATCATCTTTATCCAAAAATTGCCTTGATGCTTGACGGATCATTCATTTTGAATCAAAATTCCCTGTGGAGATTGACCAATTCATGATGATCTCAACGAAATGAAAGAGAGATGTTAATCATGCCAAGTGAGGAGTACTTAGAATGAGGAAAGGCAAGCTATTCCCAAACACGTCCCATAAACACTTTGAGAGTTAAGCAGAAAAGAAAACATGTGTTGTTTAAGGACAAGAGATTCATTCGCGAGTACTACATAGATCAAAGTGAAAAGAGGCATTTCTTTCCTCTATCCTACACACTACAGGTAACCATAGTAAAGCCCATTTGAGCCTTTACATATGGATAATTTATACAAAATACCCCTGTCAAGAACCACCCCACAACAGGGCAAATTTGGGGGTTTTGGTCGACATTCTTTGGAGGAAAAGATGAGAAAGACTTCATTGTCCTTACTTGCATTAATCTTTTGTGGTAACTTCAGGTGAGTCCTTATGGAAGCTTGAAACATCCTAAAATGAAGAAGAGCATTCATTTCTCTACCCAAACACTCATACCATTTGCTTAGCCAAGTTGAGCCTGAATATTCATTTCTAAAGCCCGAATGGTGATTATCTCCCTACACTGGGGCAAAGCACGTGATTTATCAAAACAATTGGTACTCATGAGATAGTGTGAAAAACATCTCGAAAGCTTTAAATGCTCAAAAAATGAAAAGAGCAAAAGTCAAATGAAAACTAGGGGGGCATGAAAAAGCAGTGTGCCTGGTAAAAGCAAGGCCAATGCCCATTGAAAAAAAAAAGAGCAAAAAAGTAGCATCAAGAGAAGAATTCTTTCGCAAGAAAAAGTGTCGAAAGCAAAATGCTTGCATGAAAAGAAAATTATTGCAAATGCAAAAGTCATGAGAGAAAAGAGCGAAGCTCCTGTATTGAAATGAATAGCCAATGGACTTTCGAAACAAGTTGGACTTCAAAAGTCGAGTGCCTTAAAAAAGATTGACTGATATGGTAATGATGCCACGGTGATCACCAACTTTTGAGCCCCTTTTGAAAATTTCTGAGCCTTCCGAGCCTTTACTCAAACCAATGTTATAACCTTCTCCAAAGTCTCTTCGGATTGGGATGGTCTAAGCAGAAATTTGGATTCCCAAACAAGTTATCGCGTGAAGAAGTTGGGACAAAGTTGTCTTATCTCATCTTAAGGTTCCTTGACTTGTAAACCTGATGGAGATGCTGATTGATAATTATTTCACTTCTTAGCCATCAATACTTATCTGTTGTTGAAACCATGACCAAGCCCGCATTATAGTCCTTACAAAAGACCTCTTGGATTGGTCAATGTGTGCTTACTGCGAATGATTCTCGAAGCCTCCGACACTAATAGTGTGAGGTATACAGAGAGATCAGATTTACCTCCCACATTAATGGATGGGATCAAACAGCCTTTTTGAGAGTATGTGAGAAGTCCTTTCAGACTAAGGAATTCTTGTTTGGCATGCTTAATGGGCTCTCTTCATGAGTTAAGATTATTTCGACAAAAGACTTTCTCCTAAGGGAATTTGATGATTAATGACGTCTTTCAAGCCTAAAGGCAATTTTGCGATATCGAAGGATGTTAAATGCTTTCCAAACAATTGAATCTATCCTGAATTGCTCATACGATCAATATTTTCTCATTGGTGATACCCTTTTGATATTGTCTCTCATGTCATGTAATCAAATGACATTGATCTCGCCGGATATGCCTTCATTACCAGAGCACTTGGTACAACACATTCCATTAAATGTGCAGTATCCATTCTGGAATCATTTGATCAATAATTACGGCAAGCTCTAACAGCCCGAAGCTATTTTTACATGAGAAGTCTTCCCCACGTGAGATCGTGCTTTCTGAAGGTTTGGGCGTTTGCCCTAAAACCACGCAATGCAAAGGGTTTTAGTCCCTAAATGTCAATCCAGAGCCTTTTTCTTTGCACGCCTAGAGTCTTCTTCTGTGCACAGTGAGCCTTTGCAACCTGGAGTTTCCTTTATTTTTCTTGTAAACATCAGGTAAGTATTTTTACCCTCTTTAAAAATAAAAAAGAAGAGAAGAAGAAAAAGAAAAAGAAAAATGAGGCCTTCACAGGTATGTCCCTGAGCCATGCTCCTTATGTCATATCCTTTGTGAGAAACTTAAGCACCTCAAGCCCTTCGTGAGAAACTTAGGCGCAATCTATCAAATCCTCGGGTGAGGAACCCCAAGTGCTCATTCATTGAATCTTTTCAAGCCTCGCTGGCAAAGAGCCTCTGAGCAATCCAATCCAACCTACAGGTATGTAAACCCAGGTACTCTTTCAAAAGGTTTGTGGTCCAACCTTAAACCACGTTTTTCAAAAGGTTTGTGGTCCAACCTTAAACCACGCATCAAAGGTTTGTGGTTCAACCTTAAACCACGCTTCAAAGGTTTGTGGTCCAACCTTAAACCACTCTTTCAAAAGGTTTGTGGTCCAACCTTAAACCACTCTTTCAAAAGGTTTGTGGTCCAACCTTAAACCACGTTTTTCAAAAGGTTTGTGGTCCAACCTTAAACCACGCATCAAAGGTTTGTGGTCCAACCTTAAACCACGCATCAAAGGTTTGTGGTCCAACCTTAAACCACTCCTTCAAGGTTTGTGGTCCAACCTTAAACCATGTTTTTCAAAAGGTTTGTGGTCCAACCTTAAACCACGCTTCAAAGGTTTGTGGTCCAACCTTAAACCGTGCATCAAAGGTTTGTGGTCCAACTTTAAACCACACTTTATTCATTTTATTTCATTCTCATCTTATCTTGTTCTATTTTATTTTATTTGTTTTTCTCTTGCGTAAAACCAACTTGTGCTTGCCTTCCGCTGACAAATTTAGGTGTCTTTTGTCTTTGAAAGGAACCTCTCCGAGCTCCCCTTCAAAGAGGGGCAGCTGTTGACACCTAAATTTTGTCCAAATCATTTAGGGTTTTACCGCAAAAAAAAAAAAGTAATAAAAAATATATAAAAATATAAAAAATTAGGGTTTAATTCTTTAATCCCTAAACAAAAAATATTTTCATTAAATTACGTGGCATGTAGACATTAGGCGCGTTTGCATTAAAAAAAAAAAATCCCAGGCCTGGCCTATCGGCCCATTCTTTTTCTCTCTTTTTCCTTTTATTCCGCGCGCCCCTTTTCCCTTCTCCTTTTAATTTTCGCGTGAGCCGGCCCATTTCTCCCGGGCTCGGCCCACGCGCTGTCCACCTCCCCCCAGTCAACACTTCTGGACGTACAGGGAGGAAGAACAAAAAGCAACAGAAGCAGAGGAACAGGGGGCAGATCGGAACAGTGCAGAGCATGAACAGAGGGCGCGGGGGGGAACGCCGGCGCGATCCTCGGGTCGGGCGCAGGCCGGCCGCGCAGGCTGGCTGTGGCAGGGGGCCATGCGCGCCTGCCGGCCAGCCCCGCGTGGCCGGCCGCCCTTAAAGCCGAAAGAGAGGAGAGAGCTCAGGGGGACCGAGAGAGAGATCGGAGAAACAGAGAGTTCCACAGAGAGAAGGAGGCGGAGAAAGCGAGAAAGAGTAGAGAGAGAGTCCGGAGAGTGAGATCGAGGGCGAACGGTCCCCGGTCGGTGACCACCGCTCCTTCGCCGTGGTCGACGAGCCTCCCCCTTTCACGGTAGGTCCCGAGCTTCGTCGGGTTTTCTTTATTGGTTTTGACCCGGGGTCGACTTTCCCAAGGATTCCAGCTCGACGGTGTGCGAGGCGACCGGATGAAGTCCGATCTACCACGACTCGCCCTCATTCATCGTCGTCGAGCCGGATAGGGAGCGCGTAACGGCCACCCCTTTTTTTTTTCCCTGTCTGTTGCTGCGTGTGCTGTCGCCGAGCTTACTGGCCGGAGCTCGCGGCCGTCCGGCTTGCGCGAGTTCCGGCCAGTGACGCCTCGGGTATGCTCCTCCTCCTCTATATGTCTAGTGCCGACAGCTTTGGTCCGCGTTTGAGTCTCGATCGATGCTAGAACCCTTCGTTTTCGTCGCGCACGCCAACTGTTTGATGTTGTGCAAGAACGAGATCTGGTTTCTGCCTTTCGTTTCCTCGAAGCTTGGTGTCGGGTGTGGAGGTTTTGGCGCGTCGCCGACGAACAAGGTTGGCCTGCGTTCGCCGATACCCGTTTTGGCCAGTCCCCCGTCGGGGCTCGGCCGGTTCGCGGCCGGCGACGCGCGAGCGGGGGGGGCTCGTTCGAGAGCCGGACCTTCGTCGGAGCTTAGCCGGCGAAGGAGACGGCGGGTGGCAGCCGAGCAGGTAGACGGCGGGCGGTGGCCGGGCACGCGCTCCACGTCGGAGCGGCGGCCGGCGTTCAGACGAGTCCCTGAGGCGCGGTGCGGCGTCGAGTCGGGTCATGTGCCGGTAATCGGGTCGGCGAATCGGGTTGCGAACCGGGTAGGGTTTTTAGCGATTCGGGTCGGGTTCGTGGGTCTGATCGGGTATTGGGCTTTCGCGATCGGGGCCGAAGTGGGCTGGTTTGTTTTGTTTTTATTTTCTTGTCGGGCTTTGGGCCCTTATTTCGAAAAATTTAGGGCTGGGCCTCTCTTTAAAAACACTATTTTCAAATTTTAACCGGGCTCAACAAATGAGCCCCGTCCGTTTGTGGACCCGGGCCGGCGTGCCCGGGTCGGTCCCAATCCGGGTCGGATGCAGAGATCCGACCCGGATTGGATTTCTTTTATTTTAATGTTTTATTATTTTGACATTAAAAAAAATTTAAAAAAAAATTTAAAAAAATAATAAAAAAGAGAAAAACCAGAATTTCATTTTATTTTATTTTATTTTATTTTTCTTCGAATTTTTTTTTAAAAAAAATCGAAAAAAATTCCAAAAAAAGAATTTCAAAAAATATTTTAATTTATTTTAATTTTTTTTAAAAATCAATTTTTTTTTTAAAAAAAATTCATTTGGGTTTTGGAATTGATTTTTCTTGCCCTATTGTGCGTTTAGTGTCATATTTAATCGCACGTTGCTCGGTTCACACACTTTGAATTGCACGTTTGATTTAGCCTCGCATGTAGTTGATTATGCATGTCTAGGTTTAGATATTAATTATTGCTTTCCTTAGCTTAGTCAGGAGCAGAATTTTGAGACTCGATTAGCGAGAATATGTTAGAGGATGAATTGAACAAGATTAGGTACTGAAAGGGCACTAATTAATCGATTAGTGTAATCAAGTCCCCGTACCCATTGAATCTCTGGTTCGTAGAAGTAAAGTATTTCTCCCGTGCTTTACTAGGGTGTCTAATCAACCCACCAAAAATCGACTAGTGGCGACTCCTAGATGAGATTAATTTGCATGTTAACGATTTAAACTTGAGTCGCGAATTGGTATGGGCTTGGGAGAGCTCGAGCTAGGTTCAACTTAGTAATCCATTTGCTAAACCCCTTAGTCGGCGGGGCCGGTTCGGGGAGGTCGCGACACTGGTCAACCTAGTTTATTAGGAGCAAGAAAAGAAGAATTATAGCACCATGGAGGGGTTATTATAAGATCAATTCTGAAGCACATGCGAGCACAACCAAAAACTCAGAAACGATGGCAATGTCAGACCTAAGCCTACTCAGTTTTCTCGTTTGCTTTCTCATCACCTCTGAGCCTTTCGGAACCTATGGATTCAGTATCAAACTTATCCCCATAAACCGATTTGACACAAAGCTCTTTCCTAGGAATCTCACCCCAGAAGAAAGATACCAAAGAATCTCTGAGATATCTCGGGCTCATGTGTACCGACTTGAATCCATGGTCTCTACAAGTTCAATAGATCGGAATGAGTCAATACAACAAAACCCCAATGCAAAACTAAAACTTCCGGTCGTTAAGGTTAGTCCCAATTATTACTTAACCATCCTGTCAGTTGGCACACATCCATATTTTCCGTACTTTGTGGTGGATACGGGTAGTGTGGATACATGAATGCAATGTGAAGGATGTAGTCATGGCTTTTTCAATAGGCAAGGTAACTTCGATAGGGGCCAATCGCAATCATACCGGCCCTTACCTTGTCATGATCCTCTTTGCGTTCCTCATTTATGTCAAAACAACTTTTGTATGTATGAATATAGGTGCTTTGGATCTAGATATGGTGATTGCTATAGCATAGGGCAGGTCGGATCAGACACCTTCACCATAATTGACAGGGGATCTCCCAGAAGATTTCTCCACACTTTGTTTGGTTGTGGCCTAGATAATAACAACTTAGATTGGGAAAAGAGAGGACACTATAACACTATAGCTGGGATTTTTGGCTTGAGATTGGGAAAGCGGTCTATCTTTATGCAATATGTTAATGAGACTAAAAACCGCATATCATACTACTTGCCATCGCTTGACAACCACGTCCCTTTCACATATCTCCATTTAGGAGATGACACGCAAATAGGCAGACATAGATAAACTACGTTGCAAACGACAAGATTGATTCCTAATGTGACTCAGTACGTGGTTGAAGCGATTGGTATTAGTATCAACAACAAGCGCCTAAACATAGAACCTCCGGTTTTTCGGATGAGACCGGACCACACGGGCGGGTTTATTTTGGACTCAGGAATTCCTCATACAGCTCTTGTTCGAACTGCCTATGACACCGTAAAAGTGGAAATAGTCGAACATTTCCTCAGGACATATACTTGGCATCCTCTCCCTCCTCACCCAAACCAATTGCATTTGTGCTACAGCATACCTTATCGGAATTTCACAGCTCCAAACATGCCATATCATTTCGACGGGGGAAGCACAACTACTCTTCATCTCCCCGCGAGAAATGTTTTTCAGTTCTTCGATGCAAGCTTTTGCTTAATGGTGATGCGCACAAATGACCCCGGGCCCAGCAAACTTGGAGCACTTTAACAAGCAAATCTCCGATTCTTGTTTGATTTTACAGCATTAACCGTCGTTTTTGGACCCGAAATCTGCGGACCCAACTGAGAATCAAATAGATCGAGCAAGGAAATAAATTTAAAGACAGCAACTTATAAGGTCCTCTATGTGTACTTCTCTTCTAGATTTGCTATTGATAAGGATCCAATAAAGACAACTTTTCCTTAAGTTCATTTCTTCATATGCACACTGTTTATTCTTTGCCTTCTTGACAAAACATAAAGCTTAGTTCATGAAAGAAAATTGAGATATTTGGGCCTGAAGAATTGATAGGGCGAACTGCTATTTATCGAATACGAGACTAAGATGCCCTTTGCAACGGGAAGAACTAGGAAAAAGCATGAATCATTCCATAAAAGAGTTGTCCCTTCTTATCAACTATATGTGGCAATGTATGTAGCTCAAATTCTTAGACACAAGTTTGCGGATTTCAGGTTAAACAAGCATACATTAACTAACAAACATGTAAGGGTAGATTAGACTAAGAAACATTCCATTCAATTTGCAATCACTTCATATGGACCGCCCCACTAAAGAGTCGTCACGGTCATATTAATTTTGACTCATGTTAAATTATCACATCCATGGTCATTGACTCACATTGGTATGCTGCCTATTTAATATTTGGATATGGATAGTGACAGTCCATGGATGCAATTTGATGGATGACTTAGTTGCTTCTCCAAAAGATTATGTGCGTCAAATAGAAAAACAATTATGTGGATTGAAAATTGATGCGGTTGGAAAAACGTTTGACAATGCAAGTTGAGAATTGAGATGATAGAAAAATGTAACATTCTGTTCATTTTCAAATGAAGGGTGCACGGGCCTATATATAGGCTTTACAAAATAACCATCTCAAGTAGCACAACATTAATTACGATCAATCATAACCAATCAAGTGAAATATACAGAATCTCCTACAATCTCCTAAATATATCTCTAACAATGCAAATCACTGTTCGCCACGTGTGTAAACACTCACAACCTGCACGAAGTGCAACGTGCATGAAGCTCGTGGAGAAAAACTTCCGATTTAATTCCTGATTCAACGTCCAAAACTATTTGCAAAAGAGAACTACACCAATACGAACAGCGTTGGAACTAAAACTATTTTAAATCTCTAAGAAAACTACCTAAAAATCCTATATCAAGGAATAATAAACCAAACTGTAATCTTGAAGATAATCATCTCCCATGTCAAAAAAGTATTTGAATTACTTCTCAATTATATTCATAATATAGGAGGTGCAGTTAGAGAAGGTAAATGTTTTTGCCGTCTGGTTCTTGAATAATTATAATGTTTAAGAAATAAATATTATGCATAACAATCAGAACAAATTGTGCTCGCTTGTACTTTAGTTATTCAAGGTTGTCGTCTTTTATGACTGGCGGGGTAGCTAGGATTTCGGTTAAACTTTGAAAAAGGAAATTTTAAATGCATGTTTACCATGAACCTTTTGTATTTACTGTGTATATCTAGAGGAAAATCCGGTATATCTCTACCAGGTCTGCGTGAGCTGCTGCATTTAATTTTGTCTCGATATGATTCATTAGGAGCGAGAAAGGCAAGGTCATAGCAACACGAGGGATCTTTATAAAATCCATTCTAAAGTACATGCAAACACCACCACCAAAAACACAAAAGACAACAACATCACATCTGATTCTGCTGAATTTCCTCATTTGCTTTCTCATTACCACCCAATCCTCTGGATCCTATGGTTTCAGCATGAATCTCATCCCTATAGACAGGTTTGACACCACACTCTTTCCAGAAAACCTCACCCTCAAAGAAAGATACGAAAGGATCTCCGAGATATCTCGAGCTCGTGTACGCTGACTCGAATCGATGGCTTCTTCCAATTTAATGGATTGGAAGGATTCAGCAGAACAAGGCCAAAATACACTACAACCTCCTCCGGTCACTAGGGATGCTTACGGCTCTTACTTGACCACCTTTTCAGTCAGAACACGTCCATATGCTCCGACCTTAATGGTGGACACTGGTAGTCCGAACACTTGGATGCAATGTGAAGGATGCACCCGGTGCTTCAATGTAAGGCAAGGAAATTTCGGCGGAAGTGAATCACAATTAGAACGACCATTACCTTGTGACCATCCCCCCTGTGTTCCTAAGCTATGTATGGACAATATTTGCGCCTACGATCTCAGGTACGTTGGATCTGAATATAGTAGGGGGCAAGTAGGATAAGACACCTTCATCTTTAAGGATGGTAGATCTCCCAAAAGATTCTCCAACACCGTGTTTGGTTGTGGCCTAGAAAATTATTTTGCAAGTTGGGAAAGGAGAGATAATAATACATTAGCCGGAATATTTGGCTTGAACTTGGGGAAGCGGTATGCAGATAAGGCTAAAAAGCGTATCTCTTATTGCTTGCCTCACTTGACGCATATGGCACCTACAAATTACTCAATTTTGGGGATGATGCAATAATTCGCAGACGGCCGGGGGTGGTAGTCCATATGAAAAGACTGATTCCTAACGTAACCCTATATGCAGTTGAGGTCGTGGGTATTAGTATTGCTGGAAAGCGCCTATAAATAGATCCCTCAGTTTTTCGAATGAGATCGGACCACACTGGCGGGTTTATATTCGACTCAGGAAGTCCTCTTACTCCTCTTATTCACGCTACTTCTGACATCGTGAAAAAGGAAATAATCCAATATTTCCTCGATAAATATACTTGGCATCCTACACCTCCTTGATCAAGAACAATGGACTTGTGCTACAACACTCCTCGAGATAATTTCACATATCCAAGCATGACAATCCATTTTGCACAAGCAGATCTCTTTCTCCCCGAGAGGAATGTCTTTCAATTCTTCAATGAGGGCTTTTATTGGATGGTGATGCCCATAAATAATCGAAGTCCCAGCGTGCTCGGAGCATTTCAACAAGCAAATTACCGATTCTTGTTCGATTTTAGAGCATTTCTTGTTTCTTTTGTACCCGAAGTTTGTGGACTTAATTGAGAATCGAACAATTTAAAAAAGGGGGGAAAAGTAACAGAGCAACGTAAGGTTCTCTACGTAGCTCTCTTCTATATTTGCTATTAAAAAGTGATTTCAATATAGACAAATTTTCGGTAAGTTCTTTTAGGGTGGAGGGGACATGGCGGCCGTGGTCGTGGGGCAGCGGTGGAGGCGGAAGGACTAGGTGGAGGAGGGGGGTCGGGAAAATTTAGAGTTAGGATTTCATTCTGTTTGAGAAAATCTAGAGTTTGCATATAGGTCATTCTCAGCTCTCCTAACAATATCTGGGTTCTAACCTGACAAGAGTTAGGTAGGCATTCTTACCCTTTAGGTGTCTGTTTGTTCTATAGGTTCGCTTATCTTTTATAACTTTACCTAAAATGTGAAACTTTGACTTCATAAAAAACAATCACAGTGCGACATGATCTCACTCTATCTCCAGAAACAAGCCAAACAGAGTTCTTTTCTTTAGGTGATGGGAGTGGCCAACCGGCCCGGCCCAGCATGGCGTAAAGCAGTGGGCTTGAAGCCTACTTGAATGTCCAGCTCTTGCCATCCTTGGATTCAAGTGAAGCAGTGGGACATCAGATCAAGATGAGCTGAGAGAGCAGCACATCACGCATACTTTTCAAACTTATAAACTGACTTTGCCTACTGTGAAGAAGTGGACAACGTGGTTAGCCTCTTGGCCTTGAGAAAGAGCTGCAAAAAGCTTCTGTGTTTGGACCCTCTATGAGATATTGATCCCAAAGATGTGGTTCTGCAATGTTAGTGAGTTTGCAAAGTTAGTCTTGGAACGAAATGTCTGTGTCGCGGACACCCATGAACTGGCTTGATTTGTGACATTTCCCACTTGATTTATATCCTATATTATAATTGGACCAGAAATCACTTCATGATATTCATCCCTCTTGCTTTGATTTGAACAGTCCGGCACCATGATTATGACTATTTACTACTACCTTCGTTGTCAATAACCCCCTCCCTAAATTGACCAGATAATAGACCTCGAAAGCAAATGTTTGGTGTATGGAAAAACCGCCGTGACGCATTAATAGTCCATAGGAGGATCAAGTGGATCATTATGGTAAGTAATTACGTGGATCATCTCAAGATTATGTTGATTCTATTTTTTTTTTCAGAGTGAAAAAATAAAATCGATTCTTGAATTGAATATATATATATCAATTACTTAATGAGATCACTGGATGTGAAATCACCAGAAACTCTAGAGGGTCATGTGTTGTTTTCAAATTAAGCAATACTAGTCATATCAAGAGGCATATAGCGATGACAGAAAGTAGTTTTCTTCTTTTTCTCCTTCCTTCAATTTTTGCAATTTTTTTTTCAATCTTAAAAGTCTGTTTGAATGTTCTGGATATTCACATGCATCTGGGTCAGCCCCAACGTGGGTTCCCTCTCTTTCCAACATATGAGTATCAGTTCCAGTGAACTGAATTGACAAATCGTCTCAGTCGTTGAAGGCTCCCAATGAGGGAGTATACGCACTTAATACTATCTGATTCCTAGAACACAAAGGATTGGTGGGACAAAAGAGGAACAGTCGTTTAGTTAGGATCATGCTAAACAAATCATTTTTTTCTGACATTTTGAAAATTCAGCTAAGGATAACAGTACAGAAAGTCCCTCCAATCAATACTTTTGCTGTGCTGTTATTAGCATTCTTTTTTTGGGGTCTGCAGGAAGATGATGTTGAATATATTCCTAATCTTATTTGATGAACATTAGTTAGCAGTCATCATCACAGAGGCAGTCCAAGTTGTACCGGTCGTCAGATATGCACTGATCAATTAACTAATTACCCTTTTTCCCTCCATCACCGCCTGATGGATGCCCCAGATCTAGTTCTTGAATTTGTGATTTTTAAATTAGATTTCCATAATCAGCCCTTTTAAAATTAGGATTAAGATCTTAATTGTTTTCATCAACTTGGGTCGTAATTCATGTCACCCCATTTTTGTCAGTATTGTCTGTCTAATACATAAAGGGAATCTCACCATTAGTGTCCTGAACTTGGTGCATAATGAGCTGGGCAGTTTGCTGTAAAGTCCAAGAACAAACTCATCATGGCACTTCTCACATGTAATCAATCCTAATCTTTTCTCATAACGGGAGGCACTAAGGTATGATTTTTCTATGCAGTTGTGGAATCTGCTTTTGCCATATTTTCTTTAATGCTTTTCTTCAATCCCAAAAGTTAAAAAAGAAAGCGAAAGAGAGAGAGAAGATAAGTACATTCTTTGGGTGCTTAACCAATACACACTTCTTCTCTTTTTTTAACTAGCAAGAACAAAGAAGATAAGGCGTGAGCAAAAATATCGTTCTTTTCCGCCTCGCGGTATCCTAGGAAATTTCGTGGGTCCACCACCCAAATGGTACAACCTCAACCCAAAAGTGGACAGGGGAGGAAAGAAACAGAGCAGCCTGTTCCTGCTGAAATTGATGAACTTGGCAGAGCCATCGTGCAATTCTAGGAGTCAAGAATTGGAATCATGCTCATCCCCACAAGAAAGGCTAACAAAATATGGGAATTTGGCTTGACAACTTGATACTTTAGCCAAAAAATTTGTTCCATGTATAAAACAAATCATGATGCGAAATGCTTAAGGATTCATGCGCTCTTTCACACGGCTACAAGTAACTCCCGTTCGTACATGAGTTTTTATACCATAACCTTCATCTACACAATAAATGATAGATCAAGCTCATCCGAATGTTGCATGGTCAAATTTGATCCAAACAAAATTAGTTAAATGTATGGAATCATTTCCATTGTATTTATGGGTTCTGACAAAATGGGTATAAAATCCCAAGAATGAATTGGATAGCTAAATGCAGAGACAGCATTTTAGGAAAAAGAGAAGATATTTTCCCAAATGGGGGTCAAGTGAGTTGTCTTCTTGCGATAACAATCCCAAATACATACAGATGCAGCCATACAAACACTCACCGCCTCCATAATCATCCAGCTCACTCAGACCACCCTGTCTTTTCATTGTTTTCCTTTTTGCTTTTCTTTTTTTTGAATTGCCAATTCCAAGTTTGAGTGGGGATCTCTGGCTTTCCTTCTTTACTTTTCAGCATCAATCATTTCCTTTTGGCACTCTTCCGTTCTCTTTTGAATCCAAAAGCCACCCCAGAAGAAGAGAAGAGAAAGAAATTTTCATTTTTCTTCTTCTTCTTGGAGCACTCATTTCATCCATCCATGGCTTCTGAGACTGTTGTATCTGATCATCACACTCCTGATGAAGTGAGTCGCTACAGAAACCTCTGTTCCTCTATTTCTTTGCTCTGTTTGTTTTGAAGCTTGGGTTATATGAACTGCCTTAATCTTTTCTTTTCCCTCAAGGGTAGAAGTTCGATTTGATTCATGTCCTGGAAGGTTCTTAACGATAATCAAACGCTTAAGAGCAAAGTCTTATGCTTGTTATTCAGGGAAGTAGATGGGTGTTTTAGTCCATCTGTTGGATGTTCTGATTGCATGTGCCTTTTTCATGGTTCAAACTGAGGATCTCTAAGTTTTGAAGCATGTTTAGTATAACAAAGCTCTAGGGAGGAATTAGACAGACTATGATCTATGTTGAATTCTCTCATCCTGATCTTTTTTCCTCTCACTATCTAGTAAACTTTTTATCTTTTGAAATACCATTTAAAGGTTTTTTTTATCCTGAAGTCTGGAAAAATTGTGTTGTGCAGACTAGAGAGTGAAAGAAGTTTATTTGTTTCAGGTTTTTTTTTTCAAGTCTCTGAATTTTCCTGTGTATTTAGACAAACTACGACTTGGATAAAGTGAATTTCAGAGTTTCCAGAGGAAGATAAAGTCTGCCTCTTGCTACCATTTTCTAGCACTAGTAGATATTGAATTATCTATATTGTATATAATCCGTGCTTAATTTCATTTTCTAGGAGTAGTAAGCTTATAAAGACTTCAGTATCTCTGTTTCGGCTTGCCAAGCTCTAAACCCATAACGTCTTACAGGGTTCTCTGCTCTAGATGTTGTGTAATTGTACTGATATCAATCCAACACATCATTTTATCTTTATGTCTTTCCTGTTAATGGCTTTGTCGGTGATATAGTTCATAAATTTCGGGCATCCTGTTATGTTACCTCACTTGATATGGAATGATCAGTTGTCCTTTTTTGGTGCTTAACCACACATAGTTTAGGCCTTCGTTGATATACATATATCAGTAGCTTAGACTGAAATCCGTCAAATTCTGCTGATAAGAATTCAGATGATGACAGATTATGTTGCACAGAAAGAATAAATCTGTTCCCTACACTGGGATTTCTCACTTTTTAAGTTCTTTTCTGATGGATTCTTTTGATGTCCGATATCATATAAAGCACTGCTGATATGTTGTTGATTGTTCTAAGACGGTTGAGAAGAAGGAAAATGAAGAGAACAAGATAATTAAAGAGGAGGAAACAAAGGAACAGATCACCAAAGACATTGAACCCGAGAGTCCAGACATCCGAGTCCCTAAAGCAGAAGAACCGACCCCCGAGGAGCAGATCAAACCTTCTGCAGCAGTTGAAGGTGGAGCTGTTTCCAAGGCACCTCCTGAGGCTGGCTCAAAGGTGGAAGAAATTTCTGAAGCGCCGAACCCTCCAGATTTGGCAACCGAGCCTGTTGATACCCAACCAGATGATACAACTGTAACCGATGTGTCTCAGGCTGAGACACCTATTGAAGTTGTTGGAGACGAACAAAAGGAGAGAGAAGTTGAGGCGGTTGTTGCAGATGAACCGAAGGAGAAATCAGTCGAGGTGGTTGTTGCAGATGAACTGAAGGAGAAAGCAGTCGAGGCGGTTGTTGCAGATGAACCCAAGGAGAAAGAAGTCGAGGCGGTTGTTGCAGATGAACCGAAGGCGGTTGTTGCAGATGAACCGAAGGAGAAAGAAGTCAAGGCCGTTGTTGCACCTGAACCGAAGGAAAAAGAAGTCGAGGCAGTTGTTGCACTCGAACCAAAGGAGAAAGAAGTCGAGGCCGTTGTTGCACCTGAACCGAAGGAAAAAGAAGTCGAGGCGGTTGTTGCACTCGAACCAAAGGAGAAAGAAGTCGAGGCCGTTGTTGCACCTGAACCGAAGGAGAAAGAAGTTGAGGCGGTTGTTGCACCTGAACCAAAGGAGAAAGAAGTCGAGGCAGTTGTTGCACCTGAACTAAAGGAGAAAGAAGTGGAGGCCGTTGTTGCACCTGAACTAAAGGAGAAAGAAGTCGAAGCGGTTGTTGCAGCTGAACCAAAGGAGAAAGAAGTTGAAGCAGTTATAGAAGTTGAGCCTCAGGCAGTTAAACTAGAAGAAAAAGAAGCAGCGGTTGAAGAAGTTATAGTTGAATCGAATGAGGAACCTGCGACTGAAGAAATCAAAGAAAAGGTAGAGGACAAAGCAGTTGTGGTGGATGCAGCTGAGAGTAAATCCGAGGAAAAAGTCGCTAGCGAACAAGTTGAAAGTAAGGTAGAGGAGAAATTGACAGCTGAAGTGGTTGAAGATGAAGTAAAGGAGAAGCCTGCAAGTGAAGAAGTCGGAAAAGAACCTGAGGAGAAAGTCGCAGAGGAAGCTGATGCCAAAGAACCGGAAAAAGGAGCAATTGAAGCTGTTGTATGCAAAACAGAAGAAGAATCGGTTGTTGAACCAGTCAAAGAGAAGGTGGTTGATGAGCCGAAAATATCAGCCACTGAAACCATCGAGCCGACTGAAGCAGCAGCCAGCAACATGGCCGAGCTGACTGAAGCAGCAGAAGCAGAAACCAAGGTAGAGGATAAGCCAGAATTGACTAAAGAAGCAGAGAATAAACCCCAAGAAGTCGCCAATGTTGTGGAGAATGTGCTGGAGAGCGTCGAGGAAGTCAAGCCCATGGAGAAGACAGAGGTTAAGGTAGCAAGAGATCTCAGATCAGTGATGGATGAGTTCGATGGCGTCACGTCCTCCAAGGAAGAAAAGATTGAAGAGGCACCCTCTGTTACAGAAACCAATTCTACTGTTGCTGAGGAAGCTCCAGCTGTTGTTGAGAAGGAAGTTCCCGTGGATGCGAACGGTCAACAAATGGCATCTGTAGTGCATGGTGTTGTGGAGGAGGAAGCGAAAGTTGATGCGGAAAAGGAAGACGAAAAGATCGAGAAACTTGATGAGAAAGACAAAGAAACCAGAAAAGATGAGGTGACTAAAATGGAAAATGCGAGTGCCATAACCGAGCAAAATTTGACAGGCACTGCTGAGTTGGAGAAGGAAGAGACACTGGCTCCAGTCGAAGCACAGGAAGCCAAAGAGGTCAAGGCAGAGGAGGAAGCCGAGAATGGCATAGCAAAAGGTGACATTGATGCAAAACTTGTGCCTCCTCAAACTGACGAGCCTGCAAAGGATGGCGACGACACCAAAGCATCAAGGGACCCGCCTGCACAAGAGATCTCAGTGAAAAAACAGTCGGGTAACATAATGTCAAAGGTGAAGCAATTAGGTGTGAAGGTAAAGAAAGCCATTGTCGGGAAATCCCCAAGCTCCAAGACACTGACGACAGAGGCCAAGGGCGAACAGAAAGTCAAGTGAGAGCAAAAAGAAAAACTTGCAACATTGTTTGGTCAGCTTTTCTCTGCTGTTATATTATTTCGTAGTTGCATCGAGGTCTTACCCTGCATATTACTGGCAATGTAAATAGAGGGTAATGACCAATTCACATTCGTTTGATGGAAGTGAGAGTCTGTTCTTTTCCCTTCTTTTAGGTTTGTGTCACATAGGTAGTAACCACTGGTTTTGGGTTTTCTCAATTTGAGAGAGAAAGAGAGATTATAGATGTTATTACTATTTGTTGGATTGGTTGGTGTTTATTTGTGGCGAGTGATTTGTGTGATATGCTTCATTGGATTAGACAATTTGTATGGATTCTTTGTGAGTTGCTTGCAATAAATTATATACACATTTATGATAGCTGAGGGTATGCTTCTGAGATTGTATTCCTTCGGCAAATAGTCCCTAACTGGTCAATTTGCTGCTCTGATCAGTGAAATGGATCACGTGAATTTAAAGGACAAGAATGAGGCAAATAAATAGATTCATTTTTGCATTTTGTTGTGCAGCTGAGAGTGTTCTAGCCTTCATAGCACCTTTAAGTCACATCTTAAGTTTCTTAGACAAGTGAAAGGTCTTATGTTTTTCAGTTCTGATTATCGATGAAATCTGTTCATTTATTTACTTATTTATTTTTAGTAAACCCGACGGCACATACATCACCAGAAATCAACCATGGTGAGACACAGAATTTGTGCCATTTGTAGTTGGCTCCACAAAGAGGATGGTGAAACATGGGTAACACAGGTTGCTTAAAGAGAAGTTGATAGAAGTGTTACATCCACCAATGTGGAAGACAAATTCCTTCCTAACGTTATCCAGAACAAAAGCTGGTTGCAAAACGGTCCACCCAGCAATTTGCTTCCCGGTTATCCTTAAACTGAATACGACTCACCAAATTATTTTCCATTACCAGAACGGCCACCATAGCATCCATTTCAATGAGGAGCTTGGAAAGACCGTGGTTAAGCCCAAGGGCTTAGTGTTGCTTTCTAGACGATGCAACTTTTCCTGAACGAGTATTCAAAAAGAGAGTGAAAAAGCCCTTCCAAGCACTAAGATAGGATCATGCCCATCTCTAGGAACTTGTCACTGGAGACATGCTTCTTGGGGGGTGCTCAAATGTCCTCTCTTTTTCTTACCCCCTGTACCTCTGTACCTAGAAAAAAAAGTATTGGAAAGCAGGAGCAATAACAAAATCATGAATTAAATAGTTTAACAAGCTAGAGATCCAGATGCGATATGAAAGTGAGAAAGACTGCTTCTTTTTCTCTCTTTTTTTTTTCCTTTTTTTCGAAGTTGCGGATTAAAGAGAAGCAAGAACAGGCAGAGACAACTCAAAGCAGAGAATAAAGCAAAGAGAGAAAAGATCAACCTAGTGGGCTTCGTTGGGTTCACAAAATTCTGTAGGCATAGCTAGAGTTCTGGAGCAAAGTGATTTTAGATATGCTGTTGGCAAAAGTTGGTCACTAATGTGGCTCCTCATACAAAAGGTCTCTAATGGGGCTCCTCATACAAAGGCGAACCTTCAATTTGACATGCCCACATCTTATGTCCCTTCTTTCAGATTTGCATGAGAGAGAGAGAGAGAGAGAGAGAGAGAGAGAGAGAGAGAGAGAGAGAGAGAGAGAGAGAGAGAGAGAGAGAGAGAGAGCGCTTGGAGGATGCTTGAAGAACTGTACACAAAGTGAGAATTGCCTTGACAAAGGCATTGGAGCAAGAGAAAGATGCCCCAATGAAGCAACATTTGGGGAACAGCCTTTTCTTTTCCCATTCCCCTTTGCTACAAAATTGATTTTAAACCTAATCTTCTTTTTCCATCTGCTCTCTCCTTGATCTTTTTCCTTGAAAGACAAGCCTTCCCTAACCTGTCTCTCTCCGGTTGATGCTCCATTCCTCTTTCTTGACGAGGAGTACTGACACTTGAATCTCATTCCTATCACAACTGTAAAGAAACGACATTATTGAAGTTATGTTAGGGAAGTATTTCCACATTGATGAAGGAGATGACCTTATAAAGAAACGACATTATTCACAGGAAGATTCCCATTTGCCTTTCACTTTTTCTCTTTTTGATCTCTAGACTACACGATGACCTAAAAATGGGAGTAATTAGAAAGTGGAATTCAACAGAGCAACATTAGTAAAAGTGTTCTCTCCTTTCTACATCAATCTCTCCCCCTTGCACCATTTTCAAACCTTTTTTTTTCTCTGGAGAAGTGCAACTGCTTCATCGTCCATTCTCCAGGAATCACTAGAAAACAAAGAATGTGATATATTGTGTCGTGTCAAAAGAGAATGTCGTATTCGATATATGAATACTATCATTACATGACCAAGTGATCCTTGGGAACAAACACTTACTTTGGGGTAAAAAAGAAAGGTGGTCCTTGGAAACATGAGCAAAATGCACCCAAAAAAATTGGTTTACAACATTGAGGTCGTAGGTTTTGATAACAAAAAGAGTAAGAAATCAAACAAAATTCAGAACAAAAAAATTGTATATATATACATCTATATTTATATACATGTATAGTTTATGATAAGGAGGGTATGTTCAGTGTGATCATGACCATTGGTCGTGGAAATTAGGGAGTGGTGGGATTGCACGCATCGGGCTAAAAATTTTGGTTGATTGCATGTCTCTTAAAGTTGGCGTCATGTTCTCTCCCCATCTCTCTCAAAAGGGCTTCATGGATTAGACCAAAAGCCAAATGGGGTTTAAATTAATTTATCCATCATACACACTAAATCTTCTATAGACAATATTACTTCTTTTTCGGCCGGCCAAAGTTTCAATCTTCATGTCCATCTCTTGCCCCCCCCCCTCTCTCTCTCTCTCTCTCTCTCTCTCTCTTCGGCAAACTCCAAAGGAAAAAATAAAGAAAGACTTTGCTCTATTGTTTAATGCGGTCCCTGAACTTTTAAATATTTTCATATAATCTGAGGACTATATTGAACATTTGCGAATAGTTCATGGACCACATTAAACTAATTAAAGGTCTGGGACAATATTGCACATTGAACAAAAATTCAAGAATTACATTGTATAAATCAAAAGTTTAAGGACGGCGTTACACATTTGACCAAAGTTCATGGACTATTTGTGTCGTTATCCCTTTAAAAAATTGCTCTACCACCCATTTTCAAGTCAACATTGTTTGATCAATTCAATAGTGTACACATGATTATTTGATCAATTATGTAGCTTTACAGGGTGCACTTTGAATATATAATAAATATATAGGTGTATCCAAACGTTAACTTAGAAGACATCAATCTACATAATTTGGTTGGTTCCAGAGTAGGATTCTCCTTGCTATTTTCCTTTTTCAGAGTTGCCATCAAGCTTTCGTGTATACCTGTCCAGAGAAAAAAAATCAAGCTTTCATGTATCAGATTACATTCACATTTCTAGTCCAGTTAAAAGCAAGTCAATCTTTTCAAGATATTCAAGGGGTATTCACATAATATTTTCTTTCCAACCTGGTAAACTCATCCCAAGTAAAGACGGCGATTCTTAATGCGGCTTGAGAAGACGACTCAAATACGATACGGAATCGTGAAAAGGAAAATGCAAGCTCTGTACAACTTAACTCGAAACCTACACGAATTGATATGCTTTGACCCATAAGGGGCGGACTATATCTCTTCACATGATTTAATTACGAATTATATAGTTTGTGCTTGGTTGGAACCAAATGGAAAAGTGGTCGATGGAAAAAGAATCCTTAATTTATGCTCCGTCGAAGCTGCCAGCGCAAGCGCGGTCACATTTATCTGATTCATTGCAAAGAAACAGCAGCAAGAATAATAATAATAATAATAATAATAATAATAATAATAATAATAATAATAGAAAGAAAAGTAAAAGAGGGTGTAGTAGAAAGAACTAGATTTGTTGCGGAAGCCAAGCGGTCGAACAATAAAATTGACAGAATAAGAAAATAAATCGGACACCAGATTTACGTGGTTCGGTCGTAGTGACCTACGTCCACGGGGAGAGCAGCACGGAATTCCACTATAGATCAAGCGATACAACGGAGATTACAACCACACTCGAGTCACTCAAACACTCTCAGTGTTTCCCAAGCCCCAATTACACCCAATAACTCACGCAGTGTTTAGCCCCACAATTCCTCACGAAATAATCTCTCAATCTCGCAAAAGAATTGTACACAAATCTTATCACAAGATTTACGCTTGAACACTAATTCTTCTTGGATATAATTCACGAACGAGAATTCACGGAAACACCCACCGCCAAGCACTCACGAACGTCTTCACGTCAACCGCGGCGCTTTAAGACTTCTTTATCAACAAATAACTCTACCTTGTAAACCAACGTATAAGCTATAAATATAATATACGTCCACCGTCTCGGGAGAAGTCCAGTTCGGTCAGCACATATTGGTCAGGAAGGAAATCAAAGTTGACTGAATATTGTCCCACGTTGGACTTTCCAATTTCAGTCCAAGAGCCCAACATAATATAGGAAAGAATATTTTCTTCTTTCCTCTTCTCTTGACCGTAACTTCAAGAAACAAGAAAGTGAATCTTTTATATTTCCTTTTTTTTTTTGCTTGATTTCATATGTTCGCAAAATATTCATTCGAAATATTCAGATTTTCACTTCAGGCTTAAACTCGAGACATATATTTAACAATCTCCACCTTGGCTCAATGTTTGAGCCAAGTTACAATCGCTTTGATAGAATCCGAATTTCGCTACTACTCTCCCATAGACCCAATGGGCTCAACCGCCACAGATGTCTTTCAAGTCCAAGCCTCGCTTGAACTTCGCCATAGCCGTGGACCTCATCAGAATACTAACTCCACATGCACCTTTAACTGCTCCACAAGGATTTTCCGACACAACTTCATCAATCGCAGATAAAGCAAAACCATTATTGCATCCATATCTATCGGAAGATTGAATACGCACCTTGTCAATATCAGCAGTTACAGCAACTGTTGGCTCAATAGGCTCCACCTCGCTACAAGCACCATCCGTGTCGATTATTTTGCTAACACCCGCTACCTCAGGAGTTTCTGGTTGCAACTCCACCTCAAGCTGAACACCGTTTAGATCCGTATGAACACTGCTATTAACACTCCTAGCTAGAAGTACTGGAGACTCGTCAAATATAACTTCTCTGCTGACAACAGGTGAATTTAATTCCAGGCACCACAACTTATAGCCCCGTTCACCTTGTGCATAACCTAGGAACATGCACTTTATTGTCCTTCCATCGAGCTTACCATCACTAACTCGAACATAACATGGACAACCAAATATTCTAAGAACAGAATAATCAGCAACGTTACCTGACCACACTTCTTCGGGAGTCCGACATTCAATCGCAGTCGATGGGGATCTATTTTTCAGGTAGCTCGCCGTACTAAGCGCATCCCCTAGAAACCTTCTAGCCATACCAGCACTAGAGAGCATTTTATGGGCCGTCTCTAGTAATGTTCTGCTCATCAATTCTGCAACCTGTTGTGGTTCATTGGCACTAGTGCGGTGTCTCACTATGCCTTCTTTCATGCAGAATTCGTTTAACAGCTTCGAGCAAAAACTCCATACTATTGTCAGTCTGCACCTGCTTAATCGATTTACCAGTCTCCTTTTCGATCAAAGCTTTTAACTGCTTGATCCTGACAATAATATCAAACTTGTGCCTAAGTACAAACACCCAAGTCTTCCTCGAGTAGTCATCAACAACTATTAGCATAAATCTAGCACTCTTCCTCGAAGGAAATCGCGACAACCTGCGAACATCCAAGTGAATCAATTCTGCAATATCCGTGGTTTCTCTGACAATCGTACTAAACTGCACTTTCCGTCGTTGATCTAAATCACAGCACCTGCATACATTCAGTTTGTTAGCCACAAAATCACATAGCAAATTTCTTTCACTTAGAACCTTCTAGCTTCTCTCACTAATGTGTCCCAAACGCATATGCCACAATTCAAACTCTCGAAACGATGCATCCGACGTCTCCGCAGCGAATTCCATCACTGTCTCACCTTGAAGCTCATACAGGCCACTATGCTTGATTCCTTTCATTATCACCGAGGCACCTCGAACAACTTTCAGAACCCCACATTCTGAAGAATACCGAAACCCAGCTGAATCTAGGGCACTCAAGGAAATCAGATTTTTCTTCAACTCTGGAACATGCCTCACTCCAGTCAATATCCACACAATACCATCATGCATTCTGATTTTGACATCACCAACACCAATAACATCGCATTCGGAATTGTTTCCCAACTGCACTTTACTACTATCCGTGCACTGATAAGTAGTAAACCAGTTCCTATTTGGTGTAGCGTGAAAAGAACAACCAGAATCCATAATCAATCCATCAAACGATAAATCATTAGTGACAGACAAGACATAATCAGCATCATCCGAATTACCATCAGCTATAGCTGCAATATCATCCGCAGGATCAACTCTAATTCCCTTACCTTTGTCGTTCTTCAGCTTAAGGCAATCCCTTCTAAGATGCCCCCTCTTGCCACAGCTCCAACAGACAATACCACCAGTCCTAGACTGACTTCGTCTATTCGAGTTCATACTACTTCTGCTAACACGTGTACCAGTTCTTCCTCTATTTTCACCTACTAAAGCAGCAGATATATGTTCGCTAGATTCTCTTCTACGGATGTCTTCGCTCAGAATTAAATCTTGAACACCATCAAACGTCAAACTTGTTGACCCAGAGGAATTACTAACAGCAGTAACAGTAGTATTCCAACTATCAGGCAATGAAGATAATAGAATCAAAGCACGTACCTCATCTTCAAAGTCAATATCAACTGAACTCAATTGACTAACGATCACATTGAATTCATTAATATGATCAGCAACTGATGCACCTTCGCTCATCTTCAAATTAAACAGACGTCGCATCAAGTAGACTTTGTTGATCGCAGAGGGCTTCTCGTACATGTCCGACAAGGCTTTCATCAAACCCGCAGTGGTCTTCTCATTCACGATGTTAAACGCAACGTTACGAGCTAACGTCAGCCGAATAACACCCAAAGCTCGTCTATCCAGCAATTCCCAATCAGCTTGCTTCATCGTCTCTGGCTTCTCCCCAGACAAGGGCACGTGTAGTTTCATCTGATATAGTTGATCCTCAATCTGCATCTTCCAGAAACCAAAATCCTTCCCATCAAATCTGTCGATTCTCACTTTTCCTTCTTCTATCGCCATCGATTCGCTTCAACTCAGCCAAGCCAGGCTTTGATACCAATTGTTGCGGAAGCCAAGCGGTCGAACAATAAAATTGACAGAATAAGAAAATAAATCGGACACCAGATTTACGTGGTTCGGTCGTAGTGACCTACGTCCACGGGGAGAGCAGCACGGAATTCCACTATAGATCAAGCGATACAACGGATATTACAACCACACTCGAGTCACTCAAACACTCTCAGTGTTTCCCAAGCCCCAATTACACCCAATAACTCACGCAGTGTTTAGCCCCACAATTCCTCACGAAATAATCTCTCAATCTCGCAAAAGAATTGTACACAAATCTTATCACAAGATTTACGCTTGAACACTAATTCTTCTTGGATATAATTCACGAACGAGAATTCACGGAAACACCCACCGCCAAGCACTCACGAACGTCTTCACGTCAACCGCGGCGCTTTAAGACTTCTTTATCAACAAATAACTCTACCTTGTAAACCAACGTATAAGCTATAAATATAATATACGTCCACCGTCTCGGAAGAAGTCCAGTTCGGTCAGCACATATTGGTCAGGAAGGAAATCAAAGTTGACTGAATATTGTCCCACGTTGGACTTTCCAATTTCAGTCCAAGAGCCCAACATAATATAGGAAAGAATATTTTCTTCTTTCCTCTTCTCTTAACCGTAACTTCAAGAAACAAGAAAGTGAATCTTTTATATTTCCTTTTTTTTTTTTGCTTGATTTCATATGTTCGCAAAATATTCATTCGAAATATTCAGATTTTCACTTCAGGCTTAAACTCGAGACATATATTCAACAAGATTCGACCGTCCTTCGGTAATCAACAATCCATAATATTACAATTTACTTCAGATATGATGAGTCATGATTGTGAGTGACATGACAGTTGGATCTATGTCTCACGTGATTTAAACAAAAGAAAAGAAAGGAGCCGAGTTCAAAACACAAGCATATGCCTGTCCAATCTGTTCTTATGAGGATTAAATATGTATATAATATACATCTCTATATATATTTATGATTATAATATAATCATTATATTCCTACGGTTGTAAAAAAGATGGTCAAAGAAAAAGGGCAATAATTCCTCGTCACACTTCGTAGCAAACCGTGCACGGACACCAAATAATTTACTCGTGTAATGATAAATTACCATCATTATTAGTAGGATTAATATCACGAGAAAACCTCAAACCGATACACATGTAATAAATTTACCACAAACTTATTTTTTGATCACTAAAAATCCAAAACCAGTACGCTTGTGACAAATTTACCCTCCATTAATTCCTTTAAATTTTATCGTCAAATTACTAAGTTGGATGATACGTGATAGTTGACAGATGTATTAATTTGAGATTTTACCCTCTGTATGTTACAAATATATATATTTGTGATTTTTCATGATATTAATCCAATTTAACGAAAAACTAAGATAAGGTAAATTTATCACAAATGTACAAATATTGAGTTTTTGATTTTCAAAAAATTAAGTTAAGGCAAATTTGTCAAAAGTATGCCAGTTTGATTTTTTTATGGTCAAAAAATTAATTTGTGATAAATTTATCACATGTATATCAATCCGAGACTTTTCGTGATATTAACTCTCATTATTACTATATTTGCGAAAAATCTGACTATATGCTGAAAAAATTCATTCTCTCATTAGGCCTAAATCCAACCCTTCGTGGACTATTGTTCTTTAGTGAAGAGAGGAAAGAGAAATTATTTTTTGCAATTGACTTAATCAAATCGACTCGTGCTCGTAAGCAAGAGTAGTTTTGAATTAAGGAAAGCGTGGGACAATAGAGAGAGCAGAAGTGAGAAACTGCCTGGCCTTCCTTAGCATGGGTGACTCCTTTAAGCTTCTCTTTGTCTCCCACCCACTTTTGGATTGTTTTTCAAGCCACTTAACAACTCGCATTTTTCGAAATTCATATCCGAAATAAAATCGTTATCTTAATTTACGAGCAACCACAAAAGAAATTGAAGACTAATTTCGAATGTTAATCTTAACCATTGTTGAAAATTGCAAGTGCTAGACAAACTTTTTGAATAAATGGTTGCGTAATCAGTTTTAAGACGATGACCGTAGGGAATTCTACTAGAAAGAGATTACGTAATACTCATGTTTACTTTGATAATAATGTCTCCAATCATATAATTATATTTAAATTAATGTGATTTTCTCTTCAAGATCAGACCAACCTATATTCTAAAGAAATTTGGCTGGTAGGTTGTCCCTAGATATTTCAACAGGGTGTTTGACAATATTAAGCCATGTAATCATTGCAACCACGGGAGAGCAATCGATATGCACTGTCGTGGATTATAAACTATATTTAATTCATGATATTATACACATATATATTTGACCTCATTTTAATTAAATATATTTTATTTTTCTGATTTCTGATACAAGATGTAATTATCAACTCTTGCTCACAACTTTTTTTTATGGGAATTCTCTTCTTGACATCCAAAAGGACATTGATTACTTTGCACATGGTTTTATCATATTTTTCATGAAATAAAATCCATGGTTCTATCATAGAAAAAGAGGAAGTAATCTTTGACTTGAATTCACATTCCTTTGAAGAGAGAGAGAGAGAGAGAGAGAGAGAGAGAGAGAGAGAGAGAGAGAGAGAGAGAGAGAGGAATTGAGGCTAAACGGAAAACCGGGCAAAGTTGTTTCCCCATCAAAAGAGCGAGAGGGGTCATTGACAGTGACATTGCCACTTCAACGTGTGACATCGTGCCTCGCTCTATTCTCCAACTTCTGCACTAAATCAAGCAAAACCAATGTACAATAATGTTGAATGATACAAGATAAAAAGAATCATCTTTTCTTTGAGAATAGTACTGATACAATGCATGTGTTCGGGTCACCACCGCTTAATAGCGATCGCAATGGGAAAACTCAATCCATGATAACGATCCTTTTTTTTTTTTGATAATCGAGGTGTCCGCGCGACCGGCAAGCGATGACTCAGCTATAAACCGGCGGTGATGCACGACTAGTTCTCGAGTGACGCTAGCGCAGATCCCACCACCACGGCGTTACACTTAAGAATCCCTAACGACTACGCTAGGGTTTGAACTCTGATCCCTTCGTGAGGGGACCAGAGCGCAAGCCAACGCAGCCGCTGCGGGCGGTGGTACCCTTTTTTGTTATTTACATAACACTAAAATCTCGTAGAGACCCGTCTCATGAAGAATTGTATACCGGATGATGAGACGATAATTTATGAAATAGTAGAGGTCTCGTTACTTTTCCTTTTGCATGAAATGAAGTGATACTTTTCTTCATGACAATGCCTAAAAACAATTACATAAATCCATCTTTTAAATTACTGCCCGATTAACTCACATGTTATTAAAATTAACTAATTTCTAAAGAGGATTCACTATTGCAATTATGCAATCAAATTTTCCATTAATGCAAATTTTAACTGACTGCTCAACCTACTAATTTAATTATTTTATAAGACTAGACAGAGAATATTAATAAGATTTTGCAACATTTAGAGAGATGGGGTCAGTTAGTGGCCGGGACAAAAGTTGATTTGCATCAATTGTGCTAAAGTTAGCTTCTTTGGGTCAAACACTGTATTAATTCCCTGAGACTTTATCCTAAGCTGGGGAAGACAAAAGTGTTATCTCATCTTTCGCTTTTGATCTGTTTTAGTAGTCCTCAAGCGAAGGGACAAGTAAATTAGGTTTGGTATGATGTTTCAGAACAAAATTGGCAAATGAGCAAATAAGTCCATTCAATGCGTGCAATTAGGTATTGCTAATTACGACCGAGACCTTGGCTAGATTTTATTATAGTTATATGAGTTTGTTAGTAACATTTCATGTTGTTCATGAGAATTAGGAAGTTTGTTAAACTTGAATCAGCATTCTATGTTGTAGGCAATAAGTTCATGGTATACATACATACACCTTTTGATATTAAGTCCATTGTCTTGCCTTGCAATTCTTCAAATTTCACGATGCGGGAAAGAGGTGATTAAGTGATACATCAGTTGAAACAAACTCAAAAGATCGCCGCTAGAGCAATACTTTCAAGAGATGTTCCACAAGCTTCGCGTAGGCTCGTCATATAGATGCCGTTCAAGCATAGAGCATATGGACCAGTGTGTGGAGTGCATGTAACAGGTCCAATTGTAGGTGCGTCCAAATCCCATGGCTCGAGACTTTTCACAGTGTGGGAAAGGCATTCCTAAGAGATACATAAGCAAATACCCACACACAAGATCGCCGCTTCGGTATTCCTTTTTCTTGCCTCGACCCAAATGTTTTGTGTCGAGTCATTACATATGCTAGCATGACATCAACGATGCTTTGAGTACAAGGAATGTCTTATCAGGACAAAAAAAAGTAATTGTACACATTCATGTATGTGGTGCTGACCAAATCTGCCACCTGATTCCTGCAAACAATTTGCCTCAAGAAGAGGACCACATCAGCATTAGTGAGCCAAGGTATTAGGGCTGGCTCAACACTCTGAGTTGAGCCCTAAAATAGCAATGCACTCACTATTCTTTGCTAGTCCTAATAGTCATAATCACGGTCTAAAACCAAGAGGCCAAACTCAAACAGAAGCACAAACAATCAATGTCCCAAAATTAACTTAACAAAGAAAAGCCACCTACATGTCCCCATGGACATGTCTGCCACCATCACTACACCCAACCAAACGTCCCTCTCTCTCTCTCTCTCTCTCTCTCTCTCTCTCTCTCTCTCTCTCTCTCTCCTGTCTCTCTGACATACGTGCCCCACACATACACATCTATACACGCCAATATCGGTGACTGCGAGTGCATGGTTTATAAATAGGCCGAAGGTGGCGGCTTTCTCACATTTGGTTTCCCGTTGCTTCAAGCTTTCTTTTGTTCATTCCTCAACAAAAACTTCCCACCCAAAAAGAAAGAAAAGAAAGAAAGAAAGAATGGGAAGAGCTTCAGCTAAAGATTACTCACCTTCGTCGTCTTCGTCGTCATCTTCACCTTCCGCAGTTGATAGCAGCAAGCGCAAGAACCATCTTCGAGCCTCTCTCTACTTTGCTTCTACAATGTGCCAGCATTCCAGCTGCAACAGTGGGTGCTCATCATCAACGAGAAGAGGAAGAACAAGAAGAGGAGATCTCAACACTGATCTGAGGCTTGGACTCAGTATAATCTCTCCTGATGCCCACAAAAATAATGGGAATGACCCTTTGGTTTCGAAGCAGAGGTGTGATTTGATTTGTTAGTTGAATTGATCGTCGTCATCTTCCAAATTTTTGCTTCCCATCATCCCCATGACAGATTTCAGATTTCTTTTCAGTCCTTTTGGAATTTCCTGGTTATCTTTTATTGCATGTTTTTAGCATCTGAGAAGAGAAAGAATCAGATGCCAAAGGTGTAGTTGGAAATGTATATAAAGATTCCTTCTTTTTGTGGTTTCTGGAAATTAGCGGACAATTAAAGTCATCGTTCACCAAACGTTTTCGGCTTATATTTGAAGTGCATTATAAGAAAATCAACAATAGGATCTTTTTGAAATTGAACGCGATGTCATTTTCTAACATGATTTCGATTTTAGGGAACAAAGACAAGACTGGCCACCCATCAAGTCCCACCTGAGAACCACACTTGCTGTTGCAGGCAAAGCTGATACCAATGTCAATAATGTACATAATAATAATAGCGATAGGAGGAGGGATTCTTTGTTTGTCAAGGTGTACATGGAAGGTATCCCAATTGGAAGGAAGCTTGATCTGCTAGCTCTTCAGAATTATGATGAGCTCGTATCAACTCTTGCCAACATGTTCAAAACCCCAATTACTTGTAAGTGTTGCACATTATTAGAAAGAAACAAGAAATGGGTTTTTGTCTTTGGGAGCAGTTATATCAATCTGTGCATCTGAAAATGAGTTTCTTCCTTGGGTTCTTGAAAGATGGCATTAACCTTAAAACCAAAATGTGCAGGTCCTAATGGAGATAGAGCCGATCATGCCAAAAGTTTCCATGTTTTGACCTATGAAGACAGAGAAGGAGATTGGATGATGGTTGGAGATGTTCCATGGGAGTGAGTTCGATCATCCCATACAAGTTCTGATTACTTTTCCAATTTAATCACCCTTTTTGCATATTACGACCAGAATTCCTCACAGTTTGTCCATTAATGGCTTCCATAGGATGTTCATGACCACCGTCAAGAGATTGGAGATCACAAGAGCTGACAGATGTTAGCATTCAGGACAATTTTTTTTCCATTTTCCAGATTGTCTTCTCATCGAAGAGAGGAGACCAATCATACAGAGATGTACAGTCTTATGTCAAATTGATGATGATGATGACGACGACGACGACGACATGGGTTATAATACACAGTCCTAAAACTGCTGAATCATTTTACAGTTTTTGCAACTTGGAGAAAATCATTACACTACAACACATGGACAGACAACAGTAGAAATGTGGAAAGAATTCGAAGAACATCTGGAGATTTTTTGAGTGCATTTGAATGCCGGGTACTTTTGTTCTTGAGCTTTTCTTTTCTTCTTTCTCACTTATCCCCCTTTCATCGTGCTTTTACTTTAGTTCTTCTCTTTAATTCACGTGGTCCTATAGCGCCTCGTGTTCACTACAGTATTTACTTTCGCTCTGGGATTAATTACCATTGGAAGTAACTTTTTGAATTTGAGGTCCTAGCCAAACTTCACCTGTTTGCCCACTTTACATGAGTATCATTGGATGGAAAGATTGTCGCTGTTAATTAAGCAAAACCCAGTGGTCCTCGAATTTTTAAGAACCATGTTTATATATAGAATAACCCTGCGATCATACACAACTATAGACGGACGAAATCGTGATCTACGATAATTAAAATGAAAGATAAACAACTAATGAATCTCTCACTTCTTAATTTGAATCCAAAGCAATTATCAAGAGCTCCATAAATCTCCCATCTTTCTTTCTCATGACAATTAAAATTATATTTTAAAAAATGGATCGAAATCTTCACGTGCTATATTAATTTTTTTAAAAATTTAGTATTTTCACTATATCCCTTCTCATTATGTAACCAGCTTGAATGCCTGCATAAGGTATTGTTCATCCATGTGTTTCCTTACATCAACAATTGACCTGATAAATTTTCACTATAAATGCTTCGGTTTGGACTCGTGTGTTACACTTTTCAAACACAGGACAACAATTTGGTTTTATCTCCATTTTCAACCCTCCAAGAACATTCATTTAACAAAGTATGACATGAATAGAGCTCTGTGGTAAATGGACGACATTCAATTACTATGAAATGGTTTCTCTTTACTATGGTTTATTTTGAAATGGAACTCTAAAAATCAATGGAAAGACTAATTTTTCCAAGGCTGTCTAGAAACTAAAGAAAAATTGTTAAATGTATCAGACATAAAACAAATGTAAATCGAAGTTTACAATTTGTCTGTTTGTGGATCATAACTAACCACTCTAAAATCTTAATCTTGTAGAAAAATTTGGACTTATGACCTATACTCTGACGCTGTGAAAAATTTTGTGGGCAAGGCAAATTGTTTTTAAAAGTTCAAGCTATTAGACGAATGCACCATTTAACCTATAAATGTACTAACACTCCCTCTCACGCTTAGGCTAGACTTTGGCTAATGCTCTAATACCATAAAAAATTTAAAATTTTGTCAGGATCAGGATCAATTGCTGTAAAGTTTTAAGTTTTAAGATGACAGCGATAATTAAATACTAAATATTCCAGCAAAAATTTACTATTTGGAATATTTGCTTTCTTAGTTTGAATAGACTAAGAAGAAATGTACATCTGTTTTTTAGTGGCAAATTGAATGTTCTTTTTCTACATTAACGAACTCAGAAATAATAATGTTAATAGTAATTTACACCTATTCCATATTTTCGTTATTGATACGGTGAATTAGATCCAATTAAATTCATAAGAGGAGTGAGATACTTAAAGGCCTTAATTTTCTCGAATCCTCAATAAAGAGTTAGGATCTTCAAGAGAGAACGAGAGAGAGTACTTCAACACTGCGTAAGCAAAGGAAAAAATCGTTTTCTTACCACTACTATCCGTGTGGCTCTTCAAGTTATTGCATATGTACAGGAAAATTGTGACTCGAATTTACATCCAATAATTTTGCAGCGACCTATCCATACGACCTCCTATGTGAGGATTTTGACAGTCTTTTGCTCTTCCGTCGTACTTGAATTTTGACCAGCGACTTCCTGCTCCTTCTCCGCCTGTGGACATTGGTGGCGTTGAGCAAACCGGCCCGCGTAAAAACTTGATATCTACTCCATGAACCCCGTTCCAACAGCTTGATGATAACCACTATTAAATAGAGCAGACCTTCAGGATCTTCCATGCACAATGGAGGGATTACTATGAACGAGCTGTGTGAATGCACCTGATCCACTGTATGCTCATGATCTATAGGAATGTTTCCATTATTCGGGAGATTGATTGGACATGGAAACACGACAGTGCATTTGGGATCGCATGTGGAAATAGTATTTTTTTAAATGAGTGATGATCATGATCAAGAGGCTTGACCACCCGCCCGGGTGGCGCTACTGGAGCGCGCACTCTTCCTCTCGCAAAAGGTTGAGTGTTCGAATCCCGGGCGCCGCAGGGTGACTTAACCGGTGGCACGTGTGTGGTGGCTAGCACGTGTCGCCCCCAGGGTTTACTCTCCGGCTGTCGGCCGTGCGGGGGTTTCCTGGGTTATCAAAAAAAAAAAATGATCAAGAGGCTTGTCTAAGGATACTTCACTCCCATTTTTTTGAAAGAAGTAAGAGTGAGAGCCATGTGAGCCAAGGCAGGCCTGATAGTCGACAAACATAAAACTGGGCCTAGTCACCTCCTTCACTCAAGGATCTTTCATTGGGCTTGGTTTAAAGCACAGCAGCTATTATATCCATCTATTGAAACTAGGTTTTGGGATGACAGAAAGCCACAAGAACCCAAAAAAAAAGATAATAATAATAACAAAAAGAAAAATAAAACCCACGAAAATGGATTGAAGTTGGAGTACCTAGTGGAAATTACTCCTCTTAGAAATAATCTTTCTTAACACCATTCGTCACGCGTAGTAAGGTCTCGGATGTGAAATCGCGAATTCAAGAATAGCCATACGAAGAGAATGAGGCGCGATTGAGGAGAGGAAAGGCTAGACGCAGTACTGTCGATTACTAAGAAGAGTGAGCAATAAGATTTGGAGCTACGACGAATAGTGATGAGTCTATCTTAGAGCACGATTTACCTTTAGACCTTGTTATATCGGAATAATATGTCAGATTTTTTCTTTTGTCACAATTTTTTTTTTATTATCCATGAGATATGGAAGGGATATCCTATGCATCTGGTGGGGGAATCTTGCTTTCACTTTCAGGTACTATGGAAAGCAGATTTTTTTTTCCTAGCCCTGATGAAATCTCCCGAACTTAGACAAAATGAAAGGCAGTCATATAAATAAATAAATAAATTTTCATATCCAGGAAGATCTTATCCAACACGGGAAGTCGATAAGATGGAAGTAGATACAGAAGCAACGACAAAAAGTTGAGGAATCTGATTGATTATGAACTACTTTTTCCCTCCCAAGTTCTTAATGAAAGGGACACTTAGTGGTCCTCTCATAATGGTCTCCTCCTTCGATGAACTCTTGGCCATACACACTTATCGATTGTGTGGGGTCTTGCGCAATAAATCATCCGTAGATTAAATGCTTAAGATAATACTTGAAAACTCCAAAACTTATGTAATCGCAAACAACATGCGATCACATATCCTCTATTCATTGGTTGTCACCGGATTCCTGGTAAGGCACACGAGGTGCGTACACACGATCCGATCCAATGCAACATGAGTGGAGTGTCCTCCAATCTTGAGTCCACCTAAAAGATCTCATACCGGAATGGGACCTTCATTAGAAGAATTTCGTTATGCTAAGTTTATTGGGATTGTGGCAAATTATCTCCTGATGTTTCAATTTTTGCAATTTGCGCTTTGACTTTTGAAATCGGCGACAATTTGTTCCTTGATGTTGACTCCAATCAAATTTTTGTTATATATTTGACCACGTTCTACACTTAATTAGCTATGGAAGGCAAATTGATCATATGTCATCCATATATGTGAGAGAAAATATATAGATTATGCAAAAGTATATTTCAGAACCATTTATGAAGGACATGTAGCGTTAACTCTAGCCAAATTCTTACCGGTAATTTAATCATTGCACCCACATGAAATATGTTTATGAATTATCCTACTTTTATGCGTCTGTGCTTATATGACTAATTCGCTCTCGGTATGTAGCCCCATGTGATCACGTGGTCAAAACACCAAGCAAAATTTGATCGGAACCAACACCAGCGGATACATCACGACCGAATTTTAAGAGTTCGGGGGGCAAAATGTATATATTGAAACGTCGGGAGGCAATTTAGAATTAAAAATCCTAAAAGTTTGGGGCCAATATGTAATTTGCCCCCTTCTTATTGGAGGGACAAGTTTCAAATAAAGTTCCCATGTGCATGAAACCTGAGTGAGGTGTGTTAATAGCCAAAGAATTTAGGTGAAGCGTACGTGGGGACCAAACACATCCCGTTTCAAGCGAATATTGTCCACAAAAATTTCGTGTTTTTCATAAAAATCCCATTGACTCTTCTTCTTCCTCCACTTCCAAGACAAGAGGCCATGTACCGAATTTTCACTTCCATCGGAACAACTATAGGAGGTGATTGTGGTCGGTTTGTGGTGGCGGATAAGCATCAAGGCAAAGGGGAGAAAACGTGGTCGGTGCAATTAAAACATTAATATCAAAAAGCATTGAGGATTTCTAAGTCCTAATATCAAAATTAAGCAAGCAATAGTCCCCAAAAAAAAAATGTCAAAATAGAGGGAAGTGAAGGAGGAAACGCTACTTTATAATTGGAGCACGATTGAAAATGAGACCTTTCCATTAAATCTCGCCATGACATTATCATTAATCATGGGGATTCCCTATAGAGATCATGACAACCTGACTCAACAGGAAAAAAAGAAGAAGAAGATTGAAACCAAAATTACAAAGCTTAATCAAACTCCAAACAACTGCTGAACTTCTTCCTGCGAAACCCCACATCATCAAAATTACAATGGAGGGGGTCTCTCAAAACCTGCCCTTCTAATTATAATTAAACACCTTCCCTTGATCATATCTACAATAGAAATTGGCAGCTCAAGGTGGTGCGGAGATCGGAGCTTTTCTTTGAGATCCTTCTTGTTCAGTCGCATGTGGTGGCCTTGGACTTGTCCAGGATCGACCACATCACTTGGACGTCCTCGTAAGCGCAGGCCATCGCGTCGCCCTGCAAGTTCGTCATGTTTATCCGCTTCTCGTGCTCTGCAAGACGAACAAGACGCCACAAGAAACGCATCAGTACACAAAATCACATGGGCAGCGCACAGTCTCTCTCGTTTTCTAGGGTGTTCGGGTTTAGACGAGATGGGGATTGAAATGGTGCGAAGATATGCGGACCTTGGTGGGACTTCTTGTCTCGGGAGGGGCTCTGGTTGAAGAAAGTGCGGGCTTTCCGAAACGGGGATGTGATGGTTTTCTTCCAAGAAGCCATTTTTGGTGCCTCTGAGGTTGCTGCTGCTGCTGTTGCCATGCTGCGCTCTCTTGGGTTCTCTGTTTGGTAAATTTCTGTGGCAAGTCACGAAGACTGAAGTCTCGAGGCTTGGTCGTGGAGGGAGCTTATATAAGAACACAGCACAAAGTGAAAGAGAGGAGAGAAGAGGAAGGAGAGAGAGACAAGATCCGTGAGACGAGCTAATCAACGATCACTTGCTGTTCAATTTTACTTTTTCTTTCTATATTGTGTAAGAAAGTTGGGTCAACCGCAGATGGCACATGGTGCACGCTCCCACACAGAGACCTACACGTGAACCCCTTCTGCAATCTTCGTCTTCAACGTGAAGTTAGTTTTCTGATGAATTAAAGAAAAAGAAATGGAGATACATGAAGTGTGTTTTCATCCATCAAATACTTTCTCATAAAGATGAATGTTTTCTTATGATGTCCTAATCTGCGCCTCTTCTGAATTAGAATTACCTCTATTGCTATTAAAAGACATTTATGGTGAGCTGTCTAAATCAAAGTAATTAGAAAATAACTTTTTCCTTGTATTTAAGTCTGCTTAAAAACTATATTGTTTCATAGAAAAATAAAATCTTTTTTATGTTAACAGAAAACTAGAAGTGTGTTTGAAACCAAACAAATCATATGTTGCACCAGCTAAATGTAATCGATTGATTGAAAAGTCATAAGTACTTACGAAATTTTTTATGGTAAGCCGTCTGATTAGAATAATTGGAAAACAACTTTTCCTTGTATTTAAGTACGCTTAAAAACTATATTGTTACTTTGAAAAATAATTTTTTGTGATAAAAAAAACTGGAATTGTGTTTGAAACCAAACAAATCCTATATTGTACCAAATATATTGAATCGATCAATTGAAAAGTCATAAATACTTACAAAATTTTTTATGGTGAGCCGTCTGAATTAGAATAATTAGAAAACAACTTTTTCCTTGTATTTAAGTCCGCTTGAAAATTATATTTTTCATAGAAAAATAAAAATAAAAATTATGGTAACAGAAAACTAGAAATGTGTTTGAAATAAAATACATCCTATATCAAATGCAATCGATCAATTGAAAGGTCATGAGTACTTACTTACGAACATTATGGCATCCCAGGGAATGCCAAATCGATTACTATGTGCTAAGTGTTTTCTCTAAACCAAAAAGATGAGGCTATATGATAAACTAGACAGCTTCTTTCCCATTTCAGTTAATTATCAAGAGTTGAAATGTAAGTGTTGAAATTGCACACATAAATGAATTTGTGAAAATATCTTCACAACCCAACTTTTGTCCTTTGTAAACCTCTCTCTTTCAAGCATCACGTGTTACGTGTTGAAATTGCCTTTTCAACCAATAATTTGTCTCATGTGTGAAAGTAAAATTGCACGTCTTTCCCCGTGCTGTGATGAAATGAGCAATTTCTTGACTAGTATATACAATTGAGATTTGCTAGCTGAAGTTGACCATTTCTAGCTTGTGATTATTCTAAGACCCGTGCCAAGAAAAGTCCATGCTGGACCGAAAGTACACTAGGAAGTTTACTAGCCTTATCACTTGCTATTAATTTAATCTCCATTAGCCGAGCAGAAATATCTTGGTCGGGGAACAACATTTATATTGTAGAAGCGCTAGGAGCTTAATGTTACCACGCTAGCCGTATAAGGCGCTTCACTCAATTACTATTTCGCAAGCCAGCGGCATTGCATGTTTGCTGTTTCCCTTCCAATTCTCGACCTCTTGCGCGTCGTCACGTCGTTTTGAGAAGCTAATACTATCATCAGGCTCCCTGCCCTCAAACCAGCTAGATCTAGAAGCTTCGCCACAAATAGCCACCGAACGCTGCCACATCTCAGCAATAGCACGCTGTTTGACTTGAATTCAAACTCAAGCCGATTTTGTCATTTTGAGTTTGCGAGGGGATGCTAGAAATTATTAGGGATTTATCTAGGATAATGTCCATTGTTAGAGATATTTTGATAATTTTGTTAATTATCCGTATCTCTCAAAATTACACGTATATTGCGCGTGTATTGGACGTATATCTTCCTTTGATCGTGCATATCATGACGAAGATATTATCTTAGAATAGTTATCTAATAAAGTCTACAATTAGATTGATGTATTCTTTATTAATATGTACATCAAAATATATGGAAATTTCATAATTCTCTCTTCCGCTTTATTATTTTTCAACTCAACCGATGCAAGCCATGTGAGTACTGTACGCCTCTCAACTCATATGTCCTACCTCGATGGTGTCCGTTCTCACAAAAAAAAAACTTGTGCAATTAGATGTGCCATGACCTAATGAAAGAACAAAATTTGACAACCCAAGCGAACCTCGCTTCATGAGCGGGAAATCATATAAATAAATTTTTTAATGAAATACACAAATAAAATATATATATATTTGCACTAAGATCGAGAAGATAAATATTTTTTTAATAGTGCCGGTGATTTTAATCATTTGAGGTGGACAACAAACCGTCGCTTGCTTCGTAAAGCCGCCCAAAACAATAATTTAACAATTCTTTATTTAGCGTCTCAATTCGGGCAAGTTTGCAGCTTCTTTTCTGCAATAATAAATAAAATAAACGAACCAAGAATAAAGTCCGAGTTAGTGTCTTGCTTCCTCGGTTTTCTTTTTCTCTCTTTTTTTAATAAAAAATAGGCCTAATTTCAAAAAAAGAAAGGGAAAAAATCACAAAAAACCCCAAACTTTCCCCTCTGTGACACATTTACCCCCAACTTTTTTTTGTAACACCAAAAACCCCAAACTTTCTTATTTGTGACGCATTTACCCCAATGTACATTGTCCATGGGCATTTTCGTCTTTTCCGCTTTTTCTTTTTCTTTTTCTTTTTTTCAGATCGGGGAGGGGGGCCTCGCCGGCGTCCGGCGGCCCTCGCCGGCGGCCGCCCGACGCCGGCGAGGGTCGCCCGACGCCGGCGAGGCTCGCCCGACGCCGGCGTCCGGCGAGGTCGCCCTCGCCTGGGCGAGCGAGGGCGAGCCTCGCCCGACGCCGGCGAGGTCGCCCTCGCCAGATCCAGGCGAGGGCGAGCCTCGCCGGCGTCGGGCGAGGCTCGCCCTCGCTCGCCGGCGTCGGGCGGCCGCCGGCGAGGTCCCCCTCACCATCTCTGAAAAAAAAATAAAAAGAGAAAAAAAGTGGAAAAGACGAAAATGCCCATGGACAATGTACATTGGGGTAAATGTGTCACAAATAAGAAAATTTGGGGTTTTTGGTGTCACAAAAAAAAGTTGGGGGTAAATGTGTCACAAAGGGGAAAGTTATGGGTTTTTGGTGGCTTTTTCCCAAAAAAAATATATCAACTTTATCTTAAGTGACGATTTTAAGCCGAATTATTTTTTATCTCGTAAAAAAATCACTAATTTTGGCTTAAATTCCAAATCTAGCATGGACAATTTGAAAATTTCACATCACGGGAGCTAGATTTTGGATTCGAGTAAAAATTGATTGCTTTTATCGAAATAAAAAAAAAATTCCGATTAGAATTGTCACTTAAGATAAAATTGATGTTTATTTTTTGGAATTAATCCTAAAAAAAGATATATCTATTTATTTTTTAATTCTTTCTGGGGCCTTCCTCAAAATGCGAAATTGTTTAGGTTTGAACACATCGAAAGGAGTGAGCTTTAATCAAGATGGCAAAAAAAAAAAAAAAACAGTGCATCCCCCCTTATCCGATTTTACGTAATTTCATTATTTTAATCCCAAAAAATTAAATAATTTAATTTCGGGTTCAGAGAAAAAGGGAAAATATCTGACATTGGGTCAGTGATAAATGATTATGGTTCACGATTTCTAGAGAATAATTCGTATATTTAAATGACCATATGAATATGAACACGATAACGATAAATTAAATACTAGGGTTTCACATGTAGTCAGATTTGCGTGCTACATTGGAGTTGAATCGATTGGCCGGTTTGGTTTGTTAGTTTGTGTGGATATTCATCCTTTTCATTTTTTATTTTTTTACAAGTGACAACTTCGAAAGAATAAACAGAAAATATCTTTTTTCATGGGTTTAAATGTTAATTAAATAAAAACCCACTTGCTCTTTTAAATTTTTTGAAATTGTATTAGGATCTGAGAGACCCTTTTTTTGTTAATTTTGTTTTGATGCATCCGACATCTGTTTCTTTCCTAATGTTCATTGTCCTCTTCAGTTTGACAGAGTGGAGACCACCAGAGATTCCAATTCGAGGGAGACTGAACCAAACGACCAGTAAAAATAAAAAAAGGGAAAAAGTCACCAAAAAATAGTAAAATTATGCACATTGGGACATATCACAGCCTCATTAAAAGAATGCCTTCGTGGAAGGCACCCACGTGGCTTACATGAAATAAATATGACATCATTTTGACTGACAAGTCATTTGACTGAATTTTAATGAAGAATAAATATGTCATACAAGTATAAATTTGAGATTTTTGTTGTCACAAATTTTTTTTTGGATAAATGTGTCACTGTGAATATAGTTTGGGGGTTTTTTATGTCGCAAAAAATAATTTAAAGTAAATGTGTCACAACAGACACGATTTGGGAATTTTTATATTTTTTTTCCTAATAAAAATGAAGACATATTTGTCAAATATAATAAAACTGAAATTCTAATTTCTGAGGTGGTACAAATTATTTTAGGTGAATTTCTTTTGGCCAGAATTTAAGATAAGCAAACTTGTCCCGGCTACCATTGTTGCCTCTTTGTGTGAATGTGCTCGCGCGCATGTGTTGCAAACAAGGTAATTTGAGTGTGTTTATAACGACTCATGATGGAAAGACTTGACCGTAATAATTGAGAGAATAAGAGGAATTCATTGCTAAACCAAAGACGACGAAATCATAACAAAGTTACAATTTAGAGGACTAAACTAGACTTACCCAACATCTTTTCCTCATTTTGCATATTGTTTTTTCATCAATTCTATTGTCAATGTTGTTCTTACATTTCATTTATTGCTCGTGAAAAATAAGAGGATGCATGGGCCGCCCCTTCCAAGTGCAAAAAGGAGTCAGGGATGCTGATGGTAACGGGCCCTCAAAACTAGTACCTACCCTTGTATTTATTTCTGCTCATTATTTTTCCAAAAAAAAAAATAAAGTCCTCTCATTCCTAAAATAATTGTTATTGGATGCTTCAATTGGACATTTTGGTTGCAAAAAAAAATGTGATTCTTGTCTCATAAAGCAGAGGAAGTGGCCCCTCCTTAAGTTCCTTCTGTTTGGCATTCCAATATGTTGACATTGCCTCCAATTTGACTATTCGTTCCTTCGGGTTTAAACCAAAGTTAATTAAAGCGAGGAGTACCTTAGGGGTGATGCTAATTACGTTATATAAACATCAACCTTAATTTAGATCATAAGGAAAATTAGAACAATATATATAATCGATGCTCCTTGCACCATAACATACTAAGTCACTCGTGCAATGTTTGTGGTTGTTCGTTCGAAGAAAACAGAACATGTTCATCTGTACATATGTGCACCTTAACTTAGGAAGATATGGAGGAAATACTATACTTGTAGGCATTATTCATAATATTTTTAACAATAATGGTTAATAAAATATTTCATGCGGAACTAAAACTTAGTCAAGACGAATTCATGTAGCCATGAAAAAATATTTCATGTGATCGTTATATCATGTTGACATCGATCACAGCTAAACGATGATTGCCAGCAACCATCTTGTACTATACAAATACTCAATCGCAATATAATTCTACATGGTTCTGTTGGCATGGTTTAATGTGATGTAAATTTTATTTTGGGATAATTTTAAATCAATAAGAGAAAGAATCTCTGATTTCATAAAAAAAAAATGAAGTTTATGGAATCCTATATTGATTTTCGCAACATCACATGGCTTCGGATTTCTAAGAGTGCATTTGGCAACCATTCTATTCCCAAAAATAATTTCTGTTCAAAAATGATTCTTTTTTATTTCGTACCTGGAAATGATTTTTAAGCATTTGAAAGTGTTTAGTAACAGCCCAAAATTTCTATTCTTAAAATAAAAAAAAGAATAGAAATGCATTTGACAACTACACAAAATTAGCTAATCGTTAAAAAGGTTTATGACTAAATTGATCTAATTGAAAGGTATAGGACTGAATAGGTCGTCGTATAATAGATTTAGGATTTCCCGGACAATTATCCCCAATATTAAACTGAAAGAAATCTTTCTGGATTCACCAATTTCTGATCTGGGCATTTACTTTCTGCACGGTGAATCGTGAAGAGCTCAAAATCTTATGAAGGCCAAGAGCAATAACTTGGACTGAGTGAGAAGAAAGCGCAGGGTTGAGGCCCTAAGCTTCCCCATTTTCCTCCTTCCGAGTCATACAATCTCAGCTTCATATGATCTGAGTTTTCACTATTCATGACATTTATTAGCAATTTTAGTTGGTCATATATTTGACTTCGAGCTCGAACGCATCATAGATTAAAATCAAATGTTATTGATATGATTTGGATGCTTCAATGTATGATTCGTCCCGCTATTTGATCAAGTTTTTCATCCAGTTGCGCTCGAGGAGAACGATGAAACTCGAGTAATAACGCATCGATCCTCGAGTTCTCGCACTAAACAAGCTATCTCTGATCGACTCAAGTTCCGCTCGACCATTTCCTAATCGCAAGAAAAGCCAGGCAGGGCAGGCTCGGTCGATGTACATATGGCGCTCGAGATCCACCGATTGAACGTGTTTCTAACACGGGCCCGAGCGACTTAATGGCCTTTTAATTAGTTCTTTTCTTAATGTGGAACGAACCAAGTATGGGCTACCATCTTTCAGTTTGAAACTAAAAGATTGGAGTTGAGGGGGACCAAAATATGAGCCAAGCTGCCCAGTCAACAGGGGCAAGGCAACAACCCCCATATCACGTGGATCAGACTCTCTTTATGAGTTGATGGCCCTGTGGGCTTACAGTTACAGGGTCTCACCCATCATTCTTGACTCCATTCTTGGCAGTATTCCTGGTCCATCCCTTTTAGCTAGAAGGTAGCAAGCAACTTTTTCTCTGCAGCAAGGGAGTTTCAACAGTCACAGTGCAGATGCTGAATAACATCTTATGAGACCTTTGAAAGTCAGATATAATCTTTGGAGGCATGGATTTGCCGGTTTTTCTATTCCTTTTTGTAAATTTTTTCAGTACTGGGTGTTTGGATTTGTAAATTCTGCTTGCTCTTTTAGGGCTGAGAAATATAAACTGCATCTCCAGTCATACAATTTGCACTCCAGTGAAAATTGAGAAGGTAGTAAAACAAATTGGTCATGAAGCCCATCTACAACGTCCTCTGAATTTACCTGACAAGAATTCCTGCTTATATAGTGCAGTTAAGAGTTGGATGGTCACCGAACAACCTATTGAAGATACATACACCTTGTCCCCCTCGAAACTTCCAATTGTTTTTTTTTTTGCTAAAACAAACTTTCCATTGCATCAGAAAAGATCAAATATTACATAGAAAAAGTAGAGTGTACATCAACAAGATAAATTAAAGAAGATTCCGCTAATACTAAGTTTTTTACTCTAGATAGAAGATCATTAAAAAAGAAAGATGATGCAGTTTCTAACTGATAAAAAGCCCATTTTGCAAGCTCATGAATAACAACATTACGAGATCTATTGATCCACTTCAAACTCCATTCTAGATTGTTGCTAAGTAGTACGCGAGAGTCCGGGACGAAAGGATGAATATACCAAGGACAAATGCCCTTTTGTTGAATAGCATCAATTAACACCTTACAATTACTTTCAAAACCGCTTTGTGAATACCGAGGGACTAAGTAGCTTTGCATGCTAGAAGAAGAGCTGCATCTTCCACTTCCACTAGCGAGTTCCATCTTCCTCGTCTTATCCACGCTTGGACAGCTGAGCCTCTATACGATCGTGCAATAATACCTATGGCACCTATGTTATCTTTCCACGCACCATCTACATTAACTTTCAACTCTTGGTTTGATGGGGGAATCCAAGAGTTTGACCTTACCCCAATAAAACCCGGTTCCTCGCTTAACTTAACTTTGTTGTCGCTCTTGAACATATTTGAAAATTCCAAGAAATCTTGTATGACCATTTGAATGGCCTGGGAAGAAACTAGAATAGTCTGATCATGTATCTTTGCATTCCTGTAACGCCATATTCCAGTGCAAAGAATTGCTACATAGAGGGTGAAGAGCTTGCAATCCACTCCCATTCTCTATACAATTTTTCCTGGATCAAGAAAGTGATTCACCATCTCTTCCGGAGACCTGAAGTTCCAAGCAGACGAGATAATACCCCATGGGCTCTATCTCCACAAAATTTGGGCTAGAGGACATCTTGTGAACAAATGTACTAAATTTTCCTCTGAAGCTCCACACAACGGGCAAGAGGGGTCTGGGACGTGGATCAATTGAAACAAGTTAGCTCGACAAGGTAAAATGTTAGTCGCTATCCTCCACAGCATCATTTTGTGTTGCTCATGAACTCTAGCTTTCCAGATTTTGTTCCAAATACCGTGGTTGTTACCATTTTCATTTGGCGACTTTATGAGTTTGTAAGCAGATTTAACAGAAAATATTCCATCGATAGCTGGATGCCAAATCAGTTTGTCCATCCCAATGGAGTTTGGCACATGGATATGAAGGATGGCTTGGACTGAGGTTGGGCAAAATGTATGATTTAGATTTAATACATCCCAAGTTTTTGTCCCTGAGATAAAGAAGCTTTCTATCTTTCTATGCTTCAAAGCAAGGTCTAGATCAATAAAAGAAGGCAGATGAGTTGACGTTAGGAATCCAGGGGTGATTTTCGACCTCGATTGACTTTCCATCCCCTATTTGGTATAGAGTTCCCAGTTTAAGTACTTCTCTGGTATCTATGATTGCCTTCCACAAAGGAGAGGCTAATGCCTTGACCTTGTGATTCCAGAAATTTAAGGTCTGTAGATATTTCCCTTCAAGGACTCGAATCCATAACTTGCCTCTATCTTGGATCATTCCCCAACTAAGCTTCAAAAGCAAAGCATTGTTGAAGTCCTTATTCTGCCGAAAACCCATTCCTCCACTCTTCTTGTTTCTACATAGAGAATCCCAACATTTAGGTGTAAAATATCTATTTTTCTTGGTTGGCACACCCCACCAGAATTTTCTTAAAGAGGCATCAAGTCTGTCACCAGTGCTCTAAGACAAATGACTAGATTGCATAGCATAAATTGGTGTGCTCTGAACAACCGATCGGATATATGTTGCTCTACCCGCCCAAGATAGTGTCTTTCTTTTACAGGAGCTAAGTTTGTTATCAACCTTTTGTTCAGGGAATTGATATTTTGTCCTACTTTTTCCTATATTGAAGAGGGGATTTCCAAGGTATAGTGATTCAGGATCTGTCTGTTGCATGTGGAGCTCATCCATACAAAACTTTTTCATGCCCGTGGAAGTATTTTTAGAAAAAAAGATAGATGACTTCTGATGATTCAAGCTTTGACCTGACCACGATCAATAAAGTTCTAGGCATTCCTTCAATGCTCTCACTTGATGTTTAGTAGCTCTGACAAATAACAAGAAGTCATCGGCATACATAAGGTGAGTTAAAGGCGGACTTTTTCGCCCTACTCTTATACCTGCAATAATCTTCAAATCCTCTGCTCTAGATAGAATTCTAGAAAGAAGTTCAGAATAAATCACAAACTTGTATGGCGAGATAGGGTCACCTTGTCGGAGTCCTTTTTGAGGTTTAAAACTTCCCGCAAGTCTACCGTTGATGAGAAGAGAATAATGAACCGACGATACACATATTTTTATGAGCCTGCAAAAGTGAGACGAAAACCCCAAACTACAGAGTATTGCATCAAGTATATTCCAATCAACTCTATCATAAGTTTTTGACATATCAACCTTGACTCCCATGAATGGACTTCCCTTTCTTTTCTTCCTCATGGAGTGTAAGATTTCCTGTGCCATTACAGAATTCTCTTATATGCTTCTACCCGAAACAAAAGCCAATTGCTGAGGTGAGATAATACAACTGAGGTACCCTTTCAGTCTATTTGCCAACAACTTAGAGATAAGTTTATAGCTCATGTTGCATAAACTTATGGGCCGAAATTGGTTAAAGGTGTGTGGATTATGAGTTTTTGGGATGAGTACTATAAAAGTATGATTGAGAAGATGAGGCAACTGACCTGTGTTAAAGAAGTGCTGCGCAAATTGGACAATCTTGGCCTTCACCACTTCCCAGCATTTCGTATAGAAAATAGCATGGAATCTGTCTGGGCCTAGTGATTTAAGAGGGGCCATCTCTTTCAAGACACTATATATTTCATCCTCAATTAGAATTGCCAAAAGATCCAAGTTTTCTTCGTCAGAAACTACCTTAGGGAAGAGTTCCCTAATGAGAGGGTGTGGATCTAGTGATGGTCCTAAGAAAAGCTCTGCATACTTGGATAAAAAGAAGTTTTTAATCTCATCTATACTCGTAAACCATTGGCCTCCATCATCCTGAACTGCCAGGATATAATTTTTGCGCCTTCTGATAGTTGTAGAAAGATGGAAGAATTTGGTATTCCGATCACCCTCCTGCAGCCATGATTGTCTCTATTTTTGCTTCCATATCATCTCCAATCTCTCCCATTGCTCGTTAATAGCCACCTTGATTTCTTTTTCCCTCCAGCTATGCTCTGCTGAAGGGTCATCCCTTTGAATAGAATCAAGTGCTACCGTCAATTCCTTGAGGCGTTGTTGGCAAATACCAAAATGTTCCTTATTCCACCTTTTGAGAGCTATTTCTGTCGATTTCAGCTTCCTATGCCATGTGGTTAATGAATTGTCAACCACATTATTGTTCCAAACCTTTTCCACTTCATTAACACAAGTTGGATTGCGTGGCCATGCGGCTTGAAATTTAAAAGGACGATTCGAGTTATCCTTAATAGAAGTTGAATTCAGCAAAATAGGAGAATGATCTGAGTTTACCACCGGCAAGTGGACAATCCCTGCTCGAGGGAATTTCTCACACCATGATGTCTAACAAATTGCTCGATCAAGTCTTTTCCGAACGCTTGCAAAGCCCTCTCTGCCATTTGGCCAAGTGTAAGGTTTGCCTTTGAACCCAAGATCAACATAACCCAATGTGTCCATAAAATCCACCAGAAAGTGACGAGATGGGCCTGGACCCCTTCTATTGGACGCCTCATAGCCATAAATAGTCTCATTGAAGTCTCCAATTCCAACCCAGTCTTCTCCTAAGTTTTGAACTCGGCTTGTGAAGTCTTCCCAAAACACACGTTTAAGCCCACAATAAGGAGGTGCATCCACCAATGAAAGCCACCACAATTGTTTGGGATTTTTTTTGTTAGAAATCTCTGCATGAATTTGGTTTTTGTCTGCAAAGGAAACGGATAATGCTATAGGATCTTTCCATATGACTGCTAGACCTCCCGCATTATTTTCCGCGGGAATAGAGAAGGACCGAGTAAATCCAATCCTTATTGTAATAGTTTTTATTCGTCTAGCATCACATTTTGTCTCCGATAGAAATACAATATCAGGGTCACAAGATCGGCATGTGGCCTTCAACTCTCTCATTGTTGAGTTTCCCGCAATGCCTCAGACAATTCCAAGCTATAATATTCATGTCTACAATGAGCACATAGCTTGGCTCGCCTCCAGAATTCCGTTGAACATAGCAAGGGTCAATCCTCGACCATCTAACACCTTCAACGAAAACTAGAGCTCCCAACGGCACTTCAAGAATGAAAAGAGAGCCATCTACAGATTTAAGAAATCACCTTTCTACTAGACATTTTATCAAACACTTTGGCTCTGTTCGTTTGGCGGAAAATGTCATATCTCGATTTTTGGGCCTGGGAAGCCGCAGGTAAATTACAATATCCTCAATTTCAATCCCTGGAAATTGGCTATGGGTTAAGTTTGGTGGTTTTCCAATCAGAACTAAATTGTTTTCTCTTGTTTTGGAAAACCCAGTTTTGGATCCTTTACACCCCTTCGTTTTGTTATTTTTGGAAAGACTTTTGTGATCCGAATTTCCTAATTTCCGAATACTTTCTTCTTGAAAGTTGTTCCAAACATCATGAAGTTTTACATGATTTAATTTAAGAATTTTTGGACTTGATATGAGTGGTACGATGGCTTGATTTTCGGACCGTGTAAAACTGCCCAGAATGGGTATTTCAGTGATGTTCACACTGTCTTGATTTTCTACAAGTTTTTCTGGGCCGATTTTGAAACAGTTTCCTTCACAAAAGTTGTTGAGAACTTCTTTTTCTATAACGTGTACAAATTTGGGAATTTTTCGAGATGAATTAGATTCTGGACAGAGCTTAATTTGAGAAACAAGAATGCTGTTCCAGCGAATTGTTTTTAGTTTGTCTTTGAGCTACTAAAAATGATGTTTACAGAGAGATTCCGATTTTGTATTCTTCACGAGAAATGTTTGTTAAAGCCTTGTTTATGACATATACAAAATTGAGAATTTTCGGAGTTTATTTACTATGTTTTCAAGTTCGATTTCAAGAACAGTGCAAAACTATTCGGTTTTATCAGATTTCAAAGATTTATCAATTTCTATGTGAGAACGTTGGAATCTCGACTTGATGTCTTTTGGTGTTAATTGAGGCATATTTAGAGGATTTTCCACACCGAACCTCGGGTTAAATGGGATTAATGAGCATGTTATATTTTAGAAAAACTCTCGGAGAATAAGTTAGATGTTTATGATGTGGGTTGTAGTTTTTGTGCCAAATGATATATTTCGTGTGACCCGATTGGCTCGAGTCATTTGCGTGAGAATTCAATATAGTTAGAAGGTTCTAGGGAGTCCACGGTTCGGAAAATTTGTAGAGGAATCTAGAGGATAAGGCATTGACCGAGTCAAAGCTTATCCTCCAAGCTTTATTAATTGGCCATTATTGTTCTTGACTTTGGAGGCCACCCTCATAATGGCTTGCATTTATTAAGTTAGACTTTGAGGCCCTTTTATCATGACTTGCATTAATTAGTTGGACTTTGAAGGCACCACCATCATGACATGCATTAATGGCCATAAGACTTTAGGGGCATCTCATCATGTTATTTTGTCCATTGTCCATTAATGCAAAGATTTCCAAGATCAAATTATTAATGACATTTCATGATGATATTTTGGCTCTCTTACAATCATGACATTTGACTTTGGAAGGATTGCATCATGATATTTTGGCTCTTATTCATTAATGCCAAGATTTTCAGAATCTTTTATTAATGGCATTTCATCATGACTTTTGACTTATATTCATTAATGCTAAGATTTTAAGAAAATTTGATAATGATGGCCATGTATCTTCTTGAGCAAGTTGGAGAGCAACTTGGTGAGCCGGTTTGGCTTGCCTATAAATAGGCTTGGCCACCCTCAAGCTCTCTCACGCCACTCTCTCCTCATCCTCATGCCACCACCATCTTGGTTCTTGCTTTCTTGCTTCTTGTTCATGACCGAGAAAAGAGAGAAATAGAGAGAGAAAGAGAAGCCGAGAGAGAGATAGAGAGAGAGAGAGAGCTTCCCCAACTCATCCTTTTTTTTGTTGTTCGATCAAGTGAGAAAGCCTCGTCCAAGGCCCGAGTGCTCGTGAATCGTCCGAGAATCACCGAGACTCGCATGTCCTTCACACGCCTCGTTCTCTCTAGTTCTGGTTTCGTTTAGTGTAAGTGAATTCCCTAATACCGGGAAAGGATGTTGAGATGCGTTGTGACGTGGTTTGCTTGGACCGTTTCTCGGTCGTTTGGTTAGTCGTAGTTGGTTCATTTCCTTGGTTTGATCATGTTTCGTGTTTGATGTTGTTTTGAGATAGAATCGAGACTTGAATGGCAAGGTGCACATGTTATAGCCGTGCTTGATGTTCTCTTGTTTAAACTTTGCTATTGATCTGCCATCGATGTGGGTGCGGTAAGGAAGACTTATGTTAACGGCGATCGATATATCCTCGCTTGATATTAGTGTTTTCACTTGCTGAGTCTCCCCAACTCATCCCCCATTTCCCCCCTCCTCAGGTCCATAGGATGGTCAAACGAACGGCAGCGACAGGAGGAGTTTGAGCCATGTTGGAGTTCGGGGAAAGTTAGAAGCTGTGAATTCGAAGTAGTGGGTTTAGGACACCCAAGCCATAACGTGTTGTGTAAATGGCTAAAATTGAATAAGTTAGCTTGTAAAATATGTTTGCGTGTCCTATAAACATAAGGTTTGCTCATGATGCTGTTTGTCTTAATTCCGCTGTTGCTTTTAATGTGATTGTCCCGAAATTATGCTTCCGCTTGTGTTTAAAGAAAGATAACAATGAATGGGACGTCACGTTTATGACCCCGAGGTAGGGGCGTCACAGAAAATATTCTCTCAAAAAATATTTTCCGGGTTTTCCTGTGTTCGGGGGGCGGAAAACGTTTTCCGTGAGAAAATATTTTCCTTCCCCCCTCACAAAATAGCCTAAGTCTATGGAAAATGACTTCCGCTTCTTCAAAAGCAAAAATCATTTTCCGAAGCTTCTTCTTCACTAAGGTCGCCGGCCGCCGCCGCCGCCGCCGCCGCCGCCGGCAAAAAATATTTTCCGAAACATTTTCATATTGGTCGCCGAACACCGAAAAATTATTTTCCGGGAAAACATTTTCCAAGAAAATGACTTGCAGAAAAATATTTTCCAAAAGGAAAATATTTTCTGCCAAACGAACAGAGCCTTTGTGTGCACCTTCTTTCACCTACTTGGTGCTTGCGGGTCGTCCACTCTTCAGCGAGGCGGGTAGATAGCCATTGGATCACCTACTCTACCAGTCACCAAACGAGTCACAATTAAAGGAGTATTTCCGGCACCTCCGAGTTGTTATACCGGGACTCAAATCAGACGGCGTTGTAGCAGGTATACACAGCCAAATGTGAGATTTCAAATAGGTATATAGTAGGTGGAGGGCTCAAATCGGTTATGGATGGAGAGATATCCTGGTTAGAGATGGAGGAATTCATGGTGGGGATCTGGATATGGATCCAGGTAGCTGGTCTTAAAAAGAGAGGGTTTGGATTTCTTATAGTATGAACAGGGAAAACTTCTAAGAACGTGGGGATCTCACTCGTCAAAGGAGGAGCATCCACGGCACGCCAAGAAGACAGAAAGAGAAAAAAAAACTCCCAGATTGAGGATCAGGAGAGAAAGCTCCCATGAAAGGGAGAGGAAAGCTCTCAGGCAAGAGAAAAAAATTCAGGGAATGGACAAAACCGATTACAGGAATGCAGCACATGGTCCTGACTCGAGTGCCCGCTCCTAGTCCTTTTCAGCTACTGAAAAAGTTAACACAACACTATATAAGATAAAGCATCTTACCTAGAAAAAATCTCAGCTGAATTTGAAGAGAGAAGTGGATAGGTAATTTGAGTACTATTTGAACAATTTTAATGCGAAAGTAATTGATTTCAGATTTTAATCAGTCTTTGAATGACAAACAAATAAATGTGCAATAAAATAAATAAAAGGAGTTTTAGGGAAGAGAAAATTTGCACACGGATGTATAATGGTTCGGCTTAAATCAAGCTTACGTCCACTCTCTCATGCCGACACCCTACTGACTGGATTCCACTAAATGATCAATCAAGAAATTACCACTGTGAGTGATAATCCTCAGTGTATGATAGGTCTCATTATCTCACTCAATCACTATTCTCAGTCTTTCTTAAAGATTATACTTTAAAGCTTACGAAAGATAAGTATATAGATTGAAGATCGCTCAGACTTTGAAATTCTAGATTCTGAACTTTGTCTCTTACTTCTGCTCCTCGGCACATTGGTTTCCTTTTATACTCCTCCACTTCCAAACTAGCCGTTGGACAGTCTAATATTTTAACTACCAGATCTAGATCGTGTTCCAATCTACCTATTGGACAGAACTGTATCAAGAAGATTACGTAGCTGTTGAGAACAAAATCTGAATCTTCGCTAAATTTGATCACCCATACAACCAAAGTCTTGGTTTCCATAAATAAAGCTTTTTCACTTGGAAAATAGCTTGTCTCGAGATTAATTGCCAATCAATCAAGATGTTTTGCATATTAAACCATTACAAAACAATCTTCAAGACTGAGTCAATCAATTTATTTTAAGTATGAAATCCAAGCCAGATTACTAACCATTATATACGTTTTGAATACATGTCACATTATGGACTTTACATTTTGGACTTATGTTTTGAATTTGTGTCTATAGCTCATCATCTCTGATGTAAAGTCTGAATCTCTTCACTTGCAGCATAAAGTTTGAACATCTTCGTCTGCAGTATAAAGTTTGAATCTTTTCATCTGTAGTATAAAATCTAAACCTCTTCATCTGTAGCATAAAGTATGAATCTCTTATCTCGAAGTAATTTCACAATTTGAACAAGATTGCCATATTTTTTTTTCAAGAATAACTTCCTTAATCAAAATACTTCAAAATATTTATTAAACTTACAAAACACTCATGAATAGTTTTGTCAATTTCAAAATATATCAAGAGATTTTCCCAGCATAATTTTCAAGGACAGGGGAATAGTAGGTTGTTGCTTTTACCATTGTGGACCTTTCCCAATTACCAATCGACAAGCATTGCCAGCTTAGTTTATCACTCTAGACTAAATGGTTAAGTAAAATACCTTTTGAAGTTAGGCATACAATACAAGTCCGATTCCACGCATCACCAAGTGCAAATAATTTTATGTCTAGAAAACTCACCTGGGCCATGACTCCCGTCTTATCAGTTCATGAAGTAAATGGAATGTTTATCAACCTGAGATTTATAAGAGGCCTATAATGCTTAGTCCTTCTGAATAAGAAGGAATCCTATGTCAGTGTGAGACAACTAATGCTATCTTTCCTACTCCCTACTTCATAAAGCTCATGTAAATTGTACTTGCTGTTCTTGATCATATCATTGGTGGCTCAATTCAATAATCTTCCAAATCAATTCAGGCCCCCACAAAGCTACATGATCTTTCACACTCTGTCGTAGCATCGCCCATCCCCTAAAGGGACTCCTAATCATCAAAAGTGAAGAGCTCTAATGGTGTGGGCGCGGATTGTTTTGCGCTAAAGCAAGATGAGATCTTCAAAAAAGTAGTGAAAGGAAGGATCGGATTAATAGCAGATTACATAATTAAATGTATCAAAACACATGGAAGGCAGCATAAAGGCGAGAACTTGACCGGATTCTTTCAAATACAGAAAGTTTTGAAAGTCCTCCCTTCTGTGTGCGCTTGATCAAGCTTGAGAATCTTGTGAGAAATTGTCTTAAGCATCCAACCATGATGCTGATCTTACATGGAAAGTTCATGAAGGAAATGAATGGCTGCTGTTTTTTCTTATCCCTCCGAAGGGAAAGTTTTGTGCTGTAATTAGTCAAAGAAGTTCACCCATGAACTGAATTCAGATGTCAGATGAACAATCTTGAACTAATAAAAGAATTTGAAACTGAATTGTATGAACAAATAAAGAAAGAACATTGCAGTAACTCGATGCAATGCAATATGGTCTAGTCCGAATTGCACCTCTTCATCACTCCCATATGAGCTCACCAATTCAGGCTTCGGTTCAACATAGAGGCTCGCAATTGGCGCTTTTTTTAGGCAAAAACAGTATTGCGGAGGCGTAACATTCTGGGTATTCATGATTATGGGACACAAACGGACCAAGCTGCTAAATTAGAGAATAATCATATTCTAGTTTATTTTTTTATTACAAGGGGCATCCGATCTTCGCCCTGAGTAAGCCCGTGTCCATAAACACCCCGCAAGCCCATGCAGGTGGCCGGCAAGGAATGGATAGCACCCAACGGACGGAGGGGATCGAACTCATGACGTGGCGAAACACGCCCGAGCTCATTGCTTATCCAGCTGCGTCAACCCCTTGGGCTTCGTATTCTAGTTTGTCAATCAGCAACAGTTGGTAATTCAGACAATCAAATAAGTAAATCAAATAGGGGTACGTTGAAATAGTTGGCCTCAAGGTAACCAACTGTTCTAAGGAAGCATCTTCGGAGGAAGAACCTAAACAGAGGAATCTCACAAAATGCAACAGGTCCACAATACACTTTCTGCTTCTTCAGGAAAAAACAAAAGAGCACTAAGAAACAGAACCCTGAGAAAAGTTTTCACTTTTTTCTTGAGCCTGGCACAATCACAATGATTTTTACTTTACTTAACATCGAATCCAGAAGACAACCTGGACTGGTTGAGTTAAAAATTGATGAATTAGCATGTGAGTGCACAAACTTATTTCTTAAGCAGTCACTAACTAGCACTCCTTCACCAACACCAATCCTTTTCTTTCTCATAGGGGTCACTGTGAGCCACTTTGAGGGTGTGCTTCGCTTTGTGTTGCTTTGGCCTGGGCTCGCAGGCCTTTGAGCTGGACCCCAACGAGCATTAGGTTCCTTCCCAGTACAAGCCAAGCCAAACATTTCTTCTTTCACTTGACAACTCACTTTCCATTATCATCACAAAGCAACTTGAATATTTTGCCTTAAACCTTTTAAATCACAAAGATAGCGCAAGAACTATCACACTTTTTCGTTCTCTCACCGACATTGTTGGTAGAATATGTCACGCCTGCTAAGATGATTCAGTAAAATATTAGCAGTGAAATGGACTAGACTGTTTATTCCCTGCCCAAAATGGGTATCTTGCCATTACTAATGCACGACCTCCTATTAAACAATTGCATCTAGCTCAAAGTGACTTCTGGTTAGGCGGAACTCTGTGGATTTGTGGCGGGGCATCCATTTTTCCTTCAGATAGCTTCCAGTGCCAATGCCAATTGAATACGAAATTTCAACACATTATTGCTTGCTCTGAAATTTTGTGAAGCCCCAAGTCGCCAAGGCCGGATTAGTTTTCCTTCTTTTGCTCGTCCGTGCTTTTGCCTGCAGCCTTGAGTTAGTAATGACCTTTTGTCATCAAACTCTAGTTATTGCAATTATTAACCTATCTAGCACTTCAAAAAGGTATCTATATCTAAAATCTAACAGTCCTTTTAGGGAAAAGATTGAAAAATCCGGCATCATCCTAACTTTGGCTATATTCGCACTTATCATTTGGCTAAGAGGTTCGGCTTCATCTACAGTGATGTAGAAGTATGCATGTGTCCTGAAATTTTTTTATAAAATTATTTTTTGGAAGCATCAAATAAAGGATATTTCTGCCTTTTATCTTTTATGGACACAAACATGTTTGCTTGAGAAGTTTGCTGATACTAATCCTGAAGCTCTCTGGCTGTAACAATGTAAGCCTGAATCATTTAGACTTTGTGTAATTCATTTCAAACAGTCATTATCATGAAACTCAGTGATACTCACATGCACATGCAGTCTGGAGAAATTCTTTCTTTCCATGTTATGGAGAACATTGAGATGGAATATAATGCCAAAAAGGAGACCCAAGAAAAGAGGGAACCTAGACATGACTTAGAGTCTTGAAAGGAAAGATGAGAACAACTGATCAGTGTGTACGATGTCCAATTATACGTACTGGAAAGCATGCAGTGTCGTTTTCAAAGGTAAGCTCCAGCCAATTTATCGGAGGAACAAAACCAAATTGCAAAAAAATCAGCATAGTTAGAATGCTGAATCTTCACAAATCAGCGTGGAGAGGTGCTTGCCAATCAATTTTTTTTTAGTTTTTATGTAGATCGAAGTATTATCTTTATATTAATTTCCACCGTTAAAATATAGGAGGTGATATCTCTCTATTTGTACTGTAGGAAGTATCAATGAAGTATGTGCTTAATTGACTCGATTCTCTGTTTATACGCAAGGACACGTTGATCTTATTCTGTTTGGATATAAAAATATAGATGCAACCATGTTGTCTTCTTCTCCAAACCCGAAATTCACATTTCTTTCGACATCAACGCGGCAAACTCTGTTATGTTGAAATTCAATGGAAATGGAAGACACGAGTATTGTCTATGATTTAAGGTTAGGTTTTTACTTGGTTGCCTAATAGAGGAGACAGTGCATACTGATCGCCTAAAAAAATCTTGGATCCCAAGCGCATTCTCAGAAGAGGTTTCAAGCAGAGCTCGGTGACTTCTGAACTTGATTTCCTTGGATAACTTCAACATGCCCGGAAAGAAAATAAGTCTTTTACTTGTTTATCGTTGTGACTTCAAATATATTTGTGATCAATTGCATTCTATTGATAAATCCATATTAAATCCAAATAAATTCTTTGAATTATTTGAAGGACTTGATAATAGCTATTAGCTGTTTAAAATGACTATGTTCACGCCTCTTCGACTACTCTCATGGCTGTGCTAAATGATTACCACTCAAAAGTGACCACCAAAATCACTTTCATATTTTAACTACAGGTGCTATTGCTGTGAAAAACTTTAGTGGTATATGAGGACTCAGAACACTGGTTATAAACTCATAAATGAAGCATTGCATGATTAAGGATTTCCCATTTCTGGAATTGCATTTCTAGATGCAAAGCTCTTGGATCGGGAGTATTAACGAAAATTCGCAAAGTTTCACCTGAGTTCTTGATTCAGGCTGGACTAAATGTAGTGCACAGTCTGTCAATTTTTTGTCATTTAGATTCCAACCATCTATCTATCAATTAAAACAGTCACGAGATTATGCACCGAGCATGAAGGTTTAGAGACCGACGGAGGCATGTTAACTTGCCAGCGCCACAAACTGTAGAGGACAAGGATTTTTCAGAAGGAGAAGCTACACTGTTACATTTGTTCTTGTCATTGTAATGAACTTATAAATGAGGCACACTCATGGTGAACTACAGGACATCAGAGAGAGCTTTATTCTAAAAGAAATGCTAAAAAATCGTGGAAAGGATTGATGAACTGTTTCTACAAGAGAGACGCATGGAATGGTGAGAGATGCTGAGTGAGAGAGAGCAATAGCCGTCAAACTGTAATAGTCTGCCTATCGGAGTCCGTGACCTGGCTTGCGTAGAACCGGGCAATGAAGTCCGTCGCTTTGCTGTCAATCCCGGGCTCGGCGACCCAGTACCCTCGATCCTCATCACTTGGGCATATCCTCCTCCCGTAGGCGCCATCGTCAGACATGTAGTCACTACTGTGGGAGCAACACGATTTGAAGATGTTGAACATGGAGAAGAAAGATGACTTCCTGCGACCCATTTCAGTATATCAGCCTGTCTTCTCTTCTACAATGTCACCCTCTTGAACCCAAATGATTTCTTGATCTATGAACAGACACAAGTTGGTGTTGATGTTCAAGTTCTGGCGTCACATGAACCGTGGGTCTTCCAATTTATAGATGTGAGTCTAGGGGGGTGGTTGTTTGAGGAGAGTGTTGGATCGAATGGATGGCCAAGATTGATCGAAATTACATCGGTAAGAATGTTGGAAAATTTTATATCAATTTCTTATAATATAACGGTTGTGAAACTGAGACGAAGCATAAGTGCTGTTGTCCTCTGCTTTGAATTTGACCGTGAACAGTTGTTTCCAAGGTGCTGTAGTGCCAACCCTTTATCTTTTGCTGATTATATTACTTGCTGTACCAAAGGGAATCTCCCCAAAACAACTCCTCAAAATGTAATGCCTACGGAACTAGAGCTTTATTGTACTCCTTGGTCCTTCCCTTTCATCTCTCTCTCTCTCTCTCTCTCTCTCTCTCTCTCTCTCTCTCTCTCTCTCGTATGAAACCTTCAAAAAAAGGTCATCTGTCGAACAGCTGTGAAAGAAGATATTTAGTTAAATTATGCTAATAGCTTACTAAAAAAAACAAAAGGGTGGACAGTGGGGATCAAAGTGAAGGGGCCATGCATAAATACAGTGCACTCTCATAAATTCTTAAAAGATTTTAATCATTTTTTGACGACCGTCCCGTGAATGCTAAGGTTCGGAGTTCAGATCTATGCGCGTCTCGGTTTTGTGGGAATCCAGGGGGTTTAACACCAGAAGTTCGATTTCTGCAACTGGTCAATGGATGCCAAGTATCCTTTCGTTAGTATATTGACAAAAAGCTAAACAAATGATTTTTGGTTCTGTATTAGACCACCTTTTTACCTGTCCTGCGTATCCACAAAGTAATGGGTTAGCTTGTGCATATGGGACTTTTGACTGGTTCAATCCGTAGGCCTAGATAAATCTGGTCATTTAACCATATGGAGTTAAGCTGCCTTCCATTTAGTCCCTTTTAACTATAGTCGGATGCGCAATCGGGCACTTCGATTTTTAATGTGATCGAATTCTCTAACTCTGCTGGTCTTTTCTAGTTGGATGGAACCGGCTGGCCGACGCAACTTCTCTTGGAAGTTTCAAAAGCCTTTTCGCTTTCTGATGTATTAAAAATGTTTTGAGTTGAAATTGAAATATTTTTTATTCTAATAAAAAGAAAAAATTATCTCAGTCCGTTTGGGGTCCGACAACCTTCCCCAAGCTTCGGTGACGATTGTCAAGCCTTTGTATAGATAGAGAAAACAGAAATCAAAGGTAAAGACAAGTGGAAGAGAGGTAGGACGGGTGTCGCCGCCTTCTTAAGAGAGAGAAGGGGCGAGAGAGGAGGAGAGTATTGTCGCCTTCCTCTCGCTATCCGAGCATCACGAGCCCCAATGAGGGCCACACGACCCTCACTGTTGATAAGAGGGGGCGGCGACGACACCCTCCCCTACTAGAGGTCTTCCGCCATTGCTGGAGGACGACAAGGGTCGATGGCCTCTTGCTAGTTAGTATGTTGTGGTGAAACCAATGCGCTACCCCTCTCTCTCTATTTTTTTATTTTTTTATTTTGGAGCTATTTTTGTTTTGTTGATATGGTACCACATTGATAGTCCATATCGTAAACGCTACGTATGCTACATTATTGGCGTTAAGGGAGAATAATTTCCTTAAAAAAATTTACTTCGTCGTCATGAAAAAGTTGAACCAGATCGTTTCTACCCGAGAGAGTTCCTTCGAGAAGGAAAGCTAGTGCTCAAGAATCTGAAAGGAAAACCAAACTACATAATAAAAGAAAGCTTTTGGGATACTTTCTTTTCTTTTCCTTTCTTTCGTTTTCTTTTCCTTTCTTTTTCTCTTTCCCTTAAGACTTTTTAGGGCAAGAAAGTTGGCTGGTAGAGGACCGGGATTTTCCGGGATAGTCCCCACGTCCCTCCAGCCCCAGCAGTGCCTTCAAGCTGTCTAACTTTTAGGTATCTCTAAGAAAACTCATTTTAAATTATTGATTATTAGAGTTTGCATGGAGATTTCCTTCTGTAAGCACTTTTCTATATGCATGCATGATATCTCACAGCCCTCTTTTGCCTTTAGCTTGTCCCTCACAACATTCTTAATTTGATTAAATGTTGTAATGTTGGGTTCACATATCTTTCTGGCATATATTAGTATACATATATTGCTACACTTTGTGTAGTTTATAGTATAAAGACCTCCGTTGGGAGAATAGTTAGACGGCACTTTGTTAGGTCTGTCGACCAATTACGGTTGCGTATACGGATGATTAGGCAAAGAAAGTGAAGGATTAGTGTCGTATTTCAACACGAATTAGGCTGGCACTTTATTATGTTTTGTTTCCTTGAAAGATCAGTGTTGTTTTTCAACACGAATTAGGCTGGCACTTTATGTTTTGTTTCCTTGACGGTTCCTAATTCAAAAAGAGGGAATCGTACACATTTGATCTGACAAAACCAGATAAAATGTATTGATGTTAGCAACGGCAACCTCATAAGATTATGTAATCATAGGCCACATATGGGGCATATTGTTTATACACGATAGGAATTCCTGCAAATTATGAATCATGGTTTGACTCAATATTTTGCAAGAGCTCAGTTCAACACGAAGGAAAAAAAAAAGAAAAGGAAAGGAAAAACTTCGAAGAATGATCCTCAAATTAACTCAGCATGCCTCGACATATACATTTAACACCTCATCGGAACAAAGGCGGTCTATTTTCAAGGGAATGGCGATAAGGCGGCATCCTAAGCTAACTTTGGCGTATAGGGTTAAGTCTATTCCTGATCCAAGCAAAGGCAAGCCAATCACATTGAGGCTAGGGAATTTGCGAAAGGTTACTTCCTCGGAGCCCGACTCCAAAGTCAATTGTGTCGAGTGAGAATGGAACCTGGCAATATAGTGAATCTTGCATGGGGCATTAAAGAAGTCAGGATGATCCATCTTAGACTAAGTTGTCCGTAACTCGAGTCCATTGGACCTTGTCCCCCAGAGGACTAACTTAGGTATGGGGCTCGTTCCTACCTTCCTGTTTCCATCTCCTTATGCACTTTTGGATGCGTGGCGTGTATGCATACATTCCCATCGAATAATTATGAAATCACCACTAAACACTAAACCTAACCATCTCTCTGGCCTCCGGTTGCCACCTCCCTATCCCCCTACCGGTGCTGACCACCACTATCCGCGTCCACCGCCATTACCGGCGTCCACCTTCCATCGCCAGCAACGCCTATCTCCCCACTCTTCCTCTCTCTCTATTGTAGGTCTTGGGAGGTTCAAAAAAAAATTCGTCAAGTTGCCAGTGTTGTTGTTTGAGGGTTGATAGTAACTAAATGCAATTGTTAGAGATATTTAAATAATTTTGTTGATTATCTGTACATTGCATTTATATTTATATTTATATTTATATATCCATTTAATTGTGCATATCTTAATTGAGATATTATCTTAGAATAATTATTTAATAAAGCCTATAAATAGGCTGCTGTATTTTTTTATGAATATTAATATATACATCGGAATATGAATTTTACGATTCTTATCTTCAACTGCAATATATAACCATGAACTCTTTCGCTACTGTAGGATTTCGGTCCTCATGAGTCTATCGTGTTATTCTTATCAAAAGTCTCAATACACCTAACAATTCGAGTCTTATACGGCCTTAGAGGGGGTGAGTATGGTATGGGTGGACGATTTCCACCTTGGACCTAGGAACCACCCACTAAGGACAAATTCCAAAAAATTCTAACCGAAAACTGGACTGTCGATCTGGTTCGGTTCCGAGGTGGACCCATGGAACTGGGAATCGTCCACTAAGGACCGGTTTCGAAAAATTCTAATTGAAAACCGGACCGCCGGTCTAGTCCGGTTGCAGGGTGCATCCATGGAAACAATCCCCAATCTTTACAAAATTGCATTTATTAATCAATGCCATGGTAAATCTAGTTTACACATGGGCACTCCTTCAGTTTTATCACTCAATTAAAAAAAAAAGTACCAATTCTCCGCAAACACATTGAAACAGAGTTGTTCTTTAGGGAAGCAAGCTGGAAGCCATTCTCCGAAGAAACATTTCATCACTTTATCTAATAGGAAAAAAGCTACCAAAAACTCTAAATTATATTTACTATGACACATTTACTTCCAAACTTTTTTTATGACACAAAAAAATCCTAAACTTGTACTGGTGAGACACATTTACCCTAAACTTTTTTTGTGACATCAATAACCCAAAAATTGTGCCCGTGCAACACATTTACCTCGAAATTTTGGGTAAATGTGTCATATGAGTATAAGTTTGGAATTTGTAGTGTTATGACAAAAGTAATTTGAGGTAAATGTGTTACACATGTATAAGCTTACGGTTTTTGTGACACACAAAAAAGTTTAAAGTAAATGTGTCACATAGGTATACGTTTTGAGTTTTTCGTGTTATAAAAAAAATTGAGATAAATGTGTCACAGTGAACATAGTTTATGATTTTTGGTGACTTTTTCTCTATCTAATAAGAGTTTTCCCTATCAATTTCCAAAATCATCGAATTTTGTGTAGGCATGTTACTGCTTGTGAAATCAAATAAGAAGATTTTACAATATAACTACAGTATGGAATTTTTTAAAATATATATATACCGGTTCAGTATAGGTGGGCAAGAGGGTAGTTTCACGCCTGGAACTGAAAACCAAATTGGTCCCCATGGGAACCGCAGGTTCTGAGCCGATCTAGGCCGGTCTAGTCCGGTTCCTGATTCTTTTGCACATCCCTACTATGAAAAACATTTATGCAACGTATAAAGAAATAACAAAAACGGAAAAAAGGGCAATATAAGAAAATACATCAGTAAAATAACCCACAAATAAAGAGACAAAAGCTCTTCTTGTTTTCGCTCATCATCATCTCCTTCGAACTCACGACATAACAACAGAGAACGACATGAGAGACACAGCCAGACAATGGGAGGCCTAGACACATACTTCCTATTTCTGGAGTAGTAAAGTGCTGTTGTTTCAGGGTTCACGGGTCTCATGAAACTTCTTGATGAACTCAGAAGCCCTCTTATTAATGCCAGACTCCACGACAACCGGCCACCCGAACCCATCGTCCGTGACCAGGTGTGCAGGCTTAGAGCTCACCGCTCCATCCTCGGCCCCGTCATCGCTCTCCGCCCCGCGCCACGGGGATCTCCAGGTTCTGAAAATCTTCAGGAAAAAGAAGCATGAACACCTGCTCCTGCTGCTGCTTCTAGCCCCTTTTCCATGTTTCTTGCCTCCACTAACATTCAATCCCATATCAAAAGAACAGTAATACTCACCAAATTTGTACTCTTGCACTAAAAACCTGAACTGCACAGGTTGTCATGGCTTGAGTTATATAGAGTGAATATAGAATTGTCCCATGACAATCATTAAGATGAAGAATCTTCCCTTTTTCTAGCCATCAAGCATTTAACATGAGGCAGAGAACATGGGATTAAACAAGGCTTTAGGAGTTTCGTCTATTATATTAAGCTTGCAAATGACGGTCGAGTGGATGATAGATCATCTTGCAGTGGGACCGCCAAGAAATTTAATTTTATGGGCCTAACTTTTATGCAGACCGAGCCCAATAGTTTTTGGTAGTTCTTTCTTCCCAATTCTATAAGTTAAATCACTTTCCATAATTTCCTGTACAAAACGATTTTAGGCAAATATTATGCAATTGTAAATTGCTGAAAAGTTATTGGAGAAAAACTTTTCTGCGTGTGCTTAGCTCTAATGATGATATGAGATCCAGTGATCAGCTACCGATTATTTTGTTCAACAGATCCGTTTTTATGAAACGGGTATGTGCTTAACTCTACCGGTGCTCTATTGATCCTCTTTATTTTCTGGATTTGGCTTTATTTTGTTGTATTCTAAGATTTGTTCTGCTTCAATTTTCTTTGCTATAAAAGTCACTGTACTTCTCATGTATCTTTGAGTAATGAACACAATTTTCTTTCGACAAAAAAAAAGCTACTGAAAAGTTTATTGCATGGGCTAAAAAATTCGCAACTCAAATTTAGTACGTGATATTGTAGCATATTATTGAAAATGAAAACTTTTGCCTTGTTGCACTTGATTCGATCGTGAATGAAATTAGGTTGTATCCGACGATTGGGATAAGTACTTGAAATTAAGGACTTTTCCTTCACATCTACAATGTGACGAGATGCTCTCACAAGTAATTTGATCAAGGCATTGATAAGTGTGGAATTTTTTGAATCATATCGGACAATCTTGATTTGTCGGCATAGATTGCTATTGCCGTTCAAATAGATATAAGGTAAAATAATGAGAATTAATCGAATTTTCAATTATTTATTCACTAGCATGAAGACACAAGTGTGGGTGTAACGAGGGAATAAGTGTGCCTTAAAGTAGAGCATTTTCAAAGTCTTTTGGGCTTCCAAAGCACTTTTCCAAAACTGGGCTGTTTGGTAACACAATCTCAAAAGCCTTTTATGCCAAAAAGCCAATGCAACTTGGGACTTATTGGTTTTCAGCATTTTGAAAATGCTATTTCAAGGAACTCAACTAATTTTTCTCTGATGTTGCCCTCATTTCTAATTTCGTATTCCTGTCTTACCTTGTCACGACCTTACCCATGGGTTCACCGCTTATAGGTTTGGCTAATGGATTATTAAGCCTAAACTCAGCTCATGCTTTCCCAAGCCTATATCAATTCGCAACTTAGTTTAAATTCTTAACATGCAAATTATTTTCATTTAGGAGTCGCCAATAATCTATTTTTAGTAGGTCGATTAGAAACCCAAGTAAAGTGTGGGAGAATTACTTTACTTTTGTAAACCAGAGATTAAATGAGTTCGAAGACTTGAGTACTCTAGATTATTCTAACGCCCTTTTGTTACTATTTCATTTTCTTGAAAACTTTCATGCAGGCAGCTTGAATTGATTTTAATCTAGATTACTAACATGCAGGAAGTGAGCATGTGGGTGTGCAACCATTAAAAATAACAATGAAATAACAAAGCAAGCAAATAAGTTGCAAGGAAATAAAGCAAATAAACACACCAAAGCAATCTAATATTTTATGGGGTTTTCTTTTATCTTAAAATTAAGACTAATCCATAGGGCATGCGATTTCCTAATATGCAAACTATATGACATGCACATAATGTTTTTGGTATTTTCTTTATATAAGGAAAATAATCAAAGATGAATATTCAAATCAATCAAGATATCATTCGCCACAAAAGATAAACATCCAATCAATTCAAATAAGGAACATTATCCAATCAACTTGATAATTTCGCAAAAATAGAAGGGTTAATACGACGAAAAACCCTAAATTGATAGTTGCAATCGATCACCGCGGAAGTTGCTGGACAAACGTTGAAGGCAGCGTCGGAATTTCGCTTAAGAAAACTTGGTGCGGTTGCCAAAAGAACTCCACGATTCACCCTATAACTCACAATGAGACAATCCAAGAGGAGGACAAGACCGCCACCTCCCTTTTCTCTCGTTTGGCCGAACGGGAACCTCTCTTATAGCCAAAAAAGAGAGAACCCTTCGCTATTTTTCTCTCTCAGTGTGACCGGGTCTCCCGCTCTGAGAACGAAGCCCCCAATGTGGCCGTGTATGGAATTGTGTAGCCCATTTTTTATCGTGAACCTACGAGCCTTTATATATAGTGTAATTAGGGTTTTAACTTTCCAATCTTCAAAGATTTTAAGAGATATACCTTACTTCCCCCAAAAGAAAAATTTTTACTTATCAAATATAATTGTAATAATATCAAACGAAATTACCCAATTATTCAATATTTTCCATTTGGCATTTCAATTTTTGGCCTCTTATGATGTACATGGGCTTGGCCAAATTTTGCTTCACTTGTGGGCTTAGTCCGAATAATTCATTAAGTTCAGAGCCATTGACTTGAGTCTATCTGCCGCCGGTCTAATGCAAATGCAATTATATGAGCCTAAATACTAATTCAAATGCTCCTAATCTAACTAATTTTTTTCTAGGGACAGGGATTGATCCTTAATTTTTTATGCAATAAACGACTAACTGGATCTCCAAAATTTAGGTGCCAATACCCTCACTATATATATTGTTCATTGTCTCTCTGATCGCTCCAAATCTAGCTCGCGCAACCCCAAGCGAAATAGATTTGGAGATAAGTGGCTCGCGAGGCCCTAAGGAACTTAACGAACTTTCTATGATGTTGCTCTCATTTCTAATTCTATATTCCTGTCTTGCCCTCACCGTAGATATTGTTCATCATCTCTCTAATCGCTCCAGATCTAGCTCGCCAGCCTTTGGTCTACATTCATCGGGGTTTTCTCGATGTCGAGGGTCCCGCAAGCCTCTTATCTCCAAATCTATCTCGCCTAGGTTCGCGTGACCTTGGTAACGGGCCGTTGCTTAAGCTGCTTTCGTCTCCTCAGCTGGTCTGTTTTTTTTTTTAACAAGAACTTTGAGTAGATTGCACATGAGATAGATAGGTAGAGATTTTTGGGGTGCTGTTGGTGCTAATACAGTCAACGGGATCATAAATGGAACTAAATCAAAACGAAGGTCATCGATTTTCAAGATGTTTAACAACTCCAGCACGTGGGTTTGGATCGTGTGGTAGGTGAGGGACCAACTTCTTCATGTCAATCGGGTCTTTAGGTAACTATCACTCGCACACATTCTGGACTATTATTTAATGCATGCAACAAATGGAGGGCCTCACCTATAAGAAAAACAAAACTTTGGGGGCTAATTGCAAAACAGACCCTGCAGAAACGATTCGAAGAATATTGACTCGTTTGCAAATACCCGCATCGAACGGGCTTCGTTGCAAATAGCGCGCTTAGCCTTTTAAAAGTTGTCGAGGGACAGTGTCGAAATTAGACCTTATTGCTCTTTTTCAATGCTCGATCGACCCAATTTAGTCCTTCAAGTTGATTTTTGTTTTTTTGCTCAGCCCTTGAAGTTGATTGGTCCGGTTGACATCTGACATGACAATTCAAAGCGACACCCAAATTTAACGGCGTGACTAATGGCCACAGTTTCAAAATTATGCAAAAAAAAATAATAATAAACAAAAGGAAAGTGCAAGAGGAGATGGGGACGGGGAGATCGAGTACTTGCACTAGGCGTATATTAATTCAGAAATCTCTCCTTAATTCGAGATGGAAATACGGCTAATAAATATTCCCTATCAAAAAGCATATAACATGACACAATTATCATGCGATGAATTTGGAGCAATAACTTCAATCGATTAAAGGTTGGGCCCGGCTCTAGAGGTCACGGTCGGGTCTATTAAGGCCAAGCCCGAGACCCCAGTGACCGTGCTCGGATTCTCAACGTTCGGGGGCCCGAGACTCCGTTGCCCATGCCCCGGCTTCCCAGCCCCTAGGCCTAGGTCAATGGAGGCCGGGACCCTAGAGCTCCTACGTGGGTTCCCAACGCTTAAGCCCCGGGACCTCAATGCCCATGCCTTGGTCTCCAGCATCGGAGCCCGTGTCCATCAAGGCAATGCCTAGGTCCATAGAGGCCGGCCTCAGTACCTTAGTGCTCGTATTTGGGTCCCCAGTGCCCAAGCTCAAGTCCATGGAGGCCAAATCCAAGTCCACAGAGGCCGGAGCCCTCGTCCTTTGAACTCAAGCTTGGACCACTCTCGAGGTCCAAGGCTGGCCTCGATGGACCTGAGCCTGACCTCCGTGGACCTAGGGCTTGCCTTGACAGACATAGATACTTTGAGGGTGCTATTGAAATATCGATGCTAATACAATATATGAGCTGATAATTGTAATTAAAGCTCGTCAATTGATGAGATGCTCAACAACTCGAGCACATGGGTTTGGATTCCGTGGTAGGTGAGGGAGCGACTTTTTCGTGTCAATCACGTACTTAGGTGGATCGTCGCTAGCACGCACACAATAATGGACTATAATTTAATGCATGCGACGATAAGGGCATCAATTCCAAGAAAAAACAAACTTACGGGGCTAATTGTAAATAGACCTTGTAAAAATAATTCCAATAGTGCTATCTTTTATTTCCTTTTTCGATTTTATCGTACTCTAATTATTAACTCACTCTCAAACTTTTATTCTAAACTCACTCTCACACTTTTGTTCTACCTTTTTGCAAGGCGTGGGAGTCAAATCTCACATACTTTTGTTCTACCTTTTTGCAAGGCGTGGGAGTCAGATCCCACACTTGAAACTAAACATTCTCAGCCCTAGTCTCGGCCCCCAAGAAGGTGGGGATTCGAACTCCCCACCTCTCCCTTTTCAGGTGAGAAAAGTGACCATTGGAGCAACCTTCGATGGTTGAACAGTGCTATCTCGGTTGCAAAATAACTGCAACAAGTGGGGACTTTGTTGCTACAAATAGCTGGCTTAACCTTTTTAAAAATTGTGGACTGCAGTACCAAAACTAGACCTTACTAATTTTTTCATTGTTCAATTTTAGTGTTTATGCTCTTTTAATCGAACCGATTTAGCCCTAAAGGCAAGTGGTTCGGCTGACATCTGACGTGGCGATTCGACTCAGGTGTGACACCCACATTTACCGATGTGGTTGATTTCAAATTTTTTTCTAAAAAAAGAAATGCAAAAGGAGATAGGGACCAGGCGAGCAATAAACTGCACCAGGTGCATATAAATTCAAAACTTTCTAATATGACAGTATGGTAAATAAGTCTTCTCTATATGAAAACATAAGCGTGACACGATTATAATGTGATGCGTTTGGAGCAATATGAGCAATCTATCGAATATTCTCATCGACCACATATTATGACATAATCTATGTATCTATAAGTCTTAAAAAATGGAAAGAAGAAAATTACGAGATTTACATGACTTTATCATATACCAAATACAAATGATTTTTACAGAGAAAAGCATGCACCTTGCATATCCTTAAGCGGGCGATTCTATTCTATGGTCCAAGGAAGATACAGCGCCTCCCAAGCATTTCATTGTCGGATCAAAAAGCAATAAATCACAATCGTTCGTTCAGGCTGAGACCTGTCGATACACAAGATTTGCCCTCTTGGGCTATCTCCTCTGTCTTCGGTCCGGCGGGCCAGATGGGGAGAGAGAGAAGCTAACGCCACAAAAAAGTGAAAATTTGTGGAGAAAAAATTCATGTTCTTTGGACAGTCCTTTAGGGACAACGTTTGTGAATTTCATTTTCCTCCACATGTCTGGGCAAAATTTTTCATTTTCGCTTTGGAGAGGCTCTTTTATCTTTCTCCTTTGATCGATGAAGGTAGGTGAGGGCCTCTTCTAGGAGACAACGAGATGTAGCCAGGAAATGGTAAGAACAGTCGGCTTTTCTTTCCTCCCACCTAACCAAAAAACAAGAACAACCCCCCCTATCTCTCTCTCTTCTGGACTTTGGACCTCTCTAGACACGTAGAACCACCCATCTTCATCCTTACCCTTTTCTGGTCTTGCACCTACTACTGCTGAGACGGGAGCCGGAGGAGCTGGAGGAGCTCGAATTGAATCGTGTCCGAGGAAGAGGCATGAGCTGGTCTAGCATGGGGTGAAGCTGTCTCCCACCCCGCTCCATTTAAGAGTGATCATCTTCGTTCCTGGGTCGCACCCGTTATCCGGAGAAGCAGAGCTCCACCAATCCATCCAGCACAATCCCCCATGGATAACCCTTCTTCTTCTTCCACTTCTGAGTCCAAGACGGCTGATCTAGACCCGCCCCTCCACGCGGTGGGATTCGAGCTGGAAGAGATAACCGCCACCAGGGTCACCGGCAAAATCCTCGTCTCCCACAAGAGCTGCCAGGTACACTTCCTCCTTCTTTCTTGGGGAATGGTCTTTGGACCGGTCAAATTTTGCTGACGGGCTGCGTATCAAGTGAAAAATCTGACCTTTCTTTCGACTCTTTCTTGTGACGTTGTCGTGGGGGTGTGAATTGGGATGAAGAGCAGCCGTTCAAGGTGTTGCATGGAGGGGTGTCGGCGCTGATAGCGGAGGGGATGGCGAGCATGGGGGCACACCTCGCGTCCGGCCTCAAGAGGGTGGCCGGCATCCACCTGAGCATCAACCACGTGAAGAGTGCGGTGGTCGGCGACCTCGTCCATGCCGAGGCCACCCCCATCAGCCTCGGCAAAACCATTCAGGTCAGCCCCCTTCCCTCCCTCCTCTCTCTCGCTGCCTCACGCTAGTTCCCGGCTAAGCTGATGATGACTCTTGAGAGGATTTGGGTGTTTAGCAGCAATACATGGTTGACCATATTTGAATGTTGCCATCCATGGCAAGTCATAACTGACAGTGCATTGAACGGCCTGCGAGCTAGCTTTAAGACTGAATATGTTGGAATATGGAAGCGTGTTGTGTGCAAATTGAGATGCTTGGTAAGTCCACGAGTCATGGACAGTAGCTTCTGCCCTCTTCGTATTTGAACTGTGATTAAGTTTAACTATGATGAGATCAGAATTGCATATACAAATGTGGGTTGGAAATGAAAGCAAAGCAATATCTTGAACCGAGTTAACCAACGGTATAGAGCAATCAATGAGCTGTTGTTGTTTGCCTGGTCGATATTTTTCTCCACCATTTCATTTTCATTCTCTTGTTTATGGTCTCTAAGACGAGCCATTCTTCGCGCTGGTCGAATGCGTGAGCTCAATCAATTTCGACCAATTGGATAATGTGAAGCCCACATGAGCTATAAGGTCTGAGGATTAGCGGGCTCCCATAAACCGAGTGCACGTGAAGAATTCTCATTTGAGATAGTCCGGTTTTGCATGATTCATATCATGAATCCGGGCACTAATGAATGTGTTGGAGCAGGTATGGGAGGTGCGACTATGGAAGGTGAACCCGCAAGACTCCGAGAGCAAATCTTTGGTGTCATCGTCTAGGGTTACTCTCCTCAGCAACATGCCCGTCCCCGAGCATTTGAAGGACGCAGATAAAGGTCTCAGGAAGCATGCGAAACTCTGACTACCAATGTACAATTAGGAGCTCGCTCCGGTGATCAGACCTGAAAGTACAGGCCACTTAATGAATAAAGTTCCTTTGAACCAAACGGTTATCGATGTGCAAATAAAGACCCACATTTCTCAGTAAAAGCATTGCACACTGAACCGTGACGACATTCCAATGTCCTGATAGAGGTTGTTCGCCCCGCTACAAGGCCAAGCCCCACATGACTTGTACTCCCTTCATTTTCATGGCCAGTGTTCTTTGCTGGCTGAGTTGAAAGTAAAATGCAGGCAAAATGATGTTGTTACATTGCCACACGTGTGGCTGCAGTATGGATCTTAATCTACTAAACCAACCAGCAAATGGATGATATAGCAGTAAGAAAAGCTCAGTTCAAATGTTAATTGGCCGTTTGGGATACACAGTAAGTAAAGTGCAAGCACGCAGTACTGGCGTGGTAAAATAAAACCAACCACGGTGCATGCTATTGCACACAAGCTTCGACAATCCTCTCCCAAGCAATCCTTGATTATTCGACAGTCTGATATACAATGTCCTCAAATCACTAGGAATCACAAAATTAAGGATCATTCTGACAAACTTTCTTTTGTGGATTGAGGGAAGAAACTCCCCAACGAAAAATTCCACTTCCAAATGTGGTGTTCGCCAAAACTCGATCATATATGCACACTTTGACTTACTATTTGCTAGCAGTTCAATCTTTCAACAAAGAGGACTTTCTACAGAAGCAAGCCAAGTTCGTCGCAGTTGCAGCCTCCCTAAGTTAAGGGGGTGACTTTTGAGGTCATTTACACACATCAAACTCACATTGCTAGATGCCTTACAAACACAAGCATGATTCGAATATCCAACTTGAACCTATCAGTCAACAAAAGGGTAATTCCTCCTCCGGGAACAGCTAGACTTACTGCCCCTCTCTCTCTCCCCTTTACTGCCAGAGATCTTTTGCCTTCAAAGCCCACAAATTAGAAAACAAGTTACCGCAATTGCCCAGGTCATCCCTCAATATTCTTTCTTTGAAAACAATGAAAACTGGAAATGGCTTACCTGAGATTGCTGAGCTGCTGGGTCAGTTCACTGATCTCAAGGCCCGAGAGCTTCAGGGAAGACAAAGTCCCGGGCACCTCCTCGGACACCACTTTGGACAAGCCACTCATTGAGGTTGCCAATCTCCGAAATGCCTGTTTCAATGCCACCTAATTCTTCACTTTCGTTTCCGAAACAAAGCACCCTCTCCTCTCACAAGCATTTTATCAAACAGGTTCCGTGCACTTACACTCATAGCCGGGATGGACACTATCGCCAAAGAGAGAACCGAACCGATGGCCTAACACGAAATCAAACATCAAAACCGAGAGACCCAAGTCGCAGAAGCCCGACTAAAGTTCCAAAAGGTCAAAAATTTAGGCTCATTTGATCAAGATTACCATGAAGAGCACGAACAAGAGAGAGAAAAGACCCAGCTCAGGAGAAGGCCGCAAGCTCAAATCTTTCGGGGCGCGAATGGGCGTAGAGGGCGAAGAAACCAGAGAGTGATATTGGCCATTGTAGATGGCGTCGGACTTCGGCTTTTTGCCCGGGGTTGGAAGGGGTGGTGCTGCAATGTCGTCGGCGGAGACGGAGGCCATTGAATTGGCGTTTCTCCGGGCACTCATTGGCGCCGGAAAAGAGCTCGGCCTCACCGCCGGCGACCACGGAATGGTCCGGACGACGAACGAAGAGGATGCCTCCCACATCGAGGGAGATAGAGTATGAAACAAAGATCAACGAGCGGGCTCAAGTCGAGCTTAAAACGAAAGAGGATATGTTGGGAAATTAGGCTGCGCATGATAATCATTTTGTGTTCGAAAATAGATTTTATTCAGAAATATTTTTTTTTAATTCTGTGCTCGGAAATAATTTTTAAACATTTGAAGGCGTTTGGTAACTGTCCAAAATTTATATTCTTAAAATAGAAAAAGGACAGAAACACATTTGGTAACTATACGAAATATCATTTTATTAATAATATTTTGAATTTTTTTAATAATTCTTTCTTTTTTTTTCTTTTTTTCCCTTTCCTTCCTTGGCCATGGCTAGTCGCCGGCGTCAACAATTGACCACAGGCCAAAGGCCAGTAAGGGCGTCACGGCCCTCGCCGCCGCCCACGCCGATCGTGAGGGTGAGGTCGGCCTCGCCTTGGCTGGGCGAGGCCTCGCCGTCGTGGCTGCAAGCCGCAAGTCGCCCTCGCCCAGGCGGCGGAGAGGGCCTCAATGCCCTTGCCGACCCTGGCCTATGGTCGGTCGCCAGTGGCCGGTGGCCGGCAGGTGGTGGGCGGCAAGCCGAAGAACAATAACAAACCCAAAAAAAAGAAGAAAATCAAGAAGAATCAGAAAATGGAAAAATTGTGCCAAAATCAAGAAGGTACTTTTTTTTACTTCTTGATTATGTTTCAAAACTGATTCTGGAACCGATTTTTTGCAAAATTGTGTCCTGGCATAAAAAATTTAACAAATGGATTTCTGCTCTCAAACTGATTCTGGGAATAAAAGAACAAAATTTTTTACTATTTGGCAAGTTGTTAAATGAGCCTTTAGCTTATCAACATTTTGAAAAAATTATTGATTTAGTCGTAAATTTGTTATACGGATTTCATTATAATATCAATGTGTGTATATTTCACTGAAAAATTTCATAATAATTTTTTTTATGATTGTTTGGTGGTTTAGAGATAGTAATATCCTTTTCCCCAAAAGGAAGAAAAGGAAAAGTCGGTTTTCCCAATCTAAGCTTGTTGTTTCCCGTCGATGGAAAACATTTTTCATAAATCAATTAGTTTTCCATCATTTAAACACTGAAAAGTCAAAAAACAATTTCTCAAATGTATAAGCAAATAGACAATTTATGATGACTTAACCTTCTCTATGCTCTATATTTTATCGTCGTCTAAAATTGCCGTCGAGCTCAACATCCCAAGATCTCGGCAAAGCTGGACGACCTCGACCTCCATGGTGACATCAAGCTCGAGTCCCCCGATCTAGAGGACTCAACCTCTACCGTGGCATTGAGCTCAAGCCCCCAAATCTGGAGGGCTCAAGCTCCACCACGGCATAGCTTGAGCCCTAAATCACGCGAGCGAGGTCCACATTTTATTGTCCCGTTACAATAAGCAAAACCATGGACACCTTCTTTGTGAAGATTTTAGCTAATAGCACATGCTTGCTTGGAGCAATAGGGAGATCTCTTCTTGCAAGCAAGAAGATTGGCAACTGTTGAGATGTACATATGAATTGTGTTAGAAAAGTCCCTCATGGTGTCGAGCAATTAATATACTCAAGTTTGCCCATAACTCATTGTGTTAAGCTTTTAAATAAATATGAATCCAACTAAATATGTTAACGGGTTTAGAGTTGGGCTATCTTTTGGTGATCTTCTCATGTGAAGGTATTGGGTTTATGTTGCTCTCTCCCAACAAATGGTATTAGAACTGATGATTGATTGGTGGGCCCCTCAATCTATTTCGGTGTTTGGTAAATATCTCAAGGAAAAAATTGGATGACCAATGCGATTTATGGCGGTGGGCATTGTAGTGTAGTAGTGTGGGCCTGATGGACATTGATGGAGATTCAAGTTGAGATATGTTGGTGCATAAGATATCTGAATTAAGGGGGATATATCTAACACTGAGCTCACACATAAAGGGGAGATTGTTGAGATGCATGTGTAAATTGTGTTGGAAAAATCCCACATTGGACAATTGGTATGATATGGAACAGTTAAAACATCCAAGTTAGCTCTTAACCCATTGGCTTAACCTTTTAAGTAAAAGCGGGTCCAATTGGATATGTTCACTTACCGATATCAAGTTTATGCTGTGGTCTCCCTATAGTGACAATTAGTAATATGTTAGTCAGCGACCACTAAGCAAAGCTTGTCATCACTTGCGAGCAAGGATTTTGGCCGAATAATGGCGAAGTTCAAGACGATGAACAGTCAGCCACATCAGCAATTTAAATCAAATATTGGCCAGAATGGCTAATTTGAAATTCTACAAGAACCATGTTGAAATAATTAAAAGGTTTAGAATTACATTAGCATCCGTACAATAAGTTTACGAACAAAAGGATAATTTTCCCTTGATATTTATGTTCATAGGGTGTTGGATCATATTAGATGCGTGTGCCACGAGACTCCTTAGAAAGGGGCATTGCAAACGAACCAAAGTTGAGCAAATAACCACACAATATCTCATTAGATTATAGGCAAACGATCAAACATGATTCACCATGGCGAGCATAATGGCATTGCCATTTGTCTTTATAACATAAAAAGGAGTCATGCCCTGCAAGATAAACGGAAAAATCCATCGTTCTATGCAACGTACGCACAGTCGAATCCTCGTAAGAGACGAGGGGAGAGCATCAAATGAAATCCCACCACTAACTTGACGTAATGAAACTTGTTCACGAGACATTAAACATACTTTAACGTAACGCCATCGTCTTTGAATGTTGGCGCACCGCATCCAAGTCTTGACTATTGAATTGCACGGTTTTGTTTATTCGAAATAGCTTCGATATCGAAGGAAGTGGAACACTTTCCATCACGATGTGAATCGAGAAAGACAATGGATCACCCTTATCTTTAACCGACATTTTCACTATTAAAATTTCTAGAGCGTAGTGACAAATTGTCCTAACAATAATGGTCAAAACTCTCGTGGTGTAAACGTGGTGAAATGGGAAATGAAGTGTGATCGATTGTAAGATTGGCAAGCCAGTGAATCGCCTATTAACATCATGGAAAAGGCTATCGAAAATCATAAACTATGTTTGCTGTACATTGTTTAACCTCAAACTTATATCCGAATGATACATTTATTTTTGTTAGAAATAGCTGTTAAAAATCTGATGTGGAATTATTAGTGATTTCCAAAGACAAGTGGCATTGATGTGGCCAATCAGAAAAAAGATAAAAAATAAATTTAAAAACTAAAAAAAATGAAAAAGAAGAAGAAAATTCGAAATTACTATTCATCGTCTTCACGCTTTGTGATCGCTTGGCTAGAGCTCTCTAACTCTAGTCCATTACTGCCCACTGCCGCTTGAACCTTCAGCAAGGCCGGTTGGCCCTTGCCCAATCGCTTGCCAAATCTGGCCATGGCAGCCGCTCGACTCAAAGTTTGGCTTGAGGATTCTCCAAATGTAGGGAGGTTCACAACTGAGAGTCTTCAAAGCGACCTTTAGACATTTGTGACTCATTCATGATTGGTTCTAGAAATAAGAGGATGAAAATGGGAAAAAGTTGAAGGTGGGTGTATTTTGTGGTTTTTGATGGCTTTTTCCCAAACATCTTTTCCATGGTAACAACGGAAAAAGGGGGAAAAAAGCACTAGAAATTACCATTAAATGAATCTGCTTCTATATTTTCTTAAATTTGAATAAACTATACCTTGCGAAGGCCATGAAGCCCTTGCTTGTGGCTGGGGAGGGTCGCCGAGCCTCTCATGTGTTGAGCGACGGTCAGCCAACCCTCATCGGACTTGGAAGAAGCAGAAAAAAAAAGAAAAAAAATTACATAGAAGAAAAAATGTTTAACAATTCAAAAAATATTAAAATATTATTAAAAATTATCTACGTCAGCGCTGACGGTGCCACTTAGGACGTTCAGCATCCATGTCAATGATTTCCGGTTAAAATTAGCCTAATAGACTCAATTGGTAAAATTTGAAAATGTGCGGGACTCAATTAGAAAATTTGAAAAGTTTAGAATCGAATTGACAAAAATGAAATAAGTTTATGATTTTTTGGACAATTTTCCCTAATTTGCTTAGGTGGCATCTAGGCGGCAACAACAATTCATATTCTTGCGATGGGTATGCTAATATATTTACATAAATACAATAGTGGTTTAGTGAGTACGACATGATATAAGTACTCATTCATTTTGGCGGAGGGCATGCTAACATATCACTGTCTAGCCCGGTCTTCATCAAGTGACCACCAAAGAAATATATAAGGTTTACGTAAAGAAGATACTTGTACCATGTCATTCATCCGGAAGTTGCCCTGCAAAACGGAACCGAGATTTTCCTTCCACACAAGCGATTCTTGACATCTTAAAAGAATCGACACGAATCACTTTCTCAGCTCTAGGCATCCGATGCGAGATTCATCTTTGCACGCTAAAATCGTGTGCGCAATTCATCATGTCCACTAGCTCAAACTTTAGCCACGCTCGTGAGTCATTCCATGACCTTTCCCACCGACAGAATTACTCCATGCAATGCCCTTTGTCCTGTGGGATTATACAATGAAAATCCCTTGTGCAAAACGTTTGACGTGGAATGAGTCCAAATTGGACGAAACGATAACGACGAGGAGTCACGTCCCACGACGGGACCAATGCAGAGCCATTCTTTCGGGAGACCAAGACACCCATTCTAATTTCCAATTTATAGCAAGATTCCTTTTCGAGTTAGCACATCACTATTATGTCAGCACACTAGTTAATCAAATGAAGAATGAGCTGCGCACGCATTAGCTTTTTCTATCGACCGACGCTCGGAACAAATTATTGTCAATAAATTGTAATTTAATTATAGTTGGGGCAGTTGTTGGTCGTGCCCCTGCCCTATTCATGGTATTAACGTGTTGTGTGCTCCCGCATCTCCAATTATGGCAATTTTTCTCCTACTAGGCTGTCCTAAGTCAAGTGGTCCTTTTCGTTTGTGGAATGGTCCGCATTGAAAGATTTAAAGTTCCGTTTATTTCATGAAAAATATTTTTCGAAAAAACTTTTTATCTTATTTTCCGGCATTTGGATCGTTTAGGAAAATGAATCAACGTAAAATGTTTTCTTAGCCAACGAAGAGGTTATCCCACCAAAACTTAAATTCGGGAAAAAGATTTCCTCTTTAAAAAATCGGAAATCATTTTCCAAAATATGATTAGGTATTGACACTTGGACCAAAAATTCCGCGCTTAAGCGTGGTAACCCCTATGCTTGTTCTCAAGCCCTTAGTAGCAGTGCCGAGTCCATCAAGACTGGACCTAGGACTCCGGTTCTTTTGCCCAGGTCAATCTAGACTGCGCCCAACACCTCATCTGCTGTGCCTGAGTCCATTGAGGCCTAGCCCAGGACATTGTTGCCCGTGCCCAGGATGCCAGGCCCTATGATATTGAGGCCAGCCTAGGTCCTCGATGCTTATGCCCGGGTCCTTAGAGGCTAAAAATTTTTAAGAAAATTCGAAGTTCTTTTAATAAATTTTTATTTTTATTTTATATATTTTTTTCTTTTTCCTTCTTCCTCCGCCAATCATTGAGCCTCGCCGATAGGCCACAGGTGTGGGTGGGCCAATGTCAACCTCAGGCAAGGCTTGATCTTGTCAAATCTAGTGAGCTTGTTGGATATGGCGAGGTCGAGCTCGCCTGAGGTCGGCAAGCTCCAGTCTTGGTCCAAATACTAGCTTGGTTGGCCCTTGCCTGTGGCCTGTCACCGGCTGCCGCCTAGGCCCGGCAATCGGCGAAGGTAGAAGGAAAAAAAAAGAAAGAAAAGAAAAAAGAAAAGAAAAATATTAAAATTTTCGAGTATTTTAAAAGAATTATAAAAATTGTTCACGTCAACGCGGCCATGCCACATAAGATGACAAATGTCCACGTTAGCAATTTCTTATCAAATGAGATTTTCCTTACCAAACGATGGAAAATATTTTCTAATTCATTTTTATGTCTCAACCAAATCCCAAAAAATATTGTCATTTTCCAGAAAAAATGACTTTCCAAAAAACATTTTCCATAAAAACGTTACATTTTTCGCGAAACAAACGGAGCCCAAGTTGTTTGTGTACGTACTAGTCAATTGAATTACTTCATTTTCTTATTTTTTTTCCCTTGCCATATTAGTCTCAAATTCAAGTTTTCATGAGGAAACATATCCAATTCCTTTCGAAAGCCAGTTTCATGACTTCATTACTATATTGTAGCAAGGTTGATATGTTTACTATTCTCTAGGAAACATGCATTATTGACAAAAGTTTGCAAGCATGAGATACGATCATATCCTCTCCTACCGACCTCTCCAAAAAAAAGTAGAGAATCTACATATATTAAGAGAGCAAAATGAAGGAGAGAATCTTCAATTAGAGAGAGAGAGAGAGAGAGAGAGAGGCCATTGGCATGTGGGAGTTCAAAACGAAAGCCACCACAAGTGGAGTTCAACCTGCCAAGTGCCGCCAAGCAAAAAGCGAAAATCGATTTCGTTTGCTTTCATCCTCCTCTTTTGTCCATTGCTTGCTCTCGATGCCCACCGTTCACGTTTAGCTCTTTCGTGTTAACTACACCTCGTGGGGCCTCTCCCTCTCTCTCTCTCTCTCCATGGCCATAACCCAGAGAACAGAAGAAGCTCTCTCCATTTCCATTCTCTCCCTATTTCTCTCTCTCTCTCTCCCTCTGTCTCTCTCTCTGTTTCTCTGTGTGTGTGCGTGCGTGTGAGATCCACATTCCCTTTTTTATCTGTTAAAAACCCAGGTTCCTGATACCCAAACACATCCACAATCGAGGGTATATACCAGTTTTGTCCCATCGGGTCTCGTCCCTGTCCTCTCCTGATTCATATTCTCCGATCTTTCTGGGATCTTCTGCATCGCCATGGAGGTGGAGGAGGCTAATGGTGAACACCCTTTTGGCCTTCTGTCCATTTTTCGCTTGCTGTTTCGGTTTCAATCTGTTATCTTTGATTGGGTGATCTAATCTAAGCGATTGGATGCGAAAGTTCCTTGCTTTTCTTTTCTTCCTTTTTTGGCTGATATCACTTCGTGCTGTTCTGTTTTGGGGATGCTCCTGTGTCAGCGGATCCTCGTGTTTTTTGTCGGTCAAACGAAGTAACAGTAGATTACTGTCTAATTGATGATGGAGTCCTGGAATTCGTCTTATTTTTTTCTCAAATCGCTTCATTACCTTTCGTGTGGGAGAGGTAGGTGATAATACAGCAACAGTTCTTTGAAGAAGACACGGCTTTGGTTTCGGTAGATTGCTTGTCTATATGGTTTCGTGTGCCATGCTTTTTCTTTCCTTGATTGATGCCTTTGCAAGCTATGACTGTGGGGCAAAGTGCGATTTTTTCGGGTATTGCATGTGTCATAGAGAAGGAGAAGGATGAACTGGGAAGGAGTATTAGTTTGCTGAATTTTGTGGTTTTTCCATTTGGACTGAAGTTGCTCTTTGATAAGTCAAGCAAATTTAATTTCAGAGAAGAGAATCTACCTATGGATGATGCTCGCGTCGTGTCTATCATGTCTTATTAATTTACTGCTACTTCCTTCTTTTCAGTTGTCGAGACTAAGGATGGGACTATTTCGGTAGCTTCCGCATTTGCTGGTCATCAACAAGGTAAAATTCTGTAGCTTCTGCAGCTGTTGAAATGGAGGTCTCTTATCAAGAAATGATGCGTTGAGATGCATTCAGAAATCATATGATCTGCTTTTCTGTTGCAGCTGTGACCCCATTTAAATTGTCCGTGGAACTAATAGTCATTTTTCTTATTGATTGAGATCTAGAATATCGATGTTTTACTCTCCAACTATGTTGGTTATGCTTGGGACAACTTTGCAGCATATGTTTGTTTTCTAATTGTTCAACTCCCTGGTAAAATATGCTGTCTTGACATCTGGTTGTATGCTGAACCAGCTGTACAGGATAGAGATCACAAATTCTTAACGAAAGCAGTTGAGGAAGCGTACAAGGGGGTAGATTGTGGGGATGGAGGCCCTTTTGGTGCTGTTGTTGTTCGTAATGATGAAGTTGTTGTAAGTTGTCACAACATGGTTCTGAAGAACACAGATCCAACTGCTCATGCAGAAGTGACTGCCATAAGAGAGGTGAATTACTTAGCAGAGTAATTTAATTCTTGTGAATTTAGGTTCAATTGCAGGCCACCTTCTTCATATAATTGTTCAGATTATTGGTTTTGTTCCCCCAAGAAAATAAATTGGGAAGGAGCAAAGAGCAATCATATAGAGAGAGAAAAGAAATGTGGATAAAGAAGAATATTACTTTGTGATGCATATGTAGTCGAGGAATCGGGTAAAACCCGCATAGGTGATTCCAAGCTTAGACTGTTAACTAGTCATTATCCTCCAGAGGCAAGGTAGAAAGGATCTCATTATAAAGTATTGTACAGAATAAAACATGGAGCTGCCATCTAGGATAAAGTGCATTTCTGAGTTTACTTTATTGTTTATTGAGTCTGACTCCGAAAATTGCTATTCTGGAGAAAATACTAACCTTCTGAGGATAAACACACCTGTACACACAATATAAATGCATATTAGTTTTTTCATGTATTTTCATTTTTAATGTGCTAGTTGATTTTTGCTCTGTTTCTGTTCCAACTAGCGGATGCGAACACAGTATTGCCTCTTCTTTAGAGCCACTTTGTCATGGATGGCATCTCTTTTTGACCCTTCATCTCATTACTACTATCTCTTGCTTATGTAAGGGCACAACCATTCGTTTTTCATTTGTTAAAAGTTTTCATTTGGCATTATCATAGGAATCAGTATCTCAAGCTACTAAAATTACGATCACGTTTCTCTGGGTTTCCATGTTAATGGTTCTGTTATTTTTAATCCTCTGCTTCGAGTCAATGTTATTAGACATCTACAGTTAGCTGAACAGAGAAAGAAGCTGGCATATTGTATTCTTCCTCAATTAGTACGTGTATTCTTCTTCCTGCATAGCATGTGTAATTTCTTAAAACAATAAAGGATCATATTGTTGCCTTTTAACCTATGTTGTTGCACAGAAATATAGGGTGTATTGGTGCAGATAGTCTACTTTAACTTGTACCAAGATTCTCTGTGTAAAGCTCAACCACAAAGTTCCTTCACTGAGCATTTGACTTTGCTCTTTATTTTATAACTTGGATAAGCTATCCTGCTCAATGATCATTTCACTAGATTCTCAAGAATTTCTGTTCCCATCTCTACCAGGCATGCAAAAAGCTAGGTAGGATTGAGCTTTCGGACTGCGAAGTATATGCCTCTTGTGAGCCTTGTCCCATGTGCTTTGGTGCCATCCACCTTTCAAGAGCCAAGGTCTCTCTCTCTCTCTCTCTCTCTCTCTCACACACACACACACACACACACACACATACAGAGCGTTCCTATTATCTCTTGCTCTCTAATACTGATCGTCCGGGACATGACATTAACCACTTGCTTGTCAACACAGAGGTTGGTCTATGGAGCTAAGGCTGAGGCGGCTATTGCTATCGGCTTCGATGATTTTATCGCTGATGCTCTGAGGGGTACTAGCTTCTACCAGAAAGCTCATTTGGAGATCAAGAGAGCCGATGGGAAAGGGGCCAAAATTGCGGAGCAGGTTTTCGAGAAGACGAAGGAGAAGTTCCAAATGTATTGATTCTTCCGATTTCTCCTTTTCATTCATAAGTTCCACTCGTTAACTGTTTAGTAACTGATTGGCTTTATTCACCTGCAATTATTTGAGAACTGTACATATCATGCTACAAGATGACGTCGCAACACTTCAATCTGTTATGTGCTTCAAACTGATCAATTCAATCTATTAGTTGCGTCTTTTTTCTGCACACTGTTGAATGCAAGAAGTGGGTAGAGAAAGAAATATGTTCCTGGTTTGCAAATGGGTATTCTCATGATGTCGTGGGATAGATTGGTCGCATGCTCACTTTTATTGTCGAATGATGTTACGATTGTTACGCTAACTCGCTGATTTCGTTGGTCGACATCTCTCGAAACATGAGACACAATTATCAGAGGTGTTAGCGATATTTTCCCCGTGATGATGCAACTGCGAAGATAGATGTAGATTTTCTTCAAGAGTTCCTCTTAGTAGTGCTGATACAATTTATCTAGATGTGATGATGAACGCATCTATTCCTGGTTCCTTCTCTTGTCATCAACTAAAGAAAGACCTTCCATTTCACTGTTGTAACTTCACGTGTGCTTTCCAATATCTTCTTTTCTCAAAGAAACAAAGCAGGAGACTGAATTTCAGTCTTTGGTTGGCGACTCGATCACGCTTGCTCCCGTTCCGGCCCAAGTGGGTTGCGGGTCGAAATTTCATAAGCTGACGTATTTCTGCTAGATAGATTTACTAACCTTTTGATTAGCAATTCTTGTAAACCGTTTACATCTTAATTAGCCTGATTGTAGATAACTGATTCTTGAACGAGAACCTGGAATTTTCGTTCTACTGTGAGTGAAACCATTGTAGAAAGGAGGAGGGATGGAAAATGAACCATTGCAAGAGAACGTGTGAAACCAACTTGTCAATTTTGACGTTGTTTGTTTGTTACCGTCTTATGGTAATCCATCACTCAATCACCAAATCCATGTCTTGATCATCGTTTTATGTTGGTCAATGGATTCACCAAGATGGGACAAAAGAGGGTTCGTCTCTCCACAATCTTACTAGTTTTTTACCCTCGTATATTAGGGCACGTAAGACAAACCTGTTCTTATCGAAAACTTTTGAAGACTCTCGTAGCGTCATGTGACGATAATGGCAATTAACCAGCTCTTGCTTTTACATCATTTGAGAAAATTATTTAAAAAGTCCTAAATATATTGTGCTTGTGTCAATTTAGTCTTTAACTTTTTAATTTGGCCAATTTAATACTTGAACTTTTGACAATTTGCCAATATAATCCATCTGATCAATTTTGGCAGAAAATTGATCAGAGGATTTTTTGAACTTTCTTTTTTTTTTTTTTTATTGTTAAGGGTCAGTGGGGGACCATTGGCCACATACGAGGGACCATTGGCCACCGGCTGACACCTAGCAACTGTCGCTGGCCACTAGGTGAGAGCCACAACCATCGTCGCGGCTGGCGAGGACCCATGGCCTTTGCCGGTGGCATGTCAGGGCAGTGAGCCCTCACTCGCCACTGGTTGAGGGCTCACCACCCTTACTTAGAGCCGAGCGAGGCCCATTGGTCAAGGGCCACGTCTGAGGGCAACGAGCCCTCATCGACCACTAGTGGAGGGTTGTGGCCCTCGCCCAGCTTTGAGCTAGGATCGCGCGGGGAAGGGCCGCGAGCCCTTGACCAGTGGCCATCGGGGGTTATGGGGACTATGTCGGTGACCGGTAGCCTCCTTTTGACCCTTAAAAATAAAAGAAAGGAATAAAAAAATTTAATTAATAAAAAAATTAAAAATTTTCCACTTTCCATATTAGTGTTACTCGTACCACGTAAAACAACTAGTATCTACGTCAAAATTGTTTGGATGAACTACATTGATAAATTGTTAAGAGGTTAATGACTAAATTGGCTAAATTGAAAAATTTAGGACTTAATTGATATAAGTGCAATAGATTTAAAACTCATTTGATAATTCTCCTCGCAACATATGGCTCTCCTTATTTCTTACTCGCGGGTTGAATAATTTCGACCAACGCGAGAATATCGCCCCACGTGATATCTTCGAAGAAATCTCAAACTGCTTCGTTGTCATTGGAAATTCACGAATGGAAGTTTCGCGTAAGATGAGCAGCATTGTCAGACCTTGACTAATCTTGCTCCAGACGGGCGCAAGCTCATGAGCGCCCGTTTTCTTTTACCACTTTATCGGGCAAGTTACATCAATGATTTGTGCTTCTTTTTCTCTCCAGTTTTGACTTCATGTGTTTCTTGCCCCGCCTTTTCATGTGACCATTATTCATGAAACCTAATCAGAGACTAAAGAAAACGCATTTATTATTTGTCTGGTGAAGCTGGGTTTTAGTCGGCCTCTTTGCTTCTCACAATAATGCAAGGTATTGTCCAAAAAATCATAAATTTATTGAATTTTTACTAATTAAGTCTTAAATCTTTTAATTTATCAGTTGAGTCATAAATCTTTTAATTTATCAATTGAGTTCTAAATCTTTTCATGTTTTGCTTTGGCTAGAAATTGCTGACGTGACAATTCAATTAGTGCTGGCCATTTTATGTGACACGGCCGGCGCTGACATGCACAAACTTTAATAATTTTTCGAATTATTTATTTATTTTTTTCTCTTTTGGTTCAAAGGGCTTGTGGGTGAGCGCCACAAAGCCCTCACTAGCTGAGGATCTGGCGAGGCGTTACCAGATCTGGCGAGGCGAGGGGTAACCTTGCTGAGGCTGACGAGGGGTCGTGACCCCTCGTAGGCCACAACGAGGGTGTTGCGGTGGTTGCTTCCCCTCATTGTGGCCGACAAAGGCTCACGACGACCTTGCCGGCCATAATAAGGGCTTACGCGCCCTTGCCAAATTTGGTGAGGGCTGCGACCCTCCCCTTACCGACCAGGGTTGCGTGGCCCTCGCTCAGGGTCTGGCGAGGGTCGCCAAACCTCGCCTAGTGGCTGATAGATGTCACCAACCCTTGGCCAATAGCTAGCAGCCCCATCAGCCTTTTGAACCAAAAAAAAAAAGAAAGAAAAGAAAATGTAAAAAATCGATAAAATATTCGATAAAATATTAAAAATTATCCATGTCAAGTGTTGGTCTTTCCACGTAGGATGGCCATCGTCCATGTCAGTGATATCTGGCCAAAATTGGCTAGATGGTTTTGATTGGCAAAACTTGAAAATGTTTTGGACTCAATTTGACAAAATTTAAAGGTTTAAACCTGAACTGGCAAAAGTCCAATAGGTTTAGAACTTTTTGGACAATTTTCCCAACTCTGTACTATACCCATCCTAAATTTCAAGACAGCTTTTATAGAGACGATTTCGAAAATCGGAACATCAAGTTGTATGATTTTGAGGTTCTAGGACAGCAATTTTAACCGTAGCCAATGTAGCTATCGACGACGGAAAAGAATCCGCGCTTCACGTTGCCGTTCTGGCCGGCTTGTGAACACACCAAACTTCGTTTGTGAGAAGCTTGGTTGGCGTAGGACGGTGGGCGTTGATCAGCTTCCTAAGTTTCCAACTCTCTGTGCATCCTGTGAACGAACACCAGCTACTTTGCAATTGCATGTGCAGGGAGCCATTGCTGCCCCACTTTAACAAGTCAAAAAAGTCTCTCCCTAAGAATCGATTGCCAAAAACACATGTTGTCGGGTTGAGGGGTGACCTCAAGCTTGAATCTGGGTTTGGTATGGACTAGGGAGAGTAGCTCTTTCGAAGGAAGCAAAAGAGGGAAAAAAAAAGAAGAAGGAAAAATGGTTTTGGACTTTTACTAAAAGGCGAACCTACTATGTTCAACTCAAACAACAAAGATTAAGGTCGAATGTGGAGCTTACTCTTAATTTAAGATTATTTCTTACATTTCTTCTTCTTTTTGGTTTCCTTTTTTTTTTCCTCCCATCTGGGACGGAATTGGTCTCTCTTTCCCACAAAATAGTTTATATGGTAGATAACTAACAAGTTATTGTGTTAATGAGTTGTATACCTCCTTTTTTTTTTTAACTAGAAACCATTATTCTAAAAATAAATGAAATACAAGTAAAAGTGAAAAGAATAATCGACTATTTTTAATAAATGCATTCGGTTTAATTACAACTTTAATATGTATGATTACGTTATAATCCATGTATTTTAACTACTTGACTTTCATTTTATTTGGTGAATCTAATATTCCAACTCTTATTTATATTTCATACCATCACTGCATAATTTTTTAAAAGATATTTTCAAAAAAATATAAAATATGACAAAACTAATTACATTTAAAATTCTAAACATCCATTATTATCATGCAAATTCAAAAGACAATGCTCCTGAAAACATTATATGAAATATTATTTTTGGCTTGATTGCATGGAATAATTAGCCATTGATAAGAAAATTATGACAATTGTAATTGCAATATAAGACAATAAATTCAAACCATTTGCATATACATTTTATTTGTCAATTCTAAATGCATCAGAGTTTCCAAAGAAAGAGAAGCAAAAATGTAAGAAATAATCTTAAATGTGGGAGCTGCAAGTGATATTATGGTCAATTTAAGATAATAGGGGTGTCGGAAGTCAAAAAATGGGTGGAAAAAGCGCGAGCCTTAATTATTTTATGTTTTTTTTCTTTCTTTTCGTTCGTCTTTTCTCGTTTAGACTCAATTTAGGTCTTGTTAAGTCTTGCAAAAACATTAAAATGATGTGTTTGGACTAAAATAAGACTGCATATGGTTAACTTTTTAAGTTGGCTTGGCAACGGCATCCTTTTAACTGGGTCCATTTGGATTATGCGTCTGATCAAGTAGTAATAAAAACCCTTATCGGGAAACCTTTGATTAAGTCTGAAACGAAGATCCCGACCTGGAAAACATAATGTTTAGACGATGTTCATGTCTTCTTGCGCAAACCCTGTGATTAAGGAAGACAATCTTCTTCTCTTCTTACTGTCATTTGAAAGGTAGTCGTCGATAAAAGGGAAGACTCTTGGTCTTTCCTGATGTTACCCTAGTGTCTGCAACAATCGAAGTTGATTAAACTTGAGATGAGAAATTATCAAATTGAGTTTAGAGGATAATCCCTTGTCTTCTCACGCTATACGGAGGCATAGAACAAACTCAATGCCAGTATTCTTCAAGAACCCTAGTTCTTTCTTACCTGTTCAGCTTCTGCTGAGTGCTGACCTATATTGATCTCGGATGACCACTTCAGGATCGTATACAATGCTGATTGTGTCGCTTTATTCTATTTGATTTTATTTTTTGAAATATGAGAGAAGAACATTGAAGTAATGATCACTAAGCTTGCATTTTTTTTTCAGATTACAATAGAACAAGATATCGCAGTGCATTAAATGCTTAAGATAGCTCAAATCTTCTTCATGTATATAACAATTTCTTCTGATGGGTATGCATTTAACAATTCGATTAAGGCATAAGTGTACAGTTGCATATTATACTCTTGATATGCAATCCCTAAAGATGGCTTATGAAGAAAATTATAGAAAACTTCCTCTTTTGTTCAGCATCATCATCCATGTGAATTCGTCTGTAGTACACTACACCTGATCTATGTAATCAACACAAACATATGGCAAGTTACTTCATGCACTATCAATCTCTTGCCTTGATTAAGGGTGTGCTTGCGCGAGAAATTATCTCTCTCTCTCTCTCTCTCTCTCTCTCTCTCTCTCTCTCTCTCTCTCTCTCTCTCTCTCTCTCATGATGACATTGATGATTGCAGAACAGCTGTGAACAATGGTGAAGAAAGTCATTCGCCTAGCTAACCTTCTAAAAGCTCATGCTCAATAGGAGTCAAAAAAAGAAGCCATAAATCATCTAGAGAAACGATTAGGTAACTGTTCTTAATTCATTGTGAGATCTTGTAGAGTCCACTCCTTTAATAATTTGTGACTCATAATATGTTATTATTCTCACAGTAGCCTAAAGACCGTTTTGCTAGCAAAGCCAAATCATCATATATAAGGACTGATAGAAGTGCTAAAATCAAAGATCAATATAGTGATAATTTGGTTATCTTTCATTGGGAAGAAGAAATAGACTAAAGGAATTGATATAGTGATAATTTTTTTCTTCGTCGCTGTAATAAATAGGGGAGAAAATCTATTTCTTTTCTTCGTCCTTCCAAAAAAAAGGAGTAATTAATTATGCCGCATTCACTGAAAAATCACACATGCTTCTAGAACAAAAAATGCCTAAGATCATAACTTCCCTAGGGGAAACTGTCCAATTAGTCATAAACCTATTAAAAGAATATCAATCTAGTTTTAAATTTTCTAATTTTGCCAATTTAGTCATAAATATTTATGCGAAATTTCAATGTAACCCTCTCAGCCAATTTTTGCCATATCACTGATGTGGTAGTGTGATACGTAGGACAATCGACGATTATTGGACCGCCACGTCAGCTATTTCCAGCGAAAATTAGCCAGAATGACTACATTGAAATTTTGTCCAAAGGTTTATGACTAAATTGACAAAATTAAAAAGTTTAAGACTGTATTGGCATTCGTATAATATATTTAGGACTGATTGAGTAACTTTCCCCTCCGCTTGAGATGTCCTAGTACTCTTTAGGCAAGAAAAGGCCTTCCTAAAATCAACATGACAATTGTACACGAAACGATAACGGAACAAGTTTAAGAAGCTAGTCAATACACGAATCGGATATAGATACGAGATGCACGCAGGTGGATATGCGCGTTTCTCTTCCTATATATTATATATAGGTAACTTGTGCACCTATGCATACATACCAAGACAATAATGTGATCACCCAAGTCACTATTATATTGCATTTTTCAGTCTAGCTTCCACCATCCACAAAAGAAGTGGTTTAAACATGCCTTTCAAGCTGAATAAAGCTTTCTAGGAATCACATCTTTTATTCTTTTGCTGAATTTTTGTTTGCCTCGCATGGTCATGCATTAGACAAATTGTCTGAACGTGTTGAGCAACAAAAAATTTTCATATGGAAGACTAGGAGCAGACCACCATAGTCAACCTAACTTGTTCCACTGAAATACGGCATATAGAGTAAAGACATTGCTTAGGGTTTTGTTTATTGATCAGCCCATAAGATATCCAGCCATGGCCATATAACAAGACACGAGATACAATAATTTATTTCGTGCATATGTGGTTACGTCCCGTGTCGTCAATCCGAATCGAACCGTCACAATACGGTTCAGGTATAGTTGCGTGATTTTATCTTTTTTCGACACGTAATTATGCCATCAAAGTATGTTCAACCGGATTTATCGCGCCGTCGACGGCATACCGAACACGAAGTAAAACACGTTTCCGTCACAAGAGAGATGAGGAGAGTTGAAATTAAGACAGAGAAGCACACGTGCAAGTGTGTCATCCAATTGAAAATCGATCCTCGAGGCAACTGCCATGTCAATTCTTCCCAAAAACGACAGGCGTCCGTCCTCCCATACCTACCTCCCCACCCCCTCCACCCCAACAAAAGGGGTAGCTGTACGTTGCATCACCATGCTGTCATTTGCTCATCCGCGACAAATACGGCCAGCCAACGCTCAAGTCTTCTCATTTTTCTGAAATTGGAAAAACTGACACTTAACCTCTCTTTAGTCTTCCCCTCCAAACCAAAAAACTATTTTTATAAGAAGCTACTTAATCGCATTCGAATTGCGATATAATATATGAATTTCATTATATATCACCGAAGTTATCTCGTGCCGTCGGTATAGTATCCGAGAAAAGTCAAACTCTGTGTCGAGACGCTGATTGGCTCGTTACACCACCCCCGTTGGAGCCGCTTTTCTCGCGCGTCCTCTCCCCTTTTTCTTTTCGATTTCAATCGTTTCTAATATGTCAGCGTTGTGGATCCGAGGATAACTCGCCGTATTGTATTTGCATTCGTGGGGGTTTATTCAACATCAGGACTTTGGGGGTGAGTCCACATATACACACTCCGTCCCACGTCAAAGAAAAACAGACTTCTTCTTGTTTTTACATAACGAGCTTTTGTCTTCTTGATGAAGGCATTTGGGGAAATGAAATGATACCATACTCTCAAAGCAACCTCATGGATCATCAACCTGCGCAACAAGACAAACAACCCGGTTCCGTGGACGGAAGGCCTGCTGTCAAAGAGCTCGACTTCTTCTCTGGCGACCAGCTCCGGAGCGATGCCAACAACGATAGAGCTAGCGTTCCAGATTCGGCGAAGCTCGGTCCTTTCGATGAGGTAATAACGTTTCTCTTTCTCATCCTCTAATGCTATGTGTGTTAAGACTGTAATGGACTGTAATATCTAGTGCTCAGGGAAGACAGAAGATGAAGGTTATTTAGTGTGAAGACTATGACAGGTTTTCATACAGATTAGTTAGTATTTCCTCAAGGTTGGGGCTTTTGTGCAGGGTGGTGCAATGGATTTTCTCACCCTAAGAACTGGTGTTTTGTGGAGAGAGAATCATCAAGAAGAGACCAAACCCACTAGCCAAGTGAGTCACAGTTGCTCTCTCTCTCTCTCTCTCTCTAAAGAAGAACTTCTGGGTTTTTTTGGGTGCTAAATGAAGTTGTATTTCTCATTTGGGTTTGACATGAGATATACATGTGTGTTGATTTCCCAAGACTTATCTTTTGATTTTGTAATTAACGGTATGGGTAATATCTATGTGTTCATGAATTTGATCAATAGCTGAGATCTTTGAGGGTCAAGTTGGAGGAATTAAAGGACGAGAACCAAAAGCTACGGAGCATGTTGGAGTGGGTCTCCAAAAGTTACACTGTTATTCAATCCCATCTTCTTCTAATTATGCAAAGAAAAGCATCAATCAATCACAAGGTAATAATAATCTTAACTGTAATTAGGAGCACAATTACTGTATGTTTACTTGGAAATCTCAATTGAAATTCTGGGGGAAGTAAGAGAATATATATATCTACAAAAATTTTCTCCAAATTTTGGAACCATGTATATATAAGCAGATTATGTGGTTTATCAGTTTTGCTATATTTAAAATGCTGTGGTCTACTGTTTGCCATTGTATTCTTGACTTCTCTTCATCACAAATCAGCAGATTCAGGAAAGTAAAAGAACAAACGTTTTTTGTTTTTCTGTCTATTGCTTCCCCATCAGTTCAAAGATGAGGTGCTTGCTAATGCTGGGGTGTCACCTTATGGTGATACTCTGAGAGAGAGATTGGAGCCATCAGTGGAAGCTGGCATAACAGATCAACAGTGTGATGATCAGAACATGGTGAGCCGCATAGGGAGGAAGAGGGAATGGTCATCAACAAACGAGACCAGCTCTGATGATGGTCAAACATTTCAGTCTGTGAGAACCCTAGAAAGTCCAAATACGGTAAGAGGCAAGAACATAGTAAGAGAAGAAGAGGAAGATCCTGATAATCATCAAGATCAAGTCTCGGGTCATCAGGGTTCTTATAGAAAGGCGAGGGTGTCGATAAGGGCGCGATCTGATGCACCTATGGTTAGATTTCTTCTTCCCCCTTCATTTTCTTTTCGAATCCATATGGTCGATCGCCTATTTTTCGCTACCTAGATTGCATCCATCAGTCAATCAAATCTTCCAGATGATTGATCACATCAGCGTCATGGTCAATATTAATGCACAAGTTATTTATATATCTTTAAAAATCATACATCATGATCTTTGAACAAAGGATCTAACAAAAAGACCGGTGATTCGGGTATATTTGAACTCTTGGTCTTCTACACAATACAGGTAGTTAACTAAGTAATGCTTCATCTCTATGTGAAGATCCATACTTTAGAGAGAACTCCCTTAGCATAACTAGTATATCAAAATGATGATCAATGAGCTCTGTAATTTTTTGTTCCAGATAAGTGATGGGTGTCAATGGAGGAAGTATGGTCAAAAACTCGCAAAAGGAAACCCTTGTCCGCGAGCCTACTATCGCTGCACAATGGCCAACGGATGCCCAGTTCGTAAGCAGGTATACAACACCTAATTCGACAATTGGAAGAATATGTCAAAATTAACAAAATGGATTTCTTGTTCTTTTTTTGACCTATTTTATGAAACCCTACTATCACGCCACGGAAAAAGATGACCTTCTATATGTTGACTTTGAATATGCTGACCGTGGAGTTCCAATCAGGGGTAAATTGACTGACTACGTCGTAATCATGATGATATTTTCATGAAAAGAAAGATGAAACCTGTAAAGAAATGACTTACGTTGTCTGAAAATTGAAGGTTTTCGAAAGAAGTTCTGAGGAACTTTCTTTCTCTTTCACTTGATAGATAGTCTCAGTCCGATTGCATGCTAATTCTTTAATTTGAAGGATTTTCCACGTAACTTTCTCTGTTAAACTCTGAGAATTTAACCTATAACCTCATATGCTGAATGCTCCTGATTCTGATATATATACACATGTTGTACGTCAAGCATATAATAATATTGTGTGTAGCTACACTTCATTGACCAAGAACATTGACTTCTAGAGGTGTTCGGGTTGTCAATGAGGTTTGGCTTCATCTGTTCGTTATCTTCATTTTGATATTATCCACTTCTTGAGTTTCTTTCCCTTCAAATTTGATTTTACTTTCTTCGACTGGCTGATTTTTTTAATGCCATAGGGGAGTTAAGTGCCCAAAAAAATATCGTGAAAACTCATTTTACATATGACGTGGTAAACAGAATCAATCACAATTTATAAATTATACAAGAACTTACACTTTTAGCAAGACTCGCCATGAGTTCCACGGATTCTTAATATGTGATTGATTTGATTAAGTGAAATGAGCCGGACTTACATTTACTATGATATGATGCCCGAAAGAAAAAGTAGTCCGATTCGCTTCTTAGTTTCTTTATTTGTCATACGGAATTATCGTAATCAACGCAGGTGCAAAGATGTGTGCAAGACAAGACCATCCTAATAACAACATACGAAGGGAAGCACAACCACCCGCTTTCTCCAGCGGCCACCGTCCTTGCTAACACCACCTCCGCTGCTGCCACAATGCTCCTCTCCGGCTCAACCGCAACCGTCCCCAGTAGCAACAACAACCCTAACTTCCTCTCAAGCTCCAACTTCTTGTTCCCACATCACCTCCTCTACAATAACTCCTCCACCATGGCTTCTCTTTCTTCCTCATCCCCTACTTACCCCACAATCACACTTGACTTGGCCCAAACTCCTCTTGCTAATAACCACCCTCTGCAAAGCCAAAGAGTCCTTTCATCAACACTCAATTCTCAAACACTAAATATCCCTTATTTGTGTCCTTCTAATGGTTACCCCCAATTCCTAGGGCATCCGCTGATGCACATGTTGCCGCCACCACCACAAGTGCATCACTTGCTATTAAGCAATCAATGCCCTTCTCCATTGATGGGTAACGTTGGAGCAGCGATCGCTAGCGACCCTAACTTTGGTTCTGCATTAGCCATGGCCAACTCTTCAATAGTAGGTACAAGCACGTCTCGTCCTGGAATGCTCAACAATGACACGAATGGTTGCAACAACAATAGCACTAGTACTGGCATTATTATTGCCCATGATGATGCTTCTTAACGTTCCTTTCTTCCGCTACGCTGTTTTCTCATAACCTCACGAGGATTGTATAAATATATCACGCATTAGCTTTGGATGATGTGTGTATAATTGAAGGGACTTCATCTGTTCTAATAGGATCCATGAATGGATTCATGTGTTGATACGATAGAGCTTCGTTCTAATAGGTTTCTCCTCCAATTTTGTATGCGTTAGGTGTGAAAGGCTCTTTTTGGCTTTTTACTAAGTATACTCTAATCCTGTTAATTAGTATCTGTGTTGTGTAAAACCGATTTGTGCTAGTCCTTTTTTATTGCTTTGGCTAATGTTGACATCGTCTCTAACTAATTTATTCTTGCATTCTTTGTACCAAAGTTTGAAATGGAATGAATCTGTCTGTCTCACGCATGGTATGATGACGTCATCACTTACCTTAGTATACAAGTTTTTATTATCCTCATAATAAAGAATACCCCTCTCCAACTGTTACAAGTATATGAATATTGCACATTTTCTTTCTTTTGTTCTTGTTTAGATCTTATTCATATACGATAGCATTGACGACTTGGTACGTGCTTTCATGGCGTCACCTAAAATATTCTCGACTTTGATGGCAAGTTCTTCATATACGATAGCCTTCCACGAATTTTGTTTTAGAGTAAATTCTTCATAAAAAAAGCTTGAATTCTTCGTTGAGGTTTAGAAAGTCAAAGAAGCAAAGGACATTTTCCTTCAAGACTCTTCTACTAAACCATATCATTGGGGAAAACTATTAAAAAAGTCTTAAACCTATTATACTTTTACAATCCAGTCATAAACCTGTTAATTATGCCAATTTAGTTATAAACTCTTTCACGTTTTGCCAATTGAGTCCATTCAGCCAATTTTGATAGGAAATCACTTACGTGGATTTCGGAAGTCCTACGTGGTACAGTAAACGCTGACGTGGATAATTATTAATAATATTTTATTATTTTTTCTTTTCTTTGTTTTTTTACAACTTTGCCACAGGCGAGGATGTCGACCGTCGCCAGCCCACAGTTGGGTAAAAAAAGGAAGGAAAGAAAAGAACAAATAGTAAATAAATAATTCAAAAATATTGAAATATTATTAAAAATTGTCAATGTCAGCTCCGGCCGTGACATGTAGGACGACAAGCTCCCACATCAGCGATTTCTAACCAAAATTAGCTAAATGGACTTTATTGTCAAAACATGAAAATGTTTAGGACTCAATTGGCACAATTAAAAGATTTAGGATTACATTGACAAAAGTGCCATAGGTTTATAACTTTTTGAAAAAATTTCCCCACATTATTAACGAAAGAGCATCTAAGAGAAACCTTTTTGGGAGCTTAACATGTTAAGATAATGAAAATATGATATCATTATATTTGAATAGTTGAATCTCCCTTTTTTTTTTCGTATGATTTTACTTACTACACCAGCTGAATTTTGGAGTAAGTGGTACTTAACTTATATCACGATGCATGAAAAAAATTTTCTATAGAATTGATGAAACCTAGAACTCTTTGTAGAGTTTTTTTTAATCTTTTGCCCTATTTTGAAAGTGAAAAGCCACCTTGGTGCGGTTGTCAATGACAATGGATCATTTCCATCATCAGTGGGAGTTTGCCACTTCGATCACCTCTTTCTCCAAAGTTGAATGCAAATTATATTTTTGAAATTTCCCACATCGCTTGACAATGAGTTTTATATGCTTTATGTATGTGTGGTCATCATCTTTTTATGAGATTAAGCTTTTGGATGGGATTTTCTCACATTGTATTGGAGCTAGGTTTTGCCCCTCTCTCTTGAGGGTTCACTCTCGTTAGTCAAATTTTCGCGTGCCACTCCTAATCCAGCTTGCACATGAGAGGGTGTTGAAATGTTCCACATTGCTTGAACAACCTATGGCATAATAGTTAGTTGAAATAAACCCACAAGTTTATATGATCATTCATACGAACCCATTTATCAAAGTATCATTATTTATGCATCAATGTAAGTAGATTTGCTTGTTGGGAAAATTCTTTATGATGTTTTGTAGATGACAAAATAATCAAATACTATTAATGTGTTTATTGGTTAAGTAAAAGAAGGTGCAAGATGCACAAGCCTTTATACAAATGGTGTCCAATAGGGCATCTAAAGGTTATGAGATCTTTATCAATGGTGACCAAAGCATTGGGCGTGGAGTCATCTACAAGCTGGAGATACCTAAGTAAAATGTGAACAAGGCTAGAATGGGGATTTCAGTAAAGTTTGGAGGTACCATGGATAGGTGTAGAACCATGATTGCTAATATGATTGGAAGGCTAGATATAATCGGGAATCAAATTTCACTAGGAACTGTTGATATAAGCAGAGCAACTATATTACCTACATGACACTTTATTACGTGCTCTATAAATCTAGAATAACATATCCCATGATGATCTTTATCTAAATATTTATAACAGCTAGTGATCTAACTTGTATTCCTAAACGAATATATTGATCGAATACCAATCTTGTGGAATATCTACGTGGAAGATCTTTATTATGCGTGATATCTTGATTGATTTTCAATCATCTAGAAGATAGGATTATTTCGTAATTTGATGACTTTATTCATGGAAGCTACGATATTACTAGAATATATGATTGTATGGGTGACCAAATCTCTAGTGATTTGATTGCTTATCTTCAATGGCTAAATTGATGCTCTTGATGTTTTTTTAATCATTGGTTTGGAGTTTGAAGGTTATATAAGAAGACCAACTTACACCAAAATAGATAGAACCTGCGAATTAGATAAAGCTATATACACTTATACTCTTATTTAGTTGTTAAGAGAGAGTTTATTTACTGAAAGTGATTATCACTGTTTGTAATCTAAGTGAGGAGCGTGCTAGTGTTGTAGTAATGCTTGGGTGTGTGATAGTGTGATCTACCAATTTCAGGTATAAGCAGCACCAGTTTTGGGTAGAAGTAGCATTTAGTATTGTGTGACTGTTGAAAAGATTACTAGTAGAATCCAGCCAACGAGTTGCTAGTTTGAGAGAGTGAACGTAGGCTTATACAAAGCCAAATCACTATAAATCTCTACCTTTATCATTCTATCTTTCTACTTATTTCAATATTTGTTTGATAGAAGCGCATTACACTTGATATAATTAACGATCCTCGAATCAACTTACTACTTTTTGCTTATATCAACTTTTGCGTTTACTATTCTGCAATATTTGTCAAGTTTCTTAAAATCATCTATTCGCCCTCTCTAAGCAATACTATTGGCCAACATCATTACCCACAGGAAAAAGTGTCAAAAAAGTCATAAACATTTTATATTTGTGCTAATTTAGTCCTAAATCACTTTTTGGTGTCAATTCAATCCTAAACCTTTTGCATTGACGCCAATTTAGTCCTAAACCTTTTTTTGGTGTTAAGTCAGTTATAAACCTTTTGTATTTACGCCAATTCAATCATAAACCTTTTGTATTTATGCCAATTGAGTCCTAAACCTTTTGTCTTTGTGCCAACTCAGTCTTTTCGATCAATTTTAGCCGAATTTTGCTGATGTGGATGCCGACTGGCCACTAGCGTTGATGTAGATAACTTTTAATAATATTTTAATATTTTTTGAATTTTTATTTATTCTTTTCTTTTCTTTTTCTATTTTGTTTCCTCCCCTTCCTCCTTCCTCCAGCCGATCACCGGCCACTAGCGAGGCTCTCCCTCGCTGAATGGCCACGAGGACGGCCTCGCACTGGGCAGGCGAGGCTCGAGCCCTTGCTAGAGGTCTTGGACCTCGTGGCCTCTAGCGAGGTTGGGCTTTGCCCAACCGCAAGCGAGGCTCGAGCCTTCGCCGGAGTCCGCGAAGTTGAAGGCCTTTGGTGAGGGCTCAATCGTTGCTGGCGACTGGGCGAGGCACAACCTCGTCGTTGCTGGCGAGGGTGAGCCTTGCTAGTGGTTGACGAGGTCAACTTCACTGGCCGGAGGAAGGAGGGAGGGGAGGAAAAAATAAATAAATAAAAATTCAAAAAAATATTAAAGTATTATTAAAAGTTATCTACGTCAACGCCAGTGACTGGCTACCAGTCCGCCGGCGTCCACGTCAACAAAATCCAGCCAAAATTGACTTGAAGGACTGAATTGGCACAGAGAAAAATGTTTAGGACTAAATTGGCATCAATGCAAAAGGTTTAGGACTGAATTGGCATAAAAAAAAGATTTAGGACTAAATTGACACCAATACAAAAGGTTTAAGACTGAATTGGCACAAAAAAAATTTAGGACTAAATTGGCATCAATGCTAAAGGTTTAGGATTTTTTTTACACTTTTTCCATTACACACGACATGAGTAAGTGCAAACAATATAATATTTGATCCATCTAATCGATTTTTGGCTCCTTCATACCTAATTCATGAGATTAGCAAGATATTTTATAGAACAAAATTTAGGTTAAATCTCATGTCACGAAAGGAGAAAAGGCAACGCATGTTAGGAAAACTTTTGTACAATAGCTCATCATGCTATTTCACTCTTTAATTTGACATTTTACAATTTCTCACGGTTCAAGACAATGAATACCGAATGTTGCATCTTTTCCCAAGCATATCAAGTTAACCACCAAACTTTCTTGTATAGGAAGTTTCTCCCGAACATAACTTTTTCGAACCTCTACATAGTAGGAACATTTTGGTATGCTAATATGATATTTTTGTAAGCCCGGGAATGACGAGAGTTGTGCAATTTATTGAACATGGACAACTTGTGAGCCGTTTACATAAGTACTCGGATGACATGGATTTTCTCTATGCATTGTGGAAAATGTAAACAACTTATTATAGCAGCCAGAATACGTAGTAGCATCTACGAACTTATGGTATGATGATGAGCTCTAACATCATCATCATTGGCATAAGGCTTAACTATTCATTAAATTGGTAATTCTCGTATCTAACTCTACAGTCTACAAATTGGATTTGCACATCGAGTCTCTGGTCACATATCTCCAAGGTCATCTTTAGCCTTCTGAATGCACTTGTTGCAATCTCCGGGCACCAATGCTCCATGACATACCCCATGGCCGTAGATGTCGTGAGGGCTAGCGTGGCAATTGCACCCATGGGTCGGCATACCGCTGCACAAGTCATCCATAGCGTCATCTATATAACTTTGATAGCTAGTAAAGAAACGATCAAACGTATGTCCGCTGCATATTCTGTACACGAGCGACATGTCGGGGGTGGCATCTCCCAGCATCGCAAGCACTCAGTAGCCCTACAAGGATGATTCTCGCAACGTAATGTAAGGTGCTCATGATCTTGCTCTCTCAGCTTCACTTTTGTTCCCTTTGCTTTCTCATTCGTTGAAGGTCGAATGGGTCGTCGTCCACGTATATAAAGGAGGTTCTTCTCTTAGACTCGTAGTTTTATCCACCAGCTCATCCAAAATTGGTTACAAATAGAACTATCAAAATAAGTCATAAGCTCGTTTCTTAATCCATTTTAATTGATTGAGTTATTATATAGGTTACTTAAATTCAAGGGAAAAGTGCCAAAAAAGTCCTAAATCTTTTGCATTAGTACCAATTTAGTCCTAAACCTTTCTTGGTGCCAATTCAGTCCTAAACCTTTTGCATTGGTGCCAATTTAGTCCTAAACCTTTTTTTGGTGCCAATTCAGTCCTAAACCTTTTAAATTGGTCCCAATTTAGTCTTAAACCTTCTGTTTTTGTGCCAATTTAGTCCTTCCGGTCAATTTTGACCGGAATTTGCTGACGTGGACGCCTGCCGACCGCCGGTCGGTCACGGGCACTGACGTGGACAACTTAAATAATATTTTAATAAATTTTGAATTTTTTTTGTTTTTTTCCTTTTTTTCTTTTTTTTTCTCCCTCTTCCTCTAGCCGGTCGCCGGTCCAGCGACCGGCCAGAGGCCGACGAGGTCGAGCTCGCCGGCCACTGGCGAGGGCAGGCTCGCCCTTGCCGGCCACCGGCGAGGGCGAGCCTTGCCTTGGTCGGGCGAGGCTCAAACCCTCACCGGAGGCCGCGGCGAGGGCGAGCCTCGCCATGGTCGGGCGAGGCTCAAACCCTCACCGGAGGCCGCGGCGAGGGCGAGCCTCGCCATGGTCGGGCGAGGCTCGAACCCTCGACCGGCAGGCCGTCGGCGAGGGCGAGCCCTCGCCGGTGGCTGGCGAGGGCGCAAGCCCTCGCCGGTGGCTGGCGAGGGCGAGCCTGCCCTCGCCGGTGGCTGGCGAGGGCGAGCCTGCCCTCGCCAGTGGCCGGCGAGCTCGACCTCGCCGGCCTCTGGCCTCTGGCCGGTCGCCGGATCGGCGACCGGCCAAAGGAAGAGGGAGAAAAAAAAAGAAAAAAAGTGGAAAAAAAAGGAAAAAAATAAAAAAATTCAAAATTTATTAAAATATTATTTAAGTTGTCCACGTCAGCGCTGGTGACCGGCCGGCAGGCGTCCACGTCAGCAAATTCCGATCAAAATTGGTCGGAAGGACTAAATTGGCACAAAAATAAAAGGTTTAGGACTGAATTGGCACCAATTTAAAAGGTTTAGGACTAAATTGGCACAAAAAAAGTTTAGGACTAAATTGGCACCAATGCAAAAGGTTTAGGACTGAATTGGCACCAAAAAAAGGTTTAGGATTAAATTGGCATTAATGCAAAAGGTTTAGGACTTTTTTGGTACTTTTCCCTAAATTCAATGAATAGATTTAGAATGATAGGCTCAAAATATTATTGATGTAAAATGAGTTCACAACTTACTTACACCAAATCCACCTCTATGACCCTCTCTTCAGTTTTTCAATCTCGCCCTTGCTGCTTCGTTCTTTCACCTCAGTTTGTGTATGAATTTTCCTAAAATGGGTTAAACATGGAAGTGCTTGAGCAATATAGGTCAGATCGAGTATGTATTGTGTATGGGTTGAATTGGATATAAGTCACTAGATTTTGTATTGCATGAAAATGAATCAAAATAGGTTAAATGGGTCAATTTGGATTAGACCATTTTTTATTTGATCCACTCATTTGTCGTGTTTGGTTACGGGACACCTATCGACATACGTATTACGCTGGCAAGAGAAACAGTCGACCAAAAGCCATACGAATAACACAATAAGCCAAATAACCGTATCGCTTCGGTTCGGCTTCTCGATTTTCGGGTTCTTTTAGCACTCGATACGGTACTCTTTCTTTTCCTCCAAATCGTCCCAGAAATTAATTTCGCAGTCTCATGTACGCATGGACCAGAAAGGTAAGGACGTGCTGAAAGAAATCAAGAGACAGAGGAAGGGCATCACTCATGTAATGAGCAAGAATTTGGATTAATATTAGATATTTTTGCAACAAAGGGCACCAGTGGTCTAGTGGTAGAATAGTACCCTGCCACGGTACAGACCCGGGTTCGATTCCCGGCTGGTGCAATTCCTCTCTTTTTTTTGTTCGATCATACTTCCTTTTTCGCTCTTTTCACAGTTCAAATACCGTCAAGTGCCACTCTCTACACACCACCTTCAATAGCTTCTACATTACTTGCTCTCGTATAACCCACAATGGTTTCCTCAGAGACTTTCTTTTACGTACAATCTAGTGCCGATGCGCGAGGCGATGCTGCTAGTACTGCTATGCCGCGTCCGCGAATCCTATGCTGAGATTGCCGAAGTCGAACACGGTGTGGTACGCTTCCATGAAGATCTCTCCGAGCACCCTGCGGAACATTAGGACACCACATTATACGCCGCGAAATAGCTCGTCGCGCCGAGAACCCGTGTCTCTAGGACGCGTACCAGAGGGGGCCCTGAGGAGGAGGGACATCTAAGGGCACGAACCCACTGACACAGATGGCCGAATGTCCTCGATGGACTTTCATTATGTACTGCAAATCAAACACAGGAAGAGAGGATAAATCCCCGAGTGGGACAATGGACGAGATCGCCGACACCATGCGGTCGGGTAGGTCGGGGACTCTAAAGAGTATGGAGTTCTTGTGTTTTGTTCCATCGAGAAGTTCGAAGCTAACAGAGGCGAGGGGAAGACTAGTTTGATGACTCCTCGAGTCCTTTACCTGTTTGGGATTCAATTCGAAAGATCTGTTTCCGATGACGAAGGAAACAGGCGGCATGGTTGGAATGCTGTCGCAGTTGACAGCTACTTGTCTTGTCAGATTTGGCAAGCGCTCGCACAACTGGAACGCGAGTAAACACGTTGGTGATCATTCAGCTTTTATGAGACAGACAAAATTGATATCAGAAGCCTAGTGAGGAAATTGTTCGCACCTTGTCCATGTATTCGAATATCCTTTCTTTTGTGTTGTTCTGTAGAAGCTTGGTATGGATCCACAGAGCTGCCGTCTCACAGGCCGAGCAGAAAAGGTCTTCACCGACTTTTGATTCACCGGCGCTTTCGCTTTGGACTACCTCCTTGATTATTTTGCTGCAATTAGCCCGATTTTGCATTTGAGCACAGAAAGAAATGTCACTCGACAGAAGGAAAGAAAGATCTGTGGTCGGGTATCGTCACCTGCTGGGCCACGAGTCGTTATGAGAACACAGACCAATTCTAGAGCAAACCTTCTTGGGTTCCAGCTGCCGGAGATGGGAATTAGATATATGGAATATGTAATTTTGTCTATATGCTAAACTATTTGCGTGGCAGACAGACTGAATCGATGAGACATACACCAGATATCAGTAGATCCCACATCTGATCCCCATACTCGGACACTACTTGCTTGCACTCCATGCTCACGAGTCCTTTCGCACCGATTGCTTTGTGGATTTCAGCCAGAATTGCCTGGAGAGGATCAAATTATGGTTGTAGCAATTTTCACACAGGATTTTCATTTCAGCTAATATCACCAGAAGCACTAGTGATAGCCTTAGAGACAGACGCTCTGTACCGTTGGTCCGGCAATGAACGATGTGCCTGAATCCACGATGGTGGCACAACCACCACTGCAGACCCCTGAAACTTGAACTCACGATTCAGTCGATTCTTTCCTCATGCCTTAAAACATTGAGAAAAATTTGGACTTCACATGTTAGTATGGTGAACTAGTGTCCTATCGACAGTGGATTATTACCTGTAGACTGGTTTCCAATTAGAAAATCTCCAAGTGGAATCTAGAAACAGCAAGAGAGGATGTTGTTATGCTTCAAAGCGAGCAGTGATGTCGGCATTGAGAGAGTTTGACGGAATCAAAAGAAGGGAGTGTCACCTGCCAGTAACCCCTTTGAGTGACCTGAACATAAGTGTGATTGCCTTTGAAGTGTTTTGTATCGACGCCTCCAAAAACGATTTCTCCGCCCTTATTAGACTCTGAGCCTCGATTCAGCCAGAAAGAGAAGACCTTTTGGCTAACTAGACCTTGTTGCACCATGTTGTACCTAAGACCAGACTCCAGAGCATCAAAAGATGAAAATGTGCCTCCAGAGAACAAAATCTTGCAGCTTTAATTTTATGATAACATATTGTAGACATAGCGAACTTGGTGTCTACCAAATTGGCATAGTGTTTGCGGCTGAAATTTCTCGAAACCCAAGCCCGAGAATCCCGTCGAATTTCGCTAACGCGAGAGGAAGACTCCACTCAGTCACAGCTTCAATGAAGACCTAAATAATGGCGAGTCACGGCAAATTACAATTTGATGCCTAAAGATTCACCGAGAAAAGTTTAAAATTTTGTGCAGACAAACCCCTACTTGATTCTTCACATGAAGTTTCCCAACTCGCACAACATCTTCACTGAAATGCCCCCAAATGAATCCAGATCCATACGGGATCTTGCAATGTTTTCCTAAAGATGAAAAATTGAAGCCGAGAGATGCAAAACAAGCACCTTAATCAAGAAGCGTTTCATTGAATGCAATCAACAAATAAATGACCCGCTATTGAAATTGTCAGATCCAAGCTCGAGATCATTACCATTTGGACTATATGTACTGGACTGGCTACTGTTGTATCTATGATGCAGAAAGCAAGCAATCTGCATTAAAAAAATATCCTATTAAGCAACCACAATGAAGAGAAAGCGAAGAGATATTTCTTGCAAGAAGTTAATACTCACAGAGAAGAAGAAACAGTTTGATGAAGGTATCCAAAGGTTGGAACTGCCGGTGTCAAAGATGACACTGAAGTTCTGAGGCGGCGAGCCAATACCAATCTCTCCAAAATACTGAGCATCTAAGTGAGTCTTTAAAGGAAGATCATCCAAAGCCGCATCACTCTGATGAGCTTTGACGTATTTTCTGGCTCTGCCATTATTTCTAGCTGCACTTATACTGAAGATATCTGGCGGTTGCTTCTTCAACGCTATTCTTACTAAGCCGCTCGAAGAAATCATTCTTGGGCACCAGAGACAGAGGACTAGGAACAGTAACTTTGCCGCCATGTTCCCAGAGTCAAACCTAAACAGATTCATTTCGCTTTAACTTCGAACTCCAACAAACAAGACAACAGAGAAAAGTGAAGTCTGTTCATATTTCTACTAACCATAGGCTTCGGCAACCCACCCGGCATACTTAACACCCGTCAATGAACTGAATTCTATAAACCCCTGGCTCGACAACAACACCAAACTGAATTCTACGAAATGTCTAGGATGCTTAGGAAGTGTACCTGATCAAGCTTGATGTTTGATGCAATCAGGATGAGTAGAGAATCAAAACCAGAAAGTCCTCAGAAGACGAGCCCACAAGACCTTTCTTGGGCATTAGAGAAGCAGAAGCAAGCGGCGACACTATGCTCATTAATGTCACTGCTTATATGTAAACAAGACCCCCCAAAAGCTTTGGAATCCTTGAACACATCTACAAAAGGGTCGAGTCTGTCGCTTTTGCCCTTCTGAGGAACATCACCAGGAAGGTTCCTCCTTGTCCATGCATTCAGTTTATACGGATCAGCGGCCCAATTCTTCTAAAAAGCACCCATTTTTAATCAAGTTTCGGTTCTGGCCTGTATTTTTTTTTGTCTCACAAAAAAAACATAAACTTTATCTCGGGTCTCAATCTTGGACGTCCTATTAAAAAAGAGCAACTTTAGCTCATATCTCAATTCCAGCCCGATCTTTTTTTTTTTCCAAGTAAATGCACCAAGTTTTAGTTGGTGCCCAAGTTTAACCCTATCGAATTTCCGTCCAAAATCTGCGGTGTACATATAGAATGACACATTGAATCTTTATTGAAGCATCACTGGATGAAAACTTGACCCGGGTAGGATTTGGGTTAGCTTAAAGCTGATAATTTTTTTATGAGAAAACAAAATGTTAGCCTGAATGCAGAACCAACATAAAGTTGGTACTTTTTTTATGAGATAAAAAAGTTTGAAACAGAATTTAGACCTGGCTTAAAATTGGTGTTTTTTTGAGGGAATTAAGCCACCGACCGGTAGCCAAAATGCTCTTTCCTGGGAACTTCCCCTTCTTTGCCTTATAAGCTTTTTAGCACATATCATCTGACATTAGTTTGGACGACCGATAAGACATGGTAAATAAGACAGAACGTCAAACTCGCATGCGAATGCCAATGATGTAAATGTACCGACCATCGAAATCACATCTCCCCAATTCAGATCAAAGATATAATCATCTCGCCATATTGTTGCAAAGACATTAATTACATTCGCTGAGTATTTTGGATCTATAGATCAAGTAAACACTGTGGCATTCTCATTTTTCTGGTTACATGTTCTTGATGACTTCCTTAATGGGTTCAGCTCGTGTTATACTTTGGGAGATGAACATTAAAAGTGTCAAAATTTGTGTACGGCGCTCACTTTAGTAACAAAAATTTTCGTTGGCACACTTTAAGTGACAAATCGAAGGAAAAACGATTACTTAAATGCTAATAACGAGAAATTTCAGTCAAATAAATACGTGACTTTTATAATTAAAATTTTAATCCGAGTTGAATTTTTTTTAAAAAATAAGTTTACGTGACATTTCTATGTATATATTTCGATTTTTTAAATATTTTTTTCTTTTTTTTCTCTTTCTCCCTCTTTTCTTTTTTTTTTTTCTTTCTTCTTCTTCTACTTTTGGCCGGTGATCGGACACATTGGCCACCGACCATGGCTGGCCGCTTGGCCTCGCTTGAATGAGGCTACCGTCGCCCACCACAGGTGAGGCCCTGCCTAGCAAGGCCCGGCGAGGGCTGGCCTTGTCGGAGCTCGCCCTTGCCCAAGCGAGGCGAGGCCGACCCTCGCCAAGGCTCGGCCCCCCTCACCAGGCAAGGCCTTGCTTGTGACTGGTGATGGCGGTCTCGTCCGAGCGAGGCCAAGCAACCGGCCATGGCATGTGGCCAGTGTTCGATCACCAGTCAAAGGTGAAAGAAGAAGAAAAAAAAGAAAAGAAGGAAAAATAAAAAAAATATTTAAAAAATCGAAAAGATATTAAAATATTATTAGATATTATTTCCGTTAACGCTGACGTACTGTATAGGACTGTAAAATTAATAAAATATGATCACGTTAAATTTTCGGTGATTTAAATTAAAGTTAGCATTTAAATGATCGTTTTTATAAAAAAAATGATAGTTAAGTGGTACGAAAAAAAATTTAATACTAAAATGAACACGTACACAAGGCTTGAGCGTTTTTCCCAGTTGTACTTTGGAAAAAACTTTACTCATTCTTCCACAGTTCAATAGCACCTCTCTCTCTCTGATCGAAACGGCTAGTGCAGTCTCAAGCAGCGACTGCAAAAGCACTCAACTTTCCGGCAGATTCGATCCTCTTCCAAGAAACCCAGAGGGGAAAAAGTCATCTGCAAACCCCCATTGAAGCATTTACCGGTGGTGAAGGAGGAGCAAGGAAAAAGGCGCGAAATTTGAGCCCCGGGGATGGACGACGACGACTGGGATTTGAGCGCTGAAGACTTGGATTTCCTCGAACGGGACGCTCTCCAGCAGCTCTCCCGGTCGCGCGACGTCGCTCGGGACTGGCCGCGATCCCCCGTTCCGGCTCCGGGCAACGCCGGCTGGAACAGCACTCGGGTCGGTTCCGATTCTCGACCCAGCAAGGTTTTTTGTCCGCGGCTTCGTTTTTCGCGAGTGAATTTTTGTTTGTTGTAACTTTTTTTTGGGGGTATGATTGCTCGGGAGTGCTTTAGCGAATGCGGCTTTGATCGGTCGTGGTTGTGCAGGGTGAAGATTTACCGGCCACGTCTGGGGCAGGTGCTGGTGAATTGTTGCTCCTCTTCGATTTTATTTCCCAAGTTGTGGAGATGAGGGCTGATGTTGTTTTGTCCTGTTTTGGCTGAAAATGTTTGTGTCTGGTTTCGGTAGCGGCGGTCTGATGTTGATTTTTCGAATTCGCTGTGAACTGTTTGTTAGATGAACTTCGGAAGGAGTTGCCCAAGTCGTCTGTTAAGTTTTATCTTCATGCCAGTGGAAATGTTGCTGCAAAGTTTTCATATGACCAGGTTTGTTGGTGTTTTTGAACATCAGTTGCAGTGAAAGAGTCTTTTTATTTGAACACTGAAAGAGGTTTTTTTTTTTTTTTATGTTGTTCCCCATTTAAATTTGGCTGCCACCAGGTCATTGTTGCTGCTTTCCGCAAGATCCCTAAAGCCAGTTGGAATGCTAAAGAAAGGTATCTCTCTTTCTCTCTACAAGCGGCCGTCTGTGTGAAACACCCAACATGGATGCGTGGCTTGTGAACTTGCTTTAAGTTTCCAGCCACATAGCATACTCACAGGTGGTGTTATTGAACTGCAGAATATGGATGTTCCCACTATCTTCTTTGCCATCAGCCGAAAGAGTTCTCGCTGAAGAACGTGGCTCTAGAATTGAGGTGGTAACTCATAACTTCCCATTGTTTTTCGCTAAAATAAGTTTATTATGTGCTGTATGAGTATATGCATACTTAGGATAGATAGAAATGCAAGTTGAGTTTATCTTCTTGCGAGGTCTCATATAAGGTATGGACGTGTTGCCAAATTTACACTTCATAACCGGCAATGGTTGGTGTTGACTATGCAAGTTGTCGATGGAAATGCGCTATTCTGAAACTTATGAATATTCATTTCTATGGCCATCATTCGCTTCATGTTACCTGTCAACTAACAATGTACCCCCTTGTTTTGGCAGATAGTGAACTTGGATCCCTTGGTATGCCGAGCTATTGCTGCTGCATCTGCTCTCCCGGATCTACAAGGTGAAAAGTTGATGCATCTGAAATGTCCACCATATTCAGCTATTGAACTCGACCCTTTCTATTAAAATGCATGATTTAACTATATTTTGAAGTGATTGTTAGTTGAGTGCATTACTAGCATCGAAACAAAATGCATAAGTGTCGAAGTTGGATAGTGAGATTAAGGAAAGAGTGTACTTGGGCTTCATTTGAAGTTTCAATAAATATACATTTTTTATTGGAGTCACTTTTTTTTGTTTGGGGCGATTGGGGGGTTGGTTTGGGGTTAATTCCCGTCTTTGTCGTATAAAGCCATTGATTTTTTTTATGTTACCAGAACGATATGGCAGCATGCCTAGTGATATTGAATCAAAGCTTCTTCCATTTCAGCGGGATGGTGTTAGGTATGTACATACTATGGTGTTCTAGTGTTAGAAAATGTTATGACATGTTTTGTTGCTTAAAACATTCGATATTAAGTTTTCAATTTAGTCATTTATAAAACATTGCCTAGTGTAAAAATTTTTTGTCAGGTTTGTCTTACAGCATGGAATTCGCGTACTAATAGCCGATGAAATGGGACTGGGAAAGACTCTACAGGTTCTACCCTTTCATCCCTTTAAATTATTGATCTCTAGTTTACAACCGTGGCTGTCTTTCTTTCTTGCAGAATTCCCTGCAATATCTGGTTTTTTAGTAGCGGTTCATTTGGAAGGATAATAAATTGTCAGTTCTTTGGATGTGTTATGTTTGATTTCTGCATTTAATTGTTTGATGCTATTATTAAACAACACCAGTATTTAATTTTCATGAGGAGTTGCTTTTGTTTTCCTACTCTTTGTTTTCCAAACAGAAGAATCTCTAAGTTTGGTGTATACAATCTATTTATGTTAGAATCTGTCTTGCAACTGTAGCCTTTGCATGGATCTCTTTTGCAACAAAAGAGAGAAGAAAATTATGTGACTTTTACAGATTTTTTTGGAAGTACAGTCTGAATTCTGTGGAATTTGGAAGAACGATTCTTACAAGAGCCAAAGACTAATGACTTGTCTTGTTTGAGTTTGCAGATTCTTATCCTTTTGGTTTGTGCAGGCTATTGCTGTTGCTGCATGCGTTTGTGATTCATGGCCTGTTCTTGTGCTCACACCATCTTCCTTGCGTTTGCATTGGGCTACAGTGAGTGTTTGCTTTCAGTCTTTTTAACTATTATTTTACAAAGATGGCAGTTTAGGCCTGAATGCTTTTACTTTTTTCCTTGGACAGATGATTCAGCAATGGCTAAATATTCCTTCGTCAGACATACTTGTATGTTATTATTTTGTTTGTCTATGTTATTTGCTTCAGCTGCCGTGATCTTTGACCTTATGTCTCTGATGCTGGCATTGCTGGATATGTTAATAAGATATGTTTTCTCAATATCAGAAATGGTGATTTATTGAATAGTGCCTATGACCTTGCTTTCTAGGACTTTTATTTGATGGTCGTCATCTTTAATCTATATATTCTTCCTTGTCTCTTCTTTCCTTGCTAATGGCGATTGTCTGTTAGGTTCTTTTATCTCAATGTGGTGGGTCAAACAGAAGTGGATTTAGGATAATGTCCTCAAACACCAAGAGCAGTGTACATCTTGATGGCCTTTTCAACATAATTTCTTATGATGTTGTCCAAAAGCTACAGAATGTGCTAATGTCATCAGATTTCAAGGTAATACTCACAAATCAGTCTTACTTTCTGACCATCTGTTTAACTTACCTTAGACAATTTCATAATTTGTCTTAATCGGGATAAAATAAGTCATAGTGAAGGAGCATGGCTGCGTGGGAGTTTTTAAGCTGATTCTTGATGTTCTGCCTTTGTTTAGACATATAGAAACTGGTCAATTGGATGAGGATGGCCATCCTAATAAGTTAACGTAGAGTTTTCAAGCTGATCCTTGATGTTCTGCCTCTGTTAGCTGATTCTTTTTCACCTTTTTATATTCAGCCCCCTTTTTTTTTGTGTTCCTGTGCATGCTTTTAAAGTTGATGTTTTCGTACAGCTTGTGATCGCAGATGAATCACATTTCCTGAAAAATGCACAAGCTAAGAGGACAGCTGCTACCCTTCCAGTCATAAAGGTTATATCAATTTTAATAATTTGAATCAGTTACTTTGCCATCTGCACTATTTATCTGCTAGATGAAAGTTTAGATGTGCATTTCACAAGGCAGACAATACGAATGTACAATACAGTGCTTGGTTATATACATTCATTTTTCTTTTCATGCTACACAGAGCGGGTCCGCCCGTCCAGACTCCAGTGCTCTACAAAGCAGTTATATTCTATAGTAGTACGTTCATTACCGAGTCCAAACGCCCGTATGCTTTTTATAGGTTGGTTTGCATCTAATGCATATTTTCATCGAGGAAGCTTCTGGAAGACCACCATCAATCATATGATTGATTGCACAAAACTTACTTTCTTCTGACAGATTTGGACGTGGAAGCATCCGACTTCAGTTCTATTTTTCAAGCCTAAAGTTGTTTGTTAGGTTTTATTGTTTTCCTCTGGCAATTATTTATATGAGTTATGGCATGCATCTTTAGCTTGATGCTTGCTTGTTATTCAAAAGGTTGTCTCATCTTTTTCAGTTAACATTTAGAATACTTGTTTGTTAGAAGTGCACAACTTTTTGTAGCATCGTGTTTTCTCTTTGATTATTTTTTGATTGACAATGCATTATGCAAATACAGCAAACATATTCTCTCTCTCTCTCTCTCTCTCTCTCTCTCTCTCTGAACTTAGATAATAACTTTGCAGAAAGCTCAATATGCAATCTTGCTTAGCGGAACTCCTGCCTTGTCTAGACCAATTGAGCTTCACAAACAGGTACTTGAATTGTTTGAAGTTGTAGCTGGTAAAGTTTCTAGGAACTAGAGTTATGTATCAAAAGTTTGTGTCTACTTAACCTGTTTATGTGTTGCAGCTAGAAGCGCTCTATCCAGATGTTTACAAAAATGTTCACGAATATGGTCAAAGATATTGCAAGGGCGTATGTGATGTTTGACTTTGCCCAATAATTGTGCTTTGACGTTAAAATTGTTGGAGATTACTTCTTTAACAAGGAGAACCTTTTCAGGGAATTTTTGGTGTTTATCAAGGCTCCAGTAACCATGAAGAATTGCACAATCTGATGAAGGCAACTGTTATGATCCGAAGGCTTAAAAAGGAAGTCCTTTCTGAGCTTCCAGTTAAACGCAGGCAACAGGTAACTTTTTATATCCTCCACTCGTTCATTCCTGTACATCAGCCCTCCTACAGCCATTATTTAAGTAACATATGTATTAATCAATGCTTGTTAATTTTCTACGTTTAAGTTCTTTGTTTCTATCAGTGTGGGGAAAATGAGAACCTTCTCTAAATAAAGCCTAAAGAAAAGTCTTATCTCCTTAATGAGATTTGCTTTCTGAAAACTCCAAGTAGCAATTGAGTTGTTGCTCCGATGTAGCTAGTCAGGTCACTGGCCTTAGAACTTGAGCAATTTCTTCGACTTGTAACGGGCTAGATCCTTCCGCGAGCAAAATTTGACTTAAGTCAGATGAGTGTGGAGACACATCTGAAAATGAATGCCATGCTATTTGTAATCCATATGGCTTTTTTTTTTTTGTGCAGTGCTTTTATCTTTTGTCATGGGGGAGCTTTTGCTTAATCCTGATGATGTCAATCTCCAGTTACATCAGTTTTTGTCGGCCTCTATTTCAGGTTTTCCTTGATTTGGCTAATAAGGACATGAAAAGGATCAATGCTTTGTTCTGTGAGGTAATGAGATTGATTTGAGATGACTGGACATGAGAATGGTTTCTCTATTCTATGGCATAATTTAACTATATGTGTTGATTTACCTTGGTTAATTTCTTTGTGTGCCTAAGCATACGAAACTTAATCCAGAGACTTCAATTACAATTTCAGTGTGAGGTGGTAATCTTTTGAAGTGGAATTTTAGGTTCTCAGGGTGGAGTATCAGTTTCTCTCTTCTCAAAGTTTTCTGGTAGTGAATTATTTCTATAAGAACTTTGGTTCTAATTTGATAGAATCCTTCTATTTATTGCACTATCAAACCATATCAATATCAGGCCATCTAAAGTTAATAAATAATATCATGAGAAAATCTGTAGCTACAAAGTCAGTTGAATTGTAGTTTTGGAGCTTGAGCTTGTATCTTGTTCACACGAATAAATATAACTTTTATTACCTTGGGAGTTTCATTTCATATCCCTGACAATCATATGAGTCTGCATTTGATAATTTGATTGGACTTGGACTTCCATATACTCACGCCATTGTTTCATGGAGTAAATTAGTTCGCACTCTTTTAATATTTATAAGCTTCTGAAGCTTTCAGAGCACGTCTTTGTTTCAAATCCTGAGCATATTTCTACTTCCCGTTTGTTGTTCTTTGTTAGTAAGGTTTTAGTGAGTATGATGGAGGGAGGGAGGGAGGGAGCGCTGGCATTATGAGTTGCAATTTTGTCAGCTGAAAAGTACCCTTGTCTTGTACATGTCAATATGGCTTTACTAGTTACCATTGTTAAGTTTAGGTGCAACTTTGATCATCATATTCAGCAGTAGAATTACTACTGAGCTGGTGTTTCTTGTTTGAGGCATACAGAAACCAAAGCCATACATTGCCATGATACCATTGAAATGAGCCAGCACTGACCGACAATTATTTATAGCACGAAGTTCTGAGCAATTGAACACCAACGTTTGCACCAAATGAGTATGAGAATGCTTTGTGGAATGTGGCGGACCGCAAGAAAAGACACGATTAGAAATGAATTGGTTTGGGAAAAATTAGTTGTCGCTTCAGTCGAGGATAAGATGAGAGAAGCTCGTTTTAGATGGTTTGGTAATGTTAAAACTAAGACCTTCAGGTCCAATGAGGACATATGATCAATAAGAAATGGGTGGGGGAAGACTTTGAAGAACATGGAGTCAATAAGAAAAGATATGGAGTATTTAGAGCTTAGAGAGGATCTGATACAAGATTGAGCGCAATGACATAGTAGTGTTTATGTACGGCTCCCACTTAGTGGGATAAGGTCTAGTTTGCTGTTGTTCACATCATTGAATGAGCAAAAGAACTGTTAAGATGATCCCAATTTTAGAGAGGAAAAGCCGGCACTATTTGTTTTTCATAAAATGGCCTTTATCTATACGGCATCTGGTTACTTCTTCAATTATTGAGAAGTGTTGCATGGCATGTGGAATCCATATTCACTTCATGTGTGCTTTTAGTATACCATATATGAACTTTCAGATTTTGAGAAGCTATGTGGTCGGTTCTTAGATTTTTTGATGGAATTAGAGATAGAGCCTGACTAGCTTAACTACCTAAAAATGAATATTTCTGGCTTTGGCTCTTTTTCGGACTTGTGAATGGTTAATTGCAGTATATGATTGGTGGCAGTTCTTGTTCATATCATGTTTCTGGCTAATCACTATTATGTTGTCGCTATATTTACTTCCAAGATGCAAATGACATTCTGCATGTGACGAAAGAAAGTTGCCAATTGATTCCTGTTTTGTAGTTAAAGGTGATAAAAGAAAGAATCAAGGCCTGCACATCAAAAGAAGAGGCTGAATCGCTCAAATTTTCTGAGAAGAACCTGATTACCAAGGTATTCAGGTCTATATGCATGAGATGTAAAAACTGAGTATAATTTGTGGTGAAGTCATTTCCATTAAGGTCATACTTCTCAGTTCATTAGAAGTATTTATGAACACCAACCCCCTGCCCCGACCCAGGATGAATGTGGAGGAAAAGAAAATATTATTCTCTAATGCACTGATTGTCTGCAGATATACACGGATTCTGCTGAAGCCAAAATACCAGCAGTTTTAGACTACTTAGAAACAGTCGTTGAGGTAATTGACTGACCTATTTCCTAGACCATTTGCATTCCAATAAGTATTTGGGTAGTATTTTGGATTTAACAATTTGTGACAGTTAAGCTTTTGTTTTTTCTCGTTGATTAATGTTATAATCACCTGCTGTTTGAATTGCAATGCAGTGATCATACTTAAACTATTCATACTTGTATGTCCTTCCGATGCTACATTTCTTTTTCTAAACTATTCATACTTTTATGTCCTTCCAATGCTACATTTCTTTTTCTTACTTTGAAAATCTTAGCATTTCATGTCTGAATTTAATATCATGTATACTTACCTTGGCCGAACATTGTTGGAAATAAGTGTCTCCTCAATTTTGGTGTGATCTAGACTAGCACTAGCATTTCTTTGACTCTTAAATAATGAAAAGAATTTCGTTGGCATTGTTTGATATCATTTTCTACTATTTGAGTGACTCACCATCAAATATCACCATTTTAGGACTTTAAATAAGAAGAAATGCTAAGACATCACATTCTTTCCAAAGATTTCTTGCTTAAATAGGAATGATCATGATGTTCTCTTAAAAATTTATATGGAAGTCTGATGAAGTGAATCTCCGCCTTCAATGGCTTCAATTATTTTCAAATGAACGATTTGATTCTTTAGCTGATTTAACTTTCTTATTCTGGGTGAAAATTTTCTACACTAGTGCTGCTATTAGGCATGCTCTACATTAAGTGCTAGTTGATGTACTGGAGGTTATAGATAGCTTTATCTCCATGCTCTAATAGTACTGAAGATTCTTGCAAGCTGCAATTTCATTTTGCATTTTGGAGGCAGAACATTCTAACTTGCTTATACTTGGCAGGCAGGCTGCAAGTTTCTCATTTTTGCGCATCATCAGCCAATGATCGACGCGATACATGAATTTCTTCTTGTAAGACCAACTTTTAGTATTTAATAGATTGATCTTTCGTTTTACAAGTTTTGATAATTTTACAGAAGAAGAAGAAGGTTGGTTGCATACGAATTGATGGCAGTACACCTGCAGTGGCAAGGCAAGCTTTGGTTACTGATTTCCAAGAGAAAGATGCAATAAAGGCAGCAGTAGTATGACAGTTGCTTTATCTTTTACTTGTTCAAGTTCATAAGTTTCCATGACAAGTTCTTTCACATCAGATGTGTGGACTTTCACCCTTTTTTCCTCTTGATTCTTCTCTACGTTTCATTTAATTGATGAAGCCTGAAGTTTGATTCATTTTGCAGCTATCAATCAGAGCTGGAGGTGTTGGTCTGACCTTAACAGCTGCAAGCACTGTTATATTTGCAGAGCTATCATGGACACCAGGTGATCTGATCCAAGCTGAAGATCGTGCTCACAGGATTGGTCAGGTAAAACACTGTAGTCAAGGTGATAGGCCGAACTTGTCCAAAGTCTGTAGCTGGCAGCAATACTAGTTCGTCGCTTTCTATTTATGTTGACTGAAAGCTTGGTTTAGAGCGCTAAAATTCATGAATGATGGTCTGAAATTTGATGACCACAGTTCAATCAGTAAATCAGGTTTGATTCAGATCGTTGCTCGTAAAAGAGTATTTGCTCCTGCTACAGCTTGTAGCATCTTCTTAACTTAGTCATCGATACTCATTTTTAGTTTCATCTAGTTCGCAATTATAATATTGAGTCCTTGTCTTTTAAATTGCTAACACTGTCCATATGGGTTTCTTGACAAGCTTGTTTGTTGTGTTTCAGGTGTCTTCAGTCAATATATATTACCTGCTGGCAAATGACACTGTTGATGACATAATTTGGTAGGTGCTATTCCTTTTTTGTTAGTCTCGCCGAGGCTTTTATGGTAATGTGGAGTATTGAGTGTGGAACAATTGTGAGCACATTGACTGTGGCCAATTATGTGATACTTTTAAACAGTCATCTTTGTAAAACATTTCTTTTCAGGGATGTTGTCCAGAGCAAGTTGGAAAATTTGGGTCAGGTAAATTGCTGTCGCTAGTTGGCTCTAAATTATCATGTGTCTTTATATTTTATTGCTGTTATTAATGCCTGCTACCTATCGTCCCGAAACAACTACTCCACGTCTACACCCTCTCTTTTGTAGTGCTCCTGATAGCATGTCTCTCTTTCTTTGGGTGATTCTGATACTCTTGGAAGAGTTTCATCCCTTACTCTGCTTTCTATATTAGGTGCTTGATGGCCATGAAAACACATTGGAAGTCTCAGCCAGCCGCCCAACTAGCAACAGCCCTGCAAAGCAGAAAACATCTAATAGCCCTCTCAAGCAGAAAACACTCGACTCGTTCGTGAAGCGTTGCAATGGTGGTGACCCCTCTGAACATCAGCCCAGCCTGAAATTTCCCAGGCATTGAAAGCTAATGCCCCCTTAAAGGTAGTGTGTGACTGCACAAGCATGCTTTGCAGAAATGAATAACACAAACAACCCATTAGGAAATTGTGTGTGCAAGGTGTTTGCACTAGAAGAGCAACAATTTACTGGATATTCATATTTGTCATCCTTTTCTTGTCTTGCCATATCTTTTGGATGGAAGCACTGAACGTCATTAACGAATTTTTACCAAATGGAAAATCGCTAGATCTGAGCTTTCTCTTTTGTGCAGCTATAGCCATGCTTGGCCTCAACAACCTGTTCATTGGAAGGCGAAAATAGTGGACGTACTAGCATATGTAGGGTTTAGATGCATGAGAGAGAATTATAGAATGAACTGTACTATGCTTGCACGGCAGAGGTACCATAGCTGCTTCAAGAGGATGAATGAATGCTAAACAAAGGTTCATAGAGAGCTGTCCTTGGAGGAAACAAGGCATCATGCCTTTGCTTTGTGATGTGAGAAGAATGCTCGACACGTTCAGTCATGAATGGTGGGGGAATCACGGAAGATAGAGCTGAAGCCTCAGGCTCAGTACCATACAGTCTTGTATCCCTCTCATAGATGGCTACTTGTTAAAACGAAGTTCTATGGCAGGAGTTAAAGAACATTTGAGGAAAATAAGAGACAGCGGCTCGAACTTTCAGTTGTTCCAAACAGAGACGCAAAATAGCAAAATAAGATTGGGCTAGCACATCAGAACATGAGCAACCTGTCGCTGAGTCATATGGTGGAGCATAATACAGGAAAAGTTTGTGGATGTTTCAGGCGGAGCTGCTGGCGTCAAAAGAGTCTTCCAAGCTGTCTTCAATCTCAGCATTACTGTGAGGGAGGTGAGTCATTAAGAGGTAGATTGGATACAAATCCTACTGGGTATTTGCTGCCGGAAGTCACAGCTATCCTCATTAATGTCAAGTTCTAGAGAGTACGAGGCGTTTGAGAAATCAGCTGGCCAAAATCTTTTTGTATTGGCCTTCTTTGGCAAATTGATGTTCTGATTTACCTGTACTTCTGCATGTTGGGCAGCTAATACATTGAGATTGTTGTTGGGCGACAAGAATTGGTAGAAGGTTTTCTACAGATTGTGTAAGTACCAAATCTCACACATGCCGTATATCGTACTGTAAGGCTCAATTAACATACTGTATTCAAATCAGACTTTGTTGAGAATCCTGGAAAGATTGAATAGCTGAAGCTTTCATCAGTGCATCAGTTATTACTGTTTTCTCATGGCAACGTCGAGTATTTCTCGGATGAGCAGTGTCATCCCCCTTTTTCAACGTGCTTACACTTTCAAGAGATCTTTTTACATCGCGGGACATCAGTTGCGTTATCTTTTACCTTCGTGGCAATCATGTATGCAACTAGGACCGGCATTGAGAAGGAAGGGTAATCCCGGATTCTCTTGTGGTTGTATCCAGACTATCCTTTCAAGAGAACGTAACAGAAAAAAATCGCTGGAACTGCATGCCGGTGATGATTGAAACTGGTTGTAAGCAAAGGATGACCCGCCATTGTATCGTGATTCCTATGAATTTAAGATCACTCGTGTATACCAAACATCTTCAAGCAGATGAAGCGACCAAAGCATCAACTTTTCTTTCCAGGCATGTCCTGTTCAAATATCACTCCCAACAATTAAACGCTGGGCATGTGATGAAATGATTTCAAGCAAAGAACCCGCTACAAAGAGACCACAGATCTCGATAGAGTGATCACATTTTCCTCAGTAATCCATACAAATTTTTGTCCACCAGTATATGTATGTCAACTGAAGGAAAATAGGACTGGTACAAATCGCTCCAATGAAAACATTGCACAGGGACTACAGCACTCGAAGGATGCGTAAAGAAACAGAGTGAGAGACCTTACAACTAAAACAGACTCTTAGCTTATAATAGAATACATATTTACTGAATTGTTCCTGGAATGCCAGTGCATATATAGCAAATCATCCAGCACAGCGACTACGCTGCATTCAACCCCAGATCTCCATCCTTACCTAAGTAATTGGCCACAATAGCGTCGACATCTTCCAAACCGACCCCGATAAGTAGAGGATTCCCTGGAATCCTGACGGAATCATCCGCTTCAGGAGCTGGATCCTCACCCAAGCTATTCGAGACCCTCACATTAGGGCCATCCCTGCACTTGCCTAGGCACTTGCATTCAACAACAGCGCCTTCGACACCCACCGCATTCTTGAATTCCTCCAACAACGCCGGTCCTCCTGAGTTCTTGCACTTCTTACCCATGCACACTTCAATCCACTTTGTCACCGCACCACTGGCTGCAACATTGCTAGGACCGCTAACTGTCGCCTCGTGGTACAGAACCCCGTTCGGCAACACGAGGGTTCCAGTGTTATTGCTCTCTTCTTTCACGAGAACTTCTGTCCTCAGGCAGCCCATGTCGATCACCTCTCCGCACTCACCGTCGCTTGATTCCGTGGAGGAGGACGATGACGACTCGGAATCCATCATAACTTTCTTCCGCTCCGCTTTAAGCTTGGCCTTCTGCTCTTTTATCTTTCTCTTCAGCTCCTTCTCCTCTGCCTTCAGCTGTTCAAGTTGTTTCAGCAAAACCTCTGCTGCTTCCTGCACAACGACAATGACCGCAATGATTCGACAGAAAACCCACTGACACCAACGAAATCCAAGCAAGCAGTACTCCACCAAAAGCACAAATTTCAGAATCTAATCAAACCTTCAACCAGTGATAGCTTCATTGAAAATTTTTTTCTTCATGGGAAGCCAATTTGCACGGTAAGGTCACATCAGATATGGCAGATTTCATGCATAAATATCGACCCCGAATCAGATTAAGTGAGAGCAGATCGCTAAAACAAGGATCTTTCATTGCATTTGGCCAAAGAAACACCATCACCGATCAGATCAAACCACAGAATCAAACCGCAAATCACCTCACAACACATTTTGAACTACCAAACAATCGAAGCAGAATCCCGACAACAGAGCCTGAAACCAAAGGAACTTACCGAGATCGGCTTCTCCCGACCCTCGATAACCTCGCCGCCGCCGCCGCCGCGACGTTCCATCCAACAGAACTCGGAAAAATTTTCCCCCTTCGCCAATCCCTTCAACCCCTTCTTGATCTCCGCCTTCCCGCCTTCCTTCCTCCCCTCCTCGTCCCGACCGAACCTCGGCCTTCCGCCGTAATACCGCACGTGCCCATCATCGCCGAACCCGCACCTCAAAGAGCCGCGGGACGCCCTCGATCCGGCACGGTCCTCGCGATCCTTGCAGCCGCAAACAACCCTAACCTCGCCGATCGGATTCCCGCCGCGGGCATCGATCCCGGCGCCGGTGAAGCGAGGGAACCGCCGCGAGGAGGCGGCGGCGGCGGCGGAGGAGAGCGAATCCATTGGAGCGAGCGCGCTGGTTTCAGCTTCCGACGATGACACCGAAGAAGACCCGGAAGCAACGCAGCCGAACAAATTGAGGGGAATGTGTCACGAAATCGACATGAGCAGGCGACGACGAGGAGGGGAGTCCACGTGGCGCGTTCTGAGTGGTGGAGGGAGGAATCCGGTGACGTGGACGCGGGGCCCGTGTCTGTTTTCGGTTTTTCCCACCCCCTCCTCTTGTCTTGGAGCGCTCCGGGGCGAGCGGGGAAGCGACGGTCGACGTGGCTTGTCGGGAGATCGGACGGACCGCGCGGCGCCACGTCGGCGCCGACGTTTCCTGCCCCGTTCCTTGGGACCGGCTGCGGTTATTACCGTTTCGCCCTTTGGAAGTCTGGGCGAGTCGCCTGCCTGCGCGCGTGCGAGTCAACGGTTTGACTTGTCGACGGCGCGCTGGCAGCTCCCAGTTTTGCTCGCCGGCGCACGTGAATCTGACGGGACGCGGTCCACGCATGGACTTTTTAAAGGAATTCTTGGATGTCTTCCGGGACGATTCTTGATCTCATTCTCATATCTGGCAATATCCAAAAAGGCATCTAGAGGATCCGCCTGATTATAGTTCGGTTTTCGTCCCGTTAAAAAGAAAGGAAGGATCCCGAAGAATTGATCTTTCTTCCGATTGTTAAATCTCTCCTTGATCGATCAATGGGTGACATTCCGAATCCTCGTTACTAATGGATTCGAAGTGATCCATGAATCGATCAAAAGATCCTTTCAATTGGCTAGATTCCGTTCAAGTAACGTTGTCGCCGGATCTTGTCGGCAATTGCTTTCTTTGTATGGACTCTCTTTATTTGCTGTCCACCGGAGGGAGCTAACCTCTATGGGCCCGGGTACGATAATCTCTCTGCATGCTTCGTGCGTCGATTGAATCTGAGAGGGCCCCTTCTTCCCCCGCATTTAACCGCGGCCAAGGAAGGGCCGGATCCCGTCGGGCATAGAGATGCCAGCCCGGGTACATGCATCTCTCGACCTCACACCTTCCTATTCGATTCGGTTACTCGCCTCGTCGTTTTCTCGGCGCATACACCGACGTGATCGCCGGCCGGTTGTCGGAAACGACGCGAGCCGGGCCGACCCTCGATTCAAAAGGAAGTAATGAGGGCATGATTGACTGCGCATTTCGGGGGTGCGCGTACAGAATAGTCTTTGCATTCGCGACAATCGACACCTGAGCAATGCTTTCGGAAGAACGACTCCCTAGTTGTTTTCAGGATGGCGACATCGGTCGAGCATCGCTCCTGAATTTTCTTTTTTGCAAGCAAGCGTTGATGAATCTCACAAGAAAAAACCGCAGGAATTTAACTGTCTCCGTTACAGTTATTGTGCTCCTAACTCGTGCTGCACATCGTCGCGTAGACGAACTACACTCTTTTCATGAGAACTACCGAGCCTTGATGGCTTCTACAGAGATAATATGTGTTCCGATCGAGATGCTCTGACGCCCTTTCCAAGTTATCTGTCGAGGACATGCCGAAAATGAATCTTGTGCGCCGATCGTTCGCTCGGATGCCCGCGATGCGTAAACCAACCCGCTCAACGCTACGCGGGGTTCTCAAGATGAGGTTATGCCGGCCAGCAGATGTTGAGACCCTTGGAAATGCCCGGGGATACGGTGTCTAATCTCTTCGAAAGCGCACAATGTCTCCGAATCAAGCCCTCCTGCAAACTGCGCAGCAGCATATGCAGACAATTAACAGACTGGTGCCGTTCACGACGCAAACTATAAACGGTAACTACGCAGTTCGAGATTCTCTGATTTGATCGGGTTCCGAAGCTGCGAATTCAAGCACAAAAAGGAGAGATGATTTTAGACTGGAGCCATCTAAAATGTTTGATTTGGTCACCTGATGGGCCCTATACGCGAAATGAACACCCTGGAGCAGTAGAGCTTCTTGGGTCGATTCCCTGTCCGAGTTCCGCATGGATTCAAACTCTATCGTCACTCTCTTCATGTACATGGTAGCCAGCTTCATTGAAACCTGTTTTATCTGCAGAACAAACACCAAACCGAAGGTCGGCACGACACCGTAGCCACATAACCAGTGTAACTTGTAGAACTAAACTAAGCAGAACTTGAGCACCAGCAAGAATAACCGTAAATTTAAATCTTAAAAAGAGGACAATGTACTGTACTTTGTACACCATTCCCGAATCGAGCATCCAATCAGTTGGGATTTTCCAATTCTGATACGATCTCATAACCGAGCTTCGCAGTTTGACGAGCTTCTGAATCCCTCTCTCGGACCTGGCACAATGACATGAAAGGGGTGAATCAGAGCTCTGGATATTTGATCCTGCTCCAACATTGACCACTAATGCACGACGAGCATGAAGTATGAACTCACTTGTCTAGTAAGCCAGCCATCTTCTTCAACGCGCTTCCACAGGGAACCTCCATATCGTCCTCACAGAAATAAATCTCACTCTCGAGCAACTTAAGAGTCCGGTATTCAACTGCAGCTTCTCTCATGGCATCAGCTTTCTTCTCTGGCCAGTTGAAATGTTTCAACACAGCCCGCTCATCGGCCTGTCAACCAAACAACAACATTAAAGTTGGCAGATTACATGTAATTGGTCATAGTTGACCATCTATAAAGGTGGTAATGGTACAGTGTCAAAGATATTACATCGGTAGAGCTAGATGCAAATTGATCAATTTCCACAATAGTCCATTCAAGGCAGACCATGACACAAACCAGCAAGATAGGCACCTTCAGGCCATACGACTGCAAATTTTTCCGTCGTTGACAGCACATGCCGCATGGGAGACCTAGAAGGACATTCTGCTCTGATAGTTGATCAACCATACTAATCTACCTCAACTCTACTACCAGAGTAATGCATGGTATTCCTACGTATGAATTTTATTTGTTCCGTCATCGACATGCAAAAGCTGTCCAAGTTTGAGATATTTCCCTCTCCTACAACTCAGGTAACTAAATCTCACCTACAACTCAGGCAACTCCCCGCCATAAAAATCTCTAAGAAACAGGGGGCCTTCATTCTCATGATCTCATCGTTTGTTTCCTTAAGCAAGAGGATCCATTCATCGAATTGGGTAATGAAACAGAAAAAAGAAAAACCCCTCGATTCTGAGGAGAAGCCCAGTGAAAGTGGGAGTATATCCTACATATCTATATGGGACTTTGAGGTCCAAACATTCATGAACTAAGTCTCTTTCATGCCTCGTCTGAATTGAGGTTAATCACAAGAGTTTGAATATGCACCTAGACTCACCAGGGAAGAAAGTTCATTATCAAGCCAATCCACAAAGTTTAGGACCTCCTCAATATCTGAGAAAGCAGCAGCTTGAATTTTCTGGATAAGACCATTAACGAACTCCCCTTTGGTTTCAATATCTGCTTTGATCTGTAAAATCAAGCTGAGTCAACAGCCATCCCAACTACATTCACAAGACAAAGTTGCAAAGTTATTTCACAGATCTCAATTCAAAATGGTCCGGAAGCTTACAGCTAAAACATGAGCGGAACGGTTTTGGATTTCTCCAACTATGCTACTATGTGCACTTGTAACCGCTGGTTTATTGGAATCCTTTGATCTTGATTCGTCCTTCTTCTCTTCTGGCTTCGTCAGTAAGCGGTAAAATTCTACGACTGCAGGAGTTTTAGGGGTTGCAGATCCTCTGGCCCGGGACCGGGAGGAGGGAAGAGGTGGCGGAGGCGGAGGTGGCAGGGACGGGCAAGGTGGAGGCTTTGTATTATTATCAATAACTCTTGGTATTGAACTCGCCGGCGCTGCAGGCAGCGTAGTCTTAAAGATAGCCTCACTGAATGCTTCCTTCTTTACTTTTGAATTATCCAACTTATTGGCAATCAGTTTCTGAATGTCTTTGAATTTGGGGCTCTCGAAATCCTTAGTTGACTCCCTCTGTACAACAAGACATGGAATGAACAAACACCATTCAACAAAACTGGGAAATGAAGAACTTAGAAACAGCCGCCAGTCTGTAACCTGAAGGAACACTAGCTCATGTTTCAAGCTTAAAAACTTCCAATTTATGAAGGGGAAATTTTTTACCTACAGAGACTGAATAATATGATGCAACCATCGGAGGATTATCTTATTTCCACAACAGAATTGAAGCATGTACTCCAGATTGAAATGAAAAGTGACCCATGCAATTTACAGGGAAAAGGAAGGAAGAGAGAGAGAGAGAGAGAGAGAGAGAGAGAGAGAGAGAGAGAGAGAGAGAGTAGGTGATCAAAGATGTTTCTATTTCAAATTATAAACCAAACCACAATATCATGCCAAAATTTAGTCTTAGACTCTCACCTGATCAAAGCTGCTAAGAGTTGCTATTTTGTGCTCAGCTGCAGCAAGATCCTCTGTAAGTTTCCTGTTCTTTGATTCTAACTCCCCATTCAAGCTCAGTGCTTTTTCTAATTCTACCTTCAAAGACAACACCTCACTCTGCAAACTCTTGACCAAATTCTCATTTAACTCGAACTTCTCTTGCAATTCCTCACGCTTCTTTTTATTCCCATCCACCACTCCATCCTCATTTCTCCTGCTAGTAACAGAGCTCACACCCGGCCGCAGCCGCCGTGGCCGAGCAAACTGCTCGACTACCGTGCGGGCCACCCTGGCTCGACCCCCGATTTTCGCCTCTTCAAGCTCCCTACCCTTTTGAGATCCCGCAGCAACGTCCCCAGATTTGGGGTTTCTGAGCACAAGAGACCTTTGGGCCTTTGAATCGTTCTTCACATCTGGAGGCACTGACTTTGCTCTGTCTCTCAGAACATCACCCGCTGCCTTCAATGACTCCTTAACCTTTGGGGTGGCTCTGAAACGCGAAGGGGCGGTGGCTGAGGAGTGCGAAATTGAATTGCCGCTAGTTCTGCATTCAGTTCTCACTGCTGGCGTTGCTCTGGGTGGCGTTTCTTGCTTCATGGCTTCAAAGTTCGCAGCTTGACCCAGGAAAAAAACTGCAAAAAGCAAAAAACAGGGGGTACAAACTCTTTTGGTTGTTGTGGATGGAGTTTTATGGGAAGAAAATTATGTGAGACCCGTGTGGAGATGAGTCAGCTTGCTTCATGGGGTCAGTGTTTTTGATTGACTCTCTCTTCTCATCATGATTCAAGAAACAACCACAAGAAATGTCCACAGAAACCCACAAGAGAACAAATGTGACCCAATTTGTTCTTTCTCTTGCCTGTTCATTGACCCTCCCTGTTCAGACAGGTCACCAGAGAAGCAAGCAATGTAGCCAACGGGTCGCGGGCAGAGTAGCTGTATGCGAACAAAAGCTACCGAGCCTTTGGGCTACCTAAACTGGGGAAAGATCCTCTAAAGTTGTGATGGTCAAATTTATGCTGCACATTAGCTTTTTAGTGCTTCAATGAATATCTGGGGACAGGAAAGACAAAGACCTGAGTTTTGGTCTGCTACTTGTTGATGTTTTTCCATTTCTCCTTGGTTTGGGTCTCAAGGTGTCCCCTGTATCCCACAATAATGGCACTTGAAGTAGGTTATTTACAATTAAATAATGTCAACTAATAAAGTACATGCCACTTCACAAATTCCAGTTCATTCAGGATTATTAGAAATTCTTGACCTTTTTTTTATGGTTCAAGAAAGTTTAATTAAGTGGGCAAAATCCCAAGAAGAGAAGAAAAGGAACCCATATAGAATGTATGCACCAATTACCACAAAAAATTCCAAACTCGATGTACCCCAATTCGGAAATTTTCATTGCAAAAAAATTTGTTTGGGATAAATATGACACAAATATATTGATTTAAGATTTTTGATGATATTAACTCTAAAATTAATATGTAATAAGACTACCCTCAGTCTGATTCGTAGAATTAATGAAATGCCAAGTGCACCCACTTTTCTAATTGACATCTAGAAGAGACTTCACATGACACAATTTGTCGGATATGATTTAGTCTAATGTATCATGCCATTTGCTCCACCAACATGCAGAATAATGAGCATATTCTTTTGAATGTAAGTATAATTATGCCTTTTGGATTATTACTTTGGAAGCAATTTACAATCCATTGCCCTTTTTTTTCCCAGGAGGATTGGAGAATTTTGCGGGGAAATTAAACTAATCAATTGATCATCATGAGGTGGTCGGACAGCAAATGATTGAGATGGGCCCTTGTTACAATGCAGACAAATCACAGGTACAATGAGACCAAGCTTCCTTATTTTGTCCTTTTTTTGCTAATTTTGTCGACAGTACAAGGCCCGCTAATAAAAATTTGAGGGCCTTAATTAATGTGAAGAAAATGTTTTGTTTATGGCGTGTGGTCTAATCATTGCAACATTACAATTTCCACTAAAGGGTATGCTTTTTATAGTGCTTGATTGATTGATGATCACTCCAAAAACATGTAGTTGGTTGTAAGTCAAGTAAATTGGATTTTAATGGAATTAGCAGGAACCCCACCCATTCTCATTTGGGTTTCTTTGTGATGGGGTTGGTGAGAATGAGCATTTCATATTAGAATAAAGTTTTTTTTCTCACTTTATCATGAGGTTATGGGACATTTATAATAATGTCATTTGGTGGATTTAATCAAAGAACTGCCATGCAAGAAACATGTGATCGAATAGTTCCCCCTTTTCCTATGTAGGTTCTTTACGAGGATGACATTAGGGCATGCCCTTGATTACATTTCGGCATGTACCAAACATGTGTTAAAACGGTGTCATTTTACGTATACACCAAGGAGCAGTATATGAAATGGATAAACGTTTTGCGATAATTAAGAAATAAGAAAAGAAATCGCCAACTAAAGAATTAAAAAAATGAAGAATAAAAATTAGGGTCCCTAGTTAATCATTTCATATTCATAACATTCGTTAATGTCAAATGAAGTCCAGGCTTTTTATAATTTCTTAACGTGATATTTTTTTGTCTTATCTTCCAAGCTAATAATAAGACAAACTTATATATTTATATGCTAGAAAAGAAGCACTTATAGGAAACTTTTGGAATGTGAAAACTATTTAATAATCATCAACAAAACATATTAGTGATGGGATTAGGAAAATTTTGTCTTGTCTCTCAACCTTGTTCACACAAAGATTCGACTTAAAAAAGAATTCAAGAATAAAATGCCCTTACACATACATAGAAAACCTCATAATAAACTCGAGATCTCCGATATGCAAAATTTTCAGAGGGTATTCTCTCTCTCCAGGGGAGAAAAATGTTTTGAGGGAATTAAGAGGACCAAGACGCGTGGGCACCGGCACGTTAATATAATGAAAATATCCGTACAGCCTACCGTTACTGCAAATCAAACGAACAGGTCGCAGAGACCTCTGTTTAAGATTTCGGCTCACTTTTTATGGTGAAGTTACTTTTTAACCGAACACCAAGAATTCAATGAGAGCCCGTGAGCATGCTTGGGACATCATTCGGGCGATCGAAGCATGTCTCGATGCACATCAATTTTCGTTTGCTCCAATTGCTTGTAAGGTGCAAGGGAAAAGACTTATTGGTTCTTCGCTTTATAAAGAAAGACGAGGGGACGACCGTTTTCGTCTCCAGTGTTGATGAGGTTGATGTTGACTAATCAAAAGAGCATTCATGAGAGGGAGGGAGGGAGGAAGAGAGGAAAAGATGACCCGTGAATGGAACCGAAACCATTGCTTAGTACTCCTATCATAAGGAGGAGGGAAAAGAAGCTGCATGTGACTGCATGAGTTTGTCCTTTGAGAATTTGATCTTGAAAATTGGCATGAGCTGACAAATTCTAAGGCACATCAGGTGTACTCTGAAGGCTAAAGACTTTTCCTTACGGTAAATCCTTCACGATGACAACAGCGGGTCTCTTAGCATCATAAGATAACATCACGATGCGGGACCGATGGTTTTATATTTGATTGCCGCCAACAGTACACTTTAAAAAATGCACGTCACACTATCGTCAGAGTGACCCATGAGCCTAACAACTGCTCTTTTGTACGATTCGGTGTTGCACGGTGCACCGTGACTTATACTTGAGGATATGGAAATCAAACGTGTACCTTGCGTCTAGTTCATATAAACAAATTCGGCGACTCGTGATCTCCCCACCTCACAAGGGCCTGAAGACATTCCCCGACAAACTTTGAGTTATAAGTTCGGCTCGGTCTAGTAGGGCCCTAGCTAGATGGCCTACCTAAAGCGGAAAAATGTTAAATTTTGTTAGTTGATGAGCAAGCCTAGACAGTAAGTTTGGGCTCCATTTAAGGGGTTTAGCTCAAGTCCAAGATCCCTCCATTAATCAACTCGACCATGCATTGCACTTAAATCTAATTATCTCAATATATCCCTTCAACTGTTACTCCTCTTTTTAGTAAGATAACAGAACCCTGCTAAAGTTTTATCCCGGAGAGGAGGAGAGGAACCGAGACGAGATAAAGAGCAGCAACTAGTTTACCTTTCGTACTAACTTTTGCTTGCTTCTAATATATCTAAAAGAAACAATTCTATCAGCATGAAAGATGCTCATAACCTTGCTCCGAAAGAATACGTACCAGCAATCGAATGGAATCCGTGCCGAATTCTTATCCTCTCCTTCGCCTGAATAAGAACCTGCAATAGGTAGCAGATCGCGATGCGCGCATACATAGTTTCACGTACACGCACGTCAGATGTGTACCTGTATCAATATCGAATATCGATATCGACAAAGCAATAGAGGAGTGATTACCTTGAAGTTCTTGAAATGGACTAAAACCTGTGGATCTACATTTATATGAGCTGAAAAGGTGGGAGAAGCAGTGGGACAATGGAGTTGTAGAAATGTAACCCTCGATGAATATAACCCTAGAGATTTTGTGCAAAGTGAATTGGTTGGTTTCTTCTTGTTGGTTGTAGTTTCACATCAGATGAAGCAAGGTCCGTTGGGGCGATTGTGATTTAAGATGGAGCAAAGAATAGTCCTTATTTGAGCAACTTTTGTTTCTATATTTTGTATTAATTTCATGGTACTTAGGACAATTTCGGTTCTAATGTACTGAGTCCACGTGATTATAATGCAATTAATTTGTTCTAGTAGTTCTTGTCATATGTTGAGGATGTGACAACTCAACTGACTGAACGGTTGATGGGTGGCACTAACTTCTTCAATCAAATGAATTTCTATTTAGATCATACTATTCTTTTGAAAATAAGAACAAATATGTTGAAAGATGAAAAGAATAATTGATCTTGGTGTGAATTAGAGATAATATCCTCCTCTCATACATTGATTGATTGTCAGGGTCCACTCAATTATTCAATTTTCATCAACTTATGGATGATTTGATTTGGGATGTAACACCCACAATCAATCTACTGTTAACAAATTAGAACATTAATCACAGTCCATTAAACCAGCAGACATAACCTCAAAGCTAGATCCTTACGAAATCCAAAAGGCAAAACAACCTGTGAAATCACACTTTTATTCTTTCAAGTCTCAAAGTTCCTTTTGGGTCGACCCGACTTGTACCAATTAGCGTTTAATCAATCCTCAAAGTTAACCCGCAATGCCAAAAAAGTTCATTAGAATCCTGATTTTAATTATGTCCTTAAACTGAAATCAAAGTCGAAGTTCGGCCAATTTTAAAGAGTTAAACCATAGTCGTACATTGTTAATCATATTGTACTACATCCCACCTGCGATTCCTTTGTTTCCATCTTTGTCATGCTTCTCTCTCAATGAGAATCTTTCACTATGAATAAAGCTAATCATAAAGTGGGTTTAGGCTTCTTGCTTTAGGCAAGAAACCTGCATGAAAAATGGATTGGAGAAAGAAAAAGATAGATTCTTGAATTGCCCTAAAAAACAAATTTGCCACCAGTGACAGTTGGCAGGGACACATCATGGGTCGGCTGTATAAGCAAATTAACTTGTTGAGGGAATGTGGAAGTCCCCATCAAGTACCCAATTCAAATACAAACCAAATTTAGGAGTCGTCCATCAATAAAATGTTGCTGTTGAGCTTTGAGTAAATTATGGAGAAGCCAAGAAGAAAAGAGTGGAAGCTTGAATTGGGCTTGCAAGAAAAGCAAGTTTGGGTTGACTATGAATTGTCGTGGAGTGAAGCTGAAATCATCAATTTCTTGTTACAAACACCTGCATCGAATTGAAGGACATGTTCTTGGTAGGTGAGGAGGCATTTTCTGATGTTAAAGGCCCAACTTAGTCTTCATCTTCACACTTCTCTTAAAGCATTAAACTAAAGGACCAGACACTTTTTTCTCTTGAATTTTCTTAACATCTTCATCAGATGCTGATGTTCATCAACCATCGGGTGTAATATACAATATGAAGACTCAAAACTTTAGTGATAATGAAAAAGATGGCCAAATTGAGTCACTAGCCTCATTTGACTGAAGCGGCTGCGAAGGCCCTTGCCCAGGCTGGGTGAGGGCCTTCGCGACCTCGCCCGTGGCCGGCGAGACCGCGATTTGTATCCAGCGGTGCTATCATGGTAGCATAGATTCCATTTCTCATGTTAATCAGGGTCTCATGGCTCCCCTTCTCGACAATTGCACCGTCTTTCAACACAGCGATGATGTTTGCACGGCCGATCGTTGATAACCGATGAGCCACCGCCAATGTGGTCCGGCTAGCCATGACTCTATCCAACGCATCCTAGACCACCTGCTTGGATTCGACGTCAAAAGCACTCGTGGCTTCATCGAGTAGTAAAATTCTTGGGTTTTTCACTATCGCTCTCGCGATCTCCACCCGTTGCTTTTGCCTGCCGGACAACTGAATCCCTCTTTCGCCCACTGTTGTATCACAACCCTGTGTATGTTTACGATGTCATGGTCAGTAATAACTAACAACCCGAATGAAGACTCTGAAATCTTAGAAGGATGTTGACAGATTCAAGCCTTAACCTGTTGTAAGCCACTGATGAAGTTGTGAGCATTGGCTAACTCCGCTGCCGCTAGGATCTCCACCTCCGTTGCATTGCCTCCTTTCCCATATGCGATGTTAGCACGGATCGTGTCGTTAAACAGGACAGGCTCTTGGCTCACCAGACCCATCTGTCCCCTTAACCACTCCAAGTTTAGCTCCTGCATATTGGCTCCATCCAAGGTTATTCGACCAGAATCAGGGTCCTAAAATCTTTAAAGCAAAGATATTACCGTCGATTTTCGACTCCCGCTTTCTCCAACCAAAGCAACTGTCAGTGTTTGACCTTACAAGCCTCCGCATCAGATTAAGCGTATCTATAACGAAAAAACAGAGAGGAATGGCCTAATCTTGTATTGTTGTACCTGACCAGAATGGATGGACAAGCAGAAGTCTTTGAATACTAGGAGTTCAGGTCTAGTTGGGTACTTGAATTTTAGGTGACGGAATTTGATGTCTCTTTTCACATTCATTAGCGTAATTCCACGGCTGTCGCTGGCATTGATCTTAGATTTTAGGTCTAAGATTTCGAATACGGAAGCAACAGAACTTTTGGCTTTACTCACATTGGGTGCGAGGGAGTTCGACTGCGAAATTCCGAGTCCCATCATGCACAATGCGAAAAAGACCTGCAATACAGATGATTGGACCAAAGTCAGGGACATAAAGCCCTAGGAGAAAGATACTAGCATAGACAGATGTATGAGCGAAATGAGAAACTTACACAAAAAAACCTTGGGAAAAGTCGTCTTCTTGCGGTAGACGAGCTCAGGTCCGACAAGCAGAAGTCTTTGAATACTAGGAGTTCAGGTCTAGTTGGGTACTTGAATTTTAGGTGACGGAATTTGATGTCTCTTTTCACATTCACTAGCGTAATTCCACGGCTGTCGCTGGCATTGATCTTAGATTTTAGGTCTAAGATTTCGAATACGGAAGCAACGGAACTCTTGGCTTTACTCACATTGGGTGCGAGGGAGTTCGACTGCGAAATTCCGAGTCCCATCATGCACAATGCGAAAAAGACCTGCAATACAGATGATTGGACCAAAGTCAGGGACATAAAGCCCTAGGAGAAAGATACTAGCATAGACAGATGTATGAGCGAAATGAGAAACTTACACAAAAAAACCTTGGGAAAAGTCGTCTTCTTGTGGTCGACGAGCTCAGGTCCGACAAGGAGGCTCAATGGCGTCGCCACTAAAGATGCCATGCCCAGAATCAGAAACATCAGTGACCAATATATTGAATCTTTTCAACTTACCAAAATATATATATATATATATATATATATATATATATATATATTGAATCTTTTCAAAGTTCCTCTGCCGGTTTGTAAAAAGTTTTGATCACACTGGCGAGCATCGAGCCAAAAATTGGATATATGATGCCATTGCAAGCTGCAGCTATCGCACCTAACAGCAACACCGGAATCTCTGGGCTATTAAGATAGGCCAAACGGGTGAGAGATACTTCTGGTGCTGGTGATGATACTTTCGAATCGCTGGTGCCAAGGCCTCTATCAGGTGTTGTCTCAGAGCATGTCAAACTGAATACAGGCGACTGAACAGATGAAGTCGAAAACGAGAGACAACTCCAGCCTGAATATTTCGCAGGCATCCTTTCTGACCCTTTTGCAGCTTCTTGAAGCCGAAACAACTGGCTGTATGCACCATCAGAGTTCTTCAGTAGCTCATCATGTGAACCTGATCATGCAATTGCGATTTGCAACAAAATACATTACAATCTATTCTGCCAATTCCGGCAATGGAGATATTGAAAAACGTAAAATAAATATCGCCTACCTTTTTCTATAACTTTCCCTTGATCAATCACACAGATGACATCAGCGTTCCTAACTGTACTCAAGCGATGGGCAATGACCACAGTAGTGCGATTCATCGTAACTCTGTCCAATGCCTCTTGCACTATTCGTTCAGATTCTACATCGAGTGCACTAGTGGCTTCATCGAGGAGTAAAATTTTCGGATCCTTCAACACTGCTCTAGCTATGGCGATTCTCTGCTTCTGGCCCCCAGAAAGATGTATTCCGTGCTCTCCAACCATGGTGTCTAGTCCCTACATGCAATGCAATGATGGAAACAAAAGTAGCTTCTCATTTACAAGCGTTCTCGCTTCCCACAAGAGGGCCTTGATTCAATAGCTTTCAATCTCATGAAGAGAAACACTAAAGAATTTTTTAAGAACGATAACGAGAAGGTTACCTGAGGCAGCATGTTGATGAAGTTAGCAGCATTAGCAACCTTAGCAGCTGCTATTATTTCATCATTCATCGCACCATCCTTCCCATACGCAATGTTATCCCAAATGCTCGCAAAAAATAACACCGGTTCCTGGCTGACAAGACCAATTTTCCCCCTAATCCATCTGAGTTGGAAATCTCTGATGTTGACGCCATCAATGAGAATTTCACCCTCCTGTGGATCATAAAATCCCTCCATCAAACTAACAATGGTCGATTTCCCACTTCCGCTATGCCCAACCAAAGCCGCATTGGAACCGCCGGGTATCACCAGGGACAAAGCATTCAACACACATGCATTTGGTCTTGTCAGATAGCTGAAGTAAACATCTCCTAGTTCTATATGTCCAGACATTTCTTTCAGCCTCTTTCCCCTCTTATCAAAAGCATCAATCTCCGGCTTCCTTTTTATTGCCTCGAACATCTCAAATACCGCAGCTTTTCCAGCACCAAACACGCTCAAACAAGGAGATGCTTGGCCTAGAGATCTTTCATGAGCTCAAAATAAAAGGTTGAAAATCTTGTTAGCTTGGTTCAAGTAGGCAAAAACGTCAAATAATAAGCGGAAAAGAGGACGTCACAACTTACAAGGATCCAAGTAACACTGCAAAGACTACGTTAATGACACGGCCTCCTGTATATCCTTTTTCAATTATCATTTTCCCGCCGAACCACACAGTGAATGAATAACTGCAGAACACGGTAAAAATAAGCATGCCGAAGCCCAACCCAACTACCAAGCCCTCTTGTACTCCAGACCGGTATGCCTTGATCAGTGACTTGTTATACTTCTTTACGGCTTGTTTTTCGCCCGAAAAAAATGCAACCTGCGATGATAAGACTAATACATTACCACATTGAAGGGAAAAAAAGAATTTAGGTGTCATACTTCATCGATTTCATCATTGCTTACAGTTCTAATTGAACTGATTGTCTGATCTACAATTGTCGCTGCAACTGAATAAGCACCTTGTGCATGGGACGCTAGTTTGCCCACGAGCTTCACCATGATGGCACCACAGATGACAAGAGGCGGGATAGTGGATAGCATGGCGAGAGTGAATAGCCATCCCTTTGCAAAAGCTATGAAGAAGCCACCTAGGAATGTCGCTATGAGCTGTATGAAATTTCCTACATGAACAAAAGACAAATCGCGATGTCAAACCAATAGAAATCATAAAAAGAATTGACATAATCAATTTTGCGTACGCAACAGCGAGTACCTTCTCGCCCATGGCATCTTGAATGAGAAAGGTGTTGCTCGACATTTTCGCTATCACATCTCCGGTGCTGGTTTCCTTGTCGAAGAAAGCGATTTCCTGTCTTAGAACTGTTCTCAGGTATGAATTCCTTATGCGCGCGGCCTGTCTCTACACTGTGATCATCCAGCAAGCGACCTCTGGCACGTTATCAAAATCACAATTAGTTCCATGTTATTATTCTACACTCGTAGATCCTCTAAAGTTCAAAGGCAATGCAACCCAATCAATATTCAAATTTCTAGCTCACTTACGTGGAAATGATGCAAAACCAGAACCCAGAGCCAAATAGATGATCTTTAAGCAAACCTGCAGATATACAATTGAAACCGACGATTACCTGATTTTGTATATCATGTTGGAGAAAACTAAACTCAAGCTCTACGTAATTGCCATATAGCAGACTTGAGCCCTTAAATCTGATATCAGGAACCTGAAAAGAATATCTTGGGACGACGAGACAAGATGATTTCCTTTGAAAAGCCAGTTAGTTGCCTATTCATGAGATTAAGCGATACCTTATTGACTTCGAGTACGGCGATTGAGATGACGAAATTTTTCCCAACAGAATCAATTAGATCTCCAAATAGAATGGTCATAAGTGGCGTGCAAATCCCATTTCCGATGGTGGCAATTGTGCCAAGAAACATGAGCAAGTAATCAAACGAGTTGGCAAAAGAAAACAACTTATGATAGGGTGGCAGTTTAGCTCTATCCTTCATTACTTGCTCTACTTCTGGTTAAGTGGTTTCTTGATGTTGAAGCCTGCCTCGAGCTCATTTCTCTGCCCATATGATCACTTTCTTGCATGAACTTGTCAACGTGATTGGTTCTCTCTTTCGCCTGCGAAACAGATATTAGAAAGAAAATTCAAGGAGTGATTTGTCGAATTAGCGAGATTAAAAAACAACTTTAAACCAATGAGTACTCAAAACGTGCCTAGAGACGATTGAAATACATCTTTCCTTCTCAAACACTTTTATGAAAGCGAGCTTACATCTTCTATTCAAGAGGAGCAAAGTTCGCAACAAAGGTGTTGATATTCAAACAGAAACACAGATATACTATACCTTTCTAATCAAACTCGGACAGAAAGATTAAGCAGAAAACTGCACCTTAAATATCTACCGTGTGCTGAGAACCAAATGAACTGGACGCATGATCCATATGCTGAGATATCTGTCATCAAATTCACCAAGAATTCAATTTAATGTTCATCAGCAAGGACCGACCTAATAATATCAGCGAACAAAAACAAAGATTAATTGCAATACAAACCTCCAAGTCATATTCAAGCCAAAGATGCAGATTTTGGAGCATGACAGACATAATGTGGACAACAACTGCATGAATAAGAAGGGAATTAACGCAGATAATGAAGCTGTCAAGTGCTAATGTACTAGGCACAAATAGACACCCTCGAGCCAATTCGAAACAATGATGCCGATGAGGATGTGATTTCATAGATTTTTGATTGATCAATACTATGCAAGTCCACCACAAGAAATGCCTCCTCATGCGAGACAAGATTGAAGCATTGGAGAGTGACAAACCATCAAACCTCACCATGTTTAGGAAGCATCACCAGTCTTGTGAGACTGAAAAGGAGAAAACAAAGTAATGGTTTCATCATCTAAAAATATAGGCTTTTTCCACATGGAATGAGATAAGAAGTATAGTGTATGTACATATTTGGCTCTACATAGAACCGATGATGCATCCAATGTTATCCTTCCTGTGACTTGGATCTAATTGTGCAACTCAAATTGATTTCTCGTACTACTAGAGCCGCCTAAGTTTATATTTTTGTTTTTTTCATTTTAACTTTACTAAAAGTTATTGAAAAAAAAAGACAAAAGTGGCTTATATTAATTTAAACATGGCAAATAGCTGGTCTTCTGGAGTGCTCCAAACATTAATTTCATTGAGAAACTTTAATTGTCTGTTTGGAGAAGTTATTTAAAAGTAAAAAAGTGTCAATAGCTATTTTTTCACTTTATAAAGTTAAGAATGTGGTAATAAGGGTTATTACATGGTAAATAGTGTACAAAGTATGATTGCAGATGCGTGATGGAGTGACAGAAAGCCTTCATTTTATGGTGAATTTGTACCATACAAGGTAAAAGTGCATATGTGTTGCAGAATGCTATATCTATGGTAAAACGTCTCATTCAATTGTGTCTAAATTTGTAGAAGTTCTCTATATTCTTTCATGTGAAAAAGACTCATTGTGAGGTATATATGTCTAAAAAATGACGATATTCATTTGGGGTGAACATCTCTTAAATGGGACAGCCAATGTTTAATTGCGCAAAATTACCTTTTCCCACTAACAAAAGGATTTACTCATGGTATTTGTGTGAATGTTCGTAAAAGATCAACTTCATTTCTTATAAACGATTCACGAATCTTTACATGCTAAAAATATATATTTGGCAGTAAATTCAGTGTTGATATCGGTAAAAATATTCACTTCATGGTAAATGTGTTTTGGGAAGTGGTCAAAATTGCATTTACAAGGAAAAGATTCACTATTTAATATTTAAGCTACTCTTTTAAACTAATGCTACGTTTGGTAGTAGGGATAAAATTCGGGATAAGATAAATTTTATCATATCCTGTGTTTGGTGTGTACTTAAGATAGGATAAAGTCGAATATAGGAAGGATATAGCCTGGATAAAATTATCCCAAGGGAGAGGTGGGATAAAGGTGGATAGGATTTTTAATTTACATAATATAAAATTTATTTTTATCGAATAACAAACATGTTAAATTAATAAAATTAAAATAATATTTGATTATAAATAATTTTTAAATTTTTAAAAATTCAAAATAACAATAAATTCATTTTAATTTATTCTTATTTTTATTTATATATTAAAGTTTCTTTCTATCTTATGATATAAATTTCATATATATATACACACATTTAGTATTTATATTTATTACATATTTTAGGCATATTTGTATAGTTTACTATTTAGTAAAATTTTATTAGAGAATGATGATGGAAGGGGAAGAAATAAAAAAGAAAATAATTAAAAAAAAGAGAGGGAAAAATAATAATAAATAAATAAAAATGAAATAAGTAAGAGTGTCATAAGAAATTTTTATCATCTCCATTTGTGTAATTTTTTGGTTCATTTATACTGATATAACATTTATAGCAAATAATGTACATATTAATATGTGAAAATATCCGGCTTTATTACTGCAATTCACCAAACAGTAGATAGAATATAGTAAATCCCTTGGATTTCATATCATATCCTATCAAATTCTATCCTGACTAGAAATCTGAACGATTAAACGTAGCCTAAGTGGATTTGGGGGTAAACTGTCCAAAAAGCCATAAACATATTGCACTTTTATCAATTTAATCATAAATCTTTCATATAACATCCTGAATTTCGACCCATTTCTGAGATCAATGAAATAGATATTATTTCTCATTAAATTTTAGTGAGTCTCGCCCAGAGCTAATTACTCACGGGATACTAACCAATGGGGAATGGCTAACTAGGAAAACGGTACGTGGACTAAGAAACCGATCGCGAATCGGGCATCAATTCCGAGAAACGATGAGGAAATATTTTAGGCCAATGTTGGCCGATCCTAGGAGGGTGACGGATTTCATTTGGCTAATGACGTACGATCGGATCATAGATGATTCCGCACGACCGAGAGTACGCGTAGCGTATAAATGCCGAACTTAAACCGAACGATCGCGACCTCCGAAACTAGCGATAATTCCTCGCGTTCTCCCAGTAATCGAGATCGTCACGACTCGAGTAATCCTAGATCGAAACGCGTAACCTCTAAATAGCCGCCCGTTAGTGAGAGACTCTAAAATTATAATTGAGTAATTTTTATCGTGAAATTGGATCCGGACTTGGACATCAATTTTCTTGGACGTACGCGACTATTTTGCGAGGACAATGTCATTTTTGAGTGGCCAATTATATTTGGGGTTGGTACGGTCGAAAAATAGAAATTCGGCCCAAAAACGGAAAATTACGATTTTGCCCATAAGCCTCACAAGTGTATTCCGAATTTTAGGATTAAATTGGAGGGCGTTTTGGGATTTATTTGGACACCATCAACCTTCCAATAATTCAGAAATTGAAGGACAAGAGTGCCCCTCCATTATTAGACTTAGATTAATCCTAAACCTTAGATTGAGGGCAAGATGGGAATTTTGGAGAAAATACCAACCACCCCACTAACCCATTTGTATAAACCTCTTTTTCTCTCTCTCTCCCTCACTTTTCTTTCCCTCCAAGCCAGCACACGCTCTCTCTCTCATTTCCCTCTCCCTCTCGCCGATTCCCTCTCTCTCTCCCTCCCGGCCGTGAGCCGCCACCGCCTGCCGGAGCCAAGCGCCGCCCCGCCTTGTCCCACCTCTCACCCTCTCCATCTCGTCTCCCTCTCCCTTGTTCAACGTGAGGACCACGCCGGAGCCGCCGCCGTGGGAGACCGACCGCCGAGCATCGCCGATCTCCGCCGCCAAGCGCCGCCGTGCCCGCCGCCGAGAACCACCGGTTCAGCCGCATTTTTTAGTTTAGGATTAGGTGAGTATAATCCTCTAAACCCTAATTAGGACGATTATGCATTTCTAGACGGGTTTATGGTGATTTAGTATTTAATTAGTGCGATTTAGGGGTAATTATCGGATTGTTGAGCGCGGCTGATGTTGGGATGATTTTGGTGGACTGTTATGCTGATTTGGAGATGAATTAGAAGCCGAGAAAGTGCTGATTAGTGGCTGTCCACATCGGAGATTAATTGAATTAAGTTTGGACAAATTGGGGATTAAATGGTGTGATTGCCGAGATTGCCTAGGTTATCCAATTGGTGGCTGATTTGGTGATGATTGGGGAGCCTAATAGAGTATTTTGAAGGTAATTTAGGTACCGCATGATAACCATTCTGGTCCGGAATGAGTTCCTGAACCAGAAATAGATTTTTCTATTTCTGGTTCCTGGATGAGTTTCTGGGAAAAAAAACCCGTTTGATAATGACAAAAAATTTCTGTTTCTAGAACAGAAACCCGTTTGATAACAGCACGAAATTTCTATTTCCTGAAACAAAAACCCATTTGATAAACAACATAAAATTCTATTTCCAGGAACGGAAATCCATTTTTTTAGAAATGAAATAAAAATAATAAAAAAATCTGAAAAATTCATAAAAAAATTTAAAAAAATTCCGAAAATCACAAAAATTTGAAAAATTCCAGAAAAAATCATCAAAATGTCGAGAAAATAAAAAAAATTCAGATTTCAGGAAAATAGGAAATTTGTTGAAATTTTTCAAAAAAAAATAAAGAAATAAAAAATTTCAAAACTTCACAGAATTGCTTAGAATACCTGTGGCCATCGACTTTTAGTGAAATTTAAATTTTTTTAGGTTCCCAAAAAAAATCAAAAATTTCAAAACTTCACAGAATAGTTTAAAATACATGTGACCACCCACTTTGAGTGAAATTTAAATTTTTTGAGGTACCCAATAAAATTAAAAATTAAAATTAAAAAAAATTCAAAAATTCACAAAATCGCTTAGAATAGCTGTGGCCACCCACTTTTTGAGTAAATTTTAATTTTTTTTAGATGCCCTAAAAAAATTTATAAAAATTAAAAATTTCAAAACTTCACAGAATGACCTAGAATACACGTGGCCAACCATTTCAAGAGAAATTTAATTTTTTTTGAGATTTCCAAAAAAAATTAAAACTTTTAGAAATTTCAAAACTTCATAGAATGGCTTATAGAATACCTGTGGCCATCCACTTTGAGCGAAATTTAAATTTTTTTAGGTGCCGAAAAAAAAATCAAAAAGTGAAAAAATGAAAAATTTCAAAACTTCACAGAATGACTTAGAATACCTATAGCCACCGACTTTGAGCGAAATTTTAATTTTTTTAGGTACAAAAAAAATATTAAAAATCAAAAATTTGAAAACTTCACATAATGGCTTAGAATACTTCTAGCCACTCACTTTGAGTAAAATATAAAATTTTTGAGGTGCCCAAATGGTATTTTTTATTTTACTTTTTCATTTCATCACCTCAAAAAATATTAAATTTCACTCAAAGTTGGTAGTCACAGATATTCTAAGCCATTCTGAAAAATTTTCAAATTTTTTATTTTTCATTTTTATTTTTTTTCGAAATGAGTGACCACAGATATTCTAAGCAATTCTATGAAGTTTTGATGTTTTTAATTTTTTTAATTTTTTTCGACACCTAAAAAAAATAAAATTCCGCTCAAAGCGGGTGGCCACAAATTGTGAAGTTTTGAAATTAAATTTTGCGTTGGATTCGTAACGTTACGTACGCCCGCACACAAATTCCAGTCAAATTAATGCAAATGGCCAAGCACTGGAACGGGTCTTCAGCATTCAACCACCATCGTTCTCAATATTTGCTCTCAATATTTGTGAGTATGCATCGTTCCGCATAATATCGCAAAAGCTTATGGAGAAAAGTAAACCAAGCACATCACATTACAAGAGCCAATATAGGAGATTCCAAAATGCTACGTCACATTACAAGAGCCAACATAAAAAATCCTCAAATACAAAATAATGGAAATACATTAGAAAAGTCGGAAATACATTTTCATGGAATCTCCGCCATATTATTATCAATTGCCAATTGATTGGCAATTCTTTTCCTAAGCATGTTGATCTCGATATCCTCCTCTGTTGATGTATCGTCAATAACCTCATCTTGTGCACTTCCAAACGAGTACTCTGAATCACTATATTGGGAAAAGTTCTTATCCATCTTGTCTTGATCACGGATGTAATTATGAATAGCACAACATGCAATTACAATACATGACTGCTTTTGAATTGAAAATGAAGGCATGTGTTTTAAAATGAGAAAGCGATTCTTTAGCACTGCAAATGATCTCTCAATAACATTCCTTAGTGAAGAATGCCTATGGTTGAATAATTCTCTTGCTGTTCTTGCTTGCCTCACTCTACCCCTAAAATCATTAATATGATACCGTTCGCCTTTGAAAGGAGTCAAAAATCCTGGAGCTACAGCATAACCAGAATCTACCACGTAGTATTTGCCTATCAAAAGGTATTCATATATTGATCATGATTCGCAAATGCAATACAATTATAAAGAAAATTATCTCTTGAAAAATAAGCAAATACCTTGTGGAGGTCGAGGAAATTGTAAGCGATGTGTCTCGAGTGCTGCCGAGAGCATCCGACAATCGTTGGCAGAGCCTTCCCAACCAGCATACACAAATGTAAATTTCATATCAAATGAACAAACACACATCACATTCTGAGTGGTAATTCCTTTCCTGCCTCTAAATGGGATCTGTTTCGACACTGGTACAAAAGCATGAATATGAGTGCCATCAATAGTGTCTATGCAGCCCTATCATTTCAATAAAGACTAGCATTATACAAGATTATCAACAAAATGTAACTAACGATGTAAAGGAATGTATGCAAATCGTACCTTGAAGTAAGGATTATATTTAGGATTGATAAGAATTTCTTCTGGGACAACATCAAATGAAGGTGGTACGATAATTTCTCTTGCCAAATTCAAAACTGCTTGCAACACTTTAGCAAAGTACTTGCTGATAGTTTGTCCCGAATGTTGGAATCTCTCACATAAATCTCTATTTGAATTATTGTGACAAATCATAGATAAAAATATCCCAACTTGTTCGTCTACCTTAATATATCGACTATCTACCAACCAACCCCTTTCCTTCATTAAATCACAAAGGTTGAGAAAAACATGTCTCTCCATTCGAAAAACTTCATATATCCTGTCTGAATGTCCATAAAGAATCTCTCTTATCCATTCAGGCCCTGACAATTTACTGTCCCTAATAGGTTCTCTGGTGTGCATAGACATGTTCATCAAAACAGTACACATCCATGCTTTCAGTATATTAAGTTCAACATCATCGAAGACCTGTTCAATTGGTCCAACCGATGCTACTGGACCATTAATGCTGCTACTTTCACCCCCCTCCATATTACCTATGCCCTCGCACGAAGAACACCAACACAACAAATAAGTCAGGAATCAACAGCATCCACAACGTCATCACAGTTCCATAATTAACAATAGCCACGGCATCATAGTTGCATAATTAAAAACAAACCAAAGACATCATAGTTCCATAAATAAAAACAAAGTGTCTCAAGGACACAAGTCATTAAGTGAAAATAAAACAAACATGAAAAAGTCATCGTAGTTCTCAACATCTATTCAAAGAGATTCAAGAAGACCGCATCTCCTTTCAGGTAAAGATAGGACGAAACCCTCTCTCCAGTTGGCACTAAGGCATGCTTGGTTCATAGCTTTGTTGTAAAGATTTTGCTCTAAGTCAGGCATGCCATTTAAAATGGCAACCACGGCTCCCATGGAGTAGGGGTTCTCGGATGGAGGGGCATGTGAGGTGATGGAGCCACTTGTTGATTGACTCGCCTTGGACTTGATCATATCTTGAATAGCTTTGCAGGTGCTAGCAATATCATATGTGCTACTCTTTCTCCTCCTCTTGGAATTTGGAGTCCTATCCAACTTATGCTTCTCACGAACTTGCGTGGCACTCACGTCAGGTGTGAAGACTCCATCACTAAATTCGTTTGGATCACCTTCCAAAGCACCACCACCATTGTCACCATCACTACCATTGTCTTCCCCCTCCGACACCACCAAGTTTTCTGCATTTCCTACTGCGTAATCCCCAGTAGCTTATGTATCGCCAAACACGATACACAGATCGGAATATTGAGGAAACCTATCCTTTCGGAATTTAGCCCATTCGATGTTATCCTGTAATTTCAAAAAATAGTGACATACGTGAGCAACATCATCGAAACATACATCCACAATTAGAACAAAATGAGCCAAGTAAACTGATACCTTGATGTGATCATCCCATACACTTGGATCCTCCACAATAATCGTTTTGTTAACATGATCCCATCCAAATCCAGATTGTGAAAGAAGCTTCTTATAACTCCCATAATGTCCCCTCAATTTGTTTGTCCTGTTCTTCAACTGACCTACAGTAAACCGGAGTGTTGTTTGTTTATTGAACTCGGTAACTATGTTATTCCACCCTACTTTGTTATAGGTAGTAGTGGTGCGATTTCCCTTTTTTACCTCTTCAACCAATAAGCTTACAAGCAAATTGGTTAAAGGCTCGGTCCACTTTGCCACAAATGCCTCTTTTTGGGATGCCATTTACCCTTAACTGGTTGAACATCAAATGAAGCACATCATATGGTGTACCAATTCAAATGCGGAAGATTTGATGTAAAGAGCCATATCATCTACAATTTGAACCATTCTCTGTACATGTGCTTTAATGTTGAGTGTTCTAATAGATAATTAGCGCTAACTTTATTGTTTGAGAAATTCAGAAGGACTCAGCAGAAGTGCAAATGATGTAGGAGTATATTGATATATTCAGGTAAAATTTCATAAATGAAAAACGAAAAGGAAAGTAAAAAACCAGACTTTATTTGCGATTTAAAACACCTGAGTAGCTAGAGTGTGGAGAGAAGTCCAGGTGGCCCTCCTGAGTTCTCCTTTACTTGCAGGTGCAGCAGCTTGTACCTGAAAAAAAGATTTAGTTAAAGTTTCAGACAGGCAACTAATCTCGACGAACTCAAAACTGAAAGTACAAGACCAGAACAGAAGGATAGGAAACCAGAAAACCAAACAGTGACCACTGCCAGTGATTTTCCACAGGAGCAACATGATTAGCATCATAATGATTGTCAGTAATGTCCATAAGGGGGGAAGAAATAAAAATATTTGCACAAAGAAACTGGATAGTATATGAAAAGGGATCAGTATATAGCTCATTAATAAGAATAATCACTGGAAATTTTTGTATATGATCAAGAAATGAAGTTTGCTTGTTTCCTCTCCCTCTCCCCTGTTGTGCTTAATTATAGTATGAAGCTACACTTGCACTATGGCAGAAAAGTATAAGAGAGAAAATGGCATAGTACTAGTCATCAATCATATTTCAACATTCTTGAAATTCAATAAGGTTCACATGCCTTAAGAACAGCACCATATGAAAGTTACTGCGGCAAATAGAGTTTTGCAATGGCAACTAGTTCTCTACGTACAATACAAATTTCTAGTAGAGGCTGAGGAAAAGAAGAGAATGGCCGAGGAAAGAATGTCTAACTAAGCTCATCAGGCTTGTAGACTACATATATGTCTACTATCATGAAAACTGCGAACAAGACAACCTTGACAGGTAATTACTGTTGCAATCATGCAACTCTAGCCTTATTTCCTTTTAGTCACATTACTTCTAATGTTCTTGATCAAGTCACTCAAGCTTTTCAACGAAACAAGGTGTGCACAGCTAATGAGGTTACAAAGTCTTCGACCAAAAAAAAAATAGTTTACGAAGTTGCAAAGTAGGAAATTGTAGTGCAGCTTCCATATTTCAGGTTTGAGGAGAGGATTACACTTAAACTTAGCCTAACATTGCCAGAAGGTTTTTTCCCGGCTTCAGACTCATGACCTCAGGTTATAGTGGAGCAACCTTACTATTACACCAGCTGATCAAAATGCCATGATTCTAAACACACGAAGTATGGATTTTCTTCTGTTTTGAGGTGATTGTTCCATTATAGTAGTTTCAAAACGACATAGTAACAGAATGCCACTCTACATGATTCTCAACAGCTATTTATTCATATCACAGAGTGGTTTCTGTAATTAATTTCTCCCGAGTTAACCATTTGACACACCGGAACATAGGAGCAGTACATCAAAATTACTTCTAAGACAATAGATTTAAATAGAGAACTCAGTGTACTTTCCTCCTGCTATAAAGTTCAGGTTCCATCTGTTGTTAGCAGATGACATGCGAACCCCATTTCTGCTGAAACTTCGTAGATCACGTAATGTCGAAAAATACAAGTCTGATGAAGCAATACACTTCAGATAACTTTTACCTTCTGCGTCACCCACTTCTCATCCAAAACTAAACATTTTCATGGAAAGTGAGAAGAAATATCCAACTTCAATTCCCACAATACACAACCAATTCAATAACCAGATGGCGGCAGTGATGCTCCCCTGAAGTACAGGCGAAGAAAATACATCAACCACTTGGTGTGCACAGAAAGAAAATCTATTAAGAACTCATCGGAATAGACGGGACAAACAACCACACCCCAACCACTTCTAAACAGAACGCCGAAGCCTCCTCGGGCGCGAGAAGAAAGCCCGAATCCCTCGCCGACCGCCACTCACGGCAGCGCGGGGCCAAGAGACGGAAGGGAGGGAGGAGGTGGGAACCGGAACGCACCTGATGAAGAGACACGCGGACCCAGGGCCGGCGGTCGAGCTCGCCGTCGCCCAGATCTGGGCGACCGCGAGCTCAACCGCCGCCCACGGCGGGGCCGCTCGGCCTCCCCCAGAGCTCGCCGTCGCCCAGATCTGGGCGACGGCGAGCTCGACCGCCGGCCCTGGGCGAGGCCGCTCGGTCTGGGGGAGGCCGAGCGGCCTCGCCCAGGGCGACGGTCGAGCTCGCCGTCGCCCAGATCTGGGCGACGGCGAGCTCGACCGCCGCCCACGGCGAGGCCGAATCTGATCCCCTCGATATCCAGAAAAGAGAGAGAGGAGAGGAGATTTGTGCACGATCGAAGCTTACGTGGAGCAGGAGCGAGCGGCCCTGGCTTCCTCTCGGTCGGAGCGAGCGAACGAGCAGCTTGGCTTCCTCTCGACGGCAACAGAAGAGAGTAGAGAGAGAGACGGGCAGAAGAGAGCTCGATGGAGACGAAGAGAGCTCGCAGAAGAGAGAGCTCGAAGAAGGAGACGAGAGAGATGTGTTAGAAGAAAAACGATTTCAGTGGGAACGAGTTCTCACTTTTGGTCCAGAACCGAAAAACCTCCTTTTTTCTGATTCTCATTTCTGGTCCAAAAACGAGTTTTGGGACAAAACTTGTCCCAGAAATAGAAAAATTAAATTGCGTTAACAAACGGGTTTCTGGTCCAAAACTGATTTCGGGAGCAAAAAACCAATTCTGGACAGAATGAGAATGGTTATCATGCGGTACCTTATTGGCCAAGAATGTGCTGATTGGTGGTTACCCTTATCGGGATTGATTGGGACCAAGTTCGGCCAGTTTAAGGGTAATTATGGCGCCGATCATAGTGGCTGGTGTTGTGATGATTTTGGTGGATTAATTGGCCGTGTATGTGGAAAATTATTGGCCTAGAGTGACCAAAATAGTGGCTGTCCATATCGGGAATTTATTGGACGAAGTATGGACGAATTGGCATTAAGTTGTGTAAATGCCGGGAATGCCTATAATGACCTATTATTAACTGATTTGTACATAAGTGTGTTCAATTGTATATTGCCATGCCGCCTGTTTGTGTGGCCAATTAGTGCGGTGTGTGATTGGTCAATAATTAGCGTAAATTTTATTGTCCAAGTATGTGTATTGTGAGTGCCAATTATGTGTTGTGCCACATGGCATTAAATTGGCAGAGTGAGCATGTTGATGCTGATTAATTGGGCAAGTTGTCGTGACAATTGTTGAATATGACTTGGCATGATTTTATTGATGTGCCTATGTGAAGTTGTGTGCTCATTATACATTGCATTATTGCCCGAGTGCGGGAATTGCATGGCCACGCATTTCGTATGCTGAGAATGAGCATGAGACAGAAATTGTGCGAGTATGCGTGCCTGACATGAGTATATGATCACCTAAAATGCCCTGATGCGTTTTACGCGGGGTTCAAATAAAACTGACTGTGTGTATGTGTGATCACTAAGAGTCCTGATGCGTTTTACGCGGGGTTGAACCCGTCCTAATGCGTTTTACGCGGGACGATGCCCGGTACATCCGGAAGACGGCCAGCTTGATGCATTTTACGTGGGTTTTGGTCCATAAGGAAATCGGTATTGCGCCTGATGCGTTTTACGATGGCTAGAGACACTGGGCCTGATGTGTTTTACGCGGGCCATGAAGTGTTGATATTGATATAGACTTGACGCGTTTTACGAGGGTCAGACCTGATGCGTTTTACGCTGGTCGAGCTCTAATTGAAAATGAATAGTGTGTAACTATGCAGTATTGAGCCAGATCATGAGCATGGTCATATTGGTGGCATGTGGATGCAAGAGTGCATGGGCAAATGTGCGAGTATGTGCGACTCGGTGATTTATGTGTGATGCAGGCACTGATAAGTATGAGCATGCATATGGCGTACGTGTGACTAAATGTGTCGCGTATGTGCCATGAAAATTATATTGAATTGCCTAACCTGCAGGGTCAATGATGTGATCGATCTGGGCCCGAGAGCCTAGATCAATTATTGTTGTTTTGATTGTTGTACTGGTCGTTGGTGTTTTGTTTGCCTGTCAGGAGGTGCATGTTAGCCTAGTATAGGTTTATAGGATTTTACTCGCTGAAACTCGTTCTGATTGTTGTATAACTCAACTTTTCAGACCCGAGATTTGAGGATGGCAGGCGTACCGACACGTTATGGGAGGAGCCCCGGCTAGATATAATGCTTGACCGTCGAGCCACGTACCCCCTTTTTATGTTGGTGGTTGTTGACCCGTTTTGGCTTTTATATGTGTATCTGCTGTAAAAATGGATGATGTATATGTTCTCCTTGTTGTTAATGCCAAATGTATATTTGTAGTCCTGTTGTTGTTACTATTGGGCTATCCATGGTCATGTGTTTTATTTGTATGGGTGTTTTATATGTTGCTTCCGCATGTGCCTTGTGCTCTGTGCTGTGTGTTGGGTCGGCGACGCATCCTGGAACGTCGCAATTAAATTCGACCTCGGTTGGGATGTTCACGGGCCGTAGGGTTCGGGGCGTGACATTTTAATTTTGCCAATTAAGTCTCAAACCTTTTGCCAATTTATCAATTGAGTCCATTTGGCCAATTTTTTTCGGAATTTACTAACATGGACGCCAACTGTCTTATGTGACATGGCCAGCTTGTGGACAATTTTTATTAATATTTTCAATTTTTTTATTTTTTCAAATTTTTTTTCTTTCTTTTTCTTTTCCTTTTTTCTTCCTCCTTTTGCCAATCATTTGGCCACCAACCATGCCCAGGTGGGTTGCCCTCACCTAAGCAAGGGTCGCCATTGCCTAGGTGAAGGCGACGTCCAATGAGGCCGCCCTAGCTTGGGTGAGGGTCGACCTCACTAGATTTGGCTTGGGCAAGGCTGACCCTTGCCCAGGCCAAGGTAGCCTCACCAAGCGTTGCTCGAGCGAAGGCAATGCTCGACAAGGCCGCCCTAGCTTAAGCAAGGGAGCCCTCATTGGGGCTTGCTTATGGTGGGCAATGGTGACCCTCGCCCAAGCGAGGCCAGTCCATCCGGCCATGGCTAGCAACTAGTCATCACCTATGACCGGTAGTCGGTCCCCAACAAAAGGAGGAAGAAGAAAGGAACAAAGAAGAAGAAAAAACTTGAAAATTTAATAAAAAATTGAAAAAAAATACAAAAATATTATTAAAAATTATTCACATTAGTAGCAGTCATGCCACGCAGGACGACTAGTGTCCACATTAGAGAATTCCGGCCCAAATTGACCTAATGGACTCAATTGGCAAAATATAAAAAGGTTTAAGACTCAATTGGCAAAATTTAAAAGTTTAAGACTAAATTGGCAAAAGTGTAATAAGCTTATGATTTTTTGAACAATTTTCTCGTGGATTTGTTTATTGAGTTCAATAAATTAATGCACTAAATGTTTAAATTAATTTATATTTGAAATTAGCAATTACTTTATATTTATACCATATATCTTCATTTTGTCTTTAGTGCGAAGAACCATATGTAATTGTGTGAAAATTACATTTTTCTCCCCCAACAAAAAGGATTACTCGTGGTATTTATGCGAATTTGATAAAAAGCTTCATTTCTTAAAGATATTCACTACTCTATATGTGGTAGAAAGATATCTTTTATTACTCGTGACAAATTTATCCTCTCTTAGCTTTCATTAAATTTTACCGTGAAATTGTTGAGCTGGCTGACATATGGCAATAACTCAATTGACATGGCAAGTCCACGTGAAAATTCATATCAATTTAGGATAAATTTGTCACAAGTGTATTAGTTTGAGATTTTTGATGGCCCAAAAATTAATTTGAATTAAATTTGCTAGTGTAGGGTTTTTGGTGACCTAAAAAGTAGTTTGTACTGATTTTTGGATTTTTCATTATATTAATTCTTTTAACTGATATGATGCTCAAGTGAGCGTTGTGCGGAAATTACATAGTTGCGATGACCTTTCCTCGATATTTAACTCTTAATCATTTGATTTGTCCAAGTAATATCCCGAAATAAATAAGTTAGCTGTCACAATCCCATCAATGTGCTAGAGGTAAGAATTCTAGATTAAAATCACAAGCTTACTTATAGCCTTATTTCGTGATGAATTTAATTAAAAAGTGTTCTTAAGGCACTCGATAAAAAAAGTATTAATTATGCGATGAAATTTGTGTTTTTATGTACGGCATGTTGAAAAAGAATAAGTTTGCAAATCTCTATATATAAATATATGTCGAACATATTTTTAGGAAAAAAATCATAAAAAATCATAAATTATGCTCACTGTGACACATTTACCTTAAATTTTTTCTTGTGATATAAAAACTTTAAACTTTTACTTATATGACACATTTACTCTTTATCAAGGTTCCGTTAGATGATTTTTCAATTGAAATAACGTTATTTTTATTTCACTTAAATGTCACACACAATTTGATTTTTGGCATTTATGTAAGTAGATTTTTAACGTTTCTTATTGACGGAACTTTGACTAAGGGTAAATATGTTACATAGTTACAAGCTTGAAATTTTTTGTGTCATAGAATAAAAAATTTAAGGTAAATATGTCACAGTGAATATATTTATAATTTTCGATGATTTTTCCCTTTTTTAATCTTCATACTATTATCAAGATTCTTTTGTGATTTAGGGTTCGAGAATCGAAAAAGAGTTTGGAGGCAAGATCTCAACTTTTTATCATGTGTGGTTGGTAAAGTGTAAAACGGTTAATATCACGAAAAATTCCAAATCAATATACTTGTGACAAATTTACTCCAAACTAAATTTTGACCACCAAAAATCCTAAATAGGTACATATGTGACAATTTTATCCTTCATTAGTTTCTATTAAATTTTACCGTCAAATTTCTGAATTGGATGACACGTGGCATTTGACAGGTGTTCCGATTTGAGATTTTACCCTCTATTTGTTATAGGTATATCAATTTGTGATTTTTGGTAATACTAATTCAATTTAACATTGGGTAAATTTATCACAAATGTATCGATTTAGGGTTTTTGATGATCAAAAGATCAATTTAATGTAAATTTATTATAAATATGTTAATTTATGATTTTTCGTGATATTAATCTAAATGTAAAAACAATTAAGTAAAGTCATCTTCAAAAGAAACAAAGATTCTCCGAAATCCCCACATATTTATGTGTGTGCGCGCAAAGAGCTCAGGTATTTATCAGATTCTCCTGAAGCTCTCGCACCGTCGTCGTCGTCGTCGTGCTCTTCTCACTTCCTCTCTCTCTCTCTCTCTCTCTCTCTCTCTCTCTCTCTTTCTCCGACTTTTCGCCGCGACCCATCTTTCAAGAAAATGCGTGCCGCGCCATCCCCGTCGGAGCTCTCCTTCGCGTTCTCTCGTCACGGCGAGACCACCCATGTCTCCATGGCCTCTCGCTCCGTCAAGAACCGTGGCGTCCTCGCGCTGAGACCCAGTTTCGCTCGGGGCGGCGGCGTCGGCGTGAACCTGCTCAAGTGCCAGTGCGGCGGTAGCGTGAGCGAGAAGCCCGCCGCCGCCGCCGGGGGCGGCGGTGGCGGTGGGGAAGTGTTCTACGCGACGTTGTCGAGCAAGTGCGATGTCGACTACCTCGGGGAGAGCACGAAGGGCGATTTGAACGTGAAAAGGGAGCACCTTGAGGCTTTCGGTGGGTGTTTTCGGTTGGCTTGTGTTGTTTGCCTGGGGACGACAATGGAGTGATGGTTGGGTGTGGGGTGTTTTGTGGGATTGGAATTCTGAGTTCTTGCTTCTTCTTCTTTCTTTCCCTTGCTTTTGTGTTTCGTCTCGGGATTGTTGCCTGTGTGATTTCAGTCTGGTTTTGTGTGCAGGAGTTGATGGTCAGGTCACATTAGAAGGCCCAATTGAGGAAGTGGCCAAAACGGAAGCTGATGAAGCTGAGGATCTATTAAGAAAATTGGGTATTCCTGTTAGTCGTGCTCTCTCTCTCTCTCCCTCCCTCTCAAGTTCTTTTCTTTATCAAGTGTCAATTTCACTTCTTTATCTACTTGAAGTTAATGCCTGAACATGTGACACGACCCATTTGGACCATATGCACTTTAGGCTGCTTATGTCTCTCTCATTGGCTCGTGGTCTCCGATTCCATGCTTGACATGAGTCCATTTCCTCTGTTTTTAGCATGATATAAGGTCCTGCTTAAGTGCTACAGGAGTGTTTAAAAAATGGAGAGTTGTTTCAAATTGTAAGAGCAAGCAGTCATTCGACACAGAAGCGTGTTAATGTAAACAATTCACATTCAGCTGCTCATGCAAAATCCAAATATGAAAGGTGTTACACCTGTTGCACCGTGCTGTTCAAGTTTTAACATGTCCAGTGAATGATTCATATTGGTGTTTGAATTTCCAACGTTTGACACTGAGTAAATGTGCTATATGTTAGTGACAAATGTACAGAGTTTGTATAACTTGACATGTTATGCTTGTGACATAGAAACAAATTGCCAACCCTGGCTAAAGTGGATTTCCTCATTATATATCATGACATCTGAGTTGTTTTCCTTCCAGTTAGTGCAATTGTGTTCTAATTTGATTTCTGCCTTTCTATCTATATCGAACATTGTGCTGTGAATTGTGATCTGCCTCTCATGGATCTATTTCCGTGGGCTTGGTTTATTGCAAAGGATGTTCCATAGGCCCATGGCCTGGGGGATAGTTATTGCTAATGCTTACGCTACAAATTCTTGTAATGTGCAGAGTCCTTTTCTGTGTAGATATTCTCCTCGTGGAATATTTTGTAGCCGTACATTGAATCTTCGATCTATAAGTGCCATTGGCTACGACATGGACTACACTTTGATGCACTACAATGTGATGGTAATCTCTATTCCCCTGTACATATCAAGATTGACCGGGAGAGATTGTTAAAACCTGAAGTCTATGTGATTTAACAAACCATATCCTGAAAGTAGTTTATCTATGATGTTACTAGTCGTAGAGATCTTTAAGCCAACTTAGAATATAGAACTTACTAATTACTTTAATTTGACTTTTGTAATTTTAGTTGTCTACCATGAAAGTTTTTGCAAGTGTTGAATCCTTAGGGATAGTCTTTTATTCTATTTCTTTAGTTTTACCTGTTGTATAGTTTCTTATCACATCGTATTCTGACAGGCATGGGAAGGGCGTGCTTACGATTACTGCATGGAGAATTTGAAGAACATGGGTTTTCCTGTTGATGGACTATCATTTGACCCGGACTTGGTGAGGATCTTCCTCGGTGATGACAGCTCTTCAGTTTACAGGATCCATCTGCTGGAACTAAGTTTTTCTGATGAACTTCTGTCATCAGGTAATCAGAGGTCTGGTCATAGACAAAGAACGTGGTAATTTGGTTAAGGCTGATCGGTTTGGTTACGTGAAGAGGGCCATGCATGGCACACAGATGTTATCTACCCGAGCTGTGAGGTAGGGTTTACACTATAAAGTCCATTGACAAATTTAAAATCGGCAGGATGGTTGCATTTCTTTGTTAAGTGACAACTTATGTTGGATAATACAAGTCAAACGATTATATCTTCCATATGAGCAAATTCAATGAGCTATTATGTCTTCAAAATCTATAGAGGCACTGCAGGGAACTAAAGAAACTAAACATGGCTCTTTCAAGCAGATTATCTAGATTCGTCTATAGGTGTGCCTCATGATTATATCACAAGTACCAATCCTCCTAACTTGGATTTCATGTTGGTTTGATAAGTTTTGATTCTCTCTTCTGCTGTAACTTGATTAGTATTTCTGACATCTATTCACTTTGACTCATTGAAGTGAGATTTACGGGAGGGAACTGGTGGATTTGCGGAAAGAAAGTCGATGGGAGTTCCTCAATACGCTTTTCTCGGTCTCAGAAGCTGTGGCTTATATGCAAGTAATTTTTGCAATAATCATCATACTGTCTAATATTGTGTTCGAATCTTATAAAAAAGCCATCTGTCTTCAGCCAGAACACTTCTTCAGCGCACTGAATGTCCTATTTTCATTTGCTTTTGTCCTTTCTTTGGGTAGAATTTATGTTGTCAGCTGAACTGCACCTTTCCATTGATCTAACTTTTTCTGCTTCTCTCATTATGTTGAACTCTTGAGAGCTTGTCCATTTTCAATACTTCTCCTCCTGCCCCCTCTCCCACTTCTTCAGTTTTATAGTACTGAATAACTCTTTATTCCTTGCCAAATTTGAGAGGCAGACATTTTTCCCAATACGAAACTCTTGTTAACATATCTTTGGGTGCTACCAGATGGTTGATAGATTGGATGATGGATCTGTAGCAGCAGAAGTTGGTACGCTCGACTATAAGGGGCTTTTCAAGGCAATGTCCCCCTGTTTAGTTCTCAACAATGGTGAATTTTCATCACATCTCTTATTGACTCATGAAATTGTCCTCAGGCCGTTGGAAAGGCTCTCTTCAGGGCACATGTGGAAGGTCAGCTGAAGGTAATGACTATATGCGTGTGTGCATGGGCGTGTGCGTTTGCATGTCACACGTGCATGCGCGCATGCACACACAAAGCTATCGATGTACTTCTTATGGTATTAGAGAAACTGACTGTTACTGGCATTTATGCAGAGTGAGATAATGTCTAAGCCTGAACTGTTTGTGGAGCCTGATCCAGAACTACCTCTAGCCCTGTTGGATCAGAAGGAGGTATGGCTTGTTTCTGGCCCCCAATAAAGTAGGTGGAGATATTATACTCTCAGTTTACTGTTCTCTTTCTTGCCTCAGGCGGGTAAAAAGCTTCTGCTTATCACCAACTCAGATTATCATTACACAGACAAAATGATGAAGCATTCCTTTAACAGATTTCTCCCTAATGATATGGACTGGCGTGATCTATTCGACATTGTAAGTGGATCCATTTCTGAGTACTTACTATTTGCTCTGGTTGCATTAGATCATTAAGAGCTCTCAAGAAATAAGCTCTGGTCAAGAGTTTATTTTGCATGCACATAATGGAAGGGGAAAGTTCGTTTGTGGTGATTTTGAAAATTTTACCATCCAAATAATTCTTAAAGAAATCCAGCTGCTCTCTCTCATTCTTGGATGTAGTTTGCATCTCGCAATAAAATGAAATATGCTGACTTTTCAGAAGAACCACCAGACAATCAAGTGTGCACTATGTATATATACATCATTTTCTCATATTGCAGGTTATTGTTTCAGCGAGGAAGCCTGAGTTTTTCCAGATGTCACATCCAATGTACGAAGTGGTCACTGGTGAGGGTCTTATGCGTCCTTGTTTCAAGGCTCATACAGGTGATCTATCTCCCATCCTTTTCAACTCATGCCATGTGTTGTCAATGAGATGCTCATGTTCGGCATCGCAGTTTTATTGTTTGAAAGGTGTCTTTCATTACTACCCTTGTTGTCATCAGTTACCACAGAAATTGCTTATATATGCTAGAAAAAAGAAATCTAGCAAGGTTTGTGGACGGAGGAAAAGTTAAAGTAAATAAGGGTTTTTATGCTGTTGCTTATAAAAAGTCCAGCATAAGTGACCCTTGCCATAATCAAGACGGCAAAATTTTCCTAGCACGGAGGGCATTGTTAACAGTATGTATTTTTAAGAGGGTGAAGTTTATTTTCCTAGTAGCAGAGGATAGTTAGGTTGCCTTGATCATCATCAACAAATGGAGGAGATTTACTGCATTGCTAGTTAATTTTGAAGTTTATCCCATCAGATGCAGTAACGAAGGTGAAATTTCAACTGAATGACTGTTTCTTCAGTTGGGTCTTGTTATTTTTTATGTCGTACAAGGAATGCTTTTTGTGAAGAGTGCTAATTTGTCAGAAGTGAGCCAGAGAAAGCTTTTTTACCTTTTTTCTGAAAATGCCTTGGTATTGTTTTTGACCTTGTGACAGCTTGCATTTTCTCCACTTATATGTTCCACTGATGCAGGGGGCTTGTATTCCGGGGGAAGTGCTCAAATGATAGAGAATTCTCTCGGTATACATGGCGATGACATATTATATGTGGGTGACCATATATACACGGATGTCAGTCAGTCCAAAGTTCATTTACGATGGAGAACGGCGTTAATCTGTCGAGAATTGGAGGAGGAGGTTAGTAACAGTGTACTTTATTGTACTATATATGAATATCTGACCAAACTACACATAAATATTTGTTGGAATTCATGATTTCTTCTTATTGGTTGTTCCTTTGCGGTCAGAGGCATAGTAACACAGCAACATTCTTTGGGAAAAAAGAAAGTTTCAGCTATGGGGATTTTATAATCTCATATAGTAGTCATAAATCGTAATGTTTGGAAATGTTTTTGGTCATGTATAAAGGTTTTCCATGGCTATGTTGCAATGCTTGCATATTCTCAACTTTCGGTTTCTCTAACAAAGCTTTTGACACTACAGTATAAAGCTTTAATTCAAAGCCAAGATCGCAGAGCCATGTTGATAGACTTCATAAACCAAAAAGAGGTGGTTGGCGATCTCTTTAACCAGCTTCGGCTCGCTTCACAGAGGCGAAATAAAGGGCATCCAGCGCAGGTAAGTAAGGCTATTTATCCTTTGTTCTTGGCTAAGCAACTATGTGAGGCCTAAAATACTGTTATCTTCTTCTAACCTCTATCGTAGTTCCATTCGACATATCTATCTTCTTAAAGTTATCAATTATGTGGGTGATATCTTGCAATGTTGCACATCCTTGATCCGCTTTTCTCCGAATATCCAGACACTAGCTGCGACAAGCATGGAGGATCAGGAACTCACTGAAAGCATGCAGAAGTTACTGATTGTCATGCAAAGACTAGACAGGAAAATAGCACCGTTATTAGAAACAGATGGCGAGCTTTTCAATAGAAGGTGCAGCGCTTGATTGGCTTAAGTTGCAGAAACTATGGTTCAATCATGATATATTTAAATTGTCAACTCGTTCATCTGTGCTCTCCCATCACAGTTCAGACATTACAAAAGTAATTTGCTCGTTCTTGACTTGTCATTAGGTGGGGCTTTTTGTCGCGAGCAGGTCTATGGGATAAAAGCCACTTGATGAGACAAATTGAGAAGTACGTTTTGTCCCCTTTGAAATGCATTCCAATCCACAATCATGTATAGGAGCAATCAAACTTCAAAAGTCTCATGAATGTTCTTTTGGTTCAACATTAACAAACGCAGGTATGCTGATATATACACATCACGAGTTTCAAATTTCCTACACTACACGCCCTTCATGTACTTCCGGTCACAGGAACAGGTACCGTAATTGCCTCGGCTCTCTCATTTCCCTTTTTCTGCTTGGACTTGTGCTGATGTGGTTCATGTTCGTGTGCTTTTGATGCAGTCGCTCGCACACGACTCTTATTCTCAAAAACATGGGCCAATCAATGGGCTCTAGGTCGATAACTAAGATCGAACATGTCACTGTAGCATTATGATGAAGTTGGATTCGTGATAACTTTTATCATCAGAAAGGAGTATCTTCTTAAAGTCGTGGGAGACTCGGACTGCAGCGCAGAGGAGTGTGTATGTGCTTAAGAATAACAGTAATTGGTGTGAAGAATGTACCTTGTACAATACAGACAATGGGTGAATACTACCTCCTGTAGTGCTACTTTGACCATCGTCATTTAGGGAAAAAGAAAATAAGAACTATGATAAACAGCAGCTGCTTGTATCTAGTCTAAACTTTTATTCAATCAATTATAGAACTTACCCAACTTTTTATTCAAATCTCTTGACAATCTTTTTTTTTATTGTATTTTGTATGTTCCTGAAAAATAGGAATGTTGATGACTTCTCCATAGTCTCATGATAGTTTTCAAACTGATGTAACTCGAGTGACAATATATGGGGAAGCATTCTTATATGGATTACATGGGTTAAAGTTTTTTCCATTCAACGGAAGAAATGTTGTGTAATGTATTAGTTTGAGATTTTTTCATGATTAAAAAATTAATTTTGGGTAAATTTGTTATTAGTGTATTAGTTTGAGGTTTTTCATGGTATTAACTTTATAAGTTATGGATATTGATAATAATGAAAATTGATCCAAATTAAATGTATATAATATTCATATTAGTGCTTCATCAATAAGCAGATTCAAAGAAGTTTCTTCGAATTGGAGCTAGGAAACACGGCCCATCTTATGTTTATCCCACTAAGTTTTATTCAAAAATTTTGAGGAATACATTCCTCGGCTTTTTCCAAAATTGTTCAATTATTATGCGAGACGATAGCTCCTTTTTTTTTTCCAATTATTCAATGAAAACAAAAAGTGAATGTCACCCTTTCGCGACCCTCCAGCAAGATGGGTTTTTAGAAGTAATCTCGAGTTGGGAGTTGCGGACCAATGGTCCTCAATCGACTCGGGTTCTTCCAAATCCTTAATTCCCGCGATGTTAGAAGATTCATTTTAAATTCGATTAATCCTAAGAGAATTCTATCATGAGAATTCTAAGAGTCCCGACAATCAAAGTCAACAAAATGATGAGGAATAGGACCGCAAGTTAGAAAAGATTGAATAGCCAATTTGTGATCTTCGCACAGAAAGAGATTAGAACCAAGCGAATCATCAAGTTCAAATCCAATAGTGGGTTCGAAAAACTGGAATACTCGATCATCGTCATCTTCGCGCCCCTTTTGTTCTCAAACTTCTTCGGTTTCAGTGGGTGCCTCGTTGTGCTCTATCGTGGCTTCAGGTTGGTCTGCTGTTTGATTAGGTGTTTCCTGGGTGGATGGCATGATAGGTTGAGGTAAATCCTCAAGAAGTTGCTCAATGAGCATCTGATGTTCAATAACATAGGCTAATTCCTCCTAACTTTCAGTTCAGGATTCTTCAGTGGCTTTTTCCTTCCTTTATTGGTGCTCGAGGTTCAGTCACTTCAATAGGAGTAGGGGCTAGTGCTCGAGGTTCAAGTGCAGCGCTGTCAGGACAGGGGCGACATGTTAGCTTCTGGGTCTTCGAGAACTCTTCGAACAGGTGCTGTAGAGTCAGCACTTGCTGTGGTGCCAAAGTGCTAGATTGAGCAGGTTCACTGGCGACTAGAGTAGGAATGGTCAAGACAGAGTACTAGAAGTAGAGGTTTATCCTTTAGTTCCAGATGGTTGAGGGGTGCTGGTCGTTGCTGATCCTCCATGTTCTCCAAGAACTCGAGTTGTGGGTACACTCATGCTCGGTGTCCCCTCTGAAGTTTCTTCCGGCTATTGTGTCTTAGGTCGATTTCATATGGTCCCTTGGGGGCTTTGGATAAAATGGTAGCAGCTCGAGTGGATTTGCGAGTTCCACTTTGTTTGTGCGAGGTGCGAGACTTTGGAGCCATTTCGAATTGCTGAAGGGAATGGAGAAGGAATGGAAGTTGTAGAGGAAAGAGGATTAAGAAGATAACGGAGAGAGGCGGTTGATTCGTGAGTATCCTGAATCAACCATTACGCCCACTCCCTCCCTATATATAGGAGCAGTAGGACATTATCGAAGTTACTCCACCGTTTACAATAACAGTTATCTTTTACGAGAATTTTAAGAATTTTAGAGTTTCTCTCTCTAAAAGTCTCATTTAGTGTGACGAGAAATTGACTTGAAAAAAATTCTAAGGCCACACGAGTAAAGAAATACTAGATCAACCAGCCTGTGCCATATGAGTGTAAGTGAGAAGCCCGCCAAGGTGGTGGCGGTGGGGAAGTGTTTTACACAATGTCGTCGAGCAAGTGCGACGTTGATTACCTCAGAGAAAGCACTAAGGGCGATTTGAACGTGAAAATGGAGCACCTTGAGGCTTTTGGTGGGTTTTTTGTTGGCTTCTGTTGTTTGCTTGAGGACGACAATGAACTGATGGTTATGTGGGCGTGCTTTGTGGGTTGGAATTTTGAGTTCTTGCTACTTCTTTTTTCCGTAATTCTTGCTTTTGTGTTTCGTCTTGGGATTGTTGCCCAGTGATGGTGCCTTAGAAGGTAGGGTGTTGATTGGGAATCATGTGATTTCAATTGGGTTTTGTGAGCAGGAATTGATGGTCAGGTCACATTAGAAGGCCCAATTGAGGAAGTGACCAAAACGGCAGCTGAGGATCTTTTAACTAAATTGGGTATGCCTGTTAGTTGAGCCCTCTCTCCCTCTTAAGTTCTTTTCTTTATCATGTATCAATTTCACTTCTTTAACTACTTGAAGTTAATGTAGGAACATGTGACATGACCCATTTGGACCATATGCTTATGTCTCTCTCATTGGCTCGTGGTCTCAGATTTTATGTTTGACATGAGTCCACTTCCTATGTTTCTAGCATGATATAAGGTCCTGCTTAAGTGCAAGTGCTACAGGAGTGTTAGAAAAATGGAGAGTGATTTCAAATTCTAAGAGCAAGCGGTCATCCAACACAGAATCATATTAATTGAAGCGATTCACATTCAGCCGCTCATGCAAAATCCAAATATGGAAGGTTTTACACCTGTTGCACCGTGTTATTTAAGTTTTAAAATGTCCAGTGAATATTTCATATTGGTGTTTTTATTTCCAATGTTTGACATTGAGTAAATGTGCTATATTCGTGACAAATATACATATTTTGTATAACTTGAGACGTTATGCTTGTAACATGGAACCAAATTGCCAACCTTGGCTAAAGTGGATTTCCTCATCATAAATCATAACATCTGGATCCAAAATAGGAAACCTATTTGTATTACAAAACCAAATCCAACCATAAAGACTATTCAAATTAGGAATTTGAATTTGGAAAATTTCCTTTCCGGACTCAAAGTCAAGACATACTTTCAACAAGATTAAGAGGAGATCTATTGTTATAATTATAAATGTACTTATATATATAGAGTCCCCTTCCATCATTTGTATCAGTTCAATCAAGTAACATAATTCGATAGCTTCTCTCTCTAAAAGTTTCTCTATTGCGAGTGTGATGAGAAACTGACTTAGGAAGTAATTCTTCAGGCCGTATCATAAGAGAACGCTAAATTAACCAGCCCGTGATACAATAATACAAGTGAGAAGCCCACCGGGGTGGTGGTGGTGGGAAAGTGTTCTACCGACGTCATCAAGCACGTGCAACGTCAATTACCTCGGGGAGAGCACTAAGGGCGATTTGAACATGAAAATGGAGCACCTTGAGGCTTTTGGTAGGTTTTTTTGTTGGCTTCTGTTGTTTGCTTGGGGACGACAATGAAATGGTGGTTGTGTGGGTGTGTTTTGTGCGTTGGAATTCTGACTTCTTGCTTCTTCTTTTTTCCCCAATTCTTGCTTTTGGGTTTCGTCTTGGGATTGTTGCCTAGTGATGGCGCTCTAGACGGTGGGTATTGATTGGGAATAATGTGATTTCAATTGGGTTTTGTGTGCAGGAATTGATGGTCAGGCCACATTAAATGGCCCAATTGAGGAAGTGGCCAAAATGAAAGCTGATGAAGCTGAGTATCTTTTAACAAAATTGGGTATTCCTGTTAGTTGAGCGCTATCTCTCTCCCTCTCAAGTTCTTTTCTTTATCAAGTATCAATTTCACTTCTTTTATCTACTTGAAGTTAATGCCTGAACTTGTGACACGACCCATTTGGACCATATGCACTTAACTCTGCTCATGTGATCTGCCTCACATGGACCTGTTTACGGGGGCTTGATTTATTGCGAAGGATGTTCCATAGGCCCGTGGCCTGGGGGATAGTTATTGCTAATACTTACGCTACAAATTCTTGTAACGTGCAGAGTCCTTTATGTAGATATTCTCCTCGTGGAAGATTCTGTAGCCGTACATTGAATCTTCGATCTATAAGTGCCATTGGCTACGACATGGACTACACTTTGATGCACTACAATGTGATGGTAATTTCTATTCCCCTATACACATCAAGAGTGACTGGGAGAAATAGTTAAAACCTGTAGTCTATGTGATTTGACGGAACCATGTCCTGAAAGTAGTTTTATCTACTGAGGTAACTAGTCGTAGAGATCTCTAAGCTAACTTAGAATATATAAGGTGCTAACCCTAAAAAGTTTTTGCAAGTGTTGAATCCTTGTGGATAGTCTTTAATTCAATTTTTCAAGTTTTAGCTGTTGTATAGTTTCCTGTCACATCGTATTCTGACAGGCATGGGAAGGGCCTGCTTACGATTACTGCATGGAAAATTTGAAGAGCACGGGTTTTCCTGTTGATGGACTATCATCTGACCCGGAATTGGTGAGGATCTTCCTCTGTGATGACAGCTCTTCAGTTTACGGGTTCAATCTGCAGGAACTAAGTTTTTCTGATGAACTTCTGGCATTAGGTAATCAGAGGTCTGGTCATAGACAAAGAGCGTGGTAATTTGGTTAAGGATGATCGGTTTGGTTACGTGAAGAGGGCCATGCATGGCACACAGATGTTATCTACCCAAGCTGTGAGGTAGGATGGTTGCCGTTCTTTGTTAAGTGACAACTTATGTTGGATAATACGAGTCAGATGATCATATCTTCCATATGAGTAAATTCAATGAGCTATTATGTCTTTAAAATCATTTGAGACACTGCAGAAAACTAAAGATACCAAACATGGCTCTTTCAAGCAGATTATCTATATTTGCCTATAGGTGTGCCTTATGATTATATCACGAGTATCAATCTTCCAAACTTGAATTTTAAGTTGGTTCCATAAGTTTGGAATTTCTCTTCTGCTGTAACTTGATTAGTATTTCTGACATCTATTCGCTTTGTCTCATTGAAGTGAGATTTACGGGAGGGAACCGGTGGATTTGCGGAAAGAAGATCGATGGAAGTTCCTTAATAAGCTTTTCTTCATCTCAGAAGCTGTGGCTTATATGCAAGTAATTTCTGCAATGATCATCATACTGTCTACTCTTGTGTTTGAATCTTAAAAAAAAGCCATCTGTCTTCAGCCGGAAATATTATTTTCGCTCTTCTTTAGCGCACTGGATGTCCTATTTTCCTTTGTTTTTTGTCCGCTTTTCGGGTCTGAATTTGTGTTGTAGGCTGAATCTGCATTTTCCCATTGATCTCACTGCTTCTGCTTCTCTCATTATGTTTAACTATTGACAGCTTGTCCATTTTCAATACTTCTCTTCCCGCCCCCTCCCCCACTTTTTCAGTTTTTAGTACTGAATAACACTTGATTCCTTGCCTAATTTGAGAGGGGGACTTTTTCCCATTACGAAACACTTGTTAACATATCTTTGGGTGCTACCAGATGGTTGATAGATTGGATGATGGATCTGTAGCAGCCGAAGTTGGTCCGCTCAACTATAAAGGGCTATTCAAGGCATTGTCTTTTTTTTTTTTTTGGTAAAGGTATATTCAAGGCATTGTCCCTCTGTTAAATTCTCAACAATGGTTGATTTTCATCACATCTCTTATTGACTCATGAAATTGTCCTCAGGCCATAAAAAAGGCTCTCATCAGGGCTCATGCGGAAGGTCAGCTGAAGGTAATGACTATATCCATGTGCGCATGGGCATGTGTGTTTGCGTGTACATATACATACACACATAAAAGTATTGAAGTACTTCTTAAGGTGTTAGAGAAACCGACTATTGCTAGCATTTATGCAGAGTGAGATAATGTCTAAGCCTGAACGGTTTGTGGAGCTGATCCGGAACTACCTCTAGCCCTGTTGGATCAGAAGGAGGTATGGCTTGTTACTGCCCCCAATTAAGTAGGTGGAGATATCATACTCTCCTTTTACTGTCATCTTTCTTGCATCAGGCGGGTAAAAAACTTCTGCTTATCACCAACTCAGATTTTCATTACACAGACAAAATGATGAAGCATTCCTTTAACAGATTTCTCCCTAATGATATGGACTGGCGTGATCTGTTCGACATTGTAAGCGGATCCATTTCGATGACTTACTATTTGCTCTGGCTGCATTACATCATTAAGAGCTCTCAAGAAATAAGCTCTGGTCAAGAGTTTATTTTGAATGCACATAATGGAAGGCGAAAGTTTGTTTGCGGTGATTTTGAAATTTCACCATCCAAATAATTCTTAAAGGAATCCAGCTGCTCTCTCTCATTCTTGGATATAGTTCGCATATGCCGACTTTTCAGAATAACCTCCAGACAATCAAGGGTGCACTATGCATATATGCATCATTTTCTCGTATTGCAGGTTATTGTTTCAGTGAGGAAGCCTGAGTTTTTCCAGACGTCACATCCAATGTACGAAGTGGTCACCAGTGAGGGTCTGATGCGTCCTAGTTTCATGGCTCGTACGGGTGATCTATCTCCATCCTATTCAACTCATGCCATGTGTTCTCAGTGAGTTGCTCTTCTTCTGCGGCGTAGTTTTATTGTTTGCAAAGGCATCTTTCATCACTACCCTTGTCGTTATCAGACAACACAGAAAGTGCTTATGTACGCTAGAAAAAATAACTCTAGAAAGGTTTGGGGATAGAAGAAAGTTGAAATAAATGAGGTTATTTCATGCTGTTGCTTATAAGAAGTCCAGCATCATGACTCTTTCGTGAATCGAGATGGCAAAAATTTTCCTAGCGTGGAGGGCATTGTTAACAGAATGTATTTTTAAGAGGGTGAAGTTTCTTTTTTCCTAGTAGCAGACAATAGTTAGGATGCTTTGATCATCATCAACACGTCGAGGAAATCTACTGCATTGCTTGTTAATTTTAATCTTATCCCATCAGATGCAGCAACGAATGTAAAATTTCACCTGAATGACTGTTTCTTCAGTTGGGTCTTGTTATTTTTTACTTGCTTCAAGTACAAGGAATGCTTTTTGTGAAGAGTGCTAATTTGTCAGAAAGTGAGCCAGAGAAAGCTTTCTCCCCTCTTTTCTGAGGATGCCTTAATATTCTGTTTGACATGTTGTGATAGCTTGCGTTTTCTCCACTTAAATGTTCCACTGATGCAAGGGGCTAGTATTCCGGGGGAAGTGCTCAGATGGCAGAGAATTCTCTCGATGTACACGGCAATGAAATATTATATGTGGGTGACCATATGTACACAGATGTCAGTCAGTCCAAAGTTCATTTATGATGGAGAACGGCATTAATCTGTCGAGAATTGGAGGAGGAGGTTAGTAACAGTCTACTTTATTAGACTACATATGCATATCTGACCAAACTACACATAAATATTTGTAGGAATTCATGATTTCTTCTTATCGGTCGTTTAATGCAGCAACAAATCTTTAGGATAAAAGAAAGTTTCAGCTAACATATAGTAGTCACGAATCGTAATGTGTAGAAATGTTTTTGGTCATGTATAGGAGTTTTCCATGGCTATGGTACAATGCTTGCATATTCTCAACTTTCACTTCTCTAACAAAGCTGTTGACAATTCGAAGCCAAGATCACAGAGCCCCATTGTTAGATCTCATAAACCGAAAAGAGGTTGTTGGGGATCTTCTTAACCAGCTTTGGCTCACTTCACAGAGGCGAAATAAAGGGTGTCCAGCACAGGTAAGTAAGGCTATTTAGCCTTCTTTTGGCTAAGGAACTATTTGAGCCCTTTAATGCACTTATCTTCTTCTAACCACTGTAATAGTTCCATTCAACATCTCTATCTTCTTGTCTTTGGCCTAGTATCTGGAAGTTAATAGTTATACGGGCGATATCTTGCAATGTTGCACGTCCTTGATCCGCTTTTCTATGAACATCCAGACGCTAGCTGCGACAAACATGGGCGAGCAGGAACTCACTGAAAGCATGCAGAAGTTACTGACTGTCATGCAAGACTAGACGAGAAAATAGCACCGCTGTTAGAAACAGATGGCGAGCTTTTCAATAGAAGGTGCGACACTTGATCGGCTTAAGTTGCAGAAACTCCGATTTAATCATGATAAATAGTCGACTCGTTTGTTTGTGCTCTCCCATCACAGCTGCAACGTTACAGAAGTAATTCACTCGTTCTTGAATTGTCATTAGGTGGGGCTTTCTGTCGCGAGCAGGTCTATGGAATAAAAGCCACTTCATGAGACAAATTGAGAAGTACTTCCTTTCTCCCCTTTGAAATGCAATCTTAATCCACAATCATATACAGGAGCAATCAAGAGTCTCATGGTTTGGCTCAACATTTAACAAAATGCAGGTATGCTGATATCTACACGTCAAGAGTTTCGAACTTCCTACACTACACGCCCTTCATTTGCTTCCGGTCGCAGGAACAGGTACTGTAATCGCCTCAGCTTCTCTCATTTCCCCTTTTTCGTGCTCAGACTTGTGCTGACACGGTTTGCGTTCGCGCTCTTTCGATGCAGTCGCTTGCGCACAACTCTTGTTCTCAAAAGCATTGGCCGATCAAGGTGCTCTCAGTCGATAACTAGGATCGAACGTGTCATTGCAGCATTATGATGAAGTCGGATTCGGCGGCGCAGAGGAGTGTGTGCATGTGCTGAAGAACAACAGTAGTTGGTGTGAACAATGTACCTTGTACAATACAGACAAAGGGTGAAAATTGCCTCCTGTAGTGCTATTTGACCGTCTCCAACAGATGCTTGTATCTGGTCTAAATTTTTATCCACTCAATCCCAATAGAACTTACCTAACTTTTTATTCAAATCTCATGACAATCTTTTTCTTTTCTTCTTTTTTTTGTATTTTGTATGTTCGTGAAAAATAAGAGGAAATTTTTAATTGATGAGTTATAAGAACATCGCCGACATCGAAAGTCAAGCAAGAGAAAATGCCATATAATATCCATGTATGTAATTCATCAATCATAAAGCTGATTGAAAGAAATTTTATTAAATTTGGATGCGAAAAACACAACCCTTCTTACGTTAATCGTGCTGAGTTGTATTCCGAAAATTTGAGAAAAACCATTTATCGCCTTTTTTTTCCAAAACCTGCTTGGTTATTATGCAAGAAGTTAGCTTTTCTTTGTTTCCTTTTCGTTGAAATTATTTAGTGAAAACAAAAAGTAAATGCCACCCTGCTAAAAAGAGTTTTTTTCACTCATTGAGACTGTTGTTCACTTTATACGATACATATTTATATAACAAAAACATTCAAATAAGAAAATATAATCAAAGATGAAATGATAATAATAAAATGATCAATGTCACTCAAAAAAATCCTTGCTATTTTGTTGATGAAAAATTACTGTAACTTTTTATTAATTTGTGCTGCTTTATCATATTACATCAGTAAATTGCCCTTGATAAAAGACAACTTTTAGGGTTTTACTCAAAAGAAAAGAAAAGGCTTTGCAATGCTTAGGGATAATAATACAAATAATCATGAATGTTGGCCTGACATGTAATGTGTTCTCTTCACTTTTAATTTGTTTAATATGGTCTGTGAATTTTACCACAGTATGCATTATGGTCCTTAAAATTTTAACATGTTTAATGTGATTCTTGAAATTTTGGCACATATTTAATTTAGTCCCTAAATTATATGAAAATATTCAATGTTGTCGTTCCATTAACGAAACAAAATCGAACATTTTAATAACCCGATGACTAAATTGAATAAATACCAAAAATTTAAGAATGATATAATATATTAAGTTAAAATTTAGATATTATATTTAACAAAATTAAAAATTCATCGATCGAATTTTACGCCGAACCAAAATTAAGGGATCATTGGTGTCATCTTTGCTTAATACACCTTAAAACAAACAAAACGAGCCCTAAGCCGTGACGTAGCCTCGTCCGTCCTCCTCCTCCTCCTCCTTCAGGCTCAGCCCCCTAGGGTTTCGAACCGCCTGCGCCATCTCCATCTCCATCTCCATCTCCTCCCTCCATCTTCCAACGAAAGGGTCGATGGAGAACTTCGCGTACGGCTACCCAGTATCGCCTGAAATCGTGGGCTGACGCGCGATTCCGGTGAAACCCCGCCCTGGTTTCGATCCTTCTTGCTGTTTGATTGGTCCTCGGTCCTCGGCCCTCGGGCCCTCCTTGGGCCATGGCGGCCAAGAAGGTGATAGCGATATGCCAGTCGGGGGGCGAGTTCGTGGCCGACAAGGACGGGGCGCTGTCCTACGCCGGGGGCGAGGCGTACGCGATCGACATCGACCAGCAGACCCAGCTGGAGGACTTCAGGGCGGAGGTCGCCGAGATGTTCGGCTGCGGCGCCGCCGACGCGATGACGATCAAGTACTTCCTCCCCGGGAACAAGAAGACCCTGATCACGATCTCCAAAGACAAGGACTTGCAGCGGATGGTGAGCTTCCTCGGGGATTCCGGCACCGTCGACGTGTTCGTGATGTCGGAGGAAGCCGCGGCCGGGAACCTGTCCAACATGCCCGCTAGTAGGTAGTGATTACTGGGTCCTCTCTATTTGTTCGGTATTGTGCAGCTGGGTTGTCAATCTGACATTTTGATTTTCCGATGAGTTGTGGTGATTGAACTGGACATTGTGATGTTACCCTTGTGAACTGATGCCAACAATGAGAATAATTGCTGTATGTGTTAAAGGGTCTTACGGTGAGATGCTTGGGACACTTGGCTGTGCAGGTCGAGCAGGACGACGGTGTCGGAACAGGTGGTTCCACTGGTCGTGCCCGCCGATGCGGCGTACGATATGACCAACACGAGCGACCGGCTCGACTTGGACGTGTGCGACGGGCGCCCTCTATGCAGCATCCCCGCGAGTTCCAGTGATGAGAAGCATCGGAGAGCCGCGACGCAGTGGGAGAATACCATCACGGGCGTGGATCAAAGGTTTAATAGCTTTAGCGAGTTCAGAGAAGCCTTGCATAAATACTCGATAGCGCACGGCTTCGCTTACAGATATAAGAAGAACGACAGTCATCGTGTTAGCGTGAAATGCAAGTCCGAGGGTTGCCCGTGGCGGATATATGCGTCTAGGCTAGCAACGACTCAGTTGGTTTGCATCAAGAAAATGAATGCGGAACATACATGTGAAGGAGCTACTGTTAAAGCTGGGTATCGGGCAACAAGAGGCTGGGTTGGGAGCATTATAAAGGAAAAGTTGAAAGTTTCTCCAAATTATAGGCCAAAAGACATTGCTGATGATATCCGGAGGGAGTATGGTATTCAATTGAATTATTCTCAAGCATGGCGTGCAAAAGAAATTGCGAGGGAGCAGCTTCAAGGCTCCTATAAAGAGGCTTATAAACTTTTGCCCTTTTTCTGTGATAAGATTAAGGAAACGAATCCAGGCAGCTTCGCTACCTTTACGACCAAGGAGGACTCGAGCTTCCACCGTCTATTTGTCTCATTTCATGCCTCGATATCCGGCTTCCAACAGGGTTGTCGCCCTCTTCTGTTTCTTGATAGCACAGTTCTTAACTCAAAATACCAGGGAATGCTCTTGTCTGCTACGTCTATTGATGGGGACGACGGAATATTTCCTGTAGCTATTGCCGTAGTAGATGATGAAACTGAGGATAACTGGCATTGGTTTTTGCAAGAGCTGAAATCCGCAATTTCCACCTCTCAGCAGATCACTTTTGTTGCAGATTTTCAGAATGGATTGAAGAAATCTCTGGCTGAGATATTTGACAACTGCCACCACAGCTACTGCCTGCGCCATCTCGTCGAAAAACTTAACAAGGATTTGAAGGGGCAGTTTTCTCATGAAGCAAGGCGATTCATGATTAATGATTTTTATGCTGCAGCTCATGCGCCAAGGCTTGAGGGGTTTCAGCGTGCAGTTGAGAACATAAGGGGTATTTCTCCCGATGCTTACGATTGGGTTGTACAGAGTGAGCCAGAGCATTGGGCGAATGCGTTCTTCGCCGGAGCAAGGTATAACCACATGACATCAGACTTCGGGCAAGAGTTCTATAGTTGGGTATCAGAGGCACACGAACTGCCGATCACACAGATGATTGATACTTTACGAGGAAGGATGATGGAATCCATATATGCGCGCCGAGTTGATTCCGGTCAGTGGGGGTCGAAGTTAACCACGTCTATGGAGGAGAAGCTCCAAATGGAAGCTTCCCTGTCGCATTCACTTCAGGTGTTACTCTCAGAAGGTAGCACCTTTGAAGTTCGTGGAGATTCTGTTGATATTGTCAATGTCGATCATTGGGACTGTAGCTGTAAGGGATGGCAACTGACAGGTTTGCCCTGTTGCCATGCTATTGCCGTCTTCGACTGCATCGACAGAAGCCCTTATGACTTCTGCTCCAGATACTTCACGGTCGAAACTTACCGCCTTGCGTATGCCGAGTCGATAAACCCCGTCCCGAACGTAGATAAGCCAGTTTTGAGCGAATTGGCTGAAGCAGTTGTTACTGTGACTCCACCTCCTACAAAACGGCCACCTGGCCGGCCGAAGATGAAGCCGTTTGAATCGGTAGACCTGATTAAACGCCAACTCCAGTGCAGCAAGTGCAAAGGCCTTGGCCACAATAAAAAGACGTGCAGGGCCTCTCCTTAGTCCACACTGTAAGATAGAGTAAGCAAATATTCTCCTCTGGAGGGTTACTCTGTTTCCAAATCCTAGAATTATGTTATCTGCCAGGCTAATGTAAAGAAATTCTTTTCTATGCTAAATGAACTTAAATGTGGTTTGGAACAGGATCCGGGGTTATCCACTGAACATAGGACTGATTGCTGTGGAGACATGGGGAAACACAGAAACCGCGATGCTTGGTGGTTGGTGAACTGCATTTCAAGAAAGAAAGATGTAAATGCTGTATTTGAATTTTGCTTCTGATTGTTAGAGATAGATCTCAAAACGCTTTTCTTAGGAATCTAGGAGTCCTTGAAGCTTCTTGCCAGTCAAGTTTTTTACTGTTCTTCTTGCAGGTAGGCAGAGAAATAGCTATTTTTCCTATTGAATTCGATCCATTTGTTTTTCCCTGCAGTTGGAAATAACTTGAGCTTGCTCATGCCTGTCTAAGACATGCATTTGCTTTGAGGGTTTTAAGATTTGTGTTGGAAAGAAGGATATCATCGTCTCTTTTCTTTGCTGCCTTTTCACTGTTTTGAGGTCATTATTTCTTTTCTGGGTTTTATAAGTTTGGATCCCTCGACTTTAATCTTAAGCTCAGGCAACAAGTTTGTTCCGGTATTAGGCTCCGTTTGGCATTCGAAAAACATTTGTCTAAATATTATCATTTGTATTGCTTATAAAAATGAATGAATGAAAAATATTTTCATTGAAACTCATCTTAATCTTTAAATATATGGGGTGAGCAAAGCATAATTTTGAGAGCAAGTGGCTATGATAATCAAATCTCTAAATGTGACATGACAATCGAATCTCTTCGATCATCACGAGAGGGTCACTCAGCTCACTATACTATCGAAAGTAGGGGTGTGTAAAATAAACCGTCCAAATCATAATCTACTCAGAACGGACCAGCTGGTTTGGTCCAGTTCCTAAGAGAGTCGATCTAGTTTCTGTTTTCTAAAAGTGGAATTAGTATCCAGGCGATCCGGTTCTCGGTTCCAAAGGAAATCGGATTAACTTCACATACCTTTTTTTTTTATTTCTTCAAAAAAATTAGAAAAATGTGAATCAAACTCTAAGTGAAGCACATTTTTTGATCCCAGGGTTCCAAAATTCTTATTAATAATAATCTTCTCTTTAACGCAACTTTTTGTGCCTAAGATTATGCACCCTGCGGGGAAGCACTAGAAAGTGCTTACTCCGTGCCTCGTTTGACCTGCCGAGACAGCAAGCCGGAACATGGAGCCGACACTTGGAAACCTCCGAAACGTGGCAAGCCCACGGCATCCCAGCATCCCCCCTACTCGCCACGTGGCTAGACACCTGTCGCGTGCCATGTCCCCACTATCTTTTACCGCCTTTTTTACACGCTTTAAAAAACCCGATGCACCCAAAGTTCTGTCCCTCTGCCAACATCTCCAAAGACTAGAAGGAAGAAAACTTCCAAAAACTTGTAAACTCCGTATTGGTTTTGTTGCATCCATTCATGGCTTCAGGAAGGCCTTTTGGCTCTTTGTGATGGCCGTTGCGGTGGTGTTGGCGGTTCTCGCCCCCGGATGCGGCAGCACCAGGGTCGGGCGAATGCCTTTGATGAAGGAGGAGGGCGAGGACTTCAAGGAGTTCAAGGTGAAGACGGAGCGAGCGGGCGAGAAGGCGGCGGATGCCGGGAAAGAGGCGAAGGAGGCCTCGGAGACATGGACCGAGTGGGTGAAGGAGAAGCTCTCGGAAGTTCTGGGGTTCAAGCAGGGCGAGACCAAAGAGAGCGCCGTGAAAAGAGCCTCTGATAAGGCCGCTGATACTGCCAAGGCCGCCAAAGACAAGGTCCAGGACATGGCCTCTGGTTAGTACAATGATTGTTGTTGCCTTTGTGAACTTTACTTTCCAACTTCATGCGAATCGTCGGTTATGGTGTTGATGTTGAAGACTTCGAAACTTAGATTTTTGTTTCAAATGTTATCATGAGTAGGAGCTGGTCACTATGCAGCAGAGAAGGCCAGCAACGTGAAGAACACGGCATCCGACAAAGCTGAGGAAGCCAAGAGAGCTACGGCCGAGAAGTCAAGCGAGCTGAAGGACACGGCTGCCAAGAAGGCTGAGCAAGTGAAGAATGCGGCTAAGGAAAAGGCCGAGCACATCAAGAACACGGCGAGTGCCACAACCCAAGAAGCAAAGGAAAAGGCCGAGTCTGCCGCCAAAACAGCGGCAGAGAAGGTAGAAGAGTCGAGAGAGAAGGCCGCGCAGAAGGCAGAAGAGTCAAAGGAGAAGGCGGCACAGAGGACCGCACAGGCGAAAGAGAAGGCAGCCAAGACAACTGAGCAAGCGAAGCAGAAGGCATCCGACACGATGGCACAAGCGAGGGAGAAGGCTGCAGAGACAGCGAAGAGGGCCACGCAGGAGGGGAAGAGGAAGCAAGACGAGGCCGAGAAGCACTTGAGCTGGGCCAAAGAGAAGGCCAAGGAAGGCTATGAAGCGGCCGAGGCCAAAGCCAGCGAGACGCTTGAAGCCACGAAGCACAAGTCTCAGGAGACCAGGGACAATTTGGCCAGCAAAGGCCGCGATGCAGAGGAGCTTTGAGAGAGAGTGATTTGGCGGCTTCTATGATGACATTTGGGTTATTTTTCTTGAAGATCGTAAGGGCTCTATGAGTTTGGCAAGTACATGTTGATGTGTTTAACCAAGGCTGTCCATGTTTTCTTGTTTACTTTTTGATGTTCAATAACACGAGAACTTTGGTACAACAAAATGTCTGCCTAAAATGCTTGGCCTTTTGGTTAGTGCAATTCTTCAAATGCACGAATCATTTCTCAACGTAACGAGATAGACTGAGAGCAAATGTGGGAAAACTCTATCATCCGTCTTGGCCAGTGTCATGAGAAGTGGTCGAGCCTCAGCTGAGTAGTAGAACTTGATAAAAGGCCAGAGAGAAGGCCGATCTGAATCAGCCAAATGCTTATATAATCAAAGTGAATTAGAATGGTTGTACAAAGGGGTTGACAATCTACATTCGCAGATGTCACTATATGTAGAAGCAAATGCTTTTGTTGACAATCTACAAAGGGGTTGACAATCTCTGTCGTTGTTGACAAGTACAGGTACGTATCACTAGTATCTACAAGAGAAAGCAGTTACCAGCTTTTACTATTGCTGGGGTTCTTCGGCAGTGGCCGGGATTAGTCCGGCGATGTCATCCATGTGAAGCTTCTCGTTCAGCATCGCCTTGTATTCGTCGTCTCTGTCTTCCAGACTCCTCATTAGTTCAACCTGTGTGCAGAGAAACATCAAACCAAGGACCCCTTAATCTGACTATGTTGTAACTTCAAGTGATGGGTAAGATGAAGCATGATATTTTAAGACAAGAATGCATCGCAAGCGAGCAAGAACGATTAAGCATGCATGAAAGAATGGAAAGGGTGAAAGGAAGTCGGAAACGAGCCGGCAGCATGCCTGGCTGCTGCGATAAAGCATGCAGGCACAGAGAGAATGGATAGAAAAATCTTCGAGACATGATCATCATCATTGGATTTGGCAATTACAGAGAGAACGGATAGAAAAATCTTCGAGACATGATCATTGTCATTGGATTTGGCAATTCGCATAGACATAGCATAGTTAAAATGATCGTTCATCAGTGACTCATTTAACGAGACAACAAAGAAACCTGCCTTAACACACTCTCTGTTTAGTTAGTTAGATATGTGCTTACCGCAGATAACGCAAGTGAAGCCGTGGAAGGGAGAGGAAGATTGTTACCTGCTTTTGGAACACGTCGAACTCGTCAGAGCTCAGGGAACCATCACTGTTGGCATCGAGGAGCTGCATCATCTCTCGCGCATCATCCCCAGGGGCTCCGAGCTCTTCCATCACTTCCATGAGTTCTTCTATGCTGATCCTACCATCTCCATTCTTGTCAAGAAGGCAGAAGACACGATCTCTCCAGTCAATCTCCATTTCCTTGTGATTCAGTGATGGGAGGTCTTGAAGGCGCATAGCAGCGAGCTCTGCCGCAGCCAACATTATCGCCTTCAGCCGTTTTGCCTGAGCATCAAAGAGAGAGAGTCACTTCTTTGTCGAGGCACCTCTCATGCCATTGTTTACAAACATGAAAAAGTAGAAATGCATACAAGAGTAGAATACAACCTCCTCAGGATCGGTGAGTCCGCTTTTATAAAAAGAGTGAGATGCTGTTCCGCCGGCTGCCAACATATCCATCTCCGTAGTCCGTATCTGTATTTCCATCAATGGTCGAGCTTGGCCATTCTCGCTCACATCGACGGCCATGTGTAAGCTTTGATAGCCATTCAATTTGGGCCTCGAGATGTAGTCTTTTGTTCTGTGAGGCATTTCTTTCCACAAACTCTGGACAATTTCCCGTGTTCTATAGCACGCTCTTTCGCCTGTCTCAGTCATATCTGGTCCTGACTTTGGCTTCAGTATAACTCGCAAGCCTAGAATATCATTCACTTCCTCCGGTTTCCTCCCATCTCGCAGGAGCTTCTTCATAGTGCTGTAGCGGCTCTTATATCGACCTAGAACCAAAATATCGTCCACCATATTGGCCAGAAGGGAATCATCCCATAAAGATTGAAGCAGCTGCTCTTTGTAAATTTCTATCAAGGGCTTGCTTCCAGTTTCATGGCTTCTTAACCATTTCTCAACATAGAGGTAGGAGTAAGGGAACAGGTACTGGAACGAGAGATCCTCTAGCTCCAGAGATAAGAAGTCAGTCCTCAGCGCATGTGCTAACGGCGCATGCACTTTCATGACCTCAAGAGAGACAATTTGCTGTTGATACCTCGGCAGGTAATTCAAATGCCTCATCATATCGAGTTTCAGAGCCAGGTCGAGAACCACGGCTCTTGTATCGTAAAATGTGAGGCAGAATTTCCTCAGGGCAGCGGCACTTTCATCATCCAACACGTCAACTTTCGAGGGGAAGTTCTTGACTCGCAAGCTCTCGTGCAGCAGATGAGCTGTCCCCGTGCCAATCCGGTCTCTCACTTCATGGATGGACACCGCTCCTGCCTCGAGAGCTTCTCTGAGGATGCTGGCTGATATTACCTCCGCATCCATCTACCATCGTACATGATAGGGAGTAGAAAAACAAAGCTGCTTTACAATTTCATCTCGGGAAGAATATGTAGAAGGAAGGTTGAAAGCCAAGTGAAAGATTCTGAGACAAGAAGTTAAAAAAATTCCAATTTGAATGGATGTTATTCATATATAGCAAGGTGTCAGTCTGAAGTAGACATTTGATGTATTGTTACAACGCAGATTTACTAGCTTGCAGGAGAACTCTTATCTTTTCTCAAACATGAGTCCTGACAGCGCGATCTAACACTACAAAACTTGAGATACTGAGAAACTCGCTAAGCCCCAATGAGGCCAGAAAATCTCCAACAGGGAGACCACACCTGAAGAGAACAAGATAAGTCACCAGCATGATTGAGCGGGCATAAACATACAGCAACTTGAAAATGAGGCTCACCCAACTCCCTCGGCCACTCGGCTTTGGTGCAACTTGAAAGAATGTCTACTAAAGAATATGAAATTGCGTATAGAACTTCTGCATTTCGCTTCCCCTGAACTAGACTATTGCAGAATTTCTCTTTCTTTACTAATCTCGCCCCCACACCCCCCAAAAACAAATCAAGTTTTTGATGGTCCACTGCTGTAATGCAACGTAGATTGCGTGCGGTCGCAGTGCATAATGTCAATTACTATGAATCAATAAGCTATCACAAATGAACTAATAGAAGCTAAAAGTAAAGGACACCAAGCTCAATCACGATCATCGGAACACAAACCCACGAAGAGAAATTTTCAAGAACCTGAAGATCGGCGAGAATGATGGCGACGCTGAGAGCCCTCGAGAGAGGAGGGCGGCCGTCGGGGCCGAGAGGCGAGCTCTGCAACATGGGGATGGCGAGCTTGAGCGCCTTGAACAGTATGCGGGAGGACCTCGTGGACAGCGACACGCCGCTCTTCATCCGCTCCGTCAGCTCGTTGAACGCCCCCACCAGCTCCACCACCATCTTCCCCCCCGCGTGCTCCAGCGCCACGGCCGCGTTCTCCGCCGGCGGCGACGAGACGCGGGCTCCCGCTCCCACTCCCGCTCCAGCAGCCGCCGCCGTCGCCGCCGCCGGAGGAGCCCAGCGGGACGGGGAGCGGGCCTTCGGGCCGAGAGGGAAGATGGGTGTCGGGCGGGGGGTCGAAGGAGCGAGCTTGGCGAGCCGGAGGTCGTGCGGAGCGCAGCGGAGCTCCATGCGGAAGACGACGAAGGCGAGTGGCGACTGTGGCTGTGCTTTGTTTGTTTGTTCAAGGTGCGATTTTTAATCATTTCAAGTCTTGCCCATTAATCTTCGATACTGTCCGCGCGTGAATCTTGTAACGAAACAAGAACATGGCCGTCGGTGGTTTCTGTTCTGGCCAAAAGTGTCCAAAACAAGGCCTCGAGCCCAGCCCAAACGACTAAGACGTCTCTACCCTCTAAAACCCTACTGCAAAAATCTTTCCTTTCCTTCTTCTGCACCTTCTTCACCTTCTCTCTCTCTCTCTCTCTCTCTCTCTCTCTCGCTCGCGTGCATAGAGACTTCCATGTCCACCACTGCCAGTCAATACCCATAACTTCTTGGTGCCTTTGCAGTCAACCCTTCCATCACCGCCGCCTTAAAGCCACGTCCTTGGCCATGTCGGCCCTCTCGAGAGGCCTCATTTCTCGCTTCCGAGCTCTGTCCATCCTTAACCCGACCTCCTCGTCCTCGTCCTCGTCCTCGGCTGAGCGCTTGGTCAGGAGGTTCAGCGCGGAGGCCCTGCTCAGCCCGGATTCGGGTCGCGTGATCGAGGCGGCCTCGGGCGTGATGAGCCCCACCTCGAGGCGGACGGGGATCATAGCGGTGAAGTGCGGGATGACGGCGCAGTGGGATAAATGGGGGGCGAGGGTACCGATGTCCGTGCTTTGGGTTGATGATAACATCGTGTGCCAGGTGAAGACTGTCGAGAAAGAAGGCTTTTTTGCTCTACAGGTGCGAGTTCTTGTGAATGCACTGTCCGAATTAGAGGCCCACTGTTCTTTTTTTTCTTCGGGGTTTGTTTGCTTTTCGTAAATTTGACGTGATACAATGGAGGCGAGTGTGTGGTATTCACATGGAAAGCTTAAGAAGGAATGTGGATAGTGGAACACTCTTGGCAAGGTTCGAGCTTTTGGGTCTCTGATTGGTTCAGTTCATTAAGAATGGTTCAATTGATCCGTCAGTGCTGCTCTTCCGTATACTTATGTTAAAAATTTCATGACTTGTTCAGAACAGTGTGCTCATCTGATTATTTTAATTGGGGAGACATTCTTTTTAAGCTGGACTATGGGGATAAAGCAATGGTTCATAATGGATACCATGTCCTAAAGTCCTTACCCAATTAGTAACAGTATGCTCGTGGACTTGCGATGTCTGAGTCACTTAATGTCTTTATTAAAACTGGTACTGGTGAAAGTTGTAGGTTTTACTGGAGAGTACAATTGGCTGTCTTAATGACAGTTAAAACAATTTTTTGATCTGGCAAAAGAGGACCATTGAGGGGAGCAACTATTATTTTATTTCCAACCATCTTCCCTTTACTTGTTTTGCTGGTAACCGAACTGGCACTGTGTATGTGTTTGCTCTCCTTTGTTTCAAATAGTGGTTGGCAGCTAAACATTGTGGCTGCAGCTGATGGTTGCCTGTAGAGATTTCATGGTTTGGTTACTAATTGTAAAGTGGTGTATTCTTCCTGTGTTAGTCAGATCGGTTGTGGGCAGAAGAAAGAAAAGCATTTGACGAAACCGGAAGTTGGTCATTTTAGATCTCAAGGAGTTCCAATGAAGAGGAAATTGAGAGAGTTTCCTGTGACAGAAGATGCACTCATACCTGTTGGTACATCAATTGGTGTTCGCCATTTTGTCCCAGGACAGTATGTGGATATCCAAGGAATTACAATGGGCAAAGGATTTCAGGTTAGGCATTTAGCTCTCATTTTCATCTCTTTTGCTCAGATTTTCATTGATTTCTTGTTTCTTTATTAGGCCACCTAGGAAAACTTAGTCATTGGCTTATAGCTTTTTTTCTCCATAGAGTTTTGACAATTGGTTCATTTCCATTTACCAAATATGAACCACTGACGGATAACCTGAAGTAGAACACATCTAGTTGTTTTTTGATAGCCCAATGATAATGAGCTTTTGATTTTACTTCACTGTCAAAGTTGGTTTAATGTTAAATTTTCTGTCCATAGCTGTCAAACCTCTTTATCTTTACGTCGTAATGAGTTAGACTAAAATTGTATAGTGGGAGACGTGTATATTTAGATTGGCTGGGGTTCATATATGAATTCCAATATTTTAGTCGTCTGTTGACATGAGATGAGGACTGTTGAAGTGGAGAATAGTTTTCTCCTTGTTGTGTTTTTTCCCCTGCTTGCCATATGTCAACAAAACTGTTTTGAAATTCTTGTGAGTTGCATACATGGTAATGAGATCCACCATTAACATTTCTTGTATTATTGTTTCTAATGTCGTAAAACCAGGGTGGGATGAAAAGATGGGGATTTAAAGGGATGCCAGCTTCTCATGGTGCATCACTGTCACATCGAAGTATTGGATCTACTGGTCAGAGAGATGCTCCCGGGAAGGTATCTATAGCGGAATCTAAAGATTCTATTGTGTTTTTATGCTGGAAGCCTTGTTACCATTTCTCTTTTACCAGAATGGTGCATTGTTCTGCCTAGCCAGTAACTGCATGCACTATCTTTACGGCAGTGTTTGCTTGCTTATTGTTTGGCTATTGCATTAATTTCTAATGGGTTGTAAGATCCACTTATGGGCTATACACCATCAATTGCAGAATTATAAGTTCCTTTAGGTGTCTATGGAGGTCCTGTTATAAGTTCCTTGAGGTGGCATGTAGAGAATAGATGCATGATCTGAAAGTAGTTGTACTGTGAATGGGAATGGGAAACTAGAAGTTGCATGTTAAGACACTTTAACTGTGAAGCTCAGTCTCCAGATCCAGAGATAGTCTTGCCTGGACGCGAGTCCATGGACCCAAAATGATTGCAGCCATTGATCATGTGGGGCTCACATGATCAACGGCCATGATGGTACTCAGTCCATGCCAATATTTGCCCCAAATCCGTCAGTCAATGAATGATTTGCCAACTAAGCTGAAACTTTTGCAGATTTATAGTTTCTAAATCTATGAAATTCCAGTATGCCAACCTTTTCTGTGGGGATGAGAAACTTGAGACTTGAGAGGTGCGTACTGTGTAGCCATAGCCTGTTTAAGAAGATTGTTTCTTTTTTTTTTCCATCTTCCGATGGAGAGGTTAGAAATGAATAGCATGAAAGAATGTAGTTTTCATACTTTCAATGATAATGACTTGAACCAATCACAATACTTTCATTAAATTAGATTGCTGTAGTTGCTTTTCTAGTGCTTGTTGCCGGTTGAAACCGATAAAGACATGGATTTAATGAAAGGATGATGCAAAATTTTGGAATGCAGCAAGATGTGCGTCTTTACGGATATGAGGTCCTTACCAGTGGAAGAATTAAACCAACTAGATCGTTCGTCCCACTTGCCTGTGCGTAGCTTTTCAGGATTTTGTTGTTCTTTTTCACCGATGGTTTGTTATATCAATCTCTTTATTTTAGGCATTTGCTGGTCATTTTTTGCTTGGTGTAAAGTTTGTGTGCATCTTGAACAGGTTTTCAAAGGTAAGAAAATGCCTGGCCGAATGGGTGGAAAGCGACGAACCGTAAAAAACGTGTTTGTCTACAGAATAGATCCCGCAAGGAACTTGATGTGGGTGAGAGGCCAAGTATGTTCCCTTTCATCTCTCTTTCTCAATGTTAGTTTGCCAAAATTATTGTATGGATTTTTCTTTGTAGGTTTGTGGTGAATTAGGTTGTCTTGCATTCCTTTAACAGGTCCCAGGTGCAGAGGGAAATTTTGTGTTTATAAAGGATGCTGTGTACAAGAAACCAGACGTATCGATCCTTCCTTTCCCAACATATTTTGCTGCTGATGATGAAGACACAGCAAGCTTGGAACCTCTGATTGCTGATCTTGGAGAAGTCGATCCATTCATGGTGGCAGATTGATTCAATTGCAATTTTTATATCCTCTAACATATAGATCTGCATTTTTGTCGGGATAGACAACTCTTGTACCTTAGCTGGTTAGGTCAGTCATACCAGGCATTGTTTTTCTGGCCATAGAATCATTCTTGGAATCGATTATATCTTGTTCATCCCTAGAAGGGCGGCTTTAGAGAATGTGAGGTTTTTCTTCTTTGTATTGCTGGAATTATTGTGTCTATATTTAGCACTTGTCTTCTCATTTGGAAATAAAGGAGTGATAAAATGAAGAATTATGGCTTTCGCCAGGTCATTTTCTGGGGCTGCTGACTTATTATGTGGATATTTAGATGGTGAAATTAACTTCTTTTTTTTGTTAGGAGAAAATGAAGGAATCGATTGTGTACTTGTAGACGGCCCGGCTGAAATAAATTCTTGTTGAATATGTAGCAAAGGAGTGCAATTCAGATTGTCAGCTATTTGTGTTTTGTTAGAGAAAGTCGATGTTTCTTCTGTACTGTTTTTGGGAAATCTAAGTTCTGCTTTGCGAGTCTTGTTAGTGATTGCTTCATTTTCTTACCCTGGGCTGATGGTACTCTAGTGTGGCTTCCAAATTCCATGCTGGGAGTTGATTCATCCACCTGGCTGGTTCAATCTCAATGTTTCATGTCAGATGAGGTTGCTTCATAGAACTCGATATCCTTCAAGCCGAATCGTTCAAGTTCAGAAATGCATTTTCATCTGCTCCAGGGAGTTGTTTCTACGACATGCATTTTGTATCTCTTTTGATGTGTGACCATCTGGTCTCGCACTTGGGTATGATGTTGCACTATCTGTCCATAGGTATCCATCGGCATCTTCTTTCAGTTAGTGTCGAATTGATGATATTTGATTAAGATAGAAACACCAGGTAGCTTAACTGAGAACGGAAGGGAAAAAGGAATGTTTCATCTGTAACTATCATTAAGATCAAAATGAGAAGGACCACAGTAGAACTGTATTCAGTTTCCTCAGTTTGATTTAGCTTTCATAGGAAAGGGACACAAAACAGAGTGGAACTAGGATTATAACTTAAGAGCTGTACAAAATCTGGGCTACTGTGGCGTGGCAATCGAAACCAGCCTCTCGTCCCGATGGTTTTGTATAGAATCGAGTCTATCCCAATTACTAAATCTATCTCTTGTGCAATTCCTTCTGCTGCATCGCTTGTCTTAACAAATACCCTTCAGTTTCCTTTGAATCCAAGCAGATAAGGCATGCCAGTGGGCTTGAGCCACTGGCTCCCTTGTATGAATGGTCCGGCCGTGAACTGCAAAGCCTCGTTCCGGTTCGTTATCACGCGGAAGCCCTTCCATTTCACTCTCTTGTTGGTCGCTGCACCAGGGCCCCGGTTTGCATACTCGGCGTAGTACAGGGTGTCGAGTGCAAAGTTCCCGCTCCAGGGCATGTACCCTGCCGGTTGGATCAGGTCCCCTATGGTCGACTCCATGATGACTGTCCGCGAGTACTGCTTCCAGGGCCTTCCCAAGTAAGACTGAATCTGTGACCTCGCAGGGTAGAGCTTCTGTTCGGGCACGATGCGGCAGTTCTGGATCACGAGGCCGGTGGTCTCGTGCTTGTCTGTCCTTCCCTGGGCCGTCACTGTGTTCTGTTGGTTGTCCATGGGCTTCCTCACGACGATCAGGCTGTTTTGGATCACTGCTGCTGCGTCTCCAAATATGAAGTCCACGGTGCCGGATATGACGCAATTCCGGTAGAACTGGCGGTGCGCTTGCACATATAAGGTATCTTGGTACCCGTCCATTCTGCAGTTGAAGAACGCCGCCATGTCGGATTGGACTCGGAGCGCCACGGCCTGGTGGCCCTCAGGGCCAGCCGTGTTCTGGAACCCCATTGACTTACCTATGAACCCGTTTCCAATTACCGCTGCAAGATGGAAGTCCTCGTCAGTACACACCATCGCAATTGTTTCTAACAAGTACGTTCGATATCGGGGACGTGAACTTACAGAAAGAAGCAGTTCTGAAGGTGGATACACCATCGCGATTGCATTTTTTTCCGGTGATCATCGTCTTCCTCGGCCCGTCTCCATACATGAAAATATTGACCTGATCCTTGGTAACCGTGAGATACTCGTTGTATATGCCAGCCTTCACATATATGACATATCTGCCTTTGTTGTTCTTTGGATATGCAGCGAGTGCGGCAGCGATAGTACTATATTGTCCGCTCCCGTCCTTTGCCACTACCGCATTGGGTTTCACTTGGCCCTTTGCTTGGCTCGCCATTAGCTTCCGATCTTCACGAGACCACCAGGAAGGGTGCCCATTGGCGTCCTCAGCATCGGGCTCCTCGAGAAGTCGGCGTGAGCTTGCACTGTTATTTAAAGGAATGTTGAAGGTGGTCAAGATCCCGGAAATCGCCGAAACAATTGCCAAGGCATTGCTTGTTAGCTGTGTGGCATTTTGCATTCCACTGGACATCTGCTTCTGCAAGTCCGGTTGCGTGACACCATCCAAACACGTCTGCTGATACGAAATCACGGCGCTCAACCAGTTCTGAAGCTCCGAGACCCTATCATTCACGGTGTGCAAGTCACCGTCTCCCACCATGGAGAAAGAGGATTGGAGCTCATCGACAGCAAATTGCAGCAAGTCCTGGCAATCCTCGAAAGCCATCTTCTGGGAGGAGCCCGTGGCTGAGCTCCCGATCGATCCTGACTTATTAAGTGCTGCCTTAACCTCCTCAAGAGTGGATTGGATGGCGGCCTGAATCAGCTCCTTTGGCGAGGCACTTTCGTTCTTTGCCACCGCACTGAGGCTATCGACGCAGGCTTGCTTATAATCCGTCGGCGCGCAAATGGCAGCTACGGACTTGGAACTCGACGAAATCTGGTCCCCATTTTCCGACCCGCCTTTACCTTTCATGCTGACTATCACGCCAATGCATACGCCCACGACGAGCAGGACGGAGACTGTTGCCGCAACTACCTTGGTTGCTTTCATTTTGCCTTTCCTTTATCTGTTTTTTTTGGTTATTTTGTATTAGGGAAGTTGCATGTGAAGATTTTTGTTGTCCTCTTGGTTTTTTTTCCTTGTTTTCTCAAGATAGAGAATAGAAGGAGAAAGATTAAGAGGTGAAGAGATTGTTTATGATGTTTTATAGACGGTGTCATCTCAAAAATTAGAGGTTTGAGTGGCTTTTGGTTTCAATGGATGACATTGGAAATGTTTAAGTTTAGATAGTCTTTCTTGTGGTTTGTGAAAATATGTCCAAACTGAGGCAATCTACAATGGGAGGAGGAGGGAGCTCTTGTCATATTCTCCCTCTTTCCAATATCTTCAAGCACATTTTTGCCTTGGCTATTTATAGAACTCAGAGAGAAATTGACATCTGTGAATCGAGATTCACGATTGCTCTGTGGAGGGCTTTTTCAAGAAACATGAAGCTTCTTACAAAGTCCTTTGAACGTGCTTCCAAGGATTTGCGTGTGAAATCCATGCACTCCCATCATCTAGTCATCTGCAAAATTATGGGCATTTGCAAGTCTTGAGGATGAGATGACATCGTGTATACTCTCACTCTGATCTTCAATCAAAAGAAAAAGCAGGCGGGATAGTTATTAACTACGTTATGTGTTATCGACGTGGTAGATTAAGTAGGTCACAATGATTATAAATAATGAATATTGAATGTCCGTATCAAAATACATGATTTGGAAAATACGATTTATAAACTTAAGCAAGTATTTCCCAGAAAAATGAGACTCGTAGTCAGAACTAAGCAAGTCCTTAAAGGCCTTATCTCGGTCCTCATCCGGACCTTGGGATCATTGGGATGTAAATCTCCTAAAGGCTATTCCATCTCCTTGGAAAAGACAGATGTACGGAGAGAATTAGAGACACAAAGCGTGAGGGCACCGTCACGTTAAAATAAGATCACATCCTTAAAGTCCATTATCTCTATACATCAAACGGACAAGCACGAAGGCCACTACAAGAGGTTTGGCTCCTCTTCTCTAGTGACGTTAAACTCTCAGCCGAATGCCCAGGATCCATCTGATCGTTAAAAGAAATGGTGTAAACCTATGTTCCCAATTATCCTGTGTTAATGACTATACGAACAAGGTTTTTATGAAACCGATAAGCCACGATGTTAAGTACGACATTCAGTAGGTACGTGTATGTTTTTATCTTTCGAAGATGATCTTGATTCACACCTTGAAAATACGAGATCAACTTGTGAAGATTGTTGGGCTTATGGCGCCAACAAAACAACAAAAGCCAAACATCAAAGTCTTAACATTTCTCATGGAGTGTGTACTTGCACAATGTACGTAAGACATTCAGCCACTGATCGACAATTCATGTGAACACGGTCGATCTGCTTGCACGCGAGATAGGAGCCTGGAAGTAAGCATGGAAGATCCAGATGGGATGCTAGTCCAGATGTTAATGTGCCTGGTGCGTTTGTTGGGGCTTGCAGAATCCACAAGAACATCTCATCAGGTCAAGACCAAACTGGGATTGACCCTTCGCATCTCCGAGAATTCCTTAATATGCAGAAGACTGTTCAATGTGCAACTAAGCTCGACCCTAAGGCTTTCAACCGTGTAATCATCGCGAGAAACAGAAACCCAAATCCGACATCTTTTTGTTCCCGCAAGTGCCCTTGTGAAGATTGCACATAGTCACGGACGAGAAAAGAAACAGAGGCACGGTTCATGTGTGCAAAAGTTGACATGGTCAGTCAACTTTCGTGACAGATACAAGGGACTGAATGTATGTATACATTAGCCAATATAAATGAATTCGACGAATAAAGATATGGTTTCGTCGATTTGAAGATATAGAGCAAAAAGCCCTCCTCCTCCCAAATTCTCTTAACCCTGAAATCCCTCCAAACTGAGTGATTTTTCAGTCCTTACTCAAGACACAGTGCAACACAACCGATTTCTCTTGAAAAATTCCAGTCAACACCATGAGTGAGACGCCTTTAATAATGGAACGTGCAGGTTAGAGCTACAACATTGACAACTAATAGAAATTTCCACTTTTTCCCACTTATGGTGCACGTTAATGTGAATGCTCAACATTCGAAGAGTAATATCAGAATGGCCTCCAACGGTGAAAAATGGAATCGAGGCTAATGCCAGCATAGACACGTCGAAAAGTGTAAGAATATACAGGAAAGCTACCCGTTATTTGTAAACGGAAAATTGCAGCTACTTCTTGCTTTTTAAGACGAATCCCTGTGGACATTTCCCAGAAGTCTGTCCTCATGAACCAGGAGTTCATGCTTTAGTTTTTCTCACGGGAGCGGTTCTTGAGAATCTCCGAGGCGAGATAAATGGAGGTACGCATCAGTCCCTGCAGAAACAAATTTACAGAGATGAGTGGATAACTCTCGGAAAAACTCAGTCGGTTGTGACAGAATGTCAGCAAATCAGCCAATTTGGAGAAGGACAAACCACGGCTGGAATCTTATCTGTGTAAAAGCAGCCATATAACATTCAAATTCAATCATGTTATGAAGAGTACACTGTTTCATATGATGTGAAATCAATATTTTGAGCAGTTCACAGTTCCCATAAAGCCAGTTAGTTTACAAGAACATCCGACCCAAGGTCCCCGGGGCTCATCAGTTGTAATTCCCCCGACTCTGCAATTGCTTCAACCAAGTAATGCGTGTCTATGCTTACAAATTTGGAGAAACTTCTTATAAAATTTACTTTACAGCTACAAGCCTAGAGAGCTGATCTCGACCAGCTTAATCTGGAACATGCATTCTCATTAGCAAATTCTGCTGAAAAATCTTAAGTAAAGTGAATGTAAATAGACTTCATCTCTACAGAGCTGCAATGTGCACCCATACTCTTTTTGCCCCCTCTCAAATGAAAACGTTGAGAACCTGACACGTTTATGTGCCAACAAATGTAAAAACTTATGCAAATATTACCAAGTAATACACTCAAAGAACGTAACCAATTATGGCAAAAACTTGACCAATGCAAGTACCATGAATGGAATGTAAGGACAAAAAGGCACATATCATCTCTTTTAGACCTGAAGGTCTCGTGTTTCTAAATGACTTGAGGAAACATTGATGTAAAGATAGAAATGACAGAGGAGCTACACAATGGAGAATCAAAAAAGATAATCTCACCGTATCCTTCCATAGAAATAATTTGCAGGTCACCACCAAAGTACCGAGCATACAAACGGCTGATTGGAAGCCCATAGCCATAACCGGCCATAGTCACATTATCCGTTCCAAGATCTGAGTTCTCATCCAAGGGGTTTTTTGCGGTACTATACAGATACGTGAAGATTTTGGGAAGACCACTTCTTGGGATGCCACCCCCCTCATCTGACACCTATAATCATGTAAAAAAAGAAGTCAATGGCCTCTCAATATCAAGTGCTTGTCTGCAGAAAAGGCTTTTGTCATGCTTCTACATTTTCCCACAACATGAATGTCGAGGAGCACACTTTCACTCATAAAGTGAAATTTTCGCAAACTCGAGAAACTTATATGAATCAAATTCAAGCAAGAGGACTGTACCTTGATTGTAACATCTTCAATTCCATCAGCAACAATAATTCGAATAGAAGGTGAAACTTTATCTGAATCCATGAATCGTTCTTGGACAGCACGCAAAGAGTTCTTAACCAACTCAAATACCATTAGATGCAAGTGTGTCGGAACATACCTGCAATAAAGCAACAAGAATAGCAGCAGATTAGCAGATGGAAGCAAGATATGTTGATGCATCCACTCCAATGCCTTGAATCAATGGTGAGACTATATCGACCAAAAAAAAAGAAAAATGTACTGGGTTCTCAGCACGCACAAGCACCTGCACTTAAAAATACATGGGGAAAGAAAGATTTTGGGTGGGAGGGGGGAGGCACGTGCGTTAGTGCGCGTGCACGCAAGAGAGAGAGAGAGAGAGAAGAAATAAATGTCGTTAGCTAGTGACTTACGGGAATGTAAAGCTGGGATCCCCATAAATATTAATATCCGGAGCACTGCCATACTCACGCAAACAAATAGAACGAGCATCCTCACTAGCATTACGTGCAACCTCGACTGGGGACATTCTTGTGTGGATATATCCCACACAATGAGGAGGAGGATTGGGATTATGCAACTCCACATGCTGACCTGAATTTCATCCAGAATTTAAGCACGTAAGAGCATCATCATTCCTTTTATTTTATGTTTTTTGGCCAGCACATAAGAGCATCATCATTCAATATCAATTTAAAAAAAATAATAAGACGACCGCCAAAAAGAAGAACTACAAAGTAACCAATCACATTCGGTGATGAAGCACAAAATCGAAGAAACGCAGTCTCACCAATAAGCATTCGAATGCCAATTCTTGACATGTAAAAACGGTCGAGAAATTGATGAATCTCATCAAGATCCTCATAAACAATCTTCTGTTTCATGCCTTTCTTCAACTGTTGAACTCCTAATGCCATCATTGGGACGACGTTGTTATGTCTAACCTTTATTGCCTTTATCATTTCCGTGAAATCCTTCTCGTCAGTCGAATCCTTGATATCAGGGAAGGCCCTGAGGTCACGGTAAGAATCAAAGTACCAATCCCGAACCTGAACAGTGAAATAGAAATTGAATAGATGATATACCACTCCAGATCGCTTTCATAGGCCTAGTTGATTAGACTACCAAATCAGCATACCTGTTGAAAAGTCTAGCTTAGACATAGAATGACAATTGCACAAAAAGAATAAAAGAATAAAAGAAAGGGAAAGTCGTCCTACAAAATCATGCGGTCCCTGTGATATCTAAAGGAGCAAGATTCACCCCCAGAAGTAAATACAGCATCCGGTATGAACATATTCTATGCTGCAATTTACCAATTCCGTTGCAACGCTAACCAAGTAAACCTCATAGGCCGACCATCTCAGCGAATAAGCACTCGATATTTTCAAGAAAATGCATGATCGCTGGCAATAAGTGCATATTCAGATTTCAGTCAACTCTTTCTAAAATAATCACAAAAATGTAAAGTGCATACATAACGAGAACACCTTGAACCCTTTCTAACCAGGAGAACCAAATCCCATTTCTCCACGAAGAGATTTAAAAAAAAAAATCAGAAACGGTCAAACCACAAGGAATCCAGTCAAGAACTCTCTGACCCATCACCACTAAACAATCATTAAACACAATCACAACCTCGTTCCCCCCCCAAAAAAAAAAAAGAAATCCCTTGAGTTCTTTCCTTACCTTCAAGACGGCAGGCTTCTCAGACAACCCATAAGGCAAGTTCTCGAGCTCGATAGCCCTCCTGGCGATCCTGATGGGGAGCTCCTTGTGGAGGAACTGGGCGGAGATCAGCAAGTTGCGCTCGCTGGGCCGGGACCCGAACTCCATCATGTACTTCAGGCTGACCCCGGTCTGCTTCAGGCAGCCCCATCGGTGCACCTCGTCGATCAGGCTCTTGGAGTAGCACTCGCGGAGCTTCTTAGCCGCCATGGCCCGACGAGCGAGCCCAGAAGCGAGTACGGGGAAACGGGGGGAGGAAGCAACGCGAAGAGGGGCGAAACTGACATAGAAAAACCAAGAACCGCAACGCCCCCACGCAAGAAAGCCGAGTCCCTTCAACGTATAAACAGAAAGAAAGAAAAAGGGTACAAGCCAACCCGGAAGGAAGGATGGAAATGGAGCGAAAAGGCAGCAGCTTTACACCTACAAGAAAGCTAGGGCTGGGATTTTCCAACCCGAGGTGGGCAGTGAAGATGGCAACTTCTTGGGTCGAAAGGTTGTGGTTTTCTCTCTTCCTCTTCTTCTTCCTTTTGAGTTCCTCTTGAGGCGAAAGGTCGCTGATGTGGGGGTGGGGGTGCGGTTTCGGCACGTGCGAGTCAGCCGCGGGAGCGACGAGGTGACGACACGTGGAATTTTGACCGGGGGGCGAGATGATGGTCGCACGTGCGGGCCGCCTTCGATTTTTTTTGCGCTTCTCCCTTCCGCCGAAACAAAATTGTATCTCGTGTCGCTTGGGTTGGTCCGTCGATGCAACGAAACAATTAATCGGGTCGATCTTAATGTGTCAGGTTTTTGCCGATGCGTCGGTGTTGTGACTGAAATTTGGATGGTCCCTAATATTTGGCTTAATGCACGATAAGATTACTGAATTTTTAATTTACTTAATGCACGATAAGATTACTGAATTTTTAATTTACTCAATATATAATATGGTCTCCGAACTTTTAATTTGTTCAATATGATCCTTACACTTTTAATCCGAACTATATGAAAACGTTCAAGAGGTAAAAGATTATATTAAATAATTTAAAAGTTCAGGGACTACAATATAAAAGGGATTAAAATTTAAAAACTATTTATGTCATTATCTTATTATAAAATTATATTAATTTGTCATCATAGTACGGAAATAAAAATTGATAAACGAAACTACTCGAGCTCAAGAAAACCAAGTTGCTTTTGTGCCGCCTGCCGCCCACAGCTTGGCTTTTGGCTGTGTGGGGAGAGAGAGAAGAGCCCCCGCACAATTGAAAACAAAGGACAAAACGAACGGAAAGATCCAAAATCCAAACCTCCTTTTTATTCAAGGTTGTTTCGCTCGGAAAGATCGATTGGGTATCTTTTGTCAGACAATGCCATCTCGGCCTTTAGTGCCACGGAAAAAGAGTAACTTATTTAAATTGAGATGTCGAATCAATTACTATTTACAATAGTAAGTTTTGTCTATAGTATGATCTCAATACCGTTCCTCCTTTAGAGCAAAACTCCAAATCTTGTGTAGAGTTACTACTTGTTTACCCTCCATCTTTAAGCTCGGTTGCTATAACATCGTATTAGCTTGCCAATAATTAGTCTTCACATCCTTTTTTCACCTTTCTCTGGGGGTTATTCTCGAGTCTTCACTGCAGGTCTCGAGCCTGTTCTCAATCCCTTACACCACTAAATAAAAGATATTTTACATGACGGTTACATATACCAAATTAATCGCCATGCCCCCGTGTTACGAATCTTGCCCCACTTTTTTTTTGCCGGAAAAAGAAAAGGCGCATCACGTATCTCGTAGTTGATTGGCTTGTTATACCACGTGTAACCATCACATTGCGTAACCGACCCATAAAACAACCCTCTTGTGCCATTAGACATTATTACCTATTGCTTCATATCTTCTTTATCTTCTAGGTTCAAAGTTACCATCAATATGTAGTCGCGAAATCAACCAAGGGTACGGAGTCTAGCTTGCTAGTTGATTTCGCGTTAGCGTAGGATCCGCAGGTGCCGTAGGCACCTCTTATCACCCCAGACGCGGGAGGCTACTATACATGTCTACTCAGAGGTAGCCAACTGAAGCTGAAGTGGTAGTTACATTCACCTAGACATGGCCACAGTTCTAAATCGGTGGTTCCGGTTTGTGGCCATGTATGAACCGAAACTAGAACCGATCCTAGCTATTCCGGTTCCGGCCCAGTTCAGAACCGATCGGTAAAAATTAAAAAAATAAATTATGAAATAAAAAAATAATGAATTATCAAATTATGAAATAATAAATTATTCAATATAAAATGTAATCAAAATGTACATTGTAATCAAATTTAGGGAAAAAAAGAGAGAAAGAAAGATTTTTTTTTTGAACCGAGCCCGGAATCAGCGGTTCTGGGCTGGTTCCAAAATTATTAGAACCGGAACCGGGCCAATAAGCTACGGGCCAATTTCGATTCCGAACCGTGGGCCCAGTCAACGGGCCGGTTCCAGGTCGAAATTGGCCCGTGGCCATGTCTATCTTTACCACCCAAGATCTTAAGTTCTCTTCGAATCTTTTTCTTCCTTGGAAAGAGAGAATACAGAGAAGTTCGAGAAAGATCACTTCTGTAGAAGTGAAAAGTCACAAACTTTCCATCTCCACTGAGGTTTTCCCTCCCCGTATCCTCCTTAAGCCTTTTAAGGTCTTGCCCAAGACCAGAAGGAAAAAACAAATGGAAAGATCCAAAATCCAAACCCCCATTTTATTCAAGGTTGTTTTGCTCAAAAAGATCGATTGGATATCTTTTATCAGACCATGCCATCTCGTTCTTTAGTGCCTAGGTAAAGAGTAACTTGTTCGAATTGGGATGTCGAATCAATCACTATTTGCAATAGTAAGTTTTGTCTATAGTATGATCTCAATACCCTTCCTCCTTTAGAGCACAACTTCTAATCTTACTTAGAGTTACTAATTTTTTACCCTCCATCTTTAAGTTTGGTTGTTATAACATCGTGTTAGCCCATCCAAAATTAGTCTTCACATCCTTTTTTCACCTTTCTCTAGGCGACTATTCTCAAGACTTCACTGGAGGTCTCGAGTCTATTATCAAACCCTTATACCACTAAATAAAATATATTTTACATGATGGTTACATATACCAAATTGATCGTCGTGCCCCTGTATTACGAATCTTACCCCACTTTTCTTTTTGCCAGAAAAAGAAAAGGTGCATCACTCATCTCGTAGTTGATTGGCTTGTTATACCACATGTAACCATCACATTGCGTAACTGACCCATAAAACAACCCTCTCGTGCCATTAGACATTATTACCTTTTGTTTCGTATCTTCTTTATCTTCTAGGTTCAAAGTTACCATCAATATGCAATCCCGAAATCAACTGGGGGTACGAAGTCCAGCTTGTGAGTTGATTTTGCGTTAGCGCGGGATCTGCAAGTGCCGTAGGCACCCCCTTATCACCCAAGGCGCGGGAGGCTACTATATCTGCCTATTCGGACGTAGCCAGCCGAAGCTGAAGTGGTATTTACCTTCACTACCAAAGATCCTTCTAAGTTTCCTCCGAATCTTTTTCTTCCTTGGAGAGAGGGAATACGGAGGAGTATGAGAAAGATCGCTTCTGTAGAAGTGAGAAGTCACAAACTTCTCACCTCCGCTGAGGTTTTTCCTCCCCTTATCCTCCTTAAGCCTTTTAAGGTCTTGCCCAAGACTAGAAGGACAAAACAAATGGAAAGATCCAAAATCCAAAGCCCCATTTTATTCAAAGTTGTTTTGCTCGAAAAGATCAATTGAATATCTTTTCTCAAACAATGCTATCCCATTCTTTAGTGCCTATGTAAAGAGTAACTTGTTCGAACTGGGATGTCGAATCAATCGCCATTTGCACTAGTAAGTTTTGTCTATAGTATGATCTCAATACCCTTCCTTCTTTAGAGCAAAACTTCTAATCATGCGTAGAGTTACTATTTTTTTGCCCTCTATCTTTAAGCTCGGTTGCTATAACATCGTGTTAGCTCGTCAAAAATTAGTTATCGTGTTAGCTCATCAAAAATTAGTCTTGAAGTCCTTTTTTCACCTTTCTTGGGAGGGCTATTCTCAAGACTTCATTGCAGGTCTCGAGTCTATTCTCAATCCCTTATACCACTAAATAAATATGTTTTACATGATGGTTACATATATCAAATTAATTGTCATGCCCCCATGTTACGAATCTTATCCCACTTTTCTTTTTGCCAGAAAAAGAAAAGGTGCACGTCACGCATCTCGTAGTCTATTGGTTTGTTATACCATGGGTAACCATCACATTGCGTAACTTACCCATAAAACAACCCTCTCGTGCCACTAGACATCACTACCGGTTGCTTCGTATCTTTTTTATCTTCTAAGTTCAAAGTTACCATCAATATGCAGTCTATTCATTTATGAAATAACCCATGTGCAAGGTAGAATGTCCCTACTGTCGCGATCTACCCGTCCCGATCAGTTAGGCCAAAAGGTATTTGTCGAAGGATGTGAACGACAATTGGTTCGTTTGAAGGGTGAACCAAATGGTTCATTAATCCAATGACCGCCTCTCAAGCCTCATACCTCGTGCAACGAGAATTATCTAATTTACGCATTCGATTGGAATCACCATTGGCCATAATCGGGGGTCGGCTAGAAACCCAAATCAAAATGTGAGAGTATCGTCTCGATATGCGCGAAAATAAGAGATTTTAAAGATTGAGGACTTGATTACACTAGCGATTTAACTAGTGCCATTTCGGTACCTAAACTTGAATATTCGCAAACTAACGTACCGGACAGCCTATCGAAAAAGCTAGGATTTCATTTAACCATGTTAAAAATGAAAAATAATAACCAATGTATTAAAGGTGCACAATCAAATAATCATAAGGAAAATAAACAATCAGTGACCTAGCATCCTCTCTAAAAAGAAAAAGCAATTAAAAGCCCTAAAGTAAAGCCCTAATGGCTTATTCAAATTTTTTGGAATTTTTTTTAAAGGTTTTCCTCAATTTTTACGAGTTTTTAAACTAAATCTAGAATGAAATTAACACTAAATCCAGTGAAATTAAACCAAAAACTGATTTTTGAACAATTCCTAATTTTCTAGATTTTTTTGAAAATTTTTCCAAAATTTTTTTGATTTTTTAAAATTTTTTTGGATTTTTAAATTTTTTCGAATTTTTTGAAATTCTTAATATTTTTATTATATATTTAATATTTTAATATTTTATTAATAAAATCAAAATTCCGGACCGGATCCCCTGACCGATCCGCCCGAATACCTGACCCGGTTCTCTGACCCGCCGGGACCTCCTTTAAATATTTCTTTTCTGATTTTTTTTTTATTTTTGCTCTTTTCTTTTTCTTTTTCTTTTGTTTCTTTTTCTTTTCTCTTTATTTTTTATTTTTTTCTTTCCCCACTTTGCGTGCCCTTCTGGACGTCTCTCCCCAGAACTCTTTCTTCTTCACTTCTTCACCGAGAACGTCTTCATGCCGTCACCGGGATTACGCCGGGAACGCCCACCGCCGGCCGTTGGCTCGGGCCGCCAGCGCCGATGACGGACGCTAGCCTTAAGCCATCACCGCCGGCCAACTTTCCGGCGACCACACCAGCCCCCTTAGAGAAACAGTCACAACTCCCCGCCGGTGACAAACGCACTTTCCGACAATCCCAACATTCGGCCCCAACAATAGATGCTAAGCCTGAACACACAAGCATACATACACAAAATAAGGCATAGAACACTGTCACGGTGGGACTTCGACCCAAGGCATCACCGGAAAACGAATGTTGACTCCGACTCGTGTGCACGTCCATGGCCGACATCGAGGAACAACAGAATATGCCATACAAACACATGAAAAAACAAGGAAAGCTTGGGCAGTAACTACACTAGAACCATTCAAGCATATAACAAAACTTTAGGGCGTCGGTTTTGCAAAAACGGACTCGGAGTATCACTCGGACATTTTGTCAAACAGGTGGTGGGCGAGTTCGAGCAGGGGCTTAAGAATGAAATTTGGTGCGATTTTTGGCTTGAACATGGAGTATGAGGATCTAAGGAACCGTATCTCATAAAAAATTCGTCTCGGCTCGCGATAGAACTCTAAAAAAGAAAAACCACACGACCAGATCCAACGTTTAAAGCTTAAATAGCTTCATTGAGACATTTCGTCGAACGGGTGGTAGGCGGCAAAAAAATGGATGCACAGGTCCTTTTTTGACGAGGCTCACGGCTTGTTTTCAGCATACAACCCTCAGAAAAGGTTCATGGAGTGTCGAACGAATGTTAGCCTCTGTCGATGGAGCCGAGCGATCACCGAACGGACTCGGTGTGCCCGGCACCTGAGAGGCAGGGGAGAGGAGAGGCCAAAACAGGGGAAAGCTATGGAGACCCACCTGGTTCGTGATCGACCGGGACGAAGCGCGGCGACTGGAAGCTCGGCGGGACCAACGGCGACTCGGGCGGCCCTCCGGCGAGGGGGTGAGGCTCTCTCTTCCTTTCTCACCCTCAAAATCTCTCTTTTTCACCTCAATCTCCTCTCAAACTCTCTCTGTTCTTCTCCTTTTCAGCCCCCACGAAACAGAACAAAAAAAAAAAAACCCCCCCAAACTCTCTCGGTCTCTCCCTCTTTATCCCTGAAGAGTGCTTCTTTTCTTAGGGACCACCCTGCACCTCTGACATCTTTCGGCGTCACGCGACGCCCTCCTGTTTCTGAGCCTTCGGCTCCTCCCGTCGTTATCCTCCGAAGTTCCTTTTTTCTCCTCTTCCCTTTGTCTTCTCTGTTTCGTACGAGCATGTGTGAGGGAGGGGGGAAGCTGAAGATTGAATGTGGGCAATGCATAAAGAGAAAAGAAAGAAAGAAAGGACCAGGAGGGAGGGACCAAGTGTTCAAGGCACGAGCCTTTTTCCATTGCTAGGGTTATCAAACGGCCTCAGAATCAGATTTCCTGAGATGTGGGGCAGCCTTTTTCCACTGCTAGGGTTAAGATCTGCAATGCGTTTTGGCCATGGAGGGAGGGACCTGTTGAGAAACAAGAGCAATGAAGACCTATTTTGGGGCAATTTTTTCATCTTTTTCTTTTTCTTCCTTCACTTTGTACATATATGCAATTATCATACAATAAAGGAAAAAAGCAGCAAGATTACAGCGATTACACTCTCCTACTTTATCTCCGAGTATCCTTGATTGAATCAATTCAAATCAAGGTTAAAGATAAAATCGTATCTTTCTCCAACACTCCCCCTCAAGTTGGTGCATAGATATCTTGGATGCCCAACTTGTAAAGTGAAGTGTAAAAGATCCTACTCGATACAACCTTCATTAGTATATCCGCCGGTTGATCTTCCGATTTACATACGAAAACCAAACCACTTTGGTATCCAGATTCTGCTTAATGAAATGACGATCTACCTCAATATGTTTTATACGATCATGCTGAACGGGATTATGAGATATATCGATGGCTGCCTTGTTGTCGCAAAACAACTTCATCTCGGGTATAGGAGTATAACCGAGTTTTGTCATTAATCTCTTAAGCCATAGAAGTTCGCAAAGTGTGCATCCCCCTAAACTCTGCTTCCGCATTTGATAATGCTACAACATTTTGTTTCTTGCTCCTCCAAGTAACTAAGTTTCCTCTGACAAAAGTAAAATATCCTGAAGTTGACCTCCTATCAGATATACTCCCAGCCCAGTCAGCATCCGTAAACCCCTCAATTTCAAGGTGTCCATTCTTCAAAAAACAAATTCCTCTTCCTGGAGCTCCCTTCAAGTAGCGCGGTATTCTTATCACGGCATCCATATGATCTTCACTAGGGGCATGCATGAACTGACTAACAACACTCACAGCATAAGTAATATCAGGTCGAGTATGCGACAGATAAATTAATTTTCCCACCAACCTTTGATACCTTTCTTTGTTAGTTGGTATCTGATCTGAATACTCCCCAAGTCTATGGTTCTGCATAACTGGAGTGTCTACAGGCTTACAATCTAGCATCCCCACTTCCGCTAATAAGTCCAACACGTACTTCCTTTGCGAGAGAAATATTCCACCTTTAGATCGTGCCACTTCTATTCCTAGGAAGTACTTCAGTCCCCCTAAGTTTTTCATCTCAAATTCTGAGGACAGTCTTTCTTGGAGTTTAGAGATTTCTTCTGAATCGTCCCCTGTAATAATCATATCATCAACATAGATAATCAATACAGTTATTTTTTCCTAACAACGCCTTAAGAATAATGTGTGATCTGCACCACTCTGAATGTACCCATATTTCTTCATCGTCGCACTAAACCGGCCAAACCAAGCATGGGGTGATTGTTTCAACCCATACAAAGATCGTTCTAGCTTGCAGACCAATCCAGGCCATGAAGGAAAAGTGTACCCCGGTGGAATATCCATATAAATTTCTTCTTCCAGATCGCCATGAAGGAACTCATTCTTAACATCAAACTGATGCAGTGGCTAATCTAGATTTGTCGCTAAAGACAGTAAAACCCGAACAGTGTTAAGTTTTGAGACAGAGGAAAACGTCTCCTGATAGTCTACCCCATATGTCTGTGTGTATCCCTTCGCTACTAGCCGTGCCTTATATCTCTCGACGGAACCATCCCCTTTATACTTAACCGTGAAGACCCATTTGCACCCCACCGTCTTCTTCCCTTCAAGTAACTTCATCAACTTACAAGTCTTATTCTTTTGCAACGCCTCCATTTCCTCCTCCATCGCTTGAACCCACTTAGGATCTTCCAAAGCCTCTTGCATCCGACTCAGGATGTGAACTGAAGATACATTCAACACAAACGCCTTCAATGGTTCTGATAGTCTCCTTGTCGAAACATAGTTTGCAATAGGGTACTTGGATTTCTTCCCCCCAACATCAGGTGAGTATCGGTCAGGAGGTTTGCCCCTATTATGTCTGTTAGGTAACTTATATCCTACAGATATATCAGAATCATCAAGCAAATAAGATGTAGTAGTAGGGAAAATTATCTCAGGGATATTCTTAGGAGATAAGTCAGATTTGGGTTCTGAAGAGAGAGGGGGCTGTTTTTGTATATTTGGTTCTGGTACATCCATAACTGTCTGTTGCAGAGCTTGCTCATTGTCACCATTTTCCACTAGTTGCTTTTCATTTTCTGGCGACATTCTCACCAGTTATTGCTCATTTCCCGGCTGCATCTTTTGCGATTCCTTCAGTCCTCCAAACATGACACCATCAACTTGCCACCAATTCACACTTTCTTCCTCTATCTCCCCCTGAAAGGAAGAATTGGTGCTAGGATAGAAAAAACCTGATTCAACAAACGTGACATCCATTGTCACATAGGTTCTTTTAGTAGCCGGATGATAGCAGCGATAACCCTTCTGATGTGTACCATATCCCAAGAAAACACATCGAACTGCACAGGGATCGAGTTTGGTTCGATGAGTCTTTGAAATATGGACATAAGCAACACACCCGAATACTCGAGGGGAAATAAGCAAGACAGATGGTAAGGTAGCATGTGTAGACAGCACTTGCAGAGGTGTCTTAAAATCTAATACCTTGGATGGCATTCGGTTTAGGAGGTGAATAGCTGTCGCAACTGCATTGTCCCAGAAACATTTAGGAACGTGACCTTCAGTGAGAAGGGCACGAGCGGTCTCTAAAATATGTCTGTTCTTCCGCTCCGCTACTCCATTCTGCTGTGGTGTGTGAGTACATGACGTCTCATGCAGTAGACCATGTTCTTGAAAATAGTCCTTAAGTTGCGCATTAACGTACTCTCCACTATTATCACTTCTTAAAATTTGTAATTTTCCACCAAACTATGTTTGCACCATTCTATGAAATACCCGAAAAACATTAGCCACCTCATCCTTATGTTTCAAGAAATAGAGCCAAGTCATTCTTGTGCAATCATCCACAAATATAACAAACCAGCGATATCCCGAAACTGCAGTAACGGGAGAAGACCCCCAAACATCAGAACGGACTAAGGAAAATGCAACGCTGCTCTTATTCAAACTGATTGGAAATGGCACACGATGGCTTTTGGCCAGAATACAAGTCTGACATTGAAAAACTGATTTTGGTAAACTGGAAAATAATTCAGGAAGTAAATGTTTCATATAGCCAAATGAAGGATGCCCCAATCGGCGATGCCATAGCCAGATTTGCTTCTCTTTGCTACTAGATAAGCCTCGCACTTGGTGCACCCTCCCAGAACTGAAGTCATCCAAATAATAGAGCCCCCCTCTCTTAGTACCACGCCCAACTATCTCCATCATGAGAATATCCTGAAAAAGACAAAATTGTGGGTACATCAAGATAACACAATTCAAATCTTCAGCCGCTTGCCCCACTGATATTAATTTCGTGGACAAAGATGGTACAAGTAAAGTATTCAATAGTGATATAGAAGAGGAAATAGAAACAGTTCCAGCCCCGGTCACTGGATATACAATCCCATTAGCATTTGAAATATTATGCCGTCTAGGTTTAGTATAACTGACAAAATCATCTGTTGTGAAGGTCATATGATCTGTTGCACCTGAGTCAATAATCCGTTGACTACATTTATCTCGAGAATTACTAATGAAAGCATGACCATAATTACCTTCACCTTCAGTGATTGATTTACTGTTCGATTCTACCTGTGGCATCAGTGATAGCTGAGCCTCCCCGGTAACAAGTGATGCCTTTCCTGTTTCACCATTCGTTGCAATCTCTACTTGTTTGCGTGCTTTTAGCTCCTTCCACTAATCAGGATACCCAATCAATTTGAAACACGTCTCCCGGGTATGCTTCGCACTCCCACAATTAGAGCAACCACCAACTACTATCGAGGAGGGTTTGCTTCTCGATGCTCCACCCGGTCGACCTCCTCTTGTCAAACCATCGGGCTTTGTCATTTTTAATGCTGGTATGTCCCGAGTTCGGTCGAAGATCTACAATCCTGTCTTGCCTCCTTGAGACACCATAGCTGCAGACGGGTGTGTGGTATCTCCGTGTGCTAGCATCACACTCTGCCGTACGTCTTCCCATCGGACACGAGCATAGGCCTGCTCAACTGTGGGAAAAGGCTGCATTTGAAGCACGTCCGCTCGAACTTTATCCAAGCGGTCATCCAACCCGTCAAGGAAGATATAGACCCGATCTTGCTGAATAGCTAAATTATATTGCTCGATATCAACAGGGCAAACCATCGGATTCGGGCGGCGAAAATCAATTTTTCTCCACAAACCCTGCAGGTTGTTGTAGTACGCCTCAATTGATCCTCCTCCTTGTCGCATCCGAGCAACACGTCTCTTCAAGTCATAAACCTGAGAGGCATCCGTTCCGTCAAAGAAAGTTGTTGCAACTGCATCCCAAACAGATTTCGCTGTTGGGAAGCGAATGAAATTGCCAATCAACGCCGGATCCATAGAGTTGATAAGCCATCCTTTCACAGTCGAGTCTTCTATTTTCCACTTCCGAAAGCCAGGATCTGTAGGCAGTGGCTGAGGAAAGTCTCCGTTGATATATCCCAGTTTGTCTTTGCCGGTGATGTACATCTCGACAACTGAGACCACAATCCATGGTTGGCTCCATCCAATTTAATCGCAATCTGAGAAGAAACCGAATCATTCTGCGATGTTGGTAATGGAATAGGAGGGTTCGTCTGGTTCTGGGTGAGAATCTGAGTTAATTTGGCAGTCAAATTCTCCAAAAGAGCTTTCGTGGTTGAATTCCCCCCTGGTTCTGGTGGGGAATCATTGTTCTGGTAGGGTTCTGATCCGACATGGATCCAAGTTCAATCGCGCATCAGAGATGAAGAAGATCGGGTAAGACGCACGCCGGACAGCGCAATAGAGAAAGAAAGCGAGCCAAAAAAAAAACGATGAAGAGCGGGACCGCCGTAGTCGATGATTGACGTACAGTAACCCAAGGATCAAAACCTAAGGCTCTGATACCATGTTGAGAAACAAGAACGATGAAGACTATTTTGGGGCAATTTTTTCATCTTCTTTTCTTTTTCTTTCTTCACTTTGTACATATATGCAGTTATCATACAAAAAAGGAAAGAGGCAGCAAAATTACAGCGATTACACTCTCCTACTTTATCTTCGAATATCCTTGATTGAATCAATTCAAATCAAGGTTGAAGATAAAATCGTATCTTTCTCCAACAGGACCAAGTGTTCAAGGCACGAGCGCTCCAAGCTTTTGTGGCTGAGGACTCTTTAGGATTCCGATACAGAATCCGATAAAGCTCCACCTAACATTCCTCCCCTAGGGCTCTGCGTGGCCACTGGTTCCTCCTGGCACAGCAAGCAACCTTCTCTGTCGTTCTTTCACATGAAGCACGGGACACTTGGGCCAATTTGCAGGTGCCGGAGTGCTCACTGTTGGCGACAGGCTTGGGGGGTGTCCCATGGGGGACCTTTGCATTCGAATTTTGGACCTACAGCCTCACCACCCGTAGCTATAAGTCTGAGATCCCCATCGTTTCCTTTCCTTTTCTTGGTCAGATAGTCCCTCTTTTCTTGAAGTTCCTCCACGAAGAGCTTGGCTGGCCCCTAGTGGACCTACCTGGGGAAACCTCATAAGAAAGAATGCATTATTTAATGAAGAATAAGCTATGTGCGGTTGAGAAAAGAGATCGCTCGCCTCAAAAGGATAAGGTGGGCATGACAATTGTGTTTGCAGTGACTCCATGCGTGAAGCAATATTCTTGAGTAACTCGAGTATGCATGTGCTGGCATGTCAATTTGGGTCGGACCATTTATGACCCGATCCAAATCCGACCCGACCCGGCCATTTGACAGGTCTAGTACACATGTATATGTAGGACTCAAAATCGAGCTAAGTCCATTTTTGGGTGGGCTTAGCTTTGTGGTTATGTTTGGATGGCTTATATAGTTCTTCATGAGCCTAGAGTTTTCAGTTTGTTCTTTCGCTTCCGTCAAGAAAGCAAGAAGAGGGAACGAGATGGAGAGAAAATCAGGTTTTTTGGTTGAAAGCGGCGTCGTTTTCTAGTCAAGATTCGGTATTCCTTGGTCATCTTGCCCCTTATCCAAAAGTTGGTCTTCACCTTTTGTTAAGAAAGCCGCGCTGATTTGAAAATTATTCCCATTGAAAAAAGTCACGCTGGACATATCGTTGGAATTTGTACTCGGGCATCGTGGGAATTTGTAGTCGGAAACGCTTAGGCTTCGTTGGTTTTCGCGAAAAATAACTTTCAAAAAAATATTTTTCAAATTTTCCAGCGTTCGATTCACGAAAAATAAATAAGTCAGGGAAAATATTTTTCGTCAATGGCAAAAACACCTTCAAAAATGAGGAAAATGATTTCCTCTTTTCCTTCTTTCACCATTGATTTTAATTATTCTTATTTTATTTTTTAAAATTCTAATTTTTTTCTTTTTTCTTTTATTTTTATTTTTTCTTCTTCTTTGGCCAGTCGCCAGCAACAAGTGAGCTCAAGCCAAGCGACGCTCGAGGCTCGAACTTACTTGTGGTTGGTCTCCGGCCGTCACTTTGTCACCTTGGCCGACAATCGGTTGGAGAAGAAGGTAAAAGAAAAAGAAAATAAAGAAAATACAAAAATCAATTTTTATAAAAAAATAAAAAATAAAAATATTTTTTTTTAAAAGCAGTGCATGGAAGAAAATCAAATCAGATTTTTCATAACAAACAGCAAAAAATATTTTTCGGGTCTTTTTCAAATTTTAGCTAAGCACCAAAAAATTATATCATTTTCCTGTAAAATGGCTTATTCAAGAAATGTCACATTTTTCGCGAAACGATACTGATACTTATAATGTTAACGAAGTATCACGGAAAAATAAATGATTTAGAAAATATATTCCCAAAAAAATACAATCATTTTTATGGCTTACAGAAATAAACGAACGAAAAATATATTCATCGTCCCACAATAATATTTAGACATAAATTGTTATCGACAATGAAAGTACTTTTCGTTAGCCAATTGTTTCGAGCGATTGCGATTTTCTGCAAAAACAGACGCGCCCAACTCCCGTTACAAATCAAATCCGCCATGATGCGTAAATCCAACGGCACAAAAGTTCCGAGCGGGAACGACGGCGAGGACAAACGGCCTCGACCGGAAGCCGATCAATTATTGACTTGGGAGGGGGCGCGCGATTCCGACAGCGGGAACGCACCAAATTCGATCGTTGGCTCTTCTTCCCTATCCCTTTCCCTATCCCCATAGCCAGCACATGCCACCTCACTTCTTGGCCCCCCTCCCCCCCCTTTCTTTTATACATTCGAAAAATGGCAAAAAAAAAAAAGTAAAAAAAAATGAAAAAAAAGAGAAGAAAAATAAAGTCACAATTTGTACTCGAATGGGTCGAAGTAAAACTAAACATTGTATGCGCAATTTGTAGTCAGTAACCTAATCTATCTTTCGGTGTTGATGGCCGGAGGTCTTTTCGTAAATCCGATGCCCGGAAGTTGACTTAAGAGAGATTGCGACGTCGAAGAAGACGCGCCTGTAATTGAGCTAGTGATTGAATAGTGCTAGAGCTAGAGCTAAAGCTAGATAAGACCCCGTCGTCGTTGCTGCTCTTCCGTTTATATCGCGTGGGGATTCGAGGGCCCCGATGAACCCGCTTCGGTAATTGTCGGACGTAATTTGATCGGCCATGCCCAGCCTTCGCGTCCGAGGCTTGTGCCCGTGCCGTTGCCGCCCCGTGGGGATGCCGGGGCGGGCCATGCCCCCCTGGGCAGGCTCCGCCCGGCCCGGCCCGGCCTGACCCGACCCGGCCGCCAGGCCACGGGGCGACGCGAACCTTGTACATTGGCCAAATGTGGGTGCGTCCTAGGCGCTGACGCTAGACAAAAGCTGTTGGGGGAACTACACCCATAGTTTGGACGATATTGTTGTTTTAATCAACCAACAAGAACTTCCCCCGAATAAAATTCAAAAAAAAAAAAGAAAGAAAGAAAAAAGGGGGGAGAAATTCCTCTCTCCTTCTCCTACCGAGTACCGACCAACCTGTAAAAAATCCCCAAATCGATTTCCGCCATCTGCACGTCTCCTCTTCCGATCTCCTCCTCTGTCGCCGCTCTCGTTTGAAATCTCGGGAGCTGCGGGGGTGGGCGCGATTAGGGTTTCCTGTCGGTAGGGCGACTCGGATTCTTCGCTGATGCGGTGAGGCCGAAGCCATTGCTGGAATTCGTCGCGGGGTGGGGGGAATCTAGGGTTTGCTCGCGTCGTTGGGGGAGGGGGGGGGGCTTTGCCGGCGGCGGAGATGGCGGGCGGCGAGCTGCAGATGAGCCCTCAGATGGAGCAGATCCATGGCGAAATCAAGGACAACTTCCGGGCCCTCGCGTGAGTTTTGGTCTCGATGTTTCTTTTTTTCCCCTCTCTCTCTCCTTTTTTTTAGCCGCATTTTTCCGGCTCGAGCAGCTCTTTGTAATTGGCGGCGTGGAATCTGGGGGAATTTGATTTTTGGTGGCCCGCTGTTTCGTTGCGCGCGCGCGTGTCGGTTCCTAAGCGCGCGAATCTGGAGATTTGGGTGGGTGGAATGAGTCGTCCTTCCTTCTCGTCGATCGCCGCGTAGTGTGGTGCGCTGCGCGCGCGCGGGCGCGTATGAATGGGGACGAGCTGCACGTACGGAGGCGGATGTCGTAGGAGCTGATTCTGGGTCGGTCATTGCTCTGTGGAAGTCAAAGGATCGGGAATTGAGCTCGTGGATGGATCTTTGATAATGCGGTAATGAAATGTATGCGAAGCTGCATAGTGCTATCGCTGGTTCGCCGGTGTGACTAAAGGTGATGTTACCCGTCACCGATGCGAAAGGAACGGTGGATGCCGACCGTGCTTCTCTTTAACCTTACTGCGAGCATAGGCTACGTGTTTTGGGACGATGAAGGGCGGTGCGGTATGATCCTTGCTGCCTTGGGAGCAGTGGAGGAGGTGATTGGTTTGGACGAGGAAAACGGATGTCAATCCTCGTTTTAAGTATCCGGTAGTCAAATAGGGATTCGGAGTGTGGAAGAATGCTAGGAGGTGCTTTAGGGAAAAGCGATGGATTTCTTCAATTAGGATGTTGGCAGTATGGGGGATACATAGAGAGAAAAAGCGGTATTATTTGGTCATAATTTCTCTTTGGCGCAGATGACATGATGTCAAGACTCGAGATCTGTTTCGAAGTTTAGCAATACAAGGGAAACAAAAGAAGTCTGGATTACTTTTTCTATGTTCAGGAAATATTTGTGACGCTTCAGATTCGTCATTCACCGAGGGAAAAGTAATTAATTTTGAGGGATGCAGTGTCATTCAATACTTGTTGATTCTATTGGGGGAGACAAAGAAAAAAAAATGATTGTATATGGTCTATGAAGGGGAACATTTTCTCTTTTTAAGAAACGATTTGATAAAAATACCTCTACAAGGCCAAAGTTATGAATTGTGTTTTCTTACAAGAGAAAGATCCACCGTGATTTGGAGAATGATTCTTTGCTTTTGGGAGTGCACATGAATAGAGGGGTGGATGGAGGGAAGAGGAATGTGGGTGGCTGATATAGCCATTTTTTTATCAAACACGTGGAATGAAACGGCCACCATGTACTTCTCTTGATTGGATGATGAAGAAATCGACTGCATGCCGGAAATTGCATTGATGTGTTAGGCAGTCTCATTGATATATAGTTTGTCCTTTTCAAGTTAAAAACGGGCCTTCAGGCGAAAGAAAAAGGTCAAAATGCGCATTTATGGAGATACTGCACTCTTCTGCTTTAAACCTATTGGGTATCTTGCAAACATGTGTTTCATAATCGTTATGGAGGGCTCATCTTCTTAACCGTTATTTAGCTACATATCTAAAGTAGATGTGGTTTCTTGTGGGTAATCATAAGTTTGGAGAGTCAGTTGCCTTTTCAATTGTCTTTCGAAGACAAGACTTGTGCTTATTGCAAACACTTGATATATATACATCAATCTTCTTCTGTTTTTTGGGTGTACGCAGAAATGGCTTCCAGAAGATCGACAAGATCAAAGATTCCAACCGACAAAGTAAACAATTGGAGGAACTCACTGGGAAGATGAGGGAGTGTAAGAGGTACGAGGCTGCTTCAATTCCTTTGTTTGGTTATCGCGTACGGTGTAACCATTAAAGAAGTGTAAGCTTTGGACCATGTGCTTCGATAAAGAGTTCTGTTTTCGCAATCGGCTATAAAATAAACAGGGCAAGTGTTTAAATCTGTATTAATTACATGAGATGAGTACGGGTTTTAAATCTATGGTATAGATAAGGTTTCCTTATCTCTTGTGTCATATTTTCGAGTGAGAGGAGTGTGCAAAAGAATTATTTTAGGAAAGGGGAAAAACAAGAGACAAGAGTCTTTCATCTCTAATTTTTGATCTGCCATGCATTGTTTCCTTCAATATTCAGTATTGTAGATCGCAAGGTTTAACATCTTGTATATTTATACAGATTAATCAAAGAGTTTGATCGAGAAATTAAGGATGAAGAGGGCAGAAATCCACCAGAAGTAAATAAGCAACTCAATGATGAGAAGCAATCTATGGTCAGTTCCCGTTCCCTTTTGTATAAATTACAAATGAAATTTTAAACTGTACCATCTAGATGTTCATGCACGTCAGCATTTCTCCGTGGCAATATTTTTGTCGTGAATTCTTCTTCATATTTTCTTAATTCTAGCAAACTTTTTTTCACTGCACATTCTCTCCTTTTTCAGATCAAAGAGCTAAACACATATGTAGCAATGAGAAAAACGTAAGTTTTCTCTTTTCTTATTCTTTTGGCTCATAATTCATATATTTGGTGTCATTAGGTGAATAGCTTCTCTTTTGTACTTCGGCCTTAGGCAGTAGACAAAATGGACTGCTTTTTTGTTGGTGGTTTTCAGGTATCAAGATCACATGTGGGTTCTTAATTTATGTTCTTCATGTTGAATTGAATCTCTGTTGTGTAATTGCAGGTATATGAGTACTCTTGGTAATAAGAAACTTGAACTTTTTGATATGGGAGCTGGAGTAAGTGAACCAACTGAAGATGAAAATTTCCAAGTGGCATCAGGTCAGTTTGGACTTCTTTCCTAATGATAACTGCTGTTTAATTTTCAAATATCTTAATTAAATAAAGTACAGATGATTTGCTAGTAGCTCCGGGCAATATTTCTATATGCCATCTTTCAGCAAGCAATAAAATGTTATTTCATGCAATTCTTTTATTCCACTTTCTTGTAAAATAAAATATCGATGAAAGGTTTGGACATGGATGTTTAATGTTAAATCAGCGTCCATTTTCTTTGTTTTTAGTGTTGTTTTCTCATGAGCTGATAATGGCTCCTCTTAGTTTCCTGTATCCTCGGGGATGCAACAAACCTGTCATATAGGTCACTGTTTGTATCAGCTAGCAGTCCGACTGTCTAATAACCATCGATAGAGTTAGACATTACCACATCTAATCTTATCTAAGCAAAGTTGAGTGTTGATGTTGTGCTTTCTCCTTATCTGACACAGACACTTAAAACTAGTAGGTTGCATCACTTTTATCCAGTATTTTGAACTGGAAGATTGTTTCACGGTTGTCAGAAAAGGGCATTTACAAATTTTTCCTATTGGCGTTTTTGTTTATATGTCAGTGGAATTAGATGATGGAACACTTATTCACCTTGAATTGATATGTTCTTTCGATAATTCTTTCTTGGGTTTATTATGTAAAACTTGGTCTCATTTTTTTTCTTTCCTGGTCAACTTATTCTGCCTTGCAGCCATGTCAAACCAACAGCTCATTGATGCTGGAACGAAGCAAATGGATGAAACTGATCAGGTCATTGAGCGCTCGAAAAAGGTGAGAACTTATCTTGATGAATTCTTGCTCCTTTTCTTACATAGATATCATTATTCTGATGACGAATGGATTCCTAGGTTGTTGGGCAAACTTTGGAAGTGGGAACACAGACTGCTGTCACCTTGAAGGGCCAAGTTAGTCTTCTTTACGAACTTATTATGGGGAAGAAAAGAGTCTGCATCATTTTGTTATTTTAGTTTGGGCCTTACTTGAAGATCTAACTTTCTCCAGACCGAGCAAATGGGGAGAATCGTGAATGAGCTTGATACAATCCAGTTTTCTATTAAAAAGGCTTCCCAACTTGTGAAGGAAATTGGCAGACAGGTTCATCTGTTTTCCTTTCCTTTATTTTGCCTGTAAATGTATTTGTTTCCTCTTTACTGGGACTTTTGTTGAGTTCTATCTTCTTTTTTACAGGTGGCAACAGATAAATGTATTATGCTTTTCCTATTACTTATCGTCTGTGGCGTGATAGCAATTATTGTGGTGAAGGTATATTGTTCAATTAATCCATTCATCGCTTGATCAGATTAACATTTTAATGAAGTGATTTGTTTGCCTTTTGCTATAGCTCAATCTAATCCCTCGTGTGCAGAATCTCATTGTGATGTCTGTGGAGGTTTAATTTTGTTTTGGTAATATTTGATATATAGATTGTGCACCCCAACAACAAGAACATCAGGGACATTCCTGGACTAGCGCCACCTGCGCCGACAAGAAGGCTGTTATCTATCAGGGATTTCGGAGATGCGCAGTAGATTCCTTGTATCCGAGGGTAAAAGTTGCTGCAAATCCCATCGCGGTGAAAGTAATCTGGCGAAGCTGTTTGTGGGCATGTATATGGTTTTTTTCTTCTATAATTACTATTCTTGCCTGACATGCGTTTTCTTGTCTGTGATTCTATTTGTATGTGTAAATCATTTGTGAGGCCTCCTTTCCCTCTTCCGCTTCTTTTCTCTTTGCAGAGTTTGTATGGCATGGTTTTTTTTCGCTTATGTTGTCGAGACCATTGTAGACGGCAGAACTACACCATCATTGCCATGTACATGTATTCGGCTAAATGCCCTTTTGGAGGATGTAATGCATGCCTGTTTTGAAATTTCCTTTGCCTTCTGATTTCAGTTGGGCTGTGGTTGATCATGTCGTGAAAATCGCATACGTTTACCGATTTCTGTTTACCGATTTCCTGTTTGACGCCCGGATATTTAAACAGCTCTACCTTGCTATATACCAATTTAGTGCGCTTGTTGCTTTCATCCAAGGCTCTGTTTGCTAACTAGATGATACCAATCATCCAGGGTAAAGCGTTCTAAACCTTTAGATGAAATTGTAACAAAGCCCTCCTTCCCTCCCTCTCTGGATTAAGTACCATAAAAAGAATGAGATTGTCCATCCCTGTATTTGGCTATCACATTGAAATAACTTGACATTACTGAAGAACCACATGTTCGATATAATCTGGAATCAAAACTAGAGTACGTAATCACCCTTAACAAAGGAACAAGAGCCCAATTGATTCACGGGACCGGACAATATGGTCAGCCTGTCGTTGACGTACAACGGCAGTTCCTGTGCTCCTCTGCGTCGCGACTCCTCGATGTGTCCCCATCTACAATTTGAATTGATGCACTAGCTTGCCAGAATGGTTTCTGAAAGAACGCTCTTTCCATAGGAAGCCCGGGGACGCACCCTCACGATCTTCTCTTGTTTCCTAGGATGAATATAAAGTTCTTCGATCATGAGTATGCTGACTCATTTAGAATGGCTGTTAAATTGTGTCCGTCCTGTGTAATAAAATCTTGACGATGGGATGAGAGGCGCTTCTTCATCGACGGTAGGGCTGGCGGTGGGACTATTCCCTCCGTTTCTTCCACCATTGTTGTCGCTCCCCTTGCTAGGCAGAAAAGGGTCAGATGACTTCTTCTCGAGCTTCCAATCCTAGAATTGATAAAAAGGCATTAGGCTCTTAAGAGTGAGAACAATAATGGCCAAGGAATAAACGAAATAGCAAGAATTCTACGAAGGGCTTAAAGCTAAAAAAAAATCATATCAATCATCCTTGAACTTTGTCCATCGTTTAACGAACGAGGACCTCAAAGGGTGCGTTCAGAAAAGCACAACAATCACAAATTCACAACTAAAGTCTGAAATTGAATGCGTGTTTGCCAGTGTAGGGTGCTAGTTCCTCGGCGTCCAAAGGCTAGAGTGGAGTACTTGCCCCATGATCTGACGATTTATCAGGATCATAAGAAGTTTCTGCTGACCATCCATTATGTCAACCTCAAAGTAGTTTATCGAAATAACGGATTGCTGCCATTCACCAAGTTAATAATTTAAAAGGCACCCGCCAACAAACATTTTGATGCCGAATGTTGCTATAGTGCCATATCAGGAACTAATATTTCTCCATCCCAAGAAAAGGGCGGTGGGGCAGGGGGTGAGCAATGGTGAAAACAACTTCAAAACAGAGTGCCTAAGTACAAAGTTTGAAGATTTGAGCACATAAAGTTCAGAAGCCATAAAACAGAGAGCCTAAAGATGACGGTGTATCTTCCTACTCCTTGTGTTTTCATGATCGACGATTTTAGTTTCAATCTTTAACTTCGAACCATATATATATATACAGTGCCTCAGGCATATTCCTCAAGAGATACTTCAAAACATATCCCCGTGCAAGAAACTGACCTTTGTAATTCTCTCTGGAATACTCTCTGCTGGAGCTTGAGACGCACGAACATCTTTAACCTTAATGTAATTATACATAACAACACCACACAGAGCTGCAAAATGGAAAAGGGAACACTTTCATTAATCCCAGAATATGAGATAAAAGATGCGTTGGAAGCTTTAAGTTAGAAAGACAGATTACCTATTGCATAGCCTATTATATTGAGCCCAGTTATTGTCGACTCAGGAAATATAACAGTGGAAAGTGCTATCAGTATCCAATCTTTCAATACGCCAGCTACGCGAATGGTAACTGCACCAGTTCGACCGATAACCAGGAAAATGGAAAAGTTGAGAGCCAAAGCACAGATGGCGTTGGAGAAAAAGATCCAAAAGTTGAACTGGATCTGTGAAACTTCCATCTCTTGCATCTCGAGTAAATACCAAGGCACAAACAGAAACACAAAACTGCATGTTAAAAACAGCGAGAAAGTTAGCATTCTTGATATGAACTGATGGAATACAGGACACTTTTGTCAACGATATTTTAAAATGCACTGAAATAAGATGACATTATCAAGCATGCTCTATTGCTGTACATATCACAGGATCTATGCTGTCAAGTCATAAAACTGATGCCGCAAATTCAGGAAACAGAACTCTCAATGACAAAATTTTACAATCTAGTAAAGCACATACTCAATATTTGGCATTCGCATTACAAGGGACACCCACTGCCAAAAAAGCCATCCATCTTTCACCTTTTCTTTCACTAAATCAAAGTCCAACCTAAGGGCTTAATTTTAAATGTATTCAAAGAAACCAGTGCAATCGACAATTAAATTCAGTACCTGCACGGAGCAATATAATACAGGCTGGTGATTGGATTTAGAGTTAACCCCTTCTTTTGCAGCAGGACTTGGGTCAAAACCAGCCTAAGAGCCTCAGCAAAGATTCCTGTGACCTGGTAAGCTGTACCAACAATATTGAAATGGATTTCCCCGTATGAGGAAATCACAACCCCGATGCTCACCACCAGCATGTTCAAGAACACATCACACCTTAATTTATCAGTGCCACACATAACTGCTGTGACAAAGGTTGCTACTGGCACTGCAATATCCAACATTTAACAAGAAAGAGGTAATTCAATACAATGAGCAGTTGAAGATATATAAAAAGAACAGGGATTTTTTCAACATACTTAGAGCTTTCAGCATCTGGATGAAGGCCACAGAAATGTGCAAGTAAGCAGTGTTGCCAAACCTATAGAATGTACATTGTACGGACCATGTAAGGATTGGCTTGAATGTTGATAAACCGAATTTGGGCATGAATGTGACTACTCTTTGACATTAAATTAATCTATTGATAACATAAAACCCCTTCTCTGCACAGTTATGGCAATTGGTTGTGGAGGAGTAACATAGAAACATTGTAAGAAAATGTTGTAAGAAAAAGATAGTTGGGACCGATATTGCGGAGATCATGAATGATATATCAGAACCCAGAAAACCATGTACCCCACATTATCCAATCAATGAGGATAGCTAGACCTATGAAATAAACAGATCTACACATAACTGACGAGCCAAGTAGATATATTTACATGATATGATCAAGTTATCCACAATGGGATTCAATATTACTGCCCTCAAAATATTGCATGAGTGCTCACCAGAGGCTAGAAGCAAAGAATGCACTTATTGGTATGACACACGTTGCATATCTGCACAAATAGAAGTGGTGTTATCAGGATACAGGAGTTAAGAAGGTGCAATGATCTACACCATTGCAACTCCAGAGACAAAAATATATGTTCATATGAACCGCTTACATTTCAAAGGTCATCTTAACCGGAGCTACAACCTGCAAATTAAGATTGTTTAGATGTGCATTAGCATAGACAGACGAGGAAGTAAACACGAGAAAGAGGCATGTTATATCAAAGATTCCGAAAATATGGGTGGAAGTATAGGTCCAAGTGTCCATGAAGAATGCGTACCTTGAAAACACGAATAAGAAAAAAGGCTACTGCTCCAGAAAATCCCATATGAATCATGGTCAGTGTAATTGGAAATGGGAAATTGAAGTACTTGGGAGAAAGTACCCACTGCAAAAATTTTCAAAGTTAGAATCACTACAGAAGTTTTGTCAATCTACACAACCCTTACATCCCAATAGAGGTGCAAGTTTAATCAATGAAAAAGAACAGCCGATTCAGGCTGCAGATGGTTGGACCTGGCAACATTTCACAGAGCTATGCATTGTTCCATGAGATCATAAAGAGTGGCAGGCAAAGATTTGACTTAGATCATAGGACAGCCTCAAGGCAAATGGCAAGATAAATGAGATCCACATAGCGGCCTCCAAAGACAGCTTAATGAAAAAATGGACCCACATTACCAAAGTGATCCAGTCTGGACTTTCAAAAATGGGCATGACTAGTTGCAATGCGATACAAATGCAAGGAATTTAAGCAGTGAACGTGCATTACCTTGTTGTAAAGTATAACTCCAGATGAAAGCAAAATGTAGATAAATAGGTAAAGGTATGTCAGGACCAGCGGTTTGTTGATCATCTTGCCCATTCTTATCTTTCACCCCAGCTAAACCAGCTTCTACAACATCTTCTGGAAAATGATTGTCATGCCCGTAAACCGATCATGACCCCAGAGAGAAGTAAAATGATATTCCAGCAGCAGATAGAAAAACCCAAATGGAAATTGATCTCCCCAAGCACTGGGAAGTGGAAAACCCAAATGAAGTCGAACTTCGGTGAAATGGAGCTATTCTTGATGTTCACAAAATCTCTGAACTGCCAAAGAAATGGCATGAAAATTCAAAATCATATTGCCACGACATTCAACTCAAAACAAGAAACGATATTTCTGCCAAAGCAAGATGGACTAGAAATGGGCAATGAAAGTACAAAAACAAACCACTTCCACCAAATGGGGAATTCACAAAGTCTGATCCGGAACAAGCACCATTGAACGTAGTACACAACAACGAAGAGCAGAAAATGGGGAATCATGCGACATACCCAAACAACGACACCGACAACCCCACATTCTAACTAAATCAAATCCAACCTCAAAGCCAAAGAAAAACCACGTTCACCTAACGAGACAGGGACAGAATTAACACTAATTAGATCTGCAACGCAAGGCAGCTAAAAACCCAGCAGTACAAGATCGACCCACGTCCAGACATGCATGAACAGACGTATTACCTCAACGAAAATCGATCCTGTCGTTACTCGCCAAGATTGACCGCCAGATTTGTATTAGTAGTGAAGAGATCCAATCCGAAGTGAGCAGGAAGGGAAGAGCGTTTTTCTTTTGTGGGGAGGGGGATCCTTGAGCCGGAGTGTGAGGTGAAGGCTCCTGAGATGGTCACAGACCAGGTGGGTTGGGCCGAAAATCAGTGGATGTTTGGTGGTGGGAGTCGATGGATTAAGAGGTTGGGTTACCCAAAAGAGCAAGATAAAGAGAAAGACCAAACAAACAAACAAACATTAACCTATGCTGACCGTACCACATGCTTTGCAAACTGCACCGACAGGAACGGCAAAAATCCTACCGAGTCTAAGTTGAGACACATTGCAGAGTTGCGAGACCGGACCGGACCGGACGCGAATGGCTTGTTTTTCAGCGGACCATAAAAGCGGATCTAGTACCATAAGCGAGAATTAGCTCAAAGCACCTTCTCAGATGAATTGCCATAAGACCCTCAACAAGAATCACGCCACATGTTCTTGAGTTGCCTCATGCTGGGACCCTCTCACCATTCAAATGCATTTAATCTATGCTGTCCCTTTTACACACATTGGTCCTTAGCTATCAATAAATAATTATGCTGATGTATATGACAATGATGTTTTAGCTGTCCTCTTGACGGATTGAGTGGCGCAAAGCCGTCCTAAGCCTCAACGATCACCAGTCAAAGAAGTTGGATAATGCAATGCAATCATAGATTAACAAAATTTCAAGATCGAACGTAACTGGCTTCTCTTTCACCGGATCGCAAAGGTGTATCTGATACCATAAGCGAGAATTACCTTGAAACACCTTCTCAGACCAATTGCCATAAGACCCTTTAACGAGAATCACGTGTTCTTGAGTTGCCTCGTACTGGGACCCTCTGACATTGAGATGCATTTAATCTGTGTAGACCCTATCACACACCTTGCTCTTTGGCTATCAATGGATGTAATGCTGTGCATACGATAATGCTGCTTTATCTGTCTTCTTGGAGGATTGAGTGGTACCGAACTGACCACCACCGTGTTGATAGAGTCGAATAATGCAAATCGTGGGTTAACAAAATCGCCGCCATTTATGTGGATCTCGCTAGTTCACGTGCTGTTTGTGTAGCGACGTTCTAGGTGCAAACAATCTGTAGTTGTCAAATATTCAAGATCCTCGTTCTAGGTGCAAACAATCTGTAGTTGTCAAATATTCAAGATCCTCCTCCGGTCACTATCATCTTCATGATCATCACCAGGATCCAAAACAAAGCCCATTTCTTTTGTGTTTGTTCTGCTGTTTCGATTGCCTTTTGGAGACGTCTATCCTAATGTCCTTTCAGACATTAATTCATGAGGCTGGACGGAGGAGAATGTTCCTTTGCAGATCAAAATTCAAACGGCCTGGTAATTTTGCCGATTCAATTCCTAAATTAATCTCCAGACTTGGTCAGAGTCCACATTTTTTGTATGATTTACTTCTGTTAAATGAAGGGGATAATCAATCGACAAAAAAAAGATGTTAATGCCTACACATATATACAATCAAGGAATGATGGATTGAGAGGACCGGCGACGGGCCTAGCGTTCTATGACGCGTGATGTTTGGTGTAATTTTTAGCGTATAAATACTGTAATTTATGCAGTTTCGTACAAAATTTTATATGAGGACCCTGAAAAGTTTAACTCTTGATTGGCTTCGTACCTCAGACATATGATGTTTCCAATCAATAAGGGCATTCTTGACTTGTACAACTTCTGCGTCCAAATTGCAGATAATGTTTCTTTTCCTTTTCCTCTCTTTTTTGCCTATATAAGTTTAGAAAATGTATAGTAGGATAGTGACAACTTTTTGGACCGCATATACAAATTGTGTAAGTAAATAAATAAAGGCCTCCTTTTTTTTAGTAATCAAGGACCATAAAATCACAATAGAGAATTTTATTCTTGGGAGTCATACCGAACAATGTCTATTGAAATTTATAAAGGTAAAAAAAGTGGGGAGAAACATGAAACTTCCTCCATTGGGCAGTGCTGAACTGTGCAAATAGTGACAAATTTCTATATGCATCCAAAACAAAAAGAAACTATGGAGAAAAATACAAAAAAAGTCCTAATTCTATTGCATTGGTACCAATTCAGTTATATACATTTTAATTGGATTAATTTAGTCCTAAACATTTTCATATTTGTATCAATTCAGTCCATCCGGTCAATTTAGGTCGGAAATTGCTGACGTGAACGCCGGCCGTCCTATATGGAATGATTAGTGCTGACGTGAACAAAATTTAATAATTTTAATAATTTTTAAATTTATTTCTTTTTTTTCCTTTCTTATTTTTTTTTCTGGCTTCTTCTTCCTTGGGCTTGTGGCTAGTCTCCAACAATGACCAACGACCGATCACAGACGAGGGCCGGCAAAGGCAGCCCTCAACCAGGTTGCGACGCCCTCGTCGACCCTCGCCTATGGTCAGTCACCGGTCACAACTAGAGACCAACCACAGGCCTAATGAAGAAGAAATCAAAAAAAAGAAGAAAGGAAAAAAAGAAAAAATATTCAAATTTTCAAAAAATTGTTAAAAAAATTATTAAAATTTATCCACGTCAATATCGGTCGTGCCACATAGGACGGCCAGAGTCCACGTTAGTGATTTCTAGCTTAAATTAGTTAGATATACTGAATTGGTCAAATCAAAAGGTTTAGGACTGAATTGGTACCAATGCAATAAATTTAAGACTTTTTTAGTAATTTTCCTAAACTACGGTAAATCAAGATGGGAGAAATATACGTTTCAAATCCCCCTGAAAAAAACTCAACTTTTACTTGTAGGACAAAAAAACTTTGACTTTTCAAACAGCTAAAATAAATTACAAACTTTTACTCAAGGAGCAAAATTACCCACCGTAAATTTTCCATCCAAACAAGTTTTTGCAGCACATGACTTAATTGATAGGAAGAGACTGCATGGAGGAGGAAGACGAGAAAAAGGAGTTGAATTTTTTTTTATTTACTTGCCATGTCACGACACATGTTCATTTTTTATTGGTTGTCAATACAAAAGTGTATACCACATTAACTTATGACATGGTGTTACCTAACCATTGATTACTTTCTTATGGCCCTGACCCATAATAGTTTGCACACAATTGATAGAATTTGAACAGGTAACATTTTTTTTAAACTGAAAATCACTTGGAAAAAAATTGAAAATCACTTGACACCCTAACCAATTGTGCCAACCTAGGAGTTGGCTAGAGATATAGGCATTCTCTCACATGCTTATTTTTTTATTATCATAAAAGGAGTAGGAAGGGGAGTCCAGTGCTAGCGACCCCCTCTAAGTATCGTCATAAGGGTCACATACACCATTTCAAATTGAACTATAACTATCGTGCATCACTCGTGACTGTAGCTTTAAGATTGGTGAGCTTATCGCTGCAACTTCACTAAGATGCCTATAGTCCAATAGTCTTTCCACATGAGATATGTCGTAATTAGGTAATGCAACATGAGCCGTTCAGAGGTACATTCATGACATGAATCGAACTCACGACCTCATGTAAAATAGGCGACCCTTTTATCACTAGGCCAAGCGCACTTTATTTGAATAAATTCACAACGTATGTTCGAGCATAACATCAAGTTGTCGCAGTCGCAACTGGCGGACCTGCTTTCGCCGTTGGGCCGTCTACTTTCGAAAGGCCCAAAAAAATCACAAGATGAGCCCATTGTTTAAGGCTCCCCCAATTAAATGCAGACTTCATATTGGTTTAAACTTAAACAATTCTTCTTTTTAGAAAGTCGTCTCCCGTTGGCCAAAAAATGTTATTGTTAATTCGACGATTGGCCACGTTCCAACACATGCTTTTGCAGATTCACACTTATTAAAAAAAGATCATTTTGCATTTTGTGTTTATGGTCTGCTGATGTTGTGACTTGTGCATGCGTAGTAATATTGAGATTATATCTCGAATTTGAATCCGTGAATCAAACTCGACTAGATCCGGATGCAAGTCAAAATGTCCCGACTTAAAGGACCTCCAAATTCGAACAATGGTGGAAAACATGGAAATTGGTTTCCTAATTTTGGAGTCCAAGTCTTGGCATGAAAGTGGAAAGTACAATTTGTACACTTTGTCATAGGAGTCGCCCAAAAAGGAATGGATTTCAGGTTTTGCCATATGAGTTTTCTTATATAGGGGTTTGGTCTAAATTGCCTAGTGAACATTATATGTGTTGTAAGTGATGTTACCATTTGCTCGTGATATCACGAATCTTCAATCAATCCGACAGTGTTGGAGCCGATTAAATCTCATGGAAAAGATTTGCTCTGGGAGATCGAGTGATTGTTTCACGATAAATTGTGGTAGGACCAAGTGTAATTGAGAACAGGAAAAAATGAGAGTTCTTGAATTAACCAAAGTACGGTCGTGACCTTTGTTGTATCACTCGATCTACGGTGAAATCTTGTGGTGTTCTCTTCCTGGAATACGTCATATCGACTGAACTACGTAAATCCAACATCCGATTTATTTTCTTGTCCTTTTTAGTATTGCGTACGATTGCTTGTTTTCGCAACACCTGCTACGTTACTACTACCTTTCAATTTCGTTAGCTCTTTTGTTTTGTTTCTCTTCAATGTAAGTAATTTTCTCCTTTGGACATCCAGGAACTTTCACACTCGGAGGTTATGTGGTCCTGACAGTAGAGATACATGAGATGTATGCAAATCAATGGATCCGGCCTCTAATCTCACTTTGTTAATAGCACCAAGAGGATTAGGTGGAGACAATTAAGTTTGATGTGCCCAAATGATTAGCTCTCTTTCTCCTTTTTTCTTCTTTCTTTTTCTCTCTGAAGGAGACAGTCCAAGAAAAAATATGTGTGATTTGAAATGTGGCTAATCATTATGTATCTATCACATAATATCATTCTAATTAGCCGGCTTGATATTACCGGCTAACTACCGCAAAACATAGTGCTGCCTCAACCACTATGTCACATAATTAAACAAATCATATTATAAAGTCATTATACGTGTAGACATTTTCCAATCACTAATTGCTGCAGCACACACGGGCGGTGAACATTCTTGACGTCTCAACCGCCCGCCGGAGGAGGAGGAGCAGACCGGTGGCTCCTTCCCCGGAGGCTTCCCTTGACCTAATTTACAACATCACAGATTCTTGTTCGTACCATACTGCAAAGTTTTTATTTTCTTTAAATCTTTAGATGATCAATTTGTATTGACATTTTATATTGGTGGGTCGTATCTTTTTTGGATATCCCGATTTTGTCTGGCGGGCTCTACGGATACGTTTATTATTTTAACATGTCGGTGTCCACATGCCGTACACTCCTAATTCCACCTCCATATTTGTCTTTCCGGGGAAGAAGAAATACCCTTTGAAAGTTTTTCATATCGGTGATTCCGCCGAGGTCTGGACAAGGATCGAGATGAAGTATTGTAAGGACTTGCTTAGGTACTATTCTCCTGTAGGTGTCTTCGTAGTCTGTCTCGTTTTTGTTGGGCGAGCTCCACAGATGCGTTAATTATTTTAACGTGCCGATATCAGTACGCCCTACATCTTCAATTCCACCCAAATCTTTGTCTTCCCGGGGAGGAAGGAATACCCTTTATAAATTTTACATCTCACTAATCTCGAGATCCCGACGAGAATCGAGATGAAGCATGTAATATACTCATTATACGTGTAGACATTTCATTCACTCATTGTTGTGCATGGGTGGTGAGCATTCTTGACTTCTCAACCAGTGGCCGGAGGAGGAACAGACCGGTGGCTCCTTCCCCGGAGGCTTCCCTTGACCTAACTTCCAACATCAAAGATACTTGTTCGTACCATACTGCAAAAATTCTTATTTTACATCTTCATATGATCAATTTCTATCGACAATTTGATACTGGTGGGTCCAATTTTTTTGTCATTAGAGCCCTTTGCATTATTCTTCTTGCACCGCGTAATCCCACGAATCACAAGCTGCAGCTTTGTTTGGACTCGATAAGGAGACAAGGAAAAGATTTTCTCTCAATTATCAGTAATCTAGAAGGCACCTTAAATTACTTAATCATTACTTCGATTTTCAATTTGGGGAGCTGGGGTCTGATTTGCACGTTTTGCCCTAGAAGAAATTAAAAAGGGTCTTATTCAGGGTCCCCCCTTGGAGGAGAGCCGAGGCAGGCAGGTGTGGAGGAACCACTCAGGTGGTTAAGTATTTTATTATTGATTTCTTCAAGTTTGGTTTCATATACCATGATGTGCTTTGGTTGGTGCTCTTTAGCTAGACTCTTGTCCTTCTTGGAACTTGGAAGCATGTATCCATTTATGTTGATTTAATTATATAACAATTTCTTTTATTCAAATTTCTTTTATATATATAAATTATATACATAGGATCCTGTCTTTCTTGGAAGCATGCCTCTGGTCAGATGCAAATTACATAGGTAGAAGCAGCCTAGAGATTATTTTACTAGACCTACTAATTGATACTAGCATTTAGGGGTTATTCAACTTTTTTTTCCTTAAGCTCCATTTGTTTTTCGAAAAACGAATAATTTAAAAAATATTTTTCTAAAATAATCATTTGTATCGCTTATAAAAATGAATAAACGAAAAATATTTTCATTTTCTATGAAGATATTTACATATAAATTATTATCGGTAATGAAAAAAATTTCATTGACTAATTATTTTAAGCGATATAAATCATCATTTTTAGGAAAACGTTTTTCAAATTGTTCTTTTTTCCGTGAAATAAATGGAACCTTAATCTTTAGATTTAGTACCGATTTCTCAAATTCATGGGGAAAAGTAAAGATGGGTTGTGGAATTACAGATCCGACATGGGCATGTAGAAATTTGTCGTCGAAGGCAACGAGGGAGGCCGAGAGACACGGCACTTCTTCGGGGGATGTTCGAGAAAATTGCTCTGGTGATGTAAAAACGTCTCTTGGGTTCGTCCAACACATACATGACCTAATCCCCAAACATATGATTGCCAAAGAATTCCGCGATTTCAAAGTGATCCGAATCCCGTGCTTTCGATCACTAATTTCTTTTTCGGGTGCTTGCGTATCGCAAGAGCTCATTAGCAATACGGCGTGTCCCCATTCCATGAGGATCTCGCACCAATGTGCTTCACGTTGTGCTTAAAGATTTCTTAATCAAAGAAGCAAAGATCTGCCACATCATCTCTGGGGTATTCTTTGCTTTCCATGCACGCAGCTAATCAAATGCATTTATTATGAACTAAAGGTGACAAAAGTAGAATAAGACTCGATGAAAAACGAGGGGGAGGGGAGGATTATGAAAAGCGAATGTCGCTTTCATCTTTGGGTTAACAATAATAATTATAACAAAGGCTCCATTAAAAACCCTGAAAGCAATGTGTACGCATTCATCCAATGTGCTGGTGGATGGTCATTGTAATCGTAAGATACAAACATTGAATAATGTCGAGCGAGAACTACTTTTGTACGCATGCATAGCCGCCGAAACCCTAACTTGGCAACGATGGAGTGATCTGTACATGAACCTTGATGAAGATGACTGCGGTGAACTCAGGCGTGTCGAAATGGAGAAGAAGGAGAAGAACTTCCAGCAGACGCTTTTTAGTGCAATTTTTTTCCCTTTTTTCACTCGATTGATTTGAGCTGAATTGCCTATTCAATGCTGTTGTTTGGAGCCATTTCGTGCCATTACTTTTAGGAAAATTGAGACCTAGGTTGAGCTTTATGAATGTTCCATAAGGTGGTGTGTATGTTAAGTAGTAAAGCGAGATGGATTGTATAGCCTGGTGTATGCGGATGCTCAAAAAAATCGTGAAAAGGAAACCAAAATCCAATTTAGGGTGCATTTGTGTCGCGGAAAATGAATGATTTGGAAAATATTTCCTAAAATGAATTAAAAATATTTTCATTGCTCATAAAAATGTTTAAACATAAATCATTGTTGATAGTGAAAACATTTCTAATTAGGAAAATACTTTCCAAATAATTCATTTCCTGCAAAATAATCGAAGATTTAAAACAATGTTATTTATCTTTATTTTAATTTTAGTTTTATTCGAATATTTCGTTTTAGGTAACTCTTCCAAAAACGACATTCTTTTTTCGGGTAGACAAAACTATCATGTTTAACTATTTTCCTAATCGACCAAAAAAAAACTATTTTCCTAAACCTCATTTCTATAGTTACAACAAGAATGATTTTTGATGTTATATATTGTAATTCTCCGGATACTTTCTGTGAGAAGACTAGATAATTACCATTTCGTAACTGGTGTTTGCTCAATTACACACGCACCGTTGGATCGTTGACAGATGAAAGAATTCAATTGTAAAATTGACTCCAAACACAAACGTTACTAGCTCAATAACGAGTGCATAAGGATTTTTCTACATCGGCAATAGGCGTACTAATCATTCGAAAAGTTTACACAGGTTCCGTTCCATTCTCTTCCTTATGTTATATTACCGTCGCTCATGAGAGCACAGGGATTCAAAGATCAATATGCTAAGATAGGTAAAAAAGCCTCACATCTCAAAAGCTTTCTGAAACCTGGTCGGATTCAATGTGATTAGTCCATTTATCGAAAGGCCATTATGATAAAATCCCACTTTAACTTTTCGAAAAGCGCGTTTGTTAAGCTTAGTTATTTCAAAACAAAGAGCCATCTGTCTGCCACTGTTTACCTTTTCTTATGGGGCCCCTCAAATGCTTCTTAATTAAACAGATCAAAGCATCCATTTATATTTCATTCATATTTTTAATTATATATTTTTTGACGGTCAAAGCAGGAATTTGTCTCGAATTAGCAGAAAGTCCAATATTTTAGCTGGTCACTTTGCGGGGGCCCAAAAAAAAAGAGCAAAAAAAATAGTGTCGGCAAAAATAAAAAAATGAGAAGAAACTTAAGGAAAAACTGGGAAACATGTTAAAATAGCCAGGTGCATTACATTCTTTCACTTGACTTTTTCAACCTTTTATTTTACACACACACACACACACACACACATATATATATATATATATATATATGTAATTAACCAATAATTTCTAGGGCAAAATAGAGAGAGGCAATATGCTTGGCTATGCAAAAATATAACATGCACCTAGCTCAACACGGATATATATATATATATATATATATATATATATGAACATATTTAGAAAGTTAATTATGACGAGTCTTGAACAAGGATCAATTATCGATATGCAGTTCATAAACTTGATCGATCCAAATAGATCGAAAATGCAAGTTTCAAGTATGACCAACTGTTAATTACATTTATTTTTATCTTTGGGATGATAAATGAGATGGTTCGATTTAATGGTATAAAAGTTGCATATTATCCTCTTCTTACGCCGACACCCGTCGCATTAATAGAAAAGATAATCAACTTTCTGGTATTTATAGCTGAGCCAAATTACCTTTCGACATTACTTTAATCCTCGATGAGAAATTTCTACCATTTTTATTGTTGAAAATGAGCAATTGAGCATGTAACCCGAATGAAATGGAATGCACATTCAAGACCAATGCAATGCATGTTTGATCGTGCCTTCTTTTCTATATTTTCGTAACTTCAAAGTAACAGTAATATCACTGTCAAAGAACAAAAAAAAGTACTAGTAATTTCACCATCATCAACAACAAGGGACCTTGCTTTGAAGCAAGAAAACACTGAAACGTGCAATAAATAAAGAAATAATAAAAAAACAAACGAAATAAATTAACTGTCGACGTGGCTTCTGAATATAGAGAGAAAGTTTAATAAAGACCATTGACCACCGAAAGCACAGTTTCACTTACCTCGTGAGTCATGCATTCCTCAATTGGTCATAAATATATATACGTATATATATATTCATTTTTTTTCATATAGAATTATTTTTATGGATTTAGAATTACATTCTTTTTCGCTTATCTAATATTTAAATACTTCACCATCTAATCAGAATATTAATATTGGATTTACGGTTTTGATATTTATCGAAAGACCGGTATTTCCTTTACGCCTCGCCATTATTTCCTTCCCGAAAAAGTAAATCGAGGCACTTTATTGCCTCACTCTTTCTTTCTCTAATTACCCATAAAAAGTATTTTCTTCTTAAGCAGGTTTTGGTTAGACGTATTCTCAAAAGCATGAACATGCGAGGATTGCTTGCGCGTATCGAGAGCACAAATAGAAAGAATCCCTACCTGTTGCCACGGGATAGAGAATGTTTTCTTTTTTATGCTGACAATGAACTTGTGCGAGACTTGGAAAGGTCATTTGAGGTCCCATCTACAAATTAGACCTCTCATCCTTTCCAACAATTCACCCTTTGACATTTCTGCAAGCACACTGATTGTCTGTCCCTTGGAGTCGTAACCAAACACCCCTGTCCTGTTTCTCTGCTCTCTCTCTCTCTCTGTCTCTGAGTCATATTCTATATGAGTAGAGAGATTAGATTTGGAGAAGTTAAAAATTGGATTTTGTTTCCTATAATAAGAATCACGATTCAAAGGACAGGGCCCCACACCCAGCAGGCAAATAGTTTCCTTTTTTTTTTTGCAACTAATCTAATCAAGTGCCTGATGATCTGTCACCTCCAATACCAAAAATTAAGATTGAAGAGGGAAAAGGAAAGGGGCCCAAACAGAAGTGAGAAATTGTGTGCGAGAAACAGCGGAGAAAGTTTCCATTTTGACATGCCCCTTGGCTTTGAAAGACGTTGCGGGGGGTCATATGAATGTGGCCAGTGCGAGGCATTTTTCTTTCTCAATCACCTACCACTGACAACTCCACTCTCTCTTCCCCCTGAGACAACCCTCCCCCAAGAATTTGCTTTCGTTCCAGCATCCATTTCCCAAAATCCTGTGCCTTTTTGGCTCTCGTTTTGTTTCCTTCCCCTTTAATAGGCCTGCACAGGCAAGAACGGGTTGCTGCTCTTGACCCTTTTCTCTATTTTTCGTTTCTGGGTCTTACAAAGAAAGTGAGGAGAGGAGGGTCTGAGAGGATTCGTTAAAAAGCATGGGTTTTGAGCTGAGGCTCGGACACCCTTTTGGCCAGTAGAGGAAACCCAGAGAGGAATCTGAAGAGGGTCCTTGTGTCATTGACATTGGGGTCGTCTTGAAACTTGCACGACTAGCTTTGTTCATCTTTCCAAGTTGGTTAGGGTTTGAATTTGATTCGTCATTGGCGGTGGGCTGTGTTGAGAAGGCATTGGGACGCAGTTTCAGGAGCAGGTACTCGTTCGAGAAGGTTGACATTCATAAGCAACCCTGTTTATTATGTATCTGGTGTCTCATTTAGTGATTATCTGTTGGTCAATTTGCTATTGCGTTTGCTAAATACACAAATTTCAAGTTTTATGTGTCCCTTATTTGCGAATGCCAGCTCTTTTGTTTGGTTATTGTCAACATGTCCCCTCTGATTTTTCCATCCAATCTCCTCTCTCTCTCTCTCTCTCTCTCTCTCTCTCTCTCTCTCTCCCTCTCTCTCTGGTTTCTACTTTATACCAATCCGTCGGTGTCGGCGTCGGCAGTGTGAGAATTAGTAGGGTCTGTGAGGAGGTAATTTCAAGACCACTCCCCATGTAAATTTTTCATCGATATAGAGTTAGCAAAGGCTTGAGAATCACTTATTTTCATATCTGCGTCCTGCTGTAGTTTCTGGGAATACGCAAAGTCTAGCAAGAAGTTAATATGTTTGTGAGATCATAGACTATAAAATCTTGTGCTAATCAAGATCTTTATGTGGACTTCCAGTAATTAATTTTGTATTCTATCTCACTATCTAACAGGCACTTGAGAGTTATGCCCACGAATCTTAACGAGGAACTGTCGACAACATCTGTTTTTGGTCTCAAGGTGTGGGAATTGGTAGCAATCCTTTTTGGAGTCTTCGTCTTAATAATCATGGTGTTGTCGCTCTGCCTTAGCCTTCGCAAAAAATCCAGAAGGACCAAAAACCTTCTTCCTCTTACCCAAATTCCTACGGACTCCAAGGAGATAAGAGAGATTATCATTGATGAAGCTTCAGCAAATAGTTTTATTTCCCATGAAGGCATTATTCACGCGCTCAATGATAAGTACAGCGATAAGGACTCCGAGAAGGCATTGGCCCTTTCAAAGAATGGAGATACCAGCAGTCAATCAGGCTCTTTTACTAACATTGAGAAGGATGGTATCAAATCTCAGTTGGAGGGAGTCCATGGGAAAGTTACTGCTTGCCAGCCTTCCTCACATCCAATAACTGCACCTTCACCTCTCTCTGGTCTGCCGGAGTTCTCCCACCTCGGTTGGGGCCATTGGTTTACTTTAAGAGAACTGGAAGTAGCTACTGGTCGGTTTTCCAAGGAAAATGTCATTGGAGAGGGTGGATATGGAGTTGTTTATAGTGGTTGTCTGGTTAATGGGACACCTGTGGCGGTCAAGAAGCTCCTCAACAATCTGTATGTTGGATGTTAGCTTGTGTCTTTTATTGGTATTAAGTGAATGATGTCGTGCTTTTCTAATACGATGATTTTTGTAGGGGGCAAGCAGAGAAAGAGTTCAGAGTAGAAGTTGAGGCCATTGGTCACGTACGGCACAAAAACTTGGTTCGACTCCTTGGGTACTGCATTGAAGGAACTCACAGGTATTGCACATAGATTTCTGGACCTGTCTTAGTAATATTGACTTCAGAGCATTTTCAAAAGGTCTCAAAATTTAAGAACTTGATAGTTCAATGACACGAGTGGATCTACATAGCCAACCCTAGTTAGTGGGTAAAGGCTCTGTTGTTGTTGACGACAACTCAAACTAGAGCATATTGGGCAAATGTGCATCGTTTCTCATCGTGGGTAAAGGCTCTGTCGTTGTTGATGACCCTCGTTGCAGGGTATGATTTTTCTTATGCATGCTGGCTCATGCATTAATATAAAGAATTTGTAATTTAGACTATTTGTCTTGCGCTAGGGCCTGATTTTGGCAACAATTAAGATTCTGTTAATTTATACGAGATGGAGCAGGAGAATCAGAATGGGTTATTTGTGTTCGCCTATTTGTTTATTTTTTTTGTTATGAACTGTAGGTTGTTGGTGTATGAGTATGTCAACAATGGAAACCTAGAGCAATGGCTCCATGGAGCCATGCGTCACCATGGTTATCTTACCTGGGAAGCTCGCATGAAGATTCTCCTGGGCACTGCCAAGGCGTTAGTCATTAGCATCTCAAACTCATGACAGATTTGCATTTTATCAGGTTTTTCTTTGTTCTAGTTCTGAATCGTAGTTAAATGTTGCAGATTGGCTTACTTACATGAGGCGATTGAACCAAAGGTAGTTCATCGGGACATCAAGTCCAGCAACATACTGATTGATGATGATTTTAATGCAAAGATATCTGATTTTGGCCTGGCAAAACTGCTTGGTGCTGGAAAGAGTCACATCACAACTAGAGTCATGGGAACTTTTGGGTTAGTTGTTTTTTCCTTATGTGATTTCGACGACCAAATCCCTGTCAATTTCCTGGTGGACGATTCATGCTTATTTCTCTGTCCACTTTGAGACATTTACAGGTATGTAGCACCAGAATATGCCAACTCTGGGCTATTGAACGAGAAAAGTGATGTTTACAGCTTTGGAGTGGTCCTTCTGGAAGCAATTACTGGACGAGATCCGGTAGATTATGGGCGACCTGCACCTGAGGTATGCAAAAATCATCTGTTCTCAATTCAAACGAGGAGTCTTGAAAGCACATTATGTATAGTTTCCCTGAACTAGAATGACAAGTCCTATTTATATGATCAGACCGATCTATCGGCGAGTTCTCTCCGTAGTAGCACCTTGTATTAGGTTGAATAGATGTCACTATTTTCTGAGTTGATCTTTTTTGGTCTTCTTCAGGTGAATTTGGTTGACTGGCTCAAGATGATGGTCGGAAGCAGGCGTTCTGAAGAGGTGGTGGACCCGAACATTGAGACAAAGCCATCAACAAGCGCCCTTAAACGAGCCCTTCTGACTGCTCTGAGATGCGTCGATCCTGATGCTGAGAAAAGGCCAAAAATGAGTCAAGTTGTCCGGATGCTGGAGTCAGAGGAGTACCCGATACCCAGAGAGGTTGGACACTTAACTTCTGAAGTCTCATTCGAGTCTTGATTTCTTGAGTATAGGATGTAAAATAAAAATGCCCGTGAGTTTTTAGCGAGTATGAATGACTCCGAGTCTTCATTTCTTGAAAATAGGATGTCAAAAAAAAAAAAAAAAAGCGTCGGAGAGTTTTTAGTGAGTATGACTCCATATTGGATGACACCATTGAGTGCTCTGAAATTGGTCATCTAACACTCTGCTTATTTTTTGGGCCAAAGCATGCATATCACTTAGTTGAGATGGTTTCCTTAAAATTTGGTAAGACAGTCTAGTTTTTAAAGTCCTGGAGTATGTTAAACATGCAAGGGTGAGTGTCTTTGGAGAAGGACTTACCTTAAATCTTTATCAAAACTTTGGTCTGCGTGACTCGTTGCAGAACTGAGTTGCTCTGCCGGGGAAAAAAGATAATCCGAATGATAGATCATTGTTGAAAACGTGCGATAGTGGTTTATGTGTAATTGTAAAACAAGCTATTTTCCACAAGTCATTTCTCTCTCATTTAAGTTATAGAGCCTTTGCTTAAGGGTGATTTGTTGGCAAGTTCAGGATCGAAGGCGTCGGAGGAGTCATACTGGAGCTGCGGACACAGAGCCTCGGAGATCCATTTCTGAAACTGATCGGAGTGACGCTCCAGAATTAAGGTCAGACACTCGAAGGAATGCTGGGCACAGAGAAAGGGGCTAATCGATGACACTATGTTTGGACGGAGGGGCTCACGATCTCTGAGTTTAGCTGATGGCATTCTCTCTGCATTTGCAGATTCGTTTCTTCTTTACAGTTACATCTGAGATCGAGGAGCTGAGAGCAGAAGCACTTGATTGAGGATTTAGGAATTTGTGGTTTGAATTGCACTATATGATTGTGGTGTTGGGCAATCTTTTTTTCTCTTCCTTCTTTTCAGGAATGAAAATGGCATGATTGTAGGATATCTTTGCCATTGGTATTGTTGTATAGATGAGGTTCTTCCTCTCTCTTCTGATTTTTCCATTTTATCCTTATCTTGCTAGTCCCATACATACATGAGATTGAGAAACAGAGTTTTATGACGATTTGGAGGAAATGAAGAGTATTACATCGAGTGTTGAAAGAACCCGAAAACCGATAAACCAAACTAACCTGAATCGGTATGGTTCGGTTTATTATGTTATTCGTATGGTATGTTTCTCGGTTTAACGGTTTCTCTTGCTGGCTTATGCGTATGTTGATTGGTTTCTTGTGACAAATTTAGAACGTGATTCTCCTTATTACAAGGATTAACAAGACCCTGTGGTGATGGAGGGCATCAAAGAATTTGTGTTTCACACTTTTGAAAAGAGATTATTTACTTCGTTGCTAGGATTACACATAGTGGTAAGAGATGATGTCATCTTGTACTAGGATGCATTTGCATAATTATTGAAAGCCATGATAACAAGAATAGGCCCCTATTTTCACCTGAACTCCTAAGCGAGCTGGTGGAGAAAACTAAGAGAAGAACCTCCTTTATAAACGCAGACGACCCCTTCGATCTTCAATCCAGGAAAAAGCAGAGGAAAAAGAGTGAAGCTGAGAGAGCAAGATCACGAGTACCTTACATTATGTTTGCAAAAATCACCCTCGTAGGGCTACTTTGTGCATGTAGCGCTGCGATATGTCGCTCGTGCATAGAAATGCGGTGGACATACGTTCGATCCGGTCTTTGCTAACTATCGAAGTTATATAGATGAGGCTATGGATGACTTACGCAGCGGTACATTGACCCACGGGGGCAATTACTATGCCAGCGCTCACGACATCTAAGGCCATGGGGCATACAACCGGAGCATTGGCATCCACAGATTGCGACCGGTACATTCGACAGGCTCGGGACGATGTCAAAGAGATTCGTTCCATTTCAATTTTTGGTACAACGAATACAAAAATATATTAGTCGGAGATGATGTCAACATTGGCTAAAGCAATAAAAGAGAGGACTCACACAAATCCGTTTTACGGAGGTTCATACCAGTTTGGTATAATAAGAAACAATGGGGACACAAAAAAAAATCTAATCATTCCTTTCCTTTTTTCTTTTTTATTTTGGCAAAAGCATTTAGTTTCCCTTTTTTAAACCAAGAGAGGAGAATTTCTATCCTACCTGCTAGGCCTGGACATGTAAGGATGCGTTTAACAACTATTCTGTGCCGAGAACTGATTTTGCTCGGAAATGATTCTTTTTTATTTCATGTCTAGGAATAATTTCTAAGCATTTGAAAGCTTTTGGTAACTACCCAAAATTTCTACTCTTGAAATAGAAAAAGAATAGAAATGCGTTTGGTAACTGTTAAAAATTTCTTTTTATTAATAATATTTTCAATTTTTTAATATTTCTTTTTTTTATTTTTTATTTTTTTTTCTTCTTCTTCCGCTTCTTGGCCCATGGCCAGGGCCGTCGAGGGCTGGACCCTCGCCGCCACGACCCATCTCCCTTGCTTGGGTCGCGACGGTGAGGTCGGCCTCACCTTGGCTTGGCGAGGCTCAACCTCGCTCAGATCTGGCGAGGTTGGCCTTGTCATGGCTGGGCGAGACCTTGCCGGCCCTGGTCTAAGGCCGGTGGCCGGCGGCAAGCCAGGAAGAAGAAGAAGAAGAACAAACCAAGAAGGAAGAAAAAAATTAAGAAGAATCAGAAATGGAAAAATTGTTCTCGGAATCAAGAAGCTACGTTTTTTTGCTTTTTAATTATGTTCCAAAACTTATTCTGAGAATAAATTTTTGCAAATTTGTGCCTAAGAACAAAAAATTTACCAAACGGATTTCTGTTCCAAAACTAATTCTAGAAACAAAAGAACAGAAATTCTCATTATTTTGCAACTTGCCAAACAGGCCCTAATTCACCATTTTTTTTACCAAGGTTGATTTGGTCGATTCCATCTGATCAACATCACAACGTTGGATGGGATGGTTTCTATCCTATTTTGAGCTTGCATCTTGGCTGCCGAACATGCTTTCAAAGTGTATTTATTGTTAAATGCCGTGCATTCCGGATGTCACTGTCTGGATCATGCTAATATTGTCAACATAGATAAGAACAGGTGTACAAGAGTAATAGCAGTATGTGAGTTCTGATAGTGTGATACATTGGAAAAGCTATACTTATTGATTGTAACTTTTCTTGAAGATTATTAGTGGATACCAGCCTTGTTGTAGCTGTTAGTGTTAAGAGTGGACGTAAGTTTGGAGATAAAGCCGAAACACTACATATCTGCTTGCGCGTGCACTTGATTTCTACGATATGTTTCCGCCGATATTTGTAGTTGAATTTATTATATTCCGCAAATGTTTTTCATAGTTCTCAAATAACCTATTCACGCCTCTATAAGCTGTATTGTTAGCCTCAACATAAATTTTAAAATTTCCTTTATCTCAACGAGCGCTTGACTTATGGGAAAATTGTCTAAAAAGTTCTAAACCTAAACTTTTCAATTTTAAACCTTTTTGACAACTTGCCAATTTAGTCTTAAACCTTTCCTTTTTGCCAATTTAGTCATAAACCTTTTTTTATGATTTGTCAATTTAGTTTTAGACCTATCATTTGGATAATTGGTCGAAATGACTATATTGGCAAATCGTCAAAATGTTTAGGATTGAATTGGCAAATCATCAAAAGGTTTAGGACTAAATTGACAAATTGTCAGAATGTTTATATCTAAATGGATACAATCGAAAGATTTATGACTGAATTAGATGCAGTGTAATAGATTTAGGATTTTTTGACAATTTCCCGAAATAAATACGTCTTCCATAAAAAGTTCACGGACAAGAAATTGATCATCTCCACTAAATCACACCCATAAAATATATGATTTATTCCATATAATAAACTGTATCCCTGCCTTCCACCTAATTGATTACTAAAGTCGGTGGAGAAACCTATAATAAGAATGGCTTATACATATGGACTATCCACAAGGGTTTCAATTAAGAGACTAAGAGGACAAAAAGTGAAGGGACAGAGCCAAACCATGAACGCATTCCAACATCTCGTGACACTCATCGTTATAAGGCTGTTTCATACTTGCATTGTCGCGAAATGTGCTCCCGATACTACGCTGGCATACAAAATATGCAGTGGAAGGACGTTTGGTCTCGTGGATCCTTACGATGGTCTCAGAGGCTTCATTCTAGATGATTTAACTGATTGTACACCGACCCGCGGATATAATTATTATAATAGCTATGACGTTTGTCACGGCCATGGAGCATGCAACGGCGCGTTGACGCAATCCGATTGCCGCCCGTGCATGGAGACAGCTACGGCTCGTATCCTTGAAGAATGCTGGATGAGCCGTGGGGCTCAACTCCAACTTAAGGATTTTAGAAGAAGATACGAAGATTACCAATTTACGAAATCATTAAGTTTTGATGTGCCCATCAAATTAATTGTTCCATTATGCTACTATGTGTTCTAGGGGCAAGTGGATTATATAAATTGCATAGTGTTTGGCATGTATTCACGAGATCACAACAATACCAAATCTTCTAGTTGACTTCCTCTTTGAACTCTCCAAACGGTTGAGCATTTGGTTGATCCGTTGTTCAGATCATAGCGTCTCCTGCTCATAGTAATTTTGGAGGTCATTCCGAACGGTGTGCGTGCAACCAAATTAGTCAAGCCGAAATGTTTGGATGAAACTTCTTATAGAGGATTTTCCACTTTCAGGGACGGATTTTGACAGTCTCCCGAGGCCCTTTTTCTTGTAATATCCAAAACAAACTGAATCCAAAGAATCCGAATCTTTTAACCATCCAAATCTGACCCGATTCGAAACTAAAGAAAATTGAATAGTTAAGCTTCTCCATCGGCTACAAAAAACACAACCTCAAATCAGCTACTTTGTGTTTCAGGTGCACGTAGATTAGGCTGACTTGTTTCCTAGAGAAAACAACTCGTTCAAGTGACTACGAAAAGGCCAGCTAATGTAAATGTCTCCTTAAGTTCAATAAATCTGAAAAACATAATAATTATCATCAATTAATGGTCCAATGATCTTGTTACATGCGTATAAAGGATACAAATTAAGTCACAAATTTTCATTCTTTTACAGTGGAACGAGGGCAATGATCAAAGGGTTTTTTTTTTTTTGGGGTTATGAAGGGCAATAAATAACAAATTGTGTATATCCAACAACTTATTCTGACGGCTTCGGCGAGAATATTCTGCTCTTTTAAAAGGACTACGCTAACCGAGCTTGAATGAAGAAAAATTGAGAGAGTAATGGTAGAGAGCGAAATCATGAACCCAGTGCCACATATGGTGAAAACCCTCGTTATAGTGCTATTTTGCACTTGGAGTATTGTGAAATGTACTCCTGATACAACAGAGGTTTAAAAAATATGCAGTGGAAGGACTTACGGCCTGCTGGATTTCACTATGCCGTTGATGAAGGTCTTTTTATAGAAGATTTATGTAATAGTACACCAACCCAAGGTTACAATTATTATACTAGTAGCAACAATTGTTACGGCCATGGAGTGTGCAATGGCGCATTGACACAACCTGATTGCAATGCCTGCCAAGGGGAGGCTATAAAGTTCATGTGTATGAGGAATGCGGTCGGAGCCGGGGTGTTCGAGTTCAACTTCAGGATTGCAGGATTAGAGTTGAAGATTACACGTTTAGCAAGTAAATTATATGCTTCATGCCCGTCTTGGTAGTAAACCATAACTATAAAGCATATATCTCCCATCTACTATGCTGCGTTCAAGTTGCAAGCAGACTACAGTCGTATCCTATGTTGTACTCATGTGCTTATGAAAAGGTCCTATAGAATGTCTAAGTTAAATTTATTGCACAAGTCTTGTTATTCACCGGCTTGTGAAAACATCAATTCCAGCTATTGTGTTTGGTAGAAAGGCCTAGGTAAATTATATTTAGAGAACTTTCTGCTTTTAGAGTGTTGTTTTTCACTTTATATCAAGTGCTGCTCACGTGAAACTGCTAATATGCTTATGTAGAAGTCTCCAATAATCTCTTCTTCTTCTTTATTTCAATAAGATTTGATATATGACCATTTAACTTACTAATATTTGTGAACAATTGGCAATAACTTGAGTAGATGTGATTCAACATTGAATCTGTCGAATTGGGATCGAGAGCTTCACTTAAACCAACTCATTAGGATTTGATAAATTAGAAAATTCAATCATAATAATTCAATCTGTTGAGAATGCTTGAGATTTGGCCAACGGTTCGAGCAAGGACCAATGTTCGAAAACGAGGGGTTGAAAGACAAAGTTTGCGCGAATGAATTGTGCTCAGCCATAGTAGGACTATGGCCGCCCATTATTTATGGGCTGTCGGTCGCCTAGCTAGCCTGACTGCTGTCCGGACCAAGCGCACTAGGCATGGGGCAGACGCCCCAAGAGACGACGCATACCCTCGGAGAAATAAAAGTTTGTTCCTAACCTATTTTGTGACATTACATTAGTATTACACAAAAAGAGCCTCTTGAGGGTGTCTTAAAGGTTTCTCTTTGCTAGTGTTGTAAGGAAAACTCTTTGAGGGATTGAATAAAGAATTATGTGAGGAGGGTGTAATCCAAGGCTTGGTGGTGTGGGAGAGCTTTTGATTTAAGCTAGTAATCTCCATTACTTATATTGGATTTATTGCCTACTCTCCATTTATGTTGAGAGGGTACGTGCTTCACACTCGAATCAAACCATACAAATCTTAATGTGCTGGTTTTTCTATTTCTCGCTTATTCCTCCATTGATCTCGGCACCGCCTACATGATATGAGACTCTGCAGTGTTGCACAATGAATTTCACGGCCATAGGGATAGAATGGGCTAAATATAAAACCCAAAAAGAGACTCTCGTCTAAATTTATATAAACTTTGTTCTTTGAATGTCGGGAAATGTGCGTCGAATACGAGAGTCGTGTGTAGAATATGCAGGACGTATGATCAGTTGGCCTTTTTTCCTATGTCTTCGACAAAAGTGCCGTCCTAGATGATTTATCCAATGGTACTTTGATGGGAATATTACCAAAAAAGTCCTAAACTTTTTGTAATTGTGCCAATTCAGTCCTAAACTTCTTTTTTTACCAATTTAGTCCTAAACCTTTTGTAAGTGTGCCAATTCAGTCCATCCGGCCACTTTTGACCGGCCAGCGTTGACGTGGATGCCAGCAGGCTAATGTGGCAATATTTTAATAATTTTTTTATTTTTTTCGAATTTTTTTTTCTCTTTCTTTTTTTCCCCCTATCTTCTTCTCCGGTCACCGGTCGCCGGCTGAGGCCAGCGAGTTCCACCTCGCCAGCACTGGCGAGGGCGAGCCTCGCTGTCGTCGTGTGAGGTCGAGCTCGCCCGGCGACGGCGAGGCCTCGCACCTCACCCTGGCCATGGCGAGGTCGAACTCGCCCAGTGACGGCGAGGCTCGCCCTCGCCAGTGCCGGTGTAACATCCTTAATTTCAGTCTCCGAGAAATGGCTATAGATTAAGTTTGGTGGTTTTCCCAATCGGAGCCAATTTTACTCTTGTTCTAGAAAATCCAGATTCGGATCCTCTGTACCTCTCCATTTTGTTATTTTTGTGGAAACTTTTATGATTTGAATTTCCAAACACTTTGTTCTTGAAAGTTGTTCTAAACATCTTAAAGTTTTACATACTTTAATTTCAAAAATTTTGAACTTGATTTGTGTTGGACGATCACCTCATTTTCGGACCATATAAGACTGCCCAGAATGGGTATTTTTGTGAGGTTTACACTTTCTTGATTTTCTACAAGCTTTTCTGGGCCGAGTTTAAATAAACTTCCTTCACAAAAGTTATTGATAACTTCTTTTTCTATAACATATATAAATTTGGAAATTTTTGGAGATGATTTGAATTCTGGAAAGAGCTTACTTTTAGAAGCAAGGAATTTGTTCTAGTGAACTGTTTTTAGTCTGTCTTTGATCTACTAAAAGTTGTATTTACAGAAAGATTTAGATTTCGTGTTCCTCATAGAAAATATTTATTAATGTCTTGTTTATGACATATTCAAATTTGAGAATTTTCTGAGTCCATTTACTATATTTTCAAGTTCGATTTTGTGAACAGTGCAAAACTACCCGTTTTTGTCAGATTTCAAAGATTCAGCATTTTCTATACGAGAACGTTGGAATTTTGACTTGATATCTTCTGGTGATTTAAAGTACACGTTCTGAGCTTTCAAATGAGACATGTTATGCTTTGATTGAAGGTCGGCCCAGGGGGAAACTGAGAGAGAGAAAAGAGAGAAGCAAGCTTGGAATTGGATGATTCTAGAGAAGTCAAAACTTGAAGCCCAAGTTTGGAGATGAATGGCCAAGAATGAAGCTTGTTCAAGAAGCCTAAATTAATGGTATTAGACTTTTGAGACCTTTTCATGATGACACCTTATCTCTTCCTTTTAATGACTCAAGTAAGAGCCATAGAAATAGGGAGAGAGAGAGAGGGTCGGTCAAAGAAGAGTTAGCCGAGAGAGAGAGAGAGAGAGAGAGGCCCAAGGAGAGAAAGAGAAGATGAGATATGAAACCTTCATGATGTTCATAACTTGGACTTTGAGGCCCTCTCATGATGAACTATATTAATGGAAGTTGGACTTTGGTGGCACCATCATCATGACATGCATTAATGGCCCTTAGACTTTAGGAACCCCCTTGAAAATGACATTTTGTCTTTCTTTCACCTTGGCTTGCTATAAATTGATGAAGTCTTCAATTGTTGAAGACCCCTCACTTGAAGCCCCTCATTCTCACACCACTCTCCTCACCTTCACGTCACTCTCTCTCTTCATTCTCACGTCCCCACTGTCGCGACCTAAATTTTCTCTCAAGCTAATGGGTTGTTAAGACTAAGCTTAACTCGGGCCCTCCCAAGCCCTACCAATTCGCGACTTAGGATTTAAGTTATTAACGTGCAAATGTTTTCATTCTTGGAGTCGCCACTAATCTATTTGTGGTAGGTAGATTAGAAACCTAAATAAAACATAGGGAGATATGTTTTATTCCTACGAACCAGAGATTCTAAGCTCGGGGATTTGATTACGCTAGATCTAGTCTAACGCCCTTTCGGTACCTTTTCTTTTCAAAAATATTTATGCATGCAGTTTGGATCCACTTTATTATCTAATTACTAACATGTGAGGTGTTCATGCGGGTACGCAAACCACCAAAGTAACACCCAATAATCAAAGCATTAAATAAATTACAAGATTGGGAAATTTACTTACCTTAAAGCAACGTAAGCATCTGCATTATTAGCTAGAAAATCACATCAATGATCCTAATATGATTTCTAATTAACAAGCAATTCACTCAATATTTTTTAGGATTTTCACTTATTTAAATGAAAGCTAACCTATATGTAATGACATGCAAAAATTAACATGCGATTAATGCAACCTAACATGCAAACTATATGTCATGCGACGACGTGACCTAATTCTAATGACGGGCAAAATGATTTGTTTTTGGTATTTTCCAATGAAATTCGGAATTAAAAAAATGCCTAAATTAACATGCAATCTATTCTAGAAAAGATAATTTAATCTATCCTAAAGTGACTTCTTTTTTTGGTATTTTTATGAAAATTCGAAATTATTAAATATCCTAAATAATCCACTAAGATTAAAACAATCTCTAATTTAAACTAGGAAATATGTTACCCTAAATCCCAATTTAAATCAAATAATTATCTTATTCTTTTGGATATATTTAAGATTCCCTAAGCATGCAAAATTTCTAATTTAAATCTAACTAACAAATTTTTGGATTTTATTTATTTAAAAGGAAAGCAATCAAATAAAGATAACAATCACATTCAAACAATCCACGCAATCCGCAAGATTTTTTAAACTCAGATAAGGCAAAGAAATCAAACTAACAGTCATATCTATAGGGTTATAGATATCGACAGAAAGTTGATTGTTTAAATTTGGAAAGCAAATAAAATCTATTATCGTATCCAAGTGATTATGGACAAGATAACGATTTTCCGTATCGCCGCGTATCGTACCTTAGGGATAAGGTCAGATAGTCGTCCAGATACGTTGCTAAATTAGGCAAAATTCCTAATTTTGGGTATTTTCAAATATTGCGGATATCGTAAATATTATCCTAAGATATCTAGCAATCCGCCAAAGAATATCCACGAAATATTCAAACACTGAAAACTTAGGAAATTAAATATTTCGAAAAATATTCGGATAATGATCTTACTTGATTTGCGGATATTTCCAAATTTGAATCACGCGGATCGGAATTGCGACCGGCGGTGCGTCGGGACTAGCGGCGGTGGGACGACGGTGGCGATGGCGATGACGGGGTTGCGACCGCGACGGCACTGGTGCACGTCAAGGCTGAGCGTGATGATGCCTTGGTCGTGTAGATTCTCTGCTCAGTGATGAATTATTAGATGAGGAACTTGTTCTTTGTTGAATGCCTCTACTGCTTTGACCACCGCCTGGACTCTTTCTCCAATTCCACGTGGGTTTGTTTATTCAATTGTCAAACGCGCTTGGCTTGACCGTGTTTGGCGTTGATCTAGGCTTCTCGATCACTGGTCTGGACAGCAGAGGAACGTGAACACCAGCAGCAGCAGCAAACAGAAGCGGCAACGCAGAGGCAGCAGCAACTGTAAGCAGAAGCAGCAACGCAGCAGCAGCAACGGTGCAGCAGCAGCGACGCAGCAAACAGCAGCAGATCGTGGATCGTCAGAGGCGCGGGAGTTACTCGGGCAGTTGGTGCACGGAGAAAACGTGATCCCGACTGGTCGGGCTTGATAGAGAGGAGCAAGGTCGCGGCTGTGGGTTGGTGTCGTCGTCAGGCAGCCGTGGACACCAACGGGAATCGTCGGAGTAACACCGGCGGCGCGCGGCAAGGCACGTTAAAGACACGGCCTTGAGGGACACGACCAGAGACTTCCCCTCCGAAAAGCCCCTCTCTGTTGACCAAGTCTCCCACTGTATGTCCTTCGTGAGCCTCCCCCCCGAAAGCCCCTAGGAGAAGAATAGATCTTCTATATTTTTTTTGCTTTCTTCTTTCTCTCTTTCTTATTCTCTCAAGTGTGTCCAGTACGTGTCTCTCCTTCTGAACTTGAAAATTATGAGAGCCCCCTTCCCTTGAAAGACATAAACATATATTTATAGTATAAACCTAGGTCAAATAGCCGGGTCTTCTAGTCCTAATGGGCTTAGGCTTGGGCTTAGGCTTTAATTTTCATTTAATTCTAAATTGGCTGAATTAATTCGGGCTTTTATTTAATTAACTTGATGGGCTAATTTAAGCTCAAATTAAGACAACCAAGCCCTTTTGCGTGTGATTTTCGGCCCATGCTTTCCGAGTGAGTCGAGTCTCGTTCGATGCCCAAGCTCAATTTACATGATGAATTTTAAGCTCGCTTGCCACCGTCGATCCGATGCGGAATGCAATTAATCTATATGAACCTAAACTATATGCTATGCAATTTTAATATTTTTGTTCAGGGGTTAAAAATTTAATCCCTAATTTTCTATGCAATTAACACTAAATGATGCGCCAAAATTTAGGTGTCAACACCCACAACCGGCCATCACCATTTCACACCCAAGAAAGGAGACCCCACCGAATCTTCCTTTCTTCCTTGTTCTCGGCCAATCAAGAAGCCCACTGACTCATCCTTTGTCTCTTGATAGTCGGCCACCGTAGCTCCCGTGTTCACCCTCATGTCGAGCACTTTTCTTTCTCTCTCGCCATTTGCTGCTGCCTATTGCCGTAGACGTTTACTTGTGCTTATAGGTGAGTGGATTCCCTAACACTTAGAGCGGTGTGTTACGTGGTTGAAACGCGACATGTAAATGGATTCCCTAATCTCGGGATAGGAAGTTACAATACCGGTTGGCTTGAGCTCTTACTCGAGCCTTTGTCGGGACTTGCTGCTTGTTGTTTGTTTTGATGTTGCACGCATCGCTTGTTACCATGCTTGATGTTCTCATTCATGCTTGTTGATAAGAAGATGGGACGTGGTGTTGCGTGTTTGGCTCGAGTAGTGACTATGTTTGTGATGCTTGATGTTTGCATGAGTGGTTGTTATTTTGCTTCATGATCGTAAGTCAAGGCACGTACGAGTCACGAAACGGGGGGTCGTATGGTCTCATACTCATGTTGTGGCGTCACGGGACGAGTTCGACTTGGTACGGGTTTACATTGAGGTGTATAGATCCAGGCCAAGTTCGGCTCCAAGCCAGCGTTCGGCATGGTGGATTGAGTCACGTACCCTCGACCACGACTCACATGTTAGGCGAATGTTATAGAGATCACGATTACACAAGCACGGCACGCCTTGGGGCTCAATTGCTTGAACTAATGAAATCAAAATAATAAACCGGCTTGTGTGACTCATGATGTGTGATCACTAAAGGAAAGAAGAAGACCGTCGCGTTGACGGTGATGCCTCGGTAAACTAGTGCCGGGATGCCCTAGTTGATCTAGGATGCTTGAGTTGAGCCTGAATGCCTCGGTAAACTAGTGCCGGGATGCCCTAGTTGAGATAGGATGCCTTAGTTGAGCTGGGATGCCTCAGGTGAACTAGCCCCGAGATGCTTCGGTTGAGCCGGGATGCCTCGGCTCAACTGGGATGCCCTAGTTGAGCCAGGATGACGGTAAATGATTCTTATATATGTACCGGTATGTGATAAATGAATTATATATGTGTGCCAGGATTTGCATTTACAGGTGAGTTTTCATGTAAACATAGCAAGGGCAAGGTCAAAGTCTTTGTTATTGATTTGCCATCGACATGAGGTGGGGAAAGTATTTGTATGCGTTAGTACAACGACGATGCATCATCCTGTACGAGTATTAGTGAATTTACTCATTAAGTCTCTCCGACTTATCCCCCGTTGTTTCCCTTTTTCAAGTCCGTAAGATGAAGGATGACATAGAGGAGCTAGGATTAACCTCGGCCTCCACTTGTAATATGATTTGTACGAGGAACGGCCAGTGGAAAAAGGGCTTGTAAAATCTGTTTAAGTAAAATGGAAATAGCATGTTATGTCTGTTGTGTTTTCCTTGATTTCAAGCTGTTATATAAGGTTTGCTCATGATGCTGTTTATCTTAATCCTGCTGTTGTTCTTAATGTGATTGTTCCGAAATTATGTTTCTGCTTGTGCTTAAAGAAAGATAATAATGAATGGGACGTCACAAAATAAGCCTCAAGTTTCGGTCTTGGCCGGGACGTGACCAAGGTGAGGTAAGGGTGTTACAGCCGGCGAGGCCGGCGAGGGCCAGCCTCGCCGGCCTCAGCCTCTCGCTGGTCGCTGGACCGACGACCGGGGAAGAAGATAGGGGAAAAAAAAAGAAAGAGAAAAAAAATAAAATCGAAAAATAATAAAAAAATTATTTAAATATTGCCAAGTCAGTCGGTTGGCCAAAAATGACCAGATGGACTGAATTGGCACAATTACAAAAGGTTTAGGACTGAATTGGCCAAAAAAAAAAGTTTAGAACTGAATTGGCACAATTGCAAAATGTTTAAGACTTTTTTGATAATTTTCTCTACTTCGACCCATGGTCACACAATCATTACGTTGTTTATGAGAATTGCCGTGGCCACGGAGTATGCAATGGAGCTTTGACTCATCCCAACCATGACAGTTGCACAGGGAAAGCTAAGGGTCTGCATGATAACCATTCTGGTTCAGTCCAGAACTGGTTTTTTGTTCCCGGAATCAGTTTTGGACCAGAAACCCGTTTGGTAACGCAATTTCATTTTTCTATTTCCGGGACAAGTTTGCTTCCAAAACTGATTCTGAAACCAGAAATGAGAACCAAAAAAAAGTTGGTTTTTCATTTCTGGAACAAAAGTGAGAACCATTTATGAGGAATTCATTTTCTTCAACACACATATTCATATGGAAGTCACGATCTTTGAGGTGAGAAAAAAAAGCAAAAAATCAAAAATTTCAAAACTTTCAGTGAAATTTAAATTTTTTTAGGTACCGAAAAAAATTAAAAAAATAAAAAATTTCAAAATTTCACAAAATAGCTTAGAAAACCTATGGCCACCCACTTTGAGCAAAATTTAATTTTTTTAGTTGCCCAAAAAAAATAAAAAATAATAATAAATTCTAAAATTTAAAAACTTCATAGAATATCTTAGAATACCTGTGGCCACCCAATTTGAATGAAATTTTATTTTTTTGGGTGCCGAAAAAAATTAAAAAAAAACAAAAAAATCAAAAATTTCAAAACTTCACATAATGGCTTAGAATACTTGTGGCCATCCACTTTGAGTGAAATTTAAATTTTTTTAGTTGCCGAAAAAAATAAAAAAATAATAAAAAATTTCAAAACTTCATAGAATAGCTTAAAATACCTGTGGCCACCCACTTTGAGTGAAATTTAAATTTTTTTATATGCCAAAAAAAATAAAAATAAGCAAAAAAGTAAAAATTTCAAAACTTTACAGAATGGCTTAAAATACCTGTGGCCACCCACTTTGAGCGAAATTTTATTTTTTAGGTGCCAAAAAAAATAAAAAAATAAAAAATAAAAAAATTCACAAAATGGCTTAGAATACCTGTGGCCATCCACTTTAAGCGAAATTTAAATTTTTTTATGTGCCGAAATAAATAAAAAAATAAAAAATAAAAAACTTCACATAATTGCTTAGAATACCTGTGGCCACCCACTTTGAGTGAAATTTAATTTTTTTTAGGTGTCGAAAAAAAATAAAAATAAGCAAAAAAGAAAAATTTTCAAAACTTCACAAAGTGGCTTAGAATACATGTGGCCATCCACTTTGAGTGAAATTTAATTTTCTTTAGGAACAAAAAAAAATCAAAAAAAATAAAAAATACCATTTGGGCATCTAAAAAAATTTAAATTTTACTCAAAGTGGGTGACTGGAGGTATTGTAAGTCATTCCGTGAAGTTTTGAAATTTTTGATTTTTTGATTTTTTTTGGGCACCTAAAAAAATTTAAATTTCACTAAAAGTGGGTGGCCACAGGTATTCTAAGCAATTCTGTGAAGTTTTGAAATTTTTGATTTCTTGATTTTTTTTGAAAAAATTCAACAAATTTCCTATTTTCCCGAAATCTAAATTTTTTTTATTTTCTCGACATTTTGATGATTTTTTCTGGAATTTTTCAATTTTTTGGGATTTTCTGAATTTTTTTAAAGATTTTTATGAATTTTTCGGATTTTTTATTATTTTTATTCCATTTCTAAAAAAATGGATTTTTGTTCCTGGAAATAGAATTTTCTGTTGTTTATCAAATGAGATTTTATTTCAGGAAATAGAAATTTTGTGCTGTTATCAAACGGGTTTCTGTTCTAGAAATAGAAATTTTTTGTCATTATCAAACGGGTTTTTTTTCTCAGAAACTCATCCAGGAACCAGAAATAGAAAAATCTATTTCTGGTTTAAGAACTCATTCCGGAACAGAATAGTTATCATGCGCGCCCTAAAGCTCCAATTTATTCAGAATGCAGCCAAAGTATGGGGGCACAAGTCGAGCCTTTAAGACTATAGAATTAGATTGAAGATCACTCTTTTTTGAATAGTTAAACCTGTCCATCTACTACATAAAGCACAACTTCAGATAAGCTACTTTGTGTTTCAACTGCATGTAGATAACGTTTTTATATTTTGGGTCGAAGAAGAAGCATTGTATTCATTACTCAAGTAATACTTTAGATCAGCCATAGAGGCAGCAATACAAACCAACCCAGAAAGATAGAAAAGCCTGCATAAAGGCTTCAAGATGGAACATAACCCATAAAGCAAAATGTAAATAAGGAAATCGGGCCAACAGAGCTTTGCCTTCACGTACCCCCATAACTGGTCTGTCACATCAACATAGTAAGAAAACGATTGACGGCCGATCATCGAAAGAAGTGATAAGCACATGTTTGGTAAAACCCCTCTCTACCAGCTTCGGCTGGGCCGTAAGGCATTGCGTGACAACAAAAACAAGTTGAAACTTCATAGATCTGACTCCTCTCCACAATGATGAGGACGATCGGGCTGATGAAACTAAGCCCCCACTCTGTGAACCCGTTGAACATAGTTTGTTCTGCGATGCAATGATCTAGTCAATGAGTTCAGGGAAGAGCTCATTGATTAGGTCAGTGAATTCAGTCACCATGGAAGGGAAGATTTTATTCATCAAAACTCCCAGATCTAGATATAGATCTAACAAAATAATTCCTAGATCTACGAGCGGGAGAGAAAAACTCCCAAATCTACAATCGAGAGAGCAAAGCTCTTAGTTCTAAATCCAGATCGAAAGAGTAGAGCAAAAAAACTAGAATCAAATAGAAAGAAAAGCAACAAAAGAGGGAGGAGAGAGAGATCTAGCTCAAATCCCTCCCATCGAGAAGTTGAAGAAGCGAAGAAAAGTTTAAACTGAGAGAGAGGGAGAGAGAGAGAGTAAAAAGAAAAATATTTACACTTTATGTTACGTTGAGTTGTTTCTTAGGAAAAAAACTTGTTGTAGAAGTGACTGGCTAATAAAATGTCTACATGAGTTAAATAAAATTGCACAAACCTTGTTATTCGTGAGCTTATGCAAACTTCAAATTATCATATTGCTCCTTGTTTTAAGTGGTTGAAAGAAATTTCGTTCTGAAGAAATTCATTTTCAAAAGCTTTTGTTCTTCATTTGATATAAAGTGCTGATCAAAAGTGGCTTTCCATATGCCCGATGAAAAGTTTATATTGTTGAAATATGGTGAATTACCAAACTTCACACATAGACCCATGATACCAAGAAAGGATAGATTTTAATTTTCTTCCAACCTTACTTTTAATTGGTGGGTTACAAATCATAAACATTACATATATAATGAAATTTAGTTAAATATGAATATGTTACTAGCCCTGTTTCTAATCCACTAATCAAAAGGGTGGTTGACAATCACACTCTTGAGAGAACAATGCTTCAAAATTAGATGTAGTTAGGGTAGACCAGAAATAACCTTTCTTTTTTTTTTCTTCCTTTTTTTGCACACAAGGAACAATTTAAGCATCTAATCGACGGTTTTGGGCATAATTTGTGATAAAATAATTTTTCTGCATCTCACAAACTTTATGTTTCTAGGGCCAGCATCAAATAACACTTGGGATTACAATTACACGAGCACAAAGTCAATGCACAAAGAAACAGCCAACCTCAATCACTTTTATGGGAAAATAGTATAATTTCAATAATTTGAGTTAAGAATTTTGATCACGTGATTATTATCATTAATTTAAATGGTCCAAGGATCTCATTGAAACGTGAATTTGCATAGCATAAAAATAGAATATCCGCTATATATTGTCTTTTGCTTTTTTGATGGTCTCAACCTTAATGACAAATTTTAGGTTTTCCCACATTAATAGTGGAAGTGGCTAGTGATCGGTTTATAAGTGTAAGTGAAAGTCTCATCCTTTGAGCTAGCTTTTGGAGTGAGAGAGGCCCAAGACCACCAAACACTGATATCAAAACCCAAGTTCTCCACAAGTCTGAATCCAATAGTCGCACAGAAGAGAGATACGGGTTATTGCGGCTCCAACCCAAAGCCTGATGTGTGAATGGGAGATTGTTGAGATTATCCCACATCGGTTATTGAAGTGGCTAGTGATCAGTTTATAAGTGTAAGTGAAAATCTCACTTTTTGAGCTAACTTTTGAGGTGAGAGAGACCCAAAATCATCCAATACTGATATCAGAGTTCAGGATGTCAACAAATCTGGATCCAACAATCACACGGGAGATATATAGGTTGTCATGGCTCTGACCCAAGGCTCGATGTGTGAAGGGAAGATTATTAAGGTTGTCTCAAATTGATTGTGGAAGGAGTTGATGATTGATTTATAAGTGTGAGGGAAAGCCTTACTCTTTAAGCTAGCTTTTAGGGTAATAGATGCCTAAGACCACCCACTACTAATTGTTAGCATACACGTGTGAGTTGTGTTAGAGAAATCCCATATCGGAGAATTGATATGGCGTAGAATAGTTAATATATCATAGTTGATCCATAACTCATTGGCTTCAGCTTTTGAGTAAATGTGAGTCCAACCGAATATGTTGATAGGCTCAGACTTGGGCTGCCTCTTGACGGTCTCCCTAAGTGAAGGTATCGGGTTTTTGTTATGCGCTCCCAGTAAATGATATCAAAGCCAATGGTTTATGACCTATGTGGTGGGCATTGTAGTGTAGCATTGCAAGCATGATGGCAAACTTCATGGTTCGATTTGAAGAAAGAGACCAAGGATGAAGTTGGGCATTGGAGATTGAAGTTAATGCAGAAGAAAACCTAAATTAAGAGGGAGCAAACCTAACACTGAGCAAACCTAACACTAAGCTCACACGTGAGAGGGAGATTGTTAGCATGTACATGTGAGTCGTGTTAGAGAAATTCCACATAGAAGAATTGATGTGGTGTAGAGTAGTGGGTCTAACTGGATATGATGATAAGCTTGGACTTGAGTTCGCTCTTGGCAATCTTTCCCTAGGTGAACGAAGATATTGGGCTTCCGATTTGTGCTCCCAACAAAATTCACATTAGATCTAATAATATGCTAATAAAGTCGTAAACAGTGGTACTACATGTGTTTAAGGATAATAACCAGTTCATGATTTTTCTTTCTTTTACAGTGGAACGAAGGCAATGATTAAAGTTTTTTTTTTTTTTGGGTTCTGCAAGGCAACAAATAACAAATTGTGTATATCACAACGACTCATTGTAACCTTCCACAAATTTATCTCCCAGAATAAGACAGAGAGACTTCCTTGTAATATTGATACAAAAGAGCCTTCCACCAAACAAAACGCCGGTGGAGAAACCTATAAGACGAACCTCTTTTATATAGATCACGCAAACGAAGCTTCAATGACGAAAAGTAAGGAGAAAAAGAAAAGGTAGAAAGCCAATCATGAACAAATTGCAGCATAGGGTGAAACTCCTTGTTATAGGGCTATTTATAGTTGCAGTACCATGAAATGTGATCCTAATACGACAGAGTTTTAAAGAATATGTAGTGGAAGAAAGTATGGTCTGATGGATAACCAGGCCACTGACAAAAGGGATATCATAGCTGATTTGTGTAACCTAGCGCAACAATCGAAGGTTAGAATTATTATACTAGTTCCAAGAATTGTCCCGGCCATGCAATGTGCAATAAGGCATTGACACAAGCTGATTTCAATGCATGAAGGAAGCTACAGTTATTGTGCACGAGGAATGAAGTCAAAGCCGATATGAGGATTACCTATTTCTCAAGTGAATTATACGCTTCACACCCGTCTCGGTAATCCAAAACTATAAAGCACATATTTTACAAATGCAATTTTGTTTTCCAGTTACAAGCAGTTTACACTTACATGCTATGTTATACTCACGTGCTTATGAAAAGGTCCAGTAATATGTCAGAAAATTCTCCAAAAAGTCTTAAAAATATTGCATGCTAACTAATTCAGTCATAAATTTTTCAAATTTTTTAATTTGGTCCTTTTGGCCAATTTGGCCAGGAAATGCTTATGTGGATGCCCAATTAGCATTGATCGTCCTACATGACATGACCAGCACTAACGTGGATAATTTTTGTAATTTTTATAAAATCTTTACCTATGACCGGCAAGGGTAGTTGATCTTCGTTGAGGCTCCAGCCACCCTCGCTAGCTGAAAATCTAATAAAGGAAAAAAGAAAAAAAGGTAAAAAGAAAATTTCAGAAAAAATTGTTAAAATTATTCGCGTCAGCGATGGCCATGCAATATAAGACAACTGGTGCTGATTGAGTATCCATGTAACCATTTTCCGACAAAATTGGACGTGAGGACTACATTGGTAAATCATTAGTGGGTTTAGGACTAAATTGGAAAATTTAAAAAGTTTAAAACTGAATTGGCCAATGTACAATAAGTTTATGACTTTTTGGACAATCATCTCGTAAAATGTCCAAGTTAAATGATTTGCACAAGTCTTGGTATTCACCGGCTTGTGAAAACATCAAATTTAGCTATTTGTCTTTGGTAGAAAGGCTCAAGGAAAACATCAGATCTAGCTATTAGTCAAGAATCGATTGGCTGTATTCTTAGGACTTGGGTGTGAGAGAGCTTTTGATTTACGCTTATAATATCCGTTGTTTATATTTGGATTCATCTCTGCTCTTGCTGTGGAGTGAAAATTTCCTAACGATTAGACCGAACCACTTAAATTTTGCCGTATTATTTTCTCTATTTCTTACTTATTTTTCCATTGATCTCGAGATTGTGTTGATAGCATGGTCCTCTTTCCGCATCAGAATGAAGCTATGGCCTTTTGAGAGCTATCTTTGTCCGCTTCTAAATGCACACAGGAAGATACAAATATAGTTGGGTGTATAGATTAATAAAGGGAACTTATCTCATAGTTTCTTACAGGGAAAACGTTATAAACCTATTACATTAGTATCAATTCAGTCTTAAACCTTTCAATTGAACCAATTTAGTCCTAAACATTTTTTACATTGGTAACCAAGTTAGTCTATTCAGCCAATTTAGGCCGAAAATTGTTACTGTGGACGCCGGCCATCTTATGTGGCATGGCTAGCGGATGGCCATTATTGACATTGACAATATTAATAATCTTTTAAAAATTCCCTTTTTTTCTTTTTTTTCTTTCATTTTTTCCTCTCTTTTTTTTCATTCTCTTTCTTCTATGGCTTATGGACGGTCCGACCACTAGCCATAGGCGAGGGCCACCCTTGCCAGATCCAGTAAGGGCTCGATCCTCGTGCTCTTGCCTATGGCTAGTGGTCGGACCAGCCATAGGCCAAAGAAGAAAGAGAAGGAAAACAAAAGAAAGGATAAAAAGGAAAAAAGAAAAAAAGAAAAAAGAGAATTTTAAAAAAATTATTAAAAATTTCAAAAAATATTATGAAAAATGTCTACGTCAGTGCCAGCCGGCCATGCCACATAGGACAGCCAGTATCTACTTCAATAATTTCCGGCTTAAATTGGCCGGATGGACTGAATTTGTACCAATGTGAAAATATTTAGGACTAAATTAATCCAATTGAAAAGGTTTAGGATTGAATTGATACCAATACAATAGGTTTATGAGTTTTTTGGTACTTTTCCCGTTCCTTACATGTGGGGTGTCTGTAACCAAATCTATTCGTGTACTTCAAACATCTGAACTTAAACTCACAGAAAGGTTTGATTAATAAAAACCCACCCACGAACGATTTATGGTGAAAGGGTATGCATGGCATATCAGTGTAAATGAACTTCAAAATGCATAAATGAAGATGATAAGAATATCTCACAATTCACTGATAAAAAAACCACAATTGCACAAACAAAGATATCCTCCAGCAATCAATCCATGATTATTGCATGATATAAATCTTCAATAACAAATGAGCTCATTACAGCATTCCAAAACAACGGTATCGACTATGACAATAAATGTAAATGAGCTCCAACAACATTGACGAGGTAGATCAATCAATGAATACCAAATCTAGAGAGAGAGAGAGAGATGATTATTCACCTTTGCTATTTCCAAAAGTGTAGCGTGTCAGACTCTCTCGTCAATTTTGTGAAACTTCAACGTGAATCATAGCGCTACGGAGGAGAAGGAGTTTCGACTCCCCTGCTGCTTTCTTTGACTTTTGATGTGAACTAAAGAGCTATGGAAGAGTTTTGACTCTCTCACCATATTCGTGGAGTTTTGACGTGAACCAAAGAATTACGGAGGAGTCTTGAAACTTTGATATCAGTTAGAGATACATAGGAGAAGGAGATGGAGAGTTAAAGGCTTTTTTTTTTGGAAATCTCATAGCATTCTTCAAGAATTAAAAATCATTTTCAAGTTTGAATTTGTTCATTTATAATTAGGGTTATTTTATTTCATTTTTATTCCCTTCCATCATTCCTTAATAACAATTTATCGAATAATAATCTATACTAATATACCCAAAATAAGCTATAAATATTAAATATATATAGAATATGTATTATAGCATAGAAAGAAATTCAAATATATAATAAAAATAGAAATGAATAAAAACGAATTTTTTTTTATTTTTTTGTGTTGTTTTGGATTTCATTTATTTTAAAATTCAAATATTATTTATATATATTTTTAAGTTTTATTAATGTAAGGAGTTTGTCATGTGAGAAAATTAGTTTTTATACTATAGATATAAGAAATCCTATCCACCTTTATCTCACCTCTCCCATGAGATATTTCTATCAGAGCTATATCCTCTTATATATGATATTATCCTGTCTGGAGCAGGAACCAAACACAGGAGAGTATAAATCCTGGCTACAAAACGTCACTCGAAAACTTTATGTATCAAGTCATTAGGATCTTTGTATAAAACCCATTGTCGGCTTCCACAAACCATAGAATATTTTCATTTGTGAAACTATGCTATAAAGTATGATAAATCCGACAGTGCAGGATAGCTCATTTACAAAAGTATGCTGTTTAAGTATATGATGTATCGGTTATTGCATGATAGCTCATTTCGGAAACGTGATCATTGTGGCTATTCGGCTTTTTGTGCATGTCGAGTCCCAGATCAATATGACTGATGGCATGCTGTAGAATGATTGGGCCATTAGTGTACCCACGAGAAATGGGCCCTTCGCTGGGCCCATTATGGATTACAGCGGACTTTGTCCATTAAAAGACACTTTGGAATGAACTGAAGTGGAAATCTACGCATCTTGAGCAAAAAGAGTCGGAATTAGTTAACACTAGATCTTGAGTGTGCATCATGTCAACCGTTATACAAGTTTCTCAAAATTACTCCTTTGTTTGGTCGAAAAGACAATTCAAATAGCAATTTTTTTATCATTTGAAAACAGGTTCCATTTCCTTGCGATTCCCGTCTCAATATTTTCGATCGACAGAATACCCAATCGTATTCGCCGTAATAGATCTCAAGCTTCATATTTGGAGCTCAGCAGAAGTAATAGTACTCAAAAGTAGATCATCGTACGTCCAAGCTCTGCAACAGGGGGGCTCCATCCATTATACTTCACTCACATGACCATGCCAACGCTTTGGTCTTGGGGTGCCCCATCAAATTTTTCCTGAGAAAATTTCAATCCCCAAGGAAATCGAGGTGGGTCTTGCAACTATTGTCAAAAGGAAACCCCATGATGTTGATTCGGTGGTTAAGACAGATCTATGTATATTGATTATGTGCACGGTGCATGTTACCATATAGTAGCGTTGATGTAACCGTCAAGATAGTGGATATATTATAACTTGTAACCGCATATAGAATTAAGAAGTTATTCATGGATTTAAATTCAGTAACATTTTGCGTAACTATCAATTGCGAATTGTAGAAATCCCAAGTGTACTCTTTGTAAGGTCCTCCCAAATCAATTACATATCTCCACGTTGTTCTACAAATTTATATTTATCTTTAGTTTCCTGTAATTTACTTCTTGCACTTTTCATCACTGGTAAGGATTGTTTTTAGTGTTCGCTCTTTTAATTACTCGGCATTTATTTTCTTGTCCAAAGTCATCAAGGGATCATTTACAACTTTTGTCAATTCATATATATCCATCCATAATTTAAACGGCATTTCATCAATTCAGTGAAACACGTCCTCTTAAAAATTTCCATAACCTCTGTAATTTAAGCAGGGGAAAAAGCCTATTGCCTTAAAGCACAAATATTATATCTCTGAACATAACTATTATTGGGTAGGCTCCTTTTATAAGTGATACAGTTGACACGATTAGTCAGCGTCGTGAAACACAGGAGCACGTATGCTATTTCTTAAGAATTAATATATCAAATTTACAATAGTTTTTAAATCATTGATTCATTCTCGCTTATATTGGGCAATATCAGCAATCACAGGTAACGATATGTCCTGTCTTACCACTATGCTGAATTTGTGTATGCAAGTGGAATAATAAATCTTTGTCATACCACACAACGATGGGTGGCCATAGTCCAAGCACAGTTCGTTCTTGCAAACTTAGTCTTTGGATGAGGATCTTTGGCCAAAACTCGAGACATTCTCAATAGATTCAAACTACTAAGATCAAATGTTCTAATTTATCAGTATTAATGAGTTGGGTTGAGTGAAGCTTTTGATCTCAATGCGACATATTCAATGTTGAATCACATTGACTCAAGGTATAATTGGAGAGCGTTCGAAGAGTATTAGTAAGTTGAATGGTCATTTATCATCTATTATTTACAATAAAAAGAGAGAGAGAGAGAGAGAAAGAGTATTGTAGACTTCTCCATAGGCCTATAGAAGTCTCTCCGTGAGCAGCACTTCATGTTAAATGAAAGCAACATTCTCTAAAAAAAACTAAAATTATCTAAATATAGCTCGCTCGAGCCTTTCTACCAAACACAAACAGCTAGATTTGATGTTATCACAAACTGGTGAAGAGCAAGACTTTTGCAATTTATTTAACTTAGACATTTTGCTAGAGCATTTCGTAAGCACATGAGTACACCATACAATACAACTGTAGCCTGCTTGAACTTGAATATATGGTACAACATAGGATACCACTTAGCATATGTATAAGGGAAAATTACCAAAAAAGTCATAAACCTATTGTAATTATACCAATTCAATCCTAAATTTTTTCTTTTTACGAATTCAGTCATAAATCTTCTGCATTTATGTCAATTTTGTCCATCCAGCCAATTTCGACCAGCTAGCACTTAGTGGACGCCAACCGTCTGATCAAGGCTGACATGGTAATTTTTTTTTTCGTTTTTTTGTTTCTTTTTTGTTTTCTTCCCTCTTTTCTATTTATTGGCCGGTGAGGCTCTGGCAAGGATCGTGGCCCTCACCCAGATGGCCGCCTTCGCTCGTGGCCGACGAGGCCCTAGCAATGCAATAGGTCCTAGGGCTTATGAGAAGCAATAATATGCTTTCAGGATCTCGAAGCCAGTCGCTAGTCGGGATTGAGACGGCAGCTCATCAATGGCAGGCAGGACCCAACGCAAGCCATCGTCTCCGACATCTTCTAGATCAACACCACCGTCAACAACTGCCAGCACCTTGTCAACACCCTCGGCACCCCCAAGGACACCCCCAAGCTCCGCAAGAAGCTGTGAGTCCCTCCAACTCATTCGAATTTTGATATTGTAAATGGTCAAGTGGTCGCATCACCTTGGCCTCGCCAATTCCAGGCAAAGATGGCCATGGCTTTGCCCGTGACCCCCAAGCCATGGCCGGCAAGGGAATAAAAGAAAAAGAAAAAGAAGAAGAAAAGAATATAAAAAAAATTATTAAAAAATTACCACATCAGCATTGGTCATACAGTCGATGTCGGCCTGCTAAAATTGGCCAGATGGACTGAATTGACACAAATGAAAAAGGTTTAGGATTGAAATGTGCAAAAAAAAGTGTAAGACTGAATTGATACAATTATAATAAGTTTAAGACTTTTTTGGTAATTTTCCCATATGCATAGTATATGCTTTAAAGTTAGGGAATATCATCAAGACAAACATAGATCATATAATTTACTCGTGAAATGGGTAAGCTTCGTACCTCACCCTACAATCTTTAAGTTGAATTTGAGCACCCACGCTTTGGCCACATTTGTCGATCAGATCATTTCCAGCTGTCACGATGCAATCGGAGCAATCTGATTGTGTCAGTGCCCCATTGCACGCAGCATGGCCGTAACAGAGGGACCACTCAGCATAATAATTGTAATTGTTGATTGGTGTACCACTTGTCAAATAATCTAGGACCCGAATTCTGTCAACCTCATACTCATCCCAACTACCAAACTTACTTCCGTTGCATATGTAATTGACCTCTGTTGTGTCAGGAATACATTTAACTAAATCGCAAGGGAAAAACAGCCCTATAACGAGGAGTTTCACCATATGTTGCATTGTGTTCATGATTTGGCTCTCTACGTTTAAGCTCGGTTCACATGACCTATTTAAAAGAGGTTCTTCTTATGGGTTTCTCCACCAATATTTTTTTTATGAATTCGATGGGAGGCTATTTCGGATCTTTCAAAGTATATTTTAATAATCATTTTAGATTAGATTATATTTCATTTAATCTGCGTTTTTTAGAGAAACTTATAGATCTCCGAGTTACTCAGAAGGAAAAAGCCTTTAATGGTGAAATCAAATTATCTTAAAAATCTTGTGCAAAAGCTATTATTGGCTTGAAGGAAAACAAATACTGTTAGATGGACTCATCTTATTGTTAACGTAGTGAACTAACATGTTTAGTTACAATGCTGGAAAATGTGAAATTGTGTGCGCTTGTTTGAACATAAATTTAGGCAATGATTTCTATAGTCCAGATGTTATTTGTCTATACACGAGATATGCAATTTCGGTAATTAATATGGAAAATAACATGAAATATTACATGGAGGTCCCCCCCCCTCTCTCTGGATATATATATATATATATATATATATATATATATGTGTGTGTGTGTGTGTGTGTGTGTGTGTGTGAGGGAGACAAATTCATAGACATACATTCTTATGAATATGTCTTGTATTGAGTGGATTGTATTTGTCGCTCTCACAAAGAATTGCCATGATAATGTCTTGTTAATTGTTCTCCTTGTGTTGAAGCAGAATATTCTCACCGAAATCGTCACAATAAGTCGTTCTTTGTTGCCAGCGTCACAATAAGTCATTGTGATATACAAAATTTATTACTTATTGCCCTGCATAACCCAAGAAAACTAAAACCTTCAATCGGTGCCCTCGTTCCACTGTAAAGGAAAGGAAATTTGTGAGCTGATTCTTTTTCCTTTTAAGACATAATTTACGACTTTATTAGCAGATTATTAGATCAAAATGTCAGTTTGTCATATTGGTTGAGACCGTCAAAGAAAAAATGGGTAATCTACATACTGATGAACATTTATGCACATGGTCTCTCTGCCGACCATGAAATGGAGCCTTTGCCTCATTTCCAAAAAAGTTTACCAAAATAGAAGATCTTAGAGGTAGGTTATGGCTATGGGGATAACATCTTCTTTTATCTACTTTTATCTACTCCAAACGTAAACCGTAACGAAACAACATAGCATTATAATTTATATTGAAATTCACTAATGGCCATAATCATGTAATTAGAACATTTCTTGTTTGATGTCCAACTTCCCTATGTGCTTAATGTATTACACAATTTATAATCAACTAGATATCCACTAAATCGCATATTTTAAGGCAAAAGAACACTACAAGTGCCATAACTGGTGTACGGCGCTCACTTTAGTGCCATAACTTTTTTTTGGATCACTTTAGTGCGAAAATTTTTTAAAAACGATCACTTAAGTGCTAAAATTTTTGAAAAACGATCACTTAAGTGCCAACTCCGGTGCCGTACACAATTTTTCGCCGGAAATCTGACGTGGCATTTTTTTTATTAATTTCTGAAGCTGACGTGGCTCACCAGAGTCTCGCCGGAGATTGGCACTTAAGTGATCGTTTTTCAAAAATTTTAGCACTTAAATGATCGTTTTTCAAAAATTTTAGCACTCAAGTGATCGTTTTTCAAAAATTTTAGCACTAAAGTGATAAAAAAAAGTTATGACACTTAAGTGATCGTTTTTCCTCCGACTTGGCACCAAAGTGATCCGAAAAAAAGTTATGGCACCAAAGTGAGCGCCGTACACAAGTTATGGCACTTATAGTGTCCTTTTGCCCATATTTTAATTATCACCCTACTAATCTCTAATCAATTGTAATTATTAGTTTCATTGTCCATCATTAATTTCTCGTGTTTAACTTATGGAGAGGGATGATGATCCCTCTTGTGGGGGGGGGGGTTAAGATTGGACATCTCAATCTTCCCTATAATGGTGTTGAGCTGCCTAACCCAACCAAAAGAAGACACAAAATTTCCTCTATGTCGACTGCTTGTCATCTATAAGCGAAGCATAATGAAGACCGACGCAATTTAATATTTCTTTATAAGCCACTTAACTTAAGTTGCATAATTTAGAATAGGGCCACGCTTTTTCCATTCTCTTTATGGCTAAAACACTCCTTAACATAGTGTTCTAATTGTGAATATCTCTAATTCACTTCCAAATTAGCACTCGCAGTCTTTTGGTTTCCTTTTCTACTTCTACTCATATTGCCTTGAATGCGTCCACATTCACTCATCATCGGCCCGCTCATTCCATGAGTTTAATCTCTTGCTGATATTCTATTGATTCCTCCCAACTAGATTCATATTCTTGCCCTCTCTTTTTATTCTTTCCTTCGAGAATTTGTTTGCATTCTACATCTCTCCGATTCTTGCCCGAAATTTAAGATCGTGGAGATGTCATCATGGAGGAATAGGTGGAAAGTGAATATCAAGAAAGTCAATTCCATGGCCTTAATTTTCCTCCATCATATTTGTTTCCTCTTTGCTCAAACTTACTCACCATCCACGGCCAGCTTGATCATTTCACTCCAGAAAAGGGGAATAAGCATACGGGTCTTGAATGTTCAAACATATTGGGCCAATTATGGGATAAGAACAATAGAGGTGCCAAAAGTTGTGTACAACACTCATTTTAGTGCCAAAAGTTTTTTTCGGATCACTTAAGTACCGAATCGGAGAAAAAACAATCACTTAAGTGTCAATTTCAGCCAAATTGATTACGTGGCATTTAAAATTAAAATAATTAATATAACTTGGCATATTTTTTAAAAAATATAGTCCACGTGGACATCTAATATGACGTCGCAAATCCAACTGGCACTGAAGTGATCGTTTTTTTAAAACGATTGATAAAGTGATCACTTTAAACATAATTTGGCACTCAAACGATCACTATTTATAACTTTTAGATGACGTCGTTTAGGGGTTATATACTGACTGAGCATGCCGGCTAGCCACGTAGGACTGACAAATTCATAAAATATGGCCACATCGAAATTCCGACGATCTAGATCAGAGTTGGCTCTTAAGTGATTCGAAAAAATACTTTTGGCACTAAAGTGAGCGCCGTATACAACTTTTGGCACTTTTAGTATCCTAATACAATCCCTAACCGAGCCAATTCGAATGTAAATCATGACCAGACCGACTCGAATGCAATTTACGTGGATCCTATGCCTATAATGCAAATGTGTACTAATGTTAATGATATTTTTGTTTAGGGATTAGGGTCGATCCTTAATTTTCTTATGCAACAAATGACTAAGTGGGAAAATCAAAATTTACGAGTCAACATACACGAGGCTAAACACTGTGATGTAATCTAGGACTAGGAAATGCTTGAGAGCATAAATGATTGCAACTTTGTAATTCTCCGATTGATTAATAAATTATTTGTAGCTTGCTCTCATCATAGAGTAAATACCAACACTCTAAAGAACCACATAAATCTCTTGTATTCTTTTTTTTTTCTCATTGATTTCTCTGGTGATTTTATTCTCTCGCATTGATTTAATTGCAACATATGATAGTTTCCGCATTTTTTACCAGCACGTAACCTAAATATAGATTACCCATTACATATCGTCTTTTGGTTCTTTGACGGTCTCAAACTTAAATGAAAAATTGACATTTTGATCTAATAATCTGCTCATAGAGCCGTAAATAATGGTATTGCAAGTGTTTGAGGAAAAAATTTCATATCAGTTCACCAAACTTTCTTTCTTTTATAGTGGAACGACGGCAACGGCCGGAGCTTTTACATTTATTGGGTTATGCAGGGCAATAAATAACAAATTGTGTATACCACAACCATTTATTGTAACTTTGGCAAAAAAAAAAAGACTAATTATGATGACTTCGATGAGAAGATTTTTTTGATAGCTTTTCTACCATATTTCTTATTTAATTTGATTTCACCATAAAAAAGACTTTTTCCCTTGAGTAACTTACCGAGTTCTAAACGTTGCTCTCAGAAATACAGGTTATATGAGACATAATCTAATATCAAAAGATGATTAAACCATGCTCAATAAGATCCAAAACAGCCTTCCAGTGAATTCATAAACAAAAATTTGGTGGACAAACCCATAAAGAGAACCCCCTTAAATAGACCACGAAAAACGAGCTTAAGTGAAGAAAAATTGAGGAGAAGTAAAATTAGAGAGCCAAAGATGAAACTCCCCGTCATAGGGCTATATTGTGCTTGGAGTATTGTGAAATGTGCTCCTGATACAACTGAGGTTTACAAAACATGCGGTGGAAAGATGTACGGTCCGGTGGATCAATATGCCATTTACGATGGTCTAGTCTTAGATGATTTGTGTAATAGTACACCAACCCAAGAATGCAATTACTACACCAGCTACTACAACTGTCACGGCCATGCAGTGTGCATCTGGGGATTGACGCAGCTTGATTGAAGTGCGAGCGTGCAGGAAGCTGAAGATCATCTATACAACAAATGCGGTCGGAGAGAGTCGTAAGGAAAACTCTTAAGAGATTAAGTAAAATATTAGGTGACGAGGGTGTAATCAGGGAGTTGGGTGTGAGAAAGCTTTTGATTCAAAGCTTGCAAATCTCCATTATTCATACTTGATTCATCACCGCTTCTCTCTGTGGAGTGGGTACATACCAACTCGGATCGAACAACTTAAATTCCCGTGTATTATTTTCTCTATTTCTCTCTTATTTCTACATTGATCTCGTGATTGTGTTGATTGCGCTGTCCTCTTTCTGCAACGGAAACGAATCTATAGCCACTTGAGAGAGATCTGTGTCCATGTTTAGATAGTCACAGCAAGATACAAATATAGTTGGCTGTATGGATTAAAAGAAGGAACTTATGTTATAGTTTCTTACACAAGTAGTGTCTGTAACCAAATCTATTTATGTGTACAAAGTGTCTGAACCTTAACCCGTAGAAAAGGCGCGCACAATCATGTTGAGAATGAAATCCAGAGAGAGACTTAAGGGGGGATTTTGAGCAAATATGTTAATGTCCATGTTTCTTATTGGTGGGTTATAAGTAATAGACGTCACGCATACCTTCAATCTTAGTTAAATATAAATATGGTAATGTCCATGTTTCTAACCTACCAATTAGAAGAGTGATTGAACCATCACACTCTTGAGAAATATATGCTTCAAAATCAAATGTAGTTAGGGCAGACCAGCAATAATCCTTTTTTTTAACTCAGTAGCCCCGGAATAATTCAAACGGCATCTCACCAACTTTATTTTCTAGGGCCAGCGCCAGATAACACCTGGAATTGCAATTCAATGAGCAAAAAGTCAAATCCACGAAGAAATAGCCAATCTTAATTACTTTAGAATGAAAGTAGGATATTTTCAACGTTTTGGTAAAGAACTCTAATCACATAATAATTATCGTCAATTGGTGCTCCGAGGATCTTGTCTCAACGTGAATTTGCGTAACAAGAAAATAGATTACCCGTTCTCTGTGACGGTCTCAACCTTAATGACATTTTTACCTAATAATCTGAAAATAAAGTCGTAAATAGCGGCATTACATGTGTTTAAGGAAAAAAAATCAGCTCACAAATTTCCTGTCTTTTGTAGTGGAACGAGGGCAATGATCGAAGGTTTTTTTTTTTTTTTGGGGGGGGGGGGGGGGCAATTATGCAGGGCAATAAAAAACAAATTTTGTATATCACAAAGACTTATTGTAACGCTGCCCAAACGACTTAGACGACTTCGATTAGAATATTCTGCTTAAATACAAGGACAATAATTAACAAAACATAATTTTGGTAAGTGAGGAGAGCAATGAACTCAATACACTCAAAACAAAACATATTCATAGGAGTGTACGTCTACAAATTTGTCTCTCATAATGAGAGAGAAAGAGGACCGCCATGGAATATTTTGAGTTAATTTCCATATTAATTATATAAATTGTGTACCTCATGGATAGACAAATAACACCCAGACTATAGGAATCATTGGCCTAAATTTATTATGTTCCAACAAATGCACACAAATTTTCATTCTTTCCGGCATTGTAACGGAGCATGTTGGTTCACTATTTTATCAATAGGATGAGTCGTCCGTCTGACAATATTTTTTGCCTTCAAGCCAATAACAGCTTTTACATAAGATTTTTTAAATAATTTAATTTCACCATTAAAGGCTATAGCCTTTTGAGCAACTCAGAGAGTTATAAAGCTTTCTCTCAGAAATGCAGGTTAAATGAAGTATAATCTAATCTAAAATGATTACTAAAATATGCTTAGAAAGATCCGATAGAGCCTATCACTGAATTCATAAACAAAAAGTTGGTGGAAAACCTATAAGAAGAACCTCTATATAGACCACGCAAAGCGAGCTTCAATGAAAACAAAATATTAAGGACAAAAAGTAAATGTAGATAGCCAATTCATGAACGCAATGCAACATATGGTGGAACTCCTTGTTATAGGGCTATTTTACACTTGCAATATCATGAAATGTACTCCTGATACAACGGTGGTTTATTATATATGCAGTGAAAGGGCGTTTGGTTATCTGGGTCCGCAAAGCAAAGATAGAGATGAAGTCCTAGCTTTTTTGCAACAAAATGCACCAATCGAAGATTACGACTGTTGGGGTAGTGTCAACCGCCGTAACGGCCATGCTACATGCAACAAGGCATTGATAGAACCCGATTGCTTTGATTGCATTGACAAAGCTGTTAATCAACTTACCTTTATATGCGACATAAGCCGGGGTGCTCAAATTCAACTTAAAGATTGCAGGGTTAGATATGAAGATTACAATTTTATAGAGTAAATTATATACTTCATGTCTGTCTTGATAATAAACCCTATCTATAAAGCATAAACTTCATGTATGCTATGTTGTAGCCTATGTTCAAGTTGCAAGCGGATTACAGTTGTATCTTACAGTGTACTCGCGTGCTTACGAAAAGGTCTAGTAAAATGTCTAAGTTAAATAAATTGCACGAGTCTTGTTATTCACCGACTTGTTTCTATTGTTTGTTTGGGAGAAAGGCTCGAGGGAACTAGATTCAGAGAATTTTCATTTTTAAGAAAATGTTGCTTTCATTTAACATGAAGTGCCGCGCGCGGAGAGACTTCTATATGCCTATGAAGAAGTCTGCAATATTCTCTTTTATTTAAAGTAATAGATGATATATGCCCATTCGACTTACTAATTCTCGTGAATGCTTTACAATTATGCCTTAAGTAGATGTGATGTAACATTGAATCTGTCGCACTGGAATCAAGAGAGTTCCACTCAACTCAACTCAACTCAACTCATTAGGATTGATAAATTAGAACATTCAATTTTGATAGCTTGAATCTGTTGAATATGTCTCGAGTTTTGACCAACAATTTAAGCAAGGACTGCAGAAGATGAGGATAGGTCCAAAGAGTAAGTTTGCAAGAACGAACTTTGCTCAGCCATAGTTGGACTACGCTCGCCCATTATTGTGTGGTGTGTGACAGAGATTTATTATTCCAGTTACATACACAAATACATCATTGTGGTAAGAGAGGACATGTTTTTACTTTTGATTACCGATATTGCCCAATATAAGCAAGAGTGAATTAATAATTTGAAAAACTATCGTTAATTGATTCATTAATTCTCAAGAAAAAGCATATAAACTTCCATGTTTTCGCAACACTAACCAATCATGTGCACTGTATAACCTATAAACTTAGTCTATCCAATAATAGTTCAGCGCAAAGATTTGGTAACTGTGCTTTAAGGCAGTAGGCTTTTGCCCCCACCTAACTTAGAGAGGTTATGGAAATTTTTAAGAGGAATAAAGGTGTTTCACCGAATTGACGAAATTCCTTTCAAATTATGTATGGATCAATATAAGTCGACAAAGGTTGTGAAGGATCCTTTGTGTTGAGAAAATCACCAATGTGGTGATTGTTGGGAAAATCCCCTATGTTGTTTTGAAGATGACAAAGATAATCAAAGGCTACTAATGTGTGTATTAGTTGACTAGTATTAGGTGATACATGCAGAAGCCGAGATATAGCTGTTTGTCATAAACAGAACCAAAACATTTTAATATGAGGAGTGCTCAGGCACTGTCAAGATGCTATGTCGATATCCAAAGTGAACAAGATATTGGGTAATTGAAGATGTCTACAAGCTGGAAGAATCTTAAGATATGATGAACATATGGAAGGAAGCTAAAGTTATTGTGTAAGAGGAATGCGGTCAAAGCCAGGGTGCTTGAGTTCAACTTAAGGATTGCAATATTAGACTTGAAAATTACCCATTTCTCAAGTATATTATATGCTTCATGCCCGTCTCGGCAATAAACCATAACTATAACACATATATTTGACACCTACTATGTATTCGAGTTGCAAGCATATTACAAATGTATTCTATGTTGTCCTCACATGCTTACTAAAAGGTCTAGCAAAATGTCAAGTTAAATAAATCGCACAAGTCTTGGTATTCACTAGCTTATGAAAGCGTCAAATCTAGTCATCTGTTTTTGGTAGAAATGCTCGAGGGACACATCAAATCTAGCAATTAGGCAAGGATTGATCGGATGTAATTTAAGGCTTGGGTGTGAGAGAGTTTCTTATTTAAGCTTGTAATATTCTTTGTTCATATTGGATTCGTCGATGCTCTCCCACAGGGGTGTCAACAACGAACAGTATACCCGAACCCGAATCCAAACACAACCCGACCCGATGTTTCGGGTATTTTCAGGCCAGGTCTACTTCATGTTCAGATATTAGCTAAGCAAACGGGTATCACAATGGTCTCGGTTCGGCTCGTGTTTATGAACACGAACCAAACTGAAACACATATATTGTTATTTTCATTTTTATTTTTATTTTTAGACCCGAAACACAAAGTAAAGATTATTTCTTCTCAATGGTTTCTATTAGTCAAAACCTTTCAAAATAATCTCTCTTTTGTTGATTGACTCAATTATAAATTCCAGCTAGATTCCAACAACGTGGAAAAAATAGTGGATTGGAGCATAAACTACTCCAATATTAATGGCAATCTCATGCAGTAAAACTCGACCAAATAAGCTTCTTCTACTAGGAAGATTTTAAGCGGGCAATTATCCTTTCTTTATGCTTAATTGGATGCAATATACATCCTATTAACAATATAAACATTCTCCATTAATAGCCGATGATGAATGTACATCCAATATGTGTGCTACATATTCATAAATTATGAGAATAGCAAATTTGCGCAATCATCAATCGGCAAAATATCTGAACTAATCATCTTATCTACTGATCCCCTTGAAAGTGAAAATTCAAGCTTGGATGGCATGTTTAACATTTATAAACCACCAGAGATCTTTTGAGACAAACAAAGTGATGCAGTCAAAATATGGTTTCTACAACTATAGCACACAAACAAATAAAGTCTGATTGCAACACCAAACCTTTCATATGGAACACATATGGAAATCCAACCCGTCGACACCCTATGTGTAATTGTATTCTTCTTTAGTGGCCATTAAAGTATGGATCTTTTTTGTTAGACAAATCAATGCGACAACTTTTAGCAATTGTTTATTTCTAGGATTCTTTTATGAGCTTAAGAGAAAAATGGAAAACCTTCGAGTCAATTGTAACATCGTCAAATATTAGCTTAAACCAAAAAAAAAACACACACACACACACACACACACACACACACAAAACCCCGAAAACCCAAATCGAACCGAACCGAACCGACCCGACCCGGTTTTTGCGTTTTGGGTCATGTTCAATTCAGGTTGGGTTCAGGTCAAGAGTCCACATATTTTTTATGATTTGGGTCTGGTCGGGTAGCATGGAAACCCGACCCAACCCATTGACACTCCTTCCATTGGAATGGATGTTTACTAATATTCGAGTCGAATCACGTAAATCTTGGTGTGTTGTTTTCTCTATTTCTCACTTATTTCTCCATGGATCTTGCAATTGTGTTGGTTGCTCAATCTTGTTTCCGCAACAAGAACAAAGTTATAGCCATCTGAGAGCAATCTCTGTTCAAGTCTAGATACACAGCAGGATATAAAAATAGCCGGGTGTAAGGATCAATAGAGGGAAGTTATGGTTCCTCATGTGGGGTATGTAACCAAACCTATCTGTATGCGCAAAATCTCTGAACCTAAGATCGTACGAAAGGCACGCACAGTTATGCTGAGAAAGAAATCTAGAGAGAGACCCAAGGTGAGAATCGTAGGTCATTACTATACCTTCATAGATTATAATAGAATTGTCCGTCACTTGTACAAAATCAACTTTTACTGGCAGGTCATTAGGGATTTAAAGACACGACCGTACACACAAAAATGATAGTAAAGTGGATCTCCTTATCCAACCCCGCAGCAAAATGAGATCGGCCTACTAGAGCCCATGAGTGAGCCCAGACATGCCAACAATCATATCGTTTGATTTTAAGGGGGTGAAAAATGTTCCTGTTTTTCTGAAGAACTTGCGATGTGTGACCACTTCTACTCGAGAAAGACAAAAACACTCACTTTTCTCCTAGAGACGAGTGAATCGTGCGATCACGATTCACTCGAGGGTGTAGTCTAGGGCTTAGGTGTATGACATTTTGATTTAAGATTTCAATATTGGTTGTTAATATTTGACTCATTACTGTCTCTTCCTATGGAGTACGCACGTACCAACACCCAAATCGAACCGCTTAAATCCTCATTTATTATCTTCTCTAATTGTCGCTTATTTCTTTATTGATTGCACAATTGTGTGGATTGCACGATCCTCTCTCTGCAATAACATAAATAAAGCTATAACCACTCGAGATCTATCTGTCCATATAGATACGGACAGCAAGATATAAATTTAGTTGGGTTTATGGATTAATAGAGGGAATTTATCTTATAGTTCCTTAGGCATGTGGTGTCTCTAACCAAATCTGTCCGTATGTGCAAAGAGTCTGAACATAAACTCTAGAAAGGCGCACACAATCACGCGGAGAATGAAATCCAGAGGGAGGCCCAAGGGGGATCGTGACTAATATGCTAATGTCCATATTTTTGACTGGTGGGTTATAAGTTATAGACACCACACATACTTTCAAACTTAGTTAAATAAAAATATGGTAATGTCAATGTTTCTAACCTACCAATTAGAAAAGTGGTTGAAAAATCACACTCTTGAGATAGCAAGGCTTCAAAGATGCAGTTAGGGTAGACCCCAAATAATCCTTTTTTTTTCTTTTTTAGTACACTGGGAATAACTTAAACGACAAGTTGATCTAATCAATAATGTTATTCATTTTTTTTTTGATAACCTAGGGAACCCCCGCACGGCCGACAACCGGAGAGTAAACCTTGGGGGCAACACATGTTAGCCACCACACACGTGCCACCAGTTAAGTCACCCTGCGGCGCTCGGGATTCGAACACTCAACCTTTTGCGAGAGGAAGAGTGCGCGCTCCAGCAGCGCCACCCAGGCGGGTGGTCAATAATGTTATTCATAATTTGTGATAAAGGCAATTTGTCTGCATCTCACAAAACTTTATGTTTCTAGAGCTAGCGCCAGATCACATTTGGGATTGCAATTCAAAGGGCAAAAAGTCAAATGCACGAAGAAATAGCCCACCTCAATCACTTTAGATGTAAAGTAAGTATAATTACAAAGATTTTGGGTAAGGATTCTAATCACAAAATAATTATCATCAATTGATGGTCCAAGGATCTTGTTGTAAGGTTAATTTTGTAACATGAAAATAGATTACCAGTTATTACTTTGATAGTCTCACCCTTAATGACAAATTGACATTTGGTCTAATAATCTGCCAACAAAGTTGTGAATATATAATGGTATTACGTGTGTTGAAATGAAAAAAAAAAATCAGTTCGCAATCCTTTCTTTTACAGTGCAATGAGGGCAATGATTGAAGGTTTTGTCTTCTTTTTTTCAATTGCATTATGCAAGGCAACAAATACCAAATTGTGCATATCACAACAACATATTGTAAGGCCGGCCATGGTAATTCTTTGTGAGAGCGACAAATAATACAAGACATATTCATAAGAATGCATGTTTACAAATTTGTCTCTCATTAAGAGAGAAGACCTCCATGGAATATTTCGAGTTATATTCTGTCTTAATTGCCGAATTATGGATCTCATAGACAAATAACATCCGAAATAGCGTCCCAACGAATTCATAAATAAAAAGTTGGTGGAGAAACCTATAAGAAGAACATCTTTTATATAGACAATGTCAACCGAGCTTCAATGAAAAAAATTGAGGAAAGTAAAAGTAGAGAGCCAAATCATAAACACGATGCAACATATGGTGAAGCTCCTCGTTATTGGGCTCTTTTGCACTTTCAATAGTGTGAAATGTACTCCCGATACAACCGTGGTTTATTATATATGCAGTGAAAGGCAGTTTGGTCGTCTGGGTGGGTATGACCTTGACAGAGATTATGTCCTAGGGGATTTGTGCCGTAGTACGCCGATCAATGGTTACAATTACTATACTCAATCCACGGACTGTTACGGCCATGGTGCGTGCAACGGAGTATTGACACAACCTGATTGCAATGAGTGCCTCCTAGAAGCTGTAAATCATTTGTGCGACATATGCAATGTAAGCCTAGGTGCTCAAATTCAACTTGCAGATTGCAGGATTAGATATGAAGATTACCCATTTCACGAGTAAATTATATGCTTCGTGCTCGTCTTGATAATAGACCCCAACTATAAAGCATATACTTCACATATGCTATGTTGTACCCTATGTTCAAGTTGCAAGCGGACTACAGTTGTATCCTATGATGTACTCGCGTGCTTACAAAAAGATCTAGTAAAATGTCCAAGTTAAATAAATTGCATGAGTCATGTTAGTCACCGGCTTGTGATAACATCAAATCTAGCTATTTGCGTTTGGTGGAAAGGCTTGAGGGAACTATAATCAGAGAATTTTCATTTTTAAGAGAAAGTTGCTTTTATTTAATATGAAGTACTGCTCACATAGATCCGTTTAAATGCTTGTGGAGAAGTCTCCAATATTCTTTTTTTTTTTCAAATAACAGATAATAAAAGGAAAATTTCAAATAAGGGACTGTAATTAGGCCATTTTCTCAAAAATGGTTCTAGAGTGGAATTTGTTTTAAATGAGTGCCTAAAATAGCCAAGTCAGTATCAGATAAGGGACTGAGTTCACTGACCAGCCAAATGCTCGCCGACGTGATTTTTCTGGCTACCAGGGGCACTTTCGTCCAAAACAATGTAAAAAGTGCAATCTCTAAAAATAAAAAACTGCAGTGCTTCCTCTTCTTCTTCCAAATTTCTTTCTTTCTTTCCCGTCCTTGTTTCTTAAAGGTCCTCCTCTATCTTCTCGTTTCCATGTCTCTGTATTTCGATTGCCTGTGTCATTGGAGGAATGGTTGTTGATTCCATTCGCATAGTCCTTTGCATTTCTCTCTCTTTCCGGTGAATCAGCTTAGGGAAGTCTCTGGTGAATAGCGAGTCGAGCGAGACTGTGTCAAGATTGGGGAAATTGGATTGAGATTTTTAGCCCGTCAACCACTGAAACCAGGCAAAAGATTAAACCTCACCGTTTGCACAAAAAGAAAAATAGAGCAAAAAGGGGCCATGGTGAGAAGAGCTAGATATTGCAAGAACATGACAAGAAGGAGACTTGCAGGGAAGGTGAGATGCCAAGGAGGAGTGGTGAGAGATGGATGACGCGGAGGCTTGAGAGCTTAACTAATGAAAGAAAAAAAGAAAAAGAAAGCATGATCACCGAAGACGAAGAAGAGAAGCAAGAGAAGGCAATTGAAGGAACTTTCTCGCGACCTTGCCGATCATTTCAGCTGCTCGATCCGAGGCCTAATGATGGCAGAGGCTTCGGCATGTCCCGGTGGTGGCAGCCACAACAGCGGTGACCACAGCCCTTGCTCCGGCATCTGCAAGCAGGACAGGTACCTCCCTTTTGCCAACATTAGCCGCATCATGGAGAAGGCCTTCCCCGCTGACGGCAAGATTACCAAGGACGGCAAGGAGATCGTGCAGGAGCGAACGTCCGAGTTCATCATCAGCTTCATCACCAGTGAGTCGGTTACTTGGAAAGTTTATGTTTTCCGGTGGAAATGCAACTTCGATTCAATGAGTTTCTATTTGTGTGCTGGTTTTTCTTTTATTGGATGGGTAGGGCGAGTGGAGAGAGAAGGTGCGGGGAAAGAAGATGGGAAAGCGAAAGAAGTAACGCGAGGGGTTTTACTTTGAGTTAATATAACGAAAAGTTCCAAATTAGTACATATCTGATAAATTTACTTAAAATTATTTTTTGACCATCAAAAATCTCAAACTGGTACACTTGTAACAAATTTACCCTCCGTCGATTTCCGTTAAATTTTACCGTCAAATTTCTAAATTTGATAACACATGGCAGTTGACGATTGTACCAGTTTGTGGTTTTACTCTTCGTTTGTAACAAACGTAATAGATTGTGATTTTTCGTGATATTAATCCAATTTAATGAAAACTAACATATGGTAAATTTGTAACAAATGTACCAATTTGGGGTTTTAGTTTTGAGTAAATTTATCACAAGTGTATCAATTTGAGATTTTTAATGGTCAAAAAATTAGTTTTGGGTAAATTTATCACCGGTGTATCAGTTTAGGGTATTTCGTGATATTAATCCTTTCATTTTTTACAGTTTTTTTGTACAAAAGTGCTCATGTTCCGATCGCCAAAAATATCACTTGCTCCCAAACCAGTGAACATTTGGCTAGCTGGTGAGCTTAAGCCCTTATTTGAGATTGACTTGGCTTTTTCAGGCTTTTATTTGAAAAAAAGTCCAGTTCGTGCTTTATTTTGAGAAAATGACCTCATTTCGGGCCTTTATTTGGAATTCTCTCAATAATATATGACCATTCAACTTACTAATACTCGTGAACACTTTACACTTATCCCTTAAGTAGAAGAAATTCACCATTGAATCTGTTGCATTGGGATCAAGAGCTTCACTCTGCCCAACTCATTTGGTTCAAAAAATTAAAACATTCAATCTTGATAGTTTAAATCTATTGAGAATGTTTTGAGTTTTAGCCAACAATTCGAGCAAGGACCGAAACTAGAAGATGGGGATAGGTCCAAAAAACTGAGTTTGCAAAAACGAACTGTGCTCAGCCATAGTTGGACTATGGCCGTCTATTGTTGTGTGGTGTGTGACAGATATTCATCATGCCACTTACATACACAAATTCAACATAGTGTTAAGAGAGGACATGTCGTTACCATTGATTGTCGATATTGCCCAATATAAGCAGGAACGAATGAACTATTTGAAACGATGATTGTTAATTTGATTTGTTAATTCTCAAGAAAAAGCATACATGCATTTATGTTTTCGCGACGCAACTAATCATGTGCACTGTATCACCGATAAAATGAGTCTATCCAATAATAGTTGTGCGCAAAGATTTAATATATGTGCTTTAAGGCAATAGACCTTTGCCCCCAATTTACTTAGAGAGTTTATGGAAATTTTATAATAAAATAAAGGTGGTTCACCAAATTGATGAAATACCTTTTAAAATATGGATGGATCAACATGTATCAACGGTGGTTGTGAAGGGACCTTTGTTGCTTTTGGATGGAAAAGTAAATGACGAGAAATTTAAAAGTACATACACTGGGAACAATCGTTACTCGCAATTTTAATTTGTAAGAAAGATAAATTACAGAAAATTAAAGATAAAAATAAATGTACAAAAGAATGTTGAGTTTACACAGAGAAGTCCATCTTAGGAAATAGAATAGATTCCCAGTTACCATGGTTCGTGTGCTTATTTTCTTTTATTTTATACATCAGTTTATTTTAGGAAAAATATATGCAGAAACATTCTTTGAACACTTATCCATTTACATGTAGATGCAAGTTAGAGAATAAAATTGAAAAAAATTGCATGAATTTTTATTTAATAGAGAAAAAACATCTACTTTGCAGAAGTAAGACTTCCACCCTAATTAGCTCATAATTGATTAGTGGCAACTCCTAAAATAAAAATAAATTGAATATTTAAAATAAGAACCAAGTTACGATCGGCAGAACTTCGGAGTGCCCATGCTAAGCACAAGCGTCACCTCACGAGAGGGGTCATTTGCGCCCGCTTCGCAATCCATCAAACTCCCTCGGTTACACCTCAGGGGGTCACGACAATTATTTCACAATAGGGTATGTTTAGGGTTTCTCTCTGGAAGTGTTGTAACTTGAGAGAATGAGTAAAATATTAGGTAACAAGGGTGTAATCTAGGGCTTCGGTGTGTGAGATTTCGATTTAAGATTTCAGTATTGGTTGTTAATATTTGACTCATTACTGCCTCTTCCTGTGGAGTCGGCACATATCAACACCCATATTGAACCACTTAAATCCTCGTTCGTTATTTTCTCTAATTGTCGATTATTTCTCAATTGATTGTGCGATTGTGTGGATTGCACGATCCTCTTTCTGCAACATAAATAAAGCCATAGCCAATCGAGAGCTATCTCTGTCCACGTATAGATACACCCAGCAAGATATAAGTTTAGTTGGGTTTATGGACTAATAGAGGGAACTTATCTTATGGTTCCTTAGGCATGTGGTGTCTCTAACCAAATCTGAACATAAACTCTAGAAAGGCGCACACAATTATGCGGAGAATGAAAACCAAAGAGAGACCCGAGGCGGATCGTGACTAATATGGTAATGTCCATATTTCTGATTGATGGGTTATAAGTTATAGACACCACACATACTTTCAAACTTAGTTAAATAAAAATATGGTAATGTCCATGTTTCTAACCTACCAATTTGAAAAGTGGTTGAACAATCACACTCTAGAGAGAGAGCAAGGCTTCAAAATTAGATGTAGTTAGGGTAGACCCCAAATAGTCCTTTTTTTTTCTTTTTATAATACACTGGGAATAACTTAAACGGCAAGTCGATCTAATCAATAATGTTATCCATAATTTGTGATCAAGCAATTTGTCTGCATCTCACAAACTTTATGTTTCTTAAGCCAGCTCCAGATCACACTTGTGATTGCAATTCAAACAGCAAAAAGTCAAATGCACTAAGAAATGGCCCACCTCAATCACTTAAGATGGAAAGTAAGTATAATTTCAAAGATTTTGGTTAAGTATTCTAATCACATAATAATTATCATCAATTGATGGTCCATGGATCTTGTCGTAACGTTAATTTGTGTAACATGAAAATAGATTACTACCAGTTATTTCTTTGACGGTCTCAACCTTAATGACAAATTGAAATTTTGATCTAATAATCTGCTAAGAAAGTCGTAAATAATGGTAATACATGTGTTAAAATGAAAAAAATCAGTTCGCAAATTTCCTTTCTTTTACAGTGCAACAAGGGCAACGATCAAAGGTTTTGTCTTCTTCTTTTTTTATTGCGTTATGCGAGGCAACAAAGACCAAATTGCGTATGTCACGAGAACTTATTGTAATGCTGGCCAAAAAGGAACGACTTATTCTGATGAAATATGCTTCAATGCAAGGAGAATAATTAATATGGAATTGTGATAATTCAGTCGTAAACTTTTTTTTGGCCAATTGAGTCCTAAACCTTCTGCATTTATTTCAATTTAGTCCATCCAGCAATTTTGACCAAAAATTGCTTATTTGAATGCCGATCATCCTACATGACACGAGCAACACTGACATAGACTTTTTCTATATTTTTTGTAATTTTTTCTTTTTTCTTTTCTTTTCTTTTCTTTACTTTTTCTTCTTTTCGCTAAACTTGGAGCCCACAAGGGCATCGTGGCCCTCGCCCTCGCAAAAAAGAAAACAAAAAAATTAATAAAAATATTCAGAAAAATATTGAAATATTATTAAAAGTTGTTCACTTCAGCACCGATTGTGCCGCATAGGACAACCGGTTTTCATGTCAGCGATTTTCAATCAAAATTAGTTGAATGGACCGAATTGGCACAAGGGGGAAGAAGATAGGCGAAAAAAAAAGGAAGATAAAAAAATTTAAAAAAAATCGAGAAATAAAAAAAATAATAATTAAAAATTGCCACATCAGCCGGCTAGTGTCCACATCAACGCCGGCCGGCCAAAAGTGGCAAAATAGACCGAATTGGCACAATTCAAAAGGGGAAAAATTGCCAAAAAAGTCCTAAACCTTTTGTAATTGTGTCAATTCAGTCCTAAATCTTTTTTTTTACCAATTCAGTCCTAAACCTTTTGTAATTGTGCCAATTCAGTCCATCCAGCCACTTTTGGCCGGCCGGTGCTGATGTGGACACCGGCCGATGCTGGGCGACTAATGTGGCAATTTTTAATTATTATTTTTTATTTTTCGAATTTTTTATTTTTTTCTCTTTCTTTTTTTTTCGCCTATCTTCTTCCCCGGTCGCCGGTTCGGCGATCGGTGAAAGGCTGAGGCCGGCAAGGTGGGCCTTGCCAAGCCATGGGCAAGGCTAGCCCTCGCCAGATCTGGGCGAGACCTCGCCCAGCCATAGCGAGGCTCGACCTCGCCCAGTGACAGCGAGGCCGTCCAGATTTGGCGAGATCTTGCCGCCGCTTGGCGAGCTCGACCTCGCCCGGCCATGGCGAGGCTCAACCTCGCCTGGCGAAGGCAAGGTCTTGCCAGATCTAGGCAGCCTTGCCGTCGCCGGGTGAGGCCGAGCCCAGATCTGGCGAGGTCAACCTCGCCAGGCAACGGCGTGGCCTCGCTAGATCTGGGCGGCCTCGCCGTCGTCGAGTGAGATCGAGCTCGCCCAGCAACGGCAAGGCCTCGCCCATGGCCGGTGAGGTGCACCTCGCCGGTCTCAGCCTCTCGCCAGTCGCCGGTCCGGCTACCGGGAAAGAAGATAAGCGAAAAAAATAAAAAGAAAGAGAAAAAAATTTAAAAAAATCAAAAAATTATTATTATTATTATTAAAAATTGCCACGTCAGCTGACCGGTGCCCAGCCGGTGTCCACGTCAGCGCCGACCGGCCAAAAGTGGTCAGATAGACTGAATTGGCACAATTGCAAAAGGTTTAGGATTGAATTTGGCAAAAAAAAAAAAAGGTTTAGGATTGAATTGGCACAATTGCAAAAGGTTTAGGACTTTTTTGGTAATTTTCCCATGCAAAACGTTTAGAACTCAATTGAAAAAAAAAAGTTTAGAATTGAATTGGTACAGTTATAATAGGTTATGATTTTTTTTGTAATTTTCCCTATTGTAATGCTGGCCAAAAAAGAACTACTTATTGTGATGACTGTGATGGGAATATTCTGCTTCAATACAAGGAGAACAATTAACAAGACACTATCATGATAATTTTTTGCGAGAGCGACAAATACATTGTACTTAATACAAGACATATTCATAAGAATGTATGTTTACAAATTTGTCTCTCGTTATATGAGAGAGAAGACATCCATGTAATATTTCGAGTTATTTTCTGTATTAATTATCAAATTGCATATCTCATGGATAGACAAATAACATCCAGACTATAGAAATCATTGCCTAAATTTATGATTAAACAAATGACACAAATTTTCCCATTTTCTACGTTGTAACTGAACACACACGTTCACTACATTGTCAATAGGATGAGTTCGTGTAACAATATATTTTGCCTTCAAGCCAATAATAGCTTTTGCACAAGATTTTTTAAACAATTTAATTTTACTATTAAAGGCTATTGCCCTTTGAGTAACTCCTAGAGTTATAAATGTTTTCCTGATAAATGCAGGTTAAATGAAATATAATCTAATCTAAAATGATTATCAAAATGTGCTTAGAAAGATCCGAAAGAACCTCCCAACGTATTTATAAACAAAAAATTGGTGGAGAAACCTATAAGAAGAAGATCTTTTATATAGACCATGCCAACCGAGCTTTAATGAAAAAATTGCGGAAATTATAGGTGGAGAGATAAATCATGAACACAATGCCACATATGGTGAAACTCATCGTTATAGGGCTCTTTTGCACTTTCAATATTGTGAAATGTACTCCTGATACAACAGAGGTTTATTATATATGCAGTGAAAGGCGGTTTAGTCCTCTGGGTGAGTATGAACTTGACAGAGGTTATGCCATGGAGCATTTGTGCTCTGATACATCACTTAATGGTTACAATTATTATATTAAGTCTGGGGCCAGTTACGGCCATGGTGTGTGCAACAGGTCATTGACACAACCTGTGTTGACACCTAAATTTTGGCGATCCCGTTAGGTAAATATTGCATAGAAAAATTAGGGATTAAATTTTAACCCCTAAACAAAAATATTAAAATTGCATAGCATATAATTTAGGTTCATATAGATTAATTGCATTCCGCATCGGACCGACGCTGGCAAGAAAGCTGAGAATTCATCGCGATTGGAGGCCAAAATTCATAAGTCCAAAAGGCTTTGGTTATTTTAATTTGAGCTTAAATCAGCTTGAATTAATTTAGCCCATTTGGAATTAAATAAAAATTAAAGGATAAAGCCTAAGCCAAAGCCCATTAGGACTAGGAAATCCGGTCAATTAACCTAGGGTTGCGATATAAATACGTCGTTATGCATCATAATCAAGGGGGGGTCTGACAAGAGACAAGGGGGACCGCCACAATTTAGAGTGGAAAGCGTTTGCTTTCACAGAGGGTGGAAATTTTTTTCAAAGCTTGAAAGAAGGGCAAAGGGTTTCTCTCTGGGAATATTCACGCTTCCCACTCCAATTCCACGCCTTCACTTCTTCAACAGAGCATCATTGAAGCCAAGGCCGCGGAGGCTTTCCCCGCACGACCTCCATCCCAACGACGCTGTGGTGGCTCCAGTCTCTGCTACACTGCGTCTCACATCCGTCTCCATGCTGCACCAGCTGCCGCATAAAAGACCAGCCACGAAGCCTCCGCGACATCCTCACTGTTCCTGCTTTGTAGATTAATCCGTGACGATCGAACGCTCACCGTGAGATCTGATACTAGTGAGCCATCCCCAGCAATCGTTGGTTGGCGAGATCAAGATTTCCGGGCAATTTTCATCCGAATCCAGCAATACCCGACAAATCCCGGGCTTGTCTAGTTCAACGTGGGTCAAAGCTTCATCACTTGATTCTTTGACCATATTTTTTAATCCAGGAACATTGAAGCACCAAGCTGTGCCTGACTTGTTTCCCTGACAACGCAAAAGAGAGGGCTATAATACACAAGGAAGAAGACGTTCGTGAGGGAGCACACGTTGGTCATTCTCGCCTCATCTCAACAATTCGCGCCAAAGCTCAGGAATTGCTTCCTCGTGACGATCACCATCACGGTCATCCCTCGACTGAGACATCTCGGGATTGCCCAGTTGAGCGCCCACGCCATTGTCTCCGTCCCGACGTGAACCGCCCGCTACTGCCGCCGAGCACCACCGTTGGCGTCCCGTCGCCGTGATCCGCAAACCCGATTCCGGCACTGAGTTCGAATTTGGAAGAAATCCGCAAATTAGGTAAAAATCTCTATCCGGTATATTTTCAAAATATTTAAATTCTTAGTTGGAATATTTTGAATATTCCATGATTATTGCGTGATTGATTAGATACCTTAAGATAATATTTGCGATATCCGCAATATTTCAAACACTTAAAATTAGGAATCATTCCTAATTTGGCAACGTATCTGGACGACTATCCGACCTTATCCCTAAGGTACGATACGCGGCGATACGGAAAATCGTTATCTTATCCATAATCACTTGGATACGATAATAGATTTTATTTGCTTTCCAAATTTAAACAATCAACTTTCTGTCGATATCTATAACCCTATAGATATGACCGTTAGTTTGATTTTTTTGCCTTATCTGAATTCGAAAAATCTTGCGGATTGTGTGGATTGTGTGAACATGGTTTTATCTTTGTTTAATTGTTTTCCTTTTAAATAAAGAAAATCCAAAAATATGTTAGTTAGGATTTAAATTAGAAATTTTGCATGTTTAGGGAATCTTAAATATATCCAAAAGAATAAGATAATTATTTGATTTAAATTGGGATGTAGGGTAACATATTTCCTAGTTTAAATTAGAGATTGTTTTAATCTTTATGGATTATTTAGGATATTTAATAATTTCGAATTTTAATAAAAATCCCAAAAAAGAATCACTTTAGGATAGATCAATCATTTTCTCTAGGATAGATTGCATGTTATTTTAGGCATTTTTTATTCCGAATTTCATTTAAAAATACCAAAAATAAATCATTTGTCCATCATTAGAATTAGGTCACGTCGTTGCATGACATATAGTTTGCATGTTAGGTTGCATTAATCGCATGATAATTTTTGCACTTCATTACATATAGTTTAGCTTTCATTTAAATAAGTGAAAATCCAAAAAAATTGAGTGAACTGCTTGTTAATTAGAAATCGTATTAGGATTGTTGATATGATTTTCTAGCTAACCATGCAGATGCTTACGTTGCTTCGAGGTAAGTAATTCTCCCAATCTTGCAATTTATTTAATGTTTTGATTATTGGGTGTTACTTTGGTGGTTTGCGCACCCGCATGAACACCTCACATGTTAGTGATTAGGCTATAAAATAAATGCAAACTGCATGCATAAATATTTTTTTGAAAAGAAAAGGTACCGAAAGGGCGTTAGACTAGATCTAACGTAATCAAGTCCCCGTACTTAGAATCTCTGGTTCGTAGGAATAAAACATATCTCCCTATGTTTTATTTAGGTTTCTAATCGACCTACCACAAATAGATTAGTGGCGACTCCAAGCATGAAAACATTTGCACGTTAAGAACTTAAATCCTAAATTGCGAATTGGTAGGGCTTGGGAGGGCTCGAGTTAGGCTTAGTCTTAACAATCCATTAGCCTGAGGGAAAATTTAGGTCGCGACAACCTGATTGCAATGATTGCCTCTCAAAAGCTGTACATTATCTGTACGACATATGTGATGTAAGCTTGGGTGCTCAAATTCAACTTAAAGATTGCCGGATTAGATATGAAGATCAACCATTTCACAAGTAAATGATACGCTTCATGTTCATCTTGATAATAAGCCCTAACCATAAAGCATATACTTCACATATGCTATGTTGTATCCTATGTTGCAACCTATGTTCATGTTGCAAGCGGAAGCAGACTACAGTTGTACTGTACCCTATGTTCATGTTGTAAGTGGACTACAGTTGTATCCTACGGTATACTCATGTGCTTACAAAAATGTCCAAGTTTAATAAATTGCAGAAGTTTTGTTATTTACCGGCTTGTGAGAGCATCAAATCTAGCTATTTGTGTTTGGTGGAAAGGCTCAAGGGAACCATATTCAGAGAATTTCATTTGAAGAGAAAGTTTCTTTTATTTAACATGAAGTACTGCTCACAAAAAGACTTCTGTATGCCTATGGAGAAGTCCCCAATGTTCTCTTCTTCTTTCTTTTAATTAATGGATAGTATAAGAGAAATTCCAAATAAGGTAATGCAGTGAGGCCATTTTTTCAAAAATGGGTCCAGACTGTAGATGAGAATAGGTTCAAAGACTCAGTTTGCAAAAACGAACTGTGCTCAGCCATAGTTGGACGATGGCCGCTTATCATTGTGTGCTGTGTGACAGAGATTCATTATTCCACTTGCATACACAAATTCAACGTAGCGTTAAGAGAGGACATGTGGTTCCTATTGATTGTTGATACTGCCTAATATATGTGAGAAGGGAAAATAACACTACAAGTGACATAACTTCGGTACGCATTTACTTGAGTGCCATAACGTTTTTAAGATCACTTGAGTGCTTATGTACAATGCTCATTTGAATACCATAACATTTTTTCTGATTACTTAAGGTCATATAACTTTTTAATCAAGCATTTGAGTGTCAAAACTTTTTTAAAATATTTATCACAAGTACTATGCCACGTCGGATTTCCGGCACTTAGGTAGCACTCAATTGATTGACTGAAAGTTGTAGCACTCAAGTGAATTTTTTTAAAAGTTATGGCACTCAAATAATTATCGTACAAAAATTGTGATACTTGTGGTGTCCTTATCCCAAGAGAGAATGAATCAACTATTTGAAAAGCTATTGCTAATATGATTCATTAATTCTCAAGAAAAAGCATACATGCTTCCATGTTTTCGCGACGCTAATTAATCATGTGCACTGCATCACCTATAAAATGAGTCTCTCCAATGATAGTTTTGCGCAATGATTTAATATATGTGCTTTAAGGCAACATGCCTTTGCCCCAGCCTCTTTACTAAGAGAGTTTATGAAAAATAATTAATGAGGAATAAAGGTGTTTCACCAAATTGATGAAATACCTTTTAAATTATGGATGGATCAATATGAATCAACAATGGTTGTGAAGGGACCTTTCTTGATTTTGGATGGGAAAGTAAATGACAAGGAATTTAAAAGTATGAATACCGAGAACAATCGTTACCCACAATTTTAATTTGCAGGAAAGATAAATTGTCGGAAACTAAAGATAAAGATAAATTACAGAACAATATGGAGTTATGTAATTGATTTGAGGGATCCTTACAAAGAGAACACTTGGGGTGTCTATAACCCATAATTGGCAGTTAGGCAATCGGCAATTGAATTTAAATCCACATTTAACTTCCTAATCCTATATGTGGTTACAAGAAATTAGGATATATCCACTATCTTAAAGGTCATATCGAGTCCATTACGTTGACAACTACATCAACTCCATTTCATTGACGACTACATCAATTCCATTATTTTGACGGTTACATTGACTATGTTACTTTGACAACTATATTAACTCAACTACTTTGATGGTTACATCGCTCACTCTTCCCCATTGACCGAATTAGTCTTCTTCGTTTACTGACTTTTGCTCCGGCTCTTGACTATTCTCGTCAAAAACTCTCTCAACTAAATTGAGTCTTCTTGTCAACCAGCTACACTATATCAACATATTGTTCTCAACATGGCCATTTTCCGCTCCTCTTGTACTTGGAAGAGATTTTTCGCCGGCCAAACTATCGATTGCGACATTTCAACATTTTTTGGTGTCAACATAAATTCCCTTTTAAAAGAATTGAAATATTTATTTATCATTCGATATTTCTTAAGTAGATAATCAAGAGTCATCATATGCTCCTTAGTCATCGACAAATTTGATTTTTCCCTGTCGAATTGCCTCATAAATTGCTTTTCTAAAAATAACACAATTAACTGTGTTATGGCTCCACGAATGGTTTCACTTGAAATATTTTTTTTACTGACTATTCTTTACTTGGAATTACTAGGCCACCTTTCGAAAGTAAGTCAAAGATTTATTCCGATTTATTGATGTTAAACAAGTAAACTAGAGGGTCTTTGGCCCTAGCCTTTTTTTTTTTTTTGGGCAGGCTTTAAGGATGGACAAACATAAGGCTTGTCAAGCACCATTTTTGCTACAGTTATTTCTGTTATGGCTAAATACACAACCTAGAGGGGATGAATAGATTGATTATCAAAACTTGATATATTTTTGCAAAAATTATCGAAATCAGTTCGATGTATGCAGGGGCAATTACTATATGCTAGAACAAACTAATTATATCAAATGCAATGTTTCTATCAAACAATTAATGAAATGAATAAAGAGATAGAAGAAGATTCCCGCAAATATTTATGGTGGTTCGGCTTAGATCAGATCTGCGTCTACTCTTCCAGATTAACAGCCACCAACAAACTGGAATCCACTAGTAATCCTCAAGTAGTTACAAACATAGCTCACTCTCCTTCTTCCTCAAGCTGATAGATCAAACTATGAATCTTCAAGCCTCGCTACTATTGTGACATTTTGAAATTCGATCCATTTTCGGAATTTATAAAATGATTATATCTTCGATGTAGTTTAGTTAAATCTCACTCGAAATTAATTACTTTCGAGAAGACTAACCATTAGGGAATGGCTAGCTAGGAATCAAGTATGTGAATCTAAGAACTTGGTCGTGGATCGATACTTCGACCATAAGAATTGATAAGGAGATATTTTGGGTCATTGTAGACCGATTCAAGGATGGTTATATGACGATTCGCAAATGTTATACAATTGGATTGTGGATGATTCCGCTTGACCATTGTATGAGTTTCGAACGATCCTAAACCTAATCCGGACAATCGTGTCAATTGAAACAAGTGATTGACCGTCGCAATTACATGACAATCGAGGTCACCATGGCTAGAATAAACTTAATGTGGCTCGATATCGAATTGGCCACGAGTCAATACATGTAACTCCTAAAATCGCCCGTTAGTTTGAGACACACTAAAGTTGTATTTAATCAAATTTGACCATTACTTTAAATCCGAACTTGGGAATCGAATTTTTCGAAAGCCGTGTCTAATTCATTGAACGACGACACATTTGGCGTGGCCAACCTTAGGGCCACTCGGATTTGTCGAAAAAGTGAAATTTGAATCGGGAGTAAAAAATGACAATTTTACCCCTGGGATTATTTGAGTTCATTTGAAAAGTGGAAGGGCATTTTGGTAAAGTTGCTACCCCAATGCTAGCCAAAAATATTGGACCATAATGCCCCTCTCTCCTCTTGCTCATTTCCTCTTTTGCCCTTGGATATTTGTTGACTTTCTTCTAGAAGCTTTAATGTGAGCCATTGGATCTTTGATGAGATTAACTAGTTAATCCTAGCCCTTGGTTAAGTCATAGTAGGGGTAGTTAACCCACTCAAGTCACTCAACTCACCATATCTCTCTCTCTCTCTCTCTCTCTCTCTCTCTCTCTCTCTCTCTCTCTCTCTCTCTCTCTCTCTCTCTCTCATTCATTCCTTCCCCCATTCGGCAGACCATCTCCCCCCTTCTCTCTTCACTTTCAGTGACCACTCCTCCCTTCCAACCTGACCAGCAGCTTCGCCTGCCCCCCAACCATCGTCTAACCGCTGTGTGTGCCCCATCTGCCTGCCTAGTCGTCGGAGCTGTCGTCGACCGCTGTTACTGCTCTTGCCTCACACCACCGCCATTCTCTCCCATTCTCACCGTTGTCTCCCTCATTCTCAACCAGCTACACCCCTCACCGTCACCACCACCTCGTGCCCATCCCAGCTGTGATCCGCCAGTGACCAGCGCTACTGCCGAGCCACCCATATGTTTGCTGGAGTGGCTGCTGCTAGGCGTGACTTGTGCTGCCCTTCTTGCTTGGTCTTGCTTGCTTTGATTTTAAGTAAGTGGTTTTCTAACCCTTAACTAGGCTAAGGGGTTACTAATGGACATGTTAGGGGTTGATTCATTGCTGTGGATAGTTGGTTTAGTGGTTAGATGAACTTGAATTGCTAAATGGTTCATGTTGGTTGATTCTCGAATTCATTGTTGCTATGCGTCTGTGCTTTGCTATTTTTGTGAAGATTTTTGTGGGCCGAATTTGAGGAAGTTGTCTTTATGGAAGTTGACCCTAACATCTTGAAGTATGTCATATATTAAATATGGAATTTTTGGAGGTATTTTTGGAGAATTTGGAAGTCTATTTTCGGACCATCACGACTTTGCCGAATTTACTGTTCACCCGACCGGCGTCTTTCTGAATTTTTATAAAATTTGTCAGACCTCTTTTTAGAAAAATTCCTTCATGAAAGTTGTCAAGGAAACTTTTTTGTATGACATAAAAAAATTTCAAATCTTTCCAAGGAGATTTGGATACTGATTGAAATGTATTTTGAAGGCCGAACAGTCTGTCCTGGCTAGTGGATTTCAGTCTGACTTTAAGTGAAAAAATGAACATTTTCAGTTGGAATTGGATTTTGTTCCCTTCATAAAAAATGTTCATCAAGATTTTCCAATGACATATCCAAAATTCAGAATTTTTGAAATCGAATTACTATTTATTTCGAAAGGGTTTCGGTTACTGTGCAATTACCAAATTTTAGCCCAATTCTGTGCAAAATTGGTTTCTCTCTCTCGGGAGCTTTTTGATGTTATTGTTGCACGTGAGGGCGTGGCTGGATGTGAGTTGAACATGAATTTTGTGGCAATTGGCTAATCAAAAGATGAGAAATGGGTTTGAGTGTTTGAATGTCCGTATGATCACATAATACCCTGAGGCATTTTACTCGGAGTTGCAACCCGTCTTGATGCGTTTTACGCAAGACGATTCCCAATTTATTAGATGCCCAATGAGTGATTGGATGCCAATTGCAGTGGAGGCCGGATTAATGCTCCTCATGGAATGCCGTCTTGATGCGTGTGACGTGGGACGATGCTGTCGCCGACATAGCGGGACGATGCCCGGTTACGTTGGAAACCCTATAGCCTGATGCGTTTTACGCGGGTTTGGGGAGCCCGAGAGGCTGCTAATAATCTAGACCTTGTGATTGTGATATATGCATTATGGTATGCTATGTGAGATTATTATTGGGTATGTTTGGATTATTGAGTGTGTTGTACATGAGCTTACCCAAATTCGGGTCGTTATGTGCAATGAATGGTTGTCATGTTGTGGCTGTACACTAACGTGCAAAGCTTGTGTGTGTGTCAAAGCGAGGTAAGATCATCTGTGATTGTTGTGACATGTTGAGTGATAACCTTGCATGCTCTAAACTATCCTGCGATACGCATTAACCTAAGTGAGGCTTAGGTAGTGACACATTGAAATTTATTCTCATTGTTGAATTATAAACATTTCAGAACCCCGAGCCCTATGATGTTATGGAAGATCTAGGGCCGCCGTTAGGGTACCACAGGGAGTGAAGATAGGGCTAGTCCCTCGTCTTTTGAATACCCCTTTTGGTAGAGAAGCTAGGCTATGGTGCCTAGATAGTGGCCTCTAGTAAGATTTGTACCTTGTGCAACTATATTTTTTAAGTAACACTTTTTTTATAAAAGTGTTTTTGTGGATGTGATTCCATTGTCTCTTTACTATCCCGTTTAATTGATGTTGTATGGAGAGATCGATTTGCTTCCGCATGTATTGCTCTTTTGTTTGTTCGTGTTGGTCAGCGACAAATCCTAAGATGTTGCATTCTTAACGACCGTGGCGGAATGACGCGTGCCCATGGGGATCGGGGCATGACGACTATTGTGGCTAACAATATTACCTAGAGAGGGTGAATATGTGATTTTAAGAAACTAGACTAACTCTTGCGGAATTATAAAAGTCAAATTGGATATTAGCATAATAACTTGATATGATCATAAAGTAAGTTGATATTCCAAGAACATGTGATAATAACAAGTGCAATGTGCTTATATCATATAGAAATTAGTAGAGAGATTGAGAATAATGCATGCAGAACATTATAGTGATTCGGTTTGGTATAAGCCTACGTCCACTCTTCCATATTAATAATCGACTAACTAGATTCCACTAGTAATCTTCTAAATAGTTATAGTTGTATGTGCCAATTATACTCAAAGGACTTCTTCCTGAAGGTGGTGTTGCTTATATTTAAGTGGATAGATCTCACTATCACACACACCTAAGCACAGACTATAATCTTGATACACTTCTCAACTAAATTACACTTTTAGTTAGCGTAGAAAATAATACAAGGATGTAAAGTTTTTTCTCTCTATTGGATGAGTATTGCTCATCACTCTTAATACTTCATTTCTTTAGCATCTATTGATCTCCTTTTATTTTTCAGCATCAATCTTCCCATTGAACAATCTTCACGAGGATCAATCTCCAAGCTGTCAAGTGGAGAGAGAAGATCAATTTAGCCATTGAAATCAATCAATCGAAGTTTATGGAGTTTATATAGATCAATTGGATGAGTTCATCGAACTTTGGAAATAATTCCGCCTTCTAGATGATTATCAATCAATCAAGATCTCTTGCGTAATTAATTTAGATCTTTCCAAAAAAATTGATGATCAATCAACATCTTTGTTTAGAAATCTAAGTCAGATAACTAGCCATTATAATTGTTCAGCTATCGTAAGTTGTCATGGGATATTTATATCCAGAGCACTTGACAAGTTGTTGTGCGCAAGTAATATAAGCACTCCACTTGTATCAGCAGTTCCTGGTTATATCAAATTTCTTGGTAATATTGTACTGCTGCTTCATTAGGCAACTTTAAGTACGATATAAATCCTGCACTATGTTCACCTCGGTATCTCCAAGTCTCAACTTCCCATTTCTTTAGACTTCTTCACCCTTATTATATTGGTCCTTCCAGTCTTATGAATCTTTTTACTTTGTACGTCTAAGCTCCTTAATTGTGGAATTGAGTATTACCTAAAATATAAACAACATTTGCATTTGTTAAGTTCGTAAGACACTCGAGGATTGTTTTGTAGACTTCAAAATATCATAAGAGGTTTTCAAATCAATCTACCTCTTTTTTATGATCACAAAATTTTCCATGAACATATCAAAATAATATATTAATGATATTGTGCAGAAATAATTTAAAATTGCTTGCTTCGAATATAGCATAAAAATTGAGTATTAGCAAGCAAGTTGATATAGTCTCAAATATGGATATAATTAGTAAAAGCAAAACTATGGGCCTGTTTGGTTCGGCTTTGGGGGAATGCATTTGGGAAAATACAAATACCTTTTGGTGAAAGTCCATTGGGGAAAGGCAAATGGTGTTTGGTAAAAATATTTTGTAAAGTTACTTTGGCCAAAGTATAGTGTTTGGTAAATTTTTTTTTACAAATGGACTTTGAGAATTATTTTATTTATTAAAAAAAAAACAAAACATACTCATAGCCGGAACCGGCCGCCGGCCGCCGGCCACCGTCGCCCGAGGTCAGGCGACCCCCGGCGAGCCAGATCCGCCGCCGGCGGGGGTCGCCCGAGGCCAGGCGACCCTCGGCGGGGTCGCCCGGCCGCCTGGGTCGCGCGACCCAGGCGACGGCCGCCTGGGTCGCGCGACCCCAGGCGGCCGTCGCCTGGGTCGCGCGACCCAGGCGGCCGTCGCCTGGGGTCGCGCGACCCAGGCGGCCGGGCGACCCCGCCGAGGGTCGCCTGGCCTCGGGCGACCGCCGGGCGACCCCGCCGATGGTCGCCTGGCCTCGGGCGACCGCCGGCGGCGACGGATCTGGCTCGCCGGGGGTCGCCCGACCCCAGGCGACCTCGCCGGCCCTCTCCCTCGCCAGCCACCCTCGCCGGCCGCCGGCGCCTGCCCGAAGAAGATGAACAGTCCAGCCCTAAAAAAAAAAAAAAGTGAACAGTAGCAAGAGCATTCCGAGAATGCTCAAAGCTCAAGGCACCCTAGGGGGTGCCTTGAGCTTTCAGCCTTGACTTCCCAAATATTTTGCCAAGGAGCTTCCCAAATATTTTGCCAAACACAAAATATTTCCCCCAAAGGGCTTTGGAGGCCCAAAGTCCCTTTGTAAAGCCGAACCAAACACCCCCTATGTTGATAAGAAACCTGTAATAAGATTTGCCATGGAGTTCAAGTAGTTCCTTATAGGAAATTATTCAGATGATCATTAAGGGCTATGAGTTGCATATCAGAACATAATATCAAAAGTATAAAAAAAAATTAGTAGTTCGAAATATTATAGTCTTGTCCTGTATAAAATTCACTAGTATCATGAGCATCCTGTATTCAACATCCTGTATCATCGCCATCCTGTATTGAAATGAACTGATCTGCATATATCATCAAAACTACAACACGCGTACACTTCTCAATTGATATCACAAACAATGACAAGCAATCTCAATGAATGAACTGCTCGCTCACCAATGGATAAGTACATTAAAAGTCTTAAAACTTGTTACAAAAGTGCAGTTTAGTCTTAAAACTTTCCAAAAGTACAATTAAGTTATAAAACTTATTACAAAAGTGCATCGAGTCCTAAAATTTTGAAAAATGCAATCAAGTCTTAAAACTTGTCAAATTAATCCAATCAAGTCTGTTGAATGATCCGACCCCTGTAGTGACGTCGCTCGCGGGGTGATGTGTGTACACCAAAGAGGAGCCACCGGTGTTGCACTTCGCGGATGAGGGGCCACACAAGGAATGCCTAAAGACAAAGGGAGCCGTCAAGCATCAAGATGGAACCCTGCCGGAACGGCGACCCCGCCGGAATGGCGACGGAAGAGAGAGAGCTCCAGCGCTTGAGAGCTCCAGCGGAAAGCTTCTTGAATATCTTTTCTTCCCAACCTTTTTCCGGGCTTAGAAAGGTTGCTCTATTTATAGGCATTATCTAGCCAAATTCTACCGCTTGTGATTCTTTATCTCCGCTTTTCCCAAGTCAAATAATAATTGAATGATCACAGCTTCTCAATTCGATATTCTTGTTTTCCTTCGTCCATCCAATTTGTTTTTCTTTTCTTCTTTTTTAATCTCTTACTATTGTCTTTGACTTGTTCCTCTTTGACCAAATTCAAACCAGATTGTTGTTGGTCCTCATCTGATTCTCCACTCCCAGCTTCTTTCGATTTTTCCTATACCCACTCGCCGAAATCACTATCCCACGGATTGCTACTTTTACCTTTAAAATGAAAACTTGGTTGTTTTACCAAGACCATCTTTATCTCAAGATTGCCCTATATAATTCCTAATAAATAATCTTATCTTGAAGTCAACCGGCCTTGTGGGAGGTATTCCGGCGTACGCTAGTCCACGGAGTAGGCGTCCAATAAAGAGTGATTCTACGTTCGTCAGTCCATGGCAGAATCATAGAAAAGCCATGTGATCGTCACGTGCAATGTATGACCTAAATAAAATGCGAATATGAACTATGCAAATGGTATTTTTATTTAGGGATTGGATTCAATTCCTAATTTTCTTATGCAATAAATAACTAGATGGGTCACCAAAATTTATGTGTCAACGCCCATTTTCTGAATAGTTAAGTTGTTTCCTAGAGAAGAAACTTGTTGTACAAGTGATTACGAAAAGGCCTAACTAGTAAGATGTCTACTTAAGTTCAATAAAATTGCACAAACCTTGTTATTCGTGAGCATATGCAAATTTCATATTAGCATGCATATCGTTCCCTGTTTTGAGTGGTTGGAATCAATTATGTTCTAAAGAAGTTCATTTTCAAATGCTTTTGGTCTTCATTTGACACAAAGTGTAGCATAGAAGGGGCTTTCCATATGCCCGAAGTTCATGCTATTGAGATGTGGTGAATTGCCAAATTCCGTATACGCATGATACCTAACAAGGCTAAATTTTCTTTTGGTCATGCTTTAATTGGATGATTACAAATTATGGACATCATACATACATGCAACTTAGTTAAATATAATACAGGGAAGTCCATATTTCTCAACCACCAATAAGGAGAGTGGTTGGACCACTCTTGAGAGAACCATGCTTCAAAATGAGATGCAGTTGGGGTGGACAAAAAGTAATCCCTTTTTTTTTTTGTATTTTAGTAGACCGGGAATCATTTAAACAGCAAATTAAAAAGTTGTCATTATCTCGGTAAGAAAGTCTTTGTTACTCCTGAATCTAATCAATGATTTTTTCCCTAATTTGTGATAAAGTAATTTTTCTGCACGTCAAAAACTTTGTGTTTCTGGAGCGAGCACCAAATAACACCTGGGATTACGATTTGCCAAGCAAAAAGTCAAATGCACGAAGAAATAGCTAACCTCAATCACTTTAGGCGGAAAATAGTATAATTTCAATAATTTTGGTCAAATATTATGACCACATAATAATTATCATCAATTATATGGTTCCACGATCCTATTGGAACGTGAATTTTGCATAACATGAAAATAAATTACCTGTTACATATTGTCTTTTGTTTCTTGGAAGGACTCAACCTTAATGACAATTTGACATTGTGATCTAATAATTTGCTAATAAAATCTAAATAATGGTATTACAGTTGTTTAAGGAAAAAAATCGGTTCACAAATCTTCTTTCTTTTGGGTGGAACGAGGGCAATGAACAAAGGTTTTTTTTTTGGGGTTTTCTGGCTCATCAGTTTCACAATATAAGTTCCCATACATCTTATCCGGCATCCTATATCTAGGAGTGTCAACAGTTCAGTTCGGTTCGAAGTTTTAGGAAAACCGAACCGAACCGTTTAGAGGTGTGCTTTGATCCGAACCGAAAGGCACACGAACCGGATATGATCCAAACCAAAAATGCGGTTCGAATCGGTTCGAATCAGTTCGGTTTTCGGTTTTCGGTTTTCCTTCTTTTTCCTTTTTTGCGCTTCTTCCCTTCGCACCCTCCCCTCCTTGACCCAGACCGGCGACATGGCAACGCCGAGCTCACCGTCGTCCCTCACTGAAGCCGCGAGCTTCCCCGAGTACAAGGACAAAGACAATTATGGACCAGAAGATTCTGGAGGCCTTCGAGATCTCGGCAATGCTGGACAACCTCAAGCTCCGCTGCAGCATAGAGCTCGAGGCCCGAGATCAGGAGGGCTCAAGCTCCGTCGCGGTATCGTTCTCCTTTAGTGACGATCCACAAAATGAGATCGAAGAACGAAAATGGAAGGATGAGACATTGGCCTTTGAGCCAGACGATTGAATCTGGGAGAGAGATGGAAATAGAGTTTTGCGAAGATAGAGGAGGAGAGAGAATAGAGCAGAAAAAGGAAAGAGAGAGAAAGAAAAGAGAGTGAAAGAAGAGCGATGATGAACGGTCCGAGAAGAAAAAACAAAATGGAACTGAAATTCGATCCTATCCGAACCGAACTGAACCGAATCATCAACAAACCAAATTTTTTTGCTTATTATTTGAACCGAAATCAAAATCGAAATCGAACCGAAAATGCATAAATTTTCGGTTTGATTCAGCTCAGTTTCGATTTCAATTCGATTTTCGATTTGGTTTCTGATATCCCGAGTGACAATATGTAAACATCATCAACTAATCATGCGTTCATGGACCGTACAGAGTGACAACCCAGCTTTCGTTGGTGGAGCCAGCCAGGAGGAGCCGCATGAGGTAAATGTTTATATTTAGATCTGAGTCATATGTAAACATCATTTGAGCATTATCTCTGCTGGATCTCATACCCAAAACTTTTATGTACTACGGTATTAAATTATTTTTTTTTATAAAAGCCGCCGTTGGCTTCCACAAACTATAGAATATTGATATTTGTAAAACTATGCTATATAAAGTAGGGAAAAACCATAAAAAAACCTCAAACTTTACCACCTGTAACACATTTACCCTGAATTTTTTTGTGACACCAAAAATCCCAAACTATACTATTTGTGACACATTTACCCCAATGTACTTTAGTCCATAGGCATTTTCGTCTTTTTTGCTTTTTCTTTTTTTTTCTTTTTTTTCCTTTCCGGCGAGGGCGGCCCTCGCCGGATCCGGTGAGGGGGGCCCTCCCCGGCATCGGGTGAGGGTCGCCTCGCCCTGGCGAGCAAGGGCGGCCCTCGCCCAACTCCGGAAATACCCATGGACTAAAATATATTGGGGTAAATGTATCACAAATAGTAATGTTTAGAGTTTTTGATGTCACAAAAACAAAGTTCAGAGTAAATGTATCACAGGTGGCAAAGTTTGGGATTTTTGGTGATTTTTTTCCTATAAAGTATGATGTATCCAGCAATGCATGATAGCTCATTTGTAAAACTATACTATAAAGTATGATAAATCGGAGAACGCATCTTAGCTCATTTTGGAAAACGTGATCGTAGTGGCTATTGGGCCTTTGTGCATCTCTAGTTATTGGATCATTAGTGCACTTACGACGGATTGTACGGATTTTGTCCATCGATCAGCGAATCATGCGATGACATGTTCCTTTTCTTTCTTGCCAATGCAGGTATGGTCGGTTTGATTCTCATTATTTGTGCGGATCTCGAGGGTGAGTTATTTCAATCTTTTACATAAGTTTCTCAAATTTGCTCCTTGGTTTGGTCGAAGAGACCATCTAAATTATGATTTCGATCGTCTTCAAACGGGTTTAATTTCCTTGTGGTTCTTGTCTTTACATTTTTCGATTGACGAATTTCCCAATCATATTCGGAGCTCAACAAAAGTACTAATGTTCCAAGGTAGATCGGATTCATGAAAAAGGAAAGAACGGGAATGGGAATCATAGTACGAATATGGAGTTGGTCCCGACTCTGTAAGTGGGGCTCCATCGACCGTACTCCAATCACATGACCCTGCCGACCCTTTTCGTCTTAGGGTCCCCCCATCAAATTTTACCTGAGGGAGTTTCAATCCCCCAAAGGAAATCGATGTGGGCCTTCCAACTTTAGTCAAAAGAAAAACCTCATGATGCTAACTTGGGTATCAATTATGTCCGCGGTACATATTCTCTTCCTCACGTCACCGAGTACAAGTGATTTGGTGGGGGTTGTCTATCAGGATGCCGACTCGTGTCTTACTTAATCCATAAGGTTGGTAGGCTATTTCCTAGACCTCGAAATCTACATGCATAATATGGGCTTCTCGTCTTCCAACAATGATCTTATGAAAACATCCAATTGACAAAAGATCGTAATTTTCAATGGACGTCTTTCTTGTGTTATATGTAATTCATGCATTTAAAATCAAGATATTTGTTTATTAAATATATTTAATAAGTGTCCTAAAAATACTCTTTAATAACATCCGTAATTAAAAAAAGAAAGTCAAGAAGCCATCGTTGCCAAAAAAAAATGTTGGATCTTAGCAAGCGGGTTGGGAAAGACGGAGATGTACATACATAAGCTATTAAGACTTCGTTTATTTCACGAAAAATGAATAATTTGAAAAAAAAAATAATTCATAAAAATGTTCGCTTGTTTTACTCGAAAAAATGAATGAACGTAAAATATTTTCATCGTCCTCGAAAATATTGAAACACAAATTATTGTCAGTGATAAAAATATTTGTTATCAACTAATTATTTTAAGCTATACAAGTAATCATTTTTAGGAAAAAAATTTCAAATCATTCAATTTTTTGCGAAATAAATAGAGTCTAACTATCAAGAAGACATTCCGTGGAGATTCCATTTAATCAAGGGATCTTTGATAGCCGGATTATCGATATGGGTTTTGGAGCTTTCGATGATTTAGCAGAAGAACGGACAATCGTTCTTGTTCTTTTCTACCTACAATGCGATACTTTCGGCCACAAAAGTCGAACGTGTCTTGATTGCTTGTCATGTCCATGTAAATGCCAGATGAGATGGGACCCGAATGTTTGAAAAATTGCCGAGGAAATCACGGAGCAAACAGGTCGCGTGAGCAATGGTTTTATTAAAAGATGCAAAATGAGGAGCGTCAATTTTGCGTTTCGCAGTAATTATTAACACGAATTTGCAAAATTGAAGTATGTATTATGTAGCATAAATTATTTGTTACAACTAATGAGAAAGCATGAACACTTGCGAACGTTCTTGATCCCCTCTGTAGATTGGCCCCTTTCCCTGCTCATTTTTAGCTACTCCTCAACCGTTACTCGCGTATCACTTCCTAAGGCTCTTGGTCCTTGAAGCCGTTTGTGATTTCAGTTTTTCCTTTCTCGTTACAACGAGGCATAATGAGCATATGGATATGCTGATGCTATACTCCACAGCTCACAGCGGAAGTGCCGTCTCTCTCTGTTGGCACATCTCTCTGTTGGCACAACAAGAAATGGCTATCTACGGAAGTGCCGTCTCTCTCTGTACAGATTGATTCTCGTCACCCATGCTCGATGCAAAGAAGAGGATGTCGACGAAACTTTATCATTCGAATCATAGTGAGAGACGGTGTCGAAGACACCAAATTAATTAGACACTCACTTGGGTGTGATTGTTTTTAATCGTTATTAGGGCACTTGTACATGTAATTTTGCTTTTCAAATTTGAAAATGTACTTGTGTTTCATTTGATCGCATGAGTGTTTTTCATTAATTTTACTCAATTATTTTTCAGACTATGTTTTACATTTAAAAATGAAAATATAACCTTGACCAACACATTTAATAGCCGTTGACCGACGGCTAAGCCAATAATAAAACCTGTCCAATCAGCCTATGAATGGTACATCAGTTCTGTACAAATCACAATTCACAGACCTCTCACGAATCAACATTCGCAAGTTTGGAAGCTCTTACATTCTGCACATTACAAATCCAACCAAACAACATATGGCCAGCTTGAACATCAATGTACCGAGTTGGGTAATCGACTGAGAGGCAGAGGCACCGACGTATAGGAATTGTTCGAGATTATAGAAATCCCGGACTATGGCCATTGCGTAGTGTACAAACGGTGTCGATAAACTTTTGTGTTTAATCCAAACAATGGGACGGGACATCAATGACAGCACAAGGAACGCAATTGCCATAAAGAGTGGCATGTGGGTAGGCCCGGGCTGGCTAGCAAAGTGTAGCTATGTCCAATGAAATTTTAAGTATTAATAGTATAGTAGAACATCGTGTTTTGAATGTATTATATACATTTTCCATTTTTTGCAATTTTTAACGAATAGTCAAATTTAAGTAAACTTTTTTGAATTTTTTTCTTCATGTAAAATGATTATATAAGTATAATTTAGAAAAGGGCTTGGGCAAGCACAAGAAAATCCCATGCCCGATCATATGAGCAAGAAAGCTATAAGTAATGCGGCTATAAGTCTCTTGGAGAGTTCGATCTTGGCTCAAGATGAACACTAGCAGCATGCTTAACACATACAAGTTAAATGGGAAGTGGTGTCTCTAGTGGTGGAAGAAGATGTGTGTTTGTGCCCAGCACGATCATATGTTGAATTGGGCAAGCACAGTCCAGTGACCAATAGGAGTGAACATGATTTCAAGGTAAAACCTAGAATCAAAAAACCAGACCAGTGGGAATCTGTCCGGTTCTAAGTTCCAGGATATGTAAGATAGTTTCCATGTTTCAAAAATTGGGGAACTTATTTGGACGGGTAAGTTTCATGTTCTAAGTAAGTGAAACCTAAAATTTGGAACAAGTTTTTGTGTTTTTCTCGGTCTATGTCTTTGCGTGAACCTACAGTATTCCATGATGTCCGTTGATAAGTGTATAATCCGAAACCACAAATCCAAACTTTCATTTTATGATTGAGACTTTTACTTTATTGATATTTCATATTTTTCGTGTGTCTAATTATAAGTTATAGTCAGTGAATTGTAGCAGCAAGTAGTAGTCATTAAAGATAATGATTCACTGCAATCATTCAATTATAATACAAGTGGAACTTAGATAGAACCTAGAATCTATAACAAGGTAGGTTCCGAGATATGTAGAGTAGTCCAGGTTCGAAAAAATAAAGAACTTATTCCAACATGTTACAGGTTCCAAGTTGTACGGAATCTGATGGAATCTAGAACCACTCACCTATAGTGACCAATGTTATGCCGGAGATCCTCACTTGGAGTATTACCCCTCAATGTCCGATATTATCCTAAAATGATTTTAAAACATTAAGCAAATCCTTCCCGGGAAGAAAAACGCCAAGAGAATAATGCTTGCCCAACTTAAGGATATTTCTTTTTTTTGACAACCCTCGCATCATATATGGTCCACACAACAATATTATTATTTCACGAGATAAAGTTGTCAAAAGGAAAGGTTGAAATGAGGTAAAACACGGGAATATGATTCACCAAACATGACCACGACAACGTTGGGTATCCCGAGGCCGCCACCAATGGTGGTGTAGACGGCCAGAACAGGATGGTTTGACTTTGCAAATCCTTGGCGAAAGTCAAAACACTTTGCAATGGAAGCGCCCTTTTCAATTCTAAATATTTAAACCAAAACAGTACTTGTCGGCTCTAGTATTTTTTTCTTAAGCGTCCTAATCCTTAAGGGTGCGTTTCTTTCACGTTTCATTGAAAATAAGTAGGTTTTTATCTGTTTAGTAGTTTAGAAAAAGTAATTTCTTTCTTGCTAGAAATGAAAATCGTGCTCCCTCAATCTAAGCTCGTTTCTTTCGGTCCATAAAAAGCATTTTCCGTAGATCAATCAGTTTTCTAACATCTAAATACCAGAAGGTCGGAATATAATTTGAAAACGATTTCCTTAAAACAAATGGACCTTAAGTCCTGGGCCTTTTAATTAAACTAATATAGTTCTAGACATTTGTAAGAAAATGCAATCAAGCCTTCTCGACCAATTTCAATCTGATTTTTTCTTCTGTGGCAGTTCAGTCATTCGCTCCTATACGTCGCAACCTCTTGATTACGTGGCCAGCAACTAAATGAATTTAAGCTTAAAGAACAGCCCTCATAATCCTTCGTACAAGGACTTAATCGGCCAAAAGGCCCTAATTAAATATTCTTGCAGCAAGACTATATTGATTTTGTTGAAAGATTGAGAACTTAATTGTTAAAAAGGTTTCGCAAAATCTCCCAATATTTCCTCTTTCGCCCCTTGTATAATAAGCATATGAAACTTAAAAGTACCTACTGCTTTCTCTTCATCGAGTTACCATCCAACTTGCACATATATAATAGTTGTCCACCATATCCATTTAATTAAGAGCAAAAGCCACAAAAAAAATCCTAAACTATACCCACTAAGACACATTTATCCTAAATTTATACACATGACACATTTACCCTCCGTCAAATTTCTGTCAATCAGAACCGTTAAAAATCTACTTACATGGACGCCAGAAAGCAAACAATGTTGACATGGATAAAAACATCATTGTTTTGATTAAAAAATCATCTAATGGAACCTTGATTGTCACATAGGTTTAGGTTTGGAAATTTTCATGTCACAAGAAAAATTTTAAGATAAATGTGTCCTGGTAAGCATAATTTGAGATTTTTGATGTCATAAAAACAAAATTCATGGTAAATGTATCACAGTTGACATAATTTAGATTTTTTGTGACTTTTTCCCCTCGATTAAATAACCATCTAACTATTTCATAATGAGATTCCTTCCTTTTCATATATAATCAACACCCGATCGCACTTCAACACTAATAAATACTCAAAAAGCAAACTAAAAAAAAATCGCATACCGTGATCTTAGGCTAAAGCCTTATTTGATATTCACAAGTGATGCGTGCAACCATGGAGATCGGACATATCGAACATTTGGATGCTCCCAATCATCTAAGATGAAAAATGGACAAGAAAAATAATAATAATAATAACTATAGCAATAATAACAACAATAATAAAAAAACAAAAAGGCATTGCTTTCTTGAAAGAAAAAATCCATACGTGCGGGAAATATGACGCGCATGATTGCAACAACTACCTGAACCAGGTAGGTATTGGATTCCTCTAACACGGCGTCGAGGAAATTAACAATGTTTCATTTGCATGTACGACTCATCTCTCATCTCCCCTTCTCCCAATTATTAAACCCGAGAAAAAAAATCGCTCCTTTCCTCTCCTACCATCGTCCTCTCCGACTTTGTCTTCCTCTGCTTAGGTTCTTGAGGCACGGGTTTCGTCTTCGGCGTCCTCCCCGGCGATCTCCGCGTCGGCGGGCCCAGCAAGTCACCACTGTTGACTGAACGAGCGCTTCTCTAGCTCTTCCCTTTCTGGGTCTTTCGCTGAGGATTCTGTCTGCGGTCGAGCTGAGGTTTGGATGGTAGATTCGAGCGTGACTTTTTTTCCCGAGAATTCAAAAGGGTTTTTGGAAATAGTGGTTTTTTGGGGGGCATTGGTGGATTCGAGGGCGTGATTGAGCAATTGAGGGGGTTTGGAGAAATGGGTAGCTCTCATTTGAGTTGGATGTTGGCACCTTGATATTTTTTCTTGTTCTTTCTTTTGGGTTTTCTAGGGCATTTGAGAGGGTGATCAGGAATGCTTCGTGGGGATTGAAGTTGGTGGATACTTAGTTGACTGGTTTTTACTTGAAATGCAGCTCTTTGATGTGTAGTTAACGAATTCTTGTTTGTTTGGTTGGTTTCGGTCTGGCGGAATTAGAATCTGGTCAGATTGAATCTAGGAACTGTGTAGTTTTAATGAGATGGAGGCTAGGCTCAAAGAGAAAGGACACTTCGGTCTTATGGCGTCGGATTTGAACTCTGTTGGGAAAAAGGGTTTGGAGTGGGATCCCAATGGATGGAGATGGGACGGAGACCTTTTCACGGCAAGTCCTTTGTATCCCGTGGAATCCGAATGCAGAAATAGGCAATTTTTTCCTGTCAGGCCTGAATATCTGGCTACTGCTGATTTTAATAACTGTTCATCATCTGTTCTGGAGGATGTACAGAATGAATTGGGAAAAAGGGAAGCTGAGAAACGAAGAAGAGTCGCGGTGGATGAGGATGAAGAGTTGGATGATGAACCAGGGGGTTTTAATCTGAATATTGGTGGGCAAGGGTATCCTACGATAGATTCGAGTATAAAGGGTGGGAAGAAGATTAAATCTGTAGGGCCCGTTCCAAATGTTCCAGCGTGTCAGGTGGAGGGTTGCAGGGCGGATCTTAGCAGTGCAAAAGATTACCACCGAAGGCACAAGGTTTGCGAAATGCATTCTAAAGCCAGTGAAGCACTGGTAGGAAATGTTATGCAGCGGTTTTGTCAGCAGTGTAGCAGGTAAGTTTGGTCTGATGACAACCTATTTGATTGAAATAGATGAAAAGGATTTCAGAGGTGACAGCAGTGACAATTGTCAGTTTCAGCATCATGGCCAATTAAAAAACCAAGTCTATTGCATTCATTTTGAGTTTGCAACTAATAGCTTTCATTCTGATAGCTTGCTTTGCGTGAAATTTTTCTTCCTGGTTAGAAGTGATGCAACTTTCTTGTACTTGTGATCAGGTTTCATGTTCTTCAAGAGTTTGATGAGGGGAAGAGAAGTTGTCGTAGGCGTTTGGCAGGACATAATAGGAGGAGGAGGAAGACACATCCTGAGACGGTAGCTGGTGGCAGCTCCCTCAGTGATGAAAAGGGTAGCCATTATCTTTTGGTTAGTCTACTTAGGATACTCTCCAATATGCACTGTAAGTACTTATTCTATGATTTTCATTCTGCAACTTACTCTAACCGGTTCTAGGGGAGAACACTCAGCTGCATGGAAGAATTCTTGTCGAATCTGATTGGGCTGTTGTTGATGTTGGTAGTCGACCTCCCCTCCATCTACTTCATATATGCGGCATAACTTAGGGATACCAAAAAAAGTAATGGTAAATGCCCTGTTAGATACTTATCTTGAGGATTAGGACCCGATGGCCTGAATAAATTGATGTGCTGGCTGCTGCTCCGATTTCATCAGCATTCTGCTCATAGTCATCTTTGACAATGTCTGGTTGCTAAAGTTTTTGGTAAGGGCTCAATTGTTACATCCAGTGGGGCGCATACACGGTTCTGTTTAGGGTAAAAAATTCTTGTGTTGGACTTAGAATTTACGTGCGTGTGGTAATGGGGGATATGCTAACAGCATGATCCAGCTTTATGAAGATTACTTGCAGATGACATGTTCAAGGAGATTAAGAACATTAATATTTGTATTCGGAATTGGACTGTTTCCCATCGTTTCCTACGTGTCAGTTTTAGTAGTTCCATCCTTTCCTCTCTGTGTTCTTGTCATGACTGGTGGTTGTCTGAACATTGGTAATCCATCTGTTTTATAGTTAAAGTACCCTTTCTGTGTGTGAATTCGTTGAGGACTTCTTTGGGACAAGAACATCTAAGCATGCCTGATTTGTTCTCTTATGCCATACACTAAGCTATCATCTTCTATTATGCCTTTACCGGCATTGATTTTGTTCAAAGTTGACAATGTCTACTTGGTGCTGTAAGCCTGTAACTGCTGTTTAGGGTGAGGATGGTGCTTTTTGATACAAGTGCTAGAAATGGACAATAACTGTCAACTCTTTCTTGTCATTTCATGGTTTTACCGCCTCACACTGTTTCCTATAACTTCTAATGTCAGTATCACAGGTCTTGAAGAATACATATAGAACTTAACCAGCTAATTATGATGATTTAATACTGAAATCACAACATTTAATTCACATTAAATACAGGATCTATACCTCATACGGCATTGAACTATATGATTTGCGCATAACTTGCTATTTATCTATTTTATTCTTGTGCTCATTTCATTCCATAGATCTGACACTCTTGTCTCCTCTGACTTGCAGCAAGTAGCTTAGATCCGACAAAGGATCAGGACCTGCTGTCTCACCTGTTGAGGAACCTTGCCAGTACAATTGATGGACAGAAGTTATCCGATTTACTACAGGAGTCTAAAGGTGCATTGGTCGGTTCTCCAGATAAGGTCATGGACGTTACCCGGGATGACCCTGAATCTGCAAAAGCTTCTATGATGAATGCTGAGACTAATTGTCAAGACTCTGTGAGGTCCGTTGGACATCTGGCGTTACAATCTGTGCCTGATCTGATGCAGCAAGGAATGGGTACAGATAGTACTGGTAATGGAAATCAACAACCTCCAACTGTTTTCAAGTCCACAGGCCAGTGGCTAGCAAGAGATGATCATTTTGCTAGAGTAGATGAATCAAATGACACAACTCAGAGAATCAGAATGAGGAACATTGACTTAAATAGTTCTTATGAGGATACACAAGGATTTCTAGTGAATACAGAAACGTGTAATGCTCCAGAACATCCAGGAACCAGTTATTTTGGAAGCCTTGTGAAGGCACGGCAAGGGGCCAACAAATCAAGTCCGCCTCATACTAGTTCAATGTCGAACTCAACATCTACAGAGTCTCCATCTAGCTCAGGTGGGGAGGCTCAGGTAAATTTTCACCTTTCTAATGAAGCTGGGAAGTGGACAATATATTTGTTCGCTCTGCATCCTGAGTCAGTTTGTCTTCCCCTCTTCTCAAAAGTGTTTTCATCAATCTTGTCCTTACATCAATATTTTTTTCATGTAACAAAAATAAGAAATGCTTGAATCAACTAACTACGTGAGCCTGCACTTCCCTGAAAAGAGGAAAAACAATAAGGACTTTTGCTATTGCGGTGCAGATTACTATCTTGCATTGTCACTTCAATTTGTTGCTCAATCTGAGGCTCTAAGGGCCTAATATTTCGGGCTTTGGAGGCATGCATTAGGTCTCATGAATTCTTGTTTGGCTTGCCCTTTTCTGGTAAACTTTAAATAGGAGTGATCTAAATGGAAAGATGGTATGTTCCAGCTCATAGTTTATTGCAAATTTTCAGTGTCAGACAGGTCGCATTGTCTTCAAACTGTTTGGAAAAGATCCCAATGATCTTCCTCTTGCACTGCGAGCACAGGTTTTTCCCGTACTTCTTAAGTTCTTTTGTCTATTTCATTCGTTTTTGTATAGTACCCTCAAATTGGTGGCATGATTATGTGAAAATTATCTTGGAAATTCCAGATCCTCAACTGGTTGTCTCACAGTCCTACCGACATGGAAAGCTATATTAGGCCTGGATGTATCATATTGACCATTTATCTTTGCCTTGAAAAGACCATGTGGAGGGAGGTATGCTTTTGTTGTGATGCAAAATTAAGATCTGTCTCGTCTGCTTTCGTGAAAAAGGGATGATTAAACTTAATCATGCTACTATTCTTGCTGAAGCTTCACTGGAATCTGGGCTCCACATTAAGAAAGCTTCTGGATGGATCCAATGATTCATTTTGGCAAACGGGGTGGATTTATACACTGGTGCAAGATTTTGTGTCATTTATCTACAATGGTCTCTCTCTCTCTCTCTCTCAAAATATATTGAAAAGACACTCTATAGATGATGTGGTAGATAAGATCACAGTTGACGAAATTCATGGGACCTATGTGTGTGTGTGTTTTTTTCTTTTTTGGGACATAGTGTGGATCCAATTGTTTCTTGGTAAGTGATTGGCTCAGTCTAATAGATTAAGTTTACACATCTCTTTCGCTATCTCTATGCGATTGTTTGTCAATGGATTTCATGCATACTCATTTGAAATCTCTGATCAAGCCCCTTGAGTTCTCATATCGTTCTTCTTCTTTCCCTTTCTCCAATAGTCCTAATAATAAATTGAAAATCCGAGGGCCAAAAAGAATCTCAAATTTTGTTCTGTGCTGCAGGTGAAATCATTTTAGGGACCCCGCTGCCTTTGGGTCATAATAGTGGCAAGATCTTAAGCATCAAACCCATTGCCGTGTCAGTAATGCAGAGTGCTGAGTTTGTGGTCAAAGGCTTCAACCTTTTCAAGCCCACTTCAAAGTACCTCTTTTTTCCTTTTGCACGCATTATTTATCTGTTTCCTGTACCCATTTGTATGGTGCTTGGTAATAAGATTCTAAACAATGTTTATTGATATCAAAATTGGTGGATATATCCTGCTTATGCACAAGAACTTATTTCCCTAAGTTGTTTGTAGGTTATATTGTGCCCTAGAAGGGAAATATCTTGCTCAGAAAAGCTTTTGTGGCCCCACCGAAGAAGCTGAAATGATTAATGAGGACAAGGATGATGAAATCCAGTTCCTCAGCTTCTGCTGTTCTGTCCCAGAAACTTGTGGGAGAGGGTTTATTGAGGTTTCATCACTGTTGTGTTTTATGCTTCTTCACATTGCATTTTTTATATGCTAAACATCTCATGCTCACGTTCTTTAAAGCCATCCACGAACTGTTTTCTGTCGGAGTTTGAGGGGTGTGACGTGGAGCTTTAACAAATATTGCCATGAGGAAATTATTGTATGATATTTTCTGGTCTCATAAAGCCAGCAATTCTAATAGCAATGTCTTTATCCCAAGTCGATGTGCTCAGATTGGGCGTTTTGGTTCCCATATGAGCATGCCCTCCATGGTTTCATACTCAGATGGATGCTATTATAGACAGTATACATGCTTCTGTTGCGAGACACTTTCTCCTTTATCATCAACATAAGATTGTAGAAGAAAAACCTGTTCAACTCTGCCCCTATTTCACCTTTGAACTCGTGTTGTGGAAGACATAAAGATAACTTTTAGTCTGATATATGAATATGAAAACCATGCAACTTTGGACTACTGGTGAGTTGTCTTAGATGAGGGTTCCATATTGACAGGTTGAAGACCATGGTCTTAGCTGCAGTTTCTTTCCATTTATTGTTGCGGAGGAGGAAGTGTGCTCTGAGATCCGTATGCTTGAGAGTGAAATTGAGGCACTTGAAACCCCGCTTTACATCAAGCAGGAAACTGAAATGGCTGAAGCCAGGAGCAAAGCCCTCGATTTTATAAATGAAATTGGTTGGCTTCTGCACCGAAGTCACGTGAAGCATAGGCTTGGTGACTTGGATCACAACGTGGGTCTTTTCCCTTTTAGAAGATTCAAGTGGCTAATGGAGTTCGCAATGGACCATGACTGGTGTGCTGTGGTAAAGAAACTGCTGGGAATTTGTTTCAACGGAGTAGTTGATGCTGGTGAACATCCTTCCATAGATCTGGCAATGTTGGAAATGAATCTCCTCCATAAGGCTGTGCGGAGAAATTGTCAGGCGATGGTAGAGTTCCTATTAAGATACATTCCTCATGAAGTTTCAGATAAGGCAGGGTTGCAGCAAGCGCAACAGATTTCAGAGAACCACAGGAACTTCCTATTCAAAGCAAATGCTGTTGGGCCTGCTGGTTTGACTCCTCTTCATATTGCAGCTAGTAGCAAGGGATTCGAACTTGTCTTGGATGCCCTAACAAATGATCCATTATTGGTATCTCCTAGTCTCTTTCTATGTATGCTTTTCATTTAGTGGGTTTTTGGAAATTCGAATGTCGTGACATAGCTTCTTCCTTGTGCACAAGTCAATGCTTTCTGTGTCCTGCCTTGTAGTTTTTGCTTATTACTCAACAATAGATTACTGTTTCTCATAGGTCATTAGCTGTCTTATGGATAGTGTCTTGCTTCATCTCCCTTTGAACCTTAATTTAGTGACATTTCAAAAGGTGAAGGTTTATGTCCGCGTAATTTCGAGCATGTCCTGTCACAAGAAGTTTGTGTTGAAATTTGATTGAGGAACCACATGGGTTGAATCACTTATCTGGCCTGATTTACAATTTTAATGACAAAGTGATGCTATTTGCTCCGATTCAGGTCGGTATCGAAGCATGGAAGAGTGCTCGCGATGACTCGGGTTGGACGCCTAATGACTATGCTTGCCTACAAGGTCACTACTCCTATATACATCTAGTCCAGAGAAAATCCACTGGAAAATCTGAGAGAGGGCATGTAATACTCGATGTCCCCACCAACTCCAAGCAGAAACCACTAGAAGGGCCAAGATCAACTAAAACTTTCAGGTTGGAGAGTAATAAGACCGAACATGGACTGTCAAGACTGCACTGCAAATTGTGCGATCAGAAGATCCCATGCAGATCCACAAGAACTTCCCTTGTGGCCCGACCAGCAATGGTCTCACTGGTGGCCATCGCTGCCGTGTGCGTATGCGCTGCGCTGCTGTTCAAGAGCTTGCCCGAGGTGCGCTGCACTTTCCGTCCCTTCTTGTGGGAAGATCTCAAATATGGATGGAGCTGATGGGTTCACCCCGATATCTGTCAGTGTATATTTTATCCTTCCCCCGTGTGCCCAGGAATACATGGAGCAACACGATCTCCGCGAGTTATATTCCCCGTGAGACTACATCCTATGTGTAATACTAGTGCCTGTAGTTCAATTTGCTTACCGACAAAAGTTTACTATACAGAAACATCAATCAGTGTAGGAAAATGTGGGTTTCCTTTGTTCTTAATGATTCGTGTACGTCTTTGTGTCCTCATTAACATGGCCATTGAAGTGAAAATCCCCGCTTCTTTCGTACCTCAGGCATCCTTTTTGAAGACGACAAGCTGTAAGTCGTCTTAACAAGCTCAGCTATTCCTTGGTACTTATCTTTCTATTCTCCTGTTTTGTAATATTCATAGATTGGGGAAGAAAGCAGCTGAATAAAGTGGTTTAGTGACCAAACTATCGATTATCATGATGTTGTTTGATTGTGAGGTTTTGATTGTAGTGTTGGTTGATACATAGAACAAAATAAGGTAAAATAGGCTTGCACATGGTAGTGTCACAATCTTATGTGGAGCAATGCTTTTGGTTTGGGCCTGTCCAAGCCGGGACCTAGTGTAGTCCGACAGCAGTCAATTCCTGAAGATTGTTACTTATATTATTTACTATTTGTTAAGATCCTATATCCACGCTAAAATGTCCTGGAATCTGCAAATGAACACTATAGTCAATTCGAATCAATGATTTTGGAATGCGTCTTAACGTAACTATGTGATACGGAAGAAATGCTTGGATTGGACTTCTGTGTTTCAATTTCTTCACAAAAATATTTGTGAGGTCAATCTCAAATCCCTTCAGATGTTGAAACATCCCACCATTTTTTGAGTGTAACTGGTGAACTTCTGCATATCAATCGGAATCTACCACACGAGCATTTATCTTGTGAATGTACCAGATCTCTCTCTCTCTCTCTCTCTCTCTCTCTCTCTCTCTCTCTCTCTCTCTCTCTCTCTCTCTCTCTCTCTCTCTCCGCGCCACGGTGGTGGTCACTCTGCTGCAGTGGTCATTTGGGGTGGAGGCCAGCAGCAGCGGCTCATCTGAGGGTTTTTTTTTTTTTTGTAAATGTTATTTATTGATTGTTTCATTATCATTAAATGTTGTCCTATATCTATCAATTACTATACGGATAAGCGTACTGAAAATCCCAAAACTTATCACGAAAGTACAATTAAGTCTTGAAAATTTTAAAAAATGCAATTGAGTCCTCACCTAGCGTCTCCCACCCCAGGCGAGGGCCGGTGACTCTCGCTTAGATCTAGGGTGAGGGTCGCGCCCTCTCCCAAATCGAGGGCTACAAGCACTCGCCGAGGCAAGCGAGGGTCATTGGGCTTTAGGAAGGCCCAGGCAACCTCCGCCGGCCCTTCTTGACAGCAGCCATTGACGAGGGCTTGGTCATGGCCGCTGGTTGTGGGTTTGGTTTTTTTAAAAAAACTTTTAGCTTTTTTCTAATTCAATTTGTATTTTTAACTTTTTCTGACGTAACGCTTGTTGGATGTTATATCTTTGTCATGTATCTTAAGAAAAATAATAAAATAAGACACGTCAGCATCTGTTAGTAAATTAAACAGTGTTAACTTTAAGATGCAATTAAACCAATTTGACAAGTTTTAGAACTCGCTTAAATTTTCGTGATAAGTTTTAGGACTTTCAATGCGCATATCCCTTTTTCTTTAGATTTTCGTGATTGAAAAAAGGGCATGTAGTCTATGCAATCCTCGAAAGACCTCAACTCTAGATCGCCTCGTTGATCAGACGCTGACTGGGAAAGCTCTTGCAGAATCCAAAAGTGACTGATGGGATGGCAGCTTGAGACTATTGGGCAACAACAAAATTTGGCGCGTCTAACAAATTTATACATTACACGTGTTACTGTGGACAACTTTAGATAAAATATGAGCTAGTTCCAAGCGTTTGCTGTTGCATACAAGAGAGAAAAACAGTTGAGATCCCTGATATCAGCGCCTCTGAAACTTTAGCCTCCCAATACAGTATGCAAATAGAGATGCATAAGCTATTGGAAAAGCAATAAGAGCAGCACCTATAAGGCCTAACCGGTTGCTTCGAAAACCGTAATATTCTTCTAGGAAGGAACTGATAGGTTTTCTTTCGCCGAATATGATTATCTCCTTCTCCATATCTCCATACTGTGAAGTTAAGTAGCCACTCAATGACCACGACATTGGGCAAGTCCAGTAGCACCAAATCCACCACTTTGGTATTTTCTGCAGAAACAAGAACCAAATTGTTAAATTGCAAGAATAATTGTATTGCAGATGGTTGCTTGGAACTTGGATATGTCATTGTTAGTTTGGAGAGGTTTACCGGTCCCGGCATAAGGAAGCCAGAGAAAAGATTTAATACGGTGTAGATCGCCGATGCCAATATGGAAGCAACTTGAAGATTTGAACTCACTGCAACCATAAGCATCCCGAGGTACACAAAGTACAAGAATGTGCAGAATGTAGTGTAGAAGTACCACAAGACCTTGTAGGCCGACCTGTTGTACCCTATCATAGGATATGTGATGGCCACGTACAAAGTTGTTTGCACAAGTATGTAAGGAACTTCGATCATCACCTATAAACCAATCAAAAGTTCGACCTGTCAAACTGCTCGTCAATTGAATCAGAGAAAAATTGATGCAAAGTTCCTTTTTCTACCTGAGCGAGAGAATAAGCACTAGAAGAATACATTCCGGCAAATGTCTCTCGGTACAGAACAGTCCGCTCTGTTGCCACATGCGGTAGCACTGTTGAACAATTATTGATTCCTAGAAATATGATGGCAATATACATGGAGCCAAAGATGTTGAACAAGTCCTGCTCATTCTCTCTGCAGGAGAGTAGACAAGAAACGCTTTTGAGTCAAGAACTATGTATCACGACAACAGAAACTGCAAGATAAAACCAGCTGAGGATTGCAACTTGCAAGTACAGAAACAGAAGCAAGAACGTTTCGGACAGAAATAGAGGATGTCATAAGGTGTCCATAGTTCCTTCAGTTGTGTGCAAGATAGGTTTGCAAGATCACGTGTTTGCTAATTTGAAGTGAATTAAGCGCTTGTGCCATGTGTCTTTATTATAGACTACCATGCAAACGACTTACATGTGCTGCCCTTTCTGCCAAAACAGAGCTCCAAATAGAAGCGACGCTACAATCATAAACATAAAGCGCACTAAGTTGTATCCAGGGCTTCTCCAATACGACAAGTGTTGCTTCCATAGACATGCCACGAGTTGGACACGTCCATTTTGAGGATAGCAGGTCAAGAACTGAAGATCTCTTGAACCTGGAAGCGGTTCGCTCAGTTGCCTAACCAGCTCAACAGTGTCACTATAAACAAATTGACCATTCAGCAATTAAAACGTTGTTAGCAACATCGATATTGCTTGCACAAGATGCTGCTTTGCGTGAGGAGTTCATTTTACTCACTTGTAATGAGTAGAATTCCTGTATATGTCAGCGAAATCTATGCTGTTCTGCTCTTCAACTGATGTGGAGGTAATTTCCAACATCCATGTTGCTGGATTATAGTTGTGGCTTATTTTTGGCACGCCAGGGATTCCCTACAGATGTTGACTCAAAGAAAACCAGGGTAGAAAATGAGTTCGCTCTTGCTCACTAAAAGTAAGATCTTATTTGCACATGTTCTTTTGGAGATACTACAGAATGCACAAATGTTGCTCCATTGAGCTAGATATCTCGACAGACAAGATTTGGCAATGAAAGTCTTCATTCTCGTGAAAGAACAAAATGTACTTGAAGGGAATTGAAGTGTAGTAAATTGTAGGCACACCTGAAAGTACTCTATCAGTTCACTTGAATGACGACCCAGGTTTCCCGAATAGATTATTCGTCCTCCCACTTTCATCAGAATCAACTGCAAGAGTAGAATCTTGACACTGTAATATATAACAAAATCAACTCGCAGAAAACAGAAATTGTACATCTGAGTAACTTCTCTACCAAAATATAATATGCAACTTAATTTTATCTAATAAGCCTATCAAGTCGATTGCATTAACCTGCGTTCTTTCGGCATCTTTGTTTTCCGATAGTAGACTCACCTCATCGAAAGCTTCAAAAACATCAATACTCGGCTGGTGGATAGTACACACCATTGTTCTGCCTGTGGCAACAACATTTTTCACCGTACGCATCACAACTGCTGCAGCTCTGGCATCAAGACCAGATGTTGGCTCATCCATGAATATAATGGATGGATTGGAAACGAGCTCTACGGCAATAGTCAGCCTCTTCCTCTGCTCGGTTGATAGGCCACTTTGTCCCGGGATGCCAACCAAAGAATCTTTAATTTCGGTGAGCTCGATTGTTTCAAGGACTTCTTCCACAAATGCCTGCATAGAAAGTAAACCGAGACCACCTTATCTTATAAAGGTGAATTTTAACTTTCGGTGAGCTAAATCAAATGACAGGACAGAATTTTTCTTTTACTACACTTGACTAGTGACTTTCACTCTGTCTAAATTTTCTCAAGTTGGATGTGACCCTTCAACAGAAATAAAAGTTGAGTAGTGACTTCAGCAAGTATGAGGATGATATACCGCCTTCGTTTCCGAATCAATCTCTGGAGGCAGCCTCAACCAAGCTGAGTACTTCACTGATTCTCCAATAGTAATCTGAGGAGAATGTATATCAAACTGTTCACAGTACCCAGAAATTCTGGCGAAAGTCCTTTGATTTTTAGGGAACCCTCCAACTCTTATATCCCCTTCGATCGTGCCTCCGGTTTTTCTTCCACAAAGCACATCCATGAGAGTGGTTTTCCCAGCACCGCTCACGCCCATTAAGGTTGTCAAGACTCCGGGCCTAAATGCTCCGGTAATGCCACAGAGCAGCTGGAGCTTTTTCTCTTTAAATCCATTTGCTCTCATTTCCTGATTGAAGAAAAAAATAAACTCGATCTTAGTGTAATAATTTATCAGAAAGATATGTAAGAAATTTGTGTGTGCTTACTGGAGGTGTATCAACATAGTAGTGCACGTCCTTGAATGCTATTGAGAGTGGCTCAAATGGGAGGATCATCCTTCCTGGGAAAAAGTAAAACCAATATCTCATGATGCTGCAGCCATGCATTCTTCATAATGTTAGATTCAAGATAAGAACTTCTTAGATTCAAAATTTGTTTCCTCACCTAACGTCCTCTCCACAGAAGCTTCAGCATCAATGTCCATTGGAATATTATTCTTATCAACTCCCTTTGCACATCTTGCCGAGATCTTTTTGCTCGAAATTATGGCTCGAGACACCTTGGGAGCTGCAAGAGTTTGTTGGGGTTATTGTGCATAATTTTTCCAATTTGACCATGTTTGTAGAAACTAAAATAGGTGAACATGATCTTCCTACAAGTGTGAAAGGAACTGACCTTTGAAGTAGGTGAGGGCTAAGATGAAGCCGAGATCGAAAAGAAAAGTGAAGCCAAGCAATGCCCCCAACGATATCCAGTAAAAGTACCCATTGAAATTCAGGCCGTGGATGATCAAAACCTCCCTTCCAATGGTTGTGTTTCCCTTCAAAAACTTTAGCCCCAAAGTAATGTAAAAACGAGTAGAAAGATGTAGAGATTGTCTATTCACCGCATGCTTCTTTGGGGACTCAAGAAATCACAAACTTACCCTGTTCCAGCGCGGCGCAAGAAACTCGTTCAGTGAGATACCGATTTCTCCATACGTCATCGGAGAAATCCAGAATCCCCACCTCAGCCACAGTGGTAAGGAAGCTGCAGGCGGCCAAAACTTTGCTAAGCTACTCTGGTTTTTTTATCATCAAAATCAACTTACAAAATTTTTGTTTATGTCCACTTACGGCGGGGGATGATGAAGCCTCCAAACAAAAACATCAGTAGTAACATTAAGGAACCGAATGTTGTTGCAGCTACTACAGTGCGAAAAACTGCGGCGATTGTTCGGCACATGGATGTGGATGCTTGATGCAAAGCAAATAGCAGGAGAAAATGTCGGAAAAACCTGGGGAAAGTGATCAGAGCTGTGAAAAATTCATTCAATTCCGATGAACATAGATTATTTAGAAAGCATTTTTCTCTTTTTCTGTTCAATGTTGTCACATTGTATGCTGACCTTTTCACTTCAGGGCTGTATCCTATGACATAGTAAGTCATTGCAGTCCAAAGCGCCGAATCGAGCAATGAAAGGGGGATCTTCAGGATTGATGCAGGGACAGAGTAAGCCCACGCTGGATAAAGGTAAAAGGAACTTTGCTTGTAGAATACTGGAAGTCTAGCGATGGTTAGAGGCAGCTCTGCAACTCCATTAGTCAAGAGCCTGATCAGTGCATAGAATAAAGCACCCATGATGTAATTTGCATGGGTCAAGTCCATGTCCATTTCAGCTCGGATGAAAACCGTCATAGCTAGGAATGCTGTAATCACAAGCTGGATGAGAAGGGGATAATTAGAATTGTATGTTCAATGCAAGAGACCAGTAAAAAGGAAGAAGCATCCCCGAAAAAGTAGGTGATCACCTGCATTGTTTTGAAGATGTACACGAACGAGTTTCGTTTCATCAGAAGCCACTCTCTGGCCATGCAGGCTTTAAACAATTCCCTTTTGCTTAGAGAGTAGGTGCTGAAGGATAGAGCACTGTCATCAGATTGAGATCCCTGACAAGGAACTGAGAGTTCACGGTTTAATGTTTCCCCGCCATGACTCAACTTGAACATCTCGGAGAAATGATCCACCGAAATGTAGCTATATGGAACGTCAGTGCTAGACCAGTACTGTGCTTGATCCTTCCTCGACATAACCTGCATTAAAAATTACGAATTCCAACCTTAAGCAACTAGGAAAGTTTTATAAGTCAGTGAAGTGTAGGAATTTCTGTAGTTATTGCACCTCTTGGAGGAAATCTGCTACGCCCTTTCTCTCTGGGCACTTGAAGCCACATTCCTGGAAAAATTTTAGTGCATAGGTTCGAGGGCCTTGATACACAATCTTTCCTTCGGACATCAATACTACATCGTCAAACAGATCGAAGGTTTCAGGTTGTGGCTGAAGGAGTGAGACAAATGCTGTTGCATCTGTGAGGTGCACCAAGTGCTGAAGACAGGATACTAATTGGAAGGTTGTGGAGCTGTCCAATCCTGTCGAGATTTCGTCCATGAATAGAGTCTTCATTGGACCAACAATCATTTCTCCTGCCAGAAAGAAGGAAACCAAGAAAAGTTTCTAAAGAGCTTCTCATTTTCAGATTGCAATCTATCTCTCCCTTAGGTGGGAACGCTGGTTTAACTTCATTTAGTATACAGGCTTCATTACCAATTTCGTATTATATGTAAATTCGCTTTCCTGTGTCACCTGTTGTCAGCCTTCGCTTTTGGCCACCTGATATGCCCCTCCTTAGTGCATCTCCCACCATTATATCAGCACATATATCCAATCCAAGTATCTGAAAGGCAGTAAAATGAGCATTGAATTAGTTAGAAAGTCCAAACCCAAAAGCTTAAGCTGATAGGTGGAGAGAGGTCACATAACTATAAAGAGCATTTAGGACCCTTTGTCAAGCGATGTGGGATAATATTTCAACAAAATTAGACAACATCCGCTTGGGTTAGGGCATCTTATATTTCCCTGCTCATGAGTAGCTTTCGCTATGATTCATGATTGAATTGGTTCTTGCCTCTTGAAAGATGTAACTTGAACATTAACATAAGCATGGATTTATTTTAAAAAGTTGCCAAAAGAAAATGGGAACACTCAGTTTTTATACACATCCTGAATATTTTGCCGGAGTGATGATTCAGTGTTTCTTCCATTTTTCCATTTTTGGCCGGATAATAGAATAGTTTTGTGCCAGCTACAGAATGGAAGCACCACATTCCACCAGCTTTTGGCCTTTAGCTTTATGTTCTTAGTATCTTCTCTTTGCAATTAGCAAAGTGTAGGAAGAGAAGACAAATACCTCAGTGCAGTTCGAGTATGTACCTTTAGGACATAGTCTGTCTGAAGATTTCTCGCTTGTCCTGCAACGGAAATTGCCTGTTTGGAAATGAATTGTCCTTTTAATATATCATCAGAAGAAAAGTCTCTAGAAGAGGACCTAAAACATTGGAGAAAAAAAGCAGAAAAGAGAACCTGAACCTTCTCATGACTACCTTCATGTAAGTGTCGATGTCAGGATCAGGGATGATGCCTGCTTGTCTCTCTCTCCTGCTGACTTCCGCCATTATTTCTTCGAAGAATGAGGTGTTGACATGAAATATAAGTGAGATTAGCATGAGAGCAGTGCTCAAATTAGGCACAGGAAAACAAAAGGATCATTACCTGCTCTGCTTCCGACACCTTGGCAGCGTGCTGAAAAGTCGATGGTTTCCCTCACCGTCATTTCAGGTATGTGCTGATCATGTTGGCTTATGTAAGCAGAAGTCTTCTGGGGGACAAACTCATCAAGGTTGTAGCCATTGTAAGTGATTGCTCCAGTAACCTAAGAGGAAATGTATGGGAATTATGTCATGATGGACTGCAGTATCAACAATTAAGAGAATTCCTTATTCAAAGAACATAAATAAAGGCTGAAGATTTATCTTGTCACTTATACATTTCATTCCAAATTTGGAGAGAATATCTCGCATAGTGTATGACTGGAAATCCGAATTTGATTAGTCCAACTAGAATAGCTACTTTGCTCCATGTAGACCACCAAATTGTTTGCACTACTAATTTTATTCGCGTGTTCTAGGGACATTCATTTTTGGGGCCGCTGAGCATGATAGTTAACTTATGATTCGGAGAAATTGACCTTAAGAGACTGATCCAACTTTCCAGCCAGAGCTTTTAACAAAGTAGTCTTCCCACTTCCTGGAGGACCAAGTAGAAGAGTCAACCTGCATGCAGAGGCATTTTAGCAGTTCATATTGTCCACCTGAATCCTAGCAACACTTGTGGCTACTTTTTCTCTTACCTATAACTACAGAGAAAAGAAAAAGATATGAGGAAAGAATCTATTCCCTTGTGGTTCAAGTTCTAATCAAGGAATTCAAAATATGTTATACTATGATAAGCATCGTTCCATTCATGACTTTAGGGCCGATCATGATATTCACGCAACTCTTTAGGAACCAATTGTCCCGCTTGGGTTTTATGTTTTGCATCAAATAGCATTTGGAATGATAAACTTTTCAGTAAGTGGATATTTGGGCATAGTTCTTTCTGCTACCGACTCTGGTATTGTTATGTAAGATTGTGGATGTGCTTGTAACCTTGATGGTTTGATGACTCCGCTGACATCTTTGAGAATTCTTATCTTGGAAGCTTGAGACTTGCACGGCATTGTCCTTGCGGGAATCTGTTCCAAAATACCCTTCATTAGATTATCATTCTGAAGTACGTACTATACTTACGATAGTTAAAGTTCCTTTTCGATATTAATCTTCAATTAGCCATTAACTCACGTCAGCTGAAAAAGGCCTAAAGGGTACTGAATTTGACATAAGGCAAATGAGAGCGGTAAAGAAATTAGGAGTGTGGATGCCTACTTACCGATAACAAGCTTGCGAGAGAGTTCCATAGTGTAGGAAGCGGCTTTCCTCGTACTATCTCGCAGTCTGCTTCCACCGAGACACAGTTGTACCTCACTTCCACCGTAGGTAATTTCACATTCACTCTGGAAAAGAAACATTTTCTAGTTGGAAAGTTGCTGATCCAAGATGCATATACTTAAGGATACGTATGCCTTCGTTGATTGTCAAAGGTGAGATCGGAACATAAACTGATTGTGGCCACATGGTGCAAACTGAAAAGAAGTTTCGGTATACAGATGGAGCAAAATAGGTGACAAAATGTATGAATGAAGATGAAAATTCACAATTCTAGCAGGTACATGATTCGTATGATGATTCAAAGAAAGCAGCTTGGAAGTCATTCAAAGGAAGGCAAAGTTTGTGATTCTTCGCCGAGAAAATTGCCGAAGAATGATTAAAAGTTCGTCAATTTGTCTTAACTGAAAATTTACTATTCCTTTTCTTACAGGAGCTTGTTGGTTAGGATGAGTGAACATACTAAAGACAAGACCAGGCACTGGACCAGCCCCAAAGAGTTGCGCCATATCCGAAAAAATTTGGAGTTAGTGAACAATACCTGTCTATCCTTTCCCTCAGTTTCTGTAACAAGCGTAGATTATCGCTCTCGATGTGCTTGATGAGCCTCTCGATGAACAGATGACGTTCGAGGGAGCTGAGCGTGGCAACGTCAACCGCCTTCTTCTCCTTCCCTTCTTCACCATTCCTAGTGCCAGTGCTTTCATTCTTGCTGTGAAAGAGTGATGTCCTGAGGAGTCGGAATGTAGGCAACCGCTCAATGGCAGCCCACCGCTTTCGTAGTTCTTCGTCCTCCCCCATTATCGTATCTGCTCCGTCATTATCGCCTATATCCGAAGCACTGGGCGTAAACGATTCCATGACAAAATGAGAGATTGGTTTTGATCTCGGAGAAGCACGAGTTGGTGAGCTTGTCTATCTATAGCAAAGTCATCAGTGAGCTATATCCTCTGCCTATGCTCTTGCCTCTCGGAACTATATATATGTAATATTTGCATCTTTTTGAATAGTGGTGGGAACCAAAAAATGAAGAAAAAGAAAAAGAAAAATTGGACATTCAGCTGATTAAAAAGGGAAAGGAGAAGCCGAGAGACAGACCAACGCACGTAGAGAAAAGGAAAGGTGATGTGGGAAAGAAGAAGAAAAAGAAAGGAGAGAAAAGGCTTTGCGAGTTCACGTTATGAACACCTCGCCAAGCCGATTCAACTTTAATTTGCAATGCCCGGTAAGTGCTCGCGCCATTTGTTTTTTCAATCAGAGTACTTTTCGGGGTTAGAGCTTAAATTCGGAATTATGTGAAATTCGAGTCACGAAGTCCGATTTTTGAGTTGTTGAGCTATGGAATTTCATGAAAATGATGGTTTATGGCGTTGTGGAGCCGTGGGATTTGAGAGGAGTCAACTTGAAGCAACAGTTTGATCGGAGGGAGAATTTTAGAGTTTCGCATACAAGTTTCGCATTGCGAACGGCTTGAATAATCGCTTTGGGTGTGCAATTTGTTGACGCAAAATGAGTTGTTTTGTTAGCATTTAAGCACGATTTAGCCGATTCGTAATATTTGTAGTATTTTATTTAATTTTGACGTCGATTCTCATTTAATTATTAGGATTACAAGATTGTCGGCTCACATAGCTACGCATTGTTTGATTTTTGGATATTCCAAGTGAGTTATACAATATCTTTTTTGAGTTTATAAATTCATATTTTGAAAACAATACGAATTATATATAGTATGGGTTACAAAATGGCATTGTTGTTGCATAAAAAGCCGGATTGAACCTTTACTACTCATTGTTTATTTAGGGATGTTTTAGAAAACGTGCTATGCAGGTAGGGTGAAAGTTTATATATATGTATTGCATTGCAAGCTGGTTTATGGGATGAGTCCTAAAATGAATTGAGAAATGTTTTACAAAAAGTAACTCTGGCGGATGAATTGAGTTGTGAAGGGTTATTTGGTTTGGTTTGTGAAACCAATTTGTGAAATATATTCGGGATTGGTTTGGTGAATTATTGGGGATGATGGATTAATGTTTATGATAGTTGGGAACCTAGTGAAGAGTTGTGAGTCTGCATATTGTACAAGGGCTAGGTGCTACACAGTGATGCGATTCTCATGAAAGCCGTCTCTAGGGCCTTGTATTGTTGATTGTGGTCAGGGGCTAAGTGCTACACGATAATACGATTCTCGTGGAAGCCACCTCTAGTGTCTTGTACTGTTGATTGCGGGTCAAGGGCTAAGTGTTACGCGGTGATGCCATTCTCGTGGAAGCCATCTTTAAGGCCCTATACCATTGACATGTGTTGGTCAATGGCTAAGTACTACACTATGGTATGAGCGTCGTGGAAGCCACTTTTAGGGTCTTACACTACTTAAGGGCTAAGTGCTATATGATGACGTGAGTCTCATGAGAGTCACCTCTAGGGCCTTGAGATGTGATGTGATATGAGCTTGATCAATGGAATGGACCATTGACGTGGTTTTTATAGAAATTGATCAATAGACTTGACAATTGATATTTGAATTGTGATAGTAAATATAAATGAATATTTATGACTTGTACAAAGTTTTGTTGAAATGAAGCAACTCATATGCGATTCGATATTTATTTTATACCTTGAGTTTGGATTCGATCTGCTTAGAAGAGATGTGCACTACTCGTTGAGCTGTGGTTGCTTACCCCTCTCATTCCCAATCTTTTCAGGTTCCTCGGTTAGTGGCTATAAAGCAAGGACGATTTCGATGGGGACTTTCAGGAGTTGGTTCTTTGGATGCTTTGAGGCTCCGTCCTTTGGGAGAAAGGATGGCCGCGTCATTCCCCTTTTCCGCCAGGATTCGGAGCATGACAATATATACAAGTGCATTCGCGCTGCAATCTGCGTACAAAATATTTGCTAATCGATCTCAAGCGTGCGCCCTGCGTCGCTCCGCGTACGTGGGTCGTGTGGGCACGACACATGATGCGTCGTGGGGAGGGGCGAGTCATGCTCGTCACTTTTATCTTTTCTCTCCTCTTCCTCTCTTTTGTCCAACTGGAAATGTAAGACGCCAGTGTCACGGGCCGCTTGGGATCGAGACAATATATATTACCAAAGTTTAGTTTTGATTGAAGTCCTTCAACTATAGATGAAAAAACAGTGAAGTTCAGTTTCCTATTGGTTGTAAGGGTCGATGATCGCGCAAAAAGGACCCAAGAAAAAGGAATATAAAAATATGACTTACTCCTCAAAGCGCCACGGCGTTTGTAGTCCAACGGTTAGGATAATTGCCTTCCAAGCAATAGACCCGGGTTCGACTCCCGGCAAACGCATTAAATTGGGCCTTTTCCTGAAAAATTATTATTATATACTTTTATTTTCTTTTTTTTTTTAATAGGAGTAGCTTCCACATTATATTGTCCCCTAAGCATCTCGATTACTCTCTGATTAAGCAACAATTTTTTTTTTATTTTTTTCGAGATAAGCCAAACCTATTCTTGCTTCACAGGGAAACTGAGAATTTTGACTTATTTGGAGGAAAAAGCAAAGTGAAAAGAACGGATCCAAATTCCGGCATTTCCTAGTGGCCGTCGTGGACGCCCCTTTAGTAAAAACTTTTTTATCGTCATCTTTCTCAATCCACGGCTTTTTCTGGTCGGGGACGACCACGCCTTTTTGGTCGGTCATGGTCTTTCTGTTGAGTTCACATTGCTTTTGTTTGGGACGGTAGTAGACCATCAGTGTGAATCACAAAAAAGCGAGTGCATAGTTTAGTCAAAAGGGGTTATGTCAATAGGTTATAAATTGCGCCACTCGCGAATTATTTGGCCAAAGACGGTGATTTTGGCTGAAAAATTTTATGCAGATTGCAGATAAGATTTCGTGTCGGGGACCATTCCCATTCCTGATAAATTGATCCCCAAAACAGCATGTCCAAGTTGTAAGAAAGCTCGTAGACTTCATCGAGACCCTAGATACCAAATTAAAGGAACGGTATGGTAGAACGTCGTTTGAAATGACGTGGTGGAAAGCAACGTTTGGCTTGAAGGATATGATCTGATGTGGATTCTTACACCCTTTTTATTACGCAGGAATGAAGGTGCTCTTGAATTCTCTGTTGAATTACTACCGTGTTAGAGAAAAATTGTGATGCAAAAAATTGTGATGCAACCAGCTGCTTATTCATTAGTTGCAAGCGTTATTCCGTACTTAGTGTAAGCTGAGAAAATTTCGTATAAACTTAATACATAAAAAAGATGGGACGAACAGAATTAATCAAACTATAGGAATTGCATGGAAACGTGTGTTCTTTTACGGGACCCATAAATTTTTAGATATGTGATTGCCTTGATCTGATAAATTTAGTTTATGCAATATTTGCTCGTTTAAATGGCTGGATCTTTAGAGGTGGTGTGCTAATTAATGAAGCCACAACTCAAAGCCACGCAAGGAAAAGGAAGGAGAAAACAGGGAGAAAGTGAAAATAGATATATAAAATAAAAGGGTTAATATCGAGAAAAAATCTAAATTGGTACACATATGATAAATTTACCCAAAACCTATTTTTTGACCACCAGAAACCCCAAAATGGTACATTTATGACAAATTTACCCTATGTTAAATTAGATTAATACTATTCGACCAAAAAAATATTAGATTAATACTATGAAAAATGACAAACTAGTATACCTGTAACAAATGTAGGGTAAAACCCTAAATTGATATACCCGTCAACTGTCACATATCATCAAACTCAGAAATTTCACAATAAAACATAGTATAAATTTGTCACGGGTATACCAGTTTGGGGTTTTTGCTGGTCAAAAAATTAGTTTAGAGTAAATTTGTCATAAATGTATCAATTTGAGATTTTTCGTAATATTAACCCAAAATAAAAATCAAATTTTGAATACTTGCTCATTTAATTTATCACAAGGCAATCACAGGGAACATTCATCTAGTCACAGCCTTCGCCTGTGGCCAACGAGGGTGTCTTGGCCCTCGCCCAGACCAAGTGAGGGCGTCGCCACCCTTGCCAGCCAACACGCAAGAGTCGCGGCCTTTACCTAGATATGGGTGAGGGCCCGACATCCTTGCCGCCCAGCCATCCTCTGTGGATATGACGCGGCTGGCACCCATGTCAGTAATTTCCAGTCAAAATTAGTCGAATAGGCTTTATTGGCAAATCATCAAAGGTTTATGACTCAATGGGCATAATTAAAAGGTTTATAACTAAATTAGTATAAGTGCAATACATTTACAAACTTTTTTTGTAATTTTCCGAAGAAACGTGAGGCACCATGTAACGTGATCCTCGTGGAACTATACTTTTTCTCTTCATGTTTTGATTTGCGCTTGAAGAAGAGGCATGTAAAAGAAGAGGCATGTAAGATTGCTGGTCGTCGAATGAGTGGAGAGATATTGGTGAGAGCAGTCACTACAAAAAAAACACCGGATTAGCGACGAAATTTGCGACAGAAAATCTGGAAAAATCCGTCGCAAATCAAATTTGCGACAGAAAAAATTCCGTCGCTAATAGGTCGTCGCAAAATTTTGCGACGGAAAATTTAAAAGTTCTCGTCGCAAAATTGCGACGAAAATAAATTCGTCGCAAAATTAGTCGCAAATTAGCCACGAATACAATCCGTCGCAAAATTCGTCGCAAATATTTCATCGCAAATTTCGTCGCAAAATTCGTCGTAAATTTCGTTGCAAAATTCGTCACAAATTTCATCGCAAATTTCGTCGCAAAATTAGTCTAAAAATTCATCGCAAATTTCGTCGCAAATTTCGTCGCAAAATTAGTCGGAAATTTCGTCGCAAAATTCGTTGCAAAATGTAATCGTCACAAATTAGCGACGAACTGTAATGATCGCAAAATTCGGCTTAAAATATTCGTCGCCATTTTTACATCATTTCGGCCATAAATTCTTGTCTATATCAAACAAAGGAGACAATGACATATAATTGAAACAGAAAAACGAACAAACCATAGATTCTGACAAACCAGCCACAATGACATATAATTGAAATAAATAACTGAAGGAAAGTTGCAGAGTCTGACATGATGCTATTTGATATCCAATCTTACAATATATTCAAAACATGAACTAAGAGGCGGGACAACCATAGAAGACGCAGAAAAACCATACACAAGAAGACGTAGCTTTGGTACGATGGCAGGACACCAAAAGTAGTCACTTTTGTCGAGACCTGAGGAAATGTCGATACATAAATCAGTCCAGAATATAAAAGAAGCGTTTATGCATGGATGTGGAACTAGGTATAAAATAACAAGGGGGTTAACAAAAAAACGTTTCAGGACGAACATAAATGTTCTTACATATGAATATGAGTGAAATTATGAAAAACCAAGATTATGAAGCAAGCTTACCCCCGATTTTGAGAATTTTAACTAGAAAGTCTGGAGAAAATCATCATCATCATCAGCATTCTCGACATCAATGTGTTGGTCATCATTGTGCCCATCACCACCTATTGGATTGGCTGGAGGTACAAGAGGATCGTCATAGCGATTGAGGTTAAGGTGTCGCGTAACGAGTGCCATTTGTTGTTCTAAGTTATTTATTTGTTCGTCCTTCTGAACAAGTACATTTTTCAGACGATGCACTTCTTGGGCCAATTGCTCGTCTTGTCGTGACCTCCTTCGACCAGTCGTAGTGGATGATGAACTTCCACGATTATTCGACATATACATCCTTGACAACGATCCCATCTCAAATATTTTCCCTTTTTTCACCCCACCCGTTACCTCTATCCGTAATGTCATATTATCAACTAATGGCCCGGACTCAGGACAATCATCACTACCACTAGCACTGCTCATTAAAAGTTCATCATATTTTTCCTTCATTAACAATGTAGATGAAAATAAAATCACTATATATATATATATATATATATCTACCATAAATATTGAAAGTATTTACGGTTTTCATTATAGTTTACATATAAGCCAAAGTATAACCTTACATGCCTTAACAGCTTTTGCTCGATCGCCAGTCCATGTCTTATCTTTCTTTTGAAATGTGCGTTCAAATGTAACTGCAAATGTCGGTTCCGTCCCCAATTCTTGTGCCTACAAAATGTAAACATGAGTAATTGAATTAAATTAACTTATAACTCATTTAACAGACTTACCAGTCGTTTGCAATGCTCCGCAATATTGATAGAGCCCCCAGCATATGTGGCTGACCCATCACTAGAACTAGAAGATCAATTCTTCTTATTCTGCTCACAGAGTTACCGACTCTGTTCAAATACCCAAAATCTGTTAATTGCCGCCCAATTGTCAACTGTAATGAAAGACGGCTTCACTTGCTTGATCTTCGCTCTATTCATGACATTTCGCATAAAATCACCGATTTTCTTATCGAAAATTCTTCTCACTTCATTATCTTCCGCTTCCTCCCACTTGAACTTCCGCTGCAATGAATAAAAACACAAATTGAAAGTTATTATGATGATCACATATCCATAACCATGCACCAGAAAAATATAGACAGATTTTGTAAAGTTCATGTCGGGGAAAATATCTGGTCCTTTAGTTATTGAAAACTACAGAGTTGTTCTGGTCCCTTTACATCATTCTTGACCATCAATATACTACACCAAACTTAATTGATGAGAAAATAAAATATGTAAAACTTACCTTGAACTCATTCCACCACATTTTTTTCACTTCTTGTGGAACACTTATGTAAGTAATATACTCTCCCATCCAAAAGTTTCTTACTATTTTGTTCAATTCCCTCACATCAGTCAGAGCATCCGTGAATCTGCAATCATACGGATATTGTGCAACATCGATAATTCAGTTGACATCAATATCTAAAGCCCTAAATATTACATATACTAAAATAAAAATGAAGTACTTACGAATCTCCAAATGGGCATATGAAGAATCGGTTATCTTCTTGACTTGTGTTTCCGTCAATATTCGATTGTTCCGCCAAATAATGCGGTGGAACGGAAGGACAGGGAGCTAAAGGAGATTGAACTGGAGGAGGTTCAGTTCGCATGTGGCCAAGTCCTGTAACATGTTGTTGAGTGTTGGAGGAAGGGCCAACGTGTCCATATTGTGACGGACCATATTGTGGTTGAGGGTTAGATGACGGGACAGGGAAAGAGGAAATGGATGAGGACGAGGACGAGGAAGAGGCTTGTCTTCTATGCATGTGACCTCCACGTTTATACTGACAAGTAGGAAGGTTATGCGAATATGTAAAGAACTATTGACACGTATTACGGACACATAATGATGTACATGACGAAGCTTACCATTTTGATGGAAAGACTGAAAAAATGTTTCCTTGAAATGAGTCAATGTTGAGTGTTTATGACGTGCAATTTCCTACGAACAAATATATTATGAATCCCATTAATAATTTTTGCCATTTTGTGATATTATGAAATTTTAGTTTTTTAAAAATTTTAAAAAACTTTTATGGTCAAATTTCATATTTGTTGCCAACATATACCGTTTTTTTTTAATTTTCCATAATTTTTCATGATTTTTTATAGAATTGTTCAATTTTCAAGCATTTTCTGTGAAAACGCTTAATCAATCACCCTATCGTCATTTAACGCTTAATCATACACATAATAGACAAATTAACCAATCGACCATCGATCAAAGCCACATGCAATCCTGAAATCGACCCGTAACTTAGCCAACGAAAAATAATCCTAAATAATCCCTAAACAAGTCCGACTAATTACCTAATTATACTAACTAAAGTTTAGGGAGTTGCTTACTTGGTTCAAGGATAACAAAAACCGCCCGATCAGACAGTGGAGGTCCCGGAGCGGGCGTGGGCCCAAATGGTGACTAGCCGGTCGGGCGGCGGCGATGGTGACGACGGTGTCGGCGTCGGCGGCGGCTGGCCGGCGACGACGGTGGCTGTGCTCCGATGAGGGCAGCAACGGGCGGGGGCTACTCCAGCGAGAGCCTCGACCGGCTGATGGTGGGCGGCGATGGCGACGGCGGCGGCTGCGGGCCGACGGCGTGGGGCGGCTACTGGCGGACGGGCGAGGGCGGCGAGGCTGGGCGGCGACGGCGTCGGTCTGCTGGTCGACGGCGGCGAGGCTTCGGGCCGCTGCTCGGACGCGGCGAGGGCGGCGGGGCGGGGCGAGGGCACGACCGGCGGGGGGCGGGCGACGGGCAGGGGGCTGCGGGGCAGCTGGCCCGCGACCGGCGACTGGCAGGGGGCTGCGGGGCAGCTGGCCCGCGACCGGCGACTGGCAGGGGGCCTGCGGGGCGACCGGCGACGGGCGGGGGAGCTGCGGGGCGGCTGCGAGGCTAGGCGGCGACGACGACTACTGCGACGACGAGGGCGCGACCGCCAGGGGGCGAGCGACGGACGGGGGGGCTGCGGGGCGGCTGGCCCGCGACCACCAACGGGCGAGAGGGCCTGCAGGGTTGGGTGGCGACGGGCGAGAGAGCTGCGGGGCGGCTGCGAAGCTGGGTGGCGGCGGCGACGGCGACGGCTGCGACGGCGTCGGCGGCGGGGGAGCTGCGCAGATCGAGCTTGGCAGCATCGGAGAAGGGGAAGGAGGAGGAGGAGGGTGTACAAAAGTCGCAAATTTGCAACGGATAGTGGAGTTCCGTTGCAAATTTGCGACGGACTTTCTAGGTCCGTCGCAAATTTTCGACCGATAAAAAATTTCTGACGGAAATAAAAATCCGTCGTAAATTTGCGACGAATTAAATTATCCGTCGCAAATTTCGAACGGTAAAAATTCCCTCGCAAAATTTGTGACGGACCAGTATAGTCCGTCGCAAATTTGCGACGGACAGATTGAGTCCGTCGCAAATATGCACATACTAAATGATCGTTGTAAATTTGTGACATCTTTTTTTCGGTCAAAAATTTAGCATCTCATTTATTTGGGTCCTAAATTTGCTACGTCTTTTTTTCAGTCCAAAATTTTGGCATCTCAAATTTTGCAATGGAAATTAGAATATCGAAAATGTTAGGGTACGTTAATAATATTTGACTTGTCGGCATTTAGGGACAAAATTTCGGACGATCAATTAAAATAAAAAGAATAATCGACAATAACAATAATAAAAAAACACAATAACAATAATAACAAGAACAATAATGGTAATAATCAAAATAGCACTTGTCGCATTAATAATTACACATTTGTAGTGTTTTGTGACAAAAATTTTAATCTTCGTCTTCGTCTTTGTCTTCGTCTTCGTCCTCGTCTTTGTCATCTGTCTGAAAATCAGATTCTGAACATTCTTGTACATTTAATTCGCAAATTTCAGTTGGATCCACATTTATCATTGCTCCACACGGATCTCGTAAAGTTGGTATGTTATATTCCTCAATTTCAACCGTGTTACACACTTCCTCTTGTTGGTAGGCTCTATCCTTCCAGTGTTCCTCGATTTTCCTCCGTGCTTTGATTTTACATACAGCCCACCAATCAGGTTTGTCACGTTTCAAACTAGGATATGATGCATAACATACTTGAATTGCTTGTTGTGCCAAGACAAATGGTTCATACTTTATATACCTTTTCTTGTGATTTATTTCAACCAAATTGAACTTCGTATGCACCTTCATTCCTTTGACGGGGTTGAACCACGTGCACTTAAATAACACAACCCGCATCATTAATGGTCCAGGGTACTCTATCTCTATGATTTCATCCAACAAGCCATAAAAATCATCTTCTGAACTGCCGCCATTGGATGACCGAACAGACACACCACTATTCATTGTGGATTTTCCCATTCCATATTCTTGAGTATGAAAATTATATCCATTTATGAAATATACTGGCCAACTTCGAACTCTTAACTGTGGACCCCATGACAGATGATGTCACATCCTCAATTTCAGTCCCTGGAAAATGTCTATGGTTTAAGTTTGATGGTTTTCCAATTTGAACAAAAATTTCTACTCTTGTTTTGGAAAATCGTATTTCGGATCCTTGGTACTCCTTCGTTTTGTTATTTTTGGGAAGACTTTTGTGATCCGAATTTTAAACACTTTCTTCTTGAAAGTTGTTCCAAACATCTTGAAGTTTTACATACTTTAATTTCAGAATTTTTGGAGTTGATATGAGTGGTACGATGGCCTGATTTTCGGACCGCGTAAAACTGTCCAGAATGGGTATTTCAGTGATGTTTACACTGTCTTTATTTTCTACGAGCTTTTCTGGGCCGATTTTGGAAAAGTTTCCTTCACAAAATTTGTTGAGAACGTCCTTTCCTATAATGTGTATAAATTTGGAAATTTTCTGAGATGATTTGGATGCTGGACAGAGCTTAATTTCAGAAACAAGAATGCTGTTCCAGTGAACTGTTTTTAGTCTATGTTTGAGCTCCTAGAAATGGTGTTTACAGAGAGAATTATATTTTGTGTTCTTCATGAAAAATGTTTATTAAGGTCTTGTTTATGACATATCCGAATTTAAGAATTTTCGGAGTTCATTTACTATGATTTCAAGTCCGATTTCGTGAACAGTGCAAAACTGTTCGGTTTTGCCAGATTTCAAAGATTCAGCATTTTCTATACGAAAACGTTGGAATTTGGACTCAGTGTCTTCTGGTGATTTAAATTAAGCGTTCTGAGCTTTCAAATGAGATATTTCATGCTTTGATCGGAGGTCGGACCAGGGGAAAACGAAATAGAGAAGCAACCTTGGAATTGGATGATTCTAGAAAAATCAAAACTTGAAGCCCAAGTTGGAAATGAATTAGGCTTGTTCAAGAAGCCTAATTGAATGATCTTGACTTTAGAGTCCCTATCATGATTGTGTGTCTTAATAGCCTTGAGTGATGACCAAGTTAGGAGTATGATTGATAGGGAGCCGTGGGAATGGCCATTCGGCCAAAGAAAGAGAAAGAAAGAGAGAGAGAGAGAGAGAGAGAGAGAGAGTAGCCGTGAGGGAGGGAGAGAGAAAGAGAGGACCAAAGTTGGCTTCTTCATCATTTTAGTCCTTTAATGACATTAATTACATGCCATCATGAAACTTGACTAAGAGACTTAGTCCATTAATGGCATTAAATACAAGCCATCATGACTTTTGACTATTGCACATTAATGCTTGGCTTCTTCTCCAAGCCTATTTGGCTATAAAGAAGCAAGAAGCCTCACATGAAAATCCCCCCCTCGCCTCCTCTCTCACGCCATCCTCCAATCTCACGCCAACGTCTTCTTCTTCTTTCCTTGTTCTTATTTTCTCACTTTGGCCGAGAAACTCACGTCCGAACCAGCCCCGAACCGGCCCGTGTTCCTACTCGTTCCCATCCAAGAGCCACAATTTGGCCTTGGTAGGCCTCGTCTTGGACGGCCAAGCAAGAAAGAAGCAAGAAGAAAGCCCGAAATCTCCCGAGCTCACCTGTCTCGACCCCCGTTCTCTAGTTTGGTTTGATGTTGTGTAAGTGAATTCCCTAATATCGGGAAAGGAAGTTACGATACGTTGTAACATGGGTTGGTTGGCCCGTTTCTTGGTTTCATGGTTGTTCGTTCTTTCGCATCTAATGATGTTTACGTGTGATACTCACATTTGATGTTTATTTTGTTGGTTTCGTAGCATGACTTTGCTATTTGAAATGCCATTGATGCCGGTACGATAAGAATTGGCTTATGTAAATGACGATTGTCTCGTCCTCGCTTGATATTAGTGTTTTCACTTGCTGAGTCTCCCCGACTCATCCCCCGTTGTTTTCCCTTTTTCAGGTCCGTAGGGATGGCATCTCCCCCAGCCCGCGTTGGCAATCCCATGAAGCCGAGAGCCGAAGTGCTCACCGTGATAAATGTCAGAGAAGACCGTGCCTATCGCCGAATCACGATGCTGGTGATGAGGGCCTAACGGACTTGGTGCCTCAGGGCCGGCCGGCTCCGGGATAGAGCCACGAGTGGGATGTGAGATGGCCAGGCGGACGGGACCGGGGTGAAGGTGAAGAAGCGAGGAGCGAGAAATCATAGTGGGAATAGGAAAGCCCAAGCCACGTCGGCCTGTAATTCGAAAAGCCTTCGGAATAGGCTTGTAGAATATGTGTGATGTTTGCTATGACCCAAGAGAAGAACTTGTTTAAATATATTTGCATGTTTCGTAAACATAAAGTTGCTCATAATGCTTGTCTTATTTCCGTTGGTTGTTCTTTTGTTGTGATCGTCCCGAGTATGCTTCCGCTTGTGTAATGAAAAAGAATAATGAATGGGACGTCACATGAATGACCCCGAGGTCGGGGCGTCACAGATGATATAGCAATCCTTGCCCTCCAATTTCATCATAATTACTGTGAACCTAAGGTTACACATGCAAAGTCAATAATATATATTTTACTAAATGATGTATATAATTTTAATAACTTGGTTTTGGTCCATAGGCAACTTACATATGTCTTGAACCATGCTGCAAATTGTTCATCGCACAAACGGTCAAACTCATTTGGTTGTAGTCCAAACATTGAAGTTTGAAAAATCCTAATATTAAAAACCATTTAAATATTAGCAAATATTTGACACACAAAATATATATTTGCAAATTTACACTTACTTGAAGTATGGCTCAACTTTTGGGCAGTTCAGTAAAATATAAGTATGGGCTGCATGAAATTCTTCGCCTGATAAGTAACGAAACTGACATACGCTGCTTGGTCGATCCAGATAATTGAAAATAGAGAATGCCGTGCAATTGGGATCAATGGAGCTCTCATCATTTCTGCCTGCCTCTTGCACTGAACGTGCGGCTCAAAATAGTATGATGCAAATGTTGTCACTTCTTCCACAATATATGCATTACAAATTGAAGCTTCAACACGTGCCTTATTCTTCACTTTTTTCTTCAAATGATATAAGAATCTAATTGAAATAGAAAGAAGCTTATTGGAACATATTATATGATAAACTAATTTGAACTGTATTTTAAAAAAAAACATTACTTCTCAAATGGATACATCCATCGAAATTGGACGGGACCTGCAACTTTGGCCTCATAAGGCAAGTGAACTAAAAGATGCTCCATCGAATCAAAAAACGCTGGAGGAAATATCCTTTCTAAGTTGCAAAAAATAATTGGAATATCTCTCTCTAGTTTTTCTATGTGCGATGCTTTTAACACTGTTAAGCAAATATCATGAAGGAAATTGTTTAACTCCGTAATGGCGCCCCATACAAAGTTCGGTAGAACTTCCTTCAAAGATATTGGAATTAGTCTTTCCATCAGGATGTGACAATCATGACTCTTCAAATCTATGAACTTGCATTCATTCAAATCAACACATCTCCCGAGATTCGAAGCATATCCATCAGGAAACCGCACAGATTTCAACCATTGACAAACAACTCGCCTCTGCTCCTTATCCAATGTATAAACTGCTTTCGATTTTGGTCCCCTGCTGCTTGCATCCACAGCTAGTATTGGCCGAACGCAAATATCTCTCATATCTTTTCTTGCGTTCAAGTTGTCTTTTATTTTTCCGGCGACATCCATCACATATTTATAACATTATCAAAAACATTCTTTTCTATGTACATGACGTCAAGATTATGATGAATAAAGTGAGCCTTCCAATATGGTAGATCCCAAAATATACTGCGTTTCGTCCACCTATGTGTACTTCCGTACGCAAAAGTCGTGCCGTGCGGGTTCTCAACAACAGTTGGAAAGTCCTGCACATGCTCCCAAATTTGATCGTCGGTCAACCTCAATGTTGGACACGTTCTTTCAATCATATTCTTGATGAACTCTTTCTTATTCCTTCTGAAAGGATGACTTGGCGGTAAAAATTGTCCGTGACAGTCAAAATAGTTGGGCTTCTTTTCATGTTTTAATCTAAATGGCTTTGACCTCTCCAAACATATCAGACACCCTAAGATCCCAGCTGTACTCCATCCAGATAACATTCCGTAAGCTGAAAAGTCATTTATCGTCCAAAAAAGGACAGCCTTTATTACAAATGTTTGATCGGTAGAAACGTCATACGTAGGAACACCTTCAACCCATAGCCGTTGTAACTCCTCAATCAATGGTTGCATATAAACATCTATCAACTTTTTCAGATTTTGCGGCTCTGTCACGATCAATGTCAAAAACATATAAGGTGTCTTCATGCACATACCAGGTGGAAGATTGTACGGCGTTAAGATAACTGGCCAACATGAATAACTTTTTCCTGTTTTCCCACATGGTCTACGCTTCTGATTACGACCCGGCCTCCTGTTAATCTTGTACCTAGGTTGGCTATAGAATTTGCAAGATTCTGCATTTTCATCATCTCTCCAATATATCATACAACCCCTACTACATACATCAATCCTTACAACCGAAAGACCTAAGTTATCCACTAGCTTTTTCATATCATAAAAATCATTTGACATGATGTTATCACGAGGCAATGATTCTCGCATTACTTCAACAAAAGAGTTGAAGCAATCCGCAGACACATTATGCTCTGCCTTGATATTTAATAATCGGGCTGTCACCGATAACTTAGTGCGGTCCTCACAACCTGCCCATAAAGGTTCATCTGCTGCTTTCAACATATCCTAGAACTGATTAGATTGAAAAATTTCATTATAGACATTCTCATCAAAACCCGTTACTCCTATATCTTTCAATTGTGAAGCATGACTAGTACCCACTTGTTCACGTGTAGGAGTAAAACTAGTACTTGCATGATTTGATTCTGTGACAAAATTATAACTAGCTGCATCAATCATCATCCTCTCGTATGGGTTCAATTGCTCATAATAGCCACATTCTTCCCTAATTGAAAATTGGTCACTTCTTTCATATCCTTCATCAGATATAAATGGTTCACCATGGGAAGTTCAATTATAATAGTTCGGAGTAAACCCAAATCTAGTAAGGAGTTCTCTAACTTGATCACACACAAGAAATTTACCATTACGCACTTTTTACACGGACGCCTTAACTTATTTTCATCCATAAACTCATATTTACTACTAGCAAAGTCTAAAAATAGTTCCAACCCAGTACGAAACTCATCCGTCAATCCTTGACGTCCAGGTAAATTCTTATTATACATCCAAGCCCTTTCTCTTTGCATTGTGTCTGTATTAAAATAAAAAATTCTGGTAAAATATTTAAAATATCATATCTATTGTTCTTAATTAAAACCATAAAATTTTGGAAATTATAATTTTTGTTATTCACGCAACAATTAATATGAAATTGCAAAAATAGAAAAAAATTACCATGTAAAGAAGATTTACCCAAATATTTGACTGAAATATTGATAGGAGAGAGTGGTCAATTTGATGAGAATTGCAACATCCACTTGGATTACGAGACCTTCAATTAGGCACATACCCAAAAAGAATAATCACTTAAAAATTATTTTTTAATAATTTTTAATGTGCGATGGAAACGGAATTATTCCGTCGCAAATTTACGACGGAAAAATAATTTCTGTCGCAACCGTCGCAAAATTTGCGACGGAAATCGTTTTTTGTCGCAAATTTGCGACGGAAATTGCGACAGAAACCCAATTTCCGTCGCAAATTTGCGACGGAATTTTCATCAATTTGTCGCAAATTTGCGACGGAAACTATTTCCGTCGCAAAACGGCGTGGCCGTTCGGCCTCATCTAAAGGCCGGTGAGGTGTCACCGGTCGCCGGTCATTAAACCGGTGATGCAGATACGAAAAAAAAAAAACAAACATAAATATATATAAAAAAAAAGAAATTACAATCCAACGTTGAATAGTCACAAAGCTAACTATGATACTTACCGGTACAAAAGCTTCACCGAGTTTAATATGTGCGTGCGCGGATTTTGCTGATTTCAGACATATGAAAGAGGGAGAAAAGCGAGAGAGAGCGAGAGAGAGAGATGGGGTTGGAATATCACGGGCTGATAAACTACAAATTTGCGACGGACGTTCGTTTTCGTCACAAATTTGCGACGGATTTATTTTCCGTTGCAAATTTGCGACGACTTTTTTGCCGTCGCAAATTTTCGACGGATTTGGCGATGGTTTTTTTTTCCTTCGAAAATTTGCGACGAACTTTTTTGCGACAGATTTATTTTCCGTTGCAAATTTGCGACGAACTCTTTTCCGTCGCAAATTTGCGACGATTTTTTTTTCCGTCGGAAATTTGCGACGAACTTTTTTCCGTCGCAGATTTGCTACGGAATTAGCGACGGTTTTTTATTTCTGTCTCAAATTTGCGACGGATAAAAATTCCATCGCAAATTTCCGACGGATTTTTCATCATTGCGACGGAAATAAACCGTCACTAATTTGCAACAGAAAATATAATCCGTCGCAAATTTCCAACGGAAAATTTCCGTCGCAAATTACATGTTTTTTTGTAGTGAGTACTGTCCAATCGAACGGGCCGAATGTTGATCAGCCTCGCTCATCTTGTTGATAAAGCACGATGCAATAATTGAGTTCGAGGATCCAATGACCTTGCCACAAAGTGTTCATGTGATTTTCGTAGTCCAAGCGCCTGCCACGAAAGCAATTTGTATGTTTTGCAGAGTATAATGCCGGAGAATCGAGGAGACTAGCTCACAAATCGGACTACATTTGACATGCCGAACAGGACCAGCGTGCTCTAAAGTACCTTAAAGATTAACGATCCGACCATTTTACAAGAGCGGTGAGTTGCAAAGAGAGACGCAAATTAAATACGCAAGATGTGGAAGCAAAATAAAGATAGGGGCTTTTTTCGGGGATACTGGCTAAGCCAACCAACAAAGAAAAAAAAGATACTTTCCAAGACATTTTGAAAATTTTAATAGTACACGATACGAGAAGACTAGTTGCTTGTGACGGACAATTCAATGGTTTAAATGGACACTGAATGAGCCTTAACAAGTACTCGAATCCTAGGGGGCGTTCTCTAAGATTTTCCTAAACGGTTTTATATAGATCAAAAATAATAAATCAAGAAAAGTTGGTGAAGAACATTACATTTCTAGCAAGAAAACAAGTGGAGAAATTGAGATAAAAACAGAAAGTGGTGGAGTAACAGGAAAGGCCTTGCATTAGATATGACTATATATGAGTTTGGACCTCCAATGGTTTTGACATATCACCTGATCAAACTGATTAGTGCAAAAAATTAGCACCTTGATCATCTTCAGAAGAATTAGACCGTGTCGTCGTTGTCAGTTAAAAAAACTAGATCATGATATGGAGCCGACAAACTCGAAAATACTAGCGATCCTCGTGAGCTGTTAAGACAAGCACGACACTTTCGTGGGTGCGCATACATCAAAGCCTGTTGGGCCTAGAGCATAGATATTGTTTGAAATCTCTCTATTGTCATTGCCTATGCAAGGCTAATCTGCATCCGAAAAAGCTTAAAAAGCTTGTAATACGGCCCTAACAAGCACAGTCCCAGCGGCACAATCCCCAGCGTCCAAAGACACCTCGTATTGGACAATGGGGCAGCAAGAAGCAAACTTATGACCGTGGTCCTCGCTCCTCTAGTGTCCAAGTCATCATGCACTAAGCTCAAAATCAAGCAGATGATTTACATGCTCTCGAATTTGCATGGACCAGGGCCCTTTTAGTTTCAACTTCTACAGTTTCTTGGGAAAAATTACTGAAAAAGTCTCAGTCCTATTGCAATTATGGATATTCAGTCCTAAACATTTCTTTATGTCAATTAAGTCTTAAATATTTTTATATTTGTGTCAAGTCAGTCCATCCGGCCAAGAATATGGTCAGCACAGTTCAAGAAAAAGCCTAGCAGAAATCACTCATAAATGAAGAAAAACCGGGCATTGAACTTTTTCTCTTTTGGGCCAGACCGTTAATCTTTGGAAACTATAAATTGCACGACGCTGACTGCTGTGCTGATGCTGAACGAGAAAATCTAATCCGAGAGAAGCTCGCGCCGTTTGATCTCTAACGTTTTCTGCGTGCAGAAACATGCGCATAACTGTTGAGTCCGAAAGACTCGAGAAACGATTCCAACAAACCTGTCTGATCTTTAACATCACACTTCCACCTTTGTCCCGGTCCTTCCTTTGTCATTCGTGTCCGAGTCCCAAGTCTAGTTCGTGCATCACGAGGCCAAAAGAAAAGGACCAACCGGCCATGTTACCCAGAGCCCTGCCGCCAGTGGCCATGACAATGACCCGACGAGACTGAAGACCCATCATCAAAAATTGCATGAAATTTTCGCACGGCAAAAGCAAGAACCAACTTTCCTTTGAATCTTTAACATTTGGTAAAAACGAACGAAATACTATTTCATCCTGTTCTTCCACTACCAGGATTCCGCTAGATATCATCTTCGCAGCCCGATAATCACCTCGGCAATGCCTGATCTCTTACAGCACTAGCGACTGAATCAAACTTATGCTTTTCCTAAAGAATATGACCTACCATATCTAGGGACCAGACGGTCTTGCACTGAAACAAAACAACCATCGCATGGCGGCAGAGAACGAGAAATCGAAAACCCGAAAAGGAAAAAAAAATCAAGGGCAGACAGCGAACAGTAACTGGTAGAGAAATACTGATTCAAGCTTGGGGCTTTTCCAACTTGAGGGGCTTCACCACTTCCCATGTGAAGTCGGCGTCATCCCTCCCGAAATGTCCATAGGCAGCAGTCTTCAAGAACCTGCCATTGCCGCCCCTCTTGAGATCCAGGTTGATGGCAATCATGCCTGGCCTGAAGTCAAAGTTCTCCTTCACGATCTCCAGGATCTCCTTGTCAGGGATCTTCCCGGTACCGTATGTGTCGACAAAGACGGATAAGGGTTCAGGAACACCAATGGCATAGGAAACCTGAACGATGCACCTCCTCGCAAGCCCACCGGCAACAATGCTCTTGGCAGCCTGCCTAACGATGTAGGCCCCGCTGCGATCCACCTTGGTCGGGTCTTTCCCGGAGAAAGCACCACCACCATGAGCACCCCACCCACCGTAAGTGTCAATGATGATCTTACGGCCCGTGAGACCGGCATCGCCATGGGGACCACCAATCACAAAACGGCCTGATGGGTTCAGGTGGAAGATGGTCTTCTCATCCAGATACTTCTCCGGGATCACAGGCTTGATGACATGTTCCTTGAGATCGGCAGCAATCTCATCGTTGGTGACAGTCTCATCATGCTGAGTGGAGATGAGGACGGTGTGGACGCGAACAGGGACCATGGCCCCATTCTCATTGTAGTACTCAACAGTGACTTGGGTCTTCCCATCCGGCCTCAACCACGGGCAAGTGCCATTCTTGCGGACATCGGTGAGGCGGGCACCAAGCTTGGTAGCAAGCACGTGGGTCAGAGGCATCAGCTCAGGCGTCTCATCAGTGGCATAACCGAACATGTGTCCCTGATCACCAGCACCAATCTCCTCCGGCCGCTTGGTGAGATGGCCATGGACACCCTGAGCAATATCGGGACTCTGCTGCTCAATGTTAACGAGGACCTTGCAGTTATCGGCATCAAGGCCCACGTCATCGGACACAAATCCAATACCCCTGCAGGTGTCGCGCACGATCTTCTCGTAGTCGACATTGGCCTTAGTGGTGATCTCTCCAAACACCATGACCATGTTGGTCTTGGTGCAGGTCTCGCAAGCAACCTTGCTGTCGGGGTCCTGCGCCAAGCAAGCATCCAGGACCGCATCGGAGATCTGGTCGCAGAGCTTGTCCGGGTGTCCCTCGTTCACGGACTCAGAGGTGAATAGGAAAGTCTCCATTGCTTTCAGCTGAAAAGAGCCAAATTGGTAATGCTACAATCAATATCTTTCAACAGCCTTAAAGAGGGGGGGCGCGGGGGTTTCTTGAATCTAGATCCGATCAAGAAATGATGGAAAATGCGCTAACAGTTACCAGAAAATGATTCTCCTACGGAAACAAACGTCACAATGGAAGGAACCCAGGAGAATTCCAGGATGCCAACCTATCAAAAAATCAAAACCAACAGGCAACGGACGGGACCCAAACGAAGCGACGGACAACAACGAGCCCAAACGGGACCGCTGGAATCACGGCAACGCAGGGCAAATCGAGTGCCTCAGTGGCATGAGGCCGAGAAAACCAAACGCTCCACACGCCAACCACGCTGATTTATCCCGGATCTAAACCGAAACGAAATTTCAAACCGTTCACTTCTTCGCCTTCGACCGTTTCGTACGACTAGAACCAAACCGCAAAACGCTCCTTCAAATGAATCCGCTCAAGCAGAGAACGCAACGGGCTTAACGAGAACAGCGTCAGATCCGCCGTGCGGAAGCGAACTCGAAACCCAAGAATCCTACTCGAGAAAGGCTCGCGGATCCGCCCATGTCTCGAAGCGGGACACACATCGCGCAGGCCAACTAGAAACGGATCAATCGGGCCGGGAGAAGACGCGACCGTTACCTGGAGAGCTCGGCGCGGCGGGACGAATTCCTCTGCGTGCCGGAACGGAGCGGGCGGCGGGGGTTTGTCCGGCGTCGCGATCGGAGCGGAGGTGGCGAGGACGGAGAGGGGAGGAGCAGCAGCATTTATAGACGGTTCGCGTGAGGGAGTGACCCCCCCGCGAAGCGTGATCCGGGTCAGATTCATTTTTAAGGGATCGGACGGGTGAGGATGGCTTGGGGCGGGGGGCCGAGATTCGATCTCGGCCGTCGGCGCGGGTGGCCGCGTCTCCCGGTTGGGACTGGGGCAGTCGGTGCGCGGCGAGGGGGTCGGTAGAGCGGGACCAAGACGCGCTTTTACCGGGAGTAGCCGGTGGGCGACAGACCACCAAGTCCTTCCCTGGCTGTCGACTGCTGTCTGAATGGATTTTTCCTTCTTCCTTTTTTACCCTGTATTTTTCCATTTGGCCTTTTTCTTTCGCTTTTAATGCGAAATCTCGCCTAAATATCTCAGTTTGGCTTGCCTCGGGAAATGATGGAAATAAATATTAGAATGGAAAATTTTAGGGAGATTTTGGCTTTTGAGAATGGAAATTTAGGGAAAAAAAATTTATAATCAATGTATTTTGACTCGTCTCTCTCTCTCTCCCTCTTTTCCAAATACAACATAAGGGGCAATCGTTTGAGCGACATTTTTAGGGATAATCGCATAAATGGTCTCTGAACTTTATCTTAATGTGTAATATGATCCATGAAATTTTTATTTAATGTATTCCGTGAACTTTAACTCAATGTGATTCCTGAATTTTTAATTTGTTCAATGTGGTTCATCGACTTTTGGTACATGTTCAATTCAATCCATGAACTTAATTCAGTCCGTAAACGGTAAATAAGTCCATGGACTGAATTGAACATGTACCAAAAGTCCATGAACCATATTGAACAAATTAAAATTTTAGGACTACATTGCACATTTCGCTACAGTTCAAGGATCACATTGCACATTGAGCCAAAGTTCATAACTATTTATGTCATTTTTCATATTTTTATTTCTTGAAAATACTAAAGAAATGGATCGAGAATTGGGATTCTAAATCTCATGACGAAATGGGAAAAGAGTATCGAATTATGGTCCACGCTTGTTTCACAAAAAAGCAACAATATAGAAAATAGTTTCCTAAAATAATTGTTTATATCGTTTAAAAAAATAAGTCGACAAAAAAAAAATCTTCATCATCAACAACAATTCATACCTCAACATATTCATCGATGACAAAGCTATTACTCGTTAATTTATCTTAGTAAGTGGTATGAATGATTATTTTTAGGAAAATGTTTTTCAAATCATTATTTTTTCGTGAAACGAACGGACTTTATAAACTACAGAACACTAGCAAAGAAGCATTGATTATCACTATTGACGAGAAATTTTCAAAGATCATATCTAATTAGTTTTATTTGTCTTGGCTTTATTTAGTCTTTAAAATTGAAAAAGAATTTCAAATATAACGTAACACATAAAATTAACGATTTGCATGCTATCGTGAATTTTTTTCATGTAGAAAAAAGATTTGATGATTGCTGCCGGAATTAGTGATCTCTAATTATGAGTTCGTTGCTTAGTCAAGTGGCGAAGTCTTAAGTAAATTGCACGGGAAGTTCATTCGATGGCGTCACTTTGGTTTAGTTGTCAAATTAAGGCATTATGTTCAGTCAAAGAATTAAAGACTAAATTCGAAGAATTAGTTGTGATATTTCTTTTTAGGATCGAAAATAAATATTTCATTCATATCTCGAGATGATACACACGAGAAGTTCAAAACAAAGCAAATCACAAATAACAGAGCAAAGCAACAGAGCACAAATTACCGTGATAAGTACACTCTCGTCCCACGAGAATTTATTTGTCTCGGTATGAAAACTGAACGAACGGCGATCGATCACCGAATCTAGCATCATCATCATTGATAAGCACATACCGTAATCTCCTTCTCCAATAGCTACGGCTTACCTAGTGAATGATGCGACCCTAGGTTCAACGTCCTCAACATCATCACCATACTCGACACAAAATACAGGTTGAACAAGCTCCCAGATTTAAATTGAGATCATGAGAGGTTGGCCGAGCACGGAAACACTTCCAAGGAACTCTCTTCGGGAAAGGAGAGCTCACATACATCAAAATGAGTTATGATTTTGCACGTACATCAAAATGATCATTAATCCTCAGTAAGGATGGCATTAATAACTATTTCAAGCTCAAAAGTAAATTTAGCCAACAGAGAAAACAAATTGTTATTTAGAATGAATATCAAGTTTCCTACTTTTATGGGCCATGCGGTGCATAATGCTTAGGCGCGAATGATAACCATTATGTTTCCCTGTTTTTCTAACTTTTTTGTTCCCGAGAACAGGTTTCACTACAAAAAAAACTGTAATTTAGCTACAATATATTTGCGACGACAACAGTATCGTCGCTAATTAGCGACAACAAAAGGCAAATAGTCGCTAAGTGGCGACGAAATTAGCGACCAAGTTAATTTCGTCGCCAATTACCGAAAATAGCGACGGCAACAGACAATTAGTCGCTAATTCGTCGCTAAATAGCCACGAGATGAAGATGTCGTCGCCAATTTGCGACGATCACGCTTTTCTGTCGCTAAATAGTGACTACATTCAGCGACGGCATTTTTATCATAGCTAAGTAGCTACGAAAATACTTGGTAGTCGCAAAAACACAGTTTAGCGACGCATCGTAATTACTTCGTCGCTAATGTGATCTAATGTTACATTTTACGTTTCTTGGTCTCTGGACAGTTTAGCGACTAAGTTGTCGCAATCTCGTCTCAAATTAGCGACGATATTAGTACCGTCACTAAATAGCTACTATATTTACCTACGACTTGTGTTTAGTCGCTGAATAGCGACTATCTTTAGCGACGATTTAGTTTATTAGTCGCTATTTAGCGACGAAGTAAACATATTTCGTCGCTAAATATAGCTTATATCAGCAACAAAACAGACGATTCATTCATTTCGCAGCACTCGATCTCTTCTTCCTCTCTGTCTGAACGAGAGCCCGACGCCTACTTGGAGTAAGTACAAGTTACCTGGAGGTGGAGATGCGTATGCTTTAGCGAAGAAATCGGAAAAGCTTAAGGGAGTGAGAAATTCGCGATTGAAGAAACCGCAAAAAATACACCATTGTCCCAACTTGTTTAATTTCAAGGTAAGTTATTTCTTCTTTCAATTTGACTGATATTTCTGTCTATTACGCGTTGTTGTGTTGCCGTTATACGTTGTTGTTTACACGAGATTGATTTCAAGCCTAATATGGGGTTAAACGACTCGGATACATGTGACACCCCCCATATGTTTGTTAAAATACCGTAATGAATCTTGACATTTGTTGAGTCGGGTTTTCATCGTAGGCATCATGGAAGGAGATAGGTCTTGGATGTATAATAAGAACTTACCTAGGCGTGGAGGATTAACCGATGAGTTTCGTGCTGGGTTGGAAAAATTCATGGCGTTTGCTAGTTCACAAGTTGAATACATGAACGGAAGTAAGTTAAGGTGTCCGTGCAAAAAATGCAAAAACAGTAAATTCCAAGAATATGATATCGTTCAAGAGCATCTTTATAGAAACGGTTTCACTCCGAATTACTACAATTGGACTTGCCATGGTGAACCATTTATGTCTCCCGAGGAATATCGCAATACTCACCAATTGCCTTGTGTACGGGAAGAATGTAGTAGTGCTAGAGATGAATTAAATCCATATCAGAGAATGGTGCTTGATGCAGCTGCTCATAATTTTGGATGGGAAACGAACCAAACTAGCACCCATGAGCATGGAAGCTCCAGTCATACATCACAGTTTGACAATTCTGGTGACACAACATTTGAAGAAAGTGTGTGCCATAAATTTCGTGACGTGTTGAGTTCAGCGGATGAACCTTTATGGGGAGGTTGTGACAACCACTCAACGCTATCGGTCACGGCAAGAATGCTAAGTATTAAAGCCGAGCATAACGTGTCAGAGAACTGCTTCAATTCTTTTGTGGAAATAATGCGTGAAGCATTACCCCGTGATAACAACATGCCGAGTTCCTTTTACGATATGAAGAAGTTAGTGCATGACCTGGGTCTTCCGGTTGAGCGGATAGACGTCTGCATCGCAGGGTGTATGTTGTATTGGAAAGAATATCAATCTGCTGAATCTTGCAAGTTTTGCGGTGAGCCTAGATACAAGGTTCAAAGGAGGCATGGTGGTAACCATGCACGTAGACCAGTGAAGCAATTGTTTCATCTGCCGTTAATTCCTAGATTGCAAAGGTTGTTTGCGTCTCGAGCTACTGCTGAACACATGAGTTGGCACGCAAACCATGAAACTGAAGAGGATATGATGTGTCATCCTTCCGATGCATACGCCTGGAAACATTTCGATAGAACATACCCAGATTTCGCTATGGAGCGACGCAACATCAGGCTAGGTCTATGTAGTGATGGGTTTGCCCCCTTTGGTAAAACCGGAAAAAACTATTCATGCTGGCCAGTCATATTAACGCCGTACAATCTCCCTCCTGGCATGTGCATGAAGACACCTTATATGTTTCTGACATTGATCGTGCCCGGTCCGCATAACCCGAAGAAGATGATAGACGTTTACATGCAACCATTGATTGAAGAGTTGCAACAACTATGGAATGTTGGTGTTCCAACCTATGATGTTTGCACCGATAAAACATTTCTATTGAGGGCTGCGCTTCTTTGGACGATAAATGACTTCCCAGCTTATGGAATGTTGTCTGGGTGGAGCACAGCCGGCCTGTTAGAATGTCCGATTTGTATGGAGAAATCAAAGTCGTTCCGATTAAAACATGGTAAGAAGGCGTGTTACTTTGATTGCCACAGACAATTCTTACCGATGAATCATCCATTTAGAAGGAATAAGAAAGAGTTCGTCAAAAAAAGGATTGAAAGGACACCTCCACCAATGAGGTTGACCGGTTATGAACTTTGGGAACGAGTCCAAACCTTCCCGACCGTTGTTGAAGCCCCGCAATGCATACCTCATTCGTATGGTTCTACGCATAAATGGACAAAGCGCAGTATATTTTGGCATTTACCATATTGGAAGACCCACTTTGTTCATCATAACCTTGACGTCATGCACATAGAGAAGAATGTTTTTGAGAATGTCATCAACACGGTGATGGACGTCCCTGGCAAAACAAAGGACAACCTAAATGCAAGAAAAGACTTGCGAGACATTTGTGATCGGCCGACTCTAGACGTGGAGCCAAGCAGTATTGGTCCAAAGCCAAAAGCAGTGTACACATTGACCAAGGAGCAGCGACGTGCAGTCTTAACATGGTTGAAATCTGTCCGATTTCCTGATGGGTATGCTTCAAACATCGGGAGATGTGTTGATTTGAATGCATGTAAGTTGTCAGGTATGAAAAGTCATGACTGTCACGTCTTTATGGAGCGACTACTTCCAATAGCGTTGAAGGAATTTCTGCCAAACTTCGTCTGGGGCGCTCTTACTGAATTGATGACTTTCTTTCATGATATTTGCTCGACAATGTTACGTACATCACACATGGAGAAACTGGAGAAAGATATTCCGATCATCATGTGTAACTTGGAGCGGATATTCCCCCCATCGTTCTTTGATTCAATGGAGCATCTACTAGTTCATTTGCCATACGAAGCAAAACTTGCAGGTCCCGTCCAATTTCGATGGATGTACCCATTTGAGAGGTAACAATGTTTTTCATTTTGTATAGATATGAAACTACCTATCAACGATGTTGAACTAAAATGTCGTTTTCCATATAGGTTTTTGTATCATTTGAAGAAAAAAATTAAGAATAAGGCATGTGTGGAGGCTTCAATTTGTAATGCATACATTGTTGAAGAAGTGACTACATTTGCATCATACTACTTTGAGTCGCACGTGCAATGCAAGAGGCGGAGACCAGGACGAAACGACGAGGGACCGCTTGATTCGGATTGTAACTCATTCTCCATTTTCAATTATCTTGGTCGACCAAGCGGCGTATGTAAGTTACGTTATATAACGGGGGAAGAAATGCATGCAGCCCACACATACATTTTATTGAATTGTCCAGAAGTGGAGCCATACTTTCAGTAAGCATTTCATATTAGACCTCACAATGTGAATGTATATACACATATATTGTGTCTAACCATTCGCTAATAAATTATTCTTTCTTGGCTCAAATCGAACAGAATGTTTCGGGCATCCATGTCAGGAGTATCGCCTGATGAGCTCGATCGTTTGTGCAATGACCATTTTGCAGCATGGTTTAAAAATTATGTAAGATCGACGTGCAGTGTTAACTTGTAGTTTTCATCAAATTTTGATATTAAGCAATACTCTATGTATACGTACATATATGAATAACTTATTCATATGTGTCATTAGGTTCACAATATTCCAGCCATGATCGAGAATGAAGGATTGTTATATCATCTGTCATTGGGTCCAAAAGCAATAGCAAGAACTTGGCCAGCATATTTTGTCAACGGTTATAATTTTCACACGCAAGAATATGGCAAGGGAAAGGCCACGATGAATAGTGGCGTCTGTGTTCGATCTGGGAGCAGTTTGATGGAGGCCTTTTACGGCTTGTTGGATGCTATCATACAGGTAGAGTACCCTGGTCCACCATTGGCCGTTACGTTATTTAAATGCACGTGGTTCGACCCTATCAAAGGAATGAGGGTGCATCCGAAGTTTAATTTGGTTGAAGTTAATCACAAGAGAAAATATATGAAATACGAACCATTTGTACTGGCACAACAAGCAATTCAAGTCTATTACGCATCATATCCGAGCTTGAAACAGGACAAAGTTGAGTGGTTGGCAGCATGTACAATCAAAGCGCGAAAAAAGATCGAACAACACTGGAAAGATACAGCATATCAGCAAGAGGTCGTTCTGCACACAGCTGAACCTTATGAATATAATATTCCATCTTTACAAGACCCACATGGAGCATTGATCGATGTTGATGCAAGTGAAGTACGTCAATCGAACTTGCATCATAGTGTTGAAGAAGATGAATTTATCACTGATGATGACGAGGACACTGATGAGGAAAACGAGGACACCGAAGACGAAGACGATTTTTATGATCATAGTGAAGATGCAGAAGACGACGATTATCATGACAACGACGAAGATGACAATGACAACGACTTTGGGTTTTGAAACTTTTACTATTCTTCTTTATGACATGTATAACGTATTTTATGGTTTATTGTGTTATAATTAATATTCAGTATATACGGTATATATGATAATATTATTTATGAATCAGGTGTATTTATATACAAATATATAACAAGGTAATTAGGTGTATTCTGTAAAAATTAGCGACAATTTTGTCGCTAATTTAGTCACTAATTAGTGACGGCGACGCACAATGTCGTCGCCAAAAAAGGCCGAGAGCTATAAAATTTGCAATGGGGTACATCTTTAGCGACAAACCATAATCAATAGTCACTAATTAGCGACGGACCCTGTTCTTGTCGCTAAGTAGTGACGGAGACGTGGTCGGTCATCGCCAAAAGTTACCGAGAGCTATACTATTTGCATTCGGGGACATCATTAGCGACGGATCACATATCTTCGTCGCTAGACGGTGACGGGGAGCTCATATCGTCGCTAAAAGTGAAATGTTAGCGACGGAGACGTGGTCGATCGTCGCCAAAAGTTACCGAGAGCTATACAATTTGGAGTCAATTACATCATTAGCGACGGATCACATATCTTCGTCGCTGATTGGTGACGGGGAGATCATATCGTCGCTAAAAGTTAAATGTTAGCGACGGAGACGTGGTCGGTCGTCGCCAAAAGTTACCGAGAGCTATACAATTTGGAGTCGGGGACATCATTAGCGACGGATCACATATCTTCGTCGCTAGTTGGTGACGGGGAGCTCATATCGTCGCTAAAAGTGAAATTTTAGCGACGGAGACGTGCTCGGTCGTCGCAAAACTTACCGAGAGCTATTCAATTTGCATTCGGGGCATCATTAGCGACGGATCACATATCTTCGTCGTTGATTGGTGACGGGGAGATCATATCGTCGCTAAAAGTTAAATGTTAGCGACGATGCTGTCGCTGATTGGTCGCCAAATGTGGCGGAATTATGGATTTGATTCAGGCGTTTTAGCGACTACTTGGTCGCTATACCGTCGCTAATTAGCGACGGATGTTATTAATTGTAGCCAATTAGCGACGATTCGTGGCTATGCCGTCGCTGAATCAGGATAACCTAAGTTCGAAATCGATTTTTCCCCAGTCTGTCTCTCTCTATCTCTCCTCTACTCTCGCTCTCCAGTCAGACCTCCGACGCCGCTCGATCGCCCGCCGCCGCTCGTCTGGCCTCTCGCCGCCGGTCGTCCGCCCGCTCCCCGCCGCTCGTCCAGCCGCTCGGCTGCCCGCTCCCCGCCGCTCGTCCAACCGCTCGGCTGCCCTCTCCCCGCCGCTCGTCCACCGGCTCGGCTGCCCGCTCCCCGCCGCCCGCTCCTCCGCCCGCCACCGTTCTTGCTTGAGAGAGGAGCGAGTCGCCACCTCTCCCCTCGCCGTCCGAAATCAACCGTGGGTCTAGCACGGCGTCGCTTCCTCGCCGGCGTCGCAGCGGAGCTCAAGCGAAGCCTCACTGTTCAGGTCTCTCTCTCTCTCTCTCTCTCTCGATGATACTGAAGACGTTTGAGGTTTCTGTAACATGTCTCCGTGATCTACTTAACTATTGTTGATGCGTGCTTTCACTAGAACTTGGGACTATGTGGGAACACCCCCGGATCATAGCAGAAATACTCAGAAAACCTGTGTTTAAAACCTTATAGCGACCCCTTGTTGGATCAGAAACGGATATTAATGTTGGGGAGCTGATGTGCCAACATGTTGAATCAAGCTCTTTTCATTCTTGCACAGAGAAATTCTGGGCAATGGATCATTCTTATTCTAGTAAATCAATGTGAATTATAGTAAGCTGTTTCTTTCTTCGCTTTCATTTACCAACATAGAAGATGTGTGTCATCGCATTTCACCAAGTGGTGTACCAACCTCGGAGTACCGTACCCCTCGATGTGCACCTTAGAAAATCCTATGCGCTTGAAGCTTCCACATCGCATTTCAAGGGTTTTCTTGGTGTGTGTATAAGGTGAGTACTGAGAGTAAAAAATTGTAATTTTGAAAATTCTATTTTCTTGATAATTGGCACAATACTCGCGCCAAAGCTATGAACAACCAAGAAATCACTATAGATTGCCAAATTATTCACATTTCAACAAGACATGGGCTTACCTTTGGTTGTTAAGACAGTGATTGAAGCAAGCTGGTTGTTACCTTTTGTAATGTTGTTTTCCTTATGCAGGAAGAAGAACAATATTTACACACTGCAAGAAAAATGGTAAGTTTTTAATTGGGTTATAAATCATTTCTAGTTGGTAAATAAATTGTTCTAACTAGTTTGTTTTTCCAATGTGCACCAGCGTCCAAATCAGAAAAATAACAACAAGGGTAAGGGTAAGGCTGATGATCAACCGACGGTCTATACACGTGGACGGGCCAGAGGAGGGCGTTCAATGGCAGTCGTGATCAGGCCGGTCGACGAGGCTAGTCCCCCTCGACGGACCTTCGTGCCCACGCCCACTTGGGTCGATACGCCCCCCACAGAACCGCAGCCTCAACAGTTGGAAGACGAAGGAACGGAGGAGACTCAATCTGAGGGCGAGCCTTTGATCACGGCACGATCATCGGTAGGCCAAACGTCGACACCGCCAAGCGCCGAAGATGCGGATGATAATTGGGTCATCGATGATGAAGGGAGGAGGCGGATAGAACCGTTAGGAGACTCGTAAGTACAATATGATGAAAGGGCATAATTTTTTGTTATTAACTGTATAGGCTAGATTTTCTTTGGAATTTGAGATGTTTTATGTATTTTTTATGTGTAACAAATGCAGCTTCTACAGAGCGACGGTAGTCCTGCGGGACTGGTATCGTATGATCAATAATTTTTGGCGTGGGCCATATACATGCATTACGCAAGCGCCGGAGGAACATAGGAGAGTATGGTGGCAAGAGTTCGAGGTAAGTGTAAGATCGGTTTGTTAGTGACATTTCTAAAATGTATTGGTAAATTGAGTTAGCGTTTTTTTTTTGCAGCGCAAGTACTATTGGGACAGATCTATGGATAGCGAGGTTAGAAGAATTTTAAACAAGAAGGCCGGCGATCACATGCGAAATGTGATGAACAAGGCGAAAACCACTCAGAGGCAGCCGGCTTGGATGGACGATCAGTCATGGGGGGAAATCCATAGAAAGTGGGCTAGTGAGGAGCATAAGCGCGCCAGCGAGAGGAATAAAGTTAATCGAACTTCCAGCTCCAGAGAATCTGGGATTGGGACGTATGCCGGCGGCTCCATCACAGTTGCGGAGCACAAAAGGAAGATGGTAAGTATTGTCAGATTGTCAATTTATTCCGTTAATAGATTGTATGACTAGTTGGAAGTCCGTTTTGTATGTTAGGCGAAGGTGTTGGGAACGCCGCCCAGCTTCTCACAAACATATGAGCGGACCTTCATGAGAAAGGACAAATCATTCGTCAGTGGCACGGCGAAGGCCGTTAAGGTATGTTCGAACTTGATGATTTTATAGCAGATTAGTTGATTGTGATGCATGCCTAGTAACTTTTAAAGTCTGTACGTAGGAAAAATTTGATGAAATGCTTGCATCTACGGCGGGTGTCGGGGGTAGTGGCAGCGGCGAGGGTACAGAAGGGACGTCGCCCTCGATTGAAATGTCGCAGGCCGAGCAAGAGAAGCTGTGGTGGCAGGCATCTGCGGCAGTGAAGAAAGGGAAGGTGTACGGGTTGGGGTCGTTAGCCCGGGACAGCATGAAGTCGGTAGGCACATCTTCTGCTGGAACGAGTTCAAGGCGCAGCGCAAGAGAGAGTGAGCTGGAAAAAAAAGTGGAAAACCTCGAGAATCTACTTGCAGAGAAAGACGAAAAAATGAAGAAGATGGAGGAGAGACTAGATGCCATAGATGCCAGAGATGAGGCAATGCGCCTCATGCAACAACAATTGAGTATGCTAATGAGACAACAGCAGGGTCAGCATTCGCAGCAAGACGATGAGGATGAAGCAGCCGAGCAGACTGGACTTCCACCGGCACCCCCACCCGATGAAGACCATGAAGAGTAGATACATTTGCTGAACATTTTTTATATGTACGAATGATAATTGTTTAGATACATTTGCTGAACCTTTTTGATATGGGTACTTTTCTTAGATATTTACTTTTTGCTTCTATATTTCGTTATGCGTTGAATGTTATGACTTATCAGGTAGAACTGAACAAAAAACAAAAAATAAATATTAATCGTTCAAACAGCTTTAGCGACGCTACGATCTACTATCGTCGCTATTCTGGACGATTTAGCGACGAACATTAGCCTTTGTCGCTAAATGGCGACGAATCGGCGACTACCTTGTCGCTAAAGTGGCCGAGTGATACCATTTTGCATTCGGGACAACGTTAGCGACGGACAATCTAATCGTCGCTGTTTAGCGACGAACATTAGCCTTTGTCGCTAAATGGCGACGAATCGGCGACTACCTTGTCGCTAAAGTGGCCGAGTGATACAATATTGCATTCGGGACAAAGTTAGCGACGGACAATCTAATCGTCGCTGTTTAGCGACGAACATTAGCCTTTGTCGCTAAATGGCGACGAATCGGCGACTACCTTGTCGCTAAAGTGGCCGAGTGATACAATATTGCATTCGGGACAAAGTTAGCGACGGACAATCTAATCGTCGCTGTTTAGCGACGAACATTAGCCTTTGTCGCTAAATGGCGACGAATCGGCGACTACCTTGTCGCTAAAGTGGCCGAGTGATACCATTTTGCATTCGGGACAACGTTAGCGACGGACAATCTAATCGTCGCTAATTAGTAACGGAAGAACACATTGTCGTCGCCAAAAGTGACGGTAGATGACAGTGTCGTCGCTAAAAGTGGCCGAGAGCTATAATATGCATTCGGGACGTCATTAGCGACGGGGGATAGAGTTATCGCTAATTGGTGACGGCAGTAGACATTGTTGTCGCTAAATATGCGATACTGAGTTCCATGCATGCTGGACATTTTTGCGACTACAAGAAAAATATCGTCGCAAAAATTTGCGACGATCATACTCTTGTAGTCGCTAAAATATTAGCGACGCCAGGTGTAGTTCGTCGCGAAATGGCGACTAATGGTTTGTCTAGTCGCTAAGTTGCGATATCTGAGTTTTGCGACAGATGTGTTAGCGACGAGACAATTTGTCGCTAATTAGCGACGAATTGCCATATGTTTCGTCGCTAATTTTAGCGACATGGTTTTTCGCAATGAAATTTGGTTCGTCGCAAAAGTCGTCGCTAAAAAATTATAGCGACGAAAATTTGCGCTTTTTCGTCGCTAATTGTCGTCGCTAAAATGCAGTTTTTTTGTAGTGTTTGGAACAGAAATTCGATTGGTAAAATAATTTCATTTTTCTATTTTCGTCCTCCACCGCCACCTCCCGCTGGCCGTCCACCGTCACCGGCCCACCATCGTCCGCCGGCTACTATCTATCAATCGCCTTTCCCATCCGCCGGCCACCTGTCGCTGCCTGCCGAGAAAAGAAAATTAAAAATAATCTATCGAACGAATTTCTATTCTGAGAATAGAAATTTTGTGTCATTATTAAACGTTACTTTTTGCTTACAAACTCATCCAGGGAATAAAAATAAAAACAAAAAATCGGGCCAAGGAAGAGAAATTTTATCATTTGCACCCATAGAGATGATGTTCTTTTTTAACTTTATCCCAGCAACATTTAGCAAAAAGTAATTATCGAATGCTTAGTTTTCTACTTTTGGGTGGCAAAAGAAGATGGTTAATACTCATAGAGATCAATTGCTTTTTTTGCTGATGTAATTAATTCATACATCTAGAATCCGAAGCTGAAATATTGTCTGATTTAGTGGCACATTGCACTCCACCGGTGAGTCTACGTCCATCGTAAATATGGATTAGCGCATTATTAAGAATAATTAGCGTGACTTTATATTTGGACAAGCTAAAGTACGACTAACTCTCGAATAAGTTTCGTTAATGAAAAAGGCAAAACCTTAATGCGACGAAGTACAGAGACCCATTGGACAGATAAAGGGAGTATCCGTATGCGAATTTGAATTACTAGATCATTGAAAATGCTTGTCATAATTGAAAAAAATCCAAGACTGGGAACCGGTGACCGGACTAGTTGGTCCTAGGACCGGGAACCGAACAAGACTCGACCACCAGTCCGGTTCAACGGAACCGATCACTTAGGACTTAGTTCACACTTTACTAATTTTTTTAAAGAAATAAAAAATATATATATGTAGTTAGTCCGATTCCTCTTTGGAACTGGGAACCGGATTGATGCTCCCGAAAATCAGATCCGGTCCGGGCAGTTCCCGATTTGAACGGTCCGTTTTGCACGTCCCTGTTCGCAACTAAAAGATCCAGGAAAGACCCCCAAAACTGATGGGCCCATCGGACCTCATTTGAGGGATCTCGGTTGGACAATCTCGCTTTCGTTAGAAGTGTCGGTGGATCTGTCAATTGCATCTATACATCTGGCATCGGCTACAGGACACCGATGGGGCGTGGGAGTCTCGTGTCTTGAGGAGCAAGCCTTCGCGGAGGATCCATCCATCACATGGCGTGGTCATGTCAAGTCGACTTCTCCCCCAACCCCCGTCCGGGCGTTTCCTTCATCAAGGGCGCGTCCCCACCCCGCAGATCCCGGGACGATACCTCCTCCCCCTCGTTCCCGACCACGTGAAAGATGAGACCCCACCGGGCATGCATCGACGGACCCAAACATCGCAATGCCCTCGCGCGATTTCCAGTTCTAAGGTCCGATCACGAAGCAGCAACTCCCCCTGCTGATAAACGAAAGCGCCCTATTTGCAAGCGGCTTCGCAGCGATGCCGTTCGAATGCCGTGTATGTGCTGCACCAACTTAGAAATTTGCGGGACCCGACTAGACCTGTCAAAATGGGTCATAAACCCATTTCTTAATCAATATATCAGTAAATGAGTCATAAATGAGTTAGCTGTATTAATTAAATGATCATAAATGGGTATATAAGCATAATATGAGTATTAAATAGATCGTGAATGAATTGTAAAAGAGTCATAAATGGGTTTACAACCGATTTAAACTCGACTCATCTCTCTTGCCTTCACTCATTCTCGTGCTCGCACACTCCACACTCTCGTCTCGGTTTGAGTACAAATTTCCTTATATTTAGTTAAATATGGAAATGTTTTAGCAATATGAATCGGGTCGGGTATAGATCGGATATGGATCATTAAATTTACATTACATTAAAATAGATCAAAACGGATTAAATGAGTCTATTTGTATCGGACCATTTTCGACCCGACCTAAATCCGACCCAACCCACCCGTTTGGCAGATCTAGACACGACGCGTCACGACCGACACCTTGTCATACGGAGTAAGGTTTTGAGGCGGTTCCATAGTATCTTGTCGCGGCACCGGCGAATAAAAGAATCATCTCTTGTTACCAAGATAATTAGTCGCTAGGAGTTCTTGTCCGGTCGCCGGAGCTTCTAGTACTCCGGAATTTCGTCGAGTCCACCAGTGGCCCGTCGCAAAGACCCACTTGCGACCAAACACAGCGGGCCGTGGCCGCCCGGAACTCGACTTGGTCGCCGCGGTCAACATTTTTAGCTACCGAATTCTCGAAAATCGCTCCCTCGAAATGGATGGAGACTCACTTTCGATAATCAAAATCCCTAATTCGTATTCCTCTTGCTAATCTCGGTAACCAGATAAGACGCCAGCTAAAAATCCGAGTAGATGAATCGAATACGAATGGCACTGTACGTACAAGAATGGAACCCTACACGTACATCCAATGCACACACGTGTCTCTCGTTCTTTGTCACTAACGTGCGTACCAATAATTCCCAAACGAGAGAGGGAGAGAGACAGACGTGCACTCCATATTCTCGGATCGGTGCACTCCGTTTTAAGGTTTTTAACCATCGCAACCATAGCATTAAAAAAAAAAGCGCTTTGAAATTGCATTTAGAAACTTTGGTAACGGCACAAATAAGGCGGCACCAACACGGACCTTCGCCTTTAATCTATACTCGGCTCGATCCTCTTTTACCGTGCATCCTTTTTGGTAAAACTAGAGGTTTCCGAACCATTCAACCCTAGTAGTTTCGACGGGGACGGATGCAAAAGCCGCCCCCGCCCACGCGCATCAAGCAAGACTTGGACATGAGCCCAGGACCATCCCCAATTTTGTATCGTAACCCGTCAATTGTGATCAATTCCGGGCCAGTTGCTAGAGGACTTAACTCGGTTTTCGGTTTCAAATACTAGAAACCTACTCTACTTTTAAGTTTTTAATTTTGAACCTACCCATCCTAGCATCGACCGTATTATTCTTCACGAGGTTGTGCACTCGCCTGTTGATTGCATGAAATGAGCATTGCCGTGTCACTGCTTGCATGGCGTGCAAACCCTATAATATGCTCTAAGCTGCTTCTAATGGATTACGCGCAGTTTTTCGTCTGCATCAGGCGATTGACTCTTTGTCACCCCTGTCATCAATTCCGTCATGCAAAGCGTTTTCCGTGTTCTTTGACAAGTATGATGTCGGTATGTCTAAGATTCATTCTAACTTGTCTGCAGAAAAGCTTGCTGGAAAATCTGACCATCTATGGGAGCTCACGAACCCCGTTCCCTTGGACAATGAAGGAAGCTCCGGGGAAACACTGTTGGGCAGAAATCCTGACGTTCACTACATCTATGTCTGTACTAAGGTCGGTTAAGATGATGTCGAATCAGCTACCCAGAAATGGTTTCGCTCGCAAGTTGGAGAGACCCATGCGAGCAAGATGACTTTACCTCGCAAGACGGGCCGCGTGAAGCCGTCCTTTTCAAGTACGGTAATATCATCGGTAGCCCTCTCGTTTTGCTCGTTGTCCGTGCAGGTAAACTCTACCGTGCACCGAGGAGCGCGAAGGGGCTGTTGTGTGAGTGTAGTCATTCAACCATTCTTTTACTTTGTACTTTCTCGTTCAAGTCGAACAAGTTTCGTGCTCGAGACAAACGAACTCACTAAAATTCAACCACTGCCTTCGTGACGCAAACAAGTTTCGTGCTCGAGACAAATTAACAAACGGGCCCTCATTCGGAAAAATGCCTTCGTAACGTAAAGATCCAAGAAAGACCCCCACAAAAATTTATGCCCCATCGGACCTTATTTTCGGGATCTTGATTGAACGATCTCGCTTTAGGTAGAAGCGTCGGTGGATCTCTCTCCCAGATTGCATCTTCATCTGGCGTACGTACGCAGCTACAGGACAACGTGCTTGGGGACTCTCGTGTGTCTTGAGGAGCGAAGACTTCGCGCGGGGCGTCCATCACACGGCGCGGTCATTGTCGCCTCCTGACGCGACGGACTGTGCCACATGCTTCGTCAAAAGGCGCGTCTCCCCCGCAGGATCGAGGGTGGATGATGCCTCGCCATGCTCTCGACCGTGTGAAAGATGGGCCTCGCTCGCACGGGTTTTCCTCAACTTGTCCGTTCGATACCATTTTGTCAAGATTATTCCCGCGACGAAATATTCTTTCAACCAAATATCGTTCGAGACAATAGATTCCGTAGCGATTTCAGACAGGAAGTATCCGGGCAGATAGGAAATAACTACAATCTTTTACTTTGAACCGAATCGTACGTACAGACAGTGCCGGGATTTAATCGACGACAAAGCTTGAAGCTACGGCCACTTTCATAGGAACGCGCATATACAAATTGTGCCAAAATTTAATTGATGACAAAATTTGAGAACGTACAAAGATGTAACGCCGTAAATCAAGGACACGATACGCAAGATAGAGATATATGACGGAATCTTATCAACAACACGGATCAGAAAGTTACAGCTATTGAAAAATAAAGTGCAATACAGAAAAATAAAGAAAATTGAAAGACAATATTTTGATTGATTTTGGTGGGGGTCTCCAAAGAATACGATGTGTCTATTTAAAGTTTATGATCAACGATTATTAACAGATGTCACAAATAGTGGTTACAAACAGAGGTTACAAACGGAGGTTACAAGAAGAGGAAGTTGCAACAATTCCAAATGTCACCTTTCGTCTAGTAGATAGAGACCACAGCATTTTTCCCCCTCACTCATCTAGCATGTTATCCGATCTCAAGATTCCATTGAAATGGTTTGCAAGCCAAGGCACACCAATCTCTCCCATAAACCACAACACCACAGTTGGTGTACCATCAAGGCGCACCGCATTTCAAAATTCTTCATCATTTTCAAAGCTCTAGAAGCTTTCCTCTTTCCTTATTCTTGGATAGGAGTAGCAAGACCAGCAATACGGTTCAAGATATGATCGTGTAAAACGATGCCTACACTACGGGCAAGTGGGCCTAACAGGCTCACATGCGAGGCGACGTGCGAGGGGCGAGGGGCGTTAGCGAAGCCTCGGAGCGGAGATTTAGCTGTGGTCAATTATGTTGTGGAAAAATGCTGTGGTCTCCATTATGTTGGCAATTGCTTTATTACACTACGTTGGCAGTTACTTCTTTGACGATTGCATCCAATTTTGTCGACTAAGTCATTCGTACGTCGATAATAACAAAAGATTAGTCATTTTTTGGTGTAAACAACAGTGACGGCGAGCTCTATGGATATGTTTTTTATTTTAACGTATCGGTACCACACACTCTGCGCCCTCAATTTCTCCTATATCTTTGAATTCCCTAGAATGAGGAAGTACTCTTTGAGAGTTTTACATCCCGAGATCCGAACAAGAACTGAGATGAAATATTTTAAAAACATGCTTAGGTCTTACATCCCCATGTCCTCGACCATGCGAAAGATAGACCCGACGCAAGCAGTAAGTCGCTGCTAATTGGAGAGAGTTCCTCTTTGCAAGCAGTTTTGCGACGATGTTGATAAGTTCAAATGCCGTAAATGTGTCGTGGTAACTAGAAATTTGCACGATGTGACATGTTTGGATCATGTAAGAAAGAACCTAGACTTCATTATGCTGGTTAAGGTTGGAGACGGTTTTATGTTTTTCGCATATTGATGATGCGACAACACCGACGAATAAAAGAATCGTCTCTTGCCGCCGAGACAGTCAGTCACTTAGAAGTTATTATTCGGCCACTAGAGTTTCTAGCATTCCGAGATTTTGTGAGGTCGCCGGAGGCCCATTGCAGAATCCGTACGTGTCTCGCTAATCTCGCTGATCAAATAAGACGCTAGCCGAAATTCCTAGTAGAATAATCGAATACGAATAGAATTGTGCATCGAAGAATCGAGCCCTACACATACTTCTAATGCACACACGTGTCTCTCGTTCTTTGTCACTAACGTACGTACCAATAATTCAAACCCTAGTAGTTTCGACGGGAGGGCGGATGCAAAAGCTGCCCTCCCTCCCTCACGCGCATCGAACAAGACTCGGGACACGAGCCCAGGATCCGCCGCATCCGAACCAAGTGCTTCGGGCTCCATCTTCCCCATCCGAGCAACCCGGCGGCACGAAGAGAATGGGCTCTGATCGAGGGGACGGGGCCCGGGCCCGGCTCCTCCGCGCACCCACAGGGGCCCCGGGGGGGGGGGGGAATCTTCTGAGCACATCCGCGCATATATTCCCTCTCCTTCAACGCGCCAGCTCATCGTTGCGTTTCGTCCCGGCCGACTCCCCGTGCGCACGGGGTGGTCAAAACGACACGGGGAAACGTGGAGGAGCGACGTCGTTTCGGTTTCGTCACGCGAAGCTCGTCTTTCGGCAGTTTGAGCTGTCCCTCTCTTCCCCGCAACCGATTTTTTGCATTCCAACCTTCTCCTCTGTTCTCGCACGTCTCCTCCTCCTCCTTCATCTTCTTCTTCATCTTCTTCACCTTCTCCTTCTTCTTCTCCCTGCATTTCTCTCTCTAAAGCTCCGCCTTCTCTCTCTAGCTCGCCATTCGCACTTCCTCTCTCTCTCTCTCTCTCTCTCTTTAGCTCCACTTCCAGCTCCGCCTTCGCCGCCGGCATGGGGATTGCCAAGACATTCAAGGACGAGTTCTCCTTCGGTTCGTCTCTCTCTCTCTCTCTCTCCCGCCCTTCCTTCCTTCTCTTGCTTCCTTCGATTTTCCTCTCCGTGTTCCGTGGATTTTCCGCGGTGAATAATTCCTCGGTTTTTCGACGGTGAATCGCGCGATTCTCATCGAGCTCTTTTTTCCTTTTGTCGTGTTCCCGATTTCTCGGGGGGCGGAGCAGATAAGCGGTTGGAGGAATCGAAGAGCATCGTCGTCAAGTATCCCGACCGAGTTCCGGTAAGTCTTCCCGATCGATTTTGCGCCGCGACGAAATTGGGCTTCCGCCGCAAGTCAAGGCGCGTTTCGGGTGTCGCGATGCTCTGGAGATGTCTTCGTGCTTTTCGCTTTGCTTTCTTTTCGCGGTTGCGCGCGCGATCGGGTTTCGGTCGGGGAAGTCAACGGGTTTCCGCCCGCTGATTGATTTGACCGGGGGGGGGGGGGGGGGGGGGCGGGGGGAAGGAAGAAATTAAGAGGGTACACTTTTCAAAAAGGGCTCTTTCGGGGCTCTTGATTGATTGAGATTTGCTGGAACTGTTTGAGAAGACGGATGGGGTGTTAAGGTCATGATTTGCTTCGTCGGGTTGTTTAGGATGCGTTTGGTGCTGGAACTCGGATGAAAAGGAGGAGGTTGGACATCTGAATTGAAGCTCTAATGTGTGATAAAATGGGATGGTTGTGATTGGCCATCCGAAAGTGAAGCTCTAATGTGTGTAACGTCGCGGTTACTCGGCCGTGAAGAAATGCGGGGTTCTGTGCACTAGGAACGGCCCGGTATGCGGTTAGCTTTAGGAGGGCGAAGAGGAATAAACCAAACACATTCGGCGGATCGTGTCGCTCCTTGTCGTTGTACCGACCGCCGACTGTTAGTCTGTAGGAAGGAAACCGTTATAGTAATATGTCCGACCTTAAAAAAAAAAAGTAAAGCAAATGTATTCGTACTTGAGCTTTTCCGATGATTTGGCCGCCGCAGTTGTCGCACTTTTTTTCGGGGGGAGGGTTAACTCTGGTTCTTCTTGTAGGTGATCATCGAAAGATACTCGAGGACCGATCTGCCGGAAATTGATAAGAAAAAGTAATTCTCCCTGCTTGACTTTGCTTCGTTACTGTAGATAAGCTGGCAAGCTTTGTTTAACATTTGTATTGGGTTAGGCCCAGGGATTATAAACTCACGAGAACATCATCAAGTAGAATTATTGCCTCTTTAAGCCTTCATGCTCGATACTATTCCCAGGTCTGAAGTCAAGTCTGTTGAATACTTGTAAAGAAAAGCATTAGCACGTCATCTACATGATAAGTCTCCCTTGTGTTCCTGAATTGGCTGCTTTTCTGGGAATGGTGAACGATGCATCGGCGAATTCTAATACAAGAACATTAAGTTTCTGCTTGGACAGAGAATCTACATTTACGTTCTCATGTCTGACACACAGCAAGTTCGCAACCTTGTCTTACTATCCTTTTTTACTCGTTTTTGTTGCGTAGATTTCTCGTCCCATGCGACATGTCCGTAGGTCAGTTCATCCACATTTTAAGTAGCAGGCTGCACTTGACCCCGGGGAAAGCTCTATTTGTATTTGTCAAGAACACCTTGCCACCAACAGGTAATGTCTTAATCATGCACAATGTGCATTCCATTCCAATTCTTTTTTATCCAGTGCGTTTGGATAGAACTGCCAATCGGGTTAATTATCTTTCGTTTTTTTCAGCAAGTCGGCTGGACATCATTTATCAGTCTTTCAAGGATGATGATGGCTTCCTGTACATGTGCTATAGCAGTGAGAAGACCTTTGGCTAAGCTGTACAAATGTCTCCCTGCAGGTCCCCTTCCTTTTAGTGAATGCTGGGGATCCCATTAACTGGAATAACCTGCTGATTCTCTCAGCACTTTGACATTGTAAATTATGTAAATTTGTACATTCTGTGATTCAATAAAACGAAGGTGCTGCATAGTTCCTTTGCGCTTCGACCGATTAATGGTTCTAACTTCTCAAAGAGGAGATCTCTGCTTTACACACCCATCATTTGCCCTCCAGCATATGATCTACTAGAGTAAATTATTCAAAGAACACAGCATCGTGGAAATCTAAATTAGAAGAGACCGCAAGTTAAGAAGCTTGTATGATGACGAGTATTCTCACTTTTGAGGACAACAATGCAGGGACAACCTTGGAAACATACAAGTGTATATATAGTATGTGCTATCGCTCCAATCACGAGGAAGAATTTGTAATTTAAGTGACATCCATAACGAAGCAACAAAAGCTGGAGTATGCACTTCCCCAGAGAACTAGACAAAAGGAGCAAAAAAGACTTCACTCACGGTGCGATCCCCACTGAAATTGAATGAGCAACAGCAAGTAAATCCACCATCACACAGACGACCCGTCAGGTTTAGGCCTTCTGTACCCCAGGCTGACTAGCTTCTGTATTAATAGTCTCTCAGCATCTGCCTGAAAACCCAAAAGGAAGGATATTTATGTAGATATGAAATAGCACAAATGGAAAGCACCAATCCAGCAGCAAGTATGGGCTGAAAGCAGGAGCAGCATGAACAAGTGCACACCCGAGAGAGAGAGAGAGAGAGAGAGACAGAGAGACAGAGAGAGAGAGAGAGAGAGAGAGAGTCAACCTCGAGCATGGGGTTATTTTTCGGGATATTGCAAGCAAGGATGATGTTGAGACCCGTCTTTACGACTGAGAAGCGAAAAATGTTACCCAATGGAGCAAAGGGTTAGTCACAAATATGATAGACGAGTTTGTTACCTGATCTTCTAGCAATCCCAGACCCCGTATTATCAGAAGCTCCGCCGAGTATAGAAGTCACACTAACAAGGTTGGCCTGTATGCAATCAGAGGAATTGTCAGTCCACGAGATGTGTGGTAAATATATTCAACAACTGTACCCCGCATCTTACAGGTCGCGTAGATGCAGCTGCATAGAGACGTCCCAGCTTCAAAGAGTTACAACCTATCCATGCATAGATCTACGGTCATGAGGAAAGGCATAATGGTCAATGAATAAGAGCAATGAGAAGCAGCTACAACTCGTAGCGAATCCTATTGGAAACAAAGTTCACGTATATTATTATCAATCTCAATGAAGTTGCCAGTACTGTAATATCACCAACAACTGTTGCAGATGAAGAAAAATTAAGCCTTCATAAGCGTGCCTCCGACAGAAAACCTTAAACTTCCATTTCAGTGTAGCAAATACAAGATGGACTTTCTTTTTTCTCTTTGATCAGATATAAGACAGCATATGAACAGAGAGCTCCAATAAAATGCTACTAGCAAAAAACAATCAGAGTCATTGAAGCTGATTATTAAATCAATCTAAAAGTTGCTCCATCAGCAAGTAAACTGCAACTAATGTTCAGGTCATACATGGAGATATTATATGTTTGCCTTTTCACTTTCTGATCCCAGTAGAAGAAACAGGATCTCACGCATAGAGTTTAGACAAATCTCCTAGACCATGCGTGTTGCAGACTAGAAGTCTAAGAAACTCCCAATACATTGCATGCAATGGATTGATCAGTGAGCACCACTGAAGTATCAAACAAGAAATCCACATTCGTCTCATTATTTTACCAAGTACCCCATTATAGATGTGCCCCGGTATAGAGATTGTAAAATCACATTTTCCCAGTAATCCTCGCACCAGATTTTCTATATTACCATACCAATAACTAAGTCCAGCACATTGAATGGTTGGAAGTTTCGCCAATCCAAAAGCAAAATTGATCGGGCTATGTCAAGTGCACAAATTCCCAAAAAAACATCTAAATGAAAAGCTGAACCAAAAACATGCAGTTTAAACCTCCAATAAAATCGCCGTATGTAGCTTTACCATCTCACTCAAAAGCACTGTAAAGCAAGACTAAAAGCAACATTAGGAGAGAGAGTTTCTCATTTAACCTGCTGTTGGAGGCGGATTATTTGAAAATGAAGAGTTGAATCGTTGACAACTTCACTGAAGCATGTGATCTGAATGCCACTGTCATTCTCGGAAACACCTTGTTGAGTGTCCTCGGAGATTGGGACCGAGTTGCAGGAGTCACTTAAATTCAATCCATCAATACCCAAATCATCATGAGTCATTGCAAAAGACATTATGGAGTTCAGTGCTTGCGATGATTTAACCTACAAGACTCCAGCAAGAACTCTCCCTTGGCAAGGTTCTTCTATGCTTGACCAACAAAGTCCCTAATGCAAACAGCGACCGAAAAAAGTTACATCCAATGTCAAAATATATTTATGGTATTAGTTAGTGGTAAATCTGTCAAATGGGTAGGTCGGGTAGGATTTGGGTAAGCAAAAAATTAGACCGATTAAACTTAACCCATTTTTACGTAACAAATCTTTAACGACCCATTTCTGACACAACCCGAACTCCAATTCTTAGCAAATATTGCTTTTGAATATAGAAATAGCTTAAATAACAAGAAACCAATCAATTGAAACCAAACTTCAATTCTCTTTCTCATAAACTCTAAGCACATCGCTCCTTGCTATATTCCTTTCACATGTGGTTCATAATGAGCAGAGGTAACTAAGCAACTCATTAATAGCTGGTCCTCTACAAGAATGATGGCACTCTTCGCTATCAATTTCTCTAAACACAGTTTGGTCGAAGTGCCGTCATCACCCGTCAAATTTTCCAAATTCAGACCATGACCGTAGAACCGAACTGCATCTTTTTCGATCTTCCAGAGCAAATAGAGTTATCTTCCTCGCAATCATGAACTAAGGAGTGATCTCTACGCGTCTTGAATCTTTGGGCAGTCGGGTTATCTTCTAGATCGTCTTTCAGTCTCAGAAAACATGAGCTCTAGAGTTACGAGTGATGAGAGAAAAAAGATAAATACTGAATCTCTGTCGAACATTAAAACAAACACTTGGTGCGCAAAGCTCAGAGAACCCTGTATGGTTAAGGAGAACACGAAATCGCCTCCGCAGATCACGGAAACGGAACACCGAATCGCGGTGACCCCGACAAAAGAAGAACGGGCGACTAGAGAAGCCGTAGTGAAATGGGCGGCGCACCTGTCACGCAGTCCGCCGGAGCTCGGCGGAGGACGGAAGCGCAAACCCCTCGCGCGAGCACCGAATTTCCACAGGGAAGACTTCTGAAGCGGAGGATGATGGATGAATTGTTTATGTCATTTTTCTTTATTGCGATAATTTTGTTTGAAGTATATAGAAGATCACGCCCCAAAAAAAAAAAGTAATAAACTAATATGAGAAAAAAGAAAAATATATATATGATAGTCAATAGGGGGTTGGTATGTCATTTTAATGTCTCAATAAAAATGTATTAATGTCTCGATATCGACAGATAATTCCTTGAAATACCCCGTTTCCTATTTTTTTTATGTATTCATCAAAAGAGGATCAATTCGTAAAGTTGGTACACAAATAATTTATCATTTTTTATAATTAAGAAATGTCTGGCTCTCCGTAACAATTTTCATGTTTGATATCGCTCGAATGTGTGAGATAATGCAACTCGAACTGTACCAAAGTTCTCTGACCCTGCGAACATATGCAAAATACGGCCTCCCTCGACATTGTTGGGTATTCCTTTTTGGTTATCTCACAAAAATTTATGATATTATTCGAAATTTCTAAAATCAACATGAGACGTGAAAACTTTAAACTTTTAGAATTTCGAAAAAGCATGCAAACTGCGAGATTTAAATTAAATAAAAAACTATTTTGACCAAAAAAAAAGAGTATAAAAATGATTAATAATTTTGGGCAGTAGTAGATTCCAGAACTTACGCGCACGCGGGAGGCCGCGGACGGAGTCGCGAGACGCATTGACCAGAATACCCCTCCAACAGTCTCGAATTTCCAAACAAACCCTCCCCCATACACAAAACGACCAGCAGCTGCTCTCTCTTGCTCGCTTTCTTCACACCTCACCGGCGCATTTCGCATCATCTGCAGTTTCGTCTCGAGATCAGTCCCGAGCACCCGATGGGTACGACGGCGGCGGCGGCGGAGGCGTCGGCGGTAGCGGCGGCGACGCAGGCGTACGGCGAGCCGTGGTACTGGGACAGGCGGTACGAGACCGATTCCGGACCGTTCGATTGGTACCAGAAGTACCGCTCCTTGGCGCCCCTCGTCAATCTCTACGTTCCTCGCCAGGATCGCGTCCTCGTCGTCGGATGCGGCAACTCGGGTACGCAATCCTCCCTCGCGCGCGCGCGCGGAGTTGATTCGCGATCTCTCGTAGGGAATGCCGTTTCGATTCTTAGACGACATTTGACGAGAAACCTGCGAAATGATCCTCCGCGCGGAGGATTTGTTTTGTGAGCAATTTAGGTGGCGGGCCGATGAATGTGTTAGGATGGAGCTTAATTTATGTATGTTTGGATTGATGCGTGATTTTTCGTATGCGATGTTGCGTTATGTTACGCCGACTGCAATTTCCTGTGATGTGAGCCACTTGATGGGCATCTTGTGAAATGCGAGTGTGTTTGAGAAGTGTGACGCGTATGATTAGCTATATCAGTGTTCGAGTCGGACGGATATAGATATTTTACTTAGATTTGGCATGGCAAGATAGTTACGGCGCGAGGTCGTGGCACGCCGATGAATGTGTTCGCATGGAGCTTAATCGTGCTGGGGACATCGTGTTAATACTTAAGATTTATGTATGTTTCAATTGATGTGTAATTGTTCGTATACGATGTTGCATTATGTTATGCCGACTGCGATTTCATGTGCCGTGAGCCACTTGATGGGCATCTTGTGAAATTGCGATTGTGTTTGAGAAGTGTGATGCGTATAATTAGCAATATCGGTGTTCGAGTCGGACGGATATAGATACTTTACTTAGATTCCGCGCGGCACGATAGTTAGGGCAACAAGGACGAACCGATTGATGCATTCCACCTGGGTCCTGGTTTATTCTGTGATTGCATTGTTCCTGCAGAATTTAGCGAGGGTATGGCGGATGACGGTTACGAGGACGTGGTGAATATCGATATATCATCGGTCGTGATTGAAGCTATGCAGAAGAAGTACTCTAATCGGCCTCAGCTAAAATGTATCTTTCACGGCGGCTTCCAAATTTATCGTCTACCCATTTTGTTCCACGGCGTGAACTTTAGTTGATTGAATGCATCCTGTACTTTTTCAAACTCAGTTAGTTGAAGGAAATGCCTGGTCGTGTCCCCTGGAGGATACAGGAGAGTGTAACTGCTTGTTTCGCCTACAATTTACCTATATTTTCCTTCATTACATAGTAGATATGAAAATGGATGTTCGAGAGATGAGCAGCTTCGATTCACGTTCCTTCAACACCGTGATTGATAAAGGTACTTCGTCAGTTACTTCCTTCGATATGATCTTTAAGTTGATTGCATCGGCGATAAGGTTAGTCGAATCATCTGCTGATTTTGTTTCTTGTGGTTTTCCAGGTACTCTAGACTCTTTACTGGTGAGTGCAGCATGTGAATTTCTTTTAAGTGCCAAAGCTGATTACTGACTGTGATGTTTCTTGGGCAGTGTGGGCATAGTTCTCGGCAAAACGCTGCTAAGATGCTCGAGGAAGTTGGGAGGTATACTGAACTTAGTAAACAAACGCACTTGACTGTTTTGCATGTGTTCAGTGTTTTTCTTGATTTCTTCACCATTATTGAAGCAGTTGATGACAAACTATAGGGTCCTCAAGGATAAGGGCGTCTATATTCTAGTAAGCACATCCCTTACTGAAGATCACTTTTACTCCTCTAGGCTTCTTTTCATAGTCTCTTATTTTCTTTCCAGTAGCATGATTACATGCGAATTATATGCTGATAATTACTCTCATGGATGCTGCAGATTACATATGGAGCTCCAACATATCGGTTGAATTTGTTGAAAGAGACGGGCTCGTGGACAATAAAACTTCACGTGATAGGTCAGTCAAAAGAGGCTCTTGTTATTACTTACCTAAAATTCGAGGGAGTCTTCTCTGTTTAGGGAAATACTGCATACAGATCCTCAAAGCATTGCTATTGGCCTTTTTCCTGACCTCTGACACTAGGAGCGAACAATCAAGCCAGTTAAACTCAAACCGAACCAAATTGGCCTTGTCAATGCCGCTTCACAAGGGCGCCGCTGGTTTGTGGGTACACGGTCGGGGAAATGGTGTTGACCGGTTCCATCCCTAATTTTGTCTCGTAACCCGTCAATTGTGATCAATTCCGGGCCAGTTGCTAGGGGACCCAACTCGGTTTTCGGTTTCAAATACTAGAAACCTACTCTACTTTTAAGTTTTTAATTTTGAACCTACCCGTCCTAGGATCGACCGTATTATTTTTCACGAGGTTGTGCACTTGCCTGTTGATTGCATGAAATGAGCATTGCCGTGTCACTGCTTGCATGGTGTGCAAACCCTATAATATGCTCTAAGCTGCTTCTAATGGATTACGCGCAGTTTTTCGTCTGCATCAGGCGATTGACTCTTTGTCACCCTTGTTATCAATTCCGTCATGCAAAGCGTTTTCCGTGTTCTTGAGAGGTATGATGTCGGTATGTCTAAGATGCATTCTAACATGTCTGCAGAAAAGCTTGTTGGAAAATCTAACCATCTATGGGAGCTCACGAGCCCCATTCCCTTGGACAATGAAGGAAGCTCCGGGGAAACACTGTTGGGCAGAAATCCTGACGTTCACTACATCTATGTCTGTACTAAGGTCGGTTAAGATGATTTCAAATCAGCTACCCAGAAATGGTTTCGCTCACAAGTTGGAGAGACCCATGCCAGCAAGATGACTTTACCTCATAAGACGGGCGGCATGAAGCCGTCCTTTTCAAGTATGGTAATATCTTTGGTAGCCCTCTCGTTTTGCTCGTTGTTCGCACAGGTATACTCTACCGTGCACCTAGGAGCATGAGGGGGCTGTTGTGTGAGTGTAGTCATTCAACCATTCTTTTACTTCGTACTTTGTAACAGAAGCATAGTATTTAGAGCCTCCCAGGAGTTTGGACAAGTTTGTATTATGATTAATATAGCCATCAACTTCTTAGGTTTTGCTTTTGCTTTGGAATTAGTGTTTCGCGGTCTTATTGATTTTGCATACCTGGGGGGGGCTGTGGCCTTCAGCGACATTTAGATGGACAGGGTGTTTTCGTCCAAGTCAGGGCATGCACTCGAGCTTAACGCGGACTCGGATACTTCCTCAACAAGCTCTACTCGAGCCGGACCTTTATCAGCACAATCAGGATGCATTTACCCGCTTGCAGACCAGCTCAAAATTCGTCCAATCGATTATGGCTACATCTATAAGCACGTCTAGTCATCTAGCCTGCAGGTTCTGAGTGTATACCCTTTTTAAGACTCCTAGCAAAGCGCCGTTAATTAAGGTTAAGTAAATGGGGAATGTAATAAGAGGCATATGTCAACGGCAGACGACGATGACGAGCTGATGAAATCAAATGACACCCAAAAAATACTGGACCCTCAAAATCGATCACAATCCTCGAGGAGATGCCCCCTTGGCAGTATGTTTTAGATCCACGATCGATCCGACTTCGCAATGAAAACTCAGAATCCTCTTCTTCCATCACACGATTAACGCGCCAGCTTATTTTCGCGATCACATGATACTAAATCGTGGGATCGGGCTTTGGCGCCCAAAATTTACAAATTTTCCAACACTCCACTCATCAGATAAAAAAAGGTACGCGTGGATGCCCCCGAAGAAGCGAAGCAATGAGGCATCCGAATGAAAGTATAATAATCCTTGCCAGAGCATAAAGAATCAGGACACTTGGCGGCACCACCAATCTGCAAAGAACCAAAATATCTCAATCAGCAAAATATCGTTTTAGGTAGTTAGAATTAAAACATATACTCGAATTGATGCTCGTGCAAGTACTCGTTGATCAAACGTATAAATCCTCCAAAATAAGCGTCTTTTTCATCTTCTCATTGTAATGTATAAATCCCAGATGCAAAGCACAGGGTAATGTGTGATCGCCTGTCAACCTGTGTGCTATCTACTAGTTACAAAAGCTCATGGAAAGTTCTAATTTCTTCGGTCACTCTCACGGGTTCGTTCGATGTCGTAGAGAGAACAATCATTCAATCTAGAACGCTTACCTTTCGATAAATACAAAACCAATTTTCTCTTGATTCATGGAATCAGGTTTAAAAGAGAGATCTCCAGAATGTACAGACATGTGCCCAGGCCTCCATTCATATACAAAAAGATTGGCCATGCACAATAAGTTGGGCTTCCAGGCCATCAGCATTTACATTCTGCTACCTGTTAAGATGCATTTGTTAGCTAGATCAGAATGAGGGCGGCAAAAAGTCGGTGCAGCACTTTGAATGACACCTTTACCTGTTCACCCTAACCAAGCCATGTTTACAGCTTTTTCCCTATAAATGGTTGCCACGAGAAAGTTGACACTGAGAAAGCTCATCATTCCAACGTGAAATTGGCCTTTCGGAATATACCGACCTCTTGCTGGAAGCGCCAGCACCAACAGCTAAAGAACCATTCTCCTAATAAAGGCAGGAAAGTTCAGTGATCATATAGGACTAACCTTTGCTTTAACTGCCAGGTGTAAGGAAATGTAAAAATACACACCTTAAATTTCAACTTGTGCTGAAGTGGCTTTTGGTTGACCTCTGCACAAAGAAGTGTCTTTACCATCTCATCCAGTTCAGCCACTTTCCAATTTAGATTTGTTTTGTCCATCTGTGAAGGGAAAAGAGGACTTTAATATGGAATAATGTTTTGGCTAACAATAATGTCCCCTACCAGAGGTACCGGACCTTCAACATTTCATTCTGTGCTGAAAGTAACTGATCCCGCTGTTGAAGTTGCTCTAAAGTCATCTGTGTAGCAAACAAATCTGCTTCTCTGCGGCTTATTTCCATCATGCAACTGGAGAAACAGGATAAACCTTGAGGCAAATGTAGGATTTAAAAAGCAAAAGAAGAAGAAAGAGCAGGAGATGGAAAAACAAGTCTCAAATGTCCATCTTGTAGACAAAGCGTGCAACCACAAAAGGACCAGACGCATTACCTAAGAAATTTCCTATTGCATATTTTCAGAATTACCACAGGAAAGATCGACGAAAGACTGTTTTAACTGACCAGAAACAGACTGACCTTTCTCTTTCCTTAGCCAAATCGTCAATCTGCTTCCTTAACTTTAGAACTTCTTGCTCCTAAACAACATAGATGGTAGTAACATATCTTTCAGAATGATCAAATGAAGCACGCAATAAATGCAAAGGGTATATTTATAACCACCTCTGATGTCTGCTTATTAGCTACTTCAACTAATTTTTGCACCTGGTGCTGCTCTATCAAGTTCTGCAAAAAAATCACAGGTCAGAGATGCAGAAATGGTGAATTCACCAGCACATTCTATCTATAGAAACTTACAGCGTAGTTTGTCATGTCTAATTTGACACCAAGTAAATCCCGAATGACATCATGAGTCATGCTCTCTGCTGCAGCCAGCCTAGAGTTGAGCACACATACCTGATGCATCATAGGCTGAGATTATATATGTGTATTAAATTATAAGGCTCAAAACTGGGGAGACTTAAATCCTAATGGAGCTTTGTAACTAATATAAATGAAGTACCACTAGCATGAAAGAAAAATAAAATCCTGGGGAGGGAGACAGTTAGAACTTTTGACCTCATATCACTAAATTAAGAACACCATTTGGTATATAGTATTGTATTAAATTACAGAATTAGGAGAGACACGTGAGATTCTTATCCAATTCACATTTATTAGGCTACGTGAGAGATGGAAACTACTTAACCTCCTGCTGCTGACGAGCTGCAAGTGCCTCCAACTCCTGGATGTGTAGCTTTGCGACCGACAGTTCCTGATCCTTCTCCAGGTTCGTTTGCTGAATTAGACTTGAAATGCATCTGAATGGGGAGCTGGAGCCTCTTGGCCTTGACGAGATTTTCTCGTGCTTTTCAAGGGGTGGTGCTGTTGATGCTGAGCTTGACAAATCAGTCTTTATTTCATGAACCAAGTTCTCCAGGGTCTTGTACTGTTTAAATAATGTTGAGACACTTAAAGAATGTCAGGTAGAGGTTAAAACATGATGGATCTTACCAAAAAACCAAAATCTAGATTTAGGATTGTAAATAGATTAGCATTTTTCAAATATGCATGGAAATTGATCAAAGGACATCACAGCTTGTGAGCTGCCGTTGTTGACTTCTCGACGACTATTTACAAAATGGGGAGTAATGATAAAGCATTAATAATGGGTGAATGGAAACGTTTATGCCAGTTGTCATACCTTTTGTTGATATTGAGATGCCTGCGCTTCAGCATGCAGTACAAGTTCGGAGATGTACTCTTTGCATTGTTTGATCTTCAAACCACAAAAGAATGGCACAGTTTAAGGCAGAGGAAATTACATGTAAAATAGAGATGAAGCACTAATAAAGATTCAGATTGGTTAAATAGGATCAGACGATCACCTCTCTCTCTAGCTCCACTCTTTCCTCTCCTAGATATTTTATCTGCCCGTATGCCTCATGAAGTTCCAGTAACAATGGATATTCATTCCTGCATTATTAGAATTTAGAAACAGAAATAGGAAAAAGTAAAATTCAGAGGCAGGGATGAGAAAGCCAAAGCGGACCTAGGAAGATGATCTTCTGAGTAGCGACCATTTACGCTCGCTAAATCCTGATTCTCAGTGAAACTTTCAACTGTTGCCAGTCTCTTTCTCAAACCCTGGAGTTCCTTTTCCAATGAATCTCGGATTATTCTATGCTTTTCTACATCTTGATCCATTTCATAGACCTAAGTCAGAGAAAAGAGAGACAGAAATAAGAAACTTCCAATAATAGAAGCAACCAGAAGATCATAAGTCATTTGCAAGTTGAGAGGCTCATCAGTAGAGAAAGTGCTTAGCAGGCAAGGGAAGTTATCCTCTGCAAGAACCAAAAATGAATAGAAAAATTCCACTGTGCATTGTACAGAATTTTTTTCAGAGAAGATGATAGATAGCAAGCATGTCACCTTCTTCTCCAGTACATTAATCGTATGCTCAAGCTCCTCAACAGAATGCTCTAAGATTTTTATCTCCTCCTCCTTTTGTTCAGCCAGTGACTTACTTGCTTCTGACTCCTGCAGAAGCAAATTTTCAATCACCACTATTTATATCTTAGCTACAAGTAGACAAGGTCTCTCAAATGCATACCTGACGAGCTTCAATAGCAATAGCTTCGTTTTCATCAGCTAGAGAATAGGCCAATTCAAGCTTACTAGTCAGGGAGCCAACTTGTTCACGCAGCTGGTCCCGCTCTCTCACGACCAATTTTAGATCATCTTGAATACTTTCAACTGAAAAAAGTACTTTTCTTTCCATTGTTGAAGTCAAATGAAGAATTTCTTCTTCCAGACCTTTTACCACCTCTCTTTGTTCATCCAGTTGTTTCTCAGCTTCGGATTTTCTTACATAAAGATCTTTCAAAAGAGTCCTCAACTCATCATTTTGTTCTGACAAAGCATCCATCATATCTTTAGCCTGCTCAATCTCTGAAATCTTCCCTTTAAGGGCCTTCTCAGTATCAGCCAGAAGGCTTTCAAGCTTTTTGTACTCAACAGTCATGTTATCGAGTTGACTCGTCTTGTTATCCAACTCATTTTGGACTTTGCTCAATGAATTCTGTAGCAGTTTTGTCTCATCCTTTAAGTCCTTGGTGTGAGAAGCTGCTTCTTGCAACATGCTTAAATCAAATAGCAAACCCTGTAAGATAACTTCTTTCCTCTCCAGTTCATTTTTCAGCACTGAATTTTCATTCAGGCAATCAGAAGGTAGATCTACCTCACCATTATGTAACTTTTTCACAACTGCGTATTGATCAATTCCCTGCAGGCTGTCATCACCGGTGTTTATGTGGTTATCTCGACCAGCAAAATAAACTGTCTGTAGATCTTCCATCATCCTTGGGTATTCTCGCTGTTTGAACAAGTGAAATTCCAACTCTGACCTTGGGATAATATTTCTGTGTATAAGCTCTCCCAAATAACAATGCCATAGCACAAATACTGCAATTCCTCTCTGCATTATCTCTGTAGCTACTTCTTCCATTGAAGAACTTGAGTTGCAAATGAAGGAAGACAAATCCTGTCCCATGGATAGGACATCACATTCTAGGGCCTTGAACATATCCTCCACATGTTTTTGTATCTGCAGGAATTGCCCTTGAAGTAAAGAGAGAGATTTTGCTGTCTCTACAAAAGCAGAATGAATATGCCCATTAAGTGACTGATTTTCTCCTTCAATCATTTTTATTGATGACTTCAGTTGCTGAATTTCTTGAATCAAATGTTCTTTCTCCACCATCAAAGCCTCACTAGTTTGCCTCCAAATCTCAGCCAAATTCTTTGCATTTTCGTTTGCTTTTAACAACTCGTTTAGCATCAAGTCAGCTTCTTTCATGGTTGCATTGGCTTGCTCAAATCTGACTAAGAAACTGCAAGCATAATGAAACTTCTCGCTAGTATCCCCCTGCACCACAAATGAAGCAAAAAATAAGACCTTAGCAAGTCATAAACTGCTTCTATATTTTGGCATCTTATTAAATCATTTGTGATTAGAATCAGTGGTTCCCTTGAAGTAACACCTAATGTTTGTGAAGTAAATTTATTTAGCAGTTCAAGATTGCCGTACCTCTGAATTACAAAAATCCCCTTCATGTTTCCGCTTCAATTTAGTGCACTCAAATTGATGTTTAGTACCTGCCATGTAACATGAGCTTATGAGTCTCTTTACAATTCCATCATCCTTCTGATATTATAATAATTTGCATACAGTGAGCTAAATTCATTATAGTTTACCTTTTCTATTAGGGCAAGCTCCCATGTCAATTGCATCAAACAGCATCATGAGAAGGGCATATTGTTTGTTGAAAGCATCTAATGTAGTCTCTAATTCCTTCCTTGTGCACAAAATCATCTTATCTTTGCGAACTATGCTCTTTAAGGGCTCCATATTCGCTCCCATCCTTGTGTTACTAAATTGTGAAGAATCATGGAAGTTAGAATTTGTTGGCTGTTTAGGTGCCACCTCAGTACACTTGGACAAACATGTGTTTGGAGACGCACTCATATCATTGTCTGGAACTAAACTTTCAGCAGAAAAATCAGAACTTGAAGTTGAAGAATCAGAACTCAACTCATCCAGCTCGGTCACATCTGCATTTGTCAGAGAGCAGCTACATAGATTTAAGTTCCTGTCAAACCAATTTTTAATGTCATTCAATCTGATATTTGTTTCTGCTAGTTCATCTTTAAACCTGTGCAGCATGTGACATGGATCTTCAATCTCTAGACTTGGTTCTTTAAGAGGCAATGACTTGACTGCATTCTTTCCCAGCTCTTTTAGTTGCAATTTTAAATCAAAATGATTTCTCATTATATCATGCACAAACTCCTTGTGTTCATCAAATGACTTCTGAATTCCAGACTGCAGGGAAAACATGAACATTTCCACTTCTGCATAAGATGAATCAACAGTATACTTCGACTCCAGTACCCCCAGTCTAGCTAACTCAACTTGAGCCATAGCATTTTCCAATATCAGAGCATCTGCATCAGCCTTTGTATCAGATAACTCATGACCATCCTTCTCAATGATATTAGCCGCTTGAATATCTTTTTCGATGTTGTTACTCTGCTTAAAATCATGACAATCAGAGAGCCATTTTACAATCAAAAGGGCAGCATTTACACGTTTTCCTGCTTCAGATATCTGATCATCCTTATGTTTTAAGTTTCTCTCAAGAGTCTTAATCATGTCTGTCTTCTCGTCCAACTTCAGATTCAATGCAGCTGCTTCGCTGGTGCATTCATCATCCGCTCTATGCTGAGATCCACTTAGACTCATTGTCGCACCTTTCAAGGAACTTAACTTCAGCTCCGTTTCCCGTACAATCTTCTGTGCATTCTCCAAGCTCTCTTGAAGCAACAGAACTGTTTCTTCCTTTTCAATGCAAGCTTGTGCGGCCCTCTCAACTTGTTCACTGATCAAAACTTCACCTTCGGGAAATGAACCGGCAATCCTTCGTATCGAGCCAGATGCATCCTTGAGGGATCTAGTGCCATCTAAAAGAAAGTTTGTTAGTTCTAACATAGCCTTTTCCCAATCTGCAGTGACTAACACAAGTTCCTCCTCCTTGGTTGCTATAGTTTCTCTTAGCCTTGCATTTTCCTGAGTCAAGTCACTTAGTTTCTCATGAAGCTCCAGCTGAAGAGAAGCAACCTCATCTTGTAACTGAAGGATGGTCCTTGCTGTTTCCATCTCAACTTGTTCCATTACTATTTCAGCTTGATTCCTGCCAAACAATTGGGACGCCTGCTCTCCTTCATAGTGGGCTGTCTCCAGGTCTAGCATAGTTCTTTCCCACTTCACTTGCATAGAATTCATTCTAATGTCTTGACTTACATCCAGAGCTTTCTTTCCAAACGCAGCTAATTCCCAAGAATGACTTCCAGGTCCAAGCAGAGAGCTGTCTACCTTATTTGTCTTCTCTAAAATAACCCTAAACCGATCATTTTCCTCCTGCATATGCTGCAGCTTTTCAATTAAATGCACCTGTTCAGACTCCATAGATTCAATTAACATTCTAGCGTCCGATAACTCCTGAAGGTTACTGTAGTGCACATCTAATGCACTGCCAGCACTTTGGCCTATACTGTTCCCCAGAGACTCCTCATCTTCCCTGTTTATCATTTTGTTGCACGAGTCACTGCTGATGGATATCGTTTCTTCCTGTGAGAGTGGCAACAAGATCATAAGTTCAGAGAGAGAGAGACAGAGAGAGAGAGAGAGAGACGAGGATAAAACATCATAGACAACATGTTCATCTTGCTGAATGTGTTCAAAAATATGTCCACATTTTTAGCATCTTAGTCTTCCATTTGTTTTAGTCTGAAATGCTGATGAACAGAAGAGAGAACACATAAATATTTATTGCACAGCACATGATAGACACGGTGAAGGGTGAGATTCTGAAAACACTTGATCAGAGTTATCCAAATGGAAAATGTAATTATAGCCGAAGGTAGGTCTCATTTTGCTAATCCAGGGTAATGTCATTGCAAAATAACAGATATGCTTAGGTCCAATAGCCTGCATAAAAACTTTTGTCGCCATCTTGGTAAAAGCGCCATTTGAGATTTTAACAGGCAAATTTGGCTAAATTAGAATGCCAATACAACAAGCTAAGAACAAGGAACTCACCAGTAACGAATATTTATCTGCTGATGTCACTTCTTCAGGATCCTTACAAGACTGATCCGATAACTGTCAAGACAAAAGGGAAAAAACACATTATGAACATCAAGTAGATTTAGACCACCCTAAGACTACTTCCCTCCATAACTTTCAACAACCTTTGCAGAATCACATGTGACTTGACTGCTGCACAAGTATTTTTGCAGTTCTGTTGGTAATTCCTCAACTTCCCTACAGGCAAAAACAATGGATATGGGAGAAAGAAAAGATAGAGCCACTGGCATCTTTGTAAAATGATAGCTTCCAAAACATACTTAATGCTATGAAAGAGCCAGTACAAGTTAGATCCTCTGCATCTCCTCACACTTAAAAGATCACGTTATGATGAAAGACGATAATGAAGTAAAACAAAAGACAGCTGCCAAAATCAAAGCAAGTGGTCTATTGAGCTCCAGATGCATAAGTACACTACGAAAAATATTGAAGTGGGAAATTTAATATCTAATATCTATGGCTAACTTGGTAATGCAAAAGAACAACGAAGGATGAAAATGCTCTAGTATATTGCCATCATCCGTTTAGATGATGGGAAGACTGCTAGAGCGTCTGCAGTTACCCTTGAAAGGAATATGCCTGAGCAAGTTACCTTATTAGCCTTGCATTCATTTTGCGGCAGTCTTCGAAGTCCTTCAGATCCTGTTTAGGTAAAACTGCTGAGTGCCCAAGTCTAATAAGCAGAACCAAGTCAAGAAGGGAAGTTACATACCCAGTGTTCCTTTTGTGCATATATAGTTGATTTCTCTTCTAGCTCCAACAGCTGACCAGCCGAGAAAAATGCCATTATGAACTGCATGCTACCATCCCATTGTATAGACCAGAGGAAAACACAGGAAATAAAAAGTGGATAGTCTCGAACCTGACTGCGCAAATCTGAAACTTCTGCCAGCAATATATCCCGCTCCCTTGGTCCATAAAGGTCTTGATACCTGGCCCAGACAACAGTATCAAATGGGTCACGGATGTGCTCAAAAATCTATCTATTCTTTCATTTAGTTTCAGGGACATTACAATTGAAGTTGCTCCGTGAGCCTATTATTCTCTGCAGCAAATTGTTTTAATTCAGGATTTTGATCAATTCTTTCTCGGAGCAAATTAATCTCTTCAAGTAAAGCCTTGTTTTCCTCCACAAGGTACTTCTCTGTGGTAACTTTGTCATCCACAAGTAACTCGAGTCTTCTGATTTTTTCCTCTCGAAATTTTAAAGTCGTATCATTGTGCTTGGCCTTCTCTTCCCTTTCGTGTGCCTGCAAATATGCACTTCTGTTAATCAAACTAGCAGACACTGTGAACCTTCTATGAGCATTCTGAAGGTGCATCCGAGCACCATGGCTCCTTGTACAGAGGATTTCAAGTATCAGACCAGTATAGACTACTTGCCAAATAAAACATACCAGGCATTTCAAGTGTTCGATTTCATTCTGTAACTTTTTTACTTCCATCTCTAACATCTTTTCCCTCCTCAAGGAACCAAGCAAAGTGGCTACCGAGCACTTCACATCCTGCATTAGCAGTAGTGAATAATTCATCTCTTCAATTAGGAAAGCAAGTCTCCATTGCAAATATAAAGCTTACCTTTTTACTACCAGTGAAGTTCATCTTATGATTATCAGATTTTCTTTCCCCTAAAGAGCACTGCTTAGCCAAGCCGCTTAGGCTAGAATCCTCGAGACATTGATACCCATACAACAGAGATCTTGATGGATTCTGATGCTTCATCAGAAAAGACAACTGACCCTGTTTTTATACGGTAAACCCTTACTTTTTTGCATGTCACGACGTCCATAGCGAAATGGGCAAAAAGGAGAAAGAGTAATCCACAGATGTATACCTTCAACTGTTGGATTTGCCTCTGGAGTACACTTATGTCACCTGAAGCATCTTCATTCACTTTTGCCTGAAACATGGGAAAAGAAAGGTCTAAACTTCAAATTTATAAAACAACAATAAAGCCTTATCCCTCGAGATGAGATCGGCTACTTGAATCCCATAATACCATTGCACATCATTTTGTATCAAATTTTCTGTAAGATTAGAACTCAAAATTTATAAGGGGAAAATAAATCTTCTGACTGGTACACTCACATTGTTCTGAATGAGTTTCGCACGCTGAGCAAACTTTAGAGTGCTTAACGTTTCATTTGCAGAACTGTCATAAAAATGAAAGTTACATAAAGGAATTGGTTGGCTTCTACAAGACATTCTTTAAGCAGGACTAGTTGTTGAGGACAAACCATGTAGATGGACTGACATTTGCTATGATCATTGTTTTAGAGTTCCCACCAAGCGAATCCTGCACAAATAAATATCTACAGCACATATTCTTTTATGTAAAAGTACACGTTCAAAAAAGTGGACATACTTAAACGGGATTAGCTCTTGAATGTAACCTGAAGTAAAAACGTGAGCCTAGAATCTCTGTAGGGAACATGTCTATGCTTCCCATGGGCTAAATCCACCAGAGACATAATCACCAACCTAAGAAGTAAGAACAAATGCTCTAAAATAGTTAAACTGCAGAACAAAAAAAATCTTTAAGAACACTCTCAGAGTCGAAATCTCAAAATCCAGATGTACAGAATACATTATACGTTAACAAAAGCGATGACTTCTCAGATTATGATGATGCCATGAGTCTTATACCAACCAGACATCATTCCATACTTTTTTCATAAATTGGGCATCCAAAGGTAGACCTACTTTAGCTAAACGTGGAATCATGTTGCAACCATCCAGGACCAAAAACACGAGAAGCAAAGGACATCTCAATGCTACTACTTAGGGGTGCACTTCCAGGCTTTCCAGCTTGTACAACACATTCCAAATATCTTTCCCCTTCATGTAGGACTTGGGTGATATGCAGGTGCAAATAAATCAATGTACCAGCGCCTTACGGGAAACAAAACCTCATAATTATGCAGATGAGCTTCCAGAAGAAGTCATTTGTACTGTTAATGTGGACCTTTCCCAAGAAAAGTATATACCAAATGTGATCTTCCCATCAAAAGAAACATTATGGCTTCTCCTCTATTCACAAGCCACAATCAAAGAAGGAATATGTGCCAAATAATCTTGGGAAGAGTTGTAATTTGGTTCATGACCCACACCATAAGGGGTGTATCATGAATGGGAAACCGAGCAAAAGAGAGAAATAGTAGGGAGGAGAGAGAGTTATTTTGCTTTTATTATATTTGTTATCATCTCCCCTTTATGACCAATAGTGATGATGGACTCCTTTTTCACTACATTTTCAGAGATAGAGAATTTCCAGAAGGAATTGGATATGATGAATATCCCTTCGATTCGATAAACTAACATACCCTTAAAATTTATGGTTCGTGACATTTTGAACCTGGTAAAGCATTCGCAGAAATAAACAGAAGTTTCAAACTTATTAAGGATTGCAACAAGCCCTCGAAATAATTACCCAAGAGTTGATAAGGACTTATTTATATTTGCTGCTTCTTTCAAACGGTCGCCTTCTGCAGCCGAGCTTTTCTGCCTGCATATTTGAGGAAGTTAAACCAGCATAGCAGTGGAAGCACAAACTGGAAAGAGTGTCAGTTGTGTGAAACAATAGCTACCTCTCAGAACCAGCTAAATCCACTAAGTTCAACCTTGCAAATCTAAAGTGTGTCATTGAATCTTTCTCCCAGTGGCTTTCAATGATGCACGTGAAAACACTGTGCGACCTACTGCTCTCACTATTCATGCGCGTTGCAGCCATTTTTCTGTTTGCAGCACCCTATGCAAAAGAAATTGATCATAATCACCCTTTACTGAATGTGGTGCTTAGTCCAAACAGAACATAAACTGTCATCATAAAGTTCCAACCTGTGAAAGAAGCTTCACAATATCCCCGACAGTTCCCACATTATGTTCTTTTAGGTTTTCTACATATACCCCTTTCTTCATGTCTTCTCTGAGCTACAACAAGACAATCAGATCGATGTTCACCACAGGCCAGCAATCTAATGAAATAACACAAGAAAAGGATATGAAGTACTTGTAAATTTGTGGATGAAGGCTCCAAGAGATCCGTTATCTGCTCGTTGTATATCTCCAAGAAGGAGCATTTGCAGCTATAAGTTAACTTCTCTTCTATCCTACTTTCTTCATCCTGAAGAACGTAAAGATGTCAGGCCACTAAATTTGGAGGAAAGAGGAAGAAAGCAGAAGGTTGGCAGGAGTGAAGAGAGACGTGAGATAAGCCCTTCTCAATGACTAGCTGCTCTAAAACCAAAGCAAAAGTACATACCACTCTAATCCTTGCAAATAAATATTCAAATATACGAGGAGTTATCCCACAGCCTTCGTTTAGCTTCCCTTCAACTTCATAGATATCACCCATCATGGTATGGGTCTTGCCACTTCCTGTCTGCAAGAAGCAAAGGGTTCACCTTCTATCAACATTTGATATCAGAGCTAGAAAGACCAAACATCCTTTTTTTTTGGTCGAACAAACATCATTTACCTGCCCATAAGCGAACATACAGCTATTATAGCCAGACAAGCAATTTTCCACCATGGGCAATCCTGCAGCTCTGAACAACTTTTCCTACAAGAAATTTCCCAAAAAAATATCTCTTTGTTTGTCAGTATGATGTGTCATAAATGAGAGTAAACCTAATAAAACCATAAACAAGGGATAGGATTGGAATTTTGGCCTTTCCAGTTCTACCGTCTTCTTTGATAAATCCAGAATAATCAGTCATGAAGTCAACAAACAAAATGATGCATCCTCCATATATTAAAATATTGATCGTACCTGCGATATTGTCTCACACGCGATATGATCAAAGGTGAATCTCGTTTCAGGATAACCGAGCCACACCAAAGTCTTTGCACTCTCCTGTCTTATGCACCTTCGATACCCTTGAGAAACCTTCTCCAAGTTACTCAATGGTCGAATCCTTATCAAAACCTGGATCCACACTCCACATACTCAGCAGCACACTCTTGATGATGAGCTAAATCAGCTAATAATACCTAAGAGCAGTGCAGACTAGCTAAATCTATCGAACAGCTCATTGACCAAAAAAAAAAGTGAATCAAGTTCAAAAGTATATTGTATGTTGTAATAGCAATCAGTTGGGTTAATTACTAAGCTAGTTATTCAACATTTTAGGTTAATTTCTAGCAGTTGTTGTACTCCCAAAATTTTGAATAATGTCGCTATGTTTTGAAATAATCTGAAACGGACTCGCTCCATGGAGAAAGTTGGCATGGCGCCGCTAACATGACAATTTATCTATTTATCCTGCGGCATGCTGTGATGCCGCACAAACTTCCTGTCGGTTCTTAACAGCAAAAAGTAATTGAATGACTTATGAAACATGTATAGACAGAATCTGATTGAAACTTTCCAATCTAGATTGGCCGATTAGTGAATAGATATCCTTAAACTTAAAGTAGAAACGGAGCTAGCTGCGAATGTTGAATCGTCGGAGAGTGCTTTACGGCCAAATAAGGGAGAAGACCGAATGTTAACGAACCTGCACGTTATTATCAGTCCAGAAGGACGAATTTTCCTCGAGCTCGAAATGCGGAACTTCCAGCCGAGTTTCTGCATTTGCAATCTGGAATCCTCTGGAAGCCCCCGAGTACAAGCTCATTCTCCTATGTCCGGTCAAATCGTTACCTCTAGACCCAGCGCAGCCCACCATTGCTCCGCCGAGCGAGGCTCTCGAGCCAGCAGCCCTCGCAGGCGTGCTTTGCGCCGAGCTAGGCTCCGAATGCGTCTTCCCCCCGCGAGCAGCCCTCGGAGTCAAATGCCACGCTTCCGCCTTCTTGTCCAACGGCCTGCTGGCTCCGATCAGCTCGCTCTTCTCCCTAGCGTCCAACTCCGGCCCATGAACCCCGCCGTGGCGCTGCGACGGGTCCTGGATCGTGTTCAGCGGCGTCCGCTGCGGCGGGAAGTGAGCCGCCGAGCTCAGGGAGCCGTCGTACTCGTTCTCGCTCGCCTCGAGCTGCGAGCTCCTCCTCGAGCCGAGCCGGGAGCCGCATGCGTCCTTCGACATCGTTAGCGAGCGCTCTGGACCGACGGCGATGGAGAGATCTACGCACGGAGCCCCGTTCGCGGAGCCGCGAGTTCGCGAGGGAACGGAGGCGCGCGCATGCTCGGCTGGATTTGCTTCCGGTGGGGGTTCGAACGAGCTTGAGCTTCAGCTTCAGCTTCAGCAATGGCGGCGACGGCGACGGAGGATCATCTGCCGATGGAAACGAAGAGGAAGCCGAAGCTGAAGCGCGGATAGTACACAGTTCTCGAAGTCGAAATGAAATAGAGCGGAGGAAGATAAAAATAATAAAAAAAAGAGAGAAAATAATTAAATGCAAAAAGGAAAAAGAAAAAGGCCCGCTCGTTTTTCCGTTTGAATTGTGGAGTGCAGTCTGACGTGTCCCTGATGGGGCGCAAAAATGGAAATGTGGACGCGCTGCGTTTTCTCTCTTTGCGTGAACAAATTTTAAAATTAATTAATTTGTGCTTTTTTTTTGGTCGGATTTTAATTTGTGTTTAGTGAGGATAAAAAATGCAAAATTGCATTTCGTTGCCTCCTCTGTTTCCGATTTCTCGTGCTTTTGTTTCGAAAGGAGGGGAAGAGGAGAAAAATTGAAAGGTCGGGTGTAGAAAAAAGCACGAATTTTGAAATTATTAGCGAGCAGGAGAATTTAAACCTTTAGAAGATAAAGTTCAAAATTCCTTTTTAATTATTTAGTTGGTGGAGATTTACTCGACAGATGCCATCATCGTCGAAATTCAAATTCAAATTGCAATGTCATGACCCTCTTTGATCCGTGAAACAAGTCCTTTATTCATTAACAAATCCAGAGTTTTGCGGTGGCGACCAACGGCCTCGTCATTATAGTAGCATAATCAACGGTGGCAACCGACAACCTCGTCATTATGGAGCATAATCAACTATGTATCACAAATTCCTTTGGGTTTCACATTTTTCTTGTGAAAATCAAAAAAATTCCTCTTATTTTTATGAAACCTTTTCTATTCATTCGTGCTACAAAAAAAGCTATAGTTGAAATTATCAAGAAATAATAGTTTCACAATAGCTTTACAACTTTCGAAATTTTTTCTCATTGTCTCCTATTCGCCATCGAATTATATTCTCACATCACGTCCAAACCTATTTTTAGCATGAGATTTTATTTCGTCTTAAATAGTCGGAGCGTATTATATCTTTTTTTCTTACCGAAAAGAAATATTATATCTTTCTTATTAATATTCCACCATGAAAAGTTTTTCCACATTTTCTTGGTTTGAGATTATCATCAAGCACGTGAGTTTTAATTTGTGCTGCTAAATTTTTCAAAAGCGACAGCAGAGAAGGAGTAATCACGTCATTGGTAAGACTGATTGAAGGCACTGAAATTAGAAAAAGGTTGGTAAAATTTGGCACCTCGTTAATGATTGCACGCGTGCATTGGTAAATGCATTTCAAAGTTACGACAATAGCTTCTCCAAAAGTTTGGTAATCACGTCATTTGAAGAGTGAGCAGTAATATGCCACTAAGTCCAACCGGTTTAGTACTACGAGTGATAAAAGTTGATGCGACGATGGAGTGAATGTTACAGCACGACCGTTTGGTCACATTTCGAGATAGTTTCAAGATCGCTTATACGATACTCGGGATCTTCGGGATAATGACACAAATGGTCATTGAATTTTCGCCCAATATATAATATGGTCTCTTGAACTCTAAATTTATTTAATGCGGTCCGTGAACTTTATCCCCAACGTGCGATGACGTATTGAACTTTTTAATTTGTTAAACGTGGTACCTAAATTTTTAGTGCATGTCCAATTTAGTCCCTAAACTGTATGAAAATGTTTAATGTTCTCCTTCAATTGATTGAGTTCGGGAACAATACGGAACGATTTCAAACAGGAAAGAAAGAAGGAACCGAGGCTGAGGATCCGAAGGCTTGGTTGAAGGTGGGGGGGGATTTCGAATTCAAACGATATTCTGCCAATGGGCCCTGCGAATCCGGTCGTGATCTTGTCCCGCTTTCATCGGGGCCCTTAGCAAAGCAGGGCCAATCGTGGGAACTTATCGATGGCATCGTTTGATGGAAGACTTTATTTTCAAATCTTCCGAAAACGAGGTTGAATTAAAGCCGAGATTCGTGATTTACATTCTCCAAGTTCAGATCGAAGCGTTTCGACAATTGGTGCAAAAATCCTCGCGGGCGTGACGCGATGCGACGGGAGAGGTTATAAAATGTCATGCGATTCGGGTTAATTACCCACGGAAAACCCGAAACCGGTACATATGTGATAAATTTACCCAAAATTAATTTTTTGACCACAAAAAATCCCAAACCGGTACATCTGTCACAAAATTATCCCAAATTAATTTTTTGACCACAAAAAACTTCAAATCGATACATTCGTGATAAATTTATCCCGAATTAGTTTTTTGACCAAAAAAAAATTTTAAATCAAGATACCCGTGACAGATTTACCCCTCAGTTAACTTTCGTCAAATTTTATCATTAAATTTGTTGACGTGGTATGCTTGTCGCGTGGAAATCCATAGGGTTAATACCATGAAAAACCCAAAACTGATATAGTATACTCGTGACAAATTAACCGAACAAGTTTAGGATTTTTCGTGGTATTAACCCTGTGGATTTGTCACATCACCATACCACGTCACCATGTGTAATTCCCATCAACAAATTTAACGATAAAATTTGACAAAAGCTAACTAAGGGTAAATACATTATATATGTATCAGTTTGGGATGTTTTGCGGTAAATTTGTCCAAAGTGTATCAGTTTGAGGTTTTCTCTGATAAAAAAATAGTTTTTGGTAAATTTGTTATAGATGTACCGGTTTAAAGTTTTTCATGGTATTAACCCATGTGATTATGATGTTGTCTATTTCGTATAAACATTATCCTCGTCTAGTACGAGACTATTTGTGGCTCGGTGCATTGTCTAGAGTTCACCTTGATAAATTTGTTTCGACTGTGCTAACATGTATTCTTTGGCACGGTAGAAATTGTCGTCCCCTCTTAAAGCTATAGTAGAAAAGCAATTTTTTTGTCGAAGGGGCTTTGGAAAATATAAATGCAATCTAATTTGAAAACTTTTAAACTTATCAAGACTTTGTGCAATCGAATCCTAAAAATAAATCGATTCGGGTAATCGAGTTCCTCCATTAGCTCTATTCTATTTGAATGACAGAAAAAGATGGCATTGCTTTCTTTTTTATTATTTTTGAGGCTATATGGTATTGATACGGTGCCAAATGGATGTCATGTCAACAAAATCCTAAAAAAAAAAGTAAAGAAACAGAAACCTGAAAAAAAAAACACAAAATATAAAAAAAAAACCAACATGGGAGATCAAAAACCGAGTCTTAATTCGAGGATGTTCAACGGAGTGGCAATGCCAGTTCCTTGGAAAAGGTTGCCGACCACGGGCAAGGCCCTACGGTACAAGCCCTCACCCAAATCCTTGTTGAATAGCCATTCAAGGTCCCTCGTGGCCAAGGCCGTCATGGTTCCTTCCGACCACTCCTTCGAGCGAGCCTACGTCATGACTTTCGAGTCCCTCACCTTCACGCCACAAGCTCTCACCAGCAATGTCGCCCCTGTCGGATTTCTCCGTGTTGATACCCAACCATGCCCTTGGTCCGCCATTTGCAGCTTCTCCAACACCCGCTCTGGCCCCGTTTGGTTCAGTTTTGAGAAGGAACTTTCGAGGCCGAAAGCTCCTTTCCAAAATATCGAACCGTTTGATTCAGCTTTAGGCCTAGCATTGACCAAACGCTAGCATTTGAAATGCCGAACCCAAATTTTTTATTCCCAAACTAACATCACTTATTTTGGCTTATTCCGATTTTGCCTCTCTTAGTACTGTTCATCTTTTTTATGAGATGGCTAGCGAGGGAGGCCGACACCGGATTGGGTTGGTGAGGTCACACGACCTAGGCGCCGGCCGCCTAAATCGCGTGACCCAGGCGTCACGCGACCCAGGCGCTGTTCGCCTAAATTGCGCAACCCAGGCGTTGCCGAGGGTTGCTTGGCCTCGGGCGATGATCGCCGGCAACAGATCTAGCTAGACGAGGGTCGCTCGATCTTAGGCGACGGCCGCCGACGCCAGATCTAGCTTGCCAGCGGCTGTAGGCTTTCGTTAGCTCCGGCGAAGAGTAGGATAGGTTTTATTTTTTTTAATAAAAAATAATTTCCAAAACCCTTTTGCAAAAAGAATTTACCAAATACTGTTTGCCCCAAAGTAATTTTATAAATGATTTTTTACCAAACGTCACTTGCATTTCTTCAAAAAAATTTAACCTAAAGATATTTACATTCTCCTAAGTAGTATTTTGAAAGTTGAATCAAACGGGCCCTATCTCTATTAAAGCCTTTCAATTTCGCTACACCATGCCTAGCCAACTCTACATATCATAAAAGAACAACTAAAAAGGCAAATTAGCATTTTTCACAGCCCAAAACGAACAATTTGATGAGGTACTTGATTGCACAACTTAGATAAGTTTGAGGGCATAAATTATATAATTAAAAATTTCAGACTGGATTATATTTTTGTGATTAATTTTAGAATTTTCACCACACTTATATCAGATTTGAATCGTTTCCGAAAAAAAAGCGCATCGTTTAGGGAATTTAGCACAAAAGTAAAGTGGGCTTGATGCCAGTCATATCCAATTTTTCTCATTTCCGACAGTTTTTTCTTTTAAATTTTTTTAATCTCTATTTTTATTCTTTCGCGTTAATCATTGTCCGCGAAATATCACCTTCGGTCTATCAGTCTCTTGCTCCCTCAGCCAGCTTCATCATCTTTCGCATTTCACCCCCACCGCCATTTTTTCCCGCCCGATTACGATCTCCGCCGCCGCGCTTCCTTCTCGGACCTCACGCTCGCTAGGGTTTCGGCGAGCGCCGGCAACCCGAGGCGCAGTTCCTCCACGCGCGAGAGGCGCGGGCGCGGGGGCGCGATGGAAGAGGTCCAGCAGTTGGCTCAGCTCCTGACCGCCACCCTCGGCGGCTCCGGCAGCGGCGGCGGCGACGGCGTCCGCACGGCCACCGCGGCTCTCGATCGCCTCGCGTCCTCCCTGCCTTGCTTTCCTTTCCACCTCCTCTCCCTCGCTACCGGTAAGAAATGGTCGCGAATCCGTTTCGCATATCGCTGGTCGCTTGAAAAATTGGCCATCGCACTTGAAAGAGATACGGAGTTTCAGTGTGCATTCTGTCCTCTCCCGCTTATTGATTAGGGCGAGTTGCATATACCTCGGCTTTTTGCCTATTCGTGTGAACTTCAGTTTGATGCTGCATTCGAAAGTTTCTATTCCGATTCTAAGCAGTGTATGCCTGATCTTGTGTCAAGTATCGGTTGCCGATTAATTTCTTATTTCGATGGATAGGCGGTGAAAATCAAGGTCTTCGAGTTGCGGCTGCCGCTTACCTTAAGAACTACATCAGGCGAAACATCGGTGAAAATCCGTCATTAGAAGTTGGTAAGGAGTTCAAGGATCAGCTCATGCAAGCTTTGCTTCAAGTAGAATCGGAAATTTTGAAGGTTTTGGTGGAAGTGGTATGAGAAATGTCCTGAATAGTTCTGTCGATGCTCAATTGTGCATCTAAATAGTTCCGCTAGTGATTAGTTACGTGAAAATTATCCTCCTTTGGCAGTTCAAGTTTGTTGCTGAAGTCGAGTTTGTGAAGCAATGTTTGTGGCCTGAACTGGTGCCTGAATTACGCTTGGCTATTCAAAATAGCGACCAAATTAGTAACAATGCAAATTGCAAATGGAGGACTATCAATGCCCTCACGATCCTTCACGCACTCATCAGGCCTTTTCAGGTACCGATCAATTTCCTCATCCTTGTGCACAATTGGGGCGTATCTGGATTGACTTTTACTGCTTTATCTAAATTTTGCATTGCGCGCATTTTGACTTTTTTATTTAACCCAAAACACCTGAATTTCACAATATATAGAAATTAACACTTAGGCCACTGTGTAATTCTATTCATAATTTTTTGAACCTTAGACAATAGTTTAAAATTTGGTGAGAAGCAAAAGAAGTAGTTTTTGCCTGTACTTAAACGTAAGCAAACACGCCCTTTATTATGTCTATAAGATAAAGCGACAAATAACACTTTTTATTGTTTCAAGTTATCCTTTTCTGACAGCTATCTTACATAGTGTTAATTTATGCTGGAATAGTGGTAAGATTATTTACTCCTATTTCCTGGGTTTTACATATTTGTTATCCCTTCGGTCGTCATGTCAACTCAGAGTTCTCATCGTTTTGCTCCGATGATGGATTAATTGACAGACATTTCAAGATGATACGTATTCATCTATGTTTTTTCGCGGACAATTCTGTTAGTAGATAAAGCAAAATCAGGAGTATAAAGGAGAAACTTGAAATTTAGAGGGAACATGGAATGTAAAGGTTTTTGTCTAAGTCAATAAAGTCATAATATATTGTGTAAGTTTAGTAAGAGTAGAAGTTTGAATATTAACAGCTTTGGTTTCGATATCGTGGATCAATTTTGCAAAAGTATGTCGAAATCAATGGAGATCTCACCCATAAGATGCAAACTTTTAGGATGAAGTGGAGAAGTGCGTTTGGTGTTTTGTATGAAATTTCAATACCACTTAAGGGAAAATTATATAGGATGGTATAAAGGCCAATAATGCCTTGTGGCACAAAAAGCTGGGCAGTTAAACACCAACATGTGTACAAAACTAGTGGAGTAGAGTTAAGAATGTTCTATTGGATGTACGAGTACACAAGAAAAAATAGGATGATAAATGATCTTTGGCAAAGTAAAGTGTTGCTCCTGTTGAGATAAGACGAGAGAAGCACGTTTGAGATGGGTTTTTCACATCGAAATGAAGCCTTTGTATTCTCACGTAACGACTCAACTCGATTTAAATGACCCGTTCTTCCAAAATGAGCACTAAAGGTGATACCGTTTGGGGCTAAACTGCTAGTTGTGTATTACTTAATATTTCCTCCCCATTCTACATAGGACTCAGAGTATTACACGACACTAAGGGTAATAGGGGGTGAAGACGTGTTAGAATGAATAGCAGAAAACTTAAAAATACATGGATGGAAATGATAAGGAAATATATAGGGTACCTTGAGCTTACTGAAGACTTATTAAAGACTTACTAAAGAATCAAGTGTTAACTTGTGTACGGGATTTTATATAGGCTTTATATACATGCTGTCTCCCTTTACCTAGTGGATTAAGCTTTTAGTTAGATTTTCTAACATAGGATCAGAGCTGTCCACCATCCCTCCCGGTTGCAATCGAGTGATGTGGGTGGTGGTGACACCGGTAATGCAGTGTTGGCCTTGGACAAGCAAAAGGCTGGTGCAAAGCCAGCCCGACACCTGCACTGGGATTGTGGAGCGTGGTGGATTGCTATGCCTCCAAATTGCAAGGTATGGGACTTGGATCCCTCACCGATGGTGTAGGACTTTGATGTGTGGTTAAGTGGCCTTGGGCTCTCCCACCTCGACAGCTAGCTATTGGGGTGTGGTTCTCCTAAGGTCCATATCAATTGGTATGGCTAAATCATTTAGATTGGATTTTCTAACAGAGTGCATGGCATAATGGATTCATAAAGCTGATCGCTTTTAGTGGATTAAGGCTTGTTTTGTGTTGCCGCTTTGATTCAACCTGATTTCTTTTTGACAATCGATATATGGTGCCCACTTCTCGCCCAGTCTCTCTTCTACGAATAATTGTTTGTGTTTTTTGCTAATACCAATCCATTTCAACTGTGATGTTTTGGCCATTACAGTTGTATAATCTGTTTTGGACCCTACACACACACACACACACACACACACACACACACACACATTGCTTCCTTTAACCGAAGAACCAGTTAGTACAAGGAATCACCTTGCAGAATTACAGCCAGATGCAACCTGCGGAAGTTTTGTAGTATTTATCTTGAGTTCTGAATATTTGTTAAACTAAATATAACATTTTTCTATTTGCCAGTACTTTTTGAACCCAAAGGTTGTTGCGGAGCCGGTGCCGCCCCAGCTAGAACTGATTGCAGAAGAGATTCTTGTACCACTGCTAGTTGTTTTCCATAGTCTCGTTGGAAAGGTGAGTTCTTTACTTTCTCTACTAATTCACTCGTATATCGTTGAAGTGCACTATAATGAATTTATTGCCGTTGATATAGGTCAAAGCAGCCCATAACATGACTGATATAAGTACCGAGAAGATTATACTTATCACATGCAAATGCATCCATTTTGCTGTAAGTTATAATTTTCGTGTCTTGATGGTCTGCATTATTTATTGCTGCACCATACACTTTAACAACTGAAGTTTTTGGGATATCAAAAGCATTTAGAGGCAACGATTGCTTTATGATGACCAATTCATTGTTTTCTCATACTAGTCATTGACCTAATATGATAACCTAGGTTCAGACCACTGTATCCCTCAGATTCCCTGTTAGTTGCTAGTTTATTTTGTCTCTATAAACTATGATCAAAAGTGGGAAATGATGAACATAAAAGAAGCTGGACTTTTGGTGAAAACGTAAGAAGCTGGACTTATGCAAGCCTAGAGCTTTGGAGAAGCAAAATTTTAGTGAAGAAGAAAAACGTAATAGCTGAGACAGCAGAACCTTTTCTGCCAACTGAAACACCTGTCACATTGTTGCTTTCTATCTGGAAATTTAGACAGCTGGACTTTTTTAGCACATTTCCTTTCATGCGTTGTTTTATTTATCCATTTATTAAGCTCGTCTTTTGCCTCTGCAGGTGAGGTCACATATGCCATCTGCTTTAGCTCCTCAAATGGCTTCATTTTGTCGTGATTTAATTGAGATTTTGGATTCATTGACTTTCGATTCTGTAGCGCCCTCAGGAAATGAGTACTTGCAGAGGTTAAAAGCTGGGAAGAGAAGTTTGCTCATTTTCTGTGCACTGATTACTCGACACAGAAAACACTCCGATAAGTAAATTACTTCCTATTTTTTGTTAAGCAGAAAAGAAGACTATTGTGTTGTGCTTTTATGGTATGGAACTGCCAATTTTTTCAGGTTGATGCCCGACATTGTCAGCTGTGCTTTAAGTATCGTCAAGTACAGCAGTAATATCAGTGTAAGTAGTCTTCTAGGATTTTCGATTTCTTTTGATTGGCCATCAATCTCCATCTTGGCTAGCCCTAAGAATAATCTGGGCACTACATACGTGACCGCACGGATTAAAATTTTCCCATTGTAGATGGAATCGCCTTTTCCTATGCCTAGCCACTTCTAGCTCACCAAATTGTTTCTTATAAATGTGAAAGAGACAACAAGTGCAATCAAGGCCAGGGTCTAAGGAGGTTGTTAACATTCAATCTGTAAGGCAGGTTTCTGCTTAGAACCCCTTAAGGCAATGATGGGATGGGAGTGAGACCATGAGCAACTATGAAAGTGCTCTTTATCTTCTCCTGGGCCTTTTCAAACTTCGTCTCATCAAAGTTGAATTCACCTGTATATGTATCAAAGCTCCATTTTTCTTTGTAGAGTTGTGGGTTTTAGCACTTGCTATTTGCTTGCTTCTTCATCGATTGAACAGCTGATAATGTGTTCTATTTTGAAAGCAGAAACTAGATTTTCAGACAGAGAGGATTCTTTCACTTGCTTTTGATGTCATTTCACGTGTTCTAGAGACTGGACCGGTAAGTTTCAGCTTCGTTTATAACTAATTAACTAGTGGTTACCTGGAGTCTTCTCTTAAATTTCTTCAGAAAAAACTTGTTGCCAAAATGTGCATTCTGCAGATTGTGGTCTAAAATGGATGGGATTTGGTATGACACTTATGAGTAGTCTTCACTGGACACAATCACACACACATCGTTCACAGGTATACGTATTTTAGTTTTAAATGGTGGATGTATCCTGTAATAATTGGTCTCACTTGGGGTACTTTTAAAAGTAGTTCTTGAAAACATTAGTTATGGATTTTGCTGGATGGTCATTAAATTAGTTCTAATCACTCCTTATCAACATATTCAAACAGCCTAAAGGATTTTGCACCTCTCCATACTGACAAATATATCTTGTACTCTCTATATTTTTCATTTCAACTAGGGTTGGAGGATTGTTTCACCACACTTCTCTTTTATATTGGACTCAGCAATTATGCCATCATTGGCTATGAATGAAAAGGTAAGGTTTCTAATCTCTGCTATTGTGGTCGAAAAGTAGCTGATAACAGATTGTCTCCTTATATTACTTCTGTAACTAATTACCTCAAATATCTCTTTGCAATAGGACATATTAGAGTGGGAAGAAGATGCTGATGAGTACATAAGGAAGAACCTTCCATCTGAACTTGTACGGTTGCTAATCAAATATGTTTGTCACTTTATATGTGAGTAGCTATTTCTCACAGCTTCTAATCTGTACATAGGAAGATTTTTCCGGATGGAGGGAGGATTTGTTCACAGCCAGAAAGAGTGCAATAAATTTACTTGGTGTCATGTCAATGTCAAAGGTTGGTGCTTGGTTCTCTTACATTGATCATGCGGAAGTTGCTTGTGTAATTAACTTTATCATTTTTTTCAACTCCAGGGACCTCCAATGGGGAGTTCCAAATCGACTTCTTCAAAGCGTAAAAAAGGTGAAAAGAACAAGAGAAATAGTCAGCAGTCTTCTGTGGGGGAGTTATTGGTTCTTCCCTTTTTGTCCAAGTTTCCTGTTCCTACTGATGATAATGCATCCCAATCTACGATCTTAAATAAGTGAGTAGATGAATTAATATCCTATACGTACATCCAAGGATCCAGATTGGTAAAACTTGGTAGAAATTGATTTATTGGGCACTGTCTAATTAGCAACTTTTTTCACTGATTTTTCTTCTGTTCCTTTGCCTTAAAGAGAGAGTGAACTATATTATAAGTAAAGCAGTACAGGTCACAAATACTTTGGTCCTGTTTACTATTTTCAATGGCTAAAGAATGCTTAGGGATAGGCTTTTTCTTTAATCCAATTATTTTGTAAACTCTCTCTCTCTCTCTCTCTCTCTCTCCACTGTATAATAAGATTTTCATGGACCTATCCTCTTCTTGTTGGTCATCTTTACATCAAGTGGTTACTGACTAGACTGTTTCTTGAGATGCTTTTCCTGTTTTCTGCATATCCAAAAGATATTTACAGCATGATAAGGTTTTCTAAAAGACTATCTGCAGTTAATAATTGGTGCTATCAAAGCTGGACATACATGAGAGATGACCTAGTTGCGCTCAAAGCGTTGCATATTTTCCTTAAGGAATATTCAAAGAATGTGTTTCATGGGTGTGATTTTCTCACCTTTTGAAAGTTTAGAACTGTCGATTTTGACTTCCATTCTCTATGCTTTATATTTTTAAGCCAGTTGATCATCACTTTTCATACTTAGTATATTATATGGATAGTTCTAAATATGAATGTACAGTCTTAGGAAGCCTAAATGTTCTCCTTTATTCGATGTGTTTGTGCAGTTACTTTGCAGTGTTGACAGCTTATGGTGGACTGGAAGATGTAAGGAACAAACAGCTGTGTGGTGCAAATTGTCATTTTTTATGAGCATAAACTGAATTTTCTGTGTTTTCATGTTGCAAATACAGTTTTTAAGGGATAAACAACCTGGATATACAGCAACTCTTCTTCGTACACGAGTTCTTCCAGTATACACGATATCAGAAAAGGTGCCATACTTGGTGGCAGCTGCAAACTGGGTTGTTGGAGAGCTTTCATCTTGTCTACCTGAAGTAAGAATAACCCTTAGGAATGCTATCTCTGCAAGAGAATTGGTTTTGTTTGACCCATTGAGTAATTCATATTGGTCAGCTAGTGTAGTTCTCACTGCTGAATATTGCTTTCATTCTTATTGAGTGCTTTTTGAATAAAAGCACTTGTCCTTCTAAGTTGTACATTTGGTTTCAGGATATGAGCTCAGAAGTATATTCCCATTTGCTTAAGGCATTATCCATGACAGATACGACGGATACTTCTTGCTATCCTGTCCGTGTTGCAGCTGCAGGGGCGATGGCTAAACTATTTGAAGTGGGGCCCCAGTAATTTTTGTATGGCCAAATGTTTTAATTTGATTTTTCAGCATGATGCATTAATCTGACTTCAGTTTTTTCCTGGCAGACTGATTACCCTCCACCTGAATGGTTGCCACTTCTTCAAGTTGTGGTTAATAGGATCAGTAATGACGACGAGGAAAGCTGTATTTTATTTGAGCTTCTGAACTCTTTAATGGAGGCTGGAAATGAAAGTGTCATGGTTCATATCCCAGACTTAGTTTTACCACTTGTTGGTGCCATCTCAAAGTTTTTACCTCCTAATATGGAGCCATGGCCCCAAGTATGTTTCCATTTTGCAGACCGACCATCTAATTGCTATTCTTATTCGTATCTCTGGTCTTTCGAATTACTGTTATGCTTTCTTGTTCTAAATGCACTTATATGGCTTTTCAGCTGGTAGATTTCACCAACCGTAAATGAATTGGTCTAAAACCACCTGAACTCTTAACTCTATAAGGAGTATATGAGTCCAATGATGCAGGGTGTACTTCCTTGTAATTTGTTCACAACCTGCATTATGTTTCAAACTCATTATACGACCGCTATAATACTTTATGCTAGAGCCAATGTTGCACCTGATGGTGCTCGTCTTTGCATGTTACTGTGCGGTCCCTTTTGGTCTGATGCTATAGAGTTGGAGTTCCTTTGGGTCCTATAACCTAGAACTGCAGTTTCCTAAATTTATTTTAATTGAGGGTTTGGTACTGTTATTAATGTACGTGTGCTTTGCAGCTATGGGCCTTAATTGGTTGTAATTGATTTTGATGATTAAGTTACTGTTTTTCTCTATAGGTAGCAGAAAAGGGCTTTGCAACTTTGGCAGTGATGGCTCAATGTTGGGAGACTTTTATAAGTGAAGAAGCCAATGAGCATGAAACATCTGAAAAGTGTGCATCTGGGCGAGCTATAATTGGTAGAGCTTTCTCAGTTCTTTTGCAAGAGGCTTGGCTCAAACCAAAAAATCCGTTGGTTAGTTTCCAGTTGCCTTCATATGTTCTTATAAGACCGTTATGTGTGTTGTTCCCCTGGAAAACTTGATTTTGCTTGCTAGTTTTATCATTTCAAGTCAATTTCAATAAACAGAGTATAGTTTCTCAGAATGATATTTAGTTTCTTCCCAATGTACTAGGTGTTTGGTATCGAGGTGGGCTAGCCCATCAAAAGGACCCTTTGCATGCGGCACTTTATTTCATTAGCAAAATAAAAGCCCTTTCTTATGCGTTCTGTCTGTATAAGTCATTTCTGGGAGGGCCTTGTTGTAGAATGTTTTACTCTAATCCTTCCTGTATATTCTACGCAGTTGTTTATTTTGTTGGTTAAACTTAGAACGGTATGGCAACTGTTTTAATATAGGAGCACTGCCCTGACACTTGGCCCTTCCCCCCTGTTGGTTCAGGAAAGTGAAACTTCTGCGCCTCCCTCGTGCATAGATCATTCATCAACATTACTCCGGTCCATCATGTTATCTGTTACTGAAATCGACTCAATTCTAGAACTGAAAGTGTCAGAACTGTTATTATTTTGGGCTCATCTCATAGCAGACTGGCATGCCTGGGAAGAATCAGAGGATTTATCAGTTTTTGACTGCATTAAGGAAGTTGTCAGACTATCCACTGAATATGAGCTGGCTGATTTCTTGTCAAGACGTGTACCATCACCTCCTGCCCTACCTGTTCCTCCACTATCTATTATTGAAGGTATTGGAGCTTTTGTAAGTGAGGCCATCACACAATATCCATCTGCAATGTGCAGAGCATGTTCCTGCGTTCATATGCTGCTTCATACCCCAAGCTATTCACCTGAAACTAAAAGTGTGCAGCAGTCATTAGTGATTGCATTTTGCCAGGCAGCATCTTCTAGTTTCTACAGAATTCAACACAAGCAGCCATCTCCACAGTGGAAGTCTTTGTTGCTTGTTATCGCATCATGCCATTTGTGTTTTCCTGATACTGTAGAGGAGATATTGACAAGGAATCAAGATGGTGGCTTTGCAGCCTGGGTATCAGCATTATGTTTGGTTGCCTCCCCTTCTTGTACGATTCATCTAACAGGAGAATCCGAGATTAAGTTATGTGGTCAGTACTCAGTAGCACCCTTGAATCCTCAGGCAGAAGTCAAGACAATTGATTCTTTTTCATCCTTAAGATATTGGCTCATCATTCACCTGGAGTTAAAATGGAAGATATTGATATTTCTTTTGGGCCAACCTTGATTAATGCGCTTCATTATTGGGAGGATTTTAAATAAACAGAGACTTTTACTCTTAACTCTTAGAAAGTATAAAATGCCAATTCGACTTTATTTTTAATTGAATAGATTCATTGATGAGAGAAAATAATAATGTTATAATTTTCATAAGATAAAGCTAAATACAAAGATATCGATAAATCAGTGAAAATAACAAGTGATATATATAAAAATAAAATGTCAAGAAATAGGTTAAATTAAAAACTAAGCGAAATTTTTTATGAAAATCACGTCAAATGAAAAATATAAACAATGGATATGTAAAATGTATAAAGTTCCTCTTGTAACTCTTGCTCATAACTGTATAAAATCAGTCATATCTATAAGAAAGTTATCACATACATAGCAAGCCCATGCATAGCATGCTTATGTCACTATGAAGTATAATCCTTGAATTGTTTTACGAAAAATCATGCCATAAAGATTTTTTGGTCTTTCAGTTCTGTTTTGTGGATGCATCCATTACCTAAGTTGAAACGATTAGGTCATTCAGACTTTCTGGTAGTGTGCAGTAAGGGCACTGGTGGAGGTGATTCAGAGGTTGTTAGAACAAGGAAATTTTGCATCTGGTTTAGGTCGTGAATGCTTCTCTTCACTGCTAGAGGCAACAGCAAAATTGAAAGAAGTTGAGGATAATGTGGAGGAGGAGGAAGAAGAAGAAGAAGACGAGCTACAAGACGAAAGTGGTGATGAAGATGAAGAGGAAACTGATTATGAGGTCAGCTCTTTTACTGGTTCTCTTCTTACTAATGAAAAGAAGAAAAAAATCTTCTGGAAAAGTTAGCAATGATGGTTCTTAAGTCCAAAGCATAAGAGTAGTGGGATCTTATCCAATGTCAGTTTTCATAACAATTCATCCAGTATCTGTAGATCCCTTTGAGAATTGTTGGTCATATATGCGTCTTGATGTTAGTGATGCTTTTTTAACTAATTAGACTGGCAGAGAGAGCTATGGTTTAAAGCTGCAATTCATATTAGGGACCTGGGTCAATAGACGAATCATCGTGATGCAATTGACAATAAAAACTAATAGGTTATCCTCTCGAAACATTTGAGCTCTCTGGCTTTAGGAGATAGTTTTGAGAACTGATGGTTGAGATAGTTTGGAGAGAAAAAACATAGCTTGCACCTGTTTCCAGCTGGGTGACATGTCTTCTTGTATAAGTTATGGTTCAAGCTGCTCGAAAGAATAAATAACTATTTATTTAAGTTCCAGAGACTTTATAACTGATGCAAGATTGGATAGCATCTTCAATTGTTTGAACAGGGCTTTTTTCTTGGGACCAATGTTGAACCAGTTGAATCACAACTGTTACAACTTAAGTTTTACAGAGCAGCATAATCTATGAGAGGACTATATAACATGAAAATTCTACTTGGCTAAAGGGTAACTTGAATTTTTTTTATCTAAATTTATTCAGAGAATGCTTCCTTCTCCATAAGCTGTGTCTAAATTGTACCAGGATTCGGATGATGATGAGCATGAAGAAACTCAAGAAGAATTTCTGGAAAGATATGCCAAAGCTGCGATTGATCTTGAAGATAGTATTGCCGCTGAAGAAGGAGACGTTGAAAATGAAGACCTTGAGCTTGATTTGGGTAAGTTCTGTGTTCTACTTGTAAGCTCTGCGAACACACTCATGGTTTTAGTTAGAAACTTATCTGCTTGAAATGTTTCACAACCCCGATTGTCTAAATCACTTGCAATGGAATTCCACTATCATACATTTGAATTGGATGAGATGTAGCTTCCACTCTTTCATCATAATCACAACTTAAGAACTCTCATGCGGTTGTTAGATAGCCATAAAGTAGAATCTTCATATTGCTCTCGATGGCTGCTTTTCCGAGGCCTTCTTTTGGAGGTACTATCAACGTCAAGGTTTGTGAGTTAGCTTGTTTAGACCGAGAATAGGTACTGAGGATCTGCTAAAGGGCCTAGTGGACTTTTTAAGCCCATAACATCTGTCTCCAACATCTTCCAAAATCTAGTTGATTGGCAAGCAAGTGGTATGCGAGGCAGCCAAGTGCAGGCATATTAGTTCTTGCGCCCCCGCCCCCACCCCCACCCCCCCTCACCCCCCCCCCCTCAGGTTGCATAGAATTCAGATTGCACTCGGAGAAACTGCCTCAGATATTTTTTGGGAAAAATTCCAGTACAGTTTTTGTTGTACAATGCGATGTCTCTCGTGTGCAAATGTTTCGATTATTTCAATGGAATGAGTTTTGACCTTTGAGGTGTGGTTGCCTGTTCAAAGAATTGTGACCATAAGGTTAACCTGAGGAATGATTTGTACATGGGGTGTTTGTTTTCCTGTTTAACAATTTTCATGCTCGGGATAAACTTTGTGATAATCTTGCTAATCGATTTTCGTCTGTATGATACGACATAGGCGTTCTGGAGGAGGTTGATACCCAACAGCTCGTCTTCTCATTGATAGAAAGACATCGAGAAGTTCTCCTGAAAGGGCAGGTGTTGCCACCTCAACTCGTTTCGACTTTGCATGGTGCCTTCCCTGAGCAGTTTTCATTGTTGCTGCAGCACAGATGAAAAATCAATGTTCCCACATGTGAATGTGGTAGGGAAGTCTGATCCCGACTTGCTTGATTTCTTATTGGGCAGCAGCCTTTGCCTCGAGGTAAAAGATTGTTTAGGATGTAGCCGTTGAAAGGAACTGTGGCGTGTAACTGGTTTGTAATCTCAACTAACAATTTTTGTCACAAGGTTTTAATTTATTGGATGCTGTGGCATTCCGGAGCAAGACTCCATCTGATAACATTCGGGTAAGAATCTTTTGGTGTCGCAACAATGGGCTCAATATATTTTCGTTTCTTGATTATGAACAGATTGTAGATGTTGGCTATCACAAAAATGACATGTTCACGGCGCCGATTTCCGTTGCACCTAGGAAGAGTCATCTGCTTCAGAAAGTTATGCATATGCTTGGGCCTAACTCTGAACATAACAGAATTGAAGTGGCGATGAGACGTGAGAGAATATGGCCATTTCTTGCGCTGGAACTTCTAACGCTCTTTTGAGTTCACACTTGAAAGGCGATTGTAATGGGTAGGAACAAAGTAACGCAGCCTTGTGGGAGAATGAACTAATGGGGTTTGGAAGTTACGGACAAAAGACGGTCAAGTTTTACAACGCGTGAAACTAGGAAAATATGAAAATCCTACTCGATTTGTCTTTTTATTTTTTTTGGTAGAAAATCGACCATTTAATTTTATTTTTTTATACTAATTTTCACCTTTCCTATTGCCATGGCAAGTGTTTTCCTTATAAACATAAATATTTAGATATATACTGGGATTAATAAAGACTTTTTTTTATTTTTTTTTTTGTAAGAGAGAAACGACTATAATTCGGAAATTTTTTTTCCCAATTACTAATTTTCTACGAACCAAGCAGAGCATCAGCACAAACGAATCGGATTGGGACGTCATGGGCTAGGAGAAATAAATATCTACGCCTGTCAAATATTATAATTATCGAATCCATCCTTATAATGCCGCAAAAAATTCAGAATTCTACAGCATTCTTTTGGAAGAAGGGGAAGCCTAGACGTACTGTTGTCAACCTCTGAATTTTACCAAATTGCAATTACTCTCGGTTTAGTAGTGATTGTGCTCTGTCAATCTGAATTTACAGGTGAAAAACTTCAATTAAAATGCAAGCTTTTGCACAAAGCTAACAATTTAAAATGCTCACGTTGGGCCTCGTCTCGAGTCTCTCAACAAGGAAAATCGTTACCCGTCCTCGCCGACGTAATTAGTTAGAAAGATTTCTTGCTAAGCCGAACCCATGCTTCTCATCAAGCTAACCACAACCACAATGCTTCAGATATAATTTCATTCAAGAAGAAAGAGATCAACTATGAACTAAGCATGCTATCTTTTTTCGGCCAGAAAAGGGAAAACTAAGCGCACTATCTTCCCAACAATGCCACGCGATCTTTCTGCACTGCCTGTGACAGGTTGAGATCAAAGAGCTCGCACCGAATCGGCATCTCCATCTCGTAAAAGGGATTCTTCAGAACATAGTCCGTGTACAGCTCGTAGATGACTTTCAACAGAGCCTCCATATGCTGAGTCCCAGGCTCGCAGACAACAAAAAACTTCGTCCCTGCACAAGCATAACAGAAGCAGCACTCGTATCAGATAATCTACAGGTTTGAACCACAGAGGACGCCTCTCTTCGGCCAGTCAATGGAGATAACACATTAGCTAGCACTGTTAATACCTATACCATAAGGAACAAGGAGGGCACTCAGTGGCCGTCAACAATTCTTGATAGGAAGGAACAGAAGGGGATAGAGTAACCCACTCTAATCAATCTTAAAGCTGATCGACCAATCCTAAACGATGGATGTGAAATACATATCTTGCCTAACATTTGACTGTTCAGAAGACGGCCCAACATCTACTCAGCCTATGAGCATCTAAGATTCAAAAAGTTGCAGGGTTTTTCCCTTTTTGTCGAAAGCATCAAAGGATCTTAAGAAAAACTCATATCCTGAAAGGGGGACATTCTTACGGCATTAACTTCAGTGGAAAAAATGGAAGCTCGTAAACCATGGTAGAGACCAATCTCATTCCATGTGAGAGCTCAACAACTGAAACCACATGTCATTTTTGCTTTCAAATGCACAAACATTTACATACAAAAATTCAATCTCAATGGCAACTGCAAGGTCCATATCGTGCTCGACCCAAGCAACACATCCCAAAAGGGGTCGAGAGAATGCTACAGACTGTTACTGTTTACATGCTAAATGAAGGTGACAGAAATAGTATAGAGGTACCTCCTTGCAAGGCCTATTAAATTTCCACGACTCCTCAAGCTTAAGATACAATCAAGTTACTAGAAAAGTGTAGTCCCCAACATTCCAAGTTGCCAACATCGTTAAGAGAATCTGGAATGTGCCCTATGTTACCATATCTTATTGCAAGGGTCGAAACTAAAACTGACGACTGGGACAGGTAACTAATGACGATGTGCTCCGAAAAAGCCAGCTTATTATAAAACTCGGTCCTATCCAAGCAACAACTTCTTGACCAAGATTTGATCATGTTCATTCAATAATCAAAAACAGCACTAAGGTCAACTGGGAAGAAAAAAAGGAATCACAATTCATTGACAAAAATGTGTGCCCAACGACATCCATGGAGAATCCGATGCATTTTCTTATCGAGCGACATCTCACCATCTCTGTTCCATTTCTACTTCTTTTTCGCACGCAGAACGACGGGCAAACGTCCGTAAAACCCTCCTTGCAGGTTAACAAAATGATCCGAAAGAGGACAACGATAGGACACCAGAAGAAGATCTCCACAATGGCAAATCTGCATATTGCAGCTAAATCGGTACTCAAATCTCTCCAAAATTAAAGTGCACCCGTGAATTCACAATGCTGCGAAATCGAATAATTACCGGTTCAAGTCCGGACATTGCACAAACTGTCTACCTCCCCTATTGGAACTGCAATAACCAGCAATTCTTCAAACAAGCAGAAAAGATTTACCCACTTGTTCTTCCAGCGTTTGCAGAAACAACCAACGATATGACCAACACACCCCAAAATGAGCGCCAAGTAAAGAAAATGTAAAACAACAAAGAATCTCACAGCGCAAGATCCTCACCAGTAAGGGACTGGAAGCAGTGGAGATCGAAGGTGTCGGCCTCGAGGAGCTCGATCCCGGAGCATCCGACGGTCGGGGAGAGCTGCTGGGAGATGGCGTGCATCGAGTGCCACAGGCTCGCCACCCTCAGGCTGTCGTTCGTGTCCATCCTCCCCGCAGATCCGTAATCCTAAACACCACAGATTCGAAGCGTGATCTTCGGGATTAAGAAGGCTAGTCGTCGTCGTCGTCGTCATCATCATCGGAGGAGGGAAGGGGAAGTGGGGGAGCGGTACCTTGTAGAAGATCAAACCTCCGGATTTGTTGATGATGAAGAGGCTGTACACGGCGGCCATCGGAGGAGGACGGCGGCGGCGATCGGAGGATCTCGCCGCGAGCTTCGGGGTGAGACGAGCAGGTTCCGATGTAGCTTTCGCTTCCTATCTTTCCTTCCTTCTTTCACTCGCCAACCGTGGTAGACTGGGAAGGAGTGGTGGTGAAGGACGAAAAGAATTAAGAATTTTCATTTGTTTCAATTCACGGAAGGTGCCGAAATTTTTGGGAAAATTTAAAAAACAGCGACTTAAAATTGGCAAATTTTTCTCAAATAATGATATGAAGCGATCAAATCATCTCAAATAAGGTCATGGAGTGGTTAAATCATCTCAAATAAGGACTATTGACAGGTCGGTGACTATTCCGTCGCCGGAGAATGGGTATTTTAGTAAAAAAAAATTTTAAGCATATTATTTTATTTTATTTTTTTACTTTCGTTTTCCTTTTTCTTTTTCCTTTTTTTTTTCTTCCCTTCCCAGCCTCACTAGTGCCTAGCCGGCGACCTCCGCCGGCCTCAGGCGAGGGCTGCCCTCGAGCAAATGCGACCCTCTCGCCATTGCTCGACGCCGGCAAGGGCGAAGGTTGCCCTCATCGGATCAGGCGAGGGTCGCCCTCACCCGGTCAGCCTAGGCAAGGCCACCATGACCCGACGTCGAGAAGGTCGACCTAGGCGAGGGCGAGGGTTGCCCTTGCCAGTGTCGGGCTATGGTCGGCCTTGCCCACCCAGCCCAAGCTAGGTGACCCTCGCCAGCCCAAGTAAGGGCGGCCCTTGCCCAACGTCAGCAAGGGTGGCCTACACCGGCCCCCGCGATGGCTGGCGGAGGGAAGAGAGGAAAAAAAAAAAGAAAAGGAAAAAAAAGAAAAAAAGAAAAAAGAAAGAAAAAAAGAAAAGACGAAAATATCCTTTAGCTAGTGAGATTAGGTCCTTATTTGAGACTGATGTGACCACTTCAGATTATTATTTGAGACAACATTCACTTCATGAGCTTATTTGAAATAAAGTCTACTTCGGATTCTTATATGAGAAAATAACTCCACTTCGGGCTCCTTTTTGAAATATTTCCAAATTTTTTTTTATATTTTTCTTTTTTAACTTGTTGATAATCACCTAAAATCATTTTATAAAAAATCAATATTTCATGTGAAATACTATAACTATTTACAATATACTTTTTTTAATCTTTATTAATTTTTTAAAGATATTTTCTTATGCATTTTTTTTCCTTCGTCAGTGTACTTGGGGTTTGTTTGTTGGCGCTTCTAAAAACTCAAAACCCTCGAAATGTGAAATATTACTCGGATCTTAAGAATCATGAAACTTCATATATCAACTTATCGATATTTATATGTTGCGAAATCTTCGACCGTTCAAGAGTTAATAGAGTCAAAGTGCACGCTCCGAGGTTTGGAAAATACGAAGAGCTAAAAAGAAAAGGCAACTTTAAAATAAACTATTTGAATTCTAAACAGCAACCAGCTTGCATTTGCAATAATAATTTTATTGGAAATTCATGTTCTTGCGCAGGCAGAGACTATGCCTCTGTAGATCTTTGTTGCGATATGCAGCAGAAGTCCGATGTCTTCAGTTCGGGCGGGGACTATATATTGACAGCTCTAGATCTCCGACGTGGGACTTCCTTGACATAATTCCTTCATGGAGCTCAACAATTTTCTCCTCTCATATGAGCTAATCTAAATGTTCGTTTGCATCCACCTACCAGAACTTCAATATCACCTTATATGACGGCAATTTTGATATGGCAAAATCGGGATTTATCAAAGAGATTCCATCCTACGATCAGTCAGTGAACAGTCAACCACTTCTCCCAAACTGCTCTCTCTTATTCATTTGTTATACGAATGCTACTCTTTACTATAGAAGTGAGGTTGTGGAAGAAAAATCTATTATATAGAAAGACTTCATTAATGATAGGGAACGAACTTGGGCGGTTGCGTAACAAGTGCATAATGTCCGCCGGAACGTCCGGGTACGTTATCATCAACTCGATGAATTACTTTTTAGATATAAAGCTTTCCTATTAAAGATAGGTTCTTTCATCAAATATTCTTGCTTTTTTTTTTCCGGATGCTTGAGTTCACTATGAGGATGCCTTATTTATGTTTAATTGAGTGCCCTACATGCAATAGTATTACATCAAATAAAAAAGATGGACAATCAAAATCCATTTCTCAATTCAATAGAAAGTTCAAAAAAAAAGCGCAACATGGTTCCAAACAAGGAGAGAATTCCAGAAAAGCGGGTCCGATCGACGACCATTTGAAAACGGCTCTTCGGCTTAGAAACGAATATCCTCCTTTCGTTTTGCGAAAAAAGATAAACGAGTCGAAAAATATTTTCGTGAAAATGATCGCTTGAAATAATCAGCCGATGAAAAATATTTTCATTATCGACAACAATTTATATCTCAATATTTTATAGATGATTGAAAATATTTTTTCGTTTGCTCATTTTTATAAGCGAAACTATTGATAATCTTTTAGGATAATACTTTTCAAATCATTCATTTTCCGTCAAATGAGTATATCATCGCCGAGCTCACGTTCACTCGAAAACTTATTATCGAGTTATCGGCTAAACACGATATACTAAATGATCCGCATCATATCACACCAAATCTCCCAGCGTGGAAGTCTTCTAATGAGACTCGCACGCGTGCCACAATAGGTTTCAAAGATCTCAAACTTGTAGCAGCGCCCTATTGCGGAATGGCCACCATGTGGTGCCAGCCCTATTGCAGCCGAGTTGGTGTTACGATCGGAGCAGAGGGCAAGACCGGCCGAGAGGGTCCAAGGAGGGTTTTCCGTGGCGTCGACGGTTAGCCACCTCAAATTAGGATCCATCGGGGTTAATCGGAAAGGCGCATTGCCCCATCGGCCTCGAGGTTCTAAATGACTATCGCGACAACAAGGAACTGCCCCCGCCGGGCGCATCGCGTCGAGCATTCCAGTCGGGTTGCCCGTCGAGCCTCATGGGTCCCGAGGATTCCCCGTCGAGTTCCTCGAACATAGGGGTTTTCCCGTCGGGGTCCGTGGGTCCGAGGGTCCTCCGCGGATCCCGGCGACACGTGCCGTCCTCTCTAACGCGTCGGCTCGACGCCCCGTATTGACACGCCCCGCAAACGCACCTCGAGCCAGAAAAATCTCGAACCGCACGTGTCCCGCGGGATTCCAATCCCTCCCGCGATCCGCTCCAAAGGCACGAGAACGTCTCGAAGAACGTCCGAATAAAAACGGAGTTGGAAAGCAAGACCCTAAAATCCATAATGGGAAAGGAATTTTCCTTTCGGGGCGAAAGCATACGACGAAGGACGGGTCCCCACGCGAAGGAAATAAAGTGGCGTCGACTAATCTCGCTTTATGGTTGCCGATTCGTAGCGGTTCCAATTAGACACCCTTGCGAAATTAAGGCTGGCCGTGTTGAAATCGCGTCGGTCTTCTTCTTATCTGGGACGAAGCAATAAGCACGGGAGACTGTTCCAATTCCTTAAGCGCTAAGGAAAGCTTATCCAATGCCCATGGGTTGGCGGGAAGGATTGGGAGCGAAAGAGAAATAATTGTAAAAAAAAAATATTTTGGGCGTGGGCAAAAGATCAGAAGGGATTTAGAATAAATTAAGAAGGATGGATGAGGCCATTTTCACGCGTAATTTAAAGCCTTTTGAATTTGTCCAGATAAGTACAAATCAGGAGGGACTTGTGTACCGATGGATAATTTTTTTCTCCGATACATACCATAAATTTTTTTTTCATCTATTGTTAAAAAAAAATCAAAACACGCACATATATATATATATGTTATAATTTATTTTTTTTTAGCATTCGAATAGAGTCATAACCGACCGTTATAAATCCTTTTCTTTAGATCCGAGCACGTCCCTAAAAAGCTTTCACTTCGATACTCATTCGGATTCCGAGATCATCAGAACGTAAAACTTCAATAGGGCATTCTCTCTCCCTAGGATATGCACGTTAAGATAAAGAACTCATCCGTGGAGCTCAATTAAAACAGATAGTTACAAAATCCTTTTCTCTCCTTTTCCACTTACGGCGTAGCTAGCCCGTTGCCCTATCCTTTCTAAATCAACCGCGCCGCGCGCGCGCGCGGGGGATCCCTTGTAAACGCACCGTATCAACCGATGACGTGATTCGGGGCCGGTCATCTCGTATCACGCCCCCGACAGGAGGCCCCCAAAAAAAAAAAAGGGAGGAAAAGGAAGAAGAAAAAATGGGAAAAGACCATTGACATTGCCCGCCCCCGATCGTGTGTACTTTTGTCCCGAGTGGCGAGAGAGAAAAAAATCCATTTTGCTTTTGGCGTTGGATTTTGAATTCCCTCCCACGTCACCCAAAAATTCAATTCAATTCCAATTTCTGTCCCTTCCATTTTTTTTGTCTTCCCTTCCCCCCTTCCCTTGAGGCCCCCCAGAAAATGAAAATAAAAATAAAAATAAAAGAAGATCTCCCCTTGTTGTTTTTTTTTTCCTTGCACAGCAAGCAAGGCGCTCGCGAGGGTCGGCCGGCGGACACGTGGCGGTCGACGCGACCCCAAAAAAAAAATAAAAGAAAACGAAGAAGAAGAGGAGGAAGAAGAAGAGGAGGTAGCAAAGCCGAAGGATAAGAGGAGAGAGGTAGCGATCCCTCCCTCGCTCCGCAAGTCTCCTCCACGCTCCGGTGGCAGCGCCGCAATTCCGGCGCCCGGCCGAGGGCGTTTTCGGCATTTCCCCGGGCCCCCGCCCCCCCGGGGATCGGACGGCGGGGATCCGGCGCGTCGCGGGCCTCGCCCTGCGAGTGGGGGGGGGGGGGGTCCCTCGACGCGCAACCCAAAGGAAAAGAAGAAAACTTTGGACGACGCCGCAAATTTCGAAAGAAAAATCTCGAATTTCTTTAATTAAAAGAATTTCCCCTTCCCCCCCCTCTTCGCCTTCTTTATTTCCTCCTCCTTTTTTTTTAAATAATAAAAAGGAAAAAGGGGAAAAAAAAAGATGGTGGGAAAAAAAAAGGAAGAAGGTGCTCTCGCATAGCACATTCACACCTCCCCAGACTCGCATCTCGGGCATCTCTCTCGTCTCTCTCCCTCCTCCTCTCCTTCGCCTTCTCCTCCTCCGAGCTCGCGTCCATGGCGATTCCCTAGGGTTTCCCGTTCCTTCGTTCGGCGTTCAGGCGGGGAAAAACCGTGGGCCGGAGGATGTCGCTGGGGCCCCGAATCTTCGTCGATTCCTCCATCTCCGGCCTCCAGGGAGCTCCTAGGTCGAGCGCGGCCTGATTTCCGCCCCCTTTCGCCACTCCCTCCTCCGCTCTCCGGTGAGTGCCTCTCCTAGGTCGAGCGCGCGTCTCTGTTGGCTGTTGTTTGCGACCGGTCGCCGTTTGCGCCGTGAGCTCGAATTCGTGGCGTGGCGTGGCGTGGCGTGGCGTGGCGAATCGAATTCTCGTCCGGCGAGGGTTGGGGGATCTATGCGGGGGGCGCGCGCGCTT